>CM026569.1:35279477-36601977 GCA_015143295.1 Tetracentron sinense | reverse complement strand
CAGCCTTCACTATTCCACAGGGAAAATACGAATGGTTTGTAGATACACAAACACTGCTAAAATGGCAGAAGTTCCTATGAACTCCGTAGGAATAAAACTAGACATTGATAGGGTCGACAATATCAAAAAGGCTCTAGAAACCTGGAAGCATAGTATGGAATTATGCCCGTCCAGCATATAATGAGACTCATTTCCAATTTCGTAGGCGATACTACGCTAAGTTGACTGCTTTGAGAGAATCCAATCAAGTATATTTACATATATTGGATAGAGCCCGTACTGTTCGTCGAGATCGACAAGAACAGGCAGACCGAGAAGGACACGATCCACTACTTGACGTAGATTCAGTATTAGATCGCTTCTCAGACACCGATGAAAGCTTTGATGATTAGAACACAAACTCGGAATCGAGAGTTTGGTAAATGGAGGCCTTGGATACGACATTGAAATAGTCTGAAAGACATATATTTGTATCCTCTAAGCTTATACTTAGTGATCCATTTGTCGTTAAAGACTGAAATAACCTGTTGATCAGGGGTAATGTCAATTGTGTTATTCCATCTTGTGATTTCATAATTATCTCCTAAAGGAGTAGTTCCTTGGAGAAAAATGTCTTTATATTTAGGTTCTGGTAACCTTTCCTTTTGAAGATTATACATAATATAGTCTTCAAGGGTTTTATCGTCACTATGCCAAGAGATATCGGGAAGATTCCGATTGTTGACATTAGTGGATAATTGTCTCCCAATTTTTCTGAGGGCAAGCATATTGCACTCGTGGCTAGACAAAGGCGGTTTAGTAACCGTGAGCCTTGCCTGTTCTCTTCCATCATTTATAATTCTAGAAGAATTAGTCTGGAGAGGCGGGTTTTGTCTAATGCCTAACAGATTTCTTTTAAGGTCATCTTGAAACTTCTTTAGATCTATCTTGGTTGGTAGATCGTCTAGTTTCCCTAAGATATCTGTGAATATAGCCTGAGTAGTGTTACTCTGGGCTGAGACTTGATCTAATCTTTCTTTAAAGATCCCTAATTCATTTTTGAGATTCTCAAAAGTAGGATGTAACATATAGCTGATTGATTCAGTATCAACTATTTGTCGATCTATGATCATTTGATGAACATCACTAAGAATTTTAGTGGTGTCTCTTGTATTGGCAGTCTGGATGCTTTCGAGTTTTCGAGAGATATACTCGAAGTCTGCTCTTCCTTGATTGAAATAACGAAATATTTCCTCTGTCAAGGTGTCTTTGTGGGTTTCTTGACTCTGTTCAACCCTGTGAACAAGTCTGTCTAAAGCATCTGAGAGTTTGCTGGTAAATTCCACAAAGTTCTCGTGACTCTACTTAATACCATTATAAATGGTATGGGCTATAGTTCGGTTTTCTTCATCACTATTATGTATTTGTGTATGAAGTTGGACTAAGCCTGAACATGTAAAGTTTAGATTTTGTATTAACAAAGTTTCTAATTCTTTAATAGTCTTTATCTGAAGATTATCAGTTCTGACTAGATATGATCTTGCTAGCTTCATATCTTGTTCGATTTGGGCTAGGTACCATTCTACAGAGTCTTCTGGTCTAAATGATTGTCTCGGAACCGGTAAAGGTTCATAGGGCGAAATATCCATAAGGTGTTCAGACATTATGAACAATCTTAGTGGGGTCTACTAGAGAAGGTTCTTCTTCTCTTGCGCCAATGGCTTCTTGAATAGAGAGGAGTTTCTTATTCAAGTGGTCTACAAGCAAATCAATCCTTCTATCTAATTTGTTTGCTCTAGCATCAATATTTTGATTTAAAAACTTAAACTCTAATTTTTGCGGGCTACACACGGCTCCTGTGTGACTGTCTAGAAGCTTTCCTATTTTTGTTTCTAGGTTTTGCTCTAGAGTTTCTAATTTAGTATCAAGATTTGTATCGTAATACAGATCTATGATATGTTCAATGGCTTCCGATAAATTATCTGGAAGACGGGCTTCTATTTTAAAACTTAGGGCGTCAAGCCCTGTTTTAACAGTCTTGTTAAGGGTTTTAAAATCCATTTCTACAGAGATCTCTTGTCTACGGAACCAAGAGCTGCTATCTAGACACATCCTTACAAGGATTTCCATAATCCATCTGAGATTACAGGCAATATAATTTCCTTGTTGACTTAAGGTCTGAAGGGTAACTACCTCTTCGGTAGAGATATACTCTTGGTGAGTATGGGTCTTTTCATCGAACCAAACTCCATTTGTAGGGAGGAGGTTAGGGTCTAGAGATTCTAGGTACTTTCTCCCGTATAACCAATCGTATAGTCTAGGGAATCGTCCTTCTTTTGATGAATTTCGTCTAATCATCAAAGCTTTCATCGGTGTCTGAGAAGCGATCTAATACTGAATCTACGTCAAGTAGTGGATCGTGTCCTTTGGCAAGCTTCATCCCATTGGAACGGTATTCCCTTCTTCATCAGTTGGGAAAACAGTTAACACCTTCCAGCCAAGTTGGAGATGAATTCTGGATGTAAGCAAGTCGACCCTAAAGTCCTTTTAACTCGTGCAGATTTCTTGGGGGCAATTCACGAATGACCTTTATCTTAGTAGGGTCAATCTTGATTCCTCTGTGGCGTACCACAAAACCTAAGAATTTTCTAGATGCAACTCCGAATGCGCATTTGAGTGGGTTCATCTTGATCTGGTGCTTGTCGACACAAATTTCGTGTCCGAAAATCAAGGACAAGAAACGTATGACAAATAATATTTTTTATTGATATTGGTGAAGATACAAATCTTTGAGGTTTAATCTCTGTAAAATAGAGAAACCTCTGATTCTTCTCTTTACAAAACCTTTAATCTGAGGGCTGGAAAAACAGCGTATTCTCAGATCTGAACTTCGAGATTATAGTCGAAAATATTGCCGGATTACTTGGGTTTTAACGGAGATCTTCAGAGCTTTGACTTTAATGGAGATCTGCGGAGCTTCAAGCTTTAATGGAGATCTACGGAGCTTTCGGCTTTGATTGAGATCTTCGGAGCTTAGACTTTTGATGGAGATCTACGGAGCTTCAGGCTTTAATCGAGATCTTCAGAACTTTAGACTTTGGTGGAGATTTTTAGAGCTTCAGGGCTTTTTTCTTCTTCTCCTCCTTTCTCCCTTTTTTTTTTTTATCCCCCTTTTCTTGTAGAGAATAAGCTACCTTTTATAAATTTATGAGTGGTAGAGTCCTCCTTTAACACAACATCTTGGGAGACTTATCATATTTGAATTAATAAGTCTTGTGGGGCTAGTGGATCACATTTGGAGTCTATCCAATTTGTGGGTCCCATTTGGTGGAAGCTAACCTTTATCTTTAAAGAGTTTTATATTATTTTAACTCTAAGTAGGGTCCATCTTCTAAGATCTTGCCATGTGGCAATTTTGATCTTATCAAAATTTAAGATCTTGCTATGTGGCAATTTTGATCTTATCAAAATTTGCATGCCTACAAATGCCCCCTCGAGACTTGATTGCACACACAATTATATAGCGTGTCGTGTGAACAAGGCTCGAATTTTGCATGTAAATAATTCATGATGTCAGTACACCCAATTTCTAGTACAAGGGGCCTCTCGGCATATTTCTCATACCAACTTCTTGAGTTGCTTGACGATGACTTTGTGATTGTCTTCTTTAGGGCTTTAGACTTGGTCTAAAGAAGCAAACAAATTTATTTATTTATTTATTTTTTAATTTAATTTAATTTAATTTAATTTTTTTTTTTTTTTTTAAGTCCAATAAGTAGTGAAGTCTTTAGGCTAGTCATTCATGTTGAATTGGCGTCCGTATAGAATCATGATCCCATCTCTCATGACTCACGTGGCTTTTAGTTCTTCCAGCCACAACTAATTTCTTTAAATTTACTAATTTGAGAAGGAAGACTCCTTTTAAGAAAAGAATTTGTTTTTGTTTTCTTTATTGGACCCCACTACAAGAAACAACACTTTTAGCGGGGGCCAAGGCCGCCGCTAAAAACCTCAATTCCCGCCGCTATAACCTTTAGCGGCGGCCACGTGGTCGCCGCTAGCCGACACTAAATAACTTGTCGCTATATATATATAACGGCGGCCTGGTGGCCGCCGCTATTAATAAGGACCTTTAGCGGCAGCCAAGATTCACCGCTAATTATGTTTTTCCAACAAATTTTGTCAACCTATAGCGGCGGCCGTTGACCCCCGCTAAATGTTAAAGGTATGGAATTGACTTATAGCGGCAGCCACTGGCCCCCGCTAAAGTTGATTTTTTTTTAAAATTATTAATTTATTTCTCGTTCAATTAAAATATTTTTCCATTTTCATTAACCTGTATAAATACACATTCAGACAAAATATAAACACAATTCATCCAAATCAAAATATACCATATATTGCACCACGGTATAAATCATACTTCAAAAACATCGTTCCCTAAAATTACAAGTCAACTGTTTATACAAAAAAGTCATAACAAAATAAAAATATTTAAAATATAAAAGCTCCATCTTATCATCAATCTCCATCTGCCTCCTACAAACAAAAGAATGATAAAATAATTAGATTTTTCTTTTAACAATTCATATAAACATATAATTAAAGAATATGAAGCACAAAAACCCACAAACTTGTGAGTATGGGTATCTCAAATTTCTTGATTGATATTTTTATATTAAAAAAATGAAGCTAAATTGGATGTAAATAGAATGTGAACATTTTAGGTGGAAGTAAGTTGGGTATAAGGGAAGAACTAACCTGATTCCTTTGCCCCCATAAAATAAAAATGTTGATAAAATGACAAAGAAAGAAAAAGTGTTCATTGAAGAAACCTGCAACTTTTTCTCTTCTTCCCTCCAAAATCAGAAGACTCACGAAACTTCTCTTACTAGAATTCAACAACTCCAAATAGACTTTGGAAAACATTTGAAGAACTTACATTTTCATATCATTTCAAGTGCTTCACTTCTTTTCCTCAATTCTACTACTTCCAACACCAAATTTTACCTCAAAAATTTATCCTCCAAATATTTGAAAATCAATAAAATCGAAATTTAGAATCTAAAACCACCATGAACATCTTGGGAGAAAACAAAGAGCTATTTGAGCTTTAAACCCATAAATCTTGCAAGTAAACTTACATATCTCATTCAGTAACTTTTGATGAAAAACACAAAAATCAGAATTGCAAACTCCTATATTTTTTCCATTTCCAGGCTAATTTTAAAGTTTCTCATTCAGTAACCTTTGATTAAAAACACAAAAATCAGAATTGCAAACTCCTATATTTTTTCAATTTCCAGGCTAATTTTAAAGTTTCCACAAAAATGGTTGTTCAGGTATGCAATATAAAAAATAACACCTTTTCAGTTCTTTTACATTCTATCTACATACATACACAAAAACCCACAATATTACCACCGCCCAACCACCCACCACCACCACCATACTGCCACCACCACCCACCACCCAACAAGTCACTTGCAGTTTTTTAAAACCAAAAATAAGGCAAACAAATGGCAGTTAGTTTATCCAAACAGCCCATTAAATATAAGTTTTTTATGCAATCTCTTTTAACACTTGTATGTTAATACAATCTAAATGTTGGAATTGGTCCTAAGCCCAAACCTATCGGTGTACATACCTCATCAGACCGATGTTGACACCTTTGTGACATCATCTGTTGCATCATCGCCATCATCTCTTGTTTCGTCTCTTGTTGAGTCTGCTGTATTTTTTCTTGCATGTTTTGCTGCATCTCCTCCATTTGTCGATGCATGTCTTGCACCTGACTTTGCATCTCCTCATAACTAGTTTTGTATTGGCTTGACGAGGAGCCAAAAACAGAAGTCGGTGTCGGACCTAGCCCATAGCCACGTACCCGACCATGCAGCTCAGGACCCATCACATGGGTATAGATGTCGCTTATGGAGCTAGATCCATCCTGATTAGAATTGGACAGCTCTCTAAATTTGGACTACAAAAAAAAATTTTAAAAATCAGTGAAGCAAAAATATATTTTTAATATTAAAAAAGATTGACATTTTATATACCATGATTTCCTCGGATCTCTCATCAACAGCGCGCCCATTCTTCTGTGTATGAGTGAGGAAGAAGAGATCCACTTGAGTAGGTGTACTCCCATCTGTCCTACTTTGAGTCTATCCTTGCACAAAGTAAATTTAATTTAAAAGCAGTAGGTAATTCTGAATTTTAAAAGAATTAGTAGTATAATGAGCTTACTTACAGCTTCGTCTCTATATCGGGCAAAACTCTTCGTCCCACCCGCATGTTTCATCATTTGCTTGCTGCGATTAGCTTTATTTCTTTTTGCTATCGCCTACATAAGTTACAAATACGACAATTTTAAGGGAAAATACAAAGTGCTAATAACATTTTATTCATGCACATATTGTGTTCAGACCTATTCAGGAAATTAAAAATAAAAATCATGTCATAAGTGTATACAATAATTACAAACAATAACAATATACATTAATTGAACCAGTTTAAGTTATCTTACCAGATATGCCCTCATTCCCCCCAACCTGTGTAGGGGGAGACTGACTCTGACCCTCCCCTACCATCTCTGGTGGCGGAGGAGCTAAAGAACTCTGAATTCTAACACCCTTGCCTCTTCGATTCATACTTATTTAATTCTCTGCATTAATCATTAAACATATATCGACAATAGGTTGAATTTAGATTAAATAAGTAGACAATTAATACATGATAAAACATTAATCCATTTTTTATATCGATACCCAGGCATATAATCTATGGAAAAATGAGATTCAAAAATAAGCATACATATATGCAAAAATTCAACTGTGTTTAGTGAGCAGTAAACACAAGCAAATATAGAAAGACAAAAGACCCTTAAAAGGGATTTAAAATCTCAGGAGATATAACAGAAACTCTTTGATAATTTGAACATATACTTACCGGTTAAAAAGTTTGAAGGCATATTTGCATCAACAAGAACTCCTTCAATATCATCCCTATTCCAAGTGGCAACATCATCATTAATATCTTCTGTGTTGATCGAATCTTGGTGCAACTCATGCTCATTTTGTTGGAATGGCTCCATTTCCGACTCCATATCATATAAGTCTCTGGGTTGTGTCTTTATTACAACATGCCAATTATCATCGATGGTGTCTTGGATATAAAAAACTTGTTTTGCTTGATTTGCAAGAATAAAAGGTTCATTGGTCATTAAGGTTCGTGTGACATTCACACAGGTGAACCCATATTCATCTTGCTTGATTCCCCTACCATCACGGCTCGTGACATCCCACCAATCGCATTTGAATAATACGATCCGAATTCCACCGAGATAATGTAATTCCACAATATCATTTAAGACGCCATAGTAGCCGACATTGTCTGTAGTTGGGTTCGAGTCTCTCGTATTTGCAAAGCTCAATGTCTCTGCAGATATGAAAACTCCACTATTTTGAGTTTTTCTTTGTCTCTCGCGATCTTTTGTGTGGAATCTAACGCCATTGACAATGTACCCCTTAAAACACCTCATTGCTCGATCAGGACCAAAAGCTATCGATTCGAGTTGCTCATTTATTTCCTCACCATCTAGTCGCATTTGTGAAACCTATTCAGATTTCACAATTAGTTATGCACAATTATGGTTATACTTAATAATAAAAAGTGATATGATATCTAACACTTACATGACGTTCAAACCATCCACCAAACTCCTTAATATGAATGCGGTCTATTTCCCTAACACTAATGTCTCCACTATGTGCATCCTTAATTATTTGCTTGTGTTTCCTGAACAATAAATGGCTTAATTATGATTCGAATTGAAGGAGTATGTGAAGTCTAGTATGTAGATTGAAACAAGAAGACTTACAGAATAAATGGGGCAACTTCATCACAGTTATTTAGGGTCCGTTTGGTTCAGATTATTACAGTCACAATTGATTATACAATAAACACTGTCATGAATAAGCGTTGTCATAAATAAGCATTGTATTGAATAATCCTGTTTGGATAGCATACTGTCTATAATCGATTATTTATAAATAATCGATTATATGTAAAATAATAGCGTTTGGTTCATCCTGAAACATAAATTGATTACTATTATGAAATTTTGAAATGCCATCCCAACTCTTGAAAGTTACAAAAAGACCCTACTTTAAGACAATAGTTATAAACCATAAATTGAAGCAATATTGAAATTTCATCAAAATATTATACATTGAAATATAGATTTCAGCAATATCCAGATTTCATCGAAATGTTATTCATCGAATATAGATTTCAGCAATATCCAGATTTTAGCTTTCATATCGTCCAAGGAGCATAATACAATGACAAATTGGTTCAATCTTAAAACGGAAAACCAAATTAAAAAGTATTTAAGATGCATGAACGTTTCATATTGAGTTTCAGAAGACATTACTATTATCATATCGAATTTCCAAAATGGCATTCAGATATGTCAATGGTTCAAACAGCAACCCATATTGTCTTGATAGTTGATGCCCACAAGATTAACCAATTATTGGAGTCAACATACAAGTAGAACAAAGAGATATGGTCTTGACTGGTGGGATATGGAGGGAAGAGCTTGTGCTTGCAAGGGTCGGTTCCTATATGAGCTCTTCCATGTATGTGGACTGATTTTTCAAAAGGGTATTGAGAAAAGTCATTACTGGCTCACTCTTCCTTATTCAATCAGATGGTTGGATCATCCACTGGGATGATTGTAATAGATCCCCTGTTAGGGGCTGACCAATTGGAATGTCCAGTTACTTAAGATCCATGAGCACACTTCATAGTTGAAGTCATCTAGTTCAGAGGATCCCAACAAACCCAATACCTGGACAAACGTTTTCAAATCAGAGGTTCCAGTCAAAAGTTGCAACACTTCATAGTTGAAGTCATCTAATTCAGTGCCACCTAGTTGCAACTCCCTGACCCATCTAGTTCAATGCTACAACCCCCACCACCCACACAGCCATACCACAGCTCGACCCCACACGATTATGGTTTCTTGGTCTCTTTCCACGGAAGGGTAGATTAAGTGCAATTTTGATGTAGGGGTTTGATAAGGAAAAAAAATTCATGATTAACAATTAAGAATACATAACAAAAAAGAAGAAATTATTCTGGTTAAATCCTTATACATGACTAAAGTTCAGAGATCCTAAAATGGAAGAGAAGAAATTGGTGGGTGCAGAACTGTGCCAAATCACAGAACCCTAACCCTAACTGAAGAAGAAGAAGAAGAAGAGGGCGACGAGTTCCTGTGTGGCAGCGTCTTCTCTGCAAGATGCTCTGTTCTACTCGTCTTTTTTCCCAAACCCCCTTTTGATGTTTGGGCAAGATGTGTCGAGACTCGAGAGAGGGGTCGTTTTTTTTTAACGAATCAGTTACTCCGTTGAAATCATTCCGCACAATCGGATTGGGGAAACCGATTGTGACGAGCCCATAATCACCCCCTGGGCCGATTGCCTTCAAAGTGGTTGCTTAGGCAATCGGTTTGATAACAATTGATTTGTATAAATCAACCAAACACGATTATTTAGAGTTGATTGTCATGCAATCGATTTTAAGTGATCAAATCACTTAAAATAATCCCAACCAAACAGGCTCTTAGCACGTACAAACGAGCTTGTTCCCACTCAACTGTACTTAGCATGTGTGGGGTTGCCTTCCCTAAAGCACGACCAGATCCTATGAAAATGGACAACTTGCCATATGATTCAGTATTACCACCATCATAATTCCGTTCTGGTTGGTTGAATCTTGTCTCTACCCCATGCAAGTACCTTGAACAAAATGTCAAACATTCTTCCGAGAGATACCCTTCTGCAATGGAACCCTCTGGACAACTTTTATTGCGCACATATGACTTTAGTGTGTGCAAGTACCTATGAGAATACAAGTGTAGATGTTAATAAGAATACAAGTGTAGATAATAAATTGATATTATTTATAAACTGACCTCTCAATTGGATACATCCAACGGTATTGCACTGGTCCGGCAATCTTGGCCTCTCCAGCGAGATGAATGGGCAAGTGCACCATAATGTCAAAAAATGATGGCGGAAAGATCATTTCCAATTTACAAAGTGTTAGAGCAATCTGAGATTCAAGTTTTTCCATCTCCTCCACCTTCAACAACTTGGAACATAATTGCTTAAAGAAAGTGGACAACTCAACCAAAATTGAACACACATCCTTAGGTAAGAGTCCACGTATTGCAAGCGGAAATAATTGTTGCATAAGAATATGGCAATCATGACTCTTCAACCCTATGATCCTACATTGTTTGAGCTGAACACATCGTGAAATGTTTGACGAATAATTATTTGGAACCTTTACCTCCTTCAAGCATTTACAGAACTTCCTTTTCTCATCCAAAGACATTGTGTAGCATGTAGGGGGTAGTAACAATTTGTCACCATTTGGTTTTGGGTGAAGTCGTTCCCTTATACCCATTAACTGTAGATCAAGGCGAGCCTTCAGGTTGTCTTTTGTTTTCTCCTCCATATTCAACAGTGTTCCAATCACGCTGTCACACACATTCTTTTCAATGTGCATAACATCCAGATTATGGCGCAATAGAAGATCTTTCCAATACGGTAATTGAAAGAAAATACTCTTCTTCTTCCAATTTTTTGGCAATTTACAATCATCCTGTTTTCTCTTCCTCCCAGTCTTATCCTTATCCGTTTTACCAAAAATGATTTGTTCGTAGTTGCATAATTGATCGAGCACATCATCACCAATTAACGAAATTGGCGCATGTTTTAATTCTTTATTACCATCAAAAGAACTCTTATTATGTCGAAATTTATGATCAAGTGGTAGGAATTGACGATGTCCCAAGTAACACGACTTGCGCCCATTTTGTAATCTGATCGAACAAGTGTCCTTGTTGCAAGAAGGACATGCCTTTTCGCCTTTAGTGCTCCATCCTGACAAGTTAGCATATGCAGGAAAGTCACTAATAGTCCATAAGACTGCTGCATGCATCCGAAAATTCTGTTTTGAATAGGCATCATACGTCTTAACTCCATCTGTCCACAACTCCTTCAACTCCTCTATCAATGGTTGTAAATACACATCGATGTCGTTCCCAGGAGCCTTAGGGCCAGGAATAAGCAACGATTGCATGAAAAATGTTTACTTCATACACATCCATGGAGGTAAATTATATGGAACAAGAACGACAGGCCATGTGCTATGAGAAATACTCATAGTACCAAAAGGATTAAACCCATCACTCGCTAACCCAAGTCTAACATTGCGAGGTTCCGAACCAAACGACGGGTGTTTCTCGTCTAAAATTTTCCACGCCTCAGAATCAGCTGGATGCCTCAACACCCTATCCTTTGTACGACTCTCAGCATGCCATTTCATGTCCTTGGCCGTTTTTGAAGACATAAATAACCTCTGAAGCCTCGGTTTCAATGGAAAGTAACGCAAAATCTTGATGGCTATTTTCTTATCTTTTGCAGGAAGAATGGAACCTTGTTCAGTAGATTGGCATGTAACTGGTTTCCACCTAGACTCACCACATACGACACATTCATTCGCATTTTCATACTCATTCCAGTACAACATACAATCATTCGGGCATGCATCTATCTTTCGGTAATGTAAGCCAAGATCCCTAAGGATTTTTTTTGATTCATAGTGATTTTTGGGCAACAATTCACCAACAGGAAGTGCTTCTTTTAATAACTCAAGCAACATGTCGAACGATTTGTTACTCCATCCATTAAGACACTTCAAGTGAAACAACCGTACAAGGAACGATAATTTTGAAAATTTAGTGCAACTTGGGTATAGTTCAACCTCGGCATCCTTCAAGAGTTGGTAAAATTTATGTGCATCCCCCTTTGGCTCATCTGTACTGCGCTCATTCAAATCGTTATCCTCCTCATCGTCTAAGTTTGACATTCCGAATGCATCTTGTAACATTCCCTGCATATCATCGCCCCCATCAGACTCATCACTAATATCTTCCTCTCCATATAAATCCTCCCCATGGCTCGTCCAAAGGGTGTAACGGATCATTATCCCATTCCATAACAAGTCACCATGCACATCTTCTCGATTCTTTAATAACACATTGCAACATTTCTTACATGGACACAAGATCTTGTCATCAAAACTTGTACGAGCAAATGCATAATCCAAAAAATCCTGAACTCTGTCTTGATATTCACGGCTCGCTCCATCCTTCTGCATCCAACCTTTATCCATTGGCTTACCCCTTCACGATAACCTCACATTTCAGCCAAAATCATAACTAATTCATCTTATCAAATGATAAATAACCCACTTAGCACACAATGTTTATTGAACGAGAGATCTAAGAGTGAATGCATGTTTGAAAATGAACTAGAAGCAAAAAAAAAAAAAAAAATCCAACAAGTCCAATTCAAAAAATAATTCAACATATCATTCGACTAAGTTATGAAAACATTTTCCAAGAAGTGAAGGAATCCATATTTGAATACACAAACACCTCCCCAAGAAAAAATAAAGCAATAAAGAAGCACAATTCCAACATTGGCCTAAGAATCAAATTTAATAACTTGACAATATTGGATATAAAAAAAATCTCATAGCAATTAGCTCGGAGGCCCATAAAGGCCCTAACAAAATTTGGACTGATAACTCCCCTTGCAGCCCAAGTCATAGGCCATAAATAACCCGGAACAGAAATATACATTTGAATATCTAGAAACCCACTTCTAATTGGTAGTAAAAACACAAGAAAAACAATTGAGAAGAAACCAATATCAAAACTAGAAACAACCCAAAAGACTATATAATTTCATTTAAATAAAAAATTATTTGTGGAATCCTTATTTCTAGTGAGTGAATATGTGGCTGTGTGTGTGTGCGCGTGAGTGGTGTGTGTTTTCCCTTCTATTACCTATAGCTTTGCCTTGTGGTATTGTTACCTTGACCCAAAAAAAAAAAAAAAATGGGGGTACAAACCTAATTGTGCTCCTTGTGAAAGAAAGTCACATTTCAATTGGATTTATAAATGGTGGCCTATTAGAGGGCACAACCCTAAGTGGGTTTAGTTGGATTGGAGGCCTAGCCAAGCCCAACTCTATGATCAAAATCCCATGGCCTAACCCAACCAGACCATTAACCCTAGGTGCTCATTTTTCAATCTGTCAAAATCAGGCTGGATTCTTAAAATATAGAAAAAAAAAACGTGAAGATGAGTCGGGTTAGGTTTTTTGCTTTTGCTTTTGCTTTTGCTTTTATGTTTTGGTACGGTTATGCTTGGATTACAATATCCAATAACCATTTTAGTGGACTATAACCAAATCAACAGAACGATATTGTTTGCAAGGAACAAACATAATGCCACAAAAGGGGAACAATTGAAACCCTTCTTCTCTAAGAGATCTCAAAGAGATCTAGAGATAAGAATGAAAAGTTTGACAAATGGAAGAAATGCATCAAACAAAATCTCCATTTTCTTGTTTGTAAGGAACAAACCTCCAAAAAGAAAGCAATAGAAATTTTTTTTTACAAAAAACGACAATGAGATAAAATCATAAAAGCAAAAAATAGGTCTGTAAAATAAAAAGAAATGAAGTAATCAAAGAAAGATAAGAGACTTACGCTTCTCCTTGAGGAATAGAAAAGATATACCTCCTCTGTAGACCTTTTAAGTGTAAAAAAAAGACTACATATGCCAATCAACTACCCTCATCACCATTCTTCTCTTCCAAACTCTTATTGAGGAATAGAAAAGATTCAAAAAGATTAGAAAGCACCAAATCAACACAAGATAACCAACATTTTTTTTTAAAGGAGTAGCAAGAATAGGATCCGTACTGTTTTCTTCCTAATTTCTTTTCTCTCTTATGAGGAGAAGGAAGGGATAGGGAAACTAAAGAAGAAGATGAAGATATGGGAATTGGGAGGGTCTCAAAAATCCAAATGAGGAGGTTATCAGATTGCAAGATGAACAGAATAGTATTTGCAGTAACAATGAAAATCTCCATTATAGATGAACAAAATATGTACTGAAAGAAAACTGGAAACAGAGTCTAAATTTGCAACCCTTATATTAATATCAATCAGCCACTCCATCAAAACTTCCATTTCCCTCAAACCCCTGAATTGAAACCACATAAGCTTACAAAACCCTAATGATTTGATATATATCTAAAAGATATATTGGGAGCAAAATCAAAACCTAGAATCAAATGAACACAAAATAGAGTACATGAAGACCTGCAAATGCCGATTTCAAATCCAACACAAAAAACCTTTTATCAATCTTCCCTCTGAACCTTGCAGGCAAAAACGAGCCTCGGAAAACCCTACAACAAAAAGATATATAGAAAATGCCCAACTGATTAAGGATCTTAGATCCTTTAACAAAGCCCTCATTCTTTTAAATAAATCTAAAATCAAACTGTCCATATCTAGGACTTACTTGTACCCGGCCGGAGGAGTAGCAGGTGATGGATCCAGAATGAAGAAAATGATAGAATGAATGGAAAATGAAAGATACAAATAGGTTTTAGATGAAAAGACGCCTCTATGAGTTCCCTCCAATTTCTTAGCGGTGGCAAGCTGGCCGCCTCTATGAGTTCCCTCCACTTTTTTCAGCCCAAAATTTTAATTTGACGGACCCTTTATCGTCGGCCAAGGCCTGGCCGTCGCTAACACTGGTAATATTCCCCCGCCCATTTTTACGCGCCATTCTTTTGCGTCGTGTTTCTCGTGGCCCCCGCAAACAGTATCCTTTAGCGTCGTGATCTTTCTTGGCTGCCGGTAGTGGGCAAATTTTTATCATTTCTTAGTGGCGGCCATTAATGGCCCCCCGCTATAAGCATCCTATAGTGTCGAGACAAGGTGGCCGCCACTAAAACTTTGACGCTAAAAGTGAGTTTTCTTGTAGTGCCCGTCTACCATAAGACTTTGAAACCAGTCTTCTTTTAACACGCAACTACTACCAAAGTACTTTAGGTGTTGGGTTATCACTTGTGGAAAGGAAAAGAAATCCTTATACACCTCTAATAGCCTTTTTGGATAGACTATGGTAGAACGTGATGGGTTAGGAGAGTTCATTACTCTTCTATATAAACCCTTTACCATTACTTTCTTGACTAAGTCATCTTGTGGGAAAAGGCAAGAGCCGCAAGGCTGCTGTCCTCTTCTTCAAGAAAGGCTGTTTTATTTTTTCAATCATCTTCAAGAAAGGTAAGTCCCTTATTTTCTTCTTCATCAGTTCACCCTTTTGACTACTGTATTCCTCTCTGTTTTTGTATGCGAGAAAGTTAAAACAGAGCTTGAAGAAGACACCATCCCTGTTTGGAGAAGACCGAGAGCCTCTTTCTTGGTTATTTGGAATGATTTCCAACCCCTATTCCTGGTCTTTGTACCAAGAGAAGAAGATCCAGAGAGAGAGAGAGACCTCTGTGAGCGTCTCTATTTCTTCCCTTTTGTTCTCCCGTACTTGTGTCGCCCTCTATTTGCTTGCTGCCCCATGAGAGAAGAAGATCGAGAGAGAGAGAAGGACCAAAGGTCCAAGAACGGTGATGCACCACACCTTCTCTTGTTGTTGTCCCCGGAAAAGATGAAGACTAGAGAGAGACCTATGTAGGAGGTCTCTCCCTCTCACCGTCTGCCATCCTTGGGCTGTATAAAGAGAGAACAAACAGAGAGAAAAAAAAAACCCTTTTATTTTGTCTGTCTCCTCTGTCCTCATATGCTATACTCCTATTTTGAGTTGTACCGAGAGAGAAGAGAATTGATATAGGGTCTCCATCTCACCTTCGGTTCTGGGCAAGCCAAGAAGCACAAATCGTCTTTTGGTTTCATCTGTGCTATCCTCATATAGATGGAGCCCTTGGGCTGTACGAGGAAGAGAGAGAATCCTTAGATTTCTCTATTCAATTTGTACTCTTTGATTGTTGCTCCCGTATTCAACCAACACCTTTACTCTTTGGCTTTTCCACTCTCTACTATTTCTTTCTTGGCCTTTTTATACCGAGATAGAACTTGAGAGTAGAGAATCTAGCAAAGAACATCCATTATCGTTCTTTGATTTCTTTATGCCCAGCCCTCCCTTTGATTGCTGTCCAATGAGAAAAGAAGATTGGGAGAGAGAGAGAACCTGAGAGAGATCGAGAGTCTTGTTCTTGATTACTGTTCACTGTTCTCGTATTTTGGTTGCTATTTGTGTATGCAACCAGCCCCCACTTAAGCCATTGGATTACATCGAGGGGGAAGAGAACATGGCGAGAGAGAGAGAACCTGAGAGAGATCGAGAGACCTCTGTGAGAGGTCTCTATTTCATCCTCTTTTTTGTTCTTCCGTACTTGTGCAGCCCACCCTTTTTCTTTTCTTTTCTGATCTGCAAATTTTTTGTAACTCTGCTGCCGTGAGCAAGGTTTAAGGGATTGGGAAAGCTTCAAAAGTAGAGTATGCTGCCTCAAAGAGAGAGATCTCTCTTCTCTTCTCTTCTCCTTTTCGTATCCAGGCCTCCAAAAAAAAACCGTGAGAGATCTCCAGATAATGGCGCTAGAGAGAGAGAGAGATAGAGATAGAGACCTCCATTAGAGGTCTCGGTTCCTCGTGAGCTCCCCTCCAAAACCGTGAGAGTTCCCCTTGGCCTGTGCTACCTTCTTTATGCGCAGCCCGAATGAAAGATCATCGTGATCTCTGCCATGAAGAAACCGAGAGGTTCTCCCCTCCTTGTCTTTCTTTGTTTTCGGCTTTGTACAGCCCCTTATAGATGAGTTGATGTTGCTCATTTTTTTTTTATGAGAGCAAAGAGAGAAGAAGAGTAGAGAGAGACCAATTATCAAGGTCTCTCTGTCACCGTCCCTCCTTAACCAGGAGAGAGCCCAAATCAAAGAGTTGAGAAGAGAACTCTTTTAGTCTCAATTCTCTCTCTTCCGTATGCAGCCCACCTCTTTTGAAGACTTCTTTCTTATTTTATGTGAGAGATCAGGGAAGATGATAATGCAGGGAGGAACCTAGCATGCTGTCCTCCCTCTTTCCTGTATGTAGTAAGCCTAGGTTGTAGCCGTTGAAGAGTTTTTGTTCCCTTCTCTCAAACACCAAAACCGAGAGGCCACCCTCTTTTGTTTCTATGCTCCCTTTGTTTTGGTCTAGATCTACCAAGAGAATCCTGAGAAAGTAGAGTTGTCGCCTGTTATGGGACAATCGAGAGCTTCCCATCTTTTTTTTTTTTTTTTTTTTTTTTTTTGTACTCCACTATTTATGTGCAGCCGCTCACCCTTTGGATTTTTATCGAGAGAAGAGACCGAATAAGGAGAGACTACTCACCTCATGTTTGTAGGCAAACCGTCCTCTCTATATAATTATCATCTCTCCAACTCTATCTATAGAGTACTTTGATTCTTTATATGAGAGGAGAGGATTTTCATCTCTTTCATTATTTGTATTTTTTTTTTTGTTTTTTTTTTTTAATGCCATCCCTTTCGGATTATACTTATTCACCTTCTCTTTTTTTTTTTTTTTTTTTGAACAGGATTGTACTCCAAATTTTGTGTGAAAGATCCCTGGTAATCATCTTTTTAAGTATAAGGCTTCGCTTCAAAGGAGAAGGTAACTTTTTTTTTTTTTTTTTTGGAATGCAGCACGAACTTGAATGCTTAATATACCTTCATGGTGACACAATTTGGACTGGGGTAACGCCTCAACTTTGACTGGGGTAACGCCTCAACTTTGACTGAGGTAACGCCTCAATGCTGATTTGTCTTCATCTGTTAACCCCACTGGTAATTGAGAATTTGTCTAATATACCTTAGTGGTGGCACAATTTGGAATGAGGTAACGCCTCAACTTTGACTGGGGTAACGCCTCAACTTTGACTGAGGTAACACCTCAATGCTGATTTGTCTTCATCTGTTGACCTCACTGGTAATTGGGAATTTGCCTTATATACCTTAGTGGTGGCACAGTTTGGAATGGGGTAACGCCTCAACTTTGACTGGGGTAACGCCTCAACTTTGACTTGTCTTCATTTGTTAACCTCACTGGTAATTGGGAATTTGCCTTATATACCTTAGTGGTGGCATAGTTTGGAATGGGGTAACGCCTCAACTTTGACTGGGGTAACGCCTCAACTTTGACTTGTCTTCATTTGTTGACCTCACTGGTAATTGGGAATTTGCCTAATATACCTTAGTGGTGGTATGATCAAGAACTTGATGATACATCAACGCAACTTTGCCGAAAAAGAATACTTTTTTTTTTTTTACAGCAAACTTGGTTGCATATTGCTCTGTTGGTTAGCCTTTTCCCGATCATTCTCTCTTTGTGGACAGGTATATATATTTTTGAATCTATATATATACATCGAATAGACCATCATACTCTACTTTTTTTTTTATAGGTTTGATGGATAAATTTTCTATTTCTCAAATCCCAAAGCACGAGATAGTGCGCACATGTCAAGGTGCTCGGGTAGCTATCACTTCTTCTGAAGAGTATCCTTTTTTTTCTAAAGATGAAAGCAAGGAGCAGCCAGTTTTATTGATTCGTGAGGGTGAGCATGAGGAGGAATGTAACGCAACCCGTTGCCATTATCATACAGCAGTCATTGGGTGTTGTGCAAAAGATTGGGTTCTGGATAATGAAAATCCATATTTCTTGCGGAATTGGACTAAAATGGAGAAACATGATATGATTATCAGCGGGTATCATGATCCTATACGAAAGTCTTTGAGGAAAGTGCTGATGCTCCAATCCTCCCATCATGAGCAAATTCATAGCTCGGGTGTACTTTCGACATTGGGCCATCGCATCACGAATCAAGAGACTAATTGGAGAGGAGATTTTCCGCTTCAAGGGAAGATGTTCTTCATCCCAGGATATTGGGAATGGGCTGAACTTATGTTAACCCGAAATAAGGACATTCTAGAAAAATCAGGGGTATATGATGCAATCCTCGCATCATTATTTTTATATAATCATAATGCTGATTTGATTCGCTCCTTTTGTGAGGCTTGGTGTCCAATCACAAATTCGATTCATACACCGCAAGGGGAGATGTCTTTATCCTTATGGGATCTGAAAATTATTGGGGGATTGCCAATCACAGGGGAATTTTATGATGAGGTGGTACCTAGCCTAAGGGAGATAACTGGCCTTGATGAGAAGCTTACACCCGTCCTTCCCTTCAGTTGCAGATTTCTTTTTCTCGCGTATCATTGGGTTAGGCAAAGCAATCTTTCATCAGGAGATACATCTCATCACTCAGTAAGCCTTTCTTCCTGGATAACTTGGTGGTTTCGAGGTGATTTACGATACCATATTTCCAATTCTAAGCAGACATCTTTTAAGAATACTAAAGCGAGACAACAATATCCTTCTGGAAAATTTCCTTATCGATGTCAAACATCTAAAGAAGATTCGGTCCTTCACGATCTCGGGGTTTCTTCTAGAGATGAAGATGAAGTTTTACTTGCAGCCTTCTTATCTACTTGGTTATGTATGTTTGTGATGCCAAACAACCATCGCTCTTGTATCCGCCCAGCTACTTTCAAAGTAGCAAGTCTTATGGCTCAGTGATTAAAATTCAGCCTAGCTATCCCAGTTCTTGCTAGTATTTACAATGGATTGAATATTATAGCGACTCATAAGGATGGACCTGACTTATGCCATGTGACTTTCCCTTGGCATTATATATTCGCCTGGCTGGGGTTATACTTCAACACTTATAGCCTCTCCAAGACTGCTCCAATGAAGCCATATATGTGTTCTATCGGAGGACCCGCTCGGAAGAGATTTTATACTGCAAGTAGTAGTCGTGAAACACTTCAAAATTGTAAAAACGTGATTTGGTATTCCACTAGACCAAAATATATTGATAGTGTAATATTCAGGGAGGAACCGAATCGCCTAATGAGTGAATATGACTTTGAATACCTCATAAGTATTCGTTCTTGTTATTTGACGTTAAGGAGAGAAAGGCACTATATAGTAGAACCTTACAGTCCTCATCGTTTTGCAAGACAGTTTGGATATTGTCAAGACCTACCTGGCAGGTTGAAGGAAGACATCAGAGAGACAACTTTGAAAAATCTAGTATATCTTTGGAAATGCAGTGTTTTTAGAGGCTCATCTTCCGAATTCACCATGCCTCAATGGAAGGGGACTGACAAAGATATATTTGTGTCTGATGCTTTTCACAATTGGTGGGCCAGTAATACTGGTGAGTATTTCAAATACAGTCTGAGTGTGTTGAATTGTATGAACAAGATGGATGTTGTTCTTACAGCACCTAGTCGACCGCAAAGTGAGCCAGCATTAGTAATTATTCCAGCCGTGGAGGGTTCGAATAGCACGGGACATGGAATTGATGACAATACTTCAGACACACATTCTCAAAACTATACTGCAAATGATATCAAGGGAACACGTATTTCTGGTTCAGATCCGCTAGGTTCTTCTGACATAGTTGTGAAGACCCTCCTAAGTGTTCTTTCGAGTGGGAGCAAAAGATCAAGTTCCGAGGCGGCAGAAGAGACAAAGGTCGTGAAGAATGGTGTTGGTAACCATAGTGACCTTGATTCTGATCGTTGTAATTTTAGAAGACAGAAAAAGAATAACAACGATCCTCCTGTAAAGAAGAAGAGAACATCCCGTAAGAAAGGCAAAGCAACAAAAGTGGCCTTATCAGTTGTAAGCAGCCGAGAACGTCTTCCAGAAATTCGACAATCTTCTATAATACCAGCCACAGACCCCAAATTTACTGACGGTCTATTAGATGAGCCTGTATTAGTTGATATAGTACAATCTGCCAGTGAGACTTCGATTGGGGATGAAGGCCAAATCCGTCGAGGGGCAAGGCAGTTGCTTGAGCGTCGAATCTCTGCAGAGAAGGTAGTGGTTGCACCGATGCCTATCCCTTTAAAAGTTGACATGAGACACGTAAGTACAACTCAATTGGACATAGGTACTTCTGAGGTAAATATCACATCCCTTTTTTTTATTGTAAACTATTTTATCCAAAATTTGGTGAACAAATAAGTGATCTTTATGTTTTGTAGGTTGCCCCATCTCTTCCACACTATCACAGTTCAATTATTGCACAGGCTGATGAGAGATCCAAACGTGGCTTTCCCACCAAAGAGATTACAGCTACCCCATCATTTTCAATATATCAAAAAGGGAGGATCGCTTCTGATGTTTTTGCTACAGCTGTTAAAAGCATGGGACATGCTTTGTTGACAAAGCTTAAAGCTGCTCCTTTTGATCGTGTTCTTCGAGTGCAAGATGACGCTTTAGATGTCTATTCTAGTATTACTCATCTCAAAGGTGACTCAGCTCCCCTGAAAGAACTAGTGGATTCTTATGCAGAGGATGTCAAAGCTTATCTTCAACAAGAGGCTTCTTTATTGAATGGCATCCCTTTGAGTGAGTGGGCCAAATTAAAAGCCAGTACAGCAGAGAAAATAGATGTTACTTCATCTTATTTGGCTTTGGCGCAACAACATCTTACTGACTGTTCGGGAGAGTTGGAGATAGTCATGGCGAAACGGGTCTCTCTTGAAAATGAGTTGCGAATCGTGCAAGAGAAAGAGTCATGCTTGAGGAGAGATGTAGCTACCAAAGAAATAGATGTGCAGGTTGCTGAACTGGAGGTTAAATCAGCACAAAAGGCATGCGAAGATATGAAATCAGTTGTACCTGTTTTGACTGCAGAGGCAGAGAATCTTCAAGATCTTCGAAAGATGGTAGAGGATCGCAGAAACTCAATCAAACCTTCTGATTGGATGGATGAAATACTTTAATACTTCTTGCCTTTTAGTAGCTTTATGTTTCTTTTTCCCTTATTTTTTTTAGAAACACAAATTGTGCCTACTTTATTCATCATTTTTTTTTTCTTTTTAAAAAAAAAAAAAAGTAGTTTATACTCTTGATAGAAGGATATTGTTTAAATCAAATGCTTCAGAACATGCATGCTCAATTTAAACTCATGTGTCAAGAGTATATAATTTTTTTTTTTTTTTGATAGACCGAACCTGAGGTAACTTTACAGGCTGCCTACGTACCCTCATGAGGGATCAGGTCTTTACGTAGTTCGATTGGAGCTCTAAGTTTTGCCTAGACTACCTTTTCAGGTTTAATCTAACAAGCGATTTTCATTACATTTGGGGACATTTTATACTCGTATCAAGGAGTTAGAATAGATAATTTATGCTCTTATCAAGGAGCAGTATAGACATTTTAGGCTCTTATCAAGGAGCGGGTATAGACACTTTAGGCTCTTATCAAGGAGCGGGTATAGACACTTTAGGCTCTTATCAAGGAGCGTTGGTAGACAATCTTTAGGCATAATACCTCTTTAAGAACTTGCCATTGATAGGGGCAAGCCTCCGAACATCTTGAGTAACGAGCTTGTATGCGCCATTGGAGTAGACTTCTTGAACAACATAAGGACCATCCCACTTTGAGACGAACTTTCCTCCGGTACGGTGAGAGATGATAATGGGTCTTCGCACGGCCAAGACCAAATCTCCTTGTTGGAAAGAACGTGGACGAACTTTCTTATTGAAGGCTCTACAAAGGCGAGCATGATAACACTCTAAGCGTTGCAGTGATTCAAGTCTTTTCTCATCTAGTGACTCCAATTCAGCGAGCCGCAACTGAGCATTTTGACCTTCAGTCAAGCCTTCTTGTATTGCAATCCGCAGTGATGGAATTTGACTTTCTAGTGGGAGGATGGCCTCCACACCATAAACCAAGGAATATGGAGTAGCCTGAGTCGGCGTCCGGTAAGTTGTTCGGTATGCCCAAAGAGCTTCTCCCATCCTTTCATGCCAATCTTTCTTTGATTTTGAGACAACTTTCTTCAACAATTTACACAGAGTCTTGTTGAATGCTTCAGCTAAACCATTGGCTGGGGCATTGTACATAGTAGAACGCCGTTGTTTGATATTGAACTTTTCACAGAACTTATCCATAAGACTGTTACAGAAGGGTGTTCCATTGTCAGTCACAATGCAACGAGGTATGCCATACCTGTATACAATGTGGGTACGTATGAAGTCAACAACAGTTTCTTTCTTCACTTCCTTAAGCGGGATAGCTTCAACCCACTTGGAGAAGTAGTCGGTAGCCGCCAAAATGTAGAGATGATTTCCTGAAGACTTAGGGGTGAGGGGTCCAACAACATCAAGTCCCCATGCGTCGAATGGCCAAGATGCCACTGTGGGATGTAGTGGCTCAGGCGGTTGGTGTATGAAATCAGCATGGAATTGACATGCTTGACATCTTTTAGCATATTCCATGGAGTCTCGAACCATTGTGAGCCAGTAATACCCCATTCTCTTCACTTGGCAATGGAGTTTGGGTCCTGACTGGTGAGCACCACAGATACCAGAGTGAGCTTTCTCAAGAGCTTCTATGCCTTCTTGTTCTCCCAAGCATCGGAGGAATAGACCATCATAAGAACGACGATATAAAACATTTTTATAATAAATGAACCAAGGCGCTCGGCGCCGTATTTCTGTTCTATGCTTTAGATCATCAGGTAACTTTCCATGTTGCAAGAATGCAATCAATGGATCTCGCCAATCTTCTTTTTCCACTTCAAAGACTGATATGGAGTTGGCACCTTCGACTTTTTCTGGGAGAATGGATGTTATTACTCGTCTTTGGCAAACAGGTACTGTGATAGACCCTTGTTTTGGTAGAGCCAAAGTGGATGCAAGATTAGCGAGTGCATCTGCCTGTTTATTATCCTTCCTAGGAACATACTCTAGAGTAATATCATCAAATTGTTTCATAAGACTAGTGGCATATTGAGAGTAAGGGATCAAATCCGGCTTTTTGACATCGTAATGTGTCAAGAGTTGGTTGATAATTAACTTGGAATCGCCAAACACACTCAACTGTAAGACACTTATGTCAAGGGCAATCTCAAGCCCAATGATTAGAGCTTGGTACTCAGCTACATTATTTGAGCAGAGTTAGGTGAACACAAAGGAGTAGGGAAGCACTTCATTTTCTGGTGTGATGAACACAACTCCAGCACCCGCTCCATCATGACGAGCTGCTCCGTCAAAAAACATTTTCCATGGTGGAACAACTTCAATGAAAAAAACTTCTTCATCGGGAAAGTCTTCAGATAATTCCCAGTTTCCTGGTATAGGGTGATCAGCTAAGAAATCAGCTAGTGCCTGCCCCTTAATGGCCTTTTGAGGAACATAGACAATTTCAAATTCTGAAAGTAAGAGAGCCCACTTGGCTAAACGTCCGGAAAGTACTGGTCTAGACATGATATATTTGATCGGATCCGCCCGTGAGATAAGTCGAACTGTATGGGCAAGCAAGTAGTGCCTAAGCTTCTGGATAGCAAAGATCATAGCTAAACATGTCTTCTCTATGGGTGTGTAGTTCAATTCTGCTCCGACCAACGTTCGACTCAAGTAGTATAATGCATTTTCCTTTCCATTTTCATTAATCTGGGCAAGTAATGCCCCCAAGGACCGTTCTTGTGCAGCAATGTAGAGAATTAGCGGTTGTCCCGAAATGGGTGCCATCAGGACTGGTGGTTTCAAAAGATAGGTCTTGATGCTTTTGAACGCATTACTACAAGCTTCATCCCACTCGAAAGGAACATTCTTCTTCATAAGCCGACTAAAGGGCTGACATCGTCCTGCTAAGTTGGAGATGAATCTTCGGATATAGGCCAAACGACCTTGTAAACTTTTGAGTTCATGCAAATTCCAAGGTTCTAGCATTTTTTGAATGGCATCAATTTTGGACTGATCGATTTCAATACCGCGGTGTCGGACAATAAATCCAAGAAACTTGCCTGAAGTAACCCCAAACGTACACTTCAAGGGGTTCATCTTCAACTGGTATCTTCGAAGTCTGTCAAACACTTTCCTTAAGTCTTGAAGATGGTCTTCTCTTTTCTTAGTCTTCACCACCAAATCATCAACATAGCATTCTATTAGCTTGTGAAGCATGTCATCAAATATTTTCTGCATAGCACGTTGATACGTTGCCCCTGCATTTTTCAAGCCAAAAGGCATGACTTTATAACAGTAGATACCTTTGGGGGTGCGAAAAGCAGTAAGTTCTTCATCTCTTGGAGCCATTCGAATTTGGTTAAAGCCAGACGATCCATCCATAAAGGACAAGACTTCGTATCCTGTGGTGGCATCAACCATAAGTTCAGTGATAGGAAGTGGAAAGTCATCCTTCGGGCATGCCTCATTGAGGTCACGAAAATCTACACAAACTCGAATTTGTCCATTTTTCTTTCTCACGGGGACAATATTGGCGAGCCATGTTGGGTATTTGACTTCTCGAATGAATCCTGCTTCAATGAGTTTGTTGACTTCAATTTCAATTTGTGGAACTAATTCGGGCCTGAAACGACGCTGAGCTTGCTTTGTTGAACGTACACCATGCTTGACAGCCAGATGATGAACTGCTACTTTTGGGTCAAGACCCGGCATTTCTTTGTAGGACCAGGCAAAAATATCTTTATACTCAAGTAACAAGTCAAAGTATTTTTTCTCTTCTTCTGGCTTCAAAAGTGCACTTACAAAGATGGGGCGAGGGTCTTCTGGCGTACCGAGGTTAAGTTCTTTTAATTCATCCACCGTGGCTTGTCCACCTTCCTCAAATATAGGTGGAGCATCTTGTATCTCATCTTCAGTAAGATCTTCATCTAATAATTCCCTCACTGTTATATGGTTAGTAGAAGCTACACTTTCCTTATCAATAGCATCATGAAGCTCTTGGCTTTGTAAGCTATGCTGATTTGTAAACACAATGGTGTGTTGCTTAGCTTTGAGAGAGTTCTCAATTGTTACGACCAAGTTCACTTGTCGTTTCATACGTGACAAAATTATGCTTTTTGGCTCTTCAAGGGCTTTTGAGGCACTATGCTTGTTTCTCCTTTGAGCATACTTTATCTTCTTGGAACTACGAATTCTTTGAGAATGTCTCAAATCATTTGACTTAGTGATAATTCCATTTGTATTAGTGTCCACTTGAGTTCCTAATCTGTTGAAAACAGAAACTCGTGAAGTTGGTCGACTAATTCGATCAAATACAGAAGTTTTTGCAACAGGGACACAATCTTCATCCACTGACTGTGCAGTGATATATTGGGCATTGGCCTTTCTTAAAGATATGCGAACTGGTGGGGGCGGACTATAGCCGACTCCATCTTTGAAACTTTTCACTGCATAACCTTTTCCCTTCAACTTTTGTTGAGTTCTATTTAGCCCATGAACATTTTCTCCCGTAGTCTCACATGAGAGTTTCCCTAAAGGAGGTGGATCTTTATAGTCATATCCTGCCTTAGCAAGGAGCTTATAAGCATTAGGATCAAAACCCTCTTCTGTTCTCTCTGTTGGTAGAGAGCCATGCTCAATCTCAGGACCCTGTGATGGTCTTACAAACCCTTTGAGAGGTGGTTTGGAGATTGTTGATGAAATAAGCTTAGTGACAGGAAAAGTCAAACCATTTAATGCTTTCAGATCTGTACTAGTACATCCAATAAAAGGAGATTGCCCTCCTTTTCTTTTTGAACATGGCACATACCGAAGAACTGGCATTGTTTTTGGGACTTCAAGGGTACTTTGAGGCTTCTCATCTTTATTTGAGGTAACCTGTTTATTCACGCTATTGTTTTCTTTCTTCTCAGGCTCGATCTCATCACTTAAATCTTGTACTACTTTTTCATTTTGAGAACTTGATTTCCCAGTTGATGGAATTAATGCAGGTTTAACTTCTTTCACCGAATCACATTCCACGTAAAACTTAGCATCAGCAAAATGAGACTCAACTTTAGAGAATGGCTTTTCATCAGCTATCACTTTTTTCTGTGAACCATCTCGAAAATACTTGAAACACTGATGGAGTGTAGATGGAACTACACCATGTTCATGGAGCCATGGTCTTCCAAGTAACATATTGTAGGAGGTTTTTGCATCAATGACATGGAAAAGAGCACTCGAACATAAATCCCCAATCACGAGATCGAGGCGGATTATGCCAATAGCTCTTTGCCCCCCTTGATTGAAGCCTTGAATCATTAGACGACTATGAGATAGCTCGTCAGTTGTAATCCTAAGTTCCTTCATAATTCGAATAGGCATGATATTTACAGCAGACCCACAATCAAGAAGAATACGGTTGACCTTGTGCTCACGAGCATACCCAGCTACGAAGAGTGGACGATTATGTGGTTTAGAGCCTAACAATAGATCTTCATCTGAGAAGGCGATTGTCGTCATGCATGCAGCACAAGTATTTGTGTAATTTTCTGACGCATTAACCTGCTCAACTTTAGATGTGTAATCTTCCGGTTTTGTAAGCGCAAGGGCCATGGCTTGCCGAACTTCTGGTGAAAGTCGTAGCGCATCATATACACTCAGCCGATTTGAGACTTTCTGTAAATGTGCAAGGACATTAGGATGGGCAGGATCTTCGTGACTTTCTTGAAATGTTGTCGACGTAGCATGTACTTTACCTGTAACATCTGAACAACCTTCTTCATCATGTGTCTCTAGACATGATATTACATGAACATTGACACAATACTTGTTAAGCCATTTTTGGGCATGAACTCTTTCAGGGTAACAGGAACACGAGGTTCTTGTTCAAGCAGGTCATCAAGTATTAGTGATCTTTCTTTGACAGTCTTGCTCTTTCTTCCAGACTTCTTCTTCTTCTTTGATGCACCTTTTGGTTGAGCCTTTCTCCGAGTCCTTCTTGACCTAGTAATTTGAGGCTTTGGCAACCATGGCTTGCATTGCTTGCGACGAGTAACGAGGGTCCAACCATCATTCTCAGAGTCTGCATTCTCAGTTAAATCGATGCCCCCATACATAATTGCTTGATTTGTCAATCTTGTAGAAGGCTCTGGAAGACTTGGACCTGGTTTCCTATTCTCTATTATGATTGGATTAAATGACCCAAACTTAAGAGTGTATGTTGGAGAATGCAACAAGAAATGAGGAGAAACAGTGCAAGTCTTTGGCTTACTTATAGGAACCGTAGAGCCAAATGATCCAAAAGTAATGACAGTCTGATTTGAAGCCGCAATATCGTCGTCTCCATCAAGGACTATTTTCCCTTGTCGTGCCAGTGCCATAATCTTCTCTTTCAGAACAAAACATTTTTCAATTGGGTGGCTAACCACCCGATGGTATCTGCAGTATTTTGGATCATCTATCTGGTCAGCCTCTTCTGGGCGTTTCGACTCCGGTAGTTCAATCATCTTACTTGTGAGGAGTTGGTCAAACATTCCTGCGACATCAGAGTCAGGGAAAGGGTATTCCTTTTCCTGCATTACTTTCAAGGTATACCTCTTTCTACCTCGGTTTTCAAAAGACCCATTTTTACTTTCCTCATTGTTGCTTGATTTTCCTTTAATTTTTAGAGGAGTAGTATTAACAGCCATAGACTCTTTAGTACCAGATTTAGAAAATGGTTTGCCCCCTTTTCGGTTGTCTGGTTTATCTTTATTTCTACGAGAATCATGGGTAGATGGATCTAAATTTTCATTAGCTGCTATGCTCAATTCCATATCATGAGCACGTGAGGCCAATTCTTCAAAAGTCTTCGGTTTTATCCCTTGTAGGATATATCGAAGTCCCCAGTGCATACCTTGGATACACATTTCGATGGCAGAAGTCTCACAAAGTCTATCTTTGCAATTGAGACTTAAATTTCTCCACCTGTTGATGTAGTCAATAACAGGTTCTTCCTTCCATTGACGGGTATTCGTTAACTCGATCATACTAACTGTACGTCTCGTGCTGTAAAAACGATTAAGAAATTCTCGTTCCATTTGTTCCCAATTATCAATGGAACCGGGTTCGAGATCAGTGTACCAGTCGAATGCATTTGCTTTCAGAGAGCGAACAAATTGTTTGACCAAAAGGTCGTCATTAGTACCGACATTGTTACACGTCTCTATGAAGTGTGCCACATGTTGTTTTGGGTTACCTTTTCCATCAAATTGCTGAAACTTTGGTGGATGATAACTGGCAGGCATCTTCATTAGGTCGATCCTCCGAGTGTAAGGCTTAGCATATGCGAGGGAGGATTGTGATTGATCTTCATGCTTACCCCGTATGGCATCTAAAATAAAACCTCTGAGTTGATCTGCGGGTATGGACCCATCAGAAGATATTCGAATATTTTCATTTGCACTTTGATCTTTAGTCGGCATTTTAGGGTTATCCTCCGGGTCTGCATGACCTTGGCTTGATTCCTCATCATTCTCGAACTTATTCATGAGTATGGCTATTTGTTTGTCTTTTTCATTAAGTGCATTGGTGAGCCCTTCAATGGCTTTAGACATATTCGCAATTTGTTCATCAATGGAGAGGCCTTGTGCCATCATAACTGGAGCAATAGAATGCTCGGTATTAATAGAGTTCGAGTGTCCTGAAGATCCTGAGCTTCTTTGTGGAGATCCAGGTGTAGAGCTTCTGTTCGAACTATAAGCAGACGAAACTTTATGCCCGGAGCTTGATTCATGAGATAAAGAAGAATAAATCATGTTCTTCTTCTTAGAAAAAGAGGCCTCCCTTTTCTCCTTTAGCGAGGCTAAAGTGATGACGGGAAGTTTGGATGAGACTACTCTAGAAACCGACAATGGTCTTGGTGAGAGAGCAGTTGCTTGGGTCGACGAGCCTATACGAGCGGCTAGCGTCTTACTTCGGGTCGTACATCCCGTATTCTGAGTATTGAGACTTGATCCAACATTGCTGGCAACCATAGGGTTAGAACCCGTGGGCTTCAGGCTTGGAATGTTGGACGATTTTTTCTTTGGTGCCATTGACTTTGAATCTTGAGGAGTTGCAGAAAAGAGATGAGAGGTAAAGATTTTCCCACCGGGTGTGCCAGAAATTTGCCGACACAAATTTCGTGTCCGAAAATCAAAGACAAGAAACGTATGACAAATAATATTTTTTATTGATATTGGTGAAGATACAAATCTTTGAGGTTTAATCTCTGTAAAATAGAGAAACCTCTGATTCTTCTCTTTACAAAACCTTTAATCTGAGGGCTGGAAAAACAGCGTATTCTCATATCTGAACTTCGAGATTATAGTCGAAAATATTGCCGGATTACTTGGGTTTTAACGGAGATCTTCAGAGCTTTGACTTTAATGGAGATCTGCGGAGCTTCAAGCTTTAATGGAGATCTACGGAGCTTTCGGCTTTGATTGAGATCTTCGGAGCTTAGACTTTTGATGGAGATCTACGGAGCTTTCGGCTTTGATCTTCGGAGCTTAGACTTTTGATGGAGATCTACGGAGCTTCAGGCTTTAATCGAGATCTTTAGAACTTTAGACTTTGGTGGAGATTTTTGGAGCTTCAGGGCTTTTTTCTTCTTCTCCTCCTTTCTCCCTTTTTTTTTTATCCCCCTTTTCTTGTAGAGAATAAGCTACCTTTTATAAATTTATGAGTGGTAGAGTCCTCCTTTAACACAACATCTTAGGACACTTATCATATTTGAATTGATAAGTCTTGTGGGGCTAGTGGATCACATTTAGAGTCTATCCAATTTGTGGGTCCCATTTGGTGGAAGATAACCTTTATCTTTAAAGAGTTTTATATTATTTTAACTCTAAGTAGGGTCCATCTTCTAAGATCTTGCCATGTGGCAATTTTGATCTTATCAAAATTTAAGATCTTGCTATGTGGCAATTTTGATCTTATCAAAATTTGCATGCCTACAGTGCTATCGTAGTCTGTCGAAGATTTTCCGAAGATCATCCAGATGATTGCTTTGTCGTCTTGTTTTGATAACTATGATGGTCATGGCCCTTTGATAAGTCAACGACATAGTATTCGACTTTGTCATGGAGAATATCCCCATATACGATGGTCATGGCCCTTTGATAAGTTACTCCAGCATTTTTGAGGCCGAATGGCATGACTTGTAGCAGAACACTCCCTTAGGGGTACGGAAGGCTGTAAGTTCTTCATCTTCCGAGGTCATCTTGATTTGGTTGTAGCCGGAATATCCATCCATGAAGGATAAAGTTTCAAAGCCGGTTGTGGCATCGACCATCATTTTTGTGATGGGCAAAGGGAATTCATCCTTAGGGCAGACTTGATTCAAATCCCGGAAGTCTATGCAAACCCGAATCTATCTGTTCCTCTTCTTTACAGGAACCACATTGGCAAGCCAAATAGGGTATTGAACCTCTCTTACAAACCCGACTTTGAGGAGTTTATCTACCTCAGTTTTAATTTGAGTGACAAGTTCTGGGCGAGCTCGTCTTTGTGCTTGCTTGATCGATCTGACATCTTCTCGAGTTGTGAGATGATGAACTGCAATTTTTGGATCTAAGCTAGGCATTTCTGTATAGTTTCAGACAAAGACATCCTTGTACTCTTTTAGGAGACAAAGGTTCCTCTTTTTCTATTTCAGAAGGGGTGGCACTGATGAACGTTGGCCTTGGGTCTTGTTCTGAGCCGAGGTTAACTTCAAAAAGATCATCAACCGTTGCTTGACCTCCTGCTTTGAATTCTGGAGGGGTCGGACGGACTTTCGTTTCTTCCGGTGGTTCCTCTATGATCATTTCCTCTCCCGATGAAGAGTCTCCATCTACCGTAATAGTATTTACAGTCCAAATTTGATCTTCATTTAGTGAAGGATCAGAATTTTTCGTCTTAGGTTTTCCCAAGTTAGAAACAACCCTATTACCGATAACCAAAGTCTTGAGTGCTGGCAAAATTTCACGTCCAACCTGCTCTTTTTCTTCAGTATTAAATCCATGTTTCTCAAGCATTTTCTTGATTGCTGGATTAAATATGGGCTTCCTTTGGTAAGGGTTTATTCTTATGTCCCTTCTATTGTTCTGGGGGGTGGTTTTGCCTGCTTGCCCTGCGAAATGAAAGATAATGGGCTTTTCCCCTACTCCTCTAGATAGGATAGTGACACTAGGAACGGTTTCCGTTATCAGCCATTTTTGTCATACACTGAGACTGACCTTAGCCAGGCTATCAATCATATCTTGATGTGCCACTTCGACCCATGGGAATGCTTGTCGGGATTCTGTTTCTTCTGGGAGCCATTCCATGGAGACTTCCTCTGATGTTTGGTCTCTTTACTTGTGATCATATTAATGGTGCAAACCTTATTTTCGTCTAACAATCCATCAGAATCAGATGATGAATCAGAATCAGGGAAACCTAGACCGTGATTGTTACGCCGGATTTGTGTACCAGTTGCCAAAGCCTTCCTCCGTTTGGGAGTGAATACTAACTCATAAACGGGCATTGGTTCAACTTCAACCTACACCTCTTCTTCGGGATTGAACCCTTGACCTTTGAGCAGTCTTTTGATTGCTGGTTCATACACAATCTTTTTCTGATACCGGTTTACTTCCCTGTTCTGATCGAAACCATGGGAAGTAGTGGCCTCGCTTGATTGCTTTGCAGAACCAAAGACAATCGACTTTCCCTCTTTCTTTCTTGGGGGAAGTACAAAGGTAGGACTGTCTCCCGCCACTAACCTTCCTCACCACATGTTGGGATGACTTTTGTCAAATTATCAGCCATTTCTCAATGAACTACTTCATAGGGGCTCTTGTGGAGGCTCTGCTTCTTCTTCTGAAGACCACCATATGGCATCTTCTTCAACTTTAATTGTGACTATATTTGCAATCTGATGGTGGTTTTCTCCGAACATGAAGACTGGGGACTCAAATCTGAGTCCTGGCATATCTGTATCAACATAGTCGTCGGTGTCTAGGGCTTTATTTTACTCCATTTTGAACAAGGCTTCATAAGCTGGTAGGAGAGTTCCATTGACTTACTCTCCTTGTTCAGGATCGAACCTTTGCCTTTTGAGGAACTGGGTAGTTGATTTACCAAAGCTCAATTTCTTCCTGTAAGGATTGACAACCTTGCTCTTTTCGTTGGTCCAAGAGGAGTTTATCCTGTCATATGCACTTCAGAAATTGAAGAGCATCGGCTTTTGTCCTCTTTTCTTGACCAGAATAGTAAGACGACTGGAGGTATTTTCTACCATTGTACATTCCATCTTCCTCAAAAGGACTAGATGATCACCTTTCAGAGCTTGAAGAGGGTCAACTTCTTTAACCTCACAAATCTGGGAGAGATCGACTGACTTGCCCTTCTCAAGATCTGGGAAAATTCGACCAAAGTCAGGGTTGGTTCTCCTTCTTTTCTTTGAGACTTTGGGGTGTATTTGAATACCCTTTTTAGAACTGTGGTTTAAGTAGGTCCATGATTGCTTTTCAGGCCACTCTCAACATTTTTCCCTTTGGGCTTCTGTCGAATGTTTCTTTGGGCACTTTTCACATAGAAACGCACATCTATGTAATATGCCTCGCATCATTAAAAGGATCATCATCAGCATCGATCCTTGTTTTCCTATTCCCTTGAGGGTATTTGAGACATTGGTGATAGGTGGATGGCACAACTAGATGATTATGCATCTACTGAAGTCCCAATAAGGCGTTGTACGATGTATCAACATCGATCACCAGAAACGTTGTAGTTTCAGCAATATCCCCAAACCTAGTTTTGAGGTTGATCATGCCCATGGGCTTTTGCTCATTCTGATTGAAACCTTGGACGATCAGGTTGCTTTCATGTAATTGGCCTATTTGTACATCAAGCTTTGACAGCATCCTTCGTGGGAGGATGTTGACGGTCGAAGCCCCATCTATCATTACTCTGGAGATACTAGTTTCATTAACTAGACTTGAGATGAACAATGACCAATTATACTGGAGAGTCTCAACTCGTATATCTTTATCATCAAAGGTGATTATGAAGAGGCAGGAGGTTCCCGTTTGAGGAGGCTGTGGCGGCTAACTCGTGACTTCTTCAGAAAAGTCTTCCGGATTAGAAATGGCATATATAAGGGACCTTCTTAATTTCGGGGACATCTTGAGAGCATCATAAATGCTTAGCAAGGAAAGAATTTTCTTCAGATAGGTCAGAATGTCGTACTTAACCCTCTCATTACCCAGAGTTGTTTGGGCTTAGTCCGATTTTCATGTTGGAGTGACACAAACCTCGGTTGTAGCTTTCTTTCTGTAGCACCTCGGACTTTTTCATCCTTAATGAATAGCACCTTCGTAGCTAATTGGCCGTTTTTGTAGTCTAATTAATAAATAAAGGAGAAATTGAAAATTTTGAAATGTTAGAAATGTTCCTTTTCGAAGTACGAACCCAACGCAAGTTGAATCGTCAAAATTGGACGAACGAGTCAAAAGATATGGCCAAAACAGTCTGGACCTGCAGGCAATCGTAGCTCGGAAGGCACTAAGGACGTAGCTCGGAAGGCACTAAGGACGTAGCTCTGATAACGTGCTCTGACAACATGCTCTGATAAGGCACAGACAACGCATAGACAACGTACTCTGATAACGTAGCTCTAGCTCTGATAACGTATACGTTGTGCATCTGTTGTGCAACAGACAACGGGTACGTTGTACAGCACAACGTGTACGTTGTACAGCTCACGACGGGCACGTTGTACATAAGACAACGGACAACGTGTTCAGCACTATTCACAGCACAATGTGTACGTTGTACAGCTCACGACGGGCACTTTGTACATAAGACAACGGACAACGTGTTCAGCACTATTCACAGCATAACGTGTTCGGCACTATTCACAGCACAACGTGTTTGGCACTATTCACAGCACAACGTGTTCGGCACTATTCACAGCACAACGTGTTTGGCACTATTCACAGCTCAACGTGTTCGGCACTCGTGTTTTTGTAGAAATTGCAGTAAGGGTATTATGGTCTTTTGGTCGGTTCACTCTTACCTTAAGAGTTTAACCCGAGCCTTTAGGGCTCATTCTCAACACTTAAAGGATTTGGGGGATTAGAAGAGAGGAGAAAGGGTTTCCTAAGCTAGGGCTTTGCTTTTGGAGAAGAATCAAAGGGGTTTTGAGACCCTAGATCACTTCAAGTCCGATTTTTCTCCAAGATCACGGCTCAAGCACTCGTGGAGAGCATTCTCCAAGCTAGGGCAGCAACCCAAGCACATTTTTGAAAGGGGTTTCTTCCCCAACTCAAGTCTCCTTCAAGCAAAGGTGTTCTTCCTTCGAGTTGGAGCTTCAATCAAGGTTTCTACCAAGGATCAAGCCTTGATCTAAGGTTAGTACACCCTACTAACTTTCCCTAGCAAAAATCTAGGTTTTCTATATAAAAATGTGATTCTGTATATTATGTTTTCCTTTTTATGAAATGTGTTATCCCCCATAAACAAGATAATGGAAAAGGTGTGGATGTGTGGATGGAGGTTGGATACGGCGATTGGATGCCGAATGTGTGATATATGATGTGTGGGTTGTGGATTGGAAAATGGAGGATGGGCATTGTACAAATAACAAACTTACCATTGTGTGATTGAATGGAAAATATACATTAAAAAGAAGGAGATAAACTACTAAGGAATAATGTATGAAAGTGTTTGACAAAATGCCTAAACTATGAATAAATGATCTCAATGAAGGATATAGAAATGGGTTTTATGCATGCGTTCTTATAAACGATAAATTGATCAAATGTTATGCAAACTACTTATGTTACCTATGTTCATATCATGAATTGAATGGTAATGTCATATCTTGGTTATTCCCCTTTATCATGATTGTCACTATGGACACGTACACGAGCACGCATGATAGCATGAACCAAGATTTCAAGAGCATGTGCATATAAAATAAACAACAAGAAAATATTGCATATCAAGGAGGTTGGTAGCCCAGGGACATTCGGGTGCTAGCCTCTGGCTCACAAGTGCATTTCATAAAAAGGAGGTTGGTAGCCCAGGGACATTCGGGTACTAACCTCTGGCTCACAAGTACATTTCATAACAAGGAGGTTGGTAGCCTAGGGACATTCGGGTGCTAGCCTCTGGCTCACAAGTGCATGGCATATCAAGGAGGTTGGCAGCCCAGGGACATTCGGGTACTAACCTCTGGCTCACAAATGCATTTCATAACAAGGAGGTTGGTAGCCCAGGGACATTCGGGTGCTAGCCTCTGGCTCACAAGTGCATTGCATATCAAGGAGGTTGGCAGCCCAGGGAGATTCGGGTGCTAGCCTCTGGCTCACAAGTTACAAGATGGAGGTTTACAAGATGATGATCATGCATTCATGCATGCACGCATACATGATTTCTACGAGGCATACCGGGACATGACAGGGGTTTTCAAGCATGAGTTTTATCGGCGTTTTCGCATTCATGTACGCACGTCAGGATGCTTGTATTGTATCATGCCTTATACTGTTTCTTTTGTGATGTTTCTATTACTGCTTGTATGATATTACTATTGTGTGTTTTATTATTGTTATGGTCTGCTAGTAGCTTGTACTCGCTGAGTATTCCATGCTCAGCCGTACTTTCATGTCGGCAGATACTGAGGGAGCCCTCGACCCGGAGCCTTGGGTCGAGGAAGAGTATATAGAGGAGAGAGAGCCGACTATTCCATTACAGTCTCAGGCGGACCAAGACCTCGATGCGTGGCCATACCTCGACTACTGTTGAGGGGAGAGTATGAGAGGGTCTTGTGTATTTTGATATTTTGATAGGTGGGCCTGTCCACCTTAGACTTAGACATGTCTTGTATTTATGTTAACTTGGAATACTATTTTGGATCATTAGAAGAAATGAAAATTTGTTTACGCTTCCGTATATATGTTAGCTTCCGCGCTCTGATTATCGTTGTTAGTACTGTATTTTATCTTGTGCATTACAGGATGGTTTGATAGGTACGTAGTGTGACACCTAAAATATCCCTAAACTCCTAGGGGGTATTTCGGGGCGTTACACTTCCTGACCTCTTAATCGAAGGTTGAGTTGATAGACTTTAGAAATCGTCTGATCTATTAGTCCAGACGACTCTCCTTCCAAGAATTGGACAATGTTCATGGAATTGAAGTCCAGCTTTCTTTTCTTGCTTTGAAAGGAAGACTAATTTCTTCTTTTGCCCTGTTGGACTTTCAGGCTAGGATGAAATTTGTTCAAATGCCTATGAACTGTCAGTTGGCCCTAAGTCTAGGACTACTTCTTCTGTTAGAGGGTTATTGTTCAAATCGACTGTAGCAAATGAATCTTCTTTATCGGGAAGCCTGAGATTTGCACCCATCGTCGTATCTGATGATGGTTTTGATTTGGGGCCTCAGGTGTACTTAGCCTTTCTTGAGGGGAATCAGATTGCACATGTTCATCATCTACCTGTCTTTCTCCTCCGGATTAGAATCCTTCAAAGAGATTTGAGAGTCTCGTAGGGGTCCATCCTGGTGTAGATGGTCTCCTTTCTGGGAGTTCAATATCTTCAGACTGATCTAGCCAATCTTGAAATGTCTGATGTCTTTCTGGACTACATGCTACAACTTGTCTCAGCATATTCAACCAGGAAGGGTCTTCATTTGGGACTGCGTCGATGACATAGCAAGAAAAGATGTTGGGCTCATCTCCCCAGTCTGTTGACTGAAGGTTATCATAGTCGCAGTCGGAGCAGAAGCCTGGCGGGATAAAATCCATCAAGGTAATTGTCATTAATGGCTTTTGTTTCAAAAGAGTATCTTGGGTAGGGCCATTTTTCTTGACTTTCCTTACTCTTTCATTTTTCTTCTTCTTTTCAGCTTTGGCTATGCGCTTCCCTTCTTTTCTTTGGGCTTGAGCCTACCTTATAGCCTGAGCTTGCCTTTTAACATCGGTATTTTGAACCAATTACTTTTTCTTCTTGGCTCATTTACTTTCAAAGAAAGTCCAATCTTCTTCATCTGACTATTTGTAGCCAAAAAGGTTGCCACTTGAAGATGCTTTCCCTTTCTTAAATGGTTCTGAAGCCACCACCGTATTGGATATAGCTACCTGATGGAGATCTTGACCAATGGCAATCTCCTTATTGTCCAAAAGTCGTTAAATGATGTTCTTTAGTACAAAATAGTCACTTATCTTATGACTGATTATACGATGATAAGGATAGTATTTAGGATCATTCTTCATCCCGATCTCTTCGGGTCTCCTACTTTCTGGGAGAGTGATGAGTTCATTGGTGAGGAGGTCTTCAAACAGATCTTCGACAATGTCTTCAAAGAATGAATATGTTTTATTCATCATTTCTTCAATAGTGATCTTCTTTGGTGGGTCCCGTTTATCTTGCCATTGTGGCCTTCTGGCTCCACCTTGAGCTGGTTTAGTACCAACTTTAGCTGGTCCATTGTCATTGCTTGTTCGACCAGTTGATCTACACGCACTTGGTGCTGGTTGTGCAGTCTTTTTAGCTTCAACTACTGCAGTTGTTAAGGATTTAAGGTAATCAGTGTCTCTGCCTCCTTTCTCTTTTATATGTGGCTCTCCATGTCATGTGCTTTTGTGCACAAGTCTTCAAAACCAGAAAGGTTTGAGCTATGAGGGCAGTTGACAGATCGTGCCTGAAGTTGTTGAGGCACATCCAGATGAGTTCTAACTGAGTGAACTTTTGAGGATAGGAGAAGGTTATTGCTCTCCATTGGACAATGAACTTTGTTACAGTCTCATTGTCTCTCTATCTGGTTTTAATCAATTCTGGAACACCCACTCTTCTTTGGGTGTCATAGAATTATTTGCTGAATTCAGTCACCATCGTGCCCCAATCCGGTATTGACGCCTCGGGGAGGTTGGCATACCATTTGAAAGCAGCACCCTCTAAGGATTGTACAAAGAGTTGGAGGTAAAGAGCTCTGATCTTCAATGCCAATCTGCATCTTGAAAGAAAATGAGACAAATGTTGTCTCGGATTTCCAGTACCATCAAACATCTTGAATGTTGGTTGAATAAAGCCTGATGAGAATGGAACTGCATCCACAATAGCTAGATAGGGCTTTACGATCATCTGAACATCTTCTTCCTTTTATTTGGTCTGCCGCATTTGATTACGGATGGTCTCTTCGATTGCTGCCAGAAGAGACAGTGACACCCCTCCTATGAGTGATGCTTGGTCCAGGATGGGCCCTGTACTTGGTACAAATGGATGATTAAGAGGTGCATGAGTTGTGCCTTGATTATTGCTATGTCCTTCGTACAAGAAATGTGTTCTCGGTGCTTATGTTAATTTGAGAGCTGACAATTGAGTAGCCACCTCCTGCATTTGAGAGATGATGGCTGTAATTTCATCATCTTTGTACCGGAGCTGGGCCTATAAAGCGACTGTTTGATCATCTGATGGTGGAGGTGCTGATGCCAAAGAAGGATTTTCTTGACCCCCATTACTGTCTGAATTTGCCATCATGACTGCTACCGGTCGCCCTGATGTTGATCCTTGTAGGAGGAACAGATTTGAAAACTCCTCTTCTGCGTAATAGGCACTGGGCATTCCGTATAAAGGGTTGGGTGCATTGAAAACTTGTCGAGATAATTCTGGCACAACTTCCGGTATGATTGACTGAATAATTGGTTCGTCAAACCCATAATCCTCTGTTGGAAGGATTCTTCCCAATTCTCTTGGAGAGGTTATCGAAGTCGCTTCTTGCTCTGATCCCTCTTGGTATCCACCGACATTAGGCTCTAGAGCCGATTGAACTAGGTCTTGGACTTTTTCTTTGCCTCTAGCCTGATTCATGTGACTCATTTTTCTTCTTGGAATTGCTTGACCAGGAGCAACTATTCCAACAGTTCTAGAAGATTCTGCCTCATCCAAAGCGACTAAAACAGCGACGGCTGAACTCTGGGAATCTTACCTCTCTAACATGCTTTGATCGGGCATTACCCCAGTTCCTTGGAACACTGGAGTTGTAAATTCTTCCGAAGCTGGGTTAAGTTTTGTACCGATCACATTCACGGACACTCTTTCATAACGAGAATGCGAATCTCTGGTCTTTGATTTCTCCCGAACAAGATGAACAGCAGCGGAGGGGTCAGTCCTCAATCTCTGATGAACAGAATGGACCTTGTCCAAGGCACCAATCGACCTTCTTGACCTTTGATCTCTAGACCTTCTTGGCTTCGACCAATAACTGTACACTTTCTTTGGCGGAGCCGAAGGGTATTTCCGGTTTCTGAGTTAAAGAATTTCCTCAGGGGTTTTCTTCCTGGGCATCTCAAAAGTGGAAGTACTTCTGTTAAGCACTTTAACCCTAGGGTCGTATGGTGCTCTGGTTCTTCTTTCTGGTTTAGCACTTGCTCTGCCCCATAATGGGCTTACATCTTTGGATAGAGGCCGCTGGTGTTGATGACAGACAGATGTCATCATTAATGTGATGGTTACAAGGTTAGTGCCTCAGAAAGCATGCGGACCCAGCCTAAGCAGCAAATTCTTGTCTGCTATTCTGAATTCAAAGTGTTTCTTGCATTAACAGCCAGATGATCTTGATCACGGCAGTTAATTCCTCTTTTGTTGTTTGCGGACACTTGCAAGCCTGCTTCTTTTTACCTTAACTTGATAACATCATTAGGCAATGAACTTTCTTCAAAGAGAACTCTTCTCTTGTTGGTTGTATACTACCAACTCTTCTCCTTCTTGAAGAGGGAATTGTCTCGGATTGCAGAGTGTCTGTCCGTGGATATCCCCCTCTTTTAAGAGACCTCTGTCCATGGACCATGTCCACGGATTGGCTTAAGCCTATATCTGTGAAGGGGCCATACCTCCAAGCCTTGGGCTGGCTTGGGCCTCTATTCCGAGCGGTTGGGTCTTTGGTCCATGAACCAGGCTTGGGCCTGTTCATGGATGGTCTTGAGTATCTATCTATGGACGGTCTTTATCTTCCGTCCGTGGACGGTCCTGAATTTTGGTCTGTGGACAATCTTGGAATTCTGTCTATGGACAGTCTTGGAATTCTGTCCGTGGACAGTCTTGGAGTTCTGTCCGTAGACAGTCTTGGAATTCTATCCATAGACAGTCTTGGAATTTTTTCCGTGGATAGTCTTGGTATTCTGTCCATGGACAGTGCTGGTATTTTGTCTGTGGATAGTGCTGATCTCTCATCTATGGACGATCTTGATTGTCTATCCGTAAACAATCTTGATCTTCCATCCTTGGACGGTCTTGATCTTCTGTCCGTGGATGGTGCAAATCTTCCATCCATGGACGGTGCTAGTATTTAGTCAATGGACATTCTTAAACTTCTGTCTGTGGATAGTCTTGTGTTCCCATCCGTGGGATGTTTTGGAATTTGGTCCATGAATTCTGTACATGGACGTTTCTTATTCATAGATGAGTGCCCTGAGGCATCTTCCCAAATTTCTTTGTATTTTTTAAAGTTATTGGAGGGATTATTCCTTAAGGCTTTGAGGCCTTTGGCCTTTTCCTTTTACCCTGGTGAAAATTGGGCAGCATCTCCCCCTTTTGAAGAATTTTTTAAAAGGGGAGTTCCAACAGTCATCTTGGACTGAAGGGGCTCATATCCAACTAGTCCTATGGTCAGCCACAACAGTTACGGCGTTTCCAATTCGGACTGTTGGGATTTGGGATAGCATGTTAAGCTTGGCCCAGTGTTTGATGTAGGTTTGCCTTTTGGGTTGACCTGTCCCAGAGTGGTAGAACCACCCTGCAATGTGTGTACCCAGTTGGGTACACTCTCCGTGGTGCAATCCAATTGAGATGCATTCTGCCCGGGCTGCATTGTGTGGGATGCATTTTGTCCGTGGGGCATCTAATTTGATACACCCAATCCGTGGTGCATTTTAGGGGATGTGTCTGCTCCGTGGTGCATCCTCTTGGGTGCAGCCTCTATGTGGTGCATCCTTCGTGATGCAACTGCTCTGTAGTGCATCTTGGGGGATGCACCCTATCCGGGGTGTATCCTTAGGGATACAGCTGCTCCGTGGTGCATCCTTAGGGATGCACCCTGTCCGTGGATCTGGCAGGGGTGACTCTTTTATGGAGGGGGCAGCAAGACCCTCATTGAGGGTTCGGCCAGTAGACCGAGACCTTATGATTGGGGACGCTGCGACCTTTGTCCAAGTAAGGGGTGAGTTGCTAGGATCAGAATCGAAGGGACATAGACCCTCCTCTTAATGGTCAACACATATGCAGGACGGACGTAGACGGTCTCAATTATCCTGCACCAACACCGAATAAAAAAATAGGGGAAAGGATTACTCACTTTCCTTTTTTTTGTTCTTCTTTTTATTTTTAATTCTTCATCAAAGATTAGAGGAGAAAGATATCCCACTGGGTGTGCCATTAATTTGTAAACGTAAAATTTATCTTTGCTTATCAAAAATCCTCCATTGTTGTACGGAGTTTATTGTTTATTGTAGGAGACTATCCTTCCAATCTGAGTAAACTCAGACAGTTAAATTACATTCCCTATTTAGGAAGAACCTCTAATTAAGAAGAAGAATTAAAGAAGAACAAATATTGAATAAAATATATTTATTTATTCAATGAGCTTGCCCAGATCCCATGTAGGCATTACAAGTTGCCTCATTGAGGTCTTTATATTTACAAAAAAGAAGAGAGAATAGGGATGGCCATTTTATGAGGCTCACCTGATGTTCTCCATTGTCGAAGAGTCTTCTTCTTCAGCTTACTTGCTTGCTTTTGCTAGCTGTTATTTGAAGGGGATGTGAGATTTTTTTCTCTTATTGCTTGTTTGCTTTTGTTGGCTGTGTCTTGAAAGGGAGGTGAGAGTTTTTTCTCTTTCTTCCTTTTTTTCTCTCCATTTATAGGTTTAAGAGAGTCTTTTTTGGTCTCTCTCTTTAACTCTCTTATTTTAGGGAAGTCAAATTGGACTCTCCTCTTAGAGGATGTCAGCTCACGACTCTCCCTTATCTGGGAGACTCCTCAAGCTGAAGAGAATCCTCTTCTTTTAAAAACTCTTGTACCAGATTTTCCCTTTTTGGGGGAATCTTAGTACCTTTCAAAAATGAGGATGTTTAATCACATCCTTTCTTAGGATATAAGACATAATCCTAATCCTATCACATGGGATTTTAAAAGAGGGGATCATTATTTTTGGGATCCCTCACAGCTTGACAGAGAATTTTTTTTATCAAGGAATATCTGTCCTATGACAGTCAGATATTGACTGTCAGCTGGGGATAGACTGACCTAGGTCCAAGGCTTATTTAGGCTATGAACCAAATCTCTGAAAGGGGACTGACCTTGGTCAGTCCACGAACCCAAGGGGTGAGGCCATGGTCAGTCCACGAAACAAAGGGTGAGATCATAGGTCTTGTTCACAGACCAAAGGGTGAGACCATAGGTCTTGCCCACAGACCAAAGGGTGAGACCGTAGGTCTTGCCCACGGACCTAAGGGTGGGACCATAGGTCTTGCCCATGGTCTGGGTTAGGTCCAGGACCAAGTGTGGTGATGGTTGATCCGTAGGGTTTTAATCCTCATGGATGAGATACATGTTAGCCTCCCGGAAGCTGGCACTCAAAGGTTATCCGTGAGGTTTTGACCCTCACGGATTGGACACATGTCAGCCTTTCCGAGGCTGACATTAAAGAGTCATCCATTAGATTTTAGTCCTCACGGATTGGACATATGTCAGTCTCTCGGAGGCTGTCATTTAGGGTTGAATCCGTGAGGTTTATCCTCACGAATCAAACCCCTCCTTGCCTTGTTGGGTGGCATGATGGTTAGCCATCAGTATTTAATGCTGACAGCTAAAGGACTGCGCGTGCTATAGGCACGCGCCAATTTAAACCATCTCTCCGAGAGATAGTGATCTGGTGTGTGTCATTGCACATGCACCTAGGCAATGGACGGTGAGATTTCAGTGCCCACACCTGGACTTCCACTAATCACAATAATGTCCATTAATACAATGGGATTAACCCCCAAAAAAGGAGAATTACTTGCAGGTATTATCTATTGCAAGGTTTGTTTACAAATACGTCCTTCCACCTCCAATATTTTTATAAGCTTACGGAATAATATCTTATACTGTCTGTAATCCCTAGCTTATACTGAGAACTCTTTCTCTTTGATACTTTCAATCAAACTTGGACTTTCAAAACTATTTGAAATCCTTTTAAAAGAAATAATAATTATTATTACTTTCTTTTATATATAAAATAACATTCTCGATAAAACCATTTCATCGATAAATACCAACACTGGTTTTTCAAGTCCAGTTTGACAAGTATCAACTCAATATAAATTACTCTAAGAAAGGAATGGTGGATTCCTTGTTGGGCGTACACACACTTCTTCTAGTATAGCGTACATAACCCAATGAGCCCGTACTTAGTCCGATGTATTGGACATTGACGATTGGCTACATCAAAGCTATATAGGCAAATACTATAGAAGATGTCGACCTCTCAGGTTAAGGACATTCTGTCAAATGGACTACCCTAAATATAGAGACAACATATTTCTAAGGGTATCCACTAAGCGATCATGTTTCAATAAAGTATTTTTTACTTATATCCACATCTTAGTCAAGAGACCTTTCTCTCAGTGATTGAGATTCATCACTCCATCATATGGAACTAACCATGTGTAATTTAGTAGGAATACATTATCCAGATGTATCCTAAATAACTTAAAACAAGTTTAGGTCTACAAAGAACCAGAAAATCATATCTCCTTAGCAATTGATTCAAAACCAACTGGATGGTTTTCCTACAATGTTACCTAAGGGACAAAGTAGTCTCATCATATGAGACACTTTATAATATATATTACCCAATGTAGAAGACAATGTGTAAATGTAAATATGCTTTTAATAATAAAGTAGATTAATTAGTATAATCCCGGAATGGTTTTTGTGGGCATATATTCTAATAAGCTCTTCCTCAGAAAGTGTTTGAGAAACATCTATAGACGATGGGTCTTAGATACATAGGAGATTGGCTTTGAGTGCAAGTGGGAGATTGTTAGACATATATGCCCACAAAAGCCATTCCGGAATTGTATTAATCAACTTATTAATAAAAGCATATTTACATTCACACATTGTCTTCAACATTGGGTAACATATTAAAAGAATCTCATAAGATGAGACTACTTTGTCCATTAGGTAACATTGTAGGAAAACCATCCAATTAGTTTTGAACCAATTGCTAGGGAGATATGGTTTTTCGGTTCCTTATAAACCTAGAATTGTTCTAAATTATTTAGGATACATCTGGACAATGTATTCCTACTTATAACTTACACATTGTTAGTTCCATATGATGGAGTGATGAATCTCAATCATTGAGAGAAGTGTCTCTTGACTAAGATGTGGATATAAGTAAGAAGTACTTATATTGAAACAGGATCGGTTAGTGGATACCCTTAGAAATATATTGTCTATGTATATAGGGTAGTCCATTTGACGGAATGTCCTTAACCTGAGAGGTCGACATCTTCTCTGGTATTTTCCAATATAACTTTTGTAATCACCCAATTTTTACACCCCTGTCTAACCTGGTTAAAGCCTTTTAATCATGGTTACCTCCTGCTAAGTCCCCTAACCCTAGGTAAACCCTAGCTAAACTCTATGTGAATCCTAGGTAAACCCTAGTTAAACCCTAAGACTCAAATCCTAGTTAACCCTAGTTTAACTCTAGTTAAACCCTGGTGTAAAACCCATGTCCGAAATCTAGCCCTAGGTGACCCTAGTCGAAGCACTAGCCTGGCCCTAGAGCCATTAGGGCTTGAACCCTAAAGACTATGGCCCCTAGGGCTTGAACCCTTACCTGGGCCCACAAGGCCCAAAAACATAAACCTAAACCCCCAAACTTGTCTGTGCATGGGCCAGGCCCATTTTTAACAAAAATCTCTAATTGTTGGTAGATGTTCTACCGCCAATTAGCCATTTGCCTGATCTACCGCCATTATGTGAATTTTGAGTTTGCAGCACTGCAAACGCCCTGCACACTCCACTCTCACCTCAACTCCTCCCACTCGACCTCCACCAGGTCCAACCCCCTCTCAGGCCATTCCTCTTAATTCCTCTTAGGTCCCAAGCCTCCCTTCTATGAAAACCCAATACCTCCACTGTTAAACGATCGGTAAAATCCATTAGGTGAACCCCTGAGCATTTCTCCAACCATCTAACCCTTACCCCAGCTTTCATAAGCTCTGAGTAGCTCCAGAAAAAGAACCCAGTTGCTGCAACCCTCACCGTAGCATCACCACCACTGTTGTAGACCCCCTTTTTCGGCAGAGAAGCAGAGTACAGGGTAAAGACACCCCCTACCCATTTCTTTATTGTTCTATCCATCATATGAGCCCCTGGTCATCTCCAGGGGACATTTTTATGCCTTTTCTTGTTGTTTAGTTATCAACCCAAGCCCTCATAGGGTGTTCACCCACCTTGTTCATAGGTGGGATGAACCCCTACAGGTATAGACCATTCCATTAAGCATTGCAGACCATCATGGATCTTCTGGGAGTCCCTCAGATCATGAGGGAATCCCTGTGTAAGCATCCAATTTTTACACCCTGCTTAACCATGGTTAACCCCAGTTAACCATGGTTACCCATTGCCAAACCCTAGCATAGCCCTAGGTAAACCCTAAACCCTAGCTAAGTCCTAGTCTAGCCCTAGGAAAACCCTAATACCTATCCAAAACCCTAGAATCCAAACCGTATGGGCTTAAGGCCCATTTCAACTAACCACACCTAAACTCTAGTCTAACCGTAGGCTAACTCTAGCTAAACCCTAGGTCTAACCCTAGGTGAACCCTAAACCTAACCCTAGGCCTAGCCCTAACCCTAAACCCTAGAAAAAACCTAGAATCCCAAACACAATGGGCTCAAGGCCCATTTCAAAAAAAAAAAGCCTAAACCCTAGCCTAACCCTAGACTAACCCTAGTTAAACCCTAGGACTAACCATCGGTAAACCCTAGACCTAACCCTAGGTCTAACCCTAGCCTAGCCCTAGTCTAAACCCTAGGCTAAGACCTCACGAGCTCAAGGCCCGTTTCAAAGTCCAAAACCCAAAAACCATGGTTAAAACCCCTATTTTTGGGCCCAAACGAGGGCCCACAAAGCCCAACCCAAGTGGGGCCCCACTTACTTTTTCAAAAAAATCAAATTTGGGAGCCAAATTCTCAAATGGAAAAACCATTTTTTGCTTTCAGCCCACCCATGTGTGGAGGCCAAAAACAAACAAACAAAAAAAAATCAAAACAAATCAAGGGGAAGACACTGTTCATTGTCTTCCCCAATAGTCTGCCACGCACTGTGCTGCCACTGTAGCTCCCCTAGCTCTCCTGGCTGCCTTACTCTCTCCTACTCCCTCCTATTTTCCCTCCAAAACTCTTAAACCAATTCCCTTTGGGGTTAAAAGCCAGCAAACCAAAAGGGGGGCAAGTCCCCTTTTCGTGTAAAGCCACCCCTACCCCCCTGCGTACACCAGCTGCTTCTGCACCCACCATTGACTACCCAATCACATCCATCATCCTCACATAACCTTCTCTCTTTCTCTATTTAACACCCTTTATAGCCACGGTTTGGGAGGAGTTTTCCAAAAAGATTCTACAGTCGCCCTCTCTATCCATCCCAACCTTCATACCCCATCCTTAGGTCCACCATAACCTCGCAACACCACCACGACCTCGCAGCACCACCACCACCCGCAACCACTGTTAGAAAAGAGGAGATTTGGCCAAAAAAAAAATTCTATGACAGGTGTTCCAGCCCACCCCACACCTTCCTAAGCCTCTCACCACTTACCTTAATCCAGTCCCAAAACCGCCAAGGCCCTCCACCTTCATCCACCAAGCGCCCCATCATCATGAGTTCAATGAACAAGCTTAGAACCCAAAAAAAATTCTGAAAAAAAAAACACTCTCGGCCATAGGGTATATACCCCTCTTCACTTGCTATCTTCTTGATTTTTAGCATTGTAAGGGACCCCTGGTCCCATTCCAAGGGTCCCACTTTGTTTTTCATTTTTATTTTACAGCAGAGTCCAAACCAAGTATAGGGCTCTCCCGCCTTAACCATAGGCGAGGGGAACGCCCTTGAAGCTCACCTTGCTTAGCAGTGCTCCCAAGACGTCTGGGGGTCCTCAATCCATAAGGAACCCCCTGGATCGTCACTGGTCTAAGCCCCAATAGGCCACAAAAGAAAATTTTTCAAAAAACAATTCCAGAAAACTCGGTTCAAGCAGCCACCTGTAACCCCGCTTTAACCGCAGTTAGACCAGGCCCTGGTCGAAACTAGGGCCATGGTTAAACTCCCCATACATAGGGCTACCCCCACATGTAGTTTCAGCCTCCAACTCACCCGTTAACCGTGGTTAAATCGACCCCAAAGTGGGGTCGAAAATGTGAAAAAGGTCCAAATGAGCGACTTTAGCCTCTGTGGGGCCCACATCCAACCTCCCCTTGGGCCCCACAAGGGCTCAAATTATTTCTCACATGGCAGGCTACACATTGATGGTCTCGGATCGCCCGGGGGGTTTCAGCCAATCAGCGACAAAATCACCGCAAAGTTTAAGAAAAATGTCTTTCGAAAATATCTATCATTTTATGTGAACTTCAACGGGGCAACTTTGGGCCTCTGTGGGGCTTACATCTGGCCTCTTCTTGAGCCCTATAAGGGCTCCAAATGTTCCCTGCATGGCAGGCTACACATTGATGGTCTCCGATTCTCATGATTCTCCCGTTAACCATGGTTCAACTCACGTTAACTATGGTTAAAAATGGAAAAAAAAATTTTGATTTTCTGCATTTGTTGGACTTTGTGAGGGCCCAAACCGGGTAGGAGGCTAGTCTAGGCCCTGCCATGAACCCTAGGCCCACTCTTGACCCACCCAGACTCTTAACCATGGTTAAACTCACCTATGGTTAACCCTTAACCATGATTAAGCAGCCCATGTACTCAAAAAATTCTGAAAAAATCATCAAAAAATCACAAATATTTCCTGGAATCCAGAAATGTCCTCTGTAACCACTTTTATTTTGGTTAGAGCTCTTAATTATTGAATGAGGTATTCAACTCCAGGGATGAATCGAAAAAGAAATCTTTATTGGTTCTACCTCCTATTTTTGATGAAGTTAGTTAAACACCATGTTTAGTTAACTTTTAACCATGGTTAAGTAGCCCTTAACCAAAAAAGATCTGAAAAAATACTCACAAATTCTAAAATAATCTGAGAAGCCAAAAAATGATTCGTTTTGACCATTTAACCCTAGTTAAGACCCTTTAACCATGGTGACCTCCCCCTCCTAACTGTGGTTAAGCATCCTTAACCACTGGAAAAATCTAGAAAAATCAAAAAAATATAAAAAGACCAAAAATATTGACATTGGACTTTTTAACCATGGTTAGCACCTCTAACCTTGGTTAATTACCTTTCTAACCCTGATTAGCAATCCTAACCCTTGGTTAAAACACCCTTGAGCCTACCGAGCCTCACTCCTTGGCCTACCGGGCCTAACTCAGGCCTACCGGGTCAAACCAGCCTACCGGACTTCCCTCTTGGCCTACCGGGCCCAACACTAGTCTACCGGACTTACCTTAAGCTTATCAGGCCCAAATCATACACTTTGACCAACCCCGGTCAACCAAACCCTAGTCTACCGGACTAGGCCCATTAGCCACCCTTGGTACACACACATACCCCTAGCCTTGGCACGGACTCATGTACCAGAACTGCGTTCGGTCTGATCTTACCCCAATGTAAATACGTAGGTAACCCAACCCGGGTTTGACCCTAGTTTAGAATTTTCTCCTTCTTAAATTAGCATTACATTAAACACTAAGACATTTGATTAACATTGGGTTTAATTTGGCTTAACCCTAGCAAGTAGAGAACCACTGAAAAGTGGAAGTATCAAGGTGCCTAACCCCTTCCCCGGACTTAACCGAACATCTTACCCTAATCTCAATCGTAGACCAATACCTTATCCAAATCCTGAGAACTTATCCATTTTGAATGATTAGGTGGGGACTCCAAACTCACCCCGTGAGACCAAATTAGGGTTTTTCCGAAACCCGTGCTCACACCCTGAACATCCCTATGCATAGCCCCCATGAGCAAAATTTGGTTTTTTCAGCAAAACCAGGAATGGCGGTAACCTCAGTACCGCCATTCTTGGCACATACTGTTTGAGCTTCGTTTAGCCTACTTAGGTGGGCCCTGGTCCATGTCCAGGGCACAGGTTGGACCCCTCTCATCCCCTTGACCTAACCTGGTCCTTCTAGTTCCATGGTTTAGCCTTAACCATGGTTAAAAGCCATAAAAAATTAATACTGTGTTTATTGGCGGTAGACCTTCTACCGCTAATAATTATCTTGCCTATTTTGAGAATGGCGGTAGAACATCTACCGCCAATATGTGATTGCAGGTACAGTAACTTTGGACCTCTGTGGGGTCATTCCAGGCATCCCTTGGGGCCCACACCAAGCTCAAAATCTTCACTGGACTTTCTTCTACATCCCCTTGGTCTTAGATCACCCAGGGTTACACCCTAACCATAGTTAATAGAAGGCAAAACCTGAGTTAAAATGTTGTTCTTAATATCGGTAATCCTATTACCGACATTAAGTTTATTTTGATTATGGGCTTTTGCAGGGGCCCAGACCTAGTAGGAGGCCACTTTAGGCCCTGCTTAGCCCCCTAGGCCCACCTTGGACTTAACCATACCCTTAACTGTGGTTAAATGCACATCCGGTTAACGTTTAAGCGTGGTTAAACATCCCTTAACCCTACAAATTTTGGAAAATTAATCCAAAAATCCTAAAAATCAACTTGGACCATAAAACTGACTTTGGTCATTTCCTAACCCTGGTTAGCAACCCTAACCACAGTTAGACCCCCCTTAACTCCGGTTAGCAACCCTAATCGCAGTTACTTTCGATTTACGGCCTACCCGACCTAAAAATCAAGTCTACCGGACTTATCTTCGGCCTACCAGGCCTTGCCTTAGCCTACCGAAATAAATCTCACATCCCCTTAACTGTGGTTAGCAACTCTAACCATGGTTAGTTTAGCCTAACCTCGGTTAGCAATCCTAACCCTGGCCAAACTCCACCCTGGTCTACCGGACTACCCCTAAGCCTACCGGACTTGTACCTTACACTTGACCCTCCTCAGTCAATCAAACCGTAGTCTATCGGACTAGTCCATGTTAGTCACCTTTGGTGCACACATACACGCCCCTAGCCTCGGCACAGGCTCACGTGCCAGAAACTACGCTCGGTCAGATCTCACCATGTGAGTACGTAGGCAACCCAACCCAGGTTCAACCCCAGTTAGCTTTTCCTTTCTTGGATTAATATTAACTTAAACACTCCGGCATTTTGAACAATATTAAATTTAATTGGCTTATAACTGGGGAGTACGGAACCGTTGTAAAATTGAAGCCTCGAGGTGCCTAACACCTTCCCCGGACTTAACTGAACCCCTTACCCTGATCTCATTCGCAGACCAAGACCTTATCCAAACCCGGGGAACTTATCCCTTCTGAATGAATAAGTGGCGACTCTTATTTCAACCTTCACACACCCGTGAGGGTGTTTCCCATGAGTAACATTTCCACGCTCACAGCTTTGATGTAGCCTATCGTCAATGTCCAAGACACCGAACTAAATACGGGCTCGTTAGGTTATATACGCTATACTAAAAGAAGTGTGTGTACGCTCAACAAGGACTCCACCACTCTTCAGTTAGAGTAAATTATATTGAGTTGTTACTTGTCAAACTAGACTTGGAAAACCAGCGCTGGTATTTATCGATGAAATGGTTATATCAAAATGTTATTTTCTATGTAAAAGGAAAGTATATTATTATTTCTTTTAAAGAATTTCAAATAGTTTTGAAAGTGCAAGTTTGACTAAAAGTATCAAAGAGAAGGGTTCTCATTATAAGCTAGGGATTACAGACAGTATAAGATATTGTCTCATAAGCTTATAACAATATTAGATAGTCAAAGGACGTGTTTGTAAACAAATCTTGTAATAGCTAATACCTACAAGTAATTCCCTAATTTCTAGGGATTAGTCACATTGTGTTAATGGATATTATTGTGATTAGTGGAAGTCCAAGGACATAGATAATATTCTATAATCCTAATGGTATTATAGGAAAATATTTCCTAGCAACAAGGATTCAACATAAAGGTGAAGCACTTAGTCCCACAACCGGAAATAGGAGATCCCTTTAGATCCCACACACTAGGACCTTCTTAAAGCTTTTTAATTTAATTAATAATTAAATTAATTAATTTCTCCATGTAAATCACTATATGGTATAGTGAAACTCTAATAGGTGAAATCACATAAGATGTGATTAACCAAATGGGTAGGACACAAATGAGATTTTGATAAAGATCAAAACTTGAGCAACAAGAGTTTGGAACTCTATAGGGGGCGTGAGAATTGTGTGGCCCACCTAGGGTGGGACGCCCACTTCAGTATAACCTTATCCAATTAATTGGTTGCTCATTAATTGTCTCCTATTATGTAGGGATTAGATTATTTGTCACTAATTAATGATTTCCTATTAAGTAGGGAATGAATTAGTTTGTTACTAATGATTTCCTATTAAGTAGGGATTGAATTAGTAGGTTAGTAATTGTTTTTCCTATTAAATAGGGAATGGATAATGTTAGTTTCTAATTTTGATAAATCATAATTGGATTAAGAATTATCATTAAGGAATCAACGAGAAGGAATTTTAATTGGATTAGAATTGAGATAGAAGTCTTGGATTGCAAGTAAGCAATCTAAGATAAAGTTGTTGGCCTATAAATAGGGTGGGACGCCCACCCCTTTGGAAGAACTCTCCCCACACATTTTTTTTCTCTCTCTCCCTTCTATTGTGCACACCCAAATTACTCCCCTCCCTTGGGTTGTATGGTCACTACTCCCATCTTCTTCTCTTGGTTTTTTGTTTTGATCTTGAATAATATCATAACCAATCTTTGAAATTAAATATTCATTTTTTATTGTTCAAGAAAGGATCTTACATTCAAGAAAAGAATAACAGATCATAGAGGTTGAATTGGAAGGGTCATTAGATTCAATTGGAGAAAAGCTTTAAAGGAATAAAGAAGGTTCGTGTGAATCACGAATGAGACTTTTTACTTGTGAAGTTTTGCGGGTATCGTTCTATCTTTCAAATCGTAGAAACGACTTTTCTATATCAAAGTCGCGAAGGTGATTGTTTTATCTTTCATTGAATAAAATCAATTAGAACTATAGTCAGATATTGGAATTCGATGTATACCCCCTAAAAATTATTTTTCTAAAATTAAAAAGAGGCATACTTTCATAGGAAACTTTTTTCTAGAAACCTAACCTTCTCAATAAGAGAATCTCTTTGAGATTCTAAATCTAAAACAAGAGTCTTTGACTCTTCATTTCGATTCATGGAAGTGTCTTTTTCACTTTCTAAAATTTTGACCCATTTGGTCAGTGCAACATTTTCTTCCTCAAGACGCTCTACTTTGACCACAAGGTCAGTTTTTTCAAGTTCAAGTTGAGTAACTAGAGCACTCTTCCCTTCTGCTTCTAGTTGGCAAGCATCTCTTTCAAGTTGAACTATTTTGAATTTTTTTTCAAAGAGATCTTGAATTTCTTCAGCTTTTGACTCTCAAAATATAGTTTTTCATAAGTTGAGTTCATATCTTCATCAAATTCAAAGTCACTGTGGCTCTTCTCATTATCTTCACCAGTCTCAGTCTCTTGACCGTCATCAATTTTCTCCTTCTCATCAACCAAGGGGAGAGATTCAAAAATCTCAAATAGGGAGACAATGATTTTCATATTCTCCACTCGAAGAAGAGTTGTTCGAATGTTCACTTTCAGCTTCACTGTCATCCCATGTGGCATTCTTCACTTTTCCCTTATTTTTCTAATTGTTAGGGCAATCAAGTGAGATATGACAATACCCTTTGCATTCATAGCATTGGTTGCAATGAGATTTCTTGTCATCAACTTTATAAGATTTCTTATTTTTCCAAGGTTTTGACTTTGGTCTCTCAAAAGATTTTCCTCCTTATTTAGGATTAAATCTCTTATTTGTTTTTAATATTTTGTGAAATTTTTTAACAAATAAGGAAAATTCCTTCTCTCCCAATTCAGAGTCACTGTCATCTTCATCCAAAGTTTCCTTCATAGTTTTCAAGGCTACAGATTTATTTTCCTTGAATGGACGAAGGTTGAGTTCGTAGGTTTGGAGAGATCCAACAAATTCCTCAATTTTGAGAGCATTAACGATCTTGCTCTCTTCTATGGCAATGACCTTAGATTGAAATCTCTTAGATAGAGATCTAAGGATTTTTCTTACAATTTTGGACTCATTAAATCTTTCACCTAAATTGAAACTAGAATTGACAATGTCACTTAATTTAGCATAAAATTCATCAAAAGTATCATTGTCTTCCATTTTTAAATGTTCAAATTTAGTAGTAAGCATTTGAAGCTTCAATATCTTAACTGCAGTGGTACCTGATCGGTGCCTAATGTTGCACATTTAGGCACCCGAAAGTACACTTGTTACCTCTTTAAGACTTGATTCTTGTAGTTTTTAATTACAATTTATTGTTTTCATTGTTTTTAGGACCAAGGGGAGAAAAGACCATAATTCTCAAATGATGAGAGCTTTCAAGAACTTAGAAGAGCTCAAGCGATGAAAGAACTGAAAAAAAACAAGAAAAGAAATGAAGCAAAAGTGTACTACCACAAAACGCCCGAGCGCAACTCACCATTGCCCGAGTGGTGGCCTAAACCGCCCGAACACAAGCTAACTCCGCCCGAGCAGAAGACCACATTTTATTTTCCAAATTTTTCATTTTTGAAACCCTACTTGCTACCTTATAAAAGGAAACGGATTCATTAGTTTGAGGGACGATTTTTATCAGAGAAAGAGGCTGGAGAAGAGTTTTGGAAGGTCTTGGAGCATGGGATCTTCACCATCAATAGCGGCTACTCCTCCCATGATCAACTAAATCTCTCATTTAGGGTTTTGATGAAACCCTAGCCAAGTAACTATGGTTTAGTTGTTTTGTTTTAGAGTTTTATTATTTGTAAATGATGATTGCATGACTTGAGGATTGCTTTGACAATCGATTTTAATATTTTTATTCAATCTTAATAAAGTTCTTCCTTGTCTTAGGAATTCTTCTTTTTGATTGAGATTCAATTCATATTTAATTTATGTGATTTTATATATGAATGTTTATGCAATGGAATTTATCGTACAAGTAGTTAAATATTAAGATGATCTATGCCTAGGGAAGACCAATCGTGCTACAACCTTAGGTTAATTAATTTAGTATGGATGATTCGTGCTAACCAAAGAAAAAACCATAATGCTTTTGGTTTCGACCAATGCAACAGTTGATGATTCGAGGCATCATTACCTCGAGCACGTCTTCTCTTTCCTATGTGAAGCTCCATGTCATGCACCTTTGTGGACAGATCATCGAAACCTATAAAGGTTTGAGCCATCAAAGCGGTCGACAGATCATGCCTGAAGTTATTTAGGCACATCCGGATGAGTTCCAGTTCAGTGAATCTGAGGACAGGAGAATATTAAGGCTCTCCATCGAGCAATGAACTCTATTACAGACTCATTATTCCTCTATTTCAATCAACTCTGAAACACCCACTCGTCTTTGAGTGTTGTAGAATTTCTTGTTGAATTCGGACACCATCATCTTCCAATCTAGGATTGACGCCTCAAGGAGGTTGGCATACCATGTGAAAGCAGTGTCTTCCAAGGATTGCACAAAGAGTTAAAGGCAGAGAGCTCCAATTCTGGCTGTTGCCCACATCTTGAAAGTAAGTGGGAGAGATGTTGCCTCAGGTCCCCTGTACTGTCGAACATCTTAATGTAGGTTGAACAAAGTTGGACAGGAATGAAATTGAGCCCATGATAGTAAGCTAGCAACATAAGATTCACTATCATTCGGTCATCTTCTTCTTTTTCTTTGGCCTTACGCATTTGATTGCGAACGTTCACTTCAATTGCAGTGAGAAAAGATGATGAAACTCCTCCAATCAATGAAGCCTGGTCTGGGACTAGCACAGTTTTTGTTATGTGCAACCCTATTGGAGGCGTATGAGTTGCAGCCAGGCAAGTTGGAGGCACAGCGACTGCCCCTTGGGCACTGCTTTGTCCTTTGAAAGAGAAGAGAAGTATGGGTCTTGAATGGGCAGGGCGACTGATATTTATTTGTCTACAAGTTTTATGAGTTCCGGTTTATGAGTTATTTCTTTTTAATTTATTTTAACCTCAAGTTGGTTATATTATTATGGTTAACCTTAACATTGAAATTACCAAGATACCCTAAGCTGGAAATTATAAAATTACCCTAGAAGCAGAAATAATATTTCAGGGTCACTACAATATAGTACCTTTCGAATTGCTTCCCTACGATTTATCGCTTGAGAATGCTCTTGGAGGTGATGTCCAAGCTTTTACTTCCTCTCCTTGCAAAACCCTTTGTGAAACCCTAGGTGAAGCTCTCTCTAGGTTCTCTAGATTTCTCAAGGTGTTTAGAAACCCTAAACCCACGATTTAATGGTCTTTATATACACTAAAGAGTCCTAAAAACCTTCCAATTCTCATAATTCTGGGAATTAGAAAGTTTCTAGGTAATTTTAGCCACGTGCGGTCAACCAGTGATTTTGGGCAGTTGACCAGAGGTTGGGCGGTCGACCGGCTTGGTCTGGCAGTCGACCGGTTGGTTGAACCCTCTCTGCCCGAAAACCCCATACATTTTTTTCAACATGAGTTTTTCTGAGGGGTCGATTGGGCTTGAGGGGGGTCGACCGGTGTCCCCTATTTCTCCTTGTTTCGATCTTTTTCTTGAGTCCAACACTTAACCATTCATGAAACAACAAGTTTAAACATAGTTAAACATAAATTAACATTAAATGAAATGTTTTGAACAAAATTTCTAGATTTCATTTAGTTTGCACAAGTTTCATGAAAACCTAGTTTTGGGTCTCTACAGGTTGTGACCTCCAAAATTCAGGCTTCTTTTATTCGAACCATGATAATCCTAATAATCTGAAATCTATTATCTTCTTGGATAAAGTAAGGATGAGAATTATTAGAGTGATATATAACTAAGGTTTATGTTATCTTGTGTGTCCTTTAGGGGTATATTGCCCTATGTGTTTTGCTTGTGTCCATGTTGGGGTAAGGTTTGATGTCCTGTTTAAAAAAAAAAAAAAAGTTTTATGTCCTCCCCCCCCCCCCCCCCCCTTTTTTCTATTTTGTGTCCTTGTAGGGGTAAAGTTTTATGTCCTCCCATGAAATTTTTAATTAATAAACTTGTAGGGGTTTGCCAAACCCCCCACTCCTTACGAGTGGCTATTAATATATATTGATCACCACAAATATGTAAAATAAATACGGGTCGTTAAATTCTCCCCTCTTAAAAAAATTTTGTCCTCGAAATTTAACTCATACCTTAGTCTCTATAAAATTAGGATTTTTTTTGAATTCATCTTCTCGCTCTAAAGTTGTTTCTTCCAAACTATGATATTGCAATAGAACTTTAACAAGTAGAATCTTATTTTTCCTCAATATTTGCTCTATTTAGTCCAAAATTTTGATAGGTTGCTCTTCAAAAGACAAATCTTCTTGTACTTGGATTGGTTCATACCACGTACGATGATTTCGATATATACTTTCTTAACATGAAAAAAAATAATTTGCGAACCCTTGCTAGTTCGGGCAGCAATGCAAGTCTATAGGGCACTTTCCCTGCAAATTCATATTTGCATTGGCTTAATTCCATTGTCAAAATTGTGTCACTGCAATTCTAGTGTTGTTGTTCCTCTGGTTGCTCAAGACTGATAAAGATAAAGCTCCAAAAACCCAAGTGAAGTACATTTCGGCTAAAGCTTCGCTCACTCTTAGGATGGTAAGTGACCTAGATATCTAGTGGTTACCTTAGGTCGAATTGACCTTAGATAACTTTATCGTATGCCCTAGGTGATTAAAAATTAACCCAAGTTAGTCTAAATGGCCTTATAGATGATTGATTGGCTTTTGGAATTGGTTCTGTACAACAAAATATCATAAATCAGCACATGCAGTTCGAACGCCACAAAACGGCTAGCCAGCCATTCGAACGGCCTAGTGGAACTTGAACTCCAGTAGCTTCCCTGACACACCATTATGTGACCAATCTCTAGGTCGTTCGAATGGCCAGAAGGGCGTTCGAACGACCCTCGTATATTGTGTTTCTAAACCCATCCGAACTTCATTTTTAGCAAGGAAATTGCATTGTCTATTTAAAGGATGGTCCCTTAGTTCATTCTGATCGGTGCTAAATGTTATACAAAAAGCACCTTAAACTTAACTTGTTAAAACCTTTAGAGTAATTATTTGTATTATTTTATTCTACTTGGTTGTTTACATTTGTTACAGGTTCATCCAAGAAAAAGAGCTTAATATGGATGGTTTAGAAGGATCTTAAGAGCAAAAGTGAAGAAAAAATTATCAATCACCCTTCCTGCGTTTTGGGCTTATTTTAATTACATAAAAGTTTCCTTTTGGATCCAATTTGACTATTCTTTAAGGGCCAAACTTTGTATAGAAAAGAAGAGTTGTAGAGAAATTAGAAGTCCTTATAGTATAAAGACTCTATCTTTCTCTCTTTCTCTATAAAATGAGAGATTCCTTGTAGAGATTCCATCATTATCATTATCAGAGAATTTTGTAGAGATTTTGGATCTGAAGAAGAGAATCTCTGGAGATCAAGGAAGCCATGAAGAGAAGTGTTGCAGTTTTGTCTATGAAGATGTTGCATTCCTCCCTAGGGATGAACTAATTTCCACTCTAGGGTTTCGATGAAACCCTAGTCAAGTAACTATGTCATTTTATTTTGTTTTATTTTTGATTTCTTAGTTGTAAGACATTGATTGCATAATGAGAGGGTTGCTTTCAAACAACCGGATTTATTTTATTTATATTTGATTTTAATGGAATTCTCAACCTTGTCTTAGGTTTTATGAAATTGGAATTAAAATCACTTGTGTTAATTTTCATTAGAATTTAAACATAGGTTTTATGCAATGATTTTAACATATCGAGAGATAAGTCCTAAGATATTTTATGCTAAGGGAAGATGAGTGATTACACAACCGTAGATTAGTGTGTATCATTCATGCTAACCAAATATACAATATGCCTAGGGTTGATCCCTTGAACTTTTCTAGATTAGTTGAGAGGGGACGTGTTGTCACTCTAACTAGAATGTTTGCAATTTAAGAGGTTAGGATAAATTCAAAATAAGGACTGGTTATTAGGTTAGTGGTGGATTTGAAAACCCTAGATTTTCTCTTCCAAAGGATTTAAAATCATTAGTTGATAATTAATTTAGAAATCTCCCTTAGTTTAATTCATTGTTTTAATTTAATTAAGCAAAATTTAATTACCCATTTTATTAGTTTAAAATTAATCTAAATAAAAGGCAATGAAACCAGCGCAATCCTCAGAGGAACGATACCCTTGCTAGTACTATTCTACGGAATTATTACAAAAAAAGAATAATTTAAGATTGACTAACGATCAATTTTTGGCGTTGTTGCCGGGGATTGCTGGAGCGGTCTAGGTTTTAATTTGAAAGATTAAATTTAAATTAATCATAAAAAATCCAAAAATATTTTTCTTTTTATTTAATTGGAAATATTTGTGTTTTCAGGTACCAAATCGCTCAAACTGCGATGATTGAAAAAGCTTATTCAACATCGTGGAAAGCAGGAGAGTTCTGTGAGTATTTACTTTTTAAGTAGATATTTTATTTCAATTTGGTGTCTGTCAAACATAGAGTTTTTCCTTTAGAGTGTATGCACGGTAGGAGGTCTTGTCATCCAGATTTATTCCCCCTTGATTCTGAGTTAGAGCATACTGATAGGTTTCTCAAGGCTTCTGCTTTATTCGAATCTAGTTCTGAAGCAAAAGCTTCTACCATTCCTAGAGAAAGCCTAAAAGCTATTTTTTTCCCTATCATGGCAGAAGAACATGACCCAATGAAATCCTTGAATGAGTATTTTACTCCTTCTACATATTCATCCCCTTCATGCATCCGATTGCCGGACACTACGGCAGCTCATTATGAAATTAAGTCTAGTATTATTCAGATGATACCATCTTTTCACATACTTAATAATGAAGATCCCTACAATATCTTGATGAATTTCACGAGATTTGCACAACTTTCAATCTGCAGGGATTTTTTGATGATGCCCTTAGATTGCGGCTCTTCCCATTTTCTTTGAAAGACAAAGCCAAATATTAGCTTAATTCTTTAGAGCCAAATTCTATTACCACTTGGGCACAAATGCAACAAGAATTTCTTATGAAATTCTTTCCCATAGGAAAAACAAATTTAATGAGACGAACCATCACAAGCTTTGCTCCTATTGATGGTGAATTATTTCATGAAACTTGGGAGAGATTCAAAGATCTTCTCCGTAAGTGTCCCCACCACCAAATTTCAAAGTGGCAGTTAGTTCAATCTTTCTATGATGGATTGTCTTCACTCAACCGTCAGTTGGTTGATGTTTCCTATGGAGGAACATTTATGATGAAAAATGAGAATCAAACATGGGAGCTTCAGCGCAATCCTCAGTGAAAACTCTCTCCACCATGCTTCAAACAGTCGTTCTGAGAGACCTTCATCTTCATCAAATCCTAAAAGATGCATCTATGAAGTTGACAATTCAATAGATATTTCATCTAAAGTAGATGAATTATCTCGAAAATTGGATAAACTAATGACTTCAGGGCCACTTTCCTACACACCTCCTCAACCAAATCCTAATCAGTAGGAGGTGTGTCCTATTTGTTCTAGCCCTGAACATTATGTTCAAGAGTGTCCATCAGCTGCTCAATTCCCAGATCTTGTCCAAGAGTATGTTAATGCTGCCTATATCCGTCCGGGTAATGATCCTTACTCAAATACCTATAACCGGGCTGGAGGAATCATCCTAATTTTTCATAGCAGCCACAAACTCGAGGGAATAATTTTTCCCCACCTCAAAGGCCATTCAGTCGGTCTTTTCAAGGTCAATCCTACTACCAACCCCAACAATTTCAACAACCAGCTCCTCTCAATTTTAACCAAAGAAATCCATCTTTTGAGGAGAAGGTGTTGAATGCTTTAAAAGGCTTGGAAAGCAATACACAATTGCTTCACTCACGCTCTCAATCTATTCAAAAGCTTGAGTCCCAAATGGGACAACTTGTTAATGCTATAAATAGGAGAATTGATGGAACACTTCCAAGTTAACCTGTGAGTAATCCAAAAGGTGTCAATCAAGCTAATGAAATAAATCATGAACAAGTTCAGGCTGTGACAACCTTACGGAGTGGGAAGGTGGTTGAAGATAATGTTAGGGAAAATCAGGGTAAGAAAAATCAGCCCATTGTAAGATCTTCTGAAATTGAGGGCGAGGGAAAGGATACCAATGAAAAGGATCAAGGTCCTTCTTCCACTCTAAATCATATTCCTGAGGTACCCTACATGCCTAAAGCCTCTTATCCTACTTGTTTGAATGATTCCTCACCATTTGATAAAAAAGGAACAAAAATGGAAGACATGATTGAGGTTTTCAAACAAGTCAAGATAAATCTTCCTCTACTTGATGCAATCAAGCAAATTCCAGCTTATTCCAAATTTGCACTCAAAAGCGTAAATCAAGGACTCATGTGTCCAAGAAAATCCTTCTAACCGAGCAAGTGAGCTCTTTGTTTCAACATACCACTCCTCCTAAATACAAAGACCCTAGTGCTCCTACTATTTCTTGTATTATTGGAGATCACTCAGTTGACCAGGCTCTCATTGATTTAGGAGCAAGTGTGAATTTGCTCCCGTACTCGGTTTATGAAAGGTTAGGGTTGGGCGAACTTCTCCCTACATCAGTCATTCTGCAATTAGCTGATCGATCAGTTAGAGTCCCTAGAGGGGTAGTTGAGGATGTCCTTATTAAGGTCGTCAAATTCTATTTTCCAGTCGACTTTCTTGTGCTTGATATGGAAACGGTTCGGAATCCCACTAAACAATTCCTGTGATCCTTGGTCGACCTTTCTTGGCTACAGTCAATGCATGTATAAATTGTCGAACGGGGTGATGGATGTGTCTTTTGGGAACATGAAAGTCCAGTTAAATATTTTTAGCACATCCCAACAACCCCCTCATGATGATGATGAGGCATGTTTCATGATCGATTCTCTTGAAGAGATGGTTGAGGATTCACTTCCTTACATCTTATCCAATGACCCATATGAAGCATGTCTATCTCACTTTAATGCAGATGAATTCGATGTAGAGAGATCAATTGAAGAAGTCAACATTGCTGAATTCGAATTCTCAAATGGATTTCCCACCTTGGAAAGCTAGGAAAGAGCCATTACCTCCCACTTCTAGCACTCCTCCCATTCCATCCTTAGAGGCTGCACCTACTCTTGAGTTGAAACTCTTTCCGATTTCACTTAAATATGCATTTTTAGGACCAAAAGATACTCTCTCAGTCATCATAGCATCTAATTTAACTGATGAAAAAGAGAGTCAATTGATGGTTGTGCTCAAAAAACATAAAGGAGCAATAAGGTGGACCATAGCAGATCTGAAGGGTATCGACCCTTCCGTGTGCATGCATCACATCTATCTTGAAAAGGATGCCAAAACTTCAAGGGAAGCACAACGGAGGTTGAATCCCAATATGAAAGAGGTAGTGATGAAGGAAGTAGTAAAATTGTTAGATGCGGGTATCATATACCCCATCTCGGATAGTAAATGGGTGAGTTTTATTCAAGTGGTACCAAAAAAATCCGGTATCACTATGATTACTAACCAGGAAGGAGAAGATGGTCCAACACGCGTAACCAAGGGATTAGCGTGTGTGTATTGATTATAGGAAGCTGAATTCCATGACTAGGAAAGATCATTTTCCACTCTCATTCATTTATCAAATCCTAGAAAGATTAGCAGGTAAGAGTCATTACTGTTTTCTGGATGGTTATTCCGGATACAATCAAGTGTCTGTCTATCCTGAAGATAAAAAAAAAACTACCTTCACATGCCCTTTTGGCACTTTTGCCTATAGATGCATGTCATTCGGCCTATGTAATGCACCGGCGACTTTTCAAAGGTGTATGATTTCCATCTTTTCCGATATAGTTGAAAAGTTTCTTAAAGTCTTCATAGATGATTTTTTTCATTTTTAGAACCTCCTTTGAAGATTGTCTCTATCATTTATCTTTAGTCTTGCAACGATGCGAGGAGATAAATCTTATATTGAGTTGGGAGAAGAGTCATTTTATGGTTCAAGAGGGGATAGTTTTGTGTCCAAAAGAGGGATAGAGGTAGATAAGGCCAAGATTGACCTTATAGCGAGTCTTCCTCCACCATCCACGGTGAGAGAGATTCGATCTTTTCTAGGTCATGTGGGATTTTACCGTCGCTTCATTAAGGATTTTAGTAAAATTTCAGCACCCTTAAGCAAATTATTGTACAAGGATGTCTCATTCTCCTTTAATGAAGCCTGTCATGAAGTTTTTGATAAGCTCTGCACTCTGCTTTCTGTTGCTCCTATCATTCACCCCCCAGATTGGTCACTCCAATTTGAGCTCATGTGTGATGCCTCAGATTATGCAATCGGGGTTGTTTTAGGACAAAGGGTGAATAGAACCCTACATGCTATCTATTATGCAAGTAAAACCCTTTCGGATGCTCAGTTACATTACACCACTACCGAGAAAGAATTACTAGCTGTAGTATTTGCCCTTGACAAATTTCGATCCTATCTCCTAGGTTCCAAAATTTTAGTGTATACTAATCATGTTGCTTTGCGGTATCTCCTTGCCAAGAAAGACACTAAACCTAGGTTCATCAGATGGATCCTTCTCCTCCAAGAGTTCGATCTAGAGATCTGGGACAAGAAAGGTTCCAACAATGTGGTCGCTGACCATTTATCTAGAATCCTAGTCGACTCTTTTTTAAAGCCTTGTCCCGTTGAGGATAATTTTCTGAATGAACAACTGCTTCAGGTAAATCAAGTTCAACCTCCATGGTTTGCTTGTATTGTCAATTACCTAGCAGTTAGACAAATTCCATCTTCATGGTCTAAGCAAGACAAATCCCATTTTTTCTCTTAAATTAAATACTACTTCTGGGAAGATCCGGAATTGTTTAAGTATTGTTCCGATCAAGTGATTCGAAGATGTGTGCCTGAGAGTGAATTTCAAATTATCCTTACCTTTTGCCATTCTCTTGCATGTGGAGGTCACTTTGGAGGAAAAAGACCACAGCTAAGTTCTTGCAATGTGGTTTCTATTAGCCAAAATCTTCAAAGATGCCAATGACTTTTGTTAGGCTTGTTTAAGGTGCCAACAATTAGGTGCAATATCCCGGAGAAACATGATGCCTTTATCCCCGATTCTAGTTGTTGAACTTTTCGACGTATGGGGTATTGATTTCATGGGTCCCTTCCCACCATCTTTCGGATTTGAATATATTTTGGTGGCTGTGGACTATGTCTCCAAGTGGGTGGAAGCGGTTGCCACTAAGACTAATTATCACAAAGTGGTGGTCAAATTTCTTCAAGATAACATTTTCAGTCGATTTGGCACACCGAGAGCAATTATAAGTGATGGAGGAAAACATTTTATGAATCGATCTTTCGAATCTCTACTTCTCAAATACTCTATCACTCATAAGGTAACTACTCCTTATCACCCTCAAACGAGTGGCCAAGTAGAGGTATCAAATAGGGAGATTAAAAATATTCTAATGAAAAAAAATAACTGATCGAAAGGATTGATCTATAAGGCTTAACGATGCCCTTTGGGCTTATCGTACGGCTTTTAAGACCCCAATTAGAATGTCTCCCTATCGCCTCATTTTTGGTAAAGCATGCCACCATATGGTGGAGTTGGAACACAAAGCCCTATGGGCCATTAAAAAGTTTAACTTTGATATGACTTTAGCGGGATCAAATCGGAAACTCCAACTCTCCGAATTGAAAGAGAAGCGTAATGACGCATATGAGAGTGCTAAAATTTATAAGGCCAAAACTAAAGCCTTTCATGATAAAACCATCTTACGAAGGTCTTTTCATCCCAATCAAAAGATTTGGCTTTTTAATTATAGATTACATCACTTTCCTGGTAAGCTTTGTTCAAAATGGGATGAGCCTTATATTGTGACCACAGTTTTTCCCAATGGAGCAATTGAGCTCAAAGGCCCAAAAGATGGACATATTTTTAAGGTGAATGGGCAAAGGTTGAAACCCTATGTAGAGGGAATTGTTTCAGGTGAATTAATTGAAGCCTCTGTTTTATATGATCCCGTCTATCAAGACTATTGATTAATTTGAAGATGTCTGGCTGAAGACATAAAATTTAGTGCTTGTGGGAGGCAACCCATTGATTTTGTAGTGTCTTTTATTTTTTTTAGAGTTAGATTCTAAGTTTGGGGTGGATTAGTATCCACCAAATTTTTTTAGAGTCAGTAGGGTTGATTTTAAATCCCCCTACTCATTTAGAGAATTAGTCCCCTATTTTTTTTAAAGTCAGTAGGGAAGATTTTCATCCCCCTACTCTTTCAGAGAGTTGATTTGGGGTTTCCCTATTTTTTTTTTAGAGTCTTAAAAAAAAAAAAAATCGGGCGCCAATCGGCGTTTTTGGCGATCGATCGCCCATTGTACAAATATTTTTTTTAAAAAAAACTTGTTTTATTGGCCAACCGGCATTTTTGGCGATCGATTGCCCTTAGGGGGGATCGATCACCCACCTATCTCGTTAAAAATAAAATAAAATTTAGGGAGTCGGCGTTTTTGGCGATCAATCGCCCCTAGAGGGATCGATCTCCCACTTATGGACGACGCAAAACACTTATTTTTAAAGCCCAAACTTCATATTTTACAAAAAAAACATCCGTGAACCCTCTTCCTTTCACATTCTCTCCCTTTCTTTCCTCTTCCCTCTCACTCTCTTCCCTTATTCCTCAACCAAATTCTTTCTAAATTCATTCTTCTATCTAGTGGTGAAAATCTTCAAGGGAGATTGTGCACCACTTTTCCATCCAAGGTACCACTCTATCTCACCTTTCACCTTAGTTTACTTTTATTGGATGATTTGAGTTGGATTTGTTTTCTTTTGTGATTGTGGGAGGACAGGTGGGTGAATGATCTTTTGATTGGATTAAAGTTTTTACTTGTTGTGGGAAGTTGGGTTGATCGTTTGTGGAGTATTTTGGGGTTGATTTGGGTTTTTAACTTTGTGCACACCAAGTGTTTGTCAAAAAGTCTCAAAGAGTTTTTGTGGATAAAATGGCCCCTAGGAAGAGGAAAAACACTGGAAAACAACCTCTTAAGGCTATTGAGGAACCTAATGCCGAATTTATGGAGAGGGAAGTAGAACCTATGACCACTTTTCATATTGATTTTTTTCGAAATGATAGGCCTACTGCCCCTACTATTCAAGAGTTAGAAATGAGAGAACTTTTGTGTTTGCTAATGCCTTCTACCATGACCCATTCTCATTTAGTGCAATTATTTTATCAAAATATGGTTAAGACTAATCGAGGTGGGTGCCCAGTTCTCTCCGTTTCAGTGGATGGGGTCAGTTTTGATGTCACAGTAGAGTCTATTGCTTTGGCGATGGGTTGCCCTATTACCTCTCCAAATGAGGTAGATTTTACACCTTCCCCACTTAAGAGTCCTGACACTCATGAAATCATAGAAGTGATGTGTAATGGTAAATATCATGATAATGGGAAGAAAAATTGTACTAGAATGACTCTACTTCCTCCAGAGTTATGGTTTATAGACTCAATTTTTAAACTGAATTTGTTCCCCATAGGGCATAAAACTGAGAGAAGAGATCTTCTTTTAAGAGCCCTGTATGAGTTTTGGAGTGGCCAATGGATTGATGTTACTGAATATATTTGGTGCACTATGGAGAAATTTTATGATAAGGCAATTATTATGCCTGCTTCTGGGTCAAATGCATAGGGTCTTTATTTTGGTAATTTAATTACCCAATTATTAATTGACCATGGGTATGTGCTGAATGAGAATGAGCCTAGTATACCTCCTGTATATTTTGGGGAATCTTCTTGGAGTAAGACTTATAATGCTTTGAAAAAAGTAACTGATAAAAAAATGTCAGATGATACTCCTAAGGATGAGATTATTCCTGATGAGATTCATGTACCTCCCCCACCTCCCCAGCCTAGCCGTAGAAGGCCACCTCCTCAACCTAGTGCTTAGACAGAGACACCTGTATCCTTCACTTGTCAGGAGTTTTTAGACTATCAGCGTGTTCAGGATCATAGATGGGCAATTCAAAAGCGGAGATGGACGATTCAGAATCAGAAATGGGAGGCCCAGCAGCAACATTGGGAGAGTGATCGATAGTTTCAGCAGGACTCTAGACAGCTCCTCCAGCAAAATCAGGCCGAGTTGCATGCTTTCATGGAGCAGGCTGCGCAGCGATGAGATCAGGCCGACACCTTTTATCAGCAGCAGACCCAGAGCACTTTTGAATTTCAGCAGATGATGAGAGCTGCTTTCAAGGCTCAGTTTCCACCAGGCCATTTTCCATCACCTCAGTAGGTTATTCTTCCAGTCTTTAGTTAGGATTTTTTATATTTTCTTGAGTCAGTTTTATGGAGCTTTGCTCTACTTTTTCGATATTTTTTTTTAGTCTGTATGTCCCTAGTTTTATCCACTGTTATAACTTCAGATGCTTATTATTTTATGTTCTATTTATTTGCATCTATATTTTTTTTTTGTGGATATTTCTTGGTTTGTACTAACCCTATAGGTATTGTTTGGACGAAGTTTGGGGTAGTTTGTCTACATTCTTGATCTCTTTTCACTCTTTTCACCTTTTTCATCATGGTTTGCATTTCATGATTCAGGTATTATTGTTCTAATCCCTTCTATACTTTATTTTTATTTTTACATTGAGGACAGTGTAAAGTTTAACTTTGGGGTTGGGAAATAATAGGATACACTATTATTTTATTTTTGATGATTGTGCAACCATGAATAGGGTAGAACATGCAAAAACACTGAAATTTTTTTCGATTGTTTTATTCTAAAATTTGAAAGATTGTAATGTATATCGGATAATCCAAATTTTATTGATAGGGTTGAATTTGAGAACACATAATCCCAAATACACATTGTTTGTAACTGTTTTTAACCTTACAAAAGCTGAATTTTTTTTCGTCATGAATAGACTTTGACATTTGCACTAGCACATTAACATATTATCTAGTGGGGTTTAAAACCAAACTAATTTATAGTAATTTTGTTAACTCATAAGAATTGGATAATCTAGAAATTGAACATCAACTTTGGCTAAAAAGAAAAATTGATAGAAGAATGGGTTACCTAACCAGGTTTTACACTTAGTAACCGGGCCTCTTGCCTCACTAAGCAAAGAGAGTTCACGTCAAAACATGTAATTTTTAGAATTGATAAAATAACCTAGTGTGACTAGTTTGAGTTCGTAGCCTAGTTAACTCGAGTTACTAAGCCCTTAGAGGCGTCTTGACACCTGGTGCCTTAAAAACATCTGGTTTGGGAATCACCGGCCTAACACTTGCTACATGGGTTGTCTAGAATGCTTAATGGACTCAGATTCTGCACAGTCACACTTATGAAAAAAAAAGGTATTGAATAAAAGTCTTAAAGTTGGTAGTTTAAATTGAAAGAAAAATTTAATGATAAATGAGAAGACAGAAAAATTGTTGAAAAGTAAGGTTGATATCACACATTCAATTGTTTGTCACATTATATATCAAAGAAAATTCTGACAAATCTTTTAAAAGCTAAATTTTTCGAAAATAGTTAAGAATGATGTGAAATTGAGAATGTGAAGAGTTGAAAAGTCAATCTTGTAAATAATTTTTGGATTATCTTGTATATATTGTGAGTCCGGAAAATTTAAAATATAATTCAATCACTTTTTAGATTTGCATGTTTTACTTGAATATATTGCACAATAACAGGGTAGTACAAATGTTTGTAGGTGTCATCACTGTAAACCTTTACGAGACTTCATTCGTCCTCTAGGGCCACTTAAGGGTTTAAAAGGCTTGTTACATATGCAAAATACAACCGGGGATCCCACGAAAGGGGATGTATGTTTAGTTTAGATTCTAGTTTTATTTTATTGCTCGAGGACTAGCAATGTTTAAGTTTGGGGTTGTGATCAGTGCTAAGTTATACATAAAAGCACGTTAAACTTAACTTGTTAAATCCCTTAAAGTAATTATTTGTATTATTTTATGCTACTTGGTTGTTTACATTTGTTACAGGTTCATCCGAGAAAAAGAGTTTAATATGGATGGTTTAGAAGGATCTCAGGAGCAAAAGTGAAGAAAAAATGATCAATCACCCTTCCTGCGTTTTGGGCTTATTTTAATTACATAAAACTTTCCTTTTGGGCCAAATTTGACTATTCTTTAAAGCCCAAACTTTGTAGAGAAAAGAAGAGTTGTAGAGAAATTAGAAGTCCTTATTGTATAAGGACTCTATCTTTCTCTCTTTCTGTATAAAAGGAGAGATTCCCTGTAGAGATTTCATCATTATCATTATCAGAGAATTTTGTAGAGATTTTGGATCTGAAGAAGAGAATCTCTGGAGATCAAGGAAGCCATGAAGAGAAGTGCTGCAGCTTTATCTATGAAGATGTTGCATTCCTCCCTAGCAATGAACTAATTTCCACTCTAGGGTTTCGATGAAACCCTAGTCAAGTAACTATGTCGTTTTATTTTGTTTTATTTTTGATTTCTTAGTTGTAAGACATTGATTGCATAATGAGAGAGTTGTTTTCAAACAACCGGATTTATTTTATTTATATTTGATTTCAATAGAATTCTCAACCTTATCTTAGGTTTTATGAAATTGGAATTAAAATCACTTGTGTTAATTTTCGTTAGAATTTAAACATAGGTTTTATGTAATTGTTTTAAAATATCGAGAGATCAAGTCCTAAGATATTTTATGCTAAGGGAAGACGAGTGATTACACAACCGTAGATTAGTGTGTATCATTCGTGCTAACCAAAGATACAATATGCCTAGGGCTTGATCCCTTGAACTTTTCTAAATTAGTTGAGAGGGGACGTGCTGTCACTCTAACTACTAGAATGTTTGCAATTTAAGAGGTTAGGATAAATTCAAAATAAGGGCTGGTTATTAGGTTAGTGGTGGATTTGAAAACCCTAGATTTTCTCTTCCAAATGATTTAAAACCATTAGTAATAATAACCAGCGAGGAACTGGAGCCGCTGTTGTAAAGATTGAACAAGAAATTCGTGGACTTCAAGACGAAGAATCTGTACCGAGGAACAGTGTTTGGTGTCTGATTGGGTAAGGTTCGAGTTTTGTACTTGATAACAATTCTCATAATTGATTTTGTGCTAAACTAGGTCCTGTGGTTTTCCCCGGAAGGGTTTTCCACGTAAGAAATCTCACGTGTTGTGAATTGTGTATCTTCTACTATTTCTGCACTTGATTACTTTGTTGCCCATAACTCTGATTAATATTTGGTTAAAATTAAAATTGGTAGACATTGCTAGGAAGGCCTATTCACGCCCCCCCCCCCCCCCCTCCTACTAGGTCAAAGGAATCATTGAACATAGATATTTCATTCTGAATTCTTGCTAATATCTTGAATAAACCAATGAAATAAAGACTTTATTTACCCTATTTGCAAAATCTCATGATTCCTTTGGATCCATAAATTTTTTAGGAATACTTGATCGCCCTTTTAAAACACTGCATCTCTTTGCTCATCATTAGCATAACTATTCTTTTGATCCTATAATGCCTTCAATCTAGCATGAATGAGTCAAATTTTTTAATTGTTTCTTGGATCTATTGTAGTAACACATGACGGACTTGGGTATGAGCCAACATCAATTTATACCTATTTTCCTTAACATCAGGGTCTTAACTCTGAAATCTTTCAATCATAATTAATTTCCACATGCTTAATTTCATACTCGCTATTATACTTTTTCATTGATGGCGTCAATTTTTGTGGGAAAAAAAACCTGATCTGATACCTCCAAGAACACTTACTTGCTTTTGGTTGGCTACAAAACTTCTTCCTCCCTAAGATGTGGTGGTCGTCCGACCTGCAAAGACACCTTGACGATCAAGTTAGCACAAAGATTAATACTGGAAAGGCTAGGGAAGAGAATAACATATCTTGAACTTGTAGAGAGCTTTGGGCTAAAAATTAGGTTAAATATGGATCCCTTTCTCTGTCCTCTCTTGTTCTTTTAATAGGTAGAACATTAGGGTTAGTCAGCTTGTGTTCCCCTTATTTTGCAGGATAGCATTGTGATCTTGTACGAGATCTTTGGGATTTGGGATAATCCATTTCTATTCGGGAACTTTCTAAGATGGGTTGAATAGTGGGATTGCAGCTCAGGGAATTCCAACACAGGTGGAAGGTTGATAGCTCAGTCTGGCCGGGATAATAGTTAGGTCGGATGATGGGAACTTTTGACCAAGCTGGTGGTCAGGTCTGGTGATAAGGTTGAACCAGTCAAGTCAGAGTTAGTAGTCAATGTTTGAGCTTAGTTCGGAGCTTGTAGTCAAGCCTGAGCTCATAGGAAAGGTTTGAGCTTGGGTCAGATCTTGTAGTAAAGGTTTGAGCATAGGTCGAAGCTCGTGGTCAGGTCTGAGCTTGCAGTCAAGGTTTGAGCTCGGGTCAAAGCTCACAATCAAGGTTTGAGCTCGGTTCGAAGCTCACAGTCAAGGTTTGAGCTCATATCGGAGCTCATAGACAGGTTTGAGCTCGCAGTAAAGGTTTGAGCTCAGGTTGAAAATGAGAAATTCAGCTCAGAGCTAGTTATCAAGTCATTGACGAGAGATGTTCCCGATCAGTCCCAAAGTTGGTACTGCCAGCTACCATTTTTCACACTTGCCAAATTTTACTCTTATAAATGAATTTTTGTGGGAAAAATACCTAATCTGATAACTTCGGGAACACTTGTTTGTTCTTGATTGGCTAGAACTCTCCTTCTTCCCCGAGGTGTAGCGGTTGTCCGGCCTGTAAAGATGCTCTGACGATCAAGTTAGCACAAGGCTTGATAACGAGAAGAAGGTTAGGGAGAAGAATAACATGTTGTAGGTTCAAAGAAATCTAGCAGTTCATAATTGAGTTGAGTTCAACATCCTTCTCTTAGGATTGGCCAGTTGTATTGTCATTCTAATTCCTTAACAAAATTGGAGTCTTTCCTTACACGTTTGTTAAGGTGGCCGAGATTGCAGAGTAAGTTTTTAGTTTAGTAGAAAAACGTCGTGATCTCATGCGAGATTTTCGAGATTTGATGTGATCTGGTTATCGCGTGTTGGCTCAGAGATTAAGAGGGCCTTGTCTCAGATCTCCTGAGCTGAAGATCAGGTTAGGACTCTATGTACTCCTTTCCGAGCTGGACCTCGGGATAGAGATGTGAAACTTAGCTCGGATATGACTATTAGGTGGGGATGCTCCTGCTCGAACTTTAAAGTTGGTGGTAATGCTAGCTACCCTTATGTGCAATTACCAAAATTTACCCTTACATATACTAAATACAAAAACAAACAGGTTTAGAGTGTTAGGGTTTATTGAGTTTAAGGTTAATGAAATAATAAATGAAAATGAGGGTTTAAGGTTTATGAAATAATGCATGAAAAATAAAGGTTTATGACTTATTTAAGGTTTAGAGTGTTCCGGTTTTTGTGTTTATATATATATATATATATATGAGGCCAAGGCTGGGCTATAGAGGGTGTTGCTCAAGCCTAGCCCTCATGTTAGGTGAATTAGGTTTTTGAGCCCACCTGGGCTTGTGGGCTTTGTGAATGAAAAAAATCATCGACTTTGCGGGCTTTTGAGGACCGGGCTGGACCCGGTACCCTCACTTGAGGGCCAAATTGACAGACGAACTTATAAGCTAACAGATAAGGAACATGTTAGGAGATAACAAAAAAAATCTAAGAAAACTTTTCATTAAATGCCCATACATAGTCTCATTTATATAAGGGTATAAGATTAAATTTGACCCATAAAGATTATTAGATGCCATAGCTCAATTACTAACAACTATTTTGTAGGTACAAACAGACAACATAGGCGATTGGGTGAACCGAAGGTAGGGCTTGGCCTAGCCATGATACCTAAGGTTTGGTTGGGGCCTCACGCTTAATTGCGAGGGCCGGGCCCTGGCCCTGGCCCCGGCCAGGCCCATTGACAGCAATACTTAGAACCTCGTTTCTATCCTCCTCCTCAAGAAATACTCTCCCCTTAGGCCTTAGCCTGAAAATCCAAAACAAAATAGAAAAATATATAATGTTTTCCTTCTCTTTTAACGGCGAGTAACACCACCTTGATCATTCCAAAGTCCAACCCTCAAATTTCTGCGACTTTTTTTTGTTGTTTTATTTTTTATCTAAAATTTCTAATTCTACCCGATCCCAATTTCCCCCTTTTATATTTCGCAATTAATAATCGGGCCAGGACTCACGTCCCCGATACTATTCTTCCCGATTTCAATTCTCGAGAGGCGTTAGCGGTCTGCTATCAATCGTCAACAACAGCAAAAAAAAGAAAAACCCATAATATCCAAGCTCTGATCGCGGGCGTCCGAGGCTCTCTCCTCCTGCTGTTTCAGGTTCGATTTCTCCTCTGGTACCCACCCCCATTTTCCTAGGGTTTCTGATTCGCTGTTATGATACCTAGGTTGTCTTAGGGTTTCGACTGCCCCAATTTGTTACCCTATCCCATTGAAGTCTATGCGAGTATTTGGGGATTGCTATACGAATAATCAGTCAATTTTGATCTCTTACTGCTATAATTATACTTCGCTGATATCTTTTTCACATGTACTGATTTCGCAAACCGATTGTAGTGGTAATGGTGCCAAAGTAGCATGATACCGAACTCAATTACCGTCTGACAATCACCGGCTCTACTTCTTGTGCCTCAGGCAATCATATTCCGAGTTTGCAACTTGATTTTTTTGATTAGTTGATGTATTAATATGGACAATTCTGTGCTGGTTGACTTTCTGGTGACTGATCTCGCTTTCCCTAATACTAGTTTCCTTTGTTTGTTTAGGTTGAGATTTATGTGCTTCTCTTGATTGGGTTATCACCTTCTGTTTTCCTTGATTTGACTCTTCTGATTCATCTGCGAGTTTCTTCTGTTGCGCCACTCCTCCAATTCTTAATTTTTTTAGTTATTTCATATTCAAATTTTCAAAGCCTTCAGGAGTGGATTTGTGGATTTATGGATTTGGGTGTTCAATGTGTAATTACTGTGTGAATTTGATTGTTACAATTTGATAGCGAAAAAAAAAGGGCCATATACACTTTAAATTTGGGAAATGTTTGATGGGTTGGTTTGGGGTGTTAAACTGCCTTCCTCATCTTAGAAGCAATAAAGGGTTATTGGTGATCTGCAAATGGACTCTTGTGTCAGTAGTTTGATTTTAGTCGTCTTGTTTTAGGCTTTTTTCTTCTCATGCCTTTACAAGTTTTGGTTGGTGTTAGGAGATCTAGATGATGGAACTGTGTTATATTGAATTGTTAAGTACTTGGTATTTTGAAATGAACAAAATAAAGATGCATATGCAGGCACATATGTCAGGACAATCAAGCTGCCACCCAGTTGCCTGGCATACCCCAGAAGAATGTGAATTCTATACCTTGCCAAATACAAAATCTAAGTGGTCGTCGTAGTGCTTACAATATGGATCCCGATCTTCTCAATGCACGCACATATATTCGACAGAGGATGTAAGTATTTCATTTTATTTATTCATATATATATATATATATTTAAATAGTGGATTTGGGCTGGGTTTGATCCAACACTGCACCAGTCCGAGGGCCCGGACCGAATTCATATAACATGTTATATTTTATTACATTGCATTGAAGAACCCATATTATTTACTACTTTTGTATAGAGCATGCCAAGTTTGGGCTCAGGCAAAACTCAAAAAAGTGTAATTGGTCTTGGTTTTAGGCACATTGCACCTGGCTGAGTTTTGGCCTGGACTGAGTTTGGGCTCGGTGTAGATAGACTGGGCTGAGTTTGAACTTTGAAGTTACCTTGGCTCGGCTAATCACATCTCGATGTGCCATGCAATGTATATGTATATATATGTGCAATGCATAGTTGCCGGGAAGCTATGTCCAAGGTGGGAAGCTCGCTTCTCAGGAAGCTCATTTCCCAGACTCGCTTCCGCTCGCTTCCATCAAGTCCCATTTAGGGATCAAAGGGGGCTATATATCTAGGAAGTAATGAGATGGACCTGAGTTTAAAGCTTACGACCTATATCCTAAACAAGTATCGTTAGATTGACCTAAGGCTGTATGACACCTACTTCTCCAAAATATTTCATGAAAGATAAAATTTAAGCATGATTGGTCATTCTAATATAATGGGAATGAGGCATTAATATCTATTTCTCGCTTTCCATTTCCTAAGAAATTTTGAGCCTCGCTTCCCGCTTCTCGCTTTTGCTTCTCGGTTTGGTAACTATGGTGCAATGTGCATGTGTATATATCTTTTTATAACCAAGGTTTTAAAATTCGATTTTGCGGTTAGTTTTACAGTTATGGGAAAATGAAATTTAGGCCGGAAAATAGTAATTTCATAGTGAATTACAGGAGTTTTCCCATTGTAATCCACAAATTCAAAAAACTAAGAAAAACATGAAATCTTTCATTGAAAACTTTGAGAAAATTCTAAAGCAAACATAAACACAACATGTATGCAATTTTTGGTAATTTAAAGTCTTACACCAAGTAACAAAAAAGTCAGTGTCAAAGACACTTAGGATATACTTCTAAATTGACTTTTAGTGACGCTTGACTCTTAAAGAGTCAAAAGTCGGTTAAAATGTCGTTTGGTTCAACACTTAAGAGATTAACTTCTCCATGAGTCAAAACTCAACAGTCATAAAAAGTCAAAATGTTAGCTTTTAGGGAAAACTACCCCCAACTAGCTTTTATGGGAAATCCCAATTTTTTTATAATTTATTATTCTTAAAAGTAATTCCGAAGAAGTCCTTCCCTTCCCATAGAAGTTCATTCAAACAAGCCCTTAAAAGTCTTACACAAAAGTCACAAAAAACACTATCTCTTATAAAATGGGGTATCAACATACTCATCATCCTCCTTTAAAAGGGAATCTTCTTCATTTGAGGAGATGAGGTCCATCTGCCTAGTTTCCTAACATCGGGTTTCTTCTCCATCTAGAGTTTCCAGGCTTATCCTAATAGCTTTCTAGAAGTCAACATCCTTATGATCTTTCTAGTCTGGTTTCATTTAGGGTTTATTTTGGATGCAAGTCTAATACAAATAAAGATGTTATATTTGGGGTTTGTTTGGGTGCAAGTCTTATGGAAAATATTTTTGCTCACAATCTCATAAGCAGATTTTTGTTACTTAGGGTTGCGGTCTTACTTTAGACCTTCATGCAATTTTTTGTTAGAGTGATGCATTTAAAAGTGAAAATAAGATGATAGTTATATTTAAGAATTTTTTTTAAATTTAATGTCTGCAATTTTCCCTTTTTCTGTCACATAAGGAACCGAACATGTTGTAACCAGAGACTAGGTTAGATTTCTCTTATTTTCTTTTTGCATTTAGCTACATTAACTTTTTTATTAAATAATCTATTTTCTTACTTCTCCTTAATCATGCATTACTGTTCTACCTTTTTAATTTCTTACGTATTTTCTCCAGCTTCCAACTTGTTCAGCAGCGGCAGCGAACAACTCCTGAAATGCAGCCGAAGATATTTGATCTTGCAAGGCGCTTGGAGGAGTTTCTACTGAAGCATGCTGCCTCAAAGGTTTTTTATGCTTGTACTTATGTTTCTCAAGTTGGGCAGATCAAGCTTGTTATGTGGAGCTGTATTATTGGCTTATTTTCATTGGATTCCTAAGTTGTTTTATTAACAGAAAATGAGTAATGGACAACAAAAACAGCTTTGCTTTTTCTTTTCCATATTTTTTGGTACTATCCCACCAAATAGAACTGTTTGTTTTCATGGGTTGTTGTTAATAGTTTTTCTTTTTTGGGTGCCACTGTACCCAATAACTGTTCACCTTCATACGCTCATTCCCTCTTATTATTTCCTTATGCATTCCTATGTATCATTAGGAGGAGTATATGAACATGGAGACACTGGAGCATCGCTTACAGATTTTGATCAAGCGTATACCACCGAATAACAACCAAGAGTTGCCAAACCTTATCTCTTCTTCCTCATCTATTGGTACGATGATACCAACCCCTGGTATGCCACACAGTGGAAGCTCAAACTTGATGGTTACATCTTCAGTGGACACTTCCATGATTGCTGTAAGTGGTAATAGCATAGCATCCACTGCTGTCAACACAGGAAGCTTGTTGGCAACTGCCAATGGGTCTGCCGGTGGAATACATGGTGGTTCCTTCAATCCATCTGATGGTAACTATAACTCTTTAGTCCATAGAGTAATGCTGTTGACTTTGCTTTCGGTCCACAGTGTGACAGGATCTACTTTTGCAGGACCTCTACCTAATGGATATCATCCTTCACACCCTAATATTTCCATTGGCTTGAGTGGAAACAACATGATGTCATCAATGGGTGTCCCAACAATTGCAAGCCAAATGATTCCTACACCTGGATTGATTAGTACTCACTCTTCCATGACTTCTGAATCATCTAATAACGGTGGTGGGTTTTCCAGTGTTGAGTCTACAATGGTATCACATCCTCAGCAACAAAAGCAGTACGCTACTTGTCAAAACAACCGTATATTGCACAGCCTTGGCGGTTATATGGGCATTGGAAACAGATCTAGCTTGCACCAGAAGCCTTCCTCTTATGGGTTCTCGAATGGGGCTCTAAATGGTGGGTTAGGGTTGATTGGGAACAATATACAATTGGTGAATGGGCCTACTGCATCTGAGGGCTATCTGGCTGGCTCACCTTATGGTAATTCACCCAAGCCTTTAAATCAACACTTTGATGCACAACATCAGCAACTCTCTCTCTCTCTCTCTCTCTCTCTAGTTTTCGTTCACCTCATGTGAGGCCTAATACTATACAAAGAAACCTGAGATAATGTCTTTTCTGTACAACAGCATTGTCACAGCAAATGATTCCTTCGGCAGGTGATGGATATGGACCGAGCTCTGCTGATTCGTCTGGGGCAGGGAACTTCTATGGCCCTGCAACTTCTGTTGCATCTACGATGAATAACCAGAATGTGAATTCATTGACCTTGCAGTCTAAATCAAAAACCAACTGTTCCTTGATACCCAATCAATTGAATTTGCCGGCAATACAACGGACTGCACATATGAAGCCTCAAGTGGTTGATCAGCTGGCAAAGATGAATTTCCAGTCTCCCCATTCAGCTCGAGAGCATTTGTTGCAATCTCATCAACAGCAGCAGAAGTTTCAGCAGCATCCACTTGAGCAACAACCTCATCAGTTTCAACAACAATTTCTTCAACATCAACATCAACAAAAGCAACAAAGTCAGCAACACCAGCAGATTTTGTTAAAGAACGATGGTTTCAGGCAGGATCAACTGGCATCCAATCGACGTGGACAAGTACTGTCTGAGCATGGAATGGACCCTCATAATGAAGTACTGCACTCACAAGTTTCTGAACAATTCCAACTGTCTGAGTTACAGAACCAATTCCAGCAGAAGAATGCTGCTGAAGACTGTCCCAGAGGTGCTCAGTTGCTCTCTCATCCATCTGGCCAGCAGGGCTTGTGCTCGCCAATATCACAAAATTTACAGCAACAATTATTGCATCCACATCAGCAGGCTGTGGATTCCCAAAATGATTTTAGTTGCTTTTCTGACAGAGCACAACCAGATGCACTATTACAGGTCCAGTGGCATCCTCAATCACAAGACAAGTCTCACATACCAGACCACTTGCCACATGAGCAGCATGTTCAAGAGGAATTCCACCAACGAATAACAGGACAAGATGAAGCTCAGTGCCCTCATTTTTCTTCAGAAGGATCTATCACTGGTCTAACTGCTGATTCAAGAAGCGCCACATTGCGTCCAACTTCAAGTGGTGTAGCCTGTAGACCTGGAAATTCAATCCGTGACCGGGAGTCTTGGCATCAACAAAGGTGGCTGTTGTATATGCGCCATGCTCGTCGATGTGCAGCCCCAGAAGGAAAATGCCAAGATGGTAATTGCATAGTTGCACAAAAATTGTGGAGGCATATGGACAGGTGCAATACAGATCAATGTTTATATCCTCGTTGCCATGGTACCAAGGCATTGATTAGACATAACAAAATTTGCAAGGACCCAGATTGTCCTGTTTGTGTTCCCGTCAAGAATTTTTTGCGATCGCGACTGATGGCCCGTGCTCGTCAGTCTGATAATGGTTTGCCAAATTCAATCAATGGATCCTGGAAATCCTTTGATACCGGTGATTCTGCTAGATTGGTTTCGAAGGCTAGTCTATCAGCTGTTGAAACTTTAGTAGATCTACAACCGTCATTGAAACGCATGAAAATGGAGCATCCATCGTCGCTTCTTATGCCGAAGATTGAAAGTTCTGCTCTATCAGTTACTGCAATGAGCCAACCTCATGTGCCTCAGGATGCACAGCCCCAAGTATGCCAACAGTTGGACATTTCTTTGCCTGTTAAATCTGATGTTACAGAAGTAGAGATGGAATTATCAGTAAGTTTCGGGCAAGGAAGTCCTAATTTTAATGAGATAAAGAAAGATAATTTGAACAACATCTACAATAGGAGGCCTGATGTTGAACTTATTATTTTAAATGAGCCTGCTGGTCTTGCTAAGCAAGAAAGCATGAAAGCTGAGAAAGAGATTGATCAGGCTAAGCAGGAAGTAAAGCAGGAAAGTGCAACGCTGCCTGCCGAACCTACGGCAGTAACTAAGTCTGGGAAGCCGAAAATAAAGGGGGTATCACTAACTGAACTGTTCACTCCGGAGCAAATTAGGGAGCACATTAGAGGTCTCAGGCAGTGGGTTGGCCAGGTCAGTTTCTAATCTTTTCACCTTGGCAACTTTTCTGGTCATTTTCTTACTATCATAGCTGGATTACTAGGAGTTGTGTACTAAAGGAGATACACAGTAGGCTTATAAATTTTCTCTGTTAGGAAATCAGTTTTTGCAGATTGTTTAATATTTTATTTTGGTAAATAAGCTGGGGGTTTGACAGGATTTCTACCAGATACAAAAGAAGAAAATAATTAATGCCGTTGATATCTAATGTTGCAAGTCATTACTGAATTTTTATGAGAATTCTCGTGTAAGGAACTAAAGACGATTTGTGTTTGTCGAGATGTGCAACTCTGATATACTTCTCTGATTGTTTGCAAGTTTCTATAAAAAAATGTTCTAACTCCAATCTAAATAGGAGGGTAGAATAATATCTAAGTTTATAATATTCCCATCAGCTTCTCCTGTGTACTGAAGCTATATATGTTGGCTGAGCCATCTTACATAATGATTTTTAGGGGAAATATGTTTGAGCCATAAAACTAATTGTTTAAATCTCCTGAACATTTGTACTGAAGTCTCCTTTAATATATTCCTTTTATCCTTTACTTTTTTTTCCTGTTTACTGCAATGAATGCAGGCTATGCAAAGAGATGATAGCATAGTTATTAAAACCCAGGTGAGCGGTTCTCACTGGTGAAACCGGGAACCTGCCTCCTGGGTGGGTCGCTCTACCTACCAACCCAGAAATCATCCAAAAACTGGAGAGAAAAATAATTGGATGATAGTCTTTCATGTAATTTTGAGTTTCTTGCAAAGGATATCTATTCGAATCATACAACTTATTATTTAAAATTCTGTCCCTTTTCTTAAAAATTCATAATGTTGTTGGTGTATCCTTTTGATATGTGGTAGATAGACCTAAAGCATGTGCATCAGATTACTGGTTTCTTCCTTTAATCTATCAGAGGATATATTCTATGCATCTTTAACTGTTCTGTTGCTATTTACTTATCTGTAGTTTCCACTATCCCATTTTAGTTTTTCTCCACAACTTGTTTAGCATGTGCCGTGTTCTTCAGCTGATCATGAAGTAATCGCAGACAAGGAATTTATTTAATATTTTGTTTCTCAATAAAAAAAAAAGATAATTTAACTTCTAATTGGCACTTAAAATCACTTTGATTGATAATTAGTACCATTTAACTTCTATGAGATGATCTGAACACACGTTGGAACTAAAAATCTCAGATTTACTGTCACCTTCCATCAAACACTTTTAATACCAATAGGTAACAACATCAAGCAGAAACTGAACTACCAACAGTTATAGAACCTCGAACCAAAATATAGAGAACATTCCAAGAATCCATCCAACTTTCACCCAAGGATCCGTTCAGGTTTTCCTTGTATTGGAACACTGCAATACCACTTGCCACTGGAACGCATATGACTTGAAACATTTCTATATGCAGAATCAGGGAACATTCCACTAAGATTGCCATTAATCACTATGAAGTACGAACAGCCACCGTCATCTCAGATTTTCTGCTTAAAAAATGGCATCTACCAGCAACTTTGGTTTTACATCCACACTTTGCAGTAATATAGCCATCACTATCCTCTTTGTTTTTTATTTTATAGCAGGAGACTGTCATAGTTCACATATCACACCCCAACCACAGCAAACCCTAATGGTTACTACACAAACAGCAAAGCCGTCGAGTTTCCATACAAACCTCAGATAAAATATGGCGTAGTGACTTAAATAATCAAGAGAAACTTAACCAGAAAAGATTACATTCGGAGATGCAAACCAGAAAAGATGATACTTTCAGAGATATTTTGATACCATGTTATCTGAGTTAGGGTTTCAGAAAGAGGGAAGAGGAGAAGAAAACATTAATGGGAGAAATAATAGTGAATGGGGGTAAATCTGATCCCACTCCCCTCAGACTTTATATAAATTAGTTGTTAAAAACAAAGGGGACAAGTATGCCATTGGACTGACGACTTAAAGAACCAATTTGGTGTAGCAGCAGCTGCAGTAATATAATACCTCAACCCTTCTTGTCACCTGTCCTTTTCTTAAAGGAGAAGAAAGGCTAAGCTTAACAGGCCAAACATCAGTGTAATAAGAAAAATTCTCAAACTTCACTCTATGCCCTCTTTTGGAACCTACTCCCTGTCTTTAGATGCTACATGGACCTATGTAAGGCTAGAGACATTTGGTTGCCATTGTCTTGGTGATCTCTGTGCAAATTTGCTGACCTTGGCCACTTCTTCCACTGTCAAATGTTAGTTAAGGAGAGCTGTGATTAAAGGATGATGTAGACCCTTAGTGAAGTAAGCAAACCCAGTAATCTCACTAAAAAAGCATGAACTAGATCTTGTGAAGAAAGCCTGTCAGTTTTGGTTTGAGCCAGAAGCTGACTGTTGCATAGAGCACTTTGAGAGTCCTACAATCTTGTTCCTCACCTTTATTTGGTGAAAAGTGCATTAGCATCCACAAACAAGCCTATACGAAGTTATAAAAAATTGAGGAAGTCTCCAAGTCAAATGGTTCGTGTTGCTGTTGATTATTCTTACTATGAAGGTGTAGGATTTAAGAGGATACTTATGGTGCTGTTTTCACCATTGATACACCTGGTCACATTCACAATGCTTAGTTCTTTTTGGCACAATACATGAAAAGAACTACCATTTCTCTGCAGATCATGGCTGTAATATGGATTGTCTTAGATCTTATTTTCTTAATAGTATGTAGATGATACTTTATTTCTCTGATGTTCAAGAGAATGGGCGTTGTCTTTCCCACTCTGGTCCATGCCCTTGTGAGATGACAATTTTATTTTCCCTTCCAATTTTCCTTTTTACAGAGTAAATCAAAGGCAGAAAAGAATCAAGCAATGGAACACTCAATGACTGAGAACTCCTGCCAGTTGTGCGCAGTGGAGAAACTTACTTTTGAACCTCCACCTATATACTGCTCACCATGTGGTGCTCGCATTAAGCGAAATGCAACATATTATACCATGGGAACTGGTGATGCACGGCACTGCTTTTGCATTCCGTGCTATAATGAGGCCCGAGGAGACACCATTGAGGGTGAAGGGACTCCTATTCCAAAGGCAAGGCTGGAGAAGAAGAGAAATGACGAGCCAACTGAAGAATCAGTAAGTTCTTTCCCTTTCTTTTTCTGTTTGTCATTTTCTTGCACTATGGTAAATGCTTTTATTTTTTACCTTTTTGTATACATGTGCAGTGGGTTCAATGTGACAAGTGTGAAGCTTGGCAACATCAAATATGTGCCCTTTTCAATGGTCGAAGGAATGACGGAGGGCAAGCTGAATACACTTGTCCTAATTGCTATATAAAAGAGATTGAAGGAGGAGAGCGCAAACCCTTACCACAGAGTGCTGTTCTTGTTGCAAAAGATTTGCCAAGAACAATCCTTAGTGATCACATAGAGCAGCGGCTTTTTAGGCGACTGAAGCAGGAGAGACAAGATAGAGCAAGGCATCAAGGGAAGAGTTTTGATGAGGTGATTTATTTGACTTTCTGTGTGATGTTTTTTGAGTATGATGGTTGAGAAATTTGAAATGATAATTCTTAGGGGTTTCTTTTTCGAGGGATCTGCAGTGTGCCAGCTATATAATTTTGAGAGCCTTAAAATTTGTTACACTTTGCCTCTAGAGCTTCAGATACCCAAATAGGGAGGTTGATAATTTCTCGAGATATTTTTCATGAGCATATCTTTGTTTTGAAAATTCCAAAAGTGGCTCTAAGGCTTCTGTCTGCCAAACGTATTAAGTGGATTGGACAGTTTGAGTATATATTATTAAGTTTTTTGGAAGAGCAACTTAGTTGATTTCTTATAGAAGAATAAAAAAGGTCTAATTCAAGGTTGGGTTAGCCATTGACATCTCATCCAGCCCATGCTTATGTCAGGTGAAGAACTGAAGATTTGTTTCACTAGAATGGCCCAGCTGATGAGTCATTATTAGTTATCCTTTGTCGAAACTTAAGCTGGATTAACGTCATAGCGGTTTCCCCAGACTATCATCTGGAAGAAAATGTCGACATAATCAGTTTGGATGTTCAATGAGATCCCACCTCCCCATGTCTCAGCCCCAATCGTCAAGGCGTGTCCCTCGAGTCCTTAAATTATGTCACTTCTCTTTGCATGGATGATTGTTTGCTCTCTCACAAACATTTGATTTGTTCCCTTTATTTAGTTCATTTCTGGATAGCATTTATACTGATAATCTATCTTCTCTCTTGAAGAAATGTTGCATTTGACATTGAGATGGACTTCCCATATAATTTCTTGTGAATTTGTTTTCCATGTGAGTGAACTTTGGTAGCTCTTTATGGCTGGTACTTATTCGCTAATTGTTAGTTGATATTATCAGGTTCCAGGAGCAGAAGCACTTGTAGTTCGAGTTGTATCATCGGTTGATAAAAAATTAGAAGTGAAGCAGCGCTTTCTGGAGATTTTTCAAGAAGAGAATTACCCAACAGAATTCCCATATAAATCTAAGGTGTGCAGGGCTTACACATGATTTAACTATGAATTTCGGGATTACATTTGTTGTCTTTGCTAAGACTCTGATGCCAACAGAATTATAGAACAGTTTGGCCTTTAGCATTGTAATGACCTATTATCAATGTAATTTACTTATAAATATGGAACAACTAATGACTCGCAAGATCATGAACTAATAACTGCTTCCTCCAGGTAATTCTGCTGTTTCAGAAAATCGAAGGTGTAGAAGTATGCCTTTTTGGCATGTATGTTCAAGAATTCGGTTCCGAATGCCAGTTTCCAAATCAGCGGCGTGTTTATCTCTCATATCTGGATTCTGTGAAATACTTTAGGCCTGAGATTAAAACAGTGTATGGAGAGGCTCTCCGTACATTTGTTTACCATGAAATTCTAGTAAGTTTGAGACTTTGCTACTTCAATTTAGTTTTTTTTTTTTCTGTATAGATACAATATTTTTTCTTTGGATTATTTTTTTAAATTGACCTCTTTTAGAGTTTCTAGATCAGTTTATGATCATTTTTGGACTTCTCTTTCCAGATAGGATACCTTGAATATTGCAAGAAACGAGGTTTCACAAGCTGCTATATATGGGCTTGCCCTCCATTGAAGGGTGAAGACTATATTTTATATTGCCATCCAGAAATTCAGAAAACACCAAAATCTGATAAACTCAGGGAGTGGTGAGCATAACCTCCAGATTTAAACCTTACAAATTATTTATTTGTTATTGTGTATGATGAAATTATGTTTCTGTTTCTTCTCTAACACATTTGCATGGGATTTGTGGATATATTTTTTCTCAGGTATTTATCAATGTTAAGAAAAGCCGCCAAGGAAAATATTGTGGCCGATCTCACTAATTTATATGACCATTTCTTTGTATCTATTGGGGAATGTAAGGCTAAGGTGACTGCAGGCCGGCTGCCATATTTTGATGGTGACTACTGGCCTGGTGCAGCAGAAGATATGATCAATCAGCTTCGTCAAGAAGAAGATGGCAGAAAGCAACAAAAGAAAGGAAAAACCAAAAAAATTATAACAAAAAGGGCTTTAAAAGCTGCTGGTCAGGCTGATCTCACTGGAAATGCATCCAAGGATATTCTACTAATGCAGAAAGTAAAATTTTAATTCCCATGTCTTTCTAGATTGGTTATTTTCCTCTATGTTCCCAAGTTTTCCCCATTTTTATGAGTATGAGACAGCGTGGGGCTTCATGTAATTTTGTTGGAGGCATTGCCACCAAATCGTAATTCGGCAATTATTCGGCTATGGAAAAAATCAAAAAACAATTGGGAAAATGTCGGGCAATAAATGAAATAATAAAGGAAATTACTAATTATGACACATTATAAACAAATATATTAGATATTTATTCGGGACTTTTAATTTTTTTTTTGAATAATTCATGTTTAATTAGTGAAGTTCATGACTTTTTAAAATGTTGCGGTTTCTTTAAAAAGTCACGATTACTTCGGAATTAACTGTTCGACGAAAAAGTCAAGAATTATTCGGGACTTTTTGGAAAAACCGGAGTACTTGGTTACCATGGTTGGAGGTTATATATTTATTATCAAATAGTGGAATTCTCAAATTCCTTTCTCTTAAGTTGAAAATTTTATTTTGATTATAGTATTGTTTTATTCATGTAAAGCTATCATTCTTTTCACAGCTTGGTGAAACAATCTGTCCGATGAAGGAAGATTTTATAATGGTTCACTTGCAGCATGCATGCACTCATTGTTGTCATCTAATGGTATCTGGAAACCGTTGGGTTTGCAACAAATGCAAAAGTTTTCAGCTTTGTGATAAGTAAGCGTTCTCTAATCTATCTTACCTATTTGTTTTCTAGAGCTGCTCTTCGTGTGTTTTTTCGGTGATGTTTCTTATAAATGTATGTTCTTTCGGAGCTATTGTTTCACATGACAACCTATTCTTTAAGCATCAAGATTACTGTTGGTAGATGGGGATACAAGCAATTAACCATAACTTGTTCTTTTATTTTCGTTTTTCTTTTCTATTTTCTTTCTTTCTTAAGATAAGTAATAAATAGTTGCATTTAAAGAAACAATAAATCAGGAATTCCTTGCCCCATAGACAGAGCTTGTCTTTGCACTCAGCTTTAGCCTATGAATTGACAGTCGACACATCGATTCTTGCACTATAGAGTGAAAATCTTAGTTATTCAAGCAGTTATGACTTATAGACGATAGAGAGATTTTTAATGTTGCATTGTATCAATGGTAAAGAAATGAAAACATTACCTTTAATTTTAAAGTGCTAAAAATGACATGAATATACATCTCCTCTAAAGTGTTGAGATTGCCTAAAGACCAGCGATCAAAGTTAAGGTTGATTCTTTCTTCTTTGTCCCATTCACACGCTGGTCTGATTGGGCTTTCTTCAAGGGTCCTAGAATTTCATTATCTAATGGCCAAAACTACGATTCCTAAAATAGATGCCCATTTGATGATTTAGTCTTATGTCATCCCCCCTCCCAAAAAAGAAAAAAAGAAAAAAATAGAAAGAACCAAAGCAAACAAAAAAGGACGCGGTCAAACCAGGAACCAGCCACCCAGACGGTTTGACGACCGGTCCGGTTATGAAAACATTGTCTGCATGTACTCATCAAGGGCCTCCACATGTAGTAGCCATGGAAAAAAAAATCGCCGAAACCGATATGAAATGGGAGGTATTGGTAGTCCCCTATACGATATTTATACTGAAACGAAACAAGCGACACGTATCGTTTATTATTTATTCATGTTTTAATTCATTGTGTAATTGTAATTTTGTTTGCTATGTTTTTGAGTCGCTTCTCATGACTTTATATTTGGTTCTTATAACTCATTTGATATTTTTTAAATTTAATTTGATTCTTTATGATTTTTTTCTTAAAAAAGAAAATTTTATATGTATTGCCCAAAACCGATACGTATAGGTTTCGGTTGAGACCGATACATCCCCCGAAACCGTATTTTTAATCCTTGGTAGTAGCCAATGTCCAGTGATTGCGCTCCAATGAATGCATCAATGGGCAATGATGGTTGGATAAAGCCAGCATCCAAAAACTCCGGAAATTCTTTTCTTTGCGAAATGTTTACCACTTTCTTTCATATTTAGTGAAAGAAATAGACAATATGCAGAGAGCCCAGCAATGGATGTAATTGTTAACAACTAGATACCTGTTTTTTGTCCCGCTATTCGGAGGTTCAATCCTTTCGTCTTAGAGTTTAAAGGGGAACACCCTGACCAGCAAGTCTCTCTTGCACCATCCATTTCATCCAATAACTCCTGCATCAGAGGCTAATTTGATATATATATATATAAGATTTCATTTAGGAATGCACTGAATCTTCCTTGCAAAACAATGACTAGATAGATGGTTGACCATCTTTTTTGGCATCATTGTACATAAACACGTGTTCATGTTAGACTTCATTGTATGAATGAATATGTCCAGGCCAAGAAATGGACACTTGGAATTAATCCGAGAGAAGACATCCATTTATGGCATGTACAAGACTATTTTTCAACAATTCAAAGTTGGATGGATGGAGAATGGCGAGTAGGTTCAGCTATTTGCAGATATGGTTTAAAACATCAACACAATAACTAATGTTTCTTATGAAATGCTTCCGTTTCCATGGTTATTGACACAAAACTTGCAATATCAAAGTTACAGTATTTTATGAAACATTTCCTAATGTTTCATATGAAACGCTTTTGTTTCCATAGTATCGACATGAAACCTACATGCGTAGTTTACAAAAATTGACACATTTTGGTAACCATTGGTGGAAACATTTTAGTTTCATTAATTGAAAAACGATATCTTCTTGAATTGTAAATGTTTTAGTATTTTCAATAACATCGACCGAAATGTTCCAAAACATTTATTACATGATTTCGGTTGACATGAACTAAGTCAACCAAATTCTTATGTTTTAGCTGAGAAAATCTCATTTATTCTCAGAGCCTCCTTTTTTCCCATTTTCATGAATCAATTCCTATATTGGAGGGTTCTAAACTTGTGGTGATTACGCTTCAACATTTTGCATAAAACATCCATTTCAGGTAGGTTTTCAAGATCAATGATGATTTTCAAAACAAGGTAAATAGCTTTGAGCAATCATATTTTTTTTCATACAATTAGTTTGGAATTAGTCTAATTATGTAAAGGTGCATCAAATTCATGCATCTCTACATGATTTAAGTATTCAAACTGGATTTGCAGATAACATTCACAAAAAACCTAATTTTTCCTAAATTTAGTCCTTAACTTTAATGTTTTTGTTTGATTCCTTTATAGGTTAACTAAAAACACTCAATGTACAACTTAGTTGGATTATTCTTATTTGTTGGGAAGAAAAATATTTTTAATTTTAATTTCATATTATATTTTTATAATACATATTACACTAATTTAAGAAATATATAGGTTATATCTATATGCTTTTTAAATTAGTTAATTAGTGTTAATACTCTGGATTCGATCAAAAAGTTGGGTAGGTACATGATTTTAGACCATAGTTACTAGAGTGAGAAGCGAGGTTCAAAAAATTATTGAGAAGCAAGAAGTAAGATACCGGTGCCTCACTCCCATTTTAATAGTAAAGACAGTCATACATTAGATTTTTCCTTGCATGAGATATACGTGGAGAACTAGTTGCTATAGGTTCAATCCAATGATACTTGCTTAGGGTCTACACCCTAGGGCCTAGTCTGTAGGCTCATGTCTATTGCATCACATCCCTGATCCCACATATGTAGCCCTCTTTAACTGTTAAATGGTATGTGATGGAAGCAAGCATTCCACCTTGTACACAGCTTCCCTACTACTATATTCTAGAGTCCTAGACTACCCATGATTAGGGGTGTCTGAGTATTGATGCTCGAAAGTAAGCACAATATGTCTAGGAGTATACCAGTTGCTACAAGAGTACATGTCTTGGGCTCAATATTGCCATTACCTAGAGCGCTAACTTCGTGAACAATATCGTCAAACATAAATAATGACTTCGATCCACATTAGAGCTCTATGTGGTTATGAGTCATGAATTCTGAGTTGAGAGTTTTTGAGTGTTACATTGTGTTATATCTCTTTTTATGAATGTATTAATATATAAACTCTCATTTATGTCTATATTTTGCTTTAAAGTTTTAGAGAGCGCATGTTACTATGTATGATTCATATATTTGATATGTAATGAATTATGATAAATTAAGTTTCATCATAGATTTCTAACATTTCCTTAATATTCCGTGTATTCCTTGGACTTCCTTAAGCTTCCTCGAAACGTTTTTACGTCCTTAGTGACCAAAGTTTACATTGACACCGGAGTTTTCGCCGTGGGATTAACTTCCTCGAAATGTTTTCACTTAATATTTGAACTTCCTTAAACTTCCTCGAAACATTTTTACTTCCTTAGTGCCGAAGTTTTCACTGACATTGACGTTTACAACCTGCAGATACTCCCATTGGAATTGTGGTGAGGCTTTTCCCTTGTTCGGGCACAGTCTTACCCCTAAGACTCATTGAGTGTTTTCCTAGTTGGATTATGAAGGAATTGAGCCCCAAAATATCGTTTGGAAAACAATGGTTTTTTTTTGTGTTGGAACCATGGTTACCGGTAAGTTGAAAGCGAGAAGTGGGAAGCGAGGCTAAAAAAATCCTTAAGAAGCGTGAAGCAATATATAAGATATAGGTCATTCTAGGTTCCAATCCAATAATAATTGCTTAGGCTCTATACCCTAGGTTGTAGACTCAGGTCTATCCCACCACTTCTCACATACATATCCCCCTTTGACCACTCAATGTGATGTGATGGAAGTAAGCTTACAAGGAAGCATGTTTGGGAAACAAGCTTCCTGGGAAGCGAGCAGCCCACCATGTTCCAGCCATAGTTGTAGGGAAGCCATGTTCTGGTGCTTCCTTGAGCATTATATAGAATTAATCCAAGTTGCCATTTTCTGGTATGTATGAGAAGAGAGGAATAGGAGGGTGTTTGATAACGTTACCCTGGTTGTATATTACCAAGGTTTTGGAGGGAGGATGTTGCTCTTCTTGACCTCCCAGTGTCAATCCAGTGCTTAGGAATGGTATTTTGTAGTAAGGTGGTATTGTTGCTTGTCTTTTCTTTTGTTAACCATTTTTTTATTCATCTTACTATTTAATATTTATATCATTTTATTTGCTGATGTAAAATATATTAGGTGGAACACTCTTTCTGTGAAGGACAAATGCTTTCTTCCCAGTTTTATTAGTACTCATTAAGCTTCACTGATTGTGACTCCCTACTTCACTAGTCATGGATAAGCCTTGTATATTTGCTGCTATGACAGGAATGAAATTTATGATGCTTTACTATTGAGGCATATTTTCCTATCAGATCTGCTACTGAATGATTAGATCGCCCACTTAAAAGTCAATACCATTTCAAGGTCTAAAATTAGCACAGAGGACAATGATTTCTAACCTTCAAAAAACTTTTAAGTACATTCTGTAGCCAACCTCTGGCTCACCTTGTTATCTCTTCTTACGATTAATCTGTCATACATCCATGATTTTGCTTATAACAAAACCAAGTTTATGGCCCCGGTTCCTTCTCTGAAATATATTTGTGAAATACATTTATAGGATTCCAGCGAAAACTGCTGATTACTGCTAAATATTTGGGCTGTTGTCTCTTGATTTGATTAGTCCTCGATAAACAGAATGTGCTAGATCTTTTTCTCATTATTACAGGTGTAAAATATATCAGTTGATCATCCCCCTTTTTTTTTTTAATCTTTGTCCAATCACAATATAACTCAACATTAGGAGAATCTGAAGTTCTTTGTAGGTCTCGACAAATAATGCCACTTGAAGTAAAGAGTATTACACACTTCCCTGTTTTGGTGCTCTCGGTGAGTTGACCTCTCTGCCACGTAGAATCTGATGTTTCTTCATATACTCTTTTACAGGTGTCATGATGCAGAACAAAAACTTGAAGAGAGGGATCAACATCCTATTAATAGTAGGGACAAACATTCACTCTATCCGGTAAGTTTCTGAATTAAAAAATTTTGGTCTCAAATAAATGTTTCCACCTTGCACTTATTAATTGCATATTTCCATGGCACTATCTGTACTTTATCACAACCACCTAATTGAAGTTTGATTAGGAAAATAGTCTCTTATTTGAGAATCCATGCAGATTGAAGTGAGTGATGTTCCAGTAGATACCAAAGATGAAGATGAGATTCTGGAAAGTGAATTCTTTGACACCAGGCAGGCATTTCTGAGTCTTTGTCAAGGAAACCATTATCAGTATGATACTCTACGCCGGGCCAAGCATTCTTCGATGATGGTCCTCTATCATCTTCACAACCCAACTGCACCTGCTTTTGTGACCACATGCAGTATATGCCAGCACGACGTTGAAGCTGGTCAAGGTTGGCACTGTGAAATCTGCCCTGAGTATGATATCTGCGATGCTTGTTATAAGAAGGATGGGGGTGCTGATCATCCTCATAAGTTAACAAATCATCCATCCATGGCTGATCAAGATGCACAGAATACAGAGGCTAGGCAGAAACGAGTTTTGCAGGTATTTATAAATATATATATATATATATAGGCTGCATATTTTTGTACTTCACATCTTAGGAATATGTACCTCTCTCAGTTTTAAGTCACCGGTGTAAGTTTCTTTGTTATTTACACTGCTTTGCTATCTCTGTTCTGCATCATAAAAGGAAGCTTTAATTATGAGGAGTAAGATTATGCTGGGACACATGCAGGATTACCCATTTAGTTGAATTGGAGAGAGACTTAGAGGAAATTTAAATGTGAAAGTAACATTTCGAGTGTGATTTTCTGTAAATTATGTTCAGTGGGGTAGGTAACAGGCACTTGTGTCTTTATGCAGCTGTTAATTTGTGTTTATGTTTTTTTTTATGCATGTACTTTCTTGATTGATTATCAGGTATTAAACAGTAGGTATGACAACCTAAAAAAAAAGTAGGTATAGATTAGGAAATAAAGTTTTATCAATGTGCAACTTCAAAATTGTTGTCTTTATTTGATATAATATTGACGGCTGCTAACTTTTCTTTTGGGATTTGGGTTACTCTTGGGCATTTGAATAATTTTGCATCATTCTTGGAATCAGACAAGTCAATCTAGTTATTTTGATTGTCTTGTAGAGATTACTGGAGCCTGGCATTTGCAATGCATGCAGTAGATAGTTGAGGCATGTTCGGATGTGAATCCAACTATATTGAACACTTATTATGCACTTTGGATTTTGTTCCATGCATGTTATATCTATCAGGCTATGGGTAGACTTCCTCTTTGCTTTGTATTAGATATAGAATTATTACCTCATCATAAAGTTGACATTTTGCTATATATTTCTATTTGTCTCTTCAATAAAAGACGATAAGAAAAGTTTCTATACTTCAACTTTCATTTAATACAGCTGAAATATCTCCACATCATGTATGGGTTGCGTTTTGCATAACAGGGTTGTGGAAACCGTTTGTTACACACACTCAATTGAGGAACCCCCCCCCAAGCTTGCAGCCAAATTATATAACCATTCACAATACTCAGATTTTGATGTCTAGTTTCCAAGTTACCATTTTTTCGGTAATTGAAGAGATTTTTTTTTATCGATATTGAAGAGATATATTAAATCATAGTTGTCAAGGCAATCAGGCGACTTGAGGCGACATACCCCATGGACGCCTGAGTCGGTAGCCTGAGACGCCCAAGGCGTCGCCTGATGAACTTTTTGTTGCAAAAACCCCCTAATTTGAGATCTATCATCTATGTATGAAGCCCTACATTCATATAATTTACACCATTGTCAAGATGCACTTTGATAGAACCATTGTTAGAAACAGTTCTAAGAATAATAAATGAGAACTTCAAGTGTTGGAAAAAAATGGAATAAAAATTAAGTCTACAATGCTACTAAAAGGGGGGGAGAGAGGAATTGTGAAAGATAAAAAAATAGACAGCCCAACAGGAAAAAGAGAAAGGAGGGGAGAGGAGGGAGAATATAAGTTTGAATAAAAAGTAGAAAAATAACCCGACGGTTAAATATGACGCTGAACAGGGGAGAAAGAAAAGAGGGGGGGAGAGGGAGATGTAGTGTCGTACCTTTTACTCTCATTTCTTTCTTTTTCTCGATTATATTCAAGATAGGTAATAAAAATAATATTGATAAGTAAAATATATAACTATAGAGCTTGCACTTATTTAAATTATAAAAGAATACTTTAAGTATGAGTTTATGAGAGTTTGGAGGGGGTAGAAGGAATTTGGGGTATTTACAGGCTCTTAATTTGTTATTGGGTCGTCTGAGTTACTTGTAAATTAACAACCATGGAAAAAAAAAAACAAATAAGGACTAGTTAGTCCACCCATAAACAGAGGGGGAGAGACCAATTGATCCACCCATTGAGAGAGAACAAGTTAACATGAGAGAAACATACTTGATACCGTTCGTTTCTTCTATCTCCAAACTTTTTTTGTTGGATATACAAATCCTAACATATTATATTATAAAAGACATGAGAAGTATGAAAAATAGTATATTTTTTTGTTTACCGAACTATCATATTCAAATAAAATAAATTTTTATATCTTTAAACAATAATAATATTATATATATCAAATTTTTAATAATGACCACCTGAGGCGGCAAGTCGCCTGAGCCCAGAAGAGCGCCTAGGCGACCGCCTAAGGCGCTTGAGGCGTCGCCTTTAACAACTATGTATTAAATCAAAACAATATAAAGAAGCATACAAAGGGAGGTCACAAGAATGTAAACTCAAAAGGGATACAATAAAACAAAACAAAAACCTCTGATCCTATTGTAATTCCACTAACACAAAATCCGATAATTGGGCCAACTCTAAATCACAGAGGTAAGCCACACAATCCTCATACTCATTATGTGTAAAGAACCAAAAAAAAATTAGATGCTTAATCTGCCAGCACATGAGCGTGGCTGGAGTGGAGGTGTCATGAAATACTCTCGAATTCTTCTCTTTCTGGAATCCATGAAATGGCCCCCTGCCAGAAAAGACCAAATAACTGCTGACAGAGGTTCCAACCTCACTGTAGACCATAGTTACCAGAGCGATAAGCGAAAACGAGAAGTGGGAAGCGAGGTTAAAAAAAAACCTTAGGAAAGGGGAAGCGAGAAATGAAATAGAGGCTCCTCGTTTCCATTATGTTATTATGGGTAGCTATATCTTTGATTTTATCTTACATGAGATTTTTTTGGAAAAGTAGGTGCCTGAGGTTCCAAACCGACAATATTTGCTTAGAGTCTACACCCTAGGCTATAGACTATGGTCTACCCCATCACTTCACACATATAGCTCCCTCTGACTACTAAATGGGACGTGATGTAAGTGAGCTTCCTAAGAAGTGAGTGTGTTTGAGGAAGCAAGCTTCCTAGGAAATGAGTCTGTTTGAGGAAACGAGCTTCCTGAGAAGCGAGCTTCCCACCCTGTACATAGCTCCCCTCCAACTAAGTTGTAGACCAACAAGATAAGAAGTTTTGAAAGGAAGGGTCTCCCAACACAACCAGTCAGGAGACGAAATAACCCCTCGAATTGCATATATAGGAGAATTGTAGGAACAAATGATCTACCGACTCCTCTGCATGATTGCACAAGAAACAACGTTTTTTCATCCTCCACCTTCTATTTTTCAAATGATCAATAGTACACCGAAATTTCCCTCCACCTACATTGACTGTTAACAAGTATGTCACCGGAAACCAGTGTAGTCAAAATGTCGCCTAGGCAACGCCTAGGCCACTGCCTCGCCTAGCCAAGACCCCTATCGCCTAGATAATGATCTAGGTGGACACTCATTAATTCTTATTTAATATTATATAATATAAACAAAATAAATAAATTTTGGTCGCTTAGGCATCGCCCAAGCAACGCCTAGGCGTCGCCTCGCCTAGGGAACCCCTATCGCCTAGGTGTCGCCTGGATGCTTTGACTACATTGTCGGAAACGGTACTGAGGTTCCATCACTAGGGTGTAAGCCCCTTGGAATTCTACAACTGACGAAGAAAAATAGGGGTGAGTTCAACAATCTAACTGGGGGGAATAAGTCGACCTATACAAGGGGCTTGGGTTCCTCCTCAGAGAGTAGTGTAGCAGCATAGGGTTCATTAGGATCAATCCAACTTTTGTCAACTAGGTGCCCAAAATATTAGGAGCTGATCTGGGGAAATGGGAGGAAGGCATTGATAATCGTAATACTGAGAAGAATCCAATTTCTCCCCTTTTTAAGCCTCAGAGGAGAGATCCTCTGACCACGACGATGGAATCTGGAGCTGCCATCATGGAAGAAATTGCAATTGGGGGAGATCGAAATGCTCAGTTGGTGTCAAGCACGGTTCTTAAAATGCCTTCTAGGGGTTATCTCACCGGTTCAAGCCCAACTTGTTTTGCAGAAGTGAAGTCAGGAAGGGATGCGAAGGACCAGTCCCCTTCTAGCTCGAGGTCAAATGCTTCCCATAATTCTCCACAAACTTGCAAGAGTGGTAAGAACATGCACCTAAAGCTGTGAACTCACTGAACTGAGTTCCATTGTTATTTAAACAATGGTTAAATCCCTAAAGGCCTCAACTCAAAAATCCATGGGAAAGAATCAAAGAACTAAGAAAGAAGAAGAAGGATAGAAAAAAAAAAGGGAATTTGAGAAGGATTTAACCTTTAGGGAGGACTGAGGAAGGGTACATACCCGTAGCAGACTACAGAGGACCTCCTTGCTGTCACCTTCGCCGTCGCCGTCGCCGAGGTTCTCTTGTCGAGTCACGAGTGTCTCCTGCTGTTTGTGTCTCAACCCTTCCCCTTTACTGATTTGAGATTCTTACGAATAGGGATTAGGGATTTAAGTTAATAAAGACCATTTTACGAAACGGGCCCTTAATTATTTAATAATAACTAAAAGATACTTACTTATAAATAATTTTCATTCATTTTTTTAAAAAAATTTGAGAGAGAGAGACCCCTCCTTTACATTATAATTTTTTTTTTTAGAGAGACCCTTCCCTTACATTACAATTTTTTTTAGAGAGACCCCTCACATTACAATTTTTTTTAGAGAGACTCCTCCTTTATATTACATTTTTTTTTGAGAGAGACCCCTCCATTACATTACAATTTACACACTAATGATATTTAAAAAAATTGTATAAAATAAGAGTGTTAATAACGGAGGCCTAATAATATTTCATAAATTAAAAATTGTAAAACTTTACTTGGCACATAAATATCCTTCACTTTACTTTATTACATAAAAACTTTATATTAAAATTTTCATGCTTTTAAGTTTTAAGTTTTAACAATATGGTAAGGATGAGTTGGTGTGTGTTATAAAAAAATGATTCTATATTAGACTTAGAACTTAGAAAAACTCTTATTACATATGTTTATGAAAATAACAATTTATAATTTTTACATGGGTATATAATATCTTTACATTTATAATTTTATTTTTTAAATTTCGTATAGATTACTTTAGTATATATACTACTTATTTAAAAGTGTGAAAACTTTAATTCATAAAATTTTAAATCAAAGAACACTGCTCTTCACCATTACGTTTTGGCTTATTACTTGAGAATTGAGATAAATGACTCTCTAAAAGATATTTAGAATTTCTATATTAGTTAAACAATCCTTAATCATGCTTTTAAGTTTTAAGTTTTAACAATATGGTAAGGATGAGTTGGTGTGTGTTATAAAAAAATGATTCTATATTAGACTTAGAACTTAGAAAAACTCTTATTACATATGTTTATGAAAATAACAATTTATAATTTTTACATGGGTATATAATATCTTTACATTTATAATTTTATTTTTTAAATTTCGTATAGATTACTTTAGTATATATGCTACTTATTTAAAAGTGTGAAAACTTTAATTCATAAAATTTTAAATCAAAGAACACTGCTCTTCACCATTACGTTTTGGCTTATTACTTGAGAATTGAGATAAATGACTCTCTAAAAGATATTTAGAATTTCTATATTAGTTAAACAATCCTTAATCAGAGCATGAGTAAACATAAATGCCAGTACTGGTGAAAGTTATCCATTATTATCCAAAGTATCCTTAATCAGAGCATGAGCAATGTTATTTTTTTTGAAGTCCTGCTTGTTTACATCAAAAATAAATAAATAAAAACCTAAAAAATTATAGCTCAATAGACAACACTCAATAGACAGAGGTTCTGCTTGTTTACATCAAAAAATAAAAATAAAAATACTTGAATTGGGGTCTTGTACATTTAAATAACATTACATCAACTTCTTTTTACATAATTATATCCACTTCACATTTAAATAAATTACAGTCTTCTTTTTCTCTTGAGTCTTGATGCAGAGTCTCTGATAATTCAACCATCTCATCTTCTTCCCATATTAATTTAGTCCTACAAAAACATTGAGGTCATCAATTGACAATATATAGAAATATCAAGAAGAAATTATAACTTAAACAAGCAGAAAACATGTCATTTAACTTGAAGTTGGAGATATCATTATTGTTGTATTAATTATTATGAAATTGATTGTATTTGAGTTAATTGTTATGCTTGATTGAGAAATGAATGCAACTTTTTATATAAGTTATATCAATATTAGTGAATCATACATTGTCGTCAGCGTCAGCGCACGTCTTTGGCTCCCTTCTCATTGCATCTCTTATATACATTGTTGTTTTTTTAATTTTTTTGATTCTTAGATGTGTATTAACATTTATTTTAACATTTCCTTAAGTTTCACTGAAAAATTCTATATTTTTCACTGTTTTTTTCAATTTTTTCCTCCACGTGCGATATTGTTCCCTCGATATTGATATATCTTGCGAAATATCCTCGATATATCTTTTTTTCACGGCTCGAAATGACATGCGAAATCGAAATTTCGAACCTTGATTGTATTGATGAACGTCTCAGGTTGAAGGAGTCGGGCCTGTTGTGTAAAGTCGATTTAGAGAAGGCCTACGATCATGTAAAATTGGGAGTTTTTAGATTATGTACTAATCAGGATGGGGTTTGGGCCCAAGTGGAGGCAATGGATGAGGATGTGTATTTCCTTTCCATCCTTATAAATTGCACTCCAATGGGATTCTTCCAAAGTTCTTGGGGTCTGCAACAAGGAGACCCCCTCTCACTATTTCTCTGTCATTGTATCGGAGGCTTTAAGTAGGATGTTGTCTCGAGCAAATGGTCCTCTCTACTACGGTTTTCTAATAGGGAAGGATCATTTGCGTATTTCCCATCTCTAGTTTGCGGATGATACTCTAATCTTTTGCGGGGCTTCGTATCAAAATTTGATTCATCTACGTTGTTTCGAAGCCATTTCTGGATGGAGGATCAATCTGGCAAAATCGAAAATTCTGAAAGGGAGGTGGTGGATACCGAAGGGTTATCAAATTGCCTCTGGTGTCGGGCAGGTTCTCTCCCTTCTGTTTATCTTGGAATGCCCCTTGGGACCGGTTTCAAATCCACATTTGTTTGGGCTCCAATCTAGGAACGCTTTGCCAAGCGATTGGTTGGTTGAAAATCCTCTTTCTTGTCGAAAGGTGGAAAGATGACTCTTATCAAGCACACCCTCAGCAGTCTCCCGTCATACTTCATGTCTTTATTTACCATCCCGTCATACTTCATGTCTTTATTTACCATCTCGAGATCGGTCACTACTTCTCTTGCTGGATTCCGCAGGGAGTTAGGAGGCCTTATGGGGTAGGATTGTGGAAGGGTATTATGGCGGTGGATCATCTAGTTGTGCCTAAGTTTAGATATAAGGTGGGGTCGAGGGTCAGAGGTGCGGTTCTGGAAAGATATTTGGTGGGGTCATGATCCCTTGAAAGACTCATTTCACATTATTTTTCTTCTCTATAGATCAGGATGTGCTAGTGGGGGATTGTTTTGAGATGAGGGATGGGAGAAGTGTGTGGTGTCCAAAGTTGAGAAGGGATCTCAACGATTTGGAAATCGAAAAGTTGGGGCTCTTATTGTCAAACCTTGGCCCTGCTTTTGTGAGTCTTGATGATCGGGACTGTAGAATCTGGTCCAAAAGCAACAATGGTTGGTTTTCAGTGAAATCCCTCTTTTATTTGAATCAGCATCTTCTGTACTCTTTCCTCATTGACAAGTGTGAAATCCAGGTATTCCATCTAAGGTCTCCTTCGTTTGGAATGCATCGTTGAATAAAATCCTTACGTGTGATCACTTAAAGAATAGAGGGTGGAGTTTGGCTAATCACTGTTTCTTATGCCTCCAAGCAGAGGAAATGGTGGATCACCTGTTTTTGCACTGTCTTATTGTTGGTGTCATTTGGGGGTATTTTTTCTCCCGATTAGGGGTGGACTGGGTCTTCCTTTCTTTCTTTCGGAACTTCTTATCCTGCTGGACATTGGCTAGTGCGGATGGTCCAAGAAGGCAAGTTGGGCAGTGCTACCTGGTGCCATTTCATGGTCCATTTGGAAAGAGAGGAATATGAGAATTTATTAGAACTCCTCATCTCCAATCTCTCACATTCGAGCTCGTATCCGCCTATTGATCTTGGCCTGGGTCTCGATCCGGGACGGTGGGGTGGACTTGGGTTTTGTGCTGGGATGATAGCTATCATAGATCTGTGACACTAGTTTACTGATTCGGTTTACGCCATTGTAAACTCATTTGTCTTACATTGCTACTTTTGTGTAATTCTTTCCGTTCTATAATATATTCTACTGATTATCGATCAAAAAAAAAGAAACTTATTTAGAGCAGCCATTTATAGGAAGAAAGATGCCTTAAAAGGGATACCAGGATTCCAAATAGATTGATGAGGAATTTGGGGGCGCGCTCTGGCTCCTCAAAAGATGAAGCATGTCCTCCCATTCCCAATCCCTTAACCCACGCCTCAACCTAGGACACCACATTCACTCATCCGACACAATTGTAACGTGATCTAATGTAGGTCTAGGAAGGGTTGAGTCGGTTGACAGAATGGCATATGGAAAACAATGTTCCCAATCGGTGCTAACTAATAATCTTTCCAATCTACTAGTCATTAGAGATCCTTGCGATCTCAGCCAGGTGTACTGGGCCCTTTTCAACGGATAAACTCTCCAAATCTACGCATCTTGCTACTAGTAGGACAACCCATCAAAATGCACACACAATTAAAATGTCCCCCTAAACATCGTGGGGCTTCCCACCTGACACTCCAAAAGTCTTCCAAATCCAAGGATCCGGACCTATCCTCATAAACTCTAGTAAGCACCCAAACAAACCCATCCTCGACTGTTCTAAAGAGAATTGAAATTGATTATGCTCCTCGCCTCGCCTCTGATTCCAGAACATCAAAATATCCTCCATATCCCAAACTAACAATATACCCCCCTGACGATCCTAGTGAAGGAACTGCTTACCATTCCGAACATGACATACCCCGTAGATCCTGAAATTGAAAGTCCTCAATATGTTCTAACTTGGTTTCCCGAATACATAAAATAATCACTTCTTAGATTTGACAAATTGTTGATGGCCATACTCTTCTCCACCCGGCCTAAACCTCTGATATTCTAAAAGATGATGCACACAGAGATTACTCACTAGATCTATCCCCCCTCAATCTCCTAGGATTGCTACCCCTGCACTATTCCTATGTATAATAGTAAGTAGTAATGAACATTTTATACTGCTGACACTCAGATGAGTGGGACGAGAATTCAATCTTCATATAAACATAGGACTAATTAAACTTAATAGTTGTTAACATGCAAGAAAATTCAATATGAGGAATAATGAAAATGATTTCTGTTGATTCTGTAGCAGTGGCTTATATAAGAAAGAAAAATATACGAGGGTTAACTTACATTTGAGAGTATTCTGTCATTGCTGCCTTACCAATATGCACTTTCAAGCATATTCAAAGATCATTTACCTTTCCAAGTGTCATCCATTGTTGAGAAGCTGCCCTGACTGCTTTGCTCAGTGAGAGTTAGCTGTTAGCAATTGTAAATACAAAATGGTTGGGGTCTGGCCTCATATCCTAATTATGACTTAAATGTAATAATGGCAATGTTGTGCTTCTGTCCTGGATTACCCACTGGAAAGTTTTGATTTCCGTTTACAATTTGGCTAACTCTACTTTTTCACTTGTAAGACTGATTTTATGTGCTGGCATTCAGAAACTCTACTTGTGATTTTTCACCATTGGCTCTGTATGGTGTAACTGAGCTGAGTAGTAGGGTGTTCAGGCTCGACTCGTTAAGTAACAAGGGTGTTCAAGCTTGACTCGAGCTTCATTATTCTTGTTTAAGCTCGGCTCGTGAACAAAACTATTAGCTCGAGCTTGTTTACCTAGACGAACTGAGATCGAGCTCATTTACTGCATTTGTTACCTTTCATATTTTTTTGATTAACGGTCCAGATTCTCTTATTTTAGATCAACGTACTAGATCAAAACTTAAAACATGTGTATTATCTTAGATATTTAACATATTTAAATACCTAAATAGATACTTTACTCAATATTTATCTTAACATACTCAAAGACATATAATAGATACATAATTAAATATATATATATATATATATAATATTAAACGAGCCGAGTGCATGCATATTTGAGCTAAGCTCGTTAACCAAACGAGCTCGGAAATCAAGCTCGAGCTTGGTTCATTTATTATATAAACAAGCTCAAGCAAGCTCTTAACGAGCTGGGCTCGAGCTGTTAGTGAGTAGCTCTGGTTCGTTTACCAGCTCTACTCCTGAGGCCTTTGTTTAGGTTCTTTCATTTGATCCTTCTACTTGTGTACTATGATGGAGTGACGGGATTTTTGAATAAGTTTTGTTTGTCTTCCCGATCTATTTCATATTATTACTCAGTGATAATATTGGTCTCTTTACGGTGCCTCAAATGATGTGATGATCCACTGGTGTCTGTTGCAGCTAAGGAAAATGCTCGATCTTCTGGTGCATGCTTCACAATGTCGCTCTCCACATTGCCAGTACCCTAATTGCCGTAAAGTGAAGGGGCTTTTCCGCCATGGAATACAATGTAAAACCCGTTTATCCGGAGGTTGTCTTCTCTGTAAGAAAATGTGGTATCTCCTTCAACTACATGCTCGAGCTTGCAAAGAAGCAAAATGCCATGTACCGCGTTGCAGGTGCATATATCAACCTCTTCCGTCTTCAAGAATTTGTCCCTGTTATTTACTGTTTTGTGAAGTTATATCATAAAAATATATATGTAATTCAGGGACCTGAAAGAACATTTGAGGAGGCTGCAGCAGCAGTCTGATTCTCGGCGGAGGGCCGCAGTGATGGAGATGATGAGACAGCGTGCTGCAGAGGTTTCAGGGAACACCGGATGACCAAATGTACATTAGGATGGCCATCTGGAAGAAAAACTTGGGGGGAGTTGTAACTCTGACCTACCCCTAGAAGGGGGACCCACTTGATATCAGAAAGTTGAACAAGTAGATGCTTCGGGTGGGGAGTTGTTGCACAGGTCTTTGTAGAAGGGCTGGAGGGTGAGAACCAGAGGTGCAGCACGTTGGTCCAGATGCCTTGGCTCGTCTTTTATACATATCTGCATTCTCCCTTCAGAAAGAAGTTGCCCTCTTCAACAACTGCTAACCGTGTCCTTCCAACCTGCTAATTAGCCTGAACCAGCTAATATGTATTAGGCCTTAAAGAGGTGATTCTTTGATTTGTCCTCTGCATTCCTTGTCCCATCTCTGGATGGCTGGTGTACTATAAATGTTCTAATGTGTCCAAAGGAAAATTTCCTTAAAGGGAGTTTTAGGAGGCATGTCCTTTCTGTTTTACTGGGGTTTCCTGTTTAGTTTAATTTACCTTTTTTGTTTTTTTTTTTTGTGGGGGGGGGGGGGGGGGGAGGGATCGGGTGGGGTTGAGAGGCAGTTCTTGCATTTGTTTTATGCTGTCATTCTTTCTTCTTCTTTGTAGAATGCCTTTATTATTTGAAGATGAAAAAAAGGAATAAGTATATTTCCAAATAGCAATTTTATTCCCGTGTGTTGCCGACGAAAGTTGGTCTCCATAGTGTTCTACTTCTCTGTTAATATTATATAACTGAAAAGTAAATCCAGGGATTAACTTTGGCTGAAGCCCGAGTAAGTTACTTGGGCCTAGCCTCTTTGATTGCGCTTGTCCTTTTAAAGCTATGGTTAAGATTCATTAACCCTTAGGGTTAAAGAATTTACATTGGTTCTTAGAAAGGAAAAAAAACAAATTATTTAAAATTTGGTTAAAAAAATAAACTCAACTTAGTTTTTTTTTTCTCCTCAAAATCAAGGTTAGTCACTAACCCAAAGGGTTTTTTTTTTTGGACTGGGCCACTGGGCTAGCCGGCCCATTGACAGTTGACACCCCGTATTAAGGGGTGGCTACCTGATTACAATTTCTGTTAAAACATAAAAATGCTACCAAACTTTGCAGCTAAAGACATCACTCGAAGTTATTAAAAAAAAAAGGGAGGCATCAGTTCAGAGCTTTTATGTCACGAGCAGCAGCAGAAAAGATGATGGCACCTTAGCGGCTACCTTAGGTCTGGTTGTGTGTGTTTAGAGAGTGTGTTATATGATATCATTTCAACGTGACAAAGTGTGTGTTTAGAAAGGAAAGTATTCTTCTAAAGTTGTAACAGGTTTTGCCAAAACCGGTTACACCCATGAGGTGGCCACATGTCTCTTTTGATACCTTTTAACTATGGTTAAGATTCACTCACCCCTAAGGTTCATCTACCTATTATAGGTTCTTAGAAAAAAATAAAAATAAAATTGTTAACTGTGGTTAAAATTTACCAACTCCTAAGGTTAATTTTTAAAAAATATTTTTTAAAAAAACCAAAGAGAGTTGGGAGAAGATCACCAGTCGTTTAGAAAGTATGTTAGTTAGATGATATCATTTCAACCAAAAAAAACAAGGTGTATTATAATCCCATAAGCATAGGGCCGTAATAGTATGCTTCTCTCTCTTTTACTCAATATATTTACTACCTTTGTCCCTCCCCCAAGGGTGCAATTGCAAATAGACGGACAGAGGCGACAACATAAGGGCTTTCAGGGAGGTGGACCCCCTTCCTCCCTCTCCCCCAAAACCCTTCCCCTCAAGAGTCGTGACTAATGAGTAATGGGGCACACGTGTGTGAAGAGAGAGAGAGCAAAAGGAGGAAACAATATTGTTTTGTTTTGCCTTTCATCTTTTCCCTTGGCAGGGCATGTGTTTTTTTGGTTTTTGTTTCCTCTTTTGAAAGGCCGTCCGGACCACAAGGGTGTAATCGGTCGGCCGGATGCTTTGGAGAAAGTCAAAAACACATTAGACACTCTTGCTTCTCAAAGGCAGAGAGAGAGAGAGAGAGAGTTTTGAGTCTTTGTCGATGAAAGCAATGCCGTTTCTCTCTCGCCTTGTCTTCTCTCAGCTTCTTCTTCTTGCTGTTTTTGGCACCGATAAATGTCCGTCTGTCCTGATGAAGGATTTGAAATGAAGAGGAAGGAAGAGAGGGGCGATTTTCGTTTCTTTTCTTATACTGTTGACCAGTCACTGGCTCTGGAATAGTAAGGAAAGAGAGAGATGGGGCAAGGCACTTCCTCTAGTTATCACTACCCAAAGCATCGAGGAGGAAAGGGCAGTAGGAAAAAGGGGCATCGGCGTGGTGCTAGTAGTAGTGATGAAGAAGATGTGGAGGACGACCTCACATTGGGTATGCCAGATGAATGTCTGAGTTGGGTGTTTGGGAAGCTAGGGTGCCAGGACAGGAACGCCTGCTCACTCGTTTGCAGGAGATGGAAGCTGGTGGATTCGAGGTCAAGGCAGCGCCTCGTACTCGTCGCTCGCTCCGAGCTCTCACCCCTCCTCCCACCCTTGCTCTCTCGCTTCAACTCCGTCTCTCTTCTCTCCCTCAAATGCTCCCGCAAGCTCCTCAGCATCGACGACCATGCCCTCGCCCGTATCCCCACCCTTCTCACCTCCCTCAAGAAGCTGAAGCTCAAGGGCTGCGTCCACATCTCCGATGATGGCCTCCACGCCTTCTCCCTCCACCGCCCCCGTCTCCTCACAAAGCTCTCCTTTGCCTCCTGCAGCTTCGGTGCCACGGGTCTCAACTCCCTTCTCTCCAACTGCCCCTCCCTCCAGGACCTCACCCTCAAGCGCCTCAGGAAGCTCGATGCCCAGAATACGCCCTTATCCCTCTTCCTTGATCACGACAATGACCATAACAACAACAACAACAACAAGAAGCAACTCCAACTGGAGCGCCTTTGCCTCAAAGACCTTCACAATGCTCGACTCTTTACCCCCCTCCTCCTCTGCTCCTCCAAATCTCTGAAGACCCTTGTCGTCTGCCGGAGCTCTGGGAACTGGGATCGGGTCCTTGAGAGCCTCCTCTTCCAACAAGGACAAGGACAAGGTCTAGGACAAGGACAAGGACAAGGTCTAGGTCTAGCTGAGATTCAGATGGAGAATGTCCAGCTGGGGGATGCAGGCCTCGTCGCTATCTCCGCCACCTGCCCCGACCTAGAGGTCCTCTACCTCAGCCGGGCCTCTGATTGTACGGATGCTGGGCTGTCCGCGGTTGCCAACTCCTGCAGGAAACTCCGAAAGTTGCACATTGATGCGTGCAGCAAGTTCGGAATCAGGAGCGTCGGGGATGATGGGGTGCTATCCCTGGCCACCAGGTGCGCCCAGCTCCAGGAGGTGGTGCTCATGGGCGTCCCTCTTACTGTCCTCTCTCTAAATGCTCTTGCCTCCAACTGCCCGTCCCTCGAGCGGATGGCACTCTGCAACACCGACTCCGTGGGAGACGCGGAGCTAGGATTCATTGCTGCTAAATTCTCGGCCTTGAAGAAACTTTGCATCAAGAACTGCCCCATCTCCGATGCTGGAGTGGAGAGCGTCGGGGAGGGATGCCCCAATTTGGTGAAACTGAAGATCAAGAGGTGCAGAGGGGTGACACAGGAAAGCGTGTGCCAATGGAGGGTGCAAAGGAGGTCATTGGTTGTTTCGGTTGATGCTGGCTCCTTGACATTCGAGGAGGAACAGATGATGGCTGCTGCCGCTGTTCCACGTCCTAGTAGAAGGGCTTCTTCCTCAAACACTACTACTACTACTACTCCTACTACTACCAGGACGCATGTTGTTTGCAGCAGCAGAGGTGCTAGTTTACTCGGCTCTAAACTCGGGAATGCTCTGCAACTCAGAAGGCCCAACAACGCCTTGACTTCTCATGCTGCTCCCGCTCCTAGATGATTGATCAATCCTCTCTCTCGATCGAGTTTTACGATTATTGTTGGGAACGATTGAAGGCATAGGGTAACATTGTGTTGTGCGTTGCTTGTGGTGTGGTGTGTTTTAGCCCCCCAATCACTTCATTGAGAAACTATACTGCTTGACTGGTTATGTTGTAACAGTTTTAGCGGCCATTGTGGGTGCTATTGCCATTTTACAATTACAATTCTGCAGTGCTGTGTGTCCATGCAAGACTGCAACACATCTCTCTCATCTCTCTCTCTCTCACGCATACAAATTCAGGATAGGGGTGCTTTGCCACCCCCAGCCATATGCTAGGCATTAACCTAAGGAGTCAAATCTTGTACGGTGATAATTGGATTTGGCAAATCCATGGAGGTTGCCACGTGTCTTCTTTGACAGCCCTTAACCGTGGGTAAGATTTTGCTCACGCTCAGGGTTCAACCAATCATCCTTGTTATTTTTCTATTAATTATTTTTTAAAATTAAAAAACTGTTTTTAGAATTCTTTTAATATTGAAAACAGTTTTTTAATTTACAAAAACAGATTAATATATTTTTAAAAAAAACTAAGGATTGGTGGAACCTAGAGGTGGGTGAACCTTACCACTGGTTTAGGGGTGTCAAAAGAGACACATGGCGACCTCTAGGGGTGATAACCGGATTCATTAAATCTGGTCATCACTGTAGATGATTTGGCTCCTTAACCCAATAGATACTAATAGGTTAACTGGGGTTTCCGCTTAACCGCTTTTCATGTACCAAAAAAACAAGGATTTTGCTAGCCTCAGAATCAAATCTTCCAAAGACCCAACCGGGTGGTTACAAATGTCAACTCACACCCTTTTAAACTATTAAAATATGAAAGATCTCCACCTGTTAGCCCATTCTTGCATCTATGGAAAAATTTGGAGTAAATGCGATTGGGCTAGCACTCCTCAAAAAACAGTGTTAACTGCGTCTATGAAAAATTTGGAGTAAATGCGATTGGGCTAGCACTCCTCAGCCTCCTCAAAAAACAGTGTTAACTTCGTCTATGAAAAAATTTGGAGTAAATGTGATTGGGCTAGCACTCAAAAAACAATGGTCCACTACTCACTGCTGTAAAGTTTTAGGTGAATAGATGCATGATATTTTTTTGTTTATTGTTCCTTCTCTTATTTTCTTGTTGATATATGATTAAAAAACTTTCATTTCTTCAACACTTTTTTCCAATGATAAAGCTTCGGAGACCGAGACCGTCTTAGGGTTGAGACCACCGAGACTGTGCTCTAAGAGCACGGGATTTTAGGTGGGGCTCACCATGTGAAATAGCCCCCACTTGAAATCTCGTGCTCTTAGACCAGTGTCTCGATAGTCTCGGCCCTAAGATGGTCTCAATAGCAAAGTCCTTTTTCCAAAACTCCAAATTTTCGATCATGCACTGTGTACTGTAGACATGATAGTTTTTCTTGTTTTACCTCAGCTGGGTTAGCTATTCTTACCATTATGCTCAAGGCCATTATTGAAGCCCATATGAATTTCATTATTAGCCCCCCTTATTCAAGTTTCCATTTGTTACAACACAAGAAAGGGAGCTACGGATTCTACCTTTCCATGTTTTCTGGAGAAAAGTAATTCAAGGGCCCGTTTGGATTGCAGGAATTGAGGGTCAAAATTAAAATTGAAGGATACAAATTCCTTATTTGAATGCTCATAATGTAAATGAATTCCAATCCACATGAAAATTGAAACATTGTCAATTCCTACCACTTGTAGGAATTACAATATCCACCATGAATGTGGGTATTATAATTCACACGTCAATTAGAATTGGCATAAATCTCTTATAACTTGACGACTATCTCACTTTCTTGACCTTCCAATTTTCGTATTTGAATTATTTTTGAATGAATATCTTTTTATAATTTATTTAAAATACCTTAGAAGTCTTATAATTTAGGAGATACCTAATAATTTTTATTTAATTAATTTTAATTCATTATATTTTATTTAATTCATTTTAAATAATTTTTTTAAATCAAATATATTTTTAATTAATTTGAATGTGAACTTAAATTTATTTTTGCATTAAAAATTATACTATATTATAATAGTTTATTCTTTTATTTAATTATCAAAATAATAAATTTTACCATTCAAATATATAAAAGTTTCAAGGAAAGCTATTGGCCCTAAAGAGGGATTTGAATTTTGGGGATTTAAAGAGAATAGTAGCTTTGGAGATCTATGAAGGTGAAGGGATATGTTTTTCATGTTCGTCAATGAAAACGGTGTTCTCCTCCCTCGCCATAAACTAATCTTCTGTTGTAGGGTTTAGATGAAACTCTAACCAAGTAATTGTATCTTTATTCTATTTTATGTAAGTTTTTCGGATTATAAACATTGATTGCATAATGAGAGGGTTGTTTAACAACCGGTTTTCATAATTGTATTTGATTTCAAAGGATTTTTATCCCAGCCTTAGTGTTATGGAATTGAAAATGAAAGCATTACATTAATTTTCAGTGATTATTAATTGTGAATTTTATGCAATGGTATTAATTGTTCAAAAGATTAAATATTGGGATGTTGTATGGCTAGGGAAGATGAGTGATTTCAAAACCCTAATGTAGTGTGTATCACTCATGCTAACCGCATATAAGACATGCCTAGGATTTGAGCCCTTGTATTATTCTCGATTTGTTGAGTAGGGACTTGTCACTCTCACTATAATTATTTACACCTCAAGAAATCTGGATAGATGCATTAGGGACCAGTTATGAGGATAATGATGAATTCAAATACCCTAGATCTTCTCTCCTTAAGATCACCAAGAACTCATTAGTTGATTCCATAATTAGAAGTCATTAGTTAAATTCTGTTTTAGTTTACTTTGAATCAACTTTTGTCACTGATTAATTTAGAAATAATCTTGATAAAAAAACAACGAAACCAACATAATCCTATGTGGTTGGACACCCCTACTAGTCACTATTCTACTGAATAAGTATTATTACAAGGTATATTTAATTGAAACGACCAACAATCACTACAGAATGAGGTTGTTTTGAGGGTCAAATTATTATTATTATTATTATTATTTTAATGCCACTCAAAGAGAGTGGGGGTTTTGGCAGACCCCTTCCTGTTTATTAAGAAAAAGCAATGGGGGGACATAAAACCTTACCCCTACAAATACATAAGAATACAATTACATAAGACTTTACTAAGAACAGTTCTTACATTACCAAGGAATAACAAATCGAGTTGGTTTCTTAACCTCCCTCTTTGGTCTTCCTTGAGAAGAGTCAATTGTTGATGTAACGACCCAGAATTTTAATAGAATAAAATTATGCGTTTATGGGTCCTTAACTGGGGTTGATTAGTTAAGTGTTTGATAAATTTGTGAAAATCAGGTTTGAAGGCGAGGAGCTTCACCTTGGGCGTTGATCTTTTTCCCGAATGTGTTGACAGTGTCCGTTTTGCCCCTAGACGTCTCGAAAAGCGTAAAAGAAGTAAAATCTCTCTCCATCTTTTCTCTTTTCCCTTATTTAAGCTACTTTAATTATGTGGAATGGTTAGGTGATATTATGTGTGGATGAAAAAAGGTCGGAGACCTTATGAATGATGTATGGATGGGATGGATAAGAATAAAAATGGAGTAGAGGGATGGAACACTCGGTTTCGGGCTGTTTCTAGCTCGGAATTTAGGCTCAGTGTGATTTGTGATAGATCGCAGGAGAAGTGCGATCGCATCGCAGGAAGTTATGAGAGCCTGACTGGGCTTCTATATGTGTAATGTGATGTGATTTTGACATTGTAAGGCAATGGTAGGATCCATTGGCCTGGTTAAGTTCCCTATCAGGACTACTTTTGTATGATGTGATGTTTGTTTTAAGGCAATAGTAGGTCCATTGGCCTAGTAAAAGTCCCACCTCGGGACAACCTTTGTGTATGATGTGATGTTGTTGGGACATGGTAAGACAATGGAATGATCCATCGGCCGGGTAATGTTCCACACCGGAACGGTATACCATCGGACTTGGTCCACGGGCGTGAGGCCCAACTGGTTCAATTATTCAAGCAGGGGGATTTCCTATGGTTAGAAAACCTAACCTACGTGAAATGCTGTCTGTGGTCCCTCTTTGGCTAGGTTCGGAGAGGCGATAACTATTATGAGCCCGGGTTCCTTCGTGACTGATAGTCGGGAGAGTTAGGACGGCATTGGGCTATGGGCTCAAGGTTGGATTGGGGTTTATGGACCCAGTGATGTATTGAGTTTACGAACTCAATGATGTTACCTTGAGGGGGCATTGGCCTGTGTCGGCATGTATGCACCCAACAGAGGTTGTGATGATATATGATGGTAGCTGTTAGAGGTGTTGTGCCTGACAAGATTTGATGTTAGAGGTGTTGTGCCTAACAGGGATAGGGGTTAATGTCAGATGTGATTTGTCTGACAGGATTTGATGTCAGAAGTGTTTCCTAGTTATTAGATAGGTGTTCCTGGCATGTCAGATGTGTTATTCCCGGCAAGTCAGATGTCTTCCTGGTAATCAGAGGTGTTTCCTGACAAGAGTGTCATGTCAGAGGTGTTATGCCTGACAGAGTGATATGTCAGATGTGTACCTGATAGACAGGTGTTTCTTGATGGTCAGGTGTTTCCTGGTGGTCAGGTGTTTCCTGTTAGTCAGAGGTGCATCCTTGGCTTGTCAGATGAGTTTCATTTTCCTGAAAGGTTGGATGAGTTTCCTGGCTATCAGATGTGTATCCTGGCTGATCAAATGTGTATCCTGGCGATCAGATGTGTTTCCTGACAAATGTGGTTGTGTGTGTGTTGGTGTTCCCATAGAGGAAAAATATAAAGTAAATGTCACAGGTGTTGTGCCTGACAGGATTTGATGTCAGAGGTTTTTGTCTGACAGGGATAAATTGTCAGAGGTATTTCCTGGTTATCAGATGGGTGTTCCTGGCATGTTAGATGTGTTGTTCCTGACAGGTCAGTTGTGTTCCTGGTAATCAAATGTGTTTCCTGACAAGGGTGTCATGTCAGAGGTGTTATGCCTGACAGAGTGATATGTCAGATGTGTACCTGATAGACAGGTGTTTCCTGGTGGTCAGGTGTTTCCTGTTAGTCAGAGGTGCGTCCCTGGCTTGTTAGATGAGTTTAATTTTCCTGACAGGTTGAATGAGTTTCCTAGCTATCAGATGTGTATCTTGGCTGATCAGATTTGTATCCTGGCGATCAGATGTGTATCCTGACAAATGTGGTTGTGTGTGTCGGTGTTCCTATAGAGGAAAAATATAAAGTGTCAGAGGTGTGGTTCCTGACATAGTATGATATATCAGAGGTGTTGTTCCTAACAGAGTATGATGTGTTAGAAGTATTGTTCATGGCAGTTATCGGGTGAAGACCCGGGTTATATGTAGAATATGATGATTTAAGGATTAATTGGGTAGACATACCCAATGATTGGTTATAATCGGGAAAAGTCCCGATTGGTCGATAATTGAGTCTGTGGACTCATGGATAGAGGTTGTACATGGGCGAAGGCCCAATTGATCGAGTCTATGGACTCAAGGATAAAGCATGAGCGGTTATCTGAAACGGTAACCTGGTGTCGTGGACAATCACTGGATGAATTTGACAACTTGGAGGTTGGGAACCTCGAATAGAGTGAAATAGCCCTGAGTGACCTCGAGTCACGAATTACGGTATTATTATTCTGCATATTAGTATAATATGAGAATTGTATTGTACTACTATATCATTATTGATGAATGTTATTATGTGGAAAATAGTTTAGATGGATTGTAGATTTTGCTGGGCTCTATGGCTCATATCTCATTTTATGTCTTCAGATTCTGAAGCGGTTACCGATTGACAAGGAGTTACACTTTAGAGTCTGGAGGTATATCGGTGCAGTTGTGGCGCCAAAAGTAAAGACTACTGTACCTAGTGAGGTAACACATTTGCTTATGATGGGTTATTGTGATAACCAGTTATTGCTTATGTAAGCTCATAAGAAAAGTTAAAAATTCTCGCATTTTCGCGGGTAAAGTCTTCCGCATGCGTAGTTATGACGAACGAGCACGCGTCTCAGAACTTGATTCCTTAGGCACGGGTTCGGGGCGTCACAGTTGATGCTTTCTTTTTCTTCTTATTTCTCCTTGATGTCACTAGTTGAAAATTGTCTTTTTCTTCAAATTCTTCAACAAGAATATTATCACGAACTTATAGAGACTAGGATCTTTTTCATGTTTTTATTGCAAGCATTTGGGGTATTATAGTCCTTGTGATGTTTTAATGTTTATGTATTTATATTTAAGTGGAATTTGAAAATTCTAAAACACCAAAAATGTCACTTTTCGAAAGACGAATCCAACGTAAGTTGAATCGTCGAAATCCGACGAACGAGTCAAAAGTTATGGCCAAAATGATAAAATTGGTCAAAATCTGCAGAGCACCGATCGCTAGGGATCGATCGGTACAAAACCGATCGCTTGGTCGGAAGTAGCGATCGATCGGTCCACAACTGATCAATCGGTAGCTATCGATCGGTCCACAACCGATCAATCGGTAGCTATCGACTGGTTAACTTTTTTGTATAGGAAATTTTTTCAGAGAGGGTGTTTTTGACCGAGAGCTCGGTCGTAACCACCGGTCGATCGGTAGGCGACCGATCGCTCGGCCTTTCGTGTTTTTGTAGAATTTCAGTAAGGGCTTTTAGGTCTTTTGGCCCTTAACCACTATAAATAGAGGTCATATTTTGAGGGATTAGAGTACTCTACCTATTTCTAACCTAATTTGGCAAAAAGAGAGAGAAAACCTAGGGTTTTGAAAGAGAGATTGCTTGGAGAAGAAGGAGATAGCTTGGATATCGCAAAGAAAGCTTGGAGATCGTCCTCAAAGCTTCCCCAAATCATCTTGGGAGTGACTTGAATCCAAGGGAAGGATTCCTAAGGTCGATATACTATCCAAATCAACCCTATTATAATGTTTTGTGAATGTTAATATGATAGAAATAGAAATCAGATGTATTTTTCCCTATTTTTGTATGAAGTAAGCTATTATGGATGGAAATATGGATTAATAATATGGATAAAATGTATGGAGGATGAGAAATATTATGGAGGATGAGATGAATGTGTGGATGTGGATTGTATGGATGGATTATGGTTTGATGAAATGTTGAAAATGTGAAAGGGCAATGGATTCATAATCTACGTACCCAAGGTGTTTGTAAAAATGTTTGAGAAGATAAATATTAATGGAATTGTAGGAATTTAATTATGAATTGTGCTGAGAATCATGAAAAAATATGTATATGTGATTGTTTGTTAAGTATGCCTAATTACTTGCATGAAAATTGATAGTCGGGAAGGTAAAAATTTAGAGGAAAATCTCTCAAACCGAGAATTCTCTAACTATTTGGTATGAGACAGTATAATGAAGTTTCCATGGTAAGAGATCGGAATCTAAGCAATTACCAACTCGAATGTTAATTTCGACACCTAAGCACAGATGCACATGTATGTTAAGATAAGAGTCTCACAAGTCATACATGTGGACCACAAGCATAAGCATTGCATACGCCTGTCATTCTGAATAAGCCCAATGAGGTATCTGAATAAGTGCATGTTCTGAATAAGCTGCTCAAGACTCATAAGCATAAGCATGGCATGGTTCGTATCCGCCACGAACGGCATGTCAATTATACAATTTCTTAGGCATGGTCCGTATCCGCCAAGAACGGCATGTCACATCACTGTATGATCTGAATAAGCGCATAAGCATAAGCATCTCATAAGCATGTGGTCTCATAAGCATAAGCATCTCATAAGTATGTTGTCTACTAAGTCTAAAGTTCTCATAAGTACACGAGTCAAGGTGATGATATGATGTATATGAGCACATGTTCTTCCGCACTCTGATTATGTTATTACGCTATTGGATATGATTCTAACTAAGTGCAGGTGTATTATGTTGTTGGTTGGATTTTATATACACCGAGTACTTTTATACTCAGCCGGACTTTGTCTTGGCAGGTTTAGAGTAGGGGCACATGGTGGAGCCATGGATTGAAGAGACTTACGTCGAGGAAGGAGGAGAAGGTGAGCCTTCCGAGGAGGGAGGCAGGGGCTTCGATGGTTACACACTTAGTAACCCAAACCTCCTAACTTGCTACCCGCTCCCGCTCTCAAACCTCGCACCCGCTCACCTCGGGAGCTCAATTTCAACTTTTGTAAACCTCGCTCTCACCTAAAGGTACGGTTTTTGTGTAAAGTTTTATTTTTATCCTAATTTTTCATGTGAAATGAAGTGTATTTTGTCATTTTTCTTTGTAGGATACAAGATTCATATAAGATTTGCTAATTATTAGTGATCTTTTAATTGAATTTAGAATGACACATTTAATAATTCAATAGTCATCTTATTTGTTGTGATGAAAATTTTGAATTATGAATGATTTTATCAATTTTCTCTTAGAGTTTAAAACACTAAAAAAGATATATTTACATCTACAAGTAATTTTCAAGAACATCAATATATATTTTATGTATATATATCGGCGCTCCGGAGGCGCTCCTGACCCTATCCTAAATTGAAACTTGACGCTCTCGCTCCCGCACCTGCTCTACGCTCTGGTTACTTAGGTTACACATACTAGTTCATGTTTTGTTTGGTTTAAGAGTTTTGTATAGACTTTTTAGATGATGTTGCTCATAAGATTACTTTATAGTTGAGTGTTAGACTATTTGTTTTATTGTGGGTGATTACATTGAGTATAGACTTGAGCAGGATGACTTGGTTTTTATACATCGAAATTTTATTACTCTCATTTTTGGAGACTCATGTAGTAAGCCTTGGTTTCAAGATGACTAATTTTTTCCCACACCGACTGCCAAACCAATAGAATATTCAATTGAAAATTTTAAAATAAAATAAAAATAAAGACAAGTATAATAATAAAATAGAACATATATTGGCAGCAAAGGTTGTAATAAAAAAATAATCAAATTAGGGATACTCAGAGTGTCACAGAAAAATGAGTAACAAATTAATCAATCACAAAAACTGAGTAATCACAAATTAATTAGTAATCACACAGTTCAGGGATAATTACAACAAAATTAATCACAATTAAAAAAACCATCATAGTGTTACTAACTTAATGTGTTAGGGATAATCACAATTCACAACAAAATTAATCACGTTGTTATTGTGTTAGGGATAATCACTGTGTTTAGGTTAGGGAATCACCTAATCAAGGGATCAGGGTTAGGGTTTCTAGGGATTAGGATTAGGAATTTAAAGTGGGTTTGGAGTTAGGTAGGGCTGTCAAAGGACAGGGTAGGGGTCAGCCCTAACCCTACCCTCGGGTCAGGGCAAGGAAAATCAGGGCCACATGGCGGGAAAGAAAATTAATATTTTTTCTTATTCAAGATGACAAAAAAAATTTCTACACCAATTGCTAACCCAACATAATATTCAATTGGAATTTTTAAATAAAATAAATATAAATATAAAGTAAGGTAAAACAAGTATAATAATAAAACTAGATAAAATAGAACCTTGGCTACAAGCTAAGGCTGTAATAAAAAAAAAGATAATCAAATTAGGGATAACAAAAGTGTCACAAAAAAGTGAGTAACAAATTAATCAATCATACAAAATGAGTAATCACAAATTAATCAGTAATTACACAGTTCAGCTTACTATGTTAGGGATAATTAGGAGTGAAGTCACATATGGTCCAAGCCCCCCCTCCCCCTGAAATTTTGAAAAAAATAATAATCTTATAGTGCTAATAGGGGCATAGCCTGGGAGAGGGGTGGAGTCGACAGGACGAGGGCTCTAGCCCCCCCTAAACTTCTTAGCAAAAAATATTTCATCCAAACGGACACAAACAGGTGCAACTTGGCCCTAAAAAATATATATATTCGAGGGCTATGCCCTTGAACCCATTGTTTGCCCCCATAAGAGAATTCTAGCTCTGCCCATGAAGATAATCACAACAAAAATAATCACAGTATTACTGACTTGATGTGTTAGGGATATTTATAATTCATAACAAGAGTTTTAAAAGAATTAGGATTAGATTTTGGAAAGTGACAAAAAACTCTCGATAGTAGGTACTATGAGAGCATGGCCACTTGTTTTGAAAATCAAAGGCCACAATTTGCAAATTATTTAAATAGTGGGCCCCACTTAAGTATTGGCACCTTTGGATATTCAATCCTACGGCCTTGGCTCTCGATAGTACCTACTATCTAGAGTTTTAAATCACTTCCCAAAGAATTTTAAGGAGGCTGCCCTTAAATACCTTTGTTACGATTCTATCTGCAGATTCAAACATGATTAAGGCTCGGGTTGAAGAACATCAGACTCACAAGGAATGGCTGGCGTCATTTGTATATGGTCCAACAGATGATCGCCTGCAACATGATTTATGGAAACAGATTGCTTCTAAGGGCCATCAAGTTCATAGGCCGTGGGCGTGTTTGGGAAATTTTAATGACCTCACTAGCCCTCAAGAAAAATTAGGGGGCAATCCTTCCTCTCTTAACCAGCTCAGACCTTTTGCGAAATGATATCGAAGGCTCACTTGTTGGGGCTGCCAGGGGAACCCCTTTACATGGTGTAACAAGAGGCATCCTCTCCAAAGAATTGAGGCCAGATTGGACCGCGTATTGGTTAACATGCAATGGAGGGCTGCATTCCCTGAAATGGTTGTTCGTGCTCTTCCTGTTATAGGTTTGGATCATGCACCTATTCTGATTGGGCCAGATCTTCCTTTGAGACAATGGAGGTACTTGTTTCGATATGAGGCAATGTGGGACCAACATGAAGACTGTGCACGAGTGGTTAAATTAGCTTGGGAGAAACATTGCAGCAGCTCTCCAATGTATCAGGTCTGTCAAAAAATTGGAAATTGTAGGGATGAGCTTCAGGTTTGGAACAAAACTTTATTTGGGCATCTTAAAGAGAGAATTCAGTGCTTGAAGTCATAGATTCAAGACAATCGAAGTACAGTTCCTTATGCTTTTAATCACAATCGAGTAACTCCCCTTTTGCAAGATCTGGGCTCTGCATTTAAACAAGAAGAGGTTTTTTGGAAACAGAAGTCTAGGGTGGACTAGCTTGTGTATGGAGACAAGAACACACGCTTTTTCCATACGATGGTGATTCAATGTCGTCAAAGGAATAGGATTCTATCCATTAAAACTGAGGACCATTAATGGTTGGTTGCGGAGGAGGTAAGTCAACATATCACAGCTCATTTCCATTCTTTATACACAACATCTAACCCTACAAGTATTTTTTAGGCCATTTCTCACATCCAATCAAAAGTGACTAATTCAATGAATGAATTTCTGTGTCGGGCGGTTTCGCAAGAGGAAATCAAAGATGTGGTTTTTTAGTTTGGCTCATTGAAGGGTCCTGGACCAGACGGTATGCCTGCCTAGTTCTATCAGAAGCATTGGGTTATAGTGGGGCCACAAGTATGTGTTGCAATCTAGAGTTTTTTTTCATAATGGCTTTCTTCTAAAACAACTGAACTACACTCATATAGTGTTGATTCCAAAAACAGCCCATCCGGAAGGCCTCAATCTTGTGTAATGTTACTTATAAAGTAATTGCAAAGATTTTAGCTATTCGAATGAGGGAATATCTGCAAGAGGTAATTGACCCATCTCAATCGGCTTTTCTGCGTGGTCGTTAGATATCAGATAATATTTTAGTTGCTCATGAGATCAGTCATTTTCTTCGAAGACAAGGGCGAGGAGCTGAGCGTATGATGGTAGTTGAGCTAGAAATGAGTCGTGTGTATGATAGAGTAGAGTGGCCTATCTTTTTTGAAACAATGGAGCGGATGGGATTTTGCTAACACTGGATTCACCTCATTCGCCAATGTGTAACTACTGCCACCTTCTCCATTCTGCTCAATGGGGAGGCCAATTGATACATCACCCCTACTCGGGGTCTTCGATAGGGAGATCCTTTGTCCCCCTATCTGTTTTTGATTTGTGGTGAGGTTCTATCGGGCTTACTTCGCCAAGATGTTCAGCACCATCATTTGAGTGAACTCGTTATGGCATGGGGGGGGGGGGGGGCAATTATTTCTCACTTGCTATTTGTTGATGACTGTTTGATTCTGCTTAAGGCAAATATGGAGGAAGCCTACCGACTTGTGGATATACTAAAACAATATGAGCAAGCTTCGGGACAGCGGGTTAACTTCAACAAATCTGGCATATCCTTTAGTGCCACTACCCCTTGGAGGGATGGAAGGGGTCTCTGTTGACTAAGGCTGGGCATGGTGTGTTGATCAAAGCGGTGACCCAAGTCATCCTGACTTATGTGATGAGCTTCAAGCTCCCAAAGAAATGGCTAAATGAAGTTAATTCGGTGATGGCTAAATTTTGGTGGAGTATTGATCAATCTCAAAAGATTCATTGGGTGAGTTGGCGGCGGATGTGCAATGCGAAGGAGAAGGGTGGATTGGGGTTTCGGGATCTTCAAGCTCTTAATCCCGGTTTTCTCACTAAGCAAGGGTGGAGACTTGTTACTCAACCTTCCTCTCTCTAAGCTAGGGTGATGAAAGCTCTTTATTTTCCTAGATCTTCCTTTATTTATGCTAAACTCGGTGGTCGTCCCTCTTGGGGATGGAGGAGCATCCTAGTTGGCCGTGATATTCTTCAGCATGGCCTTCGATGGCAAGTAGGCTCGGGTGAGCGTGTTAGTGTGGGAAATGATCCTTGGATTTCAGATTTTCCCGGGTTTAAACCGATACCCCTATCGGGGGTATCTTTGTAGAATTTGGTTGTGGAGAACTTCATTGATAAAGAGGCGGGGTGTTGGAACAGGCCTCTGTTAGAATCGTTTATGCCTCACCACATTATTTTAGCCATTTGCAAGATCCCTATTAGTGTGACAACTACTCCAAATAAATTGGTGTGGCATCACTCTACATCTGGTTGTTTTAAAGTTAATTCGGCCTCAGATGTGGCGAAGCAAGTGTTGGATGTGGCTAGGCCAGGTACTAGCAGATCTAATGAGGGGTGGTCGGGAAGTTTTGGAAGTTAATTTGGCGGATTGATGTTCCTCCTAAAATTTGTGCTTTTCTTTGGAGATTATGCCATAATGCCCTTACAGGTGGTGTTAATTTGCGCGGTAGGAAGATGGATGTGGATGTCCTTTGCCCCCTTTACAAGCGGGAAGAAGAGTTGGTCTCTCACTTATTTTTGCATTGTCCGTGTACAAGGGTTGTTTGGTTCGGGTCCCAATTTTCTCTCCATATTCCTTCAAAGAGTATCCCATTTCTAGAATGGTTGATTAATTGGGTGGACCAACCTTTGTTTTCTTGTCTTAATTCCTTTAGCTATTCGCCTATCTATTACCCTTTGGCAAATTTGGATGATGCAAAATGAGGTTCGCTTTCAGTCGATCCATCCTAACGCTAAGGTTGCTATATCTAAGGTGGAGATTTTAGTGTAGGAACTTGATGTGGGGGCTGGAGGGGTTGATCCTGATGTAGGGATAGCACAAGCTAAGTGGGTTGCCCCACCCGAGGGGTATAAAGATTAATGTGGATGGTGCCTCTTTACGGAGTATCTTGGCAGCGGGAGATGGGGTAGTGGTGCGAGACCATAGGGGCCTCTTGCTTCGCACTTGTGTTCGCCCTCTTGGAGAAAGTTCTAATAGGGTGGTTGAAGCAGAAGCTATCAGACTGGGGTTTCAGGTTTCAGCTACGGCTCATTGGAGGAATGTGATTATTAAGTCTGACTCAAAAGGAATTACAAATTTTTTAAACGGGGTCTCTCCTCATGTTCATTGGGAAATTTTTGTTGTCATAGAAGACATCAAGGCTTTGTGGCATCTCAACCATTTGATCAAGGTTCAGTTCATTTGTTGAGAGACCAACTAAGTTGCGCACAATGCATCACAGACGGCCCTTAATGTTAGCTTGGGTCGTTTCTCTTTTCCTAGAGTTGGGCTCTAGCAAGAAATTCCTTGTTCTTACTAGGATAATCCTAATCCCAACAAAAAAAAAACCTTTATTACAAGATTTTGTTTCGAGAGGCCTACTAAGCATTGGCCTAGATTCTCGAAAGAAAATGGTCTCCGGCTTCCACACAATAGGCCACATGTGGTGATAAGAAGAGGAGAAGTCGTTTCATTTCTCCTCATGATTTTGACTTCTGATTTTGACCCCCCCCCCCCCACGATATCTCTCCCCCTTTTTTCTCACACTTTTATTACCACATGTCTTTTATTATGTGCGGAATCATGGGCTCATGATTTTGACTTCTCCACCACTGGTCGGCTATTTCTGCCATCAGTCGAGAATCGACCCTAAGCATTTCATTAAAAAAAAAAAAAAAAGACCGAAGGAACATTATCCATTTCTCTTCCACATGTACATACTACGTATATATACTTTTATATTTTATTGAAGCCTCATCCGTACTAGGAATTGTTACAGTGAAGGGAGATAATGCTTGATGGATTTTCCGGAGAAAATATGTCTGCACGACACGTGTGATAAAATAAGAGGAGATGCAAAGTGCAACGTGGCCACGAACGACGAACCACTCCATAGTAGTCTTGTTTCTGACCGTCCGTAAGATTTCTCCACTGCCATTTCTGTGTCTCCGCCCTCCTTTAACTGCTGAGAATTCTTCTTCTTCTTTCTTCTCCTCGAACTGAGAAGCGAAAAAGCATTGTGTTGTGTCATCTCTGTTTCCAACCAAGCAGCAGGGACATGGCTGCAACTCCTCCTAGCTTCAGCAGTAATGGGTACCTGAACCAGAAATGGAAATCGGGAACAATGGCGTCTCTGTCATCGGAATTCCTGGGGGTTTCTCTTTCAAGTCCCAATTCGAGTCGTGGGAGGGCGAGGGTGGTTCACAGACGGCGGGCAGGGGTGGTTGGTCCGAGGGGCGAGAGCGGGAAAGAGGAGGATAGCATTTCCATCACCCTGGACGACGTGAACCCGGTGGGACTGGGCCGCAGATCCCGCCAAATATTCGACGAGGTGTGGCGTAAGTTTTCGGGACTGGGTCAGATCTCTAGGACCCGCACAGACGAGAGCCTGGACACCGTCCTTATCCGGGAGGGGGGACCCATGTGTGAGTTCACCGTCCCAGGGGCTCAGAATACCACCGTGCTCGTCGTAGGAGCCACCAGCAGAATCGGCCGGATCCTCGTCCGCAAACTCATGCTCAGGGGATACACTGTCAAGGTATGAATTTCTTTTTATTTATTTATTTCTGGGTTTGAGGGGGAAATTAAATAAACTAGTATTTTAATTGTCTTCCTGTGTAGGATTTAGTTAATGAATCAATATCAACCGTATTCCCCACTTTTGGTTTGGAGTTTGTACATTACCAGAGTTCCCCTCTTCTTGCCCAAGACCATCTCTCACAGAATTAGGCATTAAATATTATGTAGTAGATAGATACATAAATGATGCAGATCTAAATATTGAATCAGGCTCTAGTAAGGAAAGCTGATCAGGAAGTCGTTGACATGCTTCCAAGGTCCGTGGAGATTGTGATTGGGGATGCCGGTGATCCCTCCACACTCAAGCCTGCCGTCGAAGGTTGCAACAAAATTATATATTGTGCCACTGCTCGTTCCTCTATCACCGGGGATCTCAACAGAGTCGATCATCAAGGAGTGTACAACATCACCAAAGCATTTCAGGTTTGCTATATCCATCATCTTCATTACTACTAGAATTATTTGTGTTTTCTACCAGACCGGAAACCTTAGAAACACACGGGTTTATTTAGGCAATTGCTTGGGAAAATCTGACATGATCTAGTACTGGTTGCAGGACTACAACAATAAACTAGCGCAGTTACGGGCAGGAAAAAGCAGCAAAAGCAAGCTCTTGCTTGCAAAATTCAAATCTCCCGAGTCATTAGAGGGATGGGAGGTTCACCAAGGAACTTACTTTCAGGATGTGGTTGCTGCTAAGTATGATGGAGGAATGGATGCCAAGTTTGAGTTCACAGAGACGGGAAATGCTGTTTTCTCAGGTAAGGCTGGTGGCCTACTTCACATCAGGTTGGCTAAAGATAATTCTGTTTGGTGTAATGTTTAAATTAAATAAACAAATCCAGAAATAAAGAATAAGGATTGTGTAGAAAACTGATCAAGGCCTGACAAAGTCACTGGGCTTGAAATCAAATTTGCCCCTTTTTTGACAATTTTTAGTGCAAAGGCTACATGGACAACTGATCTCCAAGATACAACAATTGTAGCCCGCTCTCTTCTCTGTGCACTATGGTGTTATTTACAGATTATATGTGAAGATACATGATTAAATTACCCATAAGAAACTGAAAAAGAAAAGCAAGAGTAATGATTTGCACAAATATAAAAGTGCAAGTGAGTAAAAGAAAGAAGTTATATTTCTATTCCTATTCTTAAACTCTTTTTGTTACTGTAGGGTATGTTTTTACTAGAGGAGGGTATGTGGAACTGTCGAAAAAGCTTTCACTTCCTTTGGGTTGTACTCTTGACAGGTACCAAATACTTGCATTATTGTTGGGCCCTTGGTTCTTACTAGGAACTGCAGAGTGATAACTTTCCTATTTAATCATTCATGGCTGCGACCTAAAAACTCGACATGCCTTCTGTACTCAATTTTGATCTAATTTGTCATGGTTAGGTATGATGGTTTAGTTCTCTCTGTTGGTGGCAATGGAAGATCATATGTTTTAATTCTTGAAGCGGGTCCTTCAGCGGATACAACTCAGAGCAAAATGTATTTTTCACGAATGACCACGAAAGTAGGATTCTGCAGGGTGAGGAATCTTTTTTCCCTTGTATAGAACCTGCGCTTCAGTTCAGCATCAACAATTTAACGTCTAGTTTTCTGTTTTCTGCATTTAGCAGGTCAGAGTACCATTTTCATCCTTCCGACCAGTGAAACCAGATGATCCACCATTAGACCCGTTCCTTGTACATACATTAACTATACGTTTCGAACCGAGAAGACAGGTTTGTCTTATCTGAATGATCCACAGAAGTAAGATTGTTAGATATTTTGTGACCTGTCTGTCATACCATTTTTCTCCCCACTTGTAAGATCGTGTTTCACCAAACATTTACTTGCATAGTTGCAAGAAATTAATAACATTTTGCACTTGGTAATGAGTCTATTCTTGTACCACCCTTACTTGAACTTACTTGTGTAAACTGAAAACTTAGGCGCAAGGTTTAAAAAAACGGTTTTGGACACCATATTGGACACGGCCGAAGCCTAATACGTAACGGTTTTTGCCGTTTTAAATTTTTTTTTCTTTTTTGCTTAAAAAAAATCCCAATAAATAGAAAAAATTAAAAAACATGCAATAAATGAGTAAAAAGATACTTCTAAAGCTAATACGAGCTCAAAATGTAGAAATAATAAAATTAGATGGGTCAAGGGTTGAAACATACATAGAATCCAGTCCAGAGACTCTAGACAGACTCCAGATAGGCAGATACACATTGCTAAGTGCTAAAGCCACATATAATTACGGGTTGGCTCATCATCTTAAATCAAATAAATAATAAATGTTCATGGATTTTAAGTGGATCCATGAAATACACATGCATTTAATTAGTTTTAGTTGAAATGAACATGACTTTAGTAAAATTTTTGAGAAACCTTACCCGATTTAGCTCACGAAGTGAGTTCTCCCCCAAATGAAGAACTTTTCTTGGATTCCTTCAAATCTACGAATCAAACCTCAAATCAAGTTTTTAATCAACAAAAAACAAAATGATTTTAGAAAAAAAATGGTAAGAATAGGTAGAGAAGAAGAGAGGAAGCAAAGAAGAGTTTTTAGAATGAGTTTTAGGTTTTTCAGAATTCTTTAAAACGTTGAAATCGGGAACGAGTCTTACGCTCAAAACCGTTACGTATCAGGCGTAACACCCGTTACGTAACGGTTTTAGGCATTACGTATTCTTTTCGGAATTATTTGGTAAAGGTAAGGTTTCGGGTATCAGAGGCCACCTAAACCGTTACGTAACAGGCGTTACGTAACGGTTTCGACGCTTTTTTAAACCATGCTTAGGCGTGACTCCTGCCGCCAAATTCACCCTGTCAAATGTCACTCGAAGGATATATTCTATTTCTTGAATTCTAATGATTCTATATCGATTATTCTTGCTGCAGAGGTCTGTTGAAGGACCTTCAGTAACCAAGCAAGACCTGAGAAGCTTCAAACTTATACTGGAATATATAAAAGCCTTACCCGTAAGTACTGGTCTGTGTTTTGCTGTTATGTTGTTGTATGAACAAACCTTTGGTGTTCATTCTATTTAATCCCTTAAGCAGTATTATCCACTACACTCTATATGAAATCTTATGTAACATCGTTGATCGCACATTTAACTTTTTTCCTAATAAGATAGAGCCTCCCATTGTGATCCATGTGGTGTCAGCACTTCACTCCATCTGACTTATACTGCAAGTTGTTCAGCGGGTACTTAGTAATATTATCAGTTTTACTAAGAGTTCTCTGCTGCATATGGAAGCTTCATAACTGTTCATATGGTTGTCGATCAGTAATGGTCAAGGAGCCAAGTATCTCATCAATTTGATCATTGCTAACAGTTTTTGGATCATATTTCAGATGGCATGTGAAAAATGAGAATTAACAAGATATAAAAAGAAAGAGAATTGACAAGATAGAAACAGAAAGAAAAAGTGGAAACAGAACTTTCAAAATTTTCGTGGTTCTGTCACGTTAGTTACTATGTTATTGGGCGAAAATGTTCCAAGTGCTTCCTCTGTATGTGAATATTTTAAAAATAGCATATATAAGCATTTCTGATAAAGAGTATAAAACTCAGTGCTTCTAATAACCATGGCTCACTCAGACTGTGGCTTTTACATGACCAAATACCCCTAACTGTTGCTTGGGGGCTGCTGCCCTCTGATCCTCAGGACCCTCCTGCCAGCATTCATTTTGGGGGCTTCCCACAAAACTCTATTGAGTGATAAATGGGTAGAAATTGAGAGAAAATCCTTTGGTTCCACTGGTATCTTCTCATTACTGGCATCCAACTTCATTTAATTTTGGGTTCATGTTCGTTAATGTCTGCCTAGTTATGTATGCTGCAATACTTTGTTATGCATGCACAACTGCTTTGAAGACCAGAATCTGCATTTTCTATCCTCATCCTTATTAGAATCTGATATTGCATCTTTGCAGACTGGGCAAGAAACAGACTTTATACTAGTTTCATGTACAGGATTAGGAATTGAGCCTAACAGAAGGGAGCAGGTTCTCAAAGCCAAAAAGGTTAGTCCTCTAACCAACTTTGTTAGCAATTTCTGGCTTTCTGCTCATGATTAAGTAAACTACTGTTGCAGACTGACTTTGGCTACGTTTTTGAGATTTTTCTAGGCTGGGGAGGATTCATTGAGAAGATCAGGCCTTGGGTACACAATTGTTCGCCCTGGTCCTCTACAGGTACTATTCTGCATTTGCAACCTCTATTTGTGGTTGTGGATAACTTGGGAGTGTATGGATCACCATTCAAAACTTCGACTTGAGTCAGGAATAAGGCCCTTATATTTTCAAATTTAATTTAATCGACTCGGTGAAAATTGTCTGATTTTGAAAGTCAGCCGATCCCGTCATTGACACAGGCGATTTTAGGAAAAAGGTTCAACTGGATGTTTGGGATAAACCAAATCATCTGTCCATGTTGTGAGCCACACTTCAAGTTTAATAAAATTGTGGTAATTATGAGTAGTAATGGACAATATAAGATGAAGTAATTGGAATAGGACTGGTTTTTCCTCTCATAATACTTGTATACCTTGTCAACTTTTTATTAACTCTCTAATATCTTTTCTTTAATTTAGGTGATAATATCTCTTCATAGCTTCAAACCCCCCACCCCTTCTCTCCATTTGTCTTTCTACCTTCCTCTCTTACCCTCTTAGAATGATTGAAATAGAGAACATTTCTCGAGTGACTTTAATTATGGTATTCAGCATCTTTCCCTGCTTTAAGATGGGTCTTTGTGTCAATAACCTAATGCTTAGTTTTGTTTTAAAGAATTATCAGTCTAGCATAATAGCATTTTTGTTGGTTATTAATAGGGCATTTTCAATCATGATAGTTAAGAAATGTTGGATTGGTTCCAAGGAAGGAGAAAAAAATCAGTGTTTGTGCATTTGAGGAGATGGGCTTAAAACAAGGTAGGACTTTCTGCTAGCAATGAGGAATTGGGGATGGAGGAGGCTGAGCTACAGAGTTTGAAAAAGTGGAACTGGGGAAGCTGATGAAAGCTGATGAACTTGTTATCTTTGCCATATGTGTATTAGAAGCCTGTGGGGGTGCATAACTACATTCCCCACTCCATAAGAAATTCATGTAAGCAATGTCCTTTGTGTTCGGTTTCAACCTGAGGGTTCTAATACAAAGCCTAGATGTGGATAGTTTTACTGTTAGTAGTGTTGGCATGTCTTGACACCGAATATCATATATTTTAGTTTGCTTAATTTTATCCATGTAGTGTATTTAACAAGTTATTGTAGTCTGTACATCACCCCAAAAAAGGATTTCTGTAAAAGAACATGACTTGGATCTTGCTTTCCTCTCAAACTCACATGATTAGATTTTAAAGGTGATATATAGGACAATTACTAATTAAATCCTTTTGGTAAACAAGCAATAAATACAAGTAAATCATAATATATAAATTAATCTGATAAAATGAACAATTCTGTGAGTTTGGTGGCTTTTCCAATGCACAACAGAAAACTTAGAATGTTGGTTATTTCAGGAAGAACCTGGCGGACAACGTGCGCTCATTTTTGATCAAGGAAACAGGATTTCTCAAGTAAGTGATATATTTTTCCATATGAAATGGAGCTATGCTTATAAATAGTTACGTTACTACACACCATCAATGGTTCAATGTAGGGTATTAGCTGTGCCGATGTGGCTGACATTTGTGTGAAGGCATTGCATGATTCAACTGCAAGGAACAAGAGCTTTGATGTGAGTCTCTCTCTACTTGGTTGTTAACTACTGATGAACATGAGTAAAACTCGTAGGACTAAGACAATTTTGACTGTGGCCAGGTATGTTATGAGTATGTCGCTGAGCAAGGGAAGGAACTCTATGAGCTGGTAAGGAATTTCATCAATAGATAATGTTTGAGAAACGAAGATCTTCATTCTAGGACTGTGATGACTATAATTCAGAATAACTATATCAATCTCCTCTTCCTCCTATGTGTAGGTGGCACATTTGCCCGACAAAGCAAATAACTATTTGACACCAGCACTATCAGTTTTAGAGAAGAACACTTGATCTTGCTCTGCAATGTTATCTACACATCTCCTTTGATGCTTTATTTCCTCAAAATGAGGTTTCTCTCTGTTGTAGAGCAGACAACAAAATTTTATTTTATTTTTTTCCTTTTGTTTTGGGTCACTCTGTGACTATTCATGTATAAACTCCAATTCAGTAAATTGAGAATGTATAAAGAGGTCATATTATATGTGGGGATTTTGCTGGCAGGACTGCACGGACTGGGGGGGTCCTAGGGTTACCCGAGATCTCGCCTTAGAACAAATTTCCATTCTTCTCTTTAAATAACAGGAATCTATGTGAATCCCTTAGAATTAAAGGAATCCTATAAATGTTAGGGTTTTAAAATTTTGGAGTATTCCTTTAAGATTACAGCACTTTAATTTTGTACAATGTTAGGTTTTTTACACTTTATAAGAGTCCTTTAAAAATAAAGGAATCTTTTTTTTCTGTGCCCTAAATGAATGTGTTCTAAGGCCCCGGGGGGGTATGTGTTAATCCTAGGACAGTGGGCCCATAAGCTTTTAACTGTATAGGTGCTTTATGTTCGTTGTAGAAAGATAAAAATTATTAAAAAAAGAAGAAGAAAATGAATTGAGCTATGGGCTCAGCCCCATGCAGTTAGGTTTGCTTTTTTTAAGCATTGAGCTTATAATCAGTCAGTAACAATGCCAAGGTAAGAGGGGAAAGGATTAAATTTTAGTTACTTTTGAGGTGAGTTGGTGCACTTGCAATGAGTTGTAAATAGGGTTTTCAAAAGGGCCGGGATGGGGTAGGGCCTAGGTCTTATTAGGCCGAGCCCTCACTTAGTCACTTATATGGGTGAGGTTCTAACTAGTTAGGCCCAAGCCCTACCCTCAAAGGCCAAGTTGGGATAGGGCCTAAAATAAGAGCAAAAAAGTTTCTATTTTATTCATAGCTTTCAGTAGAGTTCTTCCATATGCAAGGAATGAATACTTCTTGATGAGTTCTTCCAACAATTTGCATTCAGGCTTACTGCATAAATGGGCGTGAGATACTTTTTTAAGTTTGTCTTTCGGATGAGGAGAATTCATATTTTAGTGAATGGTGTCTTTTGGACTTTAACCATCTCTGAAGTATACAAAGTCAAAGTTTATAAGTATTTTCAGTGATCTTAATCTTGAACTACTAACACTTGTTAATGAACCAGATTAGATATGCACATACTTTTCTCAAAAGGTACATGTGTTCATTTACGTTACCATTTTTACGACCTTGTGCTTTTAATTCCAATTTCAATGAGTGTTTAATGAGATAAAAATTTTCTCACTTTAGAAGTAGCCAAACTTTCACACCCACATAAGTAGATCTATTAAAAGTGTTACTAGAACTAGAACAGTTCAACTTTTAGTTATAGATCTATTAAGAGTCATTGTTTAACCTTTCTTTTGTTATTACAATCCTAAAGTGTATGTTAATACATTTTCTATCACTTATTTATAGTTTGTTCTTCTCGTTGAACTTAATGTAGATTAGGTTGGGTGTCTACTACAAGTGATTCTTATGGATTAATAGCTTTAAACTCATTTCTCTTGATGTCTTATACACCCCATTTCGACCCAAACCCTTGGTAAACGGATCCGCCATGTTTTGTAAAAACTTGATACTTAAACAATGAGTAATTCCCTTACATAACTATGTCGTAGACCAATATGTCTAGATTTTCTATTATGTCTTACAATAGGCCTTTGATAGTGTGGTTTTCCTTATCACGGTGTATAGATAGTGGTGGCAATAGTTTTACTATTGATGAAATTTCTAACATGAAATTCTTTAACCACTCTGGTTCCTTGTTGCAAGCCGCTAATGCAACAAATTTTAAATCCATATTGGAATGTGTTAAGCAAAAATTCTCATATGATTGTCTTTCATGAGGTCTCTTAGATGGTTGATTTTCCTAAGAGCTTGGAAGTCTTCAAATGGATGTCTTTCCTGAGGTCCTCGGATGGTTGAGGTTCCTCAAATGGGTGATTTTCTTGAGGAATTGTAAGTCCTTGGTTCCCCAGGCTCTCTTTGTAAGTCTTCATATGGTTGTCTTTCCTGAGGCCCTCATATGAGTATTTTTCTGGGGTAAAAGCCCTGGATTACCACTCAGGTACTTCACCAAAGCCCTAAATTACCACTTAGGCCATCTTGTATAAGGCCTAGATTGCCCTCCAAACATATCATCTCAAAGGCCTGGATTACCACCCAGACACAGGTACACAAGAGTTGAAGCCATTGGATGTGTTTCCCAAGGCGGTGAAGATGTCTTTATCCAGCACTTGGTTTCACCCAATGGAAAAACTTCCCCAAGGCCTATATATGTAACCTTTCCAATCGAGAGACTTGATTATTGTGGTTTGGAGGGTTCTAGGAAAGATTTGTTAGTGGTCAGACCATCGTAGGGTCTTTACCTGACCACTAACCTAAAGAATGTGCTCGTTAACAGATGTCATGATGGTTTAGACAAGCTGAGGTGGCAGGCTCTTAGTAGCTCGTATCATAAAAAATTATGGCAACCTACCAGATATGATATTCTCTAACAGAATTGGCATATTATTCTAACAAACCGAGAAAAAATGTTATAAATAAGGAGTGATGCTCATCCTAAGCAATGATCGGGTCCAAAAACAAGAAGGTTCAGAAAGGACATTCGAGTGTGGGTTCTGCCATTTTTCAGCTCTTCTGCCTTCACCTCTTTACCACTAGCCTTCTCTTCCCTTTGGTGCTCTATTGTTCTCTTTTGTAGCAGAACCAAGCTACTGGAACAGTCAAGTTTAGTGAATTTAGAATAGTACAGCTGCAAAGGTTCCAACTAACTGTCACCCTCAACAGGTTCATAGTTCAAGAATTTTCCCTTCTCTTATTTAATTTCTTCTTCTTCATTTTTTATTCTTTTTTTTTTTTTTTTTTTAGTAAACTCAACAACACCACAAGGTGAAGCTGAGAGTCAAGACAAGGAAACACCACAGACTCACTCACGCACACACAAACACACAACCAATACACTTTCAACCCAAATAAGCTTCACCCAAACTCTCTTCAAAACGAGTACCAACCGTAAAAGGTGAGATGGAACTTATAAGAGAATGCAATCTCGGAAAGGCTTCCGATGTGGGACTAACTGTATAGGTTTTTTTTTTTTTTTGACCAATATACTTTATTTAAATAGCTTTCCCTGACTATCGGATTAATGTGTTTGTGATGTACATTGTATGAACTTTGCACCTAACTTGTATCGCCTGTGCCAGGGAAAAGACAGTGGCAGTGGGCTTCCTGCATGTTTTCAAATAGATTTTCCTTTTCTTTTTTTTTTTTCTTTTTTTTTGCTAAGAAGGATTCAAAACGCATTGAGAGTGATTAGAGAGAAGGAAAGAGAAACCAAAGAGGATATATGCGGACAGCACCTCGCCACGCCACGCCACGGGCAAGTGGCACCTACATTGGTGTTCAGAAGCATTATGATATATCCTAGTAAAAATGATTAGGTAATCCTCGTTCTAGTTATTCTAATTTCTATCCAAACCCTAATGCTATGTTTGGTTGCCGAGAAAATAAAAATAAAAAAGTATGGAAAAGAAAAGAAAAAGACTTGTGTTGCTAAGAAAATTTGGTAACAAAATAAATTTTAAAAAATAACAAAAAAAAAACAATTTTGAGACAAGACATGAAATTAAAGATTTTCTCTTTGTTTCCTCCCCAAATCAAGCTTTTTAGAAGCAAATAGAATCTCACTTTAAAAGAAAATTATGGACTAGACATGTGACAACAAAATGAATAAATGTGCATTAAAATAAGCAACCACTCAATTGCTCAACATAGAGTGTTGGCCAAGTAATAAAAATAAGAATTATCGTTACACTAACAAACCGTCCCGCCGAACTGGGAACCAGTCATCCCACCGGATTGATGCCTGATCCAGTTATTAAAACATATCAGTCGACTAATTTCTCCCCCTTTTTTTTCCACAAAATTTTTCTTTGTAACCAAACACAAGAAAACTTCATTTTCTTTTACTTTTCTTTTCCACAGCCTATTTTCTCGTCAACCAAACAAAGCATAAATGTTGTTTGCAATTAAATTTTGTTTTCTTGCAAGGAAGAAGCATACAAAAGGTTGAACGGTTTGCTGTTTTTATTGAGCCCTCTATATAAGTACAAGGCAAGGGAAAAGGCTGAAAAGGCCCTAGAGACGGTGAACAAAGTTCAACCCATGTTCTGAGGGCAAATATAGGGCTCTTGATATACTAGCATGACCGACCATCATCCATTTTGCTCTGAGCCCTCCTATAACAGAAAAGATCAAAATTTTGGGATAACTTCAGGATGACGAACCTTACTATCACCACTTATCTTTTTGGAGAAAAGCTGCGAGGTTTAAAAAGCCATGCTTGCAATTAGAATGCCTTTTAAAAGTTAGTTCTGAGGAGCAGTTGAGTGCCCATAACTTATTTACCAGTCAGTAAATTTACCATGCATTTTCAAACTAAAAATATCCCAACAATCTGCACAATACCAGGTTACCACTTATTCCGATGCCAATGTGCACCAACACTGATCGATGACTCAAATGCATGTGGCCAATATAATTTATTATTATTATTTTTTAACATGGTATGTGGTCGAAATGCAAGAGTGGACCCGACATTGACCCCCAACACCAACGAGAAATTATACACTCCCAAGAAAAGACTAATTTGACACCCATACCTCACAAACAATTAGCCTTGGGCTTGCTAAAACAAAGATCAACCGGCAAGTCCCTCTTGTGCTAATTGTCCACAACTCCCCTCTCTCTTAGGTTCAAGTCAACCTTCCTCCTTTTTCTCTCCAGAGGATGGCAAATGATTGTGCAGAAGTGGCAGACCAATAAGAAGTCTCCTTTCTCTCCTCTCAAATTGTTAATGGCTTCACCCAGCAGTAACAGAATCAAACAAATCCATCTGGGGGTGCTTCTTCTGGAATCTACAGAAAGAGATAAAAAAAAATTTAGATATTAGTGAGCTCCTAATCGAGGACTGAAGTAACAAAAACAATTGACATATATCTAACGTTATAATCTGTGTCATTCGCTAGCGTTTTGTATAACCTTTCTTCCATACTTTTTATGATCAGATATTAGGGAAACAATAATAAATCAATAAAAACTATTAAAATGTTTTTATGGTCCAAAAATATAAAACAACGACTGTTATGTAATGGTGAAGTCCCAAACTTATTATAGCACTGCTACTTCAGCATTATAACGACCATGTTTTTAAATTGAACTGCTGTTCACATATAAGCAGGATGACGACAACCGCAAGATCTTTGAAATCCCAAAGCAAGCAAACCATAGTCTACCAAAGCATTCAATTTAGAGGTTGCAGACCATAGTCCTTTTACCTCTAAAACAAAGAATGTTAGGTGAGCCCTTCGAGCTCCCAAAAAAGTCTTTTTCCCTCGAAAACTATACTCCAAAGCAAGCAAACCAAAGTCTTCTTTACCTCTCCAGGATTCCACTCGTCTTTCAACCATATACTGGCATCCCCAGCAGCAACCGTCATTTTCTTGTTATCCCTGCAAGAATGGAAGGACATGCTAAAATAACTATTATATCAGGGAAGACCAATCTAGTTGCTAGAAAGTTTTCATTTCATTTTATACTTCCAAGTGATAGGACTTCTTTGAGTTCTTTCACATGGGCTTCCAAACAAATTTTGACTTCTCCAAGGCTTACACTGAGTGACCGTCCAGAGTTGATTGTCCAACTATATTAGCATCAAGGTCTGGTCCATTGAAAGGAATGGGTGACTGGTTACTTCTTGAACTGGGAAACTGTGTTGACCCTGCCGAAGAAATAGAGTATGGGTTGCTTCCAGCACTCATGACACTATTGCTGAAATTCGGAATACTGGAGGTAGATGCCCTTACAAATGGCTGCATAGGTTGTTGGTTCCCGAATGAACCTGCAGGTATATTGAGAATCAGAAGTCAAAACATATCTCTGTAACTTTCAAAACCTTCAATACTGTACCTCCATTTCCAAATGTCAAGTTGTTCATCCCCAGTCCACTGGAAATTTGAGAGAAACTTGATTGTCCAAAAGAATTAGTTGTTGGTGCAGAGGGCCTGTCAAACAAATACTTGATGAAATTACTAAAAGCTAATGGGCTTGGAGAACAGGGCTTACAAAAAATATGAGATACGATGACCCTTCAACATTATAAGCAGAATCAACCATCAACTAAAGTTCATTAAAGAATCAATGGATATCTTCGAAATTTCAACCAAGATAACAAAATGATAGTTTTAAGAAGGTATCTTGCCTGTTATTGAACCCCGGGGTAATGGACGCACCCAGTTGACTAAAACTTGAGACTGAAGGAGGGACGCTATTCTGAGGAGTCACTAAGGACGCAGTTGGATTGATCCCAGGAAATGGGCTTGAACCGGCAGGAGTAGAATCTGATGGAATCACATATGGATTGCGAAGTAAGCTCTCAAATTCAATTAACTTGGAATTGAGTAAATTCCTCTCCTTCTCAACCTGTGTAAGTAATCAATAGCAGATTTTTCCAAATGGAGATGAGTGTATGATATCAGGAATTTAATATTAAATAAGCAAGCTTTTCAGTAGCTATAATTACGTTTAAAAGAATGTAAAACATTGGCATCTTTACTCATAATTCCTCATAAAAATGAAATCAAATAGATGATGGAACAGGCACCTTGGTTCCACTACCATGTTTCCGCTAAGAATCAATTCAATCAAGAGAGATGGCACCATGGACACTCCCCCTTCCATTCTATCAGAACCCCCTTCTCTCTCGAGAGGTTTTCGTTCCAGTATTTATGGACAAAGACTCTCAGGTGAACCTAGAGTCTTATGTTCAGGACACCATAGACCAAGCTACGAGATTTGTTCAACTGAATGGAACCACGAATCTATTAATTGCTATAGGCAATTCTCTGTAGGACTTCCCGAGTAGGCTGGACCCGAGGATATCGTGCTCTGGTTGACAAAAGGGACTCCTTGCAATTGATATCTCAGGGAGGTACCTGGTCTGCTCCTCTTAGTGGATAAGGCCAGAGCCTGAGTTTCAGTCAGTTCATCATTAGGAGGGTGGTCTTCTTTCTTCGGAGTGAACAAATGCCGCAGCAAGAGTGGCATTTATGAATGTTTTTATGAGGAGGCAGCAAGAGTGGCCGGAGGAGAGCTCCAGTTCCCAGATGAGGGAATCCCAGGAAAGCCGTTGACTCCAACAGTCCAATCATAGAGACATGTCTGCCCCTAGCCGCCCACGAAGAATAGGCAAGGAGATTGATGATGTTGCCTACTCATCTATAGAGCCAATCATCAGAGCGAGCAGAGCAGCGGAGTGAACTGGGCTGTGTAATCTAAGAACAGTTCTTATTGCAAGACGGCGTGTGGAACAAGATTTAGAAATGAGTTTGGTTGAGTCAATATTGATGAACCTAAAAAAAAAAGGTGGGGGTTTGGTACAAACGTATCAGGATAAAATGGAAGCTGATGGATCCTTGGGCAAGTATAAGGTCAGATTAGTAGCGACAGGGTTCCAACTTCCAACACCATTTTGTGGTCCACTGCTCCCCTTGGCGGCAGTGTTTTGGGCAATTTTTGGAGAGTAACATCCTATCCTAAAACTACTTGAGGACAACAGCCTCTGCCAAAAAATTTACAAGACAGAGTTCAAAAAATTTTGAGTCGTCTAAAGTCAATGAAAGCAGACTGAGAAAGGTGGAGAGGGGTCAAAGCTTTTCCAATGAGATTCATCTAGAGGAGGGATGTATCCCGTGGCTGATGGAGAAACTTGCTTAAGCTGTACAATGGAAAGACCGATGGGGTGTCATTGGATCTAAACAAGCTAAAGGAAGAATGATTGTAGTAACCAAGCGTTGGAACATTATGGATGTTTCTATGAGGAGGCAGAATTTTTAGACTCTATAGGTATGTCCATTATTGTTTCAGAGGGACCCATGGTGTGGCTGGAAAAACATTTGACAAATTATTTCACGAGAATTTTGCACCTCCCACCCCTCTTAGTTCCCTTCCCTTTAATTTATCCAATCATTTGGAGCCAAGCCGTTCACTAAGAGGGTGGATGTAGAACCCCGGAATTCATTTTCTTATTCGGTGAATAGTGATTTTGGCCTAAAGGCCTTCTATGTATTTTGATGTGTGATGATTGAATAAAAGAATTTGAAATCGAAATTCGATGTGTTGTATGAGGGTTAAAGCCAAGGTAAAAGAGTGGAAGCACTCTAGGTAAATCAAGGGAAGAGTGGAAACACTCCAAGTGTGAAAAATAGGAAAAACAAAATAAATCACCAAGTTCTGGTGAAGGCCGGTTGACCACCCCTCCAAGCCGGTCGACTGACTGTCACAAAAATGGCCAAAGTGGCTAACAGTGAGTTGGTTGTACAAGGCCGGTCGACCCAAGGCCGGTCGACCGAATGTATGAATTTTGGCCAAAATGGGTTAACATTAAGGTTTTTCCCATGGCTAGTCGACCGGCCCTCCTAGCCGGTCGACCAGGCCCCCGAAATTTTGCCCAGTTGGGCTTTTTACACTATTTCATTAAGGGTAGGTTGGTCTTTTGACCACCCCTTACTCTATAAATGCCCAAATTCGTGGGTAAGGGTTTCATAAACCCTCAAGGCAGAAATTTGAGAGAAATTGGGAGAAATCTAGGGTTTTGGCCTAAGGATTGCGCTAGTGATTAAGGTGGAGCTTGGATCTCACATCCTCAACTCTTCTCAAGTTTTTCTCAAATCCTAAAAGTAAGTACATCCTACCATCTAGCTTTGGTATTAAACAAATATTGAAAGTAATGATTGTATATATGATTTGGAATAGAAATGGTAAGTACTTTCTACTACCTAGCTTGTGATGATACAAATATTGAAAAGATGATTAAAGTATGATTGTGAATAACCTAGATCCCAAAACTTAGGTTTCCAAGCTTGAAATGTTTAGATTGTGTATATGTGTTTCCAATTCCTAAACCTACCATGATTTCCCTAAATTGTATGAACTATGAAGTGTGCTATGAATGTAGTAGGCTAGATAACCATGATCTATGTAATGTATGTAAATTTTATGATGTCTATTGTCATGATCCCTATGTTTCAAGTTTTCCATGAATACTAAGATGCTTTTAAGTTTTCCTATGACTATAGAAACGTTTTAAATACCACATGTGATTTCCTTTAAGTAATTCCATGCTACTATGATGCTCATTATTCCTTATGCATAAGCATGTATGCATGACCGATTTTTCTAAGTATAAGTATATGAAAAACAACCAAAGAACAAAACAAGTGATTTATGAAACAAATCATCAAGTCGAACTTTGGGTCGGTCAAGGATCGGGCATATCAAAGGACATGTCATATCTGGCTTCAAGAAAACAAGACAAGCAAGAATGATAATGCCGAACTTTGGGTCGGTCAAGGATATTGGTGCGCCTTTTCTATTTTGTTTAAGGGTATTTACATACCCGGCTCACAAGTTGCTCTCAAGAATTTCGATGAAGGGTATTTACATATCCGGCTCACAAGTTGCTTCAAGGGCACTAACATCTGGCTCACAAGACAAGCATGACAAGACAAGTGTAATTTAAACAAGAACAAGACAAGATAAGCATGATTCTCACGAGACAAGAACAAGACAAGAATAAGATTTTTAAGTACGATGAGGAAGTTTTGGAAAATACGAAAGGCTAATTTTAAGTACAAGTTATGAGTTATGAATACATGATTTTTAATGAGGGTTTCCACGCTTTGGGTTTCATGCATGCTCCTGAATGCATTGTTTAAATTTCCAGTAGGCTATGAATTATATTATATCATTGTTAGCTAGTAGTTTGTACTCGCTGAGTGTTTCAATACTCAGCCGTACATTTTGATGTCAGCAGGTATACCGTTTGATATTTGTGCTCTGGGTCCTTTGGCTGAGGAGGAATATGGTGAGGAGGAGCCTTTTGTGGAATCGGCAGTCGAGCCTCAAGTGGAGGCAAGAAACTTAGATAGTTGGCCTTATCAGGGTGACTACTAAGAGAGAGGGAGAGAGAGTTTTATTGTTTTTTATTTTGACAAGTGAGTATGTCCACTCTTACATTTAGTCATGTTGATGTATAAAAACTTGGAATACTGTTCAGGTATAGAATAGAAATTTTTGTGTTCACGCTTCCGCACTTTGATTTACGCTTCCACTATGTTTATGTAGTGTATATTTTACGGGATGGTTTGCTAGGTTAGGATAGTCACGTCTAAAGTCTCTCCTAACTCTTAGGGGGGATTTTGGGGCGTGACAGTGGGGACAGGTGCTCACATGTGGACTGAAATCGTTAAGAGGGGAGGGGAGGAGAGGAGAGGATTTGCACATCTAACTTGGGCAAAGAGAATAAGTTCGGGTGTTGGAAAATGGCAGTGGTTTCTGGTTTGAACGTGATTTAAAGGGGTATGCTGGTGAGAAGGTCATACGAGAATTGAATTGCTATTGGGAGTAAACTACAGAATTCTGTTGACTCCATTCAGCGAGTCTAGAGCTATTGTCTTCATTAGGAGGAAAGTTTTAAATATCTGAGACTTATGCGATATATTCCTATGACTCAATGTAATGATATTATCATCTATCTTTTTACAATATATCAATCAAATGTCATGCAAATATCTCCATTAATCATTCTTCCATTTTAGCACCAATATCTCAAAATATTATCCATTAATGAATGTTTTTAGTGTAAAAGATAAAATAGGTGGGTTGACTAGTGTAGAATCTCAAAACACTATTTCTCCTCTCTCCCTCTCTCTCTCCTACCTAAACCCTAAAATCAACTTGGTATCAGAGCCAACTTACAGAAAACTTGAAGGCATCTCCTTGAAGCTCCATTTTTTGGGCAGATGTCAGCACCATATGTGCAGACATCAGCAAGTGACGATGCATGTGTATGCTGCTTCCTATTTGGGTATGCTGCTTGGTGTAGGATTCAAATCCAAGTCAATGCGAGACCCAGTGGTTGAAAGAGTTAATAGAAGACTTGCTTCTTTGAAATCCTTGGCTCTCTCAAAAAGGGTCAGAATTACTCTATTAAAAAGTACTTTGGCGAGCATGCCCTCCTATTATATGTCTCTCTTATCAATATTGGCTTCGATTGTTGATACTTTGGAGAAAATTCGAAGATATTACTTATCAAATGATACAGCTGAGGTAAGGACATATCACCTAATGGAGTGGAAGTTTGTCTATCCTTAAAAGAAGGTAAGAAGGTGGGTTAACTTATGAGTGAGACCTTTGTGCGAGATGAGGGCTTTGCTTGTTAAATGAATGTGGAAATACTGAGAAGTGAGAGATAGCTTATAGAGGAAGGTCATCATTATAAAATACGGGAAGAATTTGGTATGGGACCCAAATGAGGCCAAGGGCAGTTGCAGAGTTGGCATGTGGGAAGCTATTTTGAATGTTGAGGAATTCCAAAAGCACATAAGATGTAAAGCTGGTAAGGGTGACGAAGTGAAGTTTTAATAGGGAGCAAATGACATGGTCAAAATTCGTTGAGAGATGATTTTGGAAATTGATTTTTAACTGCTCTAAATAGAGGTTGCATGTTGAGATTTGTCTCCAGACATGACTCAAAATGTCGGTACTGATGTGCATATTAGTAAGTCAAAATTAGGAAACATATCGTAGAAATGCACGAAAACACTGTAAAAAATATAAGAAACGCAAGACACATGGAAATGTGGAAACTTAAAACCAAACTTGTCGAACAACTATCATTTCAATTATCTATATGAGGTACTACAATACAACACTTTCTAAAAGGCAAATACACTACATATGATGTATAGAGTTACAAACATAGCAAATAACATTAGTCTAGACAACCAAGGATAGATGCTTTAACTCTAAGGGTTAGTGAATCTTAACAACAATTAAGGGAGTTAAAAGTGAACACATGGAAAGTTTTTAGGGGTCGAGACAGCTCACTCTCCTCGTACGAGGAGGGGATTATTTTTCATTCAATATTTAAGACATACACAACAAGATAAAATTAGTTTACCAATCAACATAAGTGTAAATTTCTTTCATGTTCTCAGTTTAAATTAAGAAATATTACAAAAATTTCTCAAAAATTTAATATCTATAATTATATGAGTATTTAATTATGTATCGGTGAGCTTTCTTCAAATTTGTAAGAATTCATCGCAATACAACTATACAAGAACTTCCCTTGCCAAGAAACCCCCCAAAATGAGACTTGTGATTAAACATAATGGATTCTTAGAAAAATATTACAAGTACCTACAGAATAATCTCCCCACGTTTCCCAAGATGCAAAATGTAACTAAATTCACAAATAACCAACCCAAAAGCATGTCATAACAAAATATTGTCCGTGACTCCGATATATGAGTCTTTGATAGCTAAGCATGATTTCCCTCTGTGATTACTGGAAGACAGTGGAAGGCAGTGAATGATGCTAAATGAATTATGACTCCCACTGTCAATTGATTTTCAGCATCACTATGGTTGTAGCTTCTATAAATGTGAGATTGGATTCTCTAGGGTCCAGTATTTATCTGAACAAGTAGTACAACCACAATCTTTAAAGGCAGATCACAGTTAGACATAGCATATACAAAGGATTGGACGGAACTAAGTATGTGATGGCAATCAATGAACAGAATGGGATATTGGCCTTTTCATTTATATTTTTGGACTCTGGATGTTAGGAAGCTTAAATTTGTGGGAGTCATTGAGTTTATAACTGACTCTCTTTTCCTATTCCTTGTATTGGAAGGTAAGCAGCTGAAGGAGAATTTGTGACCTCATACTTGAGTGCCACAGTATCCATTGCTCTCTGGACTGAAGGGATGTATTGACACAACTAATAAGTTACTAAAACCAAGAATTTTTTCCCCATCATATATATCCACGGTGGTTACCCAAGTGGAATTTATCTCACATGCATCAGGAGGATGATCAACAAAAGCTCTTCAGCTAATTATGTTTTTTTTTTAAAATGTGTTCAAATAAATAGGTCTCATTATATAAGATTAGCTGGCGCTTGGGTTGTTTGATCTGGTGCTATATTTAATTTATTATTCTTATAATTTAATTATAATATAACTCAAAAGTTATTCTAGTGTCTCCAGTCACGATGTAGATTACTCAGTAAGAACTATAGTAATCTGTTGATAGTCAAAACAAGCATGGGAAATATAATGCAAAATCTTCACTAAGATTCCCATTTGTGAATTGTGACGTCATTTTAATACAGAAACTTATCTATCCCTCAAATTTCTTGGGAAGTAGAGACCAACTCAAAGACGAAAAGAAGCACGCATGCGATGTCAACAGGTTACGTGACTTCCATAAGCATTTGTAGAAATCAGATTTCCTTACAATTGAGTGTAAGCTCAACCCAAGCTTGGCGTCATCATATGCTGCTGCCCGCAGTTCTTCATAGCTAATATCACCGACAATGTCACATGGACGACTGCAAAACAACAAACTCATATTTAGGCCAATTTCGTAATTAAATTGACATGCTCCTATTGAAACAGAAGGAAGTGAATGTATTGAACATATCTACTATAGAACGAAGAGATAGATCTATAAAGATGCATAAATTGTTAGCCTCTCCCATTAGTGATGTGGATACCAAAGACATACTTCTTACAGTGGCCGTAGCAGGTAAGCTTCCAAAGTGGTCTCTCATGTTCAAAATCCTCAATAATTTGGCGTTTGCATGACTCAGGATCTGTACACCTTCACATTCATCAAATACACATTTGATCAGGAATACTCCTTAAGTTTCGAAGAGAATGAAGAACAGCTACCTGATGGTTATAAAGCTGCTAGCATAAACATGCATATCCTGACCTAGCACTTACTTATGATTAGCCACCTGGGGCTGACTATCAGGTTGTCGAGAAGTGGAGTTAGCAGCAGAAGCTATGGGAGAGAAACGGGTCCACTTGTTCTCAAACGGCTGATGACATACATGATTACGAATCACACGCATAAATATGAAAACAAAATCCGATGAGTGAACAAAGTGCATAGATTAAATCTCCTAGAGCTTATTAATTCATGAAACTACCAATGAGAAAGCAAGTCGGTCCTTTAATGACATTGTGAATGACTCATAATATGTGCATGTTACCAGACTTCAACCCTTCTTTCAACTCATCATACAGGTACTCTAAATACTGTAAGTGAATATAGGATCGAGAGGTACCTTCGATTGATTCTGTTGTTTAGGACCAAACCCAGATGCCCCTTTTGGCTGTGAACTGTTCTGAACACCAAATCCAAAACCATTGGAACCTTGTTGCTGCTGATTTGTGTACTGCAAGCCAGTCTGTGTGCCAAATCCAAAGACATTGGGTTTTGGCTGTTGTTGAGTCACGTGCAGAAACTTACACCGTTCACCATACTGGCAACTGATAGGGGCAAGCCAAAGTTTCAAATATATATTAATTCTCACAGAAATTACCTGGATGATGCATTTGTGCTAATTGACAGCACAAGTAGTAGTCTGAGGCTTAAATAACAAATCAAACAAAAACTTTTACATGTCCAATGCATTGCGCACATAGAGTAAGGCTTAAATAATAAGTCAAACTAAAAATTTGCATGTCAAGAGATTAGACAAAGAAGAGGCAAAGGATTGTTATTGAAGAAATTGGTGTGTTGATGGTGAATTTTGGCAGCGCTACATGAGATGATGAATGCCAACTTGAACAAAAAGGGAACCTAATCTGGGAAATAGGTGACACTTGGACAAAAGCAATGCAACATCAAGGCTGACACATCAATAATAATCGCCATGTGGACCTGGAATGGATTTTCCAAACTCTAACCATCATTAAGTTTAAAAGGACCCTTGGTGCCTAGGAGCCAGAGGCTATTGACGCCTTGGAAGTCAATTGGCAACTTGGATGACCAATTGCATCCTAGAGTATCATTGGCATCATGGAAGTTTAAATCCAAGGTTTTAAACTTTAATGTCGGTATAACCTTCAGTCACTAAGGAAGTGGAAACGTTTTGACTTTTGAGGAAGTCTAAGGAACACCGTATACTCCCAAATGTACTACTCTTACTGTCAAGCATCAATACTAGTGTAGTCAAAGCGTCCAAGCCATATGGGGTTTTCTAGGGGAGGCGATGCCTAGGCAACCAAATTTACTTTTACTGTTTACAACTTTACATTATGTAATGGTATATAAGATTTATTGAGTGTTTGCCTAGATTATGGTCTAGGAGATAGAGGTTCGGGTTAGATGAGTCGGTGACCTAGGCGTAGCCTAGGCAACATTTGACTACACTAATCAATACCCACAAGCATCCCTAATTATAAGTAATCTTGGTGATGAGCTACACTTGCAATTGTGTAATAAGACTCATAGCCTTGCTCATAACCAAGATTATCTGCAGTGTGATGATATCCATAAGACCCATAGCCATAATCATAGGGTCACATTTATTATCATAATAAATGAGTAAGACCATTTGCTTACTCACCCACCTTGTAGCTCGGTTCAAGAATAATAGCACTCGATAACTATTGTACAAACATATAGATATAACCTACATATTTCTTAAATTGTTGTAATATATATTTTTTTTAAAAGATATCTCTATTAATTTGAATTTAAAAATTTTAAAAAAATATTCCCAGAAAAGAAGAATAATCAAACAGTTAGATCGGGTGCATTTACTCAACATATAAAAAATTCATATGAAAACATAGGGCAAAATATAGTGAAATTCAGGTTTTCCTCGAATTGTCACTACAAAATCAAATCTAGTTTGAATCCCTAAAATATATGGAGATGCATGAATTGTTTGCATCTATGGGTGTTTTTATGGAAAATGTTAAAGCTGAATTACCAAAAGTAAGCTTAAAACATGAATTGATTCAAGAAAGCGAGAAAAATGGCTTTTGAAAAAATAGAATTTTGTTAGTAAAAACAAATGAAATTAGTCAAAATTGGCTCATGTTGACCGAATTCATGTAATTTATATAAAGGTTAGTGTATCTACACCTACAATAAGCTCATATCTTTTATTTTTTGATGGGTAACGGTCATTGTATAAAAGAAAAGGCAAGAAGATACACCCGGCGCAAAAGCAGCCGCCCAAGGAAAACCAAAAAGGTCAAGCTAAGATACTTAACCATCTATACAAAAAGTCAGTCCATTGGACCTTCTTAAAATCAACTAACACAGAAGACCAACTATATAACAACCACCCAATCTTAAGAATAATTTTGGGCGTCGACTCTTCCTTATCTTTAAAAATTCTTCTGTTTCGTTCCCTCCACAAACCCCAACAAATCGCCAAATGAAGCATTCTGCAAACCTCATTACCCCTCCTACTAAGCACTCCTTTCGGTCAACCCAACACCATATCCCCCAACATTCCTTGCGAAACTCAGCTCATTCCAAAGAGCCCCAAAAAATATTCCAAACTACCTGCGCTTGAAGACAATGTAGGAAAAGATGATGAAAACATTCTCCTCAGCCTCCTTACACATAATGCATCTATTAGGAATGGTCATTCCCCTATGAATTAGATGATCAACCTTAAGCACTTTGTCTAAAGATGCCGCCCAAAGAAAAGCACCTCGAGAGAATCTTTAGCTTCCAGATTCTCCGAAAATCAATGTTTCTACTCCCCTCCTCCCCCCTTTCCTTCTCCCAAAGCAAAGAATAACAATGGGCAGTTGAAAACTCCTCCTCTACACCCCCTTCCCATCTTCTTCTATCTTCTAAATCTTGATGAATCACACACGCCGAGAGCAGTCTTTGCAGCTCCAACCAATCTCCCAACTCTCTTTCCTCAAAATTGTTCCTACTAAAACGGGGACCCCACCTAACCTCACCATCATGAACCACATAACAATCCTGCACCTCCACATCTTTCCTAAACACCAATCTATAAAGATTCGGAAACCTGATACACAGCGAACCCTCCCCTAGCGAGTCATCCTCCCAGAACCTCACCCTACTCCCATTCCCTACTCTGAATTTTAAAAATTCATGAATCAATGCCAAAGTCATCATCACCCCTTTCCAAGCTCCCACCCCATAAGACATCCTAACCGGTTCTGGATCCCAATCACCCCTAGAAGCCCCAAATTTATCTTTAATAACCCTCCTCCACAACGCCTTTTTCTCTGTATTGAAGCACCAGATCCACTTCCCCAACAAAGCTTGATTCATACACTTGACTCTTCTAAATCCCACTCCTCCAAGCTCCTTTGGTCTAGCAATCCAATCCCATTTCATAAGGTGCACTTTCCTGGAATCCCCCCTTCCTCCCCACAAGAAATCTCTTTGAAGTTTCTCCACCCTCTTGATCACCGCCCGAGGCATCTTGAACAAAGACATTTGAAATATAGGAAGACTCGATAGCACACTTTTGATCAAAGTTATCCTCCCTCCTAAAGACAAATTTTTTTTCTTCCAGCCCGCTAATCTCATCTCAACTCTCTCCACCACCGGATCCCAAATAGCCATTGACCTCGGATTCTCACCTAAAGGTAACCCAATATACCTAAATGGCAAGGATGCCAAATTGCAATCCAAGCTTTTAGTACTTCTATAAAAAAAACCCGCCTCCACCTCCCCCACCCCTATCAACTTACTCTTTGCAATATTAATCTTCAAACCGGATAAAGCCTCAAAACTTCTAAGAATTCCTCTCATATTGGCCACTTGATCTCCATCTGCCTCTAAGAAAATAATGGTATCATCAGCATTCATCGGTAATGAGGCCGATGCATATCTCACCATTCATCGTTAACGAAGCCGATGCATTTCTACCAAAATTTATTAAAATGAGTCAATTTTGTAAACCACACAAGTAGGTTTCATGTCGGTACCCATTAAAATAAAGAGATTATTGATCAAAATAATAAAAAGAAAGAGATTCATAGGAAACAATGGAAAATGTGTCGAAAAATATTGTAATTTTGATGTCGCATATAGATTTCGTGTCAATACCCAAAGAAACGAAAGCGTTTCATTTCATAGGAAACGTGTCAATGTTTTAAAGTTTAAACTATGTTCAAATTTGAAATCTCAACGTCTGTTGGGTGGTCAAGCCCCCTAGACAAAGGGATTCAAGCTTGGTGTGAATCTAGTCACCCATGAGGCGGATGACAACTTGATCAAACTTACGTAATGAGAAAACGTTCAAGAGATCTTTGTGACCTAGAAGTCTTAGCGGACTAGAAGATTAATGATTTCCTAGAGGGCAGTGGCGCTTTCTTAATTAACTGGCATTGGGGGGGGGGGGGTTTCTGCAGAAGAGGCAAGCTCATCGGCGTAGATTCCATCGTGAATGGTATTTAGGTTTTGCACAACTTAGGTGCATTTCAGCAGGTGGATAATGGATATGGCCACCATCTCTAACTGTTCCATTGGCGTCACCCTCATAAGCCCACTTAGAGAATTGAGAACACCAAGGAGAGATTGTTATGGCTATGATGTCTTGGTACCGATTGCACATTAGGATAGCTAACTGGTCATGAGTTAGTAGGTGGTAAATAGTAGGAATTTGTTATTGGCACGTCTTGTGACTAAATACATGTATCTAAAAATTGCATAATAGTGACAAATAGTTACTAAAGGTGTGCTCGCGTGGGCAGTTACAAGACGTGTACACATGGACAAGTCTCCCGCCTTAAGGGACTGCCATAAAAGGAGACCCCTTAGAAAAGGGATCCAATCTTCAACCTTTGGCCACTATCTGTAACTAGCTCTATTGACGATTTCCCACTCCCCCACAGACTGAGTTAGGAGATTATTAGTGTTCTCTTCTTCTCTCGATGTGTTTTTCTCTTTTCTCTCTCTCTCTCTCATTTATTCCCTTCCCTCAATCATTTTTTTCTCCTTTTCCTCCTCCCTTCTTAAAGCCAACGGAAAAAGATGGCCAATCTCCTAGTTTAGGTTGTTTCCGGGCTCATTTCCACCTTAGCACTAACAAAATCACTACTAACAGTGAACAACCTAAAAAAAGCTGTGCATGGGAACCTATAATGTAAAATGAGAAGCAAAGTGTGACCAAGCATCAACATATGTAGCAACCTATGCAGCAGAACATCACAAAACATAAAACATGAATAAGCTAAGGTTCAACCTAATAAGCATCCCTGAAAAATGTAAATCAAAATAACAACTGCTGGAAATGAAATCAGCCTCTGAAATGTGCTGAAACACAGGACTGCCAAAGCATCCAAGAACTTGATTGAGTACTTACACTTATTTGTTTTGACCTGTCAATCAACACTGAAGAAAACTATAGGGGGTTACAATTGTAGTATAATTATTATTTAATTTTTTTTTTCCCCCAAATAAACTGAAAATAGTTTGAACAAGTTCGAGTAAGGAGATGGATATTTTTGAATTAAGAGGTATTCAATCAAGATTAGAGTTAACCTAGCAACCAATCATGCAATGAAAATATCAATTGATACTTAATCTTAACGAATCATTTGCAATCAACCCCAATCCATAATCTATTTATTTAGTGTGGAAACTAGCAAAGAGAAAGAACCAATCAAACTATTAAAAGTTTGTTCATGTAAGTAGTCCGGACGTCACATTAAAGCTCCATTTTCTTTTCTTTTGTTTTCGGTACAAAAAATAATACTGGTTAGCAAGAAAAGGATATGGAAAATAAAAAATTCCCAGAAAAGTGCATTTAGTTAGCGAGGAGTGCACTGTTGCATGAAGTTATTCAGGAAAATAAGTTTTTCTCCTGAAAGTATAAACAGCTCGTTCTTGCTGGTTTTCTTATTAACCAGGCACATACAGGAAAGTTCCTTTTAATTTCTTGCAAACCAAACGGAGCTTAAAGATAGAGAAATCTGGTTTGTTAGTGAATTTCAAAGTAAGGAGAAAATACTTTTTGACACTTCAAACTCACGATTCCTTCCTTTTGGATCTAAACCCTAAGCAATTTCCCCTCCAATGAAAGCGAAGAATGGAGAAGAATAAAAAGTCATACCTGCCACGCTGAAAATTTCTGCAGGGCTCATTCTTTCGATACATCTCCTCTCTCTCTCTCTCTCTCTCTCTTTGACGAGAGCTCTTCTCCGGTGACGGAATCGAATGATCTAGCGCTAGAGACTGGTGTCTGTTTCCTCAATTTTCGCTTTCTTTTTTTTACCCAAAAAGACTCCAAATTCTCTCCAGTTGAAACCGGACTCCAAGGAGTCCGGTTATGCCCTGAAGTCGCCACGTGTCCCTATTGACACCCTTAACTTTGGTTAAGATCTTCCACTTCCTAGGGTTCACCCACCTATCCTTGTTTTTAAAAAAATATTGAAAATATTTTAATCCTAGGAATTAGTGAATTTTAACCGAGGTTAAAAAAATTTATATTTTTCTAAGCACCAAGAATAGGTGGGTGAACCGTAGGGGCATGAGTGAATCTTAACCACAGTTAAGAGGTGTCAATAGGGATAGGTGGCGACCTCATAAGTATAACCTTTATTTTTATTTTTTTGGTAAATGTAACTCAAATACAAGGAGAAAACACTAAGGAGGTATATGAGGAAGAGGATGTCTTCCTACAACTTCCCTTATCTCAGGGTTAAAGGGGATACACTGACGTCGATGTCGATCTGGGAACCAAGCGGAAACCACCACCGGACTAGCAGACCGAAATCTACTAACTGCTTGAAATGCTTGGTTATACGCTGCAATATTCGCCTGACGACGAATGAACACTACTCTCACTGAAGGGAGTAGGTGGAGAAATGAGGAAATATCCTCAAAAATAGGACGAATCTCTTGCACTGAAAGAGGAGATTCATCGTTGATGGCATTCACTAGTAACTGAGAGTCACTCTCAATGGTACTGAGAGACCACCCTTGCTCAACTACTTAAGCTAAACTCTCCCTTAACGCAACGGCCTCTGACATAAGGGAAGAACCAGACTAAATTACCCTCGAGAGACTGAACAGAACCGTTGCCTGATGATCATGAACCACAATTCCTATCCCAGCCACCCAATATGACGGATTGAAAGCTCCATCACAGTTCAGCTTAATAATCCCAATCTCAAGACATTGCCACCTAGAATTGTCCACCGTGTTACTATAATCAGATACAAGGTCTTCTATGGGCAACCTAGGATAACTCAGATGTAGATATTCATTTGCCAACTGTAGCACCCAATCCACAGTGCTCATGGGATCAACCAGATGCTGAGAGAATACAAGTTTATTTTGGGCCTGCTAGATAGCCCAAATAGCAGTTGCAAGACACACCCCCAAATTGTAATTTGTTGAACTGAACATAGGTGCTAATGACTAATGCATCCACCATTTAGCAATATCTTGCATATATGCCTATTCTTCTCTCCAAAGGAAAGATAACCCTAGCCATATAGCTCGAGCATAAGCACAATGGAGAAACAAGTGAGTTGCTGTTTCTGGGGCTGCACGACAAAAAGGGCATTCATGATCCACGAGCATTCTTCTCTTGATCAGATTTGTAGCCAATGGAAGGATATTCAGGCATCCACGCCAAATGAGATGTTGGAGCTTGGGCGAAATAGGAATTTTCCACACCACTTGACTGACTATCGGCTCTGAAGATCCCGGACTATCAGAGTGAGCTTGAGAACTGAGATTCACTACATGATAAGCAGATTTGACAGTGAATATCCCTGTTTTATGATAATGCCATATAAGTTGATCCGGAGCTCCCTGAGTTCTGAAAGGAAGTTTTAATACCGCCTGAGATTCAATCTCTTGAGAATAACCCTCGAACAGCTTGGATACACTCGAGCCACTATGAACATCCATTAGAGATTCAACAAGATCATCTTCTACCCCTGCTGTTGGAGTCGAGAAATGTAACAACCCCAAAATCCTACAAGGCTAAACTAGGACTTTGGAATCGTCACATTACTTAAACCTGCTTAAAATCCATGCATACAAGGCTTACTACACGAGTCTCCAAAAATGAGAGTAATGAAATTCCGATATATATAAAAGCAAGTCATCCTGCTCAAGTCTATGCTCAACATAACCACCCACAATAACAAATAGTCTAATACCTAACTGTAAAGTAATCTAATGAGCAACATCATTTAAAAGTCTATTACAATTCCTTCAACTAAAACAAAACATAAACTAATAGGGGTAACCATCAAAACCCCTGGCCCCCTCTTTGGAAGGCTCACCTTCTTCTCTCTATTCGGCGTACACCTCCTCAGTCCACGGCTCTTCTCCTAAACCTGAAGACAATGACAGGTCGACTGAGTATGGAATACTCAATGGATAAACAAACTAACCACAACATAAAATAACATGAGCAATGATAATATCATAATTTAGTTTATCTATGCTTAATCATAATAGATTCACATAACATAGGCATAATCAGAGTGCGGAGCACATAACATGTCACAACATCATCTTGACTCGTGTACTCGTGCAACTCTTGTCCATGAACTTGACTTAACATATGCATAGACTCATACATGCATGATTCATAGTGTGTTTGTCCCGACAATGCATAATCATAGTGTTTTGTCCCGGTAATGCATAATTCATAGTGTTCGACAACGCGTAGAGTGGATGTTCGCTGTGGGGGATCATTCTTTCATGGCATAACATGAGTGCGACAACGCGTAGAGTGGATGTTCGTTGTGGGGGATCATTCTTTCATGGCATAACATGAGTGCGGCAACGCGTAGAGTGGATGTTCGTAGTGGGGGATTATTCTTTCATGGCATAATTCATAACATGTTCGTATCCAATTCATGCATGTTTGTGAGACAAGTGGACTCGTGAGACTTGAATACTTACCATGCGAGTGCACGTGTGCTTGAGTGTCGTGATTGGAATTCAAATGAGTCATCCCTTAGATTCCAATCTTATGTTAGGAAACTCCACTAAGTTACATCTCCCTAGTTAGAGAATTCCCAACGTGAAGGATTTTCCTCAAAGGTTTGGCCTACCCGAATACCGATCACCATACAAGTAAATAGGGCATAATTTATCATAACGACAACAATATCCATTTAACTTAATTTCTTGATAATCAAAAGCATCATACTAATATTTATCATTCTTAGACATTTCAACAAACATTTAGGGTGCATTAATTATGGATACTTTGCCCTTTCACATTCTTAACATTCCATCACACCATAATCCATCCACACAACCCAAACATAATCCACATCCTTACATTCATCCCAATCCTCCATAGTATTTCCCTTCCTCCATTTAATCCATCCATAGTATTTCCCTATTTCCATCTCTAACAAACTTAATCCATACATAATTAGGGAAAACATAATCAATCTCCATTTCTATCATTTATATTATACTAATATTCACAAAATATTAATAATAGGGTTGAGTTAGAGTGTTTATTGACCTTAAGGATCCTTCCCTTTGATCCAAATCGCTCCCAAGATGATTTAAGAAAGCTTTGAGGAAGATCTCCAAGCTCTCCTTGCAATCTCCTAGCAATCTTCTTCTTCTCTAAGAAATCTCTCCTTCAAAACCCTAGGTTTTCTCTCCCTTTTGCCAAATTAGATGTAGAATAGGTTGGGATACTCTAAAACCTCAAATAGAACCCCTATTTATAGTCACAAGGGTTAAAAATCTTTTAAAAAAATGTAATTTCAGACTTTTTCAAAGCTATAGACGCGCGCACCGATCGATCGGAGTTTAGTCCTAATCGATCGGAAAAACCTCAGGTTCAGGTCGATCGATCGGGCTTCAGGCAAAATTGGGAAATTTTCGACAGAAACCGCTTTGGTAATTAGCTCGTAACTTTTGACTCAGCTCTCAGATTTTGGCAATTCAACTTGAGTTGGACTTATCTTTCGAAGGGGAACAACTTTAGTGTTTTACAAAAATCCTAATTTTGAGTTTTTAAAGGTCTAAAAGGGCTCTAAAGCTGACTGGTCTGCAATTTTAGCAGATAAAACAGCGGAAAACTTACTTTTGACTTAGCTTAGTCTCAAAATATAGAAAAATATTAAACATGAACCTCAAAGAGGGTTCCAATACCTTTCTAATGGTTTAAGAATCACTCAATTTCGATAAACAGTGACAAAACTAAAGCTTCCTAAAGTTCAGGGTGTGTTAAAGCCTCCCTCTCTTAACAACTTTGATTAAGCCTAGGTCGCCCACACTAATTTGGTATAAATACACACACATTAAAACATGATAAAGACTAAAATACCCTTAATACTTGCATAAAAGCATGAAAAAAGATTCGGGTCTCTACAAAAAAGGTCTAAAATTTGGTAGATCAGGGATCCAAGGATCCTTCTAGATGCTAATGGACCTACCATTTCCAACTTGCCACCAGAGACCTGGCAAGAATCTCCCGACCAGCCAAAATGCTCCTCCATCCTCATGAAGCCCTATGCCCCACTTCAGCCTCAAGAAAAGAACCCAAAGGAAAGTACAAACCCTTAAGAACTTGAGTCAGTAACTCCCGAAAGAGCTTTGTTAAAGAGTTCTAGCTCCCGAAATCTCATTCCTCCTTCTCTCTTTGTATTGCACAGCTTTGACCACCAAAGCCAATGAATCTTATGATCATCCTGAGTCTGCCCCCATCAAAAATTTGCCACCGAGGAATTAAGCTCCTTAAGAGTTTTTGAAGGAAGAAGAAAGCAACTCATTACGTAGCTAGGGAGAGCTTGAGCTACGAATTTTATCAGAATCCCACGGCCTGCTTGAGTGAGAATCTTCTGTTTCTAGCCCATCATACGGCTTTGAGTCCGTTTGATTTCCGAAAAAGTATCAGTCTTCTTCCTACCCAAGCTTGAGGGAAGCCCCAGATACATTTCAGTGCCATCTGCACACCTCATTTGCATATACTCCGCAAAAATGCCCCTAAATATCCAAGGGGTATTCCGACTGAAAGATAAACTAGATTTCGAGAAATTTATGACCTGACCCAAGATTTCTCCATACTTTTGTAGATTGTCCTTTAGATTAGAAGCTTCAGAAAAATCAGCCTTGAGAAATATTAGACTATCATCTGCAAATAATAAATAGGTTAGGGTTGGGGAAGTGCAAGCTAACCGAATACCTGATATTTTGTGAGTTCTCTTGGTGAGTCAAGCATGGCAGATAGAGCTTCAGAACAAAGTATAAATAGATACGGGGATAAAGGATCCCCTGGCCAAAGCCCCCGACCCGACTGAATAAATCCCTTTGGTTCCCCATTGATCAAAATTTGATAAGAAACCGTAGTAATGCATTGAAGCACCAGATGAATCCATCATGAGCAAAATCCCATTTGTTCCATTACTAATTGAAGAAAACTTCATTCAATTCTATCATACACCTTGGACATATCCAATTTTGTAGCCATTGAGTACCTTTTCCCTTTGCTTTGTTGGTTCATATAGTGAGAAGCTTCATGACCCAATAAAACATTGTGCGTGATTTTCTAACCCAGGATAAATGCCGACTGGGCATGATTGATAAGTGAGTGAAGGACAACTTTTAAGCGGTTTGCTAAGACCTTTGCTGCAATTTTATAGCAAACATTATAGAGGTTGATTGGCCTGAATTGATAAACCCTCTCTGGCTTGCCTATCTTTGGAATAAGGGAGATAAACGTTGCATTCATTGGAGCAAAGATAGAACCCTCATTTAGGAAGCTGAGCACTGCATTACAAAGGTGAGGACCCACTGTTTCCCAATTGTGTTGATAAAATAAAGCAGGCATTCCATCAGGCCCAGGGGCTTTTGTAGGTCCCATCTGGAAGCATGCGATCTCCACTTCCTCAGCTAAAAACGGCCGAATAAGGTCCTTGTTATGATCCTTAGATAGAGATGCATGAATATCCGACAAGGCTGAAATATCTATTTCCAGATTAGAGGTAGAATAAAACTCAGAGAAATGACTGAGAATCATTTGTTCAACTTCCCGGGGATTCTGAGCCCATGAACCATCAGTTCTTTGTAAACTGAGGATGGTGTTGCGGTTACGTCGATGAATGTTGGTCATATGGAAGAATTTAGTGTTTCGGTCTCCTGGTTGCAGCCATTGAGTTCGAGATTTTTAACGCCACATCACTTCTTCTTGATGATAAGCCTCATCCAGATTTCTGAGAAGAACTTGCTCCGTAGCCACTAACTGATCGAATCTGGGAATTTTGAATTTCCTGAAGTTGAGATTGAAACCCTTTTATCTTAGCTGGAAGAAATCCAAAGGTATCTTTATTCCATTTTCGAAGAACAAATTTGCAAAGGTTCAATTTCTAGCAAATAGTATACATGTAGGAACCTCTACACCTCAACTCCCAGAATTTTTTCACTACTTCCTTACAACCTTCATGCAAGGTCCACATCGCTTCAAACCTGAAACGCCGATTCTTTGGAGGCTGTTTTTCCAAATTGATAAGGATGGGATTGTGATCCGATCCCACATCATCCAAATGAAGAACATGAACATCCTGAAATAATGTTCTCCATTCAGTATTTGCAAAGCCCCGATCTAGCCTACATTGAATGAAATCACCACCCTCTCGTTTATTGTTCCAAGTAAACTGAGGACCCTGAAAACCCAAATCCATAAGCATTGCTTTCAACACCATTTCTGCAAAAGGTTTTATCTGAAAAGCTTCCCGAATTTGACCGCCCAATTTTTCCCCAACATCCAGGACATTGTTGAAATCTCCTGCACAAACCCAAGGAGTATTTCAGAATTCCCCCACTTAGCCAATATCATCCCATAAAATTCGACGGGCTGCTGCTACTAGGGGGCCATAAACAAAGGAGATTAACCACTCCGAGACACCATTTTGTTATGGAATGCTCAACTCAATGACATTTTTACTTGAAAATAAAACTTGAAATTTATCTTCTTTTCTTCCGAAAACGCCCAAGCCTCCTGCAAGGCCCTCAGGCTCTACCATTACAAGAAGATCTAATTGAATTCTTTGAGCAACTTTTTTCGAGGGCACTTTCCTTCATTTTTGTATCCATAATAAAAACCAGACTGGGCCGATGGTGGGTTTAATTCCTTCAAATAATGAATTGTTAAAGGTCGGCCCATTCCCTGACAATTCCAACACAGGAGGCTCATTTTGAATTGGGTAGCTGTTCCTTGATAGCCACCCTTTTAGAGATCTTGTTGCCCGGAGCATCATCCCCATATAGAGGAACTCTTTCTACTTCGACAATTTCAATTGGGACCCATGACCCATCTTTCCCTGACTGTATAGCATCTTCCAAATTTACAAGTCTGCCATTTGGAAAGCCAAGGCTACCTGTAAACTTGGATTGAGAATAAGGGTGAGAGCGAAGGGATTTAGATTTTGAAGGCAATTTTCGGTGGAGGTTACTAGAGCCCATACTTTTGGATATATGGGTTGCAGCAAAACTGGGTAGACTTAGGGTGGTTGGGCTTTGATGGACCTCAGAGTGCAAAGGCAAATTGACAATATCCAAATCCAGAGGCTTGAGTGGGTGTGTAAATGAATCGGGTTAGGTACAGGTAGAAGTTGGATTTGGGGATATTGAAGACTTGGATCTGGAATAAGGTTGAAACCGATGAGATTCAGATTTTGGAGAGGATTTTCGGTGTGGGTTATGAGGGCCCATATTTTTGGATATTTTGTTTGCAGCATAACTGTTTAGGCTTAGGGTTGTTGGGCTTTGATGGGCTTCATAGTGCATAGGCAAAGTGATAATATCCAAGTCCAGAGGCTTTAGAGGGTGTTTCTATGGATCGGGTTGGGGACCGGTAAAAGGTGATTTTGGGGATATTGGATTGGGCCTGAAGGAGGATGTAGCTGTCTCCATCGTGGAGTGAGAATAATTATAGTTGATTTCTGATTTGCCCTTAGTTGCCATATGGAAAGCTGATGTAGTCGGCCCGTCCATCGAAAACGAGATACGAGCACTCTCAACAGAAAGCAAGGTAGACGCTTGTTCAATGAGCGAATGACAACAGGAGGCTGAGGGGGCATGATCTGGCTTATTTACAGGACTAGTGATTTGATTTTCAACCAAATGGATTCGAGGTGGCATGGGATGGGATGGAGAGCTCTCCGGATTCGAAGGTTTTTGCATAGAATTAGACCGTTGGGAATTATAAGTGACAAGAGGCTGGTTTGATTGTACTTGAGACAACTGTCACTTATGTAGTGGTTTAGGGGTCCTGTTACTGTCTTACAAATTGAGAGAATTTGAGTCCACCCCAAAAAAACCATGAAGAAGATGGAATAGAGATCGAATCACAACCAATTACGATTGAACTTGCTGAACCCACAGGCCAACACGTGTCCCTTTTAACCCCCCCTTTCAACCCCTATTAACTATGGTTAAGAGTCACCAACAATATAAATTTCTTTTTAAAAAGAAATATTTTTAAAAAAATTAACCTTAAGGATTACAAATTCTTAACTAGTTAAATATTTTTACTAAAAATAAAGATTATATTGTTGAACTCCAAGGGTTAGTGAATCTTAACTATAGTTAATAAGGGATAAAAGGGACACGTGTTGGCTTGCGGGTGCAATTGAGCTCTCCTTGAGTTCAATTGCAACTAGAAAGAAACCCGTGCGATGCACACGAGAAATTTTAAAAAGAAAAAAAAGTAATACCAATTACCAAATAATATACTTCAAGGTCATTGTAAATGTATTAACGAACATAATAATGTAAATAAATATTGTTATGTTAAAAAAATATTTTTAAAAAGACACTGGTAAAATCATTTATATTAATAAAAAAAGAAACAATGATAATAAAAAATTATATTTTGTATAAAATATGGATTAATTTGTATAAGAATATTGTTTTGTTTTCCCACACTCCTATTAAAAAGGGGGGAAAACTCATGGTGATTGAAATTTAGACTCAACAAAAAAATAAAATAAAAATCTACAATATATCAATATAATGTAAAATATATGCAAAAAAATGGAAGTGGCATAGACAAAAAGTAAATGTATTGGGATTTTTTGGTTGATGTATTGGTTTATAAAGAAAGGGAAATGGAAAACGGACCCAAGGTCAGCTTAGAAGCTGGCCTAGTGACCTCATTGGTCCAAGTCCGCTTCTCAGGACTCATAAAGAAGCTATAGGGGTAACTCTGATTGTGTTGTGTATAATCACCAAAATTAATTGACTTGTTTGGGATTGATATGGTGGCTAATAGAGGTACATGTCCTCCAAATTCATGAATATTGAGAAAATCTAAGGTAACTGTCATGCCCTAAAAACATATACACAATAAACCTTAAAATTGTATAGGTTCAGAGGCGTGAACCTGGGACATACCCCAAAGGTAAATGAAAATCATCATAACAAAATCCATTCAAACGTATGCTCGAAAGTTTAGCAACAGGAAAGAAATGTTTCTAAGTTCTCAAGAAAATTCCTCACAACAGTCACTCACGCTCAATAAGTGACAAAAATGAATGTTCTTCTAGTTACTCAACTCTTCAAGAGCCCCAGAAGACCTTCAGGTATCTCCTAAAAATTATCAACATAACAAAAGTGAGCAATAAGTCCAGAAAGATAAACACATACTACACATGCAACATCAAGTCATAATTACATTTTGCTCAATATGCTATCAATGACAACTCAAGTGAATTCATTTTCTTCATTTCGAATTACTTGGTCCACATCTGGCAGCCCTTGGCAACGCCTTAGAAATCACACACCTATTCCTCTATGGCAGCCCATCGGCAATGTCTCGCGACACGATTTAAGATTGTGACATGTTCCTCTGTTGGTGGCCCCCGACAATACCTCAAGGATACCAATGGGATCTTACATCGTCCATCCAAGGCCATGTCACTTTTTAATTTAACAATAGCAATGATGTTAACAATAGTAATGGTGTTATATCTTCCCTGTTACGACATTTCACACCACACATAGCAAGGCCGATCTAACTATGAATTATTAATCAAGGTAAGTTAGTTATATCATCCCCGCTATAGCTCTACAGTGTCCTATATTACCATAGCAAGGCAGATCTAACTAAGTTGTGTGAGGTCGTAAACACTTTAAGCAGTTCATACAAACATGCACAACAATTAATTATCATGGTGAATGTACAAAAATATAAGATGACAAAGATATGTAATAGCATTAAAATAGGAATATCAATTTATAAATGAAGATGAAATATGATTATACTAGAAGGGATCCTAAACATGCTTGATTTTCTACGTTCTGGTACAAAAACAGGTACGATCGTTCAAACGGTCTTTTGATCTTTCGAACGGTCACCCAAGTACTGTTCGAATGGTTGACAATTCTGGACTTCATAAAGTTTCCGAAAAGGAACAATTAGCATAATTGTTCGAACAGTCATGCGATCATTTGAACGGTCTCGAGAAAATGGAACAATTATGATTTTTAACACAAAACAGAAGCGACCACCGTTCGAACGATCTATGAGCAGATTTCGGGAAAAACCCCCATTTCCACTCAAAAATCACCAAATCAACTTCATTCTTTCCTAGATCAATTCTAAGCATTTATTACACTGAATATAGCATTAAAAAGTAATAGCATGAATTTAAAGCCTAAAGAAGTGTTCACTTGCCTCAACCCTATAGATTTAGGGTTCACAAAAGAGGAAAACCACCCAAATGGGTTTGCTTCACGAGTTCAACCTTCCCTTAGTGAGAATCTCGGTCCTCAAGCTCCAAATCCCGCACTTCAAGCTTGAAAAAGAGCTCTCAAACCCTAGCCTCTTCTTCTTCATCCAAAGCCTTCTCTTAGTTTAGGTTTTCTAAAATAATGAGCAATTAGGTTAACATTAGTTATTTATACCAAAACCTCTTTTTGTGCTTTTACCCAAATACCCTTACTAATTGTGTTTGGTTACAAGCCAAAGTTAAACTTTTAGTGTGATGCTCATTTTTAATTATTTCACTTAAAGATAATTAGTTCTCATGGCCAAACAACTTATAGAGATATTTACCAAAATATCCTTAAACTAGGAAATACCCTTAGTATTTAAACTTATAATTTCATAATCACTACAATGACTACTTGATTGAAACTCTTGTTCTCAATCACCAAAACTAATAGAAAACATATCACTAAAGGACATGCGTTTAGGACTGAAACATTCACTTGAATATATGTATAGGGCTGAAGAACATATCCAAGTTTTAACACCCCTACTTAGAAGCAATGCATCCAGCCCATTATATATAAGCTCACAACTGTTCAATTGGAGGGTCCTTCATACCCTAACCCATCTTTCAGTCTTTGAACTTTTACAACATTAACTAATCATAACCGGTGCAGGTTTATTGTAATGATATATGGTTATTTTTCTATCAGAAATAAATCCATTGAACCCTGGACGTCTCAGCGTAACCCAAACATATCACCAAACCCTAGTTCCTCAAAGTACCTTTTGAAGCATAGAGAACTACCATTTTGGCACAAAACCATGACAGAATGTATTCTAGTAACTGCATGAAAATCAATGGCAGGGAAAGTGCAATGAGAAATGGAACCCAATTAATCCATATGATCCTCCTTATCCAAGTAATTATCTGTAATATAAAATATTCCAATCTTCTCTCTCCTTTATTCTTGGTTGATTATGTTGTTGATCCATAGCCTGGTGTTGTTGGAGATTATCTTCCATCAATTTCCCATATTGTATATGATTGGCATATTACATACCAGCTTATTGATGAAATATCAATGCATTTTTTGGTCATTTCAAATTCTAATTTGTAGGTACCAGTTAGTTTAGTTGGTAAAGTCCCTTGGCGTCGTATCAGAGACTTGGGATCTAATTGTAATGACCCCAAAAATCTCACCTTCGACATAATGGGACTTTAGACCCGTTACATTTGTTAAACCTGCTTCAGTCCCATGACATACAAGGCATACAACATGAGTCTCCAAAAATGAGAATAATAAAATTTCGATATAAACCAAAGCATTCTGTAAAAGTCTGACTCATATAAATATAACCCACCATGAATCAAAGTAATCTGATAACTCAGTATAAAGTGACTAACTAAGCAACATCATCTAAAGTATATTATAATTCTCTTAAAACGAATAAGAAACTTAATAATAAAGAGACCGATCGAGGTCCCTCACTTCCTCGGTGAAGAGATTACTAGTAATCTCATTAATGGTCTTTATTTAATATTTTTTTTGGTAAATAATGAATGTCTGCAAAGTGACAATGCCTCATCATCTAGAATGTCTGTAATGAAGAGACATTGTACAGAGTCTACTTATCTTTGGCAGAAGAGACTTGGTCATATTAATCTTGATAGGATCAAGAGGTTGGTAAAAGATGGTCCCCTTGAATTCCTCAAGGTAGAACCACTCCCTACTTGCGAGTCTTGTCTCGTAAGGAAGATGACCAAGAAGCCTTACCCTAAAAAAGTAGGAAGAGTTGCAGAAAAGTTGAAACTCATACATACTGATGTATGTGGTCCATTTAACATTGTTGCACGAGGGCAATACCAGTATTTTTTCATATTTACCGATGACTATTCCAGATATGAATATATCTATTTGATGCAACACAAATCTGTCACTTTTGAAAAGTTCAAAGAATTCAGATTAGAAGTTGAGAATCAAACAGACAAATCCATAAAGACACTTCGATCAAATCGAGGTGGTAAATACCTCACCAACGATTTTATAGATTACTTAAGGGATAATGGGATTATCTCACAATGGTCAAGTCCCGCCTCACCTCAACAAAATGGTATTTCTGAAAGAAGAAACCGGACCTTATTAGATATGGTTCGCTCTATAATGAACCATGCCGATGTACCTTCCTATCTTTGGGGGTTTGCTTTACAAACTATTATTTACATTCTGAACTGGGTTCCTTCTAAGTCTATACCAGTTACACCCTATGAATTGTGGACTGGGTGAAAACCTAGTTTACAACATCTAAGGGTATGAGGTTTTCCTGCGCATGTTCACAAACTCGAATCCACTAAGTTGGAATCTAGAATAGAAAAATGGAACTTTATAGGGTATCCAAAGGAAACTAAGGGTTTCTATTTCTACTCCAAGGCAGACCAAACAATAGTTGTTAGGAATCATGCAACTTTCTTGGAGGAAGAAATGAATCTTCTTAAGAAGGTTGAATTTCATGAGATGAAAGACAACCCAGCCAGTGTCCAAGATGAACTTAATCCTTCCACTATTGATTCTTCTAATTCTGTTCCACTGAGAAGGTCTGAAAGAGTTTCTAGACCACTAGATAAACTTCAGTATTATAATAATGAGGTTTATCTAGTTACCCCTGATGATGAGGATACGGATCCTAATACTTTTTAAGAAGCTACATTAGATGTAGATGCATCTCAATGGAATAAAGTCATGAATGCTGAAATAGATACCATGTATAACAACGACGTCTAGACTTTAGTAGATCCACCAAATGGTATAAGGTTAATTGGATGCAAATGGATTTACAAAAGGAAGAATGGTGCCGATGGTAACGTGGAGACCTATAAAGCTAGACTTGTTGCAAAAGGTTACACTCAAATTCAAAGAGTTGATTATGAGGATACCTTTTCATCTGTAGCTATGCTTAAATCCATCAGGATAATACTAGCTATAGCTGCACACCATGACTATGAGATATGGCAAATGGATGTCAAAACTACTTTCCTTAATGGAATGTTAGATGAAGTCATCTATATGAAGCAACCTGAGGGCTTCATTGCTCCTAACTAGGAGAATATGGTATGCAAGCTCAACAACTCGATATATGGTTTAAAACAAGCTTCCAGAAGCTAGAACCAAAGATTTGATCTTTCGATCAAAGAATTTGGATTCCAAAAGAATTTAGAAGATTCTTGTATATACAAGAAGGACAGTGGGAGAGCGGTAGTATTCCTAATTCTTTATGTAGATGACATCCTACTAATTGGGAATGATGTATGCATGTTGTCATTAGTCAAGATTTGGCTTTCTCAGCATTTCTCAATGAAAGATTTGGGAGAGACATCCTATATTCTCGAAATAAAGATTCTGAGAGATAGAAGATGCCGAATGTTGAGATTGAGTCAAACTTCCTACATAGACAAGATTTTGTCTAGGTACAGTATGAGTGATTGTAAGACAACTCTCATTCCTTTTAGACATGGTGATACTTTGTCTAAAAAGATGACCCCTACATCAGCTGATGAGATCGAGCAGATGAAGAGGTGCCCTCATGCTTGGCAGTTGGGAGCCTCATGTATGCCATGTTATATACTAGACCGGATATCTGTCATGCAGTGGGAGTTGTTAGTAGGTTCCTAAACAATCCAAGTATCAGATAATTGGACTACTGGAAGTACATCATGAAGTACCTGAAAAGGACTAGGGATTATGTGCTTACTTTTCACTTAGAGGAAGTATCATCTCATTCATGAGATAATTGAGAGGCAAGATATTATTGTTACAAAGATTAGGTCTCAACTTAATGTTGATGACCCAATGACTAAGACTTTATCAAATAAAGTATTTGTAACATATATAGATAGTATGTGATTGAATCTATGACACAGTGACTTTTAGGGCAAGTGGGAGATTGTTAGACATGATCCTCAGAAAAGTCATTTAGATTGTAAGATTCTTATTTATTTCATTAATAAAGAATTCTTCTTTATCTATTGTGTATTCATTATGGGTAATTGACCATGATCATAAGATGATCTATACGATATGAGATATCGACGAAGGTCCTTAGGATATATTGTAGGAAAGCTATGTGATGAGACTATCACAGGTAGATATAGCTTTCTAGTTCCTTATACCTTATATAGTCACAGCTATGAGTGAAGTTGGGCACTTCACTTATATGGCTGCCACAATGCTAAGATGTTCTCAATGGTTGGGATGTAGTTTTATCTCAAACTATTGTAGTGGAGACTACACATCAGCTTATGGGTGGCTAAATGTACACTGACTGATTGCATGCAATGAGAGACCTCTTGCATAAACATACTATCAGATAGTTGGTCTCTCATTCACATTGAACAGTTTCAATGATCCTTAGATCTTATGAGTTCATTTATAACTGAGCAGTAATTTGACTGTTTTGATTCAACCAAAGTACTCTCTACCTTAGGGATTACGATATAGTAACAGTTGGATAGTCAAAAAGCTGTTCGAGTCATAATAAATTTCAAATAAGAAATTCATACTCATTAATTTGAGAGATTATCCAAGTTCCGGATAAGACAGTCGATTAAGCTTAAATCCTGTGCAGGTGATTTTGAAACAAAATAAGTTTGAAATATATTTTTATTAAAATATATTATACTTATAAAAGGTTTTTCTCAAAATATTTTACATGAGAAAATGTAACTCATGACTTAATCAGAATTCTTGGAAAACCGGATGATGTGCAATGGGCTATGAGTTAAATAGTATAAATAATCTTGAAGGCCCATTAGGGATAATGTAATTGGAATGATCAATTAAATTTAAAAGTTCATGTAGCGGGATCCGTATTGGTTAATGTTCTTACACTGGGATTCAATTGCAACATGGATATCTCACGTCACTTGCAATTCCGATGTAATTCCTATTTAGGGTCAATGAGATAATATTGGGTAAGCCAGGGTTAGAATGTCCCAGAGCAATCTGTGGAGATGCTCACATAAGAAATACAAGTTCAAACAATTGATTAAATGTTAATCATTGATTAAATGGATTAAAAGTTAATCTATAGTTTAAATTAATTGTTAATTTAAATTAAAGGATTATATTAGTAATTATTTAATTAACCTAATAAAAGGGGAAATGGGTTTGACCCATATCCATAAACCCATAAAGCATGGACCTTATTAATGGGCCAAAGCCCATGGATTAAAACCCTAGGGTGGGGTGCCCACTTTGGCTTTCCTAATTGGATTAGGATATGGTTAGTTGAATTATTACTGAATAATAACTCTTTTATTTATGGAATTAAATTCTAATGCTTGGATAGAAAGGAACAAAGAGATAAGTTGTAATTGGATTACAACTAGGAGTCTAAGACTCCCCTATAGCTCACGCCCTCCTTTGGCTCATGCCCCCCCCCCCCCCCCCCCCCTCTTTAAGTTTCCTAATTGGATTAGGATTCTTATTTGTGGTTAATGGTTTATCCTTTTAATTAAGGAATCCTATTTTGGAATGGACTCCTAAATTAGTAGTATTACTATAACTAAAGTAGTTATAGATAAACTAGGTTTTTATTTAATTATTAATAAGAGTTATTATTAATAAATAATTACTAAGGGATAAGTTGTAAATGGATTGGGATTAGGACATGATCCAAATCCTATATATACATACCCCAACACCCCAAAACCATACAACCCTCTCTCTCTCATTCTCTCTTCTTCAAAAATCGTGAGCCCTAAGGGACACTCCCTTGGATTTTCGTGAGCTTCATAGGATTCTTCAAGTTGGGTTTTTCAACTTTAGGGGTTTTTGAACTCTAAGGTTATTGGTGATAGAAAGTCTACATCAACAATCCATCTACATATCTTTGCTTCTTCAATTCCAAGTAGAGATTCTAAAGCTTCACGGGGATGGCGAAGAACAAGGATCGAACTTCGAGTATTTCTTCGAGAAATCTCTACAAAGAGTTCTGACGGTTCGAGTTGGTTTTTGCTTCACCGGTGAACATCATTCACCGAGGTAATATAAATAAAACTTATAGATAGAATTATTTATATTCTATGGTGTAAAGATTATCGGGATCCAGTTTTCCGCATAATTTTTTATCTGGATTCCCTTCAACAACATGATATCATTAGAACATATTCAAAAACATAATCATTTCGTAAAATATACTCATAGTGCGTAAGAGCATGCGAGACATATCATATTTTCATCTTGACTCGTGTGGACTTGTGACCATGAGAGACTCTTAGACTTGATCTTACATGATGTATGTTCTTATGAGCTTGCGAGATATTTCTTATGAGATTCCATATCCATGCGCAGACCAATACTTTCAACATAACTATACCCATGCGCGGGCCAATACTTCTTTTTGCCATGCATGCATGCTTGTGAGACATGTGAACATATGAGACTTATAGACTTACCATGCAAGTGAATGTGTGCTTGAGTGTCACAATTGACATTCGAGTAGGTCATCCCTTAGGTTCCAATCTCCCACCATGAAAACTCCACCATAACGTCTCATATCAAATGGTTAGAGAATTCCCGATCTGGAAGTCTTCCCTTTAAGTTTTGGCTTGCCTGAATACCAATCACCATTCAATATAAATAGGGCATAGTTTAACATGAGAAGCATCTGTAAAGTCCATATTTTGGTATTGGATAATTCCGTTGTCAAAACAGAGTGCCATGTGTCTTGAGTCCTAACCTTCAACCATCCAAAACTAATGAAGATGAAGACCGAAGAACATCAACTAAAGACATTCCGATCATCGCCTTTGTTTCACTCCATAGGATGGTAAGTGACCTAGATACCTAACCTATACCTTAGGAGGATTGACCTAGAAATTTTTTTTTGCCTTAGGTGGTTAGTGGCTTGTCCTTGGTTGAAGCTTTCGATTCAAGATAAGTGAAATCACCTACCGATCATCATAGGGGTATTTTTGTCATTTATAATGATCCAAAATTTATGAAACTTTTAGGGGGGATTCTAGATGACCAAAATAAGCTATGGTTAAAATTTTAGCTTAATCTGATAAGAAATGGCCTCTGTAAAATTATTCAAAGTTTTAGTGGCAGTGCTAAAATTTGCTGAAATGTACTATGAATAGTGACTTTGTTCGAACAGTAAAAAATGGACCCAAGTCCGTTCGAACGGCCCAAAATGGACAAAAACGAAAGGCCATATTTTTCATTCCAGTAAGCTATCTGATCCCCATTTGAACGGGCATCGAGCTGTTCGAACGGCATGCGCGAAAACTGAGTCATTGCTATTTCTAATTCTGTTTTTGACCCTATATAAGTTGGGTTTGATCCCCATTCGAACCTAAAAAGATTAGAGAGTTTAGAAAAATGTTTCTAAAGGATTATTAGGGTTCCCCTAACCTATTCTCCTGTCCTCTTCCACCCTAGAGATAGCAAGCCATTAATTGTTTCACTCTTGCTTTCTTGGGTATTCCTATTGTTTAGAATCCAACTAGAGATTGTTTGATAATCAAACCATCAACCCGTTCTGTTAAGAACAATTGGCCGGAGTGTTCCGGAGCCTTTGCAAAGGAGATCAATCCGAGGAGGATCGTGAATGTGATATTTAGTCGGTGGAATCTGAAGCGGTTGTTGACAGAGATCGATCGTGGAGATCGTGGTTGTGGTGAAGACACAAGAGAAGAACAGGCTACTGTGGTAGATTGTGAGTTTTGCGAGATTGCGATTACTTATTGAGGTGTGTAGGACTAGCCGTGGATAGAGAAAGTCGAGTCCTTTTTAGGTGAGGTTTGAGTCTATAAGTATCTAGTACTCTGTCTTAGTGGATTTGTTTTCCTAGAATAGGTCCCGTGGTTTTTCCCAAAAGGGTTTTCACGTAAAAATTGTTTGTGTTGTGTTTTGCTTGTTTCCCTTATTCCATACTTTAAGTTCATCATCTCTTAATTAATAATTTGATTGCATAATATTAAAAAGGGTAGATAGACTTGTAGGGAGACCAAACCATCCCCTTGAATTTGAGAGTTCTCAACTCAAACATTAGATTTGAGGTTCACCAGATTTTTCAGCATCATTAACATTTTAACATAATTTTGCATAAGAATCATATCCAACATTCTTAGCATAATTCATTCATTTCCAATACACATTTCTTAACTTCAAACTCATTTCATTTTCATTTACACATAAGAACAAACACATTTCCTCCAATTCATATAACTCATCCTCCATTCGAAGCATACATCACCATAGGCATACATTCCAATCTCACCACCATTCATTCAAACTCAATCCAACACCATTTCCCTTCCACTATTCCTATCCATTCATCAATTAACAAAGCATAGAGCATAAGCTACAAATTCCCAATATCTTAAACACAAATCAAAAACCCCATTTCATGAGTGAAATCCACCATTCACCAATATATATCCATTTCCATAAAAATCATACAAGAAAACTCTTAATCAAACATACTTAACTTAGAGATTACTTAATAGAGTAAATTAGAAAGCTTATCGACCTTTGGGATCCTTCCCTCATATCCAAAACGCAAGATGAAGCTCCTTGAAGCTTTGGGGTTGATTTCCAAGCTTATCTTCTTCTTCTCCAAGCAAAACTTCCCTTATTGAGCAATCTCCCTTTGAAACCCTAGGTTTTCTCTCTCCTCTTTGCCAAATTAGGTTTAGAAAGTTAGAACCCTAAAACCCTCGAAATAGAACCTCTATTTATAGCCTAGGGGTTTAAAACCCTGATTTTCGTAACTCTTTTTAAAAATTCATGCGCGCGACTGCGATCAATCGCACATACACTGCGATCGATCGTAACTCCCTAGTGTGATCGATCGCATGAACCCCAGAAAAATTTCCTCCCAGAAATTTGTATGATCGATTGTAGGTCCCCTACGATCAATCGTAATCAGGGCAGAAAATTTCCCAGTTTTTCAACTGAGTGCAATTGATCGTAGATCCTCTACGATCAATCGCATGCTCTGTTTTGCCACTTTTTCTTTGCTTAAGCAAATTAAACACTCAAGCCGCTTAGACATAATCAAAACATGCCAATAACATAACAAAATATCATTATACCCTTATTAATTATGTTAAATGGCATGAAGAAAGTTCGGGTCTCTACACTAATAAAGCAATCACAAAAGATGAGAGACTAATGTGTGTCGGCAAGGTGCCTACTTCATGGGAGAAGGAGGGAGAGAGACATATTATTCATGAGTGCTCACAATGTGAGCCCCTTAATTAAATATGGATACAAGAGACTCAAGGAAAGCAACTACCAAAAATAGTCTCCCACAAATAGCAACAAATCATCGAGAATCCTCCTTCACCCACAACACTCCCTTCAAGTGGAGTGTAGATGTCAATCGAGCCCAACTTGGATAAGATCTCATGAAACTTTGCTGAAGGCAATCCCATGGTAAAGATATTTGCTAGTTGATCATCACTACGGATGTATGGTGTCCAGGTAATGTTGGCTTGTACCTTCTCTCGAACAAAGTGGCAATCTATCTCGATATGTTTTGTTCTTTCATGAAATACTAGATTGAAAACGATGTGTATAGCAGATTGATTATCACAACACATATCCATAGGTAGAGAAGTCTTAATTCCCAAATTGCACAAAAGAGCTTGAATCCATGTTAATTTACTTGTGGTAGACGTCATGGCCCTATATTCAGCTTTGGCACTAGAGCAAGCAACAACGGTTTGTTATTTACTTCTCCATGTCACTAAATTACCTCCAAAAAATGTGCAATACCCATTAGTAGATCGTCTATCAACTGGGCTCCAAGCCCAATCTGCATCAGTATACCTGTGACCTTGGTATGACCATTTCTCTGCATCCATATTTCATGATTAGGTGAAGCCTTCAAGTATTGAAGAAACATGTAAACTGCATTCATATGACTGGCCCTTGGAGCATGCATAAACTAACTGCATATGTAATATCTGGATGAGTGATAGTCAAATAAATTAATTTGTCAACCAATCTTTGGAATCAAGAGACGGTCTCTAAGAGTTCTCCATCCAGTCCAAGTTTACGATAACTGTTAGTGGGAGTTTCAGCAAGTTTTGCACCCAATTTTCATGTTTCCTGCAGTAGGTCAAGGACATACTTTCTTTTATTCAAGAATAAGTTTTTCTTTGAATGAGTAATTTCTATTCCCAAAAAGTATTTTAAGATTCTCAAATCTTTGATAGCAAATTTCTTTTGAAGAAGATATTTCAGCTTATCATCCCCTGTAATGATAATGTCATCTATATAAACCAGAACAACAGTAAAAACAGAAGCACTTTACTTAGTAAATAAAGAGGATTCAGTTGAACTTTGTCTGAACCCACTTCCCATGAGAATATAACTCAGTTTTGCATACCAAGCTCTAGGAGACTGCTTAAGACCATACAAGGCCTTATTTAGTTTACAAACAAGGTCCATTTGAGACTCTTGAGGATGTCATGGTGGAAGGCTCATGTAAAATTTTTCTTCAAAATCTCCATGTAGGAAGGCATCTTTCACGTCCATTTGAAATAATGGCCAATCATGATTAATAGCAACAGATAAAAGAATCTGACATGTATTCATTTTTGCATCAGGGGCAAAATTTTCCTTATAGTCAACTCTTTAGGTTTGAGAAAAACCTTTTTTGTTACTAATCTACCTTAGAAATATATTGTCAATATATTTAAGGTAGTCCATTCGATAGAATGTCCTTAACCTAAGAGGTCGACATCTTTTCTAGTATTTGCCTATATAGCTTTGATGTAGCCAATCCTCAATGTCTAACACACCGGACTAAATACGGGCTCATTGGGTTCTGTACGTTATACTTGAAAAAGTGTGTGCACGCTCAATAAGGATTCCACCATTCTTCATCTAGAGTAATTTATATCGAGTTGATATTTGTCAAACCGGACCGGACTTGGAAAATCAATGTTGGTGTTTATCGATGAAATGGTTTTATCGAAATGATTATTTTCTAAAGAAAAGTAATTATTATTATTCTTTCATTGAATTTCAAATTGTATTTGAAAGTCCAAGTTTGACTAAAGGTATCAAAGAGAAAGAGTTCTCAATATAAACTAGGGATTACAGAAAGTATAAGATATTGTCCCGTAAGCTTATAATAATATTAGATGGTGGAAAGACGTGTCTGTAAACTAATCTTGTGATAGAATATGTTTGCAAGTAATTCTCTAATTGATGGGGGTTAGTCACATTGTGTTAATGGATATTATTGTGATTAGTGGAAGTCCAGGGACTTAGATAGCATTATATGATCCTAATGGAGTTATTGGAAAGTATTTCCTAACAACAAGGCTACACCCTAATAGGTGAAGCACTTGGTCCCACAACTAGAAATAGGAAATCCCTTTAGATCCCACACACTAGGACCTTCTTAAAACTTTTAATTTAATGAAGAATTAAATTAATTAATTTCTCTATGTATTTCACTATATGGTATACTGAAGCTCTTATAGGTGAAATCACATAAGATGTGATTAACCATATGGGTAGAACCCATATGGGATGTTGATAAAGATCAAAAGGAATCTTTATGGGGTGTAAGACTAACAGGGGTGTAAGACTTGTGGGGCCCACCTAGGGTGGGACATCCCACACTAATGAGTTTTCCCTCCTTTAATTAGTTACTAAAAGTTAGTTACTAATTGGTTATTTGTTTCCTAGAAAATAGGGAATAGATAATGGGAATTAAAAGAGACTTCTAATTAGATTAGAAGACTTTCTATATTGAATTAATTCTAATTGGATTAGGAATTATAATCATAATAGAAAAAGAATTCTAATTGGATTAGAATTAGAAAGAAGAGTTAGACTTGATTTGCAAGTTTGTGAATTAGGGAGTCTATATATAGACCCCATAGGGTGGAATGTCCACAAGGCAATTCACTCTCTTCTCTCACATGTTTTTCTCTCTCTCCCTCCCATAAAGTGTACGGCCACCTCTCCCTTTTCCCATATTGATTTGGTTTTTGATCTTGAAGAAGATCAATAACAATTCTTTGAAGATCAAGAATAGTTCTTTGAATATCAAGATTGATTCTTTATTGATGAAGAAGAGTTCTTGCAATCAAGAAAAGAAAGATTAAAGATCTTGGAACGGAAGGGTCATTAGCTACCATTAGAGAAAAACTTTAAAAAATTAAAGAAGGTTCATGTGAATCGCAAAGGAGATTTTTCACTTATGAAGTTTTGTAGGTATTGTTCTATCATTCGAATCGTAAAGAAGACTTTTCACTTGCAAAGTCTTGGAGGTATTGTTCTAATCCTTTATTGAATAAAATCAATTAGAACTATAGTCAAATATTGGAATTCGATGTATGCCCTCCAATAATTTTTTTTCTAAAATTAAAAAGAGGCATACTTTCATGAAATTCTTCCTCCGTGGCTTTTCGAAGGATATTGGGCATTGGCTTCAGGAAAGCTATTGGGTTCATTGAAGTTAGAACTTAAAAAGGCTAAATGTGATAGAGACACGTTATTATAGGTGAAGTAATTTTTTATGGGAAAGGTTGTAGCATGAGAGGTATAAAAATCTTGCAACTTAGTAGGGGGATAAGAAATTTTGGTTGTTTGACGCTGAGAAGCTTCAGGTGCAGTCACTGTGGGAACTTCAGATGAGGCATCTTCTTCATTTTCAATGACTGATGCCTCGGATAGAGACACAACAGTTGATTTTGGGCACTGGCTAGGGGTAGAGCTAACAGCTGGTTCTGGGCACTAGATAGGGGTAGAGTTAACAGTTGGACTAACATTTGAAAGAGGGACTATGTCAGTAAAACACTCCCCCTGGGACCGAGTTCCAATTCCATCATTAGATTGAGTTTAGAAAAAGGATTTAGCCTCAAGAAAATGTACATCTCGGGATACAAATGTTTTTTTAAAACTTTTGGGGTCATAACATGTATAGCCCTTTTTGGGGGAAGAGGAACCAAAGAATACACATCTAATAGCACGAGAATCAAGTTTGTCTCGATGAGATGCGGAAACATGAACATAATAGGGACACCAAAAAATATGTAGATGAGAGAGGTCAATTTTCTGATTTTTTAGAACTTCAAGGGGAGACTTATAGCCAAGGATGTTGGCATTATGGGTGCCAGCAGTCTACCACTGGGAGATGGCTTCAAATAGTGTCAGCCCCAGCTCGACAGGTGTTTAGCGTACCCAACCGCCCGAGGCCCGTAATGGGCTAGTATAAGAAAATAAAGTTGCGCCTTTGCTTCCAGCCATGAATTTTAGTACAACGGTAAGCACTTGATCCTGATAATTGGTATCAAAGCGTGGTCGTGGGTTTGAGTGCTCCCAGCATAGCTACTGGGGGGGATTGTTGGCATTATGGGTGCCAACAGTCTACCACTGGGAGATGGCGTCAAACAGTGTTAGTCCCAGATAGTGTTTAGCGTACCCAACCGCCCGAGCCCGTAATGGGATAGTATAAGGAAATAAAGTTGCACCTTTTCTTCCAGCCATGGATTTTAGCACAACGGTAAGCGCTTCATCCTGACAAAGGACATGACTAGGGAGTCTATTGATCAAGTAAGAAGATACAAGGACACCTTGAGACCAGTAATGTTTAGGTACATGCATTTGAAACATAAGAGCCCTGGTAGTTTCTAATAGATCTATTTTTTTTCGTTCGGCCGCGCCATTTTGTTGTGGGGTGCCCACACAACTGGTTTGACAAAAAATACCTTGACTACTCAAATATTCAGAGAATAGATTATTAATAAATTCAGTACAATTTTCTGATCGAAAAATCTTGTCACAAGCACTATATTGATTAGAAATCATGTTATGGGAATCTTTAAAGGCAGAAAAAACCTCAATTTTAAATTTTAAAAAATAGATCCATGTACCACGAGACCAATCATCAATAAAATCAACAAAATACTTGTAACCATCAAAAGAGTCTACAGGAGCAGATCCCCAAACATCAGAATGAATCAACTCAAAAATTTCAGTAGACACAGATAAAGAGGAACCAAAAGGTAAACGAGTCTGTTGGGAAAATTGACATGTCTCATAAGTGTGAGAATTACAAAATGCAGTTGATAAAAGCAAAGACAAGATGTGATAAGATGGATGCCCTAAACGATTGTGCCAAACACACTGAGTTTTCTGTAGATAGCATCCAATGCATGATTGGGTTGGTTAAGCAAGTACAATCAATGCGAGAAGATGCCTTCACCAATCTTCTTCCCCGTGACTTGATATTGAAATACCATAGAAGTAGGAGAAAAAATGACCTCACAATTTAGGGTATTAGTGATTTTTCTAACTGACAATAATTTTAAAGGAAATGAATGGATCTAAAGGGCCTCTAAACTAGGTTAAGTGGGGAAAAGACTGACAATGCCATGACCATGAACGAGGACTGAAGTCCCATTAGCAACATAAACAGTTTGTTCTTCGGTTTTAGAAATAAAATCTAACAAACAGTCTGAATCATTAGTCATGTGATCTGTGGTGCCATAGTCCACAGTCCAAGTACGATTATTGGAGGTAGACGAAAAACAAGCTTTGAGGTTCCCTGAGACATGGGTAGAAGATGAAGGTTTTGAGGTAAATGATTCAGGCTTACTATAACGACCCAGAATTTTAATAGAATAAAATTATGCGTTTATGGGTCCTTAACTGAGGTTAATTAGTTAAGTATTTGATAAATTTGTGGAAAATAGGTTTGAAGGCGAGGAGCTTCACCTTGGGGCTCGATCGTTTTCCCGAACGCGATGGCGGTCCGTTTCATCCTTAGATGTCTCAAAAAGCGTAAAAGAGGTGAAATCTCTCTCCCGCTCTTCTCTTTTATCTTATTTATGCTATATTTTTATGTGGAATGTCATGTTTAATTTATGAAGTGAATGAAAAAAGGTCGGAGACCCCGTGGTTGGTGTATGGAATGTAGGGGAAGGGATTAAAATTGAGTAAAGGGGTATAGCCCTGGGGTTCGGGCTTGTTAGCCAAAATTTTGCCTCACATGGATGGTTTTGGGAAGGACGATAAAGGGTTGGAGACCCGTTGTCGTGTGGATGGGATGAATTTGGGTGGATGTCGTGCCCCAAAATACCCCCTAGGAGTTAAGGAATACTTTAGGTGTGACTATACGTGCCTGCCAAACCATCCTGTAATGAACAAGATAATTACAGTACTAAACAATGATAATCAGAGGGCGGAAGCTAAACATAAATGCGGAAGCGTAAACTAACTTTTTCTTTTCTTCTAAGATGTCCAGAATAGTATTCCAAGTTAACATATATACAAAACATGTCTAAGTCTAAGGTGAACAGACCCACCTATCAAAATGTCAAAATACATAAGCACCCTCTCGTACTCTCCCCTCAACAGTAGTCGAGGTACGGCCACATGTCAAGGTCTCGGTCCGCCTGAGACTGCAGTGGGATAGACGACTCTCTCTCCTCTATATACTCTTCCTCGACCCAAGGCTCCGGGTCGAGGGCTCCCTCAGTACCTACCAACATGAAAGTACGGCTGAGCATGGAATACTCAGCGAGTACAAGCTACTAGCTAACCATAACAATTAATAAAATACCACAACAGTAATACAATACCGAGCAGTAAGAAGAACATCACCAAATCTTGAGTGCAAACACGACCGCAACAAGCTCCAAGTCATGAGTGGGGTAACTCTTTTCATGCTCCTTCAATTGCCTTGATGCGTAGGCAATGACTTTCCTGTGCTGCATGAGGACACACCCAAGTCCAACATCCGAAGCATCGCTATACACCTCATAACCACCATGTCCGGATGGCACAGTAAGGACGGGGGCCGTGGTGAGGCGTTTCTTCAATTCTTGGGAACTCACTTCGCATTTGTCGCTCCAACTAACTTAGCATTCTTCCTCGTCAAGTAAGTGAGAGGTGCAGCCAAACTGGAGAATCCCTCCACAAATCTCCAGTAGTAGCCCGCTAATCCGAGGAAACTACGTATCTCCGTGACGCTCTTGGGCCTCTCCCAACTCATGACTGCCTCAACCTTGGCTGGGTCTACAAAAATGCCCTCGTCTGACACTACGTGGCCTAGGAACGCCACCTTCTCTAACCAGAATTCACACTTGCTCAATTTGGCATATAGCCTATGCTCTCTCAACATCTCCAAGGCAAGGCGGAGGTCTCGTGTGTGATCTTCCCATGTTTGGGAATACACCAAAATGTCGTCGATGAACACGATCACGCATCGATCCAAGTATGATTGGAACACCCGGTTCATCAAATCCATGAACGCCGCCTTTGCATTCGTCAGCCCAAAAGGCATAACAAGGAACTCGTAATGCCCATACCGAGCCCTAAAAGCTATCTTCAGAACATCCTCCGACTTGATCTTTAGCTGATGATACCCCGATCTAAGATCAATCTTGGAGAAAAATCTTGCTCCCTTTAGTTGGTCAAACAAGTCGTCTATCCTTGGCAAGGGTTAACGATTCTTGATAGTTACCTTGTTCAACTAACGGTAGTCTATACACATTCTCATTGACCCGTCTTTCTTCTTCACAAAGAGAACCGGTGCTCCCCACGGTGAGACACTTGGTTGGATGAAACCAAGTTGTTGTAACTCCTCAATCTGTTTCTTTAATTCTTCAAGCTCTATAGGGGCCATTCTATATGGTGCCCTTGAAATCGGAGCGGTACCCGGAGCAAGCTCTATAGCAAACTCGATCTCTCTATCAGGAGGTAATCTGGGAAGTTCTTCCAAGAACACATCTAAGAACTCACTCCCAACCGGAATGGCCAAAGAGTTCGGTGCCTCTAGGTTTGTTATGCTCAAAGCTGCGAGGCGAGCAATGTCCCTTTCTCTCAATCCTCGGAAATGAAAAGGCTTAGCTCCTTCCAGCTTGAAGTTCAACATCTTTTCATAACACGCAACATGACCGTGGTGGTTTGCCAACCAATCCATCCCTAGGATGACATCAAAATCCAAGTCTTGAAAATCTAGGACAATGAGATCGGCTAACAGTTCATTCTCCCCCACTTGAACCACACTATCTCTGAATATCTTGTCTGTGTCAACTGACTTGCCAAGTGGAGTTGCAATGGTCAACTCCCGCTCTAACAGAGTAGCCTTAGTCGAAAAGCCCTTTGCAAAACTGGGTGAAACAAAGGAGTGAGTGGATCCTGTGTCGATCAACACTCGGACGAGACACTCGTTCACTAATAAGGCGCCTGTGCGATTAAGTAACTAAGATCAGTAGATTTCAACAATAACAAGCATTATACATAGGTAACCCGTAGTACAAATAGCCACATATCAACCATAGAAAATTCTCACAACTTAAACTCTAAGTTCTTGCGTACCTTGCACGACATCGTCGGATGCACGTGCGTCTCTCTAGGATAAGGCAAAGACTCTACCCTGGGTGGCTGGGCGAGGAGGCCGTGTAGACTGTGAGGCCCTTGAAGCTTGGGAAGAGCTAGGCTGGGATGTCTGCCTAATCAGGGGCCTGCTCCCCGAAGACTGAGCTGGCAAATAACGTCAGGGACAGTCTCTAACTATGTGGCCATGGTCACCACAATGGAAGCAACTTCCTGTAATCCTCCGACATTCTCCCACTGGATGCCTCCTTCCACAAAGAGTACAGACATCATGCGAATAGGGGGAAGGAGCATATCCCGTAGCCTGAGTAACTGCTGGGCAAGGAGCATATGAGGTAGCCGGGCAAAAGGCCGATGGAGCAAAGGGTGGGGAGCCTATGGTGCTGAATACATCCTCTGTGACTGAGTCGGCCCTGCGGACTGATACAAGCTAGTCCTTGCTCTTTTCTCCCCTGAACTACTTGACTGTCCTTTCTTCATTCCTCTTCTTTTAAAAAACTCATCGGAGTTCGACTCGGCCAAAAGTGCCGTGTCCACCACTTCTGAGTATGTCTCATGTCTAAACATCGAGACTCGGTCCTTGAGGTAGGCCTTCAATCCTCTCTCAAATTTATGGGCTTTCATAGCCTCGGTCGCTATCATATGTGGAGCAAACCGAGATAGCTCCGAAAACTTAGCCTCATAAGCGGCTACTGACATATTACCTTGCTCTAAGGTAATGAACTCCACTTTCATCTTCTCTTTCATCCTGATCGGGAAGTACTTCTTGTTGAAAATGTCCAAGAATTCCTCCCAGGTCCATTCTTGACCTTGTAGGGTCAACTCTCGAGTCCGAAGTGCGGACTTCCACCAATGATCGGTCTCACCTTCAAGCATGAAGGTGGCCCAAGTAACCTTTTCTGCCTCCGTAGGCGCCAACACAGAGAATATCTTTTCTAATTGCCGAATCCATCCTTCGGCAACAAGCGGGTCAATACTCCCACAAAAGTTTGGAGGCCTCATCCTCCGGAAAGCCTCTATTCCGGCTTGTGCTCTATTAGGAGGAGCCGGTATAAGCGTCGCATTAGGTGGAGTGGCCGGTTGCCTTGCCGCTAACATAGCCAAAGTCTCGGCTATTGAAGCAAAGGCTTGGGCAAAATCGGGTTGATCATCACCTGATGGAGTATCATTTCCGTTGCCCCGTGCGTTGTATCCGCGACCCCGGGTATTGCGTCTCATAATTTCTCCTGAGAACAACAATACAACATGAGTCTACCTTGGATACGCATTTAGGAATAGTTCACAATTTACTCAATACATATTCATCAAGCATATTTACGAAGCACAAATCATGCACACATGGTATACAACACAATATCATAACATACAATCCGTGTTCGTAGCGTAGGACTCTAAGTTTGGTTGAAGTCAACCGTTTTGACTAAGACTAACTTGTTAGTCTATACTTGGAATACAGCTCTTTCCTAACACCTAATGCCTTGTTCAATCATGTTATCGAGTACTAAGCGACCCTAGGGACTCTAATGCCTAGGGCTCTGATATCACCTCTGTCATGCCCCAAAATCCCCCTAGGAGTTAAGGGATACTTTAGGTGTGACTATACGTGCTTGTCAAACCATCCTGTAATGAACAAGATAATTACAGTACTAAACAATGATAATCAGAGCGCGGAAGCTAAACATAAATGCGGAAGCGTAAACTAACTTTTTCTTTTCTTCTAAGATTTCCAGAATAGTATTCCAAGTTAACATATATACAAAACATGTCTAAGTCTAAGGTGGACAGGCCCACCTATCAAAATGTCAAAATACATAAGTACCCTCTCGTACTCTCCCCTCAACAGTAGTCGAGGTACGGCCACATGTCAAGGTCTCGGTCCGCCTGAGACTGCAGTGGAATAGACAGCTCTCTCTCCTCTATATACTATTCCTCAACCCAAGGCTCCGGGTCGAGGGCTCCCTCAGTACCTACCAACATGAAAGTACGGCTGAGCATGGAATACTCAGCGAGTACAAGCTACTAGCTAACCATAACAATTAATAAAACACCACAACAGTAATACAATACAGAGCAGTAAGAAGAACATCACCAAAAGAAACAATATTAAACATGGTACGATACAATCATCTTGACGTGCGTGCATGAATGCGAAAACTCCAATAAGAACTCATGCTTGGAAATCCGTTTCATGTCTCGGTATGGCTTGAGAAAAATCATGTATGCGTGCATGCATGAATGCCTTGTCATCATCTTGTAAACTTGCATCTTGTAACTTGTGAGCCAAAGGCTAGCACCCGAATCTCCCTGGGCTGCCAACCTCCTTGATATATGGTTTTCTTGTGAGCCAGAGGCTAGTACCGGAATGTCCCTGGGCTACCAACCTCCTTGACAATATGTGATTTTTATTACTTGTTTAGTTTTCTTATGAGCCAGAGGCTAGTACCCGAATCTCCCTGGGCTACCAACCTCCTTGACAATATGTGTTTTGAGGTTTTCTTGTGAGCCAGAGGCTAGTACCCGAATCTCCCTGGGCTACCAACCTTTTTGACATGCAATATTTTATTGTTGGTTATTATATGCACATGCTCTTGAAATCTCAATTCATGCTAAAATGCGTGCTCGTGTACGTGCCAATAGTGACAATCATGGGAATGAGGATAACAAAAGAGATATTGCATTTCATTTAAATTCATAGCATATCATGCAAACATTTAGGTGATCAACATAGCATTTAGTCGAGTCATCATTTACAAGAACAATTACATAAGGCTTACATCCAATTCCTTTAAGTCATCATTTTATAGGTTAGGCATTTCTCAACACATAACATACGATGTCCATTAATAGTTCATCATCTTCTTCTTTAATGCATATTTTCCATCCAATCACATAAGGGTAAGTTTATTATTTGTAAAATGCCCATCCTCCATTTTTCATTTCCCACACCACACATATCACACATCATACATTTGGCATCCACATTCCATACACATCCATATGCTTTTTCCTTATTTTGCTTATATTTATTGAGATGATACAATTCATAGGGAAGGAAAGCATAATGTAAAGAATCACCATTTAAAATAGAAAACCTAGGTTATTGCTCGGGAAAGTTAGTAGGGAGTACTAACCTTGAATCAAGGCTTGACCTTGAAGAAACCTTGAAATAGAACCCCAAATGGTAGGGAAGAACCCTTGCTTGAAGAAGGCTTGAGTGGAGGAAGAAACCCCCTTGAAATGACCGTGGAAACGCTGCCCAAGCCTTAGAGGAGAAGCTCCACTCGTGCTTGAAGCTTGGCTTTGAGAGATCTAAGCAAAAAAGAATGATCTTGGGTGTTTAAACCCTTGATCCACTCTCAAGTTGAAACCCTAGATTAGAACCCTCTTTCTCCTCTCTCTCTAATCTCAAAATCTTCTATGTATCGTGAATGAAGCCCTAACGCTCAGGCAAGCCTTAAGAGGAAAGGGTTTAACACCTAAAAGATGAAAAAGCCCTTACTGAAATTTCTACAAAAACGCGAAGACCGAGCGATCGGTAGTTATGACCGATTGATCGGTTGCCTACCGAGCGATCGGTGTTCTAACCGAGCGACCGGTCAAAAACATACTCTCTAGAAAATTTTCCCATACAAAATTTTTGACCAGTCGATAGCTACCGATTGATCAGTTTTTAACCGATCGATCGCTACCATGACCAAGCGATCGGTGCTCTGCAGGTGAGAACTGTTTTGACCATATCTTTTGACTCGCTGTTGGATTTCGACGATTCAACTTGCGTTGAGTTCGTCTTTCGAAAAGGAACATTTTTGACATTTCAAAATTTCTAATTTCTCTTTTATTTATTAATCAGACCACGAGAAAGGCCAATTAGCTACGAAAGTACTATTCATTAAGAATAGAAAAGTCCGAGGTGCTACAGTGGAAATGGAGCAGAGGGATGTAGCTCTCAATTTCAGGTTGTTAAAGCCTGGAATTTAGGCTCACTAGGGCTGGGCGATAGATCGCTAGCATGCAGATGCCTTGGCAATCGATCAGCCAGCACTGGCAATTTATCGCCAGTGCACAAATGTTGGGTTTTTGTTCCCCACAGTGCTTGGACCTTCGGGTGGACCTCCAGGAGGCTCGAATTGGATCCCATGTGTGTGATAACGTCACCCTAGGGTGTAGAAATATATTTTTGAATGTTGTAGGATGATAGATGGACCTATCAGCCCGGATATGTTCCCTATCGGAACAACCTTGTATGATGTAATGATCTTTAAACATTTGTAAGGTAATGGTAGGTACATTGGCCTAGTAAAGTTTCACCTCAGAATAATCCCTGCGTGATGTGATGTGATGTTGTTTGAACATGGTAAGGTGATAAAATGGTTCATTGACCGGGAAATGTTCCACATCGAGATGGTATACCCTCGGACATAGTCCATGTGCGTGAGGCCCAATGTATTCAATTAATCAAGCTAGGCTTGGATTAATTGGGGATTTTCTATGTTTAGAAAACCTAACCTGTGCGAAATGATGTCTGTAATCCCTCTTTGACTAGGTTAGGAGAGGCAGTATCTATTAAGAGTCGGGGTCCCTCTGTGACTGATAGTCAGGAGAGCTAGGATGACATTGGGCCTATGGGCCCAAGGTTGGATTGGGGTCGACGGACACATAAATGTATTGAGTTTATGAACTCATTGTTGTTACCTTGAGGGGGCAGTGGCCTGTGTCAGTAGGTATGCACTCAATAGAGTTTTTGATGACCTATGATGGTTGCCTTGAGGGATGATGTTCTGCAGGAGAAGTATATCCCAACAAAGGTTAGATTTAGTATTGTACTGTCATAGGTGTTGTGCCTGACATGATCTGATGTCACATGTGTTGTGCCTGACAACATTTGATGTCAGAGGTATTGTGTCTGACAGGATTTGATGTCAGAGGTGTTGTGCTTGACATGATTTGATGTCAGAGGTGTTTTGCCTGGCAGGGTTAAACTTTCAAAGGTGTTTTGCCTGACAGGGTTAAATTGTAAGAGGTGTTTCTTGGAAATCAGATGAGTGTTCCTGGCATGTCAGAGGTGTGATTCCTAAAACATCAGATGCATTTCCTGGTTATCAGATGTGTTGCCTGACAAGGGTGTTATGTTAGATGTGTTCCTAGTAGTCAGGTGTTTCCTTATAGTCAGAAGTGTGTCCTTGGCATGTCAGATAGGTTTCATTTCCTGGCAAGTCAGATGGGTTTCCTGGCCTATCATATGGGTATCCTGGCGATCAGATGTATATCATGGTTATCAGATGCGTTGCCTGACAAGGGTATCATGTCAAAGGTGTTATGCTTGGCAGAGTGATATGTTTGATGTGTTCCTGGTAGACAGTTGTTTCCTGGTAGTCAGGTGTTTCTTGGTGATCAGGTGTTTCCTATTAGTCAGAGGTGCGTCTCTGGCATGTCAGATGAGTTTCATTTTCCTGGCGGGTCGGATGGGTTTCTTGGCTATCAAATTCATATCCTAGCTGATCAGATGTGTATCATGGCAATCAAATGTGTATCCTTCTTATCAGATGTGTTTCCTGACAAATGTGGTTGTGTGAGCCGGTGTTTCCCACAGTGGGAAAATATAAAGTGATATGCCAGAGGTGTTGTTCTGTTCCTGGCAGTTATTGGGTGGAGGCCCGAGTTATGAATAATAAAGATTTAAGGTTAATTAGGTTAGCATACCCAAGGATTGGTTATAATTGAGAGAAGTTTCGATTGGTTATAATGGATTTTTTGGACTCAGGGATAGATATTGTTCACGGGCGAAGGCCCAGTTGATTGAGTCTGTGGACTCAAGGATAGAGCATGATCGGTTATCTGACACGGTAACCTGATGTTGAGGAAAATTATATTGGATGAATTTGACAATGAAAAATATTTGGAGGTTGGGAACCTCGGGTCACGATTTACGATATTATTTACTATAGTAATATAAAAATTGAGTAGTATTATTATATCATTTTGATGTGTATTATTATGTGGAAATTAGTCTAGATGGACCGTGGATTTTGCTGGGCTTTATAGCTCACCTCTCATTTTATGTCTTCGGATTTTGAAGTGGTTGTCAATTGGCAAGGAGCTACGCTTGATAGATTTTGGGAAGTGTACCGGCGCCATTGTGGTGCCAAAAGTAAGGGCTACTATAGCCAGTGAGGTAATGCATTTTTTAATGATGGGTTATTGTGATGACCAGTTGTTATTGTTTATGTAAGCTCATAAAAAATGTTTAAAAAATCCTATATTTTTGTGGGTAAAGTCTTCCGCATGCGTGGTTATGACGAACGGGCACACATCTCGGAACATTATTCCTTAGGCGCGGGTTCAGGGCATCACAGTTGGTATCAGAGCTAATAGCAATAACCATCATAACAAATCGTATTTGATATATGGTCTAATTGTATATTAGACTCAATTAGTCTTATCGTACACTGCGGTTTCGAATCCGTTAGGGATTTGAAGCTGTATGTTTGTATTGAGTACAAAACGTTGGAGATAGAAATCATCTCTAGGAGCGTGTAAAGATAATCTAATCAGTTTGGAAGATGATTAAGCATGATTAGACTAATTATGATAGGTAGGTGAGATATTTTGGATGACAATTTGATTTTGATATTCTTATTACGAGATAATAAAGGGTTGTTATTTTCGTGATAGGAATGCGATGCCGCCTAGACGAGCACCTGGAAATACTCTGGCCTGAGCATTTAAGGCCATCACTGCTCTAACAAAATTGATTCAATGGCAACAGAGTGGTAACTGTGTCCCTATTAATTTAGAACAAGAGCAAGGGGACGGTAATAGACTTAAGAAGTTCAGGAAACTTAAACCGAACTCGTTCTCCGGTGCCACTGATCCATTAGTGGCGGAAAACTAGATTCGAGAACTTGAGAAGATCTTTCGGGCAATGGCATGCCCAGAAGAGGTTAAGCTAGAGTTAGCAATATTCATGTTGTCAGGAGAGGTTGAGCATTGGTGGACGACCATCAAGAGGACAGTTCCAGAAAATCAAAAGCCTATCTCCTGGGTAAAATTTGTAAAATTATTCTACGAGAAGTATTTTTTGATCTCCATGAGGAAGACAAAGGAGATGGAATTCCTTCAACTGACTCAAAGCAATATGTCAGTCAGTGAATATAAACAGAAGTTTAACTAGCTCTCCCGATTTGCAACGAGACTGGTTAAGGATGAACAATGGAGAGTTGACAAGTTCGAGGATGGATTGAAGCCAACAATCAAAGAAAAACTGGTAGTTCATAGGTTTACTTCGTTCTCGGAGATTCTAGACAAAGCTTTGAGAATTGAAAAAGTGCATAAAGAAATACAAGAGTCATTGGTAGTCAGAGAAAAGAGACCAATTGAAAGACTAGTGGACAAAGAGAGTCCGGAGGACTACAACAAGAAAAGAAGATTTTGAGAATTTTCACAGAGAAAATGTAGAACCCCGAATCCGCATTTCACTAAGTGGTGAATAGTGTGTGAATAGTGCTCAAGTGTGGTCTTGTACACTAATGGGCCTTATGTTAATATATGTGTTTGGATTTATGGCGTCCATGTTCTAATAAGTCTACATATCCTTAAGGAGTGTTTTAAGCACTAAAGGTGTTGGAAATGGGATTGGAACGGTCTAAAGTAGTGAAAATAGGGTTTTGCAGCAAAACAAGGGATCACCGATCGCTCGGTGATAACCTTTGATCGACCAGTCTTATACCGATCGCTCGGTACCTATCGATCGGTTAACTAATTTGTATGAGAAAAAATTCAAGAGAGGGTGTTTTCAACCGATCGCTCGGGTGAAACCACCGATCGATCGGTAAGCCACCGATCGCTCGGTCTGTACCACCGATCGATCGGTCATACGCAGATTTTCTTCATTAAGGGTATTTAAGACTTTAGCCACTACCCTTTGCCTATATAAAGGCTGGGTTCGTGCCTTAGGGTTTCAGAAACCCTTTGTGCACTATTTTGAGAGATTTTGAGAGGGAGAAGCTAGGTTGTTGCTCAAGCTTGAAGGAAGATCAAGATCCTTCCTTCCTTTTGGTGTTTCTCAACAAAGAACTTGAGGTTTTCAAGTGTTCCAAGCTTTTGGACTCAAATCACTGATTTCATCAAGGTAGATACACTCTACTCCCAATCGAGTGATATTACTAGTTACCTTATGTTATTCTTCTCATTCTAAACTATAAGCTTTGCCTTGTTATGGTGTGGGATGTTATTTCTATACTTGGATGTAAGCTATCACTATTATGCACTCTATGTGTTTGTGTAAATGCCTCTAAGGGTTTTTGGGTGTTTAAACATACTATTAATCTCATATGCTCATATGTTCACATGTCTCGCATGGACCAAGGTTTTTTTTCCATGGATTTCTCAAAGTTACGAAAAAGGTTTTAACTAAGTGACTTATATGAATGATTCTAAGCAACTCCATGATTTGTCTAAGATCGGTTCACAAGCTCAAAATGATCATACTAAACTCATAAGAACTCTAAGATAAGCTCTAAGATCGTTTCACAAGCTCTAAGGATCATGAATACAAATGCTCTAAGATCTCTATGTTTTGCTCTATGGATATGCTCTACGGTATTGCTTTATGTCTCTACGGATCATAAACGACTCTAAGTAACTCCATGAACTCTATGAACTCTAAGAACTCACAAGGCTTTGATTATCGCTTGACTCATACGGTTATGGTTTTGATTTCGAATTTTATCATATGTACTATTCATGGTTTTCACGCTTCGACCCATTTTAAGGATTTCATTCTCCATGATTCGTATGCTCTATGCTATTATTGCTTTATTGTTAGTAGTTTGTATACGCTGAGTATTCCACACTCAGCCGATATTTGTTATCATCGGTAAGTGCTCGGGTTCCTTTCGATCTATGTGGTATGGAGCCTTGGGTAGAGGAAGAGTACTTCGACCCGGAGCCTTCCATGGATCACTATCAGGATGACGGCTCATTAGATAGGCGTTATGACTTCGAATTTTGTTGATGGACTTAGATAGACTTGATATTTTGTTAAGCGAGAGTGGGACTTGTCCACTCCACCATTCTGGATTCTTATACATATAGTTGTAATTTTGTCGGTTCAAACTTTAGTTATGTTTTGGCTTACGCTATGTTAGTTGTGTTTTGCTTCCGCTATGCATTGTAAATCGTTTCCGCTATGTATGTTTATGTACTCTGATAGGTTTCCATGTGTGCTTTATGTATCATATTGGAGGTATGATACGATGGTCATGGCTCAAAGTATCCCTAACTCCTAGGGGGTATTTTGGGTCGCGACAGAAAATGCTTCAACGGAAATGAAAACATCAAATTTTGGGCATGATGATCGAGACCTATGAACTGAAGCCTATAAAGCTAGGGTTTGCTATCAGTGCAGCAAGTCAGGCCACATAAAAAAGGGATTGCCCAGATTTGAATCTAAAGTCAAGTGAGGACAAAAAGGGTCATGTCTTCGCAATTTCACAAGAAGAAGTTTGGCACAATGAGGACATCATCAAAGATAAACTCTAGACACTTTTGTTTTGCCATAGTAGGCATTGTCATGATGTATGTATTATATTTTTGTTCTCTATTAATATGTATGTAAAGACAAAGTTTTTTTAGAATCAATATATTTTTTAATGCGTTCGAATGCATATGAAGAAAGAATACTACCAGACTACGTAGAACTCTCATACCCTTATGGTGAAATTGACGGTATAAAGTACTCTTCCTTGTTGGAAGATACGAGTTGATCAAATTTCGATGATGAAATTTTTGTAAGGAGGGGAAATTGTAACGACCCGACATTTTAATAGAATAAAATTATGCATTTATAGGTCCTTAGCTGAGGTTAATTAGTTAAGTGTTTGATAAATTTGTGAAAAGTAGGTTTGAAGACGAGGCATTTCACCTTGGGGATTGATCATTTTCCCGAACGAGTTGGCGGTGTCCGTTTCATCCCTAGACATCTCAAAAAGCGTGAAAAGGTAAAATCTCTCTCCCTCTCTTCTATTTTCCTTTATTTGTGCTATATTTTTATGTGGAATGACATGTTTAATTTATGGCGTGAATGGAAAAGGGTCAGAGACCTCATGGTTGGTGTATGGAATGTAGGGAAAGGGATTAAAGAGTACAAACACAAAGGCTTTGTTCACAAGATTTGACAACTTGTCTACGTCCCCTCCTTTTAACTTTTGGCTTCAAGGATTCCCACGATTTTACTCGCACAAGTTTCTTCACCGTGTGAAGCTTAAACCTCTACAATCCCTTGCAGGTTAGGATATCACCTTTACAATTCCTTCTAGGCTAGGATACCACCTTTACAATCTCTTCCAGGCTAGGATACCACCTTTAATGTAAGAGAGCACCCTCTCTTGACTTCACAAAGTTATCCGGCTTCACTTGACAAGAATCCACGATTCTTGATTTTTCTTTAAAAATGTAGATTTGGATTTATAATCCTAAATAAAGCTCCTGATATGAGCTGAATAAGATTGGCATCACAATCTAATAAATCTCTCAAAGAATGGAGTTGAATAGCTCAAATGAGATTTTTGGGGATTTCTAAAGTGTGATTGATGTGGAAATCAATGTCACTGATTGAGTAGATGATAAGAGTTAATGTATTGATCAAGCTTATTCTTTTGTTCATTTATGAACTCTTTTTACAGCTCTTCATCTGATATGGCCGTTGGTGAAACATTAAATGCGAAAAAGGCCATTGAAAAATAGCCGTTATAGCATTTTCAGAGTATCACATGATTTCATCGACGAAATTCGGTTCCCCAATTTATTTCATCGCCGAGATCAAAAACAATGAAGACAGTGAGTTTATTGTCTCCATTTCGTCGTCGAATTCAGGACTGCCCTGTGAATTGACGAAATCAGAGTAAAAACTCTAATTTCACTCTGGATCAGGACCTTAATGATGAGAATAAATTCCTAGGTCTTTTGACATTCCTTTAACATGATTTTTATGATTTTCTAGGGCCTTAGAATGATGTCCAATAAAGTCTTAAGCTCGTATGGTCAATCTAACTATTTGAGCATTCAACTAACCATACTTTGAGGACTTCTTATATAAGTCCTAGAGACTCTCATAAAATAAAATTAAGCTTCTATGTCTTCTAGAGAGTTGGTCTTCAACTTGATCTCGAGTCTTTAGATTTGGTTTTGACTCTTAGATCTTCTTTTCTTATTTAGTGATTTGACTTGGACTTTGAATATCATCTTCATTCTTCACTTGAGTTCAATGGCTTGAGTTGAATATTCTTTTTGATCACTTGGACTTGGTTGAATGACTTGCTCAAATCAATCCATTTGATCTTTCTTGAATGATTTTCATTCTTTTCTATCTTGAAAAATGTGCTTATGTTCTCATGATCTGTATTCATTAAACACTTAGAAGAATCATTAGTACCACTATTGTCATTCCATTATTATGTTATTATCAAAATTATTAAAGGTATTTAAGGTTGTAACCTTGAGGCTAACAGTATCGTCATGCCGAGAGGCATGAGAAATAGAGGAGGGGGAAGTGTAATTGACGGGACACTTTAGAGGGTCATCGTCAGCTAGATATGAGTCATATCATGGAGACCCTTGCCGAGAGCATTACTCAGCAGACAACCTTCATTGCAACAAGCCAGGTAAGGCAGGAGAGGCATGTTGATGTCTACCCACCTCGGCAGCCGGGAGTGGAAGACTTCAGGAGGATGAATCCTCCGGCTTTCTATGGGAACACTGACCCTATAGTGGCAGAGTTGTGGATCATGCAACTGAAAAAGATATTCTCCGTGCTCGAGGCCACCGATGAGCAGAGAGTTAGATGGGCCTCCTTCGTCATGGAAGGCGAGGCCAAGCATTGGTGGAAGGCCGCAGTCAAGCAGAGAGATGAAGTACAAAGAGGGAAAGCATGGACATGGGGATAATTTCTCGATGTCTTCTATGAGAGGTGAAATTTCTTAGATCAATGATTCATTTGACATAGAGGAGGAGGTGAATAGGTCTTCTTGACAAATTCTATCAATTTTAATTTTAGGTTATAACAAACAATCAACCACAAGTGAAAACTCAAAATTTTTATGTGGAAAACCCTTTCGAGAAAAACCACGGGACCTAGTCCAGCACAAATATCACTATGAGAAGATTAAAGAAGTACAAGACTCGAATCTTACCCAATCGGATATGACACATTGTTCCTCGGTACTGATTCTTCACCTTGCAAACCACAAACTCAGCTAGTTCGATCTCTGCCACAGCAGCTCCGGTTCCTCACCGACCACTTCTTCTCAAAGCAATTCAACAACGATCTCCAAAGATCGATTCCCATCCTTGACGACTTTGGCTCATGCCAACCAACACTCACAGTGGAGCAACAATGGGGCTTTAGTATCAGAATACCTCTAGAGTGATCTCATCAATTGCTTGAGGATCGAACAATGCAAGTTTTTATGATCTAGAAGGAAGAACTTGCATCTCTAGAGAAACCAATGAATTAGAGATGGAGAAAGATCATCAAGAGTATTGAGAAACTCTAGAGCCTTTAAAATTAGGTCTCACAACTCTCTATTCTTCCTTAGGATGAGCTAAGGATTAATTTAATAAATAGCCAAGGCAATAGAAGTTGGCAAAATCTGATTCGAATGGTTTTAGTAATAGTATATACGAGGTCCGTTTGAATGGCCATCAAGGCGTTCGAACGGCCTTGAAATTGGACAAGAACGGTTGAAAACGGGCTAACAGGGAGGCTACTGTTTCTGATTTTTAATTGCCCATTCGAACAGCTGGCTGGCCATTCTTTGGCGTTCGAACGGCCAAGCTGGGTGTTCTAACGGCCATGTTGAATTTACATACTGTTTCATACAGACCATGTCTTTTTCAACCATGCTTACACTGAAACCAACCAAAGGCTATTTAAATATACTTTGAGTCAATTTCTAATCACCTAAGGTATGAGATATATTTTCTAAGACAATTCACCCTAAGGAACCACTAGGTATCTAGGTCACTTACCATCCTAAGAGCATGAGTGAAGCTTCCACTGAAATGTACTTATCTTGGAGTCTTTGGAGCTTCATCTTCAAACAAACCTGAACAACCCGAGGAATGACACTAGACTTACATTGACATCATTTTGTCATCGGAATTAAGCCAATACAAAATATGACTTTACAAGAGGTATTTCCTGGTGTTCGTGAGAGATCAGAAGGAGATTGAATTCTCAACCTTGACTCTTGGTGCAGATCTTGATCATCAAAGTCAAATTGATGCGATCCTTAACTCTCTCTCAGAATCCTTTTCTACATTATTACAGCATGAACAAGTTGGAGACTACTCTGTCAGAGCTCCTAAACATGTTACAAACAACTGAAGACTTTATGAAGCGTAATAAGTTGTTTACATATGTGGTAGAGGGTAGTAGACCTTCGAGGCCTAAGCCTAAGGGCAAATGCAAGAAAAAGTCTAATTTCTCCAAGTTCCTCAAAGGCAAGAAAGGAAAGAACAAGAAAGCACATTCCAAGAAGAAAGACAAGGAAAAGAATGTCTGCTTTTATTGCAAGAAACCAGGTTGTTGTGATCACCATCGGGACTTATATTTTAGAATTTGCTTTAAATAGGATCTTAATTTTGAAAGACTGTTTATATGTGTCAGTCATGCGCAGAAATTTGATTTCTGTTTCTAGTTTAATCTCTATTGGTTATTCAGTTCATTTGATACTAATGTAGTTAACAAGTACAATAATAAATTTATTGTTTCTGGCACATTGACTAATGGTCTTTATTTTTTTGATCCTATATGCAAATCTGTTAATAATATTGAGGATAATATGTCTACTAGTGTGATACCTCAGAAAAGAGGTAGAGATTCTGTGAATCTAACATACTTATGGCATCTTTGGTTAGGCCATATCAATTTGGATAGGATCAATAGATTGGTAAAGGATGGTCCTTTAAACCATTTACATGTTGAGCCTTATCCAACTTGTGAACCTTGTTTGAAAGGTAAAATGACCAAAAGGCCATTTTCAGGCAAACCGAAGAGAGTCACTACTGTATTGGAATTGATTCACACTGATGTATGTGGACCCATGAATCATTCAGCAAGAGGTGGCTTTATCTACTTCATAACCTTCACAGATGATTTTTCCAGATATGGTTGCATATATCTGATGAAACATAAATCGGAATCGTTTGAAAAGATCAAAGAATTCTGTTATGAAGTAGAAAAGCAATCAAGTAAAATTATTAAAACTCCCAGATCCAACCGAGGAGGAGAGTACCTCTCGAATGAGTTCATGGATTATCTTAGAGGTAATTTAATATTTTCCCAATGGACTCCCCTAGGAACACCTCAGCTTAATGGTGTTTCAGAAAGAAGAAATCGAACCTTATTGGATATGGTTCGTTCTATGATGGATGGAACTGATTTACCTATTTCTATTTGGGGATATGCATTGGAGACTACTATCTATTTATTAAATAAGGTACCTTCTAAGTCTATTTCCAAGACTCCTTTTGAGCTATGGAATGGGTGAAAGCTTAGTCTGAAGCATGTAAAAATTTGGGGTTGTCCAGTTCATATGCGAAAGCAGAACTTTGACAATTTAGAAAATAGGACTGAAAAGTGCCTATTTATAGGATACCCAAAAGAAACTCTCGGATACTATTTCTATAATCATAGTGAACAAAAGGTGTTTGTGAGCAGGATTGCCATTTTTCTAAAAGAGGATTTTATCCTCAATAGAGAAAATTGATTTGGAATAGATCTTGAGGAGCAAGATCAGAATATAGTGACCATGGTTAAACCTATCTTAACTGAACCTATAAGTACACAATAGCCTAGGAGAAGTACAAGGATTAGTTGACCTCCAGATAGACTATCTTATCTACATGAGGTGTATACTATGGAATCGGATTCCTTAGAAGATGATCCTTATACTTATCAAGAGACAATATATGATATTGATGTTGAGAACTGGCATAAGGCCATGGAATCTAAAATGGACTCCATGTACTCAAATGGTGTCTGGACCTTGGTTGAAAAACCTGAGAGAATAAAACTCATTGGGTGCAAATGGATCTACAAGAGAAAACGTGGATCCGATGGAAAGGTATAGACCGTTAAAGCAAGGCTTGTGACAAAAGGTTATATTCAAAGAGCTGGTATCGACTATGAGGAAACCTTTTCACCAGTTGCAATGCTTAAGTCTATCAAAATTCTATTATCAATTGCTTCTCACTATAATTATGAGATATAGAAAATAGATGTCAAAACCACTTTCTTGAATGGAAACATTCAAGAGGATATTTATATGGACTAGCCCGAAGGTTTTGAACTCCATAGCCAAAATAATAAAGTGTGCAAATTGATGAAATCGATATACAGTCTTAAGCAAGCTTCTTAGAGTTGGAACATCCATTTTGATGAATCAATCAAATCGTTTGGTTTTCAACAAAACATGGATGAGGCATGTGTGTACAAAAAGTTCAGTGGGAGAGTAGTGACTTTCCTAGTTCTTTATGTAGATGACATTCTACTCACTGGGAATGATGTACGAATGTTATCAACCGTTAAAATCTGGTTGTCTTGTAACTTTGCTATGAAAGACCTTGGTGAAGCTTCCTATATTCTTGGTCTTAAATTGTTTAGAGATCGAAAGAAAAGGATGTTGAGATTGTCCCAAGTCAATTATATTGATAAGATCTTGCGCAAATATAGCATGAAAAATCCAAGAAAGGGATATTACCCTTTAGACATGGAATTAGTCTCTCCAAATCAAAGTCTCCAAAGATTGATGATGAAAGAGAGCAGATGAGTTATTGCCCATATGCATCAGCAGTGGGAAGTCTCATATATGCTATGTTGTGTACAAGACCTAATATATGTCACGCAGTGAGTATCGTGAGTAGATATCAATCGAAGCCTGGTCCTGAGCATTGGATAGCAGTTAAACACATTTTCAAGTATTTGAGGAGGACTATGCATCACTGTTTGGTTTACAGTGCAGAAGATTTGACTGTTGTAGGGTACACAGATTCAAAATTTCGGGCAGATATAAATGATAGAAAGTCCACATCAGGGTTTGTCTTTACTCTTGGGAAATGATCTTTTAGTTGGAGGAGTTACAAGCAAACAACAACTGCTGACTCAACAACTGAAGCAGAATACATTGCTGCAAGTGATGCTACAAAGGAAGCAGTATGGATAAAGAAGTTCATTCTTGAGCTTGGTGTTGTTTCCTCAATAGAATCTCCTATTACACTTTATTGTGATAATAGTGGTATTGTTGCTCAGGCCATAGAGCCTAGATCACATCAGAGGACTAAGCAAATTGAAAGGAGATTTTATCTTATTCGAGACATTTTCAAGAGATGAGACATCAAGCTATCCAAGATTGCATCAGCGGACAACATGGCAGACCCGTTTGCTAAAGATCTTCCTTAGAAGGTGTTTGAGAAACATCTAGAGACAATGGGTATTAGATACATAGGAGATTGGCTTTAAATGCAAGTGGGAGATTGTTAGACATTTGTGCCCATAAAAGTCATTCCTGACTTGTATTAATCTACATTATCAATAAAACATCTTTACATTCACACATGGTCTTCTGTATTGGGTAATATATAATAAAGTATCTCATAAGATGAGACTACTTTGTCCCTTAGGTAACATTATAGGAAAACCATTCAGTTGGTTTTAAACCAAATGCTAGGAAGATATGGTTTTCCGGTTCCTTGTAGACCTAGAATCGTTCTAAGTTATTTAGGATACATCTGGACAATGTATTCCTACTAACTTACACATGGTTAGTTCCATAAGATAGAGTGATGAATCTCAATCACTGAGAGAAGGGTCTCTTGAGTAAGATGTGGACATAAGTAATAAGTACTTATATTGTAACAAGATCGCTTAGTGGATACCCTTAGAAATATATTGTCCATATATTTAGGGTAGTCCATTTGAGAGAATGTCCTTAACCTGAGAAGTCGACATCTTCTCTAGTATTTCCCTATATAGCTTTGATGTAGCCAATCGTCAATATCCAACACACCGGACTAAATACGGGTTCGTTGGGTTATGTAAGCTATACTTGAAGAAGTGTGTGCACACTCAATAAGGAATCCACTACTCTACATCTAGAGTAATTTGTATTGAGTTGATACTTGTCAAACCGGACTTGGAAATCCAGCTGGTGTTTATCGATGAAATTGTTTTATCGAAACTGATTATTTTCTAAATAAAAAATAATAATTATTACTATTCTTTTAATGAATTTTAAATTGTATTTGAAAGTCCAAGTTTGACTAAAGTTATCAAAAAGAAAGAGTTCTCAATATAAGCTAGGGATTACAGACAGTATAAGATATTGTCCCATAAGCAACAACATTAGATGGTGGAAGGAAGTGTCTATAAACAAATCTTGTAATAAAATATACCTGCAAGTAATTCTCTAATTTTTGGGGGTTAGTCACATTGTGTTAATAGACATTATTGTGATTAGTGAAAGTCCAAGGACATAAATAATATTCTATGATCCTAATGGTATTATAGGAAAATCTTTCCTAGCAACAAGGCTTCAACCTAAAGGTGAAGCACTTGAACCCACAACCGTAAATAGGAGATCCCTTTAGATCTCACACACTATGACCATCTTAAAGCTTTTAATTTAATTAATAATTAAATTAATTAATTTCTCCATGTATTGCACTATATGGTATAGTGACGCTCTTATGGGTGGAATCACATAAGATGTGATTAACCAAACGGGTAGGACCATATGGGATTTTGATAAAGATCAATGTGACCAACATAATATGTGATACACCAAAAGGGGCATGAGAATGTGGGGCCCACCTAGGGTGGGATGTCCCCCACTTTGAGGATAATATTCTTATTATCTTTAATTAGTACTAATGGTTAGTTACTAATTAATTGTTTCCTAATTGGATTAGGAATAGATAATGAAAATTAAATGAGACTTCTAATTGGATTAGAAGACTTTCTAATCTTGATTTTAATCCTAATTGGATTAGGAATTATAATAGAATTGGAAAGAGAATTCTAATTGGATTAGAATTAGAAAGAGAGTTATACTTGATCTACAAGTATACATCAAAGGGGTCTATAAATAGACCCCATAGAGTGGAACGTCCACAAGACTCTCAGACTCTCTCTCTCTCCCACGTTTTTCTCTCTCTCCCTCTTGGGTTGTATGGCCAGCCTTCCCTTTTTCTTCCTTTTGTTTGGTTTTGATCTTGAAGAAGATCAAGAACAAATCTTTGAAGATCAAAATTGTTTCCTTGAAGATCAAGATCGATTCTTTGAAGATCAAGATTGATTCTTTATTGATCAAGAAGCGTTCTTGCATTCAAGAAAATAAGAAAATATTATAGATCTTGGAACGAAAGAGTCATTAGCTTCCATTGGAGAAAAACTTTAAAGATATAAAGAAGGTTCGTGTGAATCACAAAGGAGACTTTTCACTTGCCAAGTTTTGCGGGTAGCAAAGAAGATTTATCACTTGCAAAATCTTGAAGGTATTTATTGTTCTATCCTTCATTGAACAAAATCAATTAGAACTATAGTCAAATCTTGGGATTCGATGTATGCCCCCCAATAACTGTTTTTCTAAAATTAAAAAGATGCATACTTTCAAATATTGTCATGATTCGTATATAATGTTTGTTGTGCACATGAATTAATACACTTAGTTATGTATCCAATCCGCACCCTATTGATAAATGACTATCTAGCCCGTGTACTGATTGACACCAGGTCAACTCATTCCTTCGTTACTCCTAGTTTCGAGTAAACTTTCCCTTCAGAACCAAGTCTATTACCGTAAATTATCCATCGCAACTCTAGTTGGCAGTACAATCACCACCGACAAGGTCTATCACACTTGTGATATTTGGGTGGGTCAGAGAGAGATGCCACCCGATCTGATTGTCCTTGAATTTTAGGACTTTGATGTCATACTAGGCATGGATTGGCTCTCCGCTTACCATAGTCATGTTGACTGTTTCGAGAAGGTGGTTAACTTCAAGTCAGTCAATGGACCTCCTTTCAATTTTCGGGAATTGAAAAAGAGGGATCTAGCTCGATTTACAGCCTTGTGTATTTCCACACCAGAAATGCCAAGCTCTTCGAATATTCCAGTGGCAAATGAATTCCTAGATGTATTCCCTGAAGACTTACCGGTTTTGCCACCGGATAGAGAGATCGAATTTGCAATTGAGTTAGCTCCGGGCATGGCACCCATCTCCAAGGCGTCGTATAGAATGGCTCCAATAGAGTTGAAAGAGGTAAAGGAGCAAATTGAAGAGTTGCTCAGTCTTGGATTTATTCGCCCAAGTGTATCACCTTGGAGAGCTCCAGTTTCGTTTGTAAAGAAGAAAAATGTTTTGATGAGGATGTGCATCGACTATCGGCAACTGAACAATGTCACTATCAAGCACAAGCATCTTTTGCCTAGGATTGATGACCTGTTCAACCAGTTACAGGGAGCGAAGTACTTCTCCAATATTGACCTAAGTTCAGGCTACCATCAATTGAAGATAAAGGCTGAGGATGTGCCTAAGTCTGCATTCAAAACGAGAAATGGGCATTACGAATTCCTAGTTATGCCTTTTGGTCTAACTAATGCCCCAGTAGCCTTTATAGATCTCATGAATAGAATCTTCAAGCCGACCCTTGACCGATTTGTAATCGTGTTTGTGGATGACATTCTAGTGTACTCCAAAACACATAAGGAGTATGAGATGCATCTTCGAGCCACACTGAAGAGACTCCGTGAGCATAAGTTGTATGCTAATCTTAGCAAGTGTGAGTTCTAGCTAGAAAATGTAGCATTTGTAGGCCATGTGGTATCGGCAGAGAGGATTTCAATTGATACTACCAAGATAGAGGCAGTGAAAGGATGGGGAAGTCCAAAGAGCGTCACAAATGTTCAAAGCTTATTAGGCCTTGTTGGGTATTACCGGAGATTCGTGGAGGGATTCTCTAGTTTGGTAGCTCTACTTACTCATCTAACTCGGAAGAATGCCAAGTTCGAGTGAAATGAGAAATGTGAGAAGAGCTTCCATGAGTTAAAGAAGTGTCTCACCACCGCACCTATTTTGACAATGTCATTCTGTAGTGGAGGTTTTTTGGTGTACATTGATGCCTCACTCATTTGTGTAGGTTGTGTTCTTAAGCAACATGGAAAATTCATTGCATACGCTTCTCGACAGTTGAAAGACCATAAAAACAATCACCTTACCCATGATTTGGAGTTGGCAACAGTAGTCTTTGCTCTCAAGATTTGGAGACATTACTTGTATGGTGAGCAGTTCGAGGTATTCACCGACCACAAGAGTCTTAAGTATTTGTTCTCGCAGAATGAGTAAAATTTGAGGCAACGTCGTTGGGTGGAATTCCTCAAGGACTATGACTGCTCTATTCAATACCACCCCAGAAAAGCAAATGTGGTGGTAGATGCGCTAAGCTGAAGGCCGACGGGGTTCTTGGCTCATCTGATGGTCCAAGAATGGAAACTACTTGAAGATTTGTCTAGCTTTGATGTGGGTTTCAACGTTGGAACATCTAGAACCTTGGTGGCCATCAATGTGGTTCAGCCAACCATCTTGAACGGGATTAAAGACCTGCAGTGGGAGGATGAAGACCTACACGCCATGATGAACAAATCAATTAGCAACGGGTTTGAGGATTGCTCCTAGAGGAATAATGAGATTTTCTTTAAGGACAGACTTTGTGTTCCGACAGGTGAAGAATTGAGAAGGGACATTCTAGACGAAGCAAACAAGTCTAAATACATCGTCCATCCGGGAGGTACCAAGATGTACCAGAACCTCAAAAAATATTTTTGGTAGAAGGGCATGAAAAAGAATGTGGCTACCTATGTGTCCAAGTGTTTGGTGTATCAACAAGTCAAAGCTGAGCACCGGAGATCGGCAAGACTCCTTCAGTCACTTCCTATTCCCGAGTGGAAGTGGGAAATATCTCCATGGAATTCATTGCTGGTCTGCAAGGACAACAAAAAAATTTGATGCTATTTAGGTCATAGTTGACAGGTTGATCAAGTCAGCTCATTTCCTTCCATATCAGACCATATACAATTGCAATCAGCTTGCGAATCTGTACATCAAGGAGATAATCTGTTTGCATGGGGTGCGTATCTAATCAAGACCCGAGATTTACTTCCAAGTTCTGGAAGAGTTTTTAGCAGGCCATGAGTTCCCATTTAGTTTTCAACACGTCGTTTCATCCGCAGACAGATAGGTAAACTGAAAGGGTGAACCAAATCATAGAGGACATGCTATGAGCTTGCATGTTGGACTTCCAGGGCAGTTGGGATGATCATCTGTCGTTGGTTGAATTTGCATACAACAACAGCTATCAAGGGAGTATTCAGATGGCACTGTTTGAAGCATTCTATGGGAGAAGTTTCTGATCACTTCTATGTTGGGATGTAGTTGGTGAGAGGAAACTTCTGGGTCCCGAGCTCGTTGGTCAGACTATGGATAGAGTTCAGTTGATCAGGGATAAGTTGAAGATGGCTCAAAGTAGGCAAAAGAGCTATGCCGATACTCACAAGAGAGATCTTGAGTTCCAAGTTGGGGACAAATTATTCGTCAAGATTTCACCTATGAAAAGAGTGATGAGATTCGGCAAGCGTGGCAAGATCAGTCTCAGGTATGTGGGCCCTTTTGAAATCACCACCCGTGTCAGAGAAGTCGCCTGTCAGATTACCCTTGCACCCCATATGGTGAGTGTGCATAATTTATTACACGTATCTATGTTGAGGAAGTAGATCCCGGATCTCTCGCATGTCATTGACTTGGATCCGTTGAAGATTCAGGAAGACTTGACTCTTGTCGAGCGACTGACCCAAATTTTCAACCAAAAGGAGCAAGTCTTGCGCACAAAGGTCATTCCCCTAGTGCTCTTGCAATGGGAGAACCACTCTAGGGAAGAAGCTACATGGGAGATAGAAGCCGAAGTGCAAGAGAAGTATCCCTATTTATTTATGTAAATGGTAGCTTAAAGCAGAGCCAAGGCATGGGTTAAGTCTTTGTATTTTGGTTTCATCGATGTAACTCCATTTTGAATCAATGAAATCAGAATTTTAATTGCATCTGTGTCCCAATTCCTTGAATACTTTCTAACATCCTTTATTTTAATGTTTTCTCATTCCGTCCTAAATTTCAGGGATGAAATTTCTATAAGGGAGGAGGATGTAGAGTCTTGGATCCTTGCTCATGTGAAACCTTATATTCGTCAAGGGTATTTTGGTTAAAATAAATTGTAGGCAATGATCATCGTTAATAAAATGTTTTGATGAGTTCTAATCTTGAAAATATATTTGGAATGTTTAAAAATGTAATTAAGCCAAAGTGGTCGAAGCCAAGTGGGAAGGAAGGCTGCAAATCAGAAATCTGGGACTTTTGTTCGAAAGAAAATCCCACTCGTTCGAACGAAGCCAGAGACCAGTTGATTATACTAATCCCACAGCTATTTCCATTTGAAAGGGATCAATATTCGTTCGAATGAAACTTTCGTTCGAACGAATGTGAATTTCGTTCGAACGAAAATGTCGCAGACAATTTTTTTTTAAATGTATCTAAGTGAGGATTTTTGGGGATTTACACCCTAGGACTATAAATAGGACATCATTTCCGAGGTTTAGGGTATTTTAAGATTTTTTTACCCAATTTGGCTAAGGAATGGAGAAAACCCTATGTTTCTAAGGAGATTGCTTGTAGAAGACAAGAAAAGTTTGGAGCTCACTCCCAAAGCCCTCTTTGAGCATTTTGGATCGAAGGGAACGATCCCTAAGGTTGATATTGTATGGTAATTGGTATCCGAGTAGGCCAACACTTAGAGGAGATCCTCTATGTCGGGAATTCTCTAACTAGGGAGATGTAACCTGGCGGAGTTTCTTGGCGGAAGATCGAAATCTAAGAAGTTGACCGAGCTCGAATGTCAATTACGACACTCAAGCACAAGTTCACATGTGTGGTAGTTATAAGTATCACGGGTACACAAGCATGTCATGAACATTGTATGGACACTGAAATACAATAATACAAGTATACTGAGCCAAGAAATACAAGGGCAAGTTCAAGAATATAAGTGGATGAATCTCAAGTCCAAGCATACAAGTGCATGAATCTCAAGTTCAAGAATACAAGTACACTGAATCAAGAACCCTAAATTACAAGAAGTGCCGGGAGACCGTGTGTGCTCTCCATGGATATGATTTCAAGTCTTGAATAATGCATCATGGATATTAGGTCAACAAGAGCATTTGGAGGCTTATGCTACCATCGACGCACCTCCATGGGTATGACCAACGACCTAAAACACTATCTCATGAGAAACAAGCATGCATGACATTCATTGTACAAGTCCATATGTCACACAAGTACACGAGTCAAGGTGATGATGTGTTATACTTGCATGTTTTTGTGCACTCTGATTATGTTACTGTCACATGATATTGTTATTGATTATATTACCATTATATGATACTATACAACAGTTGCATGAATTGATATTGAACATGTGCATATGGAAATTATCATTGTTAGTTAGATTGGATATCCGTTGAGTGTTTTCAATACTCAGTCGACCTGTTATTGTAGAGACCCAAAACTTATTTTTCTTGAAACTAATGCACATTAAATAAAAATATGGAAATTTTGCGTAAAGCATTACAATTAATGTTAATTGATGCCCAAGAATGTTTAATTGATGATTAACTATGTCTAAATATCTTTATGTAAAATTCTAACATAGTTTAACTATTGTATGATCAATGGTTATGGTTTAAAGCAAAGAAAATGGTCAAAATAGATGAAATTGTCTCTATCATAAGAGGGGTATTTTGGTCAATTTTTGTCATCCAAAATTTATTATAATTTTAGGATATATTCTATATGACCTAAAGTAGCTATGGTTCAAATTTCAGGTTAATCCGTTAAGAAGGGAGATCTCCAGAATTATTCAAAGTTTAGTGGCAAAACTGTAAATAGGGTAAATAGTAACTGTATGAATAGTACCACGTGAATAGTGTTTTAGCAGTTCTAAACACTTTCCAACTCTGTGATTGCCTATATAAGGACCTTAACTCATGGTTTTTAGAAATATTCTATCATTCTAAAACTTATTAGATAGAAAAATGGAAGAAAATCCTAGGTTTTCTCAAAGGTTTTTGCAAGGAGAAGAAGAAAAAAACTTGGAGATCATCTGCAAGAGCATTCTAAAGCAATTCAATTGTAGGGAAGCGATCAAGGAATGTACCACACACTGTTCTAACCTAATAATATGTATGTTATGATTTTAAGATCTGCGAATGATGATTAAGTTTTTAAGTTATGTTAATGAAGATTTTGTATGATTTCGTATTAATGATCATGGATGGAATCAGTTATATGGGATTTGATATGCTATTGATATTGTGATGATGGATTAGAGATTATTTTGTGGTTTGGGCATAATATTATGATTGTTTTTAGGAACTGTCATGCGCATATTTATTGATCTTGACGAAATGGGTGATTTTTAGGGTTTACACGTGAATGAGATCATAAGGGAGAGACTATGGTTGAATGATGATTATATATGGAATTCTATGATGTTAACCGTGATTCTATTCTATGTGCATAAACTATTCTTGTATGATTTTCATGTAAATTATGCATGTATATGGATTGGTTTAATTTTAGATATGTAAATACTTAGAGGATGATCTCAAAGCCTGGAATTCATTAACCTTAGTTATATGGGTGGCTTTGGTGGAATTCAATGTTTTGATGTTGGAATCTAAGAGATAACCTAGATGGAAGTTGACCATGACACTCAAGCACATGTCGTAATTAATGATAAGTACTATAATCACATGTCTCATAAGTCCAAGCTCAAGTACAAGTCCATGCACAAGAACTTTCATGTTACATGCATTGGGAAACTTTCATGTTACAGGCATAAACAGATTATCTTACATTCATTGATACACATGCTTCCATGAACTTTCACAATCATGCACAAGTCTTACATGTCTACACAAGTCACGAGTCTTACATGTCATTGATGATGTTATGTTTACATGTTTCCGCACATGAACTGTAAGATATGTTTATTTATGATAAAGCATGACCATGATTATAAGTTATGATATTGTTAGCTAGACTTTGTGTGCATTGAGCTTTCGTTTGCTCAATCGTACTTTTTATATCGATAGTTTCAGGAGGGTTCGACATTTGTGCTCCAAGACCTTGGATAGAAGAGAAGTACCAGGAAGAGCAGGAAGGTGATTATCTCGAGGAAGAGATCAATCCAAACTACTATCCATACTATTGAGCTTTTAGTTAATTATTTTATTTCAGTTGAAACGAATGTAATAAGACAAAGTTAAAGATGTTGCTTAATTTTTAAATTCAATATTTGAGATCATATGGGCAATCAGATTATTTTTTGCTAGTTGGTTGACAGTTGATTTATTTTATTAGATTGGAATTTTATTTGATATGGAAGAAATTTTTTAACTCATAGTTAGTTTGTCTTGCATGTTATACGGATAAGGACATGGAATGCAGTGTCACGGGTCCAAAGTCCTATTTAGGCCAACATGGGATTTTGGGGCGTTACAGTTATTGTCGTCAGGTTTAAGGCAGGAGCAGGTCGCCACTCCTTGGATTGTAGAAGATTACAAAGAAGAAGAAGCAGGTGATCTTCTTAAGGAGAATGTCATGGACTTAGAAAGTTGCCCTTACTATTAGTTTTTATTTTTGTTTTATAAGAGATAAATTGTAATAGACTATTATGCTTTTATGGATGTTGCTTTAGACCGAGTTTGGTGAGGATCATGGTGGTTGATCCGGATTTTTGACTATGTTCATTTTAGTCTCATGGTATGCTGAATAGTTGCTAATATTGAGAAAATTTTATAGTTGCTATTTTGGGAGAAATATTATCTTGTTATTGCCTTTTGCTATCAAAGTTAAGCATAGACAAGTAATGCAGCAGGCCCAAAGTCTCATTATGACCAAGGTGGGGTTTTGGGATCGTTACAACTACTAGACTCAACTGGACACCCAAGAACCGTAGACGATCTACAGTCTTGTTTATTTTATAATTTGTGAGATGGGACTCGTTAAATGAATAAATAGCAGACAAGACTAAACAGGACCATGCGTAGCCTCCAAGGTTACCACGCCTCCCCTCTCAACTTTGAGATCAAATCACAGAAATTACGATTGAGCTCAAGGAGAGTTCAATCTCACCCATAAGTCAACGTGTCCCTATTAACTATTCTTAATTATGGTTAAGATTCACTAATCTTTAGGGTTTAATAATCTAACCTTGGTTTTTGTGAAAAAATATTTAATTCTAGTTAATAACTTTTAACCCTTAGAGTTAATATTTTAAAAAAAAAATTATCTAAAAACCAAGGTTATGTTGTTGAACTCTAAGGGTTAGTGAATCTTAACAACAGTTAATAGGAGTTAACAGGGACACGTATTAACCCGTGGGTGTGATATTCGCTCAAAAGTGTTTGTTTTTCACGATTATCCTTTTAGCATTATCGCACTCTTTTACGTAAAACTTGTATTTTTACAAACTTTTCTACGTAAGAGTTCCCTCCATTGCATAACACACACATTTCTGGTAAAAATGGTATATTTGCATAGTTTAAACACATTTCTGAAAGTCTAGATACTGAGCCATTTCAATAAACTCTCATTACGTGTTTTAATTGTCTCAGGAACCCTATCTGGACGATTTTCAAGGACCGGAGGCCGTAGTTAAGCATCAAAGCCCATTACTGAAGACTAAAGAGCCAACAGGCTATACCAAGTAGATGCAGACCAAGTATGGGCTAAGCCAAGAGATCACAATTACATAATGAGGCCTAGGGAGCTGAAGAGTCGATTTCCAAGAAAGAGGACTTGAGTAATAAAGATCACTATACAAGATAAAGGAGAAAAGCTTGCTTAGTTGGTGAAATCTATGGGAGTCTGTATTAGAGACCAGGGTTCAAAACCCTCTGCCATCATTTTCTCTTCTTTTTCTCTTTTATTTCTCAAAACCCTAATCTCTCTCTCCTAATCTCATTCATCCAACCTTAATCATCTTAGCCATCCATCCTTACTTTTGAAAACCCTAGCTAGTTCAAAAACCCTAATCCCATCTCTTTTTCCTAAACCTAGCCACCACCTTCTAGTAAATCTTAGCCACCCATATCACCAAACTCTAATCCTAGCCACCCATCTCATTTTCTTTGAAAACCCTAATCCCCTTCCATTTCTTACTTTCTTTCCTAATTTCTCTCTTATCCTAACAACTCACTTTTCAAAAGTGAAACCCTAATTTCTCTTTTTCTCTACGAAATCCTAGCCATCCATCTCATCACACCCTCTTTCTCTCCAAACCCTAACTATGATCCTATATAACCTACACCATCTCTTCCTCTAAAAAAATGGTTCCTTCCCCCATAACTTCTCTTCTCATCTCTCTCTCATTTCTCAACCCCTTTTCTATCTCTCTCTCACCCCACTCTCTATCATCTAACATCTTCTCTCTCACACACGGATCTTTGGTTCTCTCTCTATCTCTCGGTATATCTCCATCTTTGGTGACTCTTGCAAAGGAATGAGAAAAAAAAAGAAAGTGAAGAAGAAAGCTCTCCATCTCACCATTTTTACAACTTTACTTTCGAATGTTCTTGCAATTTCTTTGTCTTCAAGTGTTGTAAGTACTTTTTAATTTAATGAATCATTCTAAATAAATGTTAGTTTTTTTTTCTCATGTTTAATTATGTTTTATGCTTGTTTCATGGATAGTGGTAGACCTTAATAATTTCTATAAAAAAAAGTGTTTTTAAAAAAATCCCATTATTCCATCATTCTCACCACTCCACCATTTTAATTTTTTCTTTATTTTATTATTTTTATTTTCTTTGTTGCACTAACTAACTAACCCCGAGTGAGGATTCGACATCCGACACAAGCCCTATACCATTCTCGTATGTATGCAGGATTCGGATTAAATTAAAGTATTGAAATAGGGTGATTCGTTTCAACGACCGAAAAACCTTGTTTCAGGGTGCAATTGAACTCCCCGAGTTCAATTACGACTAGCTGTGATTTGATCTCCTCAACTTTCCATACATCCAAGGCTTTCCTCTCTCTCTCTCTCTCTCTCTCTCTCTCTCATACAAGGATTAAAAATATAGTTTTGGGGATGTATCAGTCCCAACCGAAACCTATACGTATTGGTTTCGGTTGCGGTATCAGTCTCGGAAGATACATATAATTTTTTTCTTTTTTATGAAAAATATAAAATCAAATAAATCAAATGATTTATAGAAACCAAATATAAAGTAATGAAAAGTTACTAAAAATAAAGTAGCAAGCACAATTACAATTTTATTTTTTTTTGGTTGAAAGGATAACTTTATAACTAAGGAACGTTAGTTACAAAGGAGCCGAAATTATGGGGGAAAACCGGCGGATGAATCACAGAGGTATGGAAAGACCAACTGGAAATGCTTTCATTGAGAGCTTTTTGAGCAGTATGGTGTGCGAGGGAATTGGCCGTCCTGCTAATATACCGCAATTTCACACTGCCACCTCGGATTCATAGTTGTTGGATGTCCTCAATGATGGACGAAAACTCCCAATGAGCGTCACTAAGGTTCCCCTCCAAAAGTTCAATGATTCCTTTAGATTCAAATTCAATAATGATTTGTCTCCAGTGTCGTTGCTCAGCCACCTGTAGGCCCAATCGAATGGCTTCCGCCTCTGCTCTCTTGGGAGAACCTCCATGCAAAACCTTCCTGAAAAACTGGAGAACCAATCCTTCATGGTTGTGAGCCATCGCCCCCGCACCCGTAGCCATCTCGTTTGGAAGAGCAGCCCCATCCACATTGATCTTTATCCACCCTGGGTCTGGAGGAATCCAGGGAGCATTCTGAATAGGGTTATTTGGAGTTGTATTCGCCTCCCTAAAGTTGGAAGATTCTCGCATTAAGAAAGAAATTTTGTGGATTGTCGATCAAGGATCCGGAATTATCCCATTGAAGAGAACATCATTCTGCAATTTCCAAATGCACCAAAGCGCGATGGCCACAGTCCTAGCAAGGTAGTAGTCGTTAGCACCAAAATTCGGATGTTGCAGTCACTTTTTCCACCAAGAAAACATAGAATCTGATGACAAAGTTGGGCTGATAAGAGAGAGGGGGAGGCAAACCAAATGCTTCTCTCGCAAGGGCACTCTAAGAATAGGTGAGTAGTCGATTCCTCCGCTAACTGACAAAGAGGGCAAGTGGCATCAACCAAAACATGTCTCCGCCGGAGATTGACACCAACTACCACCGCATTTTGACACAACAGCCATAAGAAAACCTGGATTTTTGGAAGGATTGGGATCTTCCAAACTCTACTATCATCGCTGTCCAAACTGATACTTGTTGAAGGGAGCAATGCGTCAAAGGTCTGTTGAGCTAAATGTGAAGCTAAGCTACCTTGAAACAACCAGAAGAGGTGTAGTGCCAAACAAGCCTATCTAGATTGTTATGAATACTGATCGGAATTTTCCTAATTTCTGAGATAGTGGATTGATGAAACAAAGACTGGAGAGTATCAAGATCCCAACTCTTGTCTTCCAAATTTATCAAATCTGAAACTTTCAAACCTTGCAAAGAAATGCCTGCCAACGGAATAGGTTTAAAGGAAGGACAAGATAGGATCCAAGGATCCTCGCCCACTCTGACCAGCTCACCCGACCCTATTTGCCATCTTAGGCCTTTCTCGAGGATAGGTCGACCTGCCAAAATGCTGCGCCATGCCCAAGATGCACGAGGCTTTACCTTCGCCTGAAGAAAAGAAGAGTGGGGTAGTATAACCCTTTTAGAATTTTGGCCCAAAGAGTATCTGGTTGAGAGATTAAGCACTAACCTTGCTTGGCCAGAAGCCCCAAATTAAATGCCTGTAAATTTCGAATACCCACTCCACCTTTGTTTCTAGGTAAGTTCTTGTTAATTTTGGCCCAAGGAGTCAAGATCGAGTCTTGTGAGTTCTTGTTTACTTTGTCTTAGTGGATTCTCATGGCTGGACTAGGTCCCGTGGTTTTTTCCGGAAGGGTTTCCAAGTAAAAATCCTTGTGTTGTGGTTTGCTTGGTTTTCTATTTCTGCACTTAAACTTTATCATCCCTTAAGTTAATAATTTAACTGTTGAAATATTCAAAAGGGTAGATAGACTTTTAGGGAAACCAAACCATCCCCTTGAACTTGTGAGATTCTCAACTCAAACCCTAGATTTGAGGTTCGCCGAATTAATTTTTTCTCAACTCAAATGCTTCACTTTTGAAGTGTTCACTAAATGTGACTAAGTGAAATGGCTATGCTTTAGCATTCCATGAGATTTAGTTAGATGTGTATCCTTAGTCACACTAACTAATCATGTACTTCATTAGATTCATAATTTTAAATTACTGATACTTGGAATGCTTTTGATGCATGTTTGTGTGGCACATGATATTTTTTTGTGTGTTTCCTTTTTGTTTAGCATGGGCCTTTCTAGCATAGGTGCCTTGATTTTGGTGGTGTCATTGATCTTAGGAGGAGAAGATCAAGTTGAGTTGTTGAGGGGGAGTTTTGTGCTTGAATTGTTGAGAGGGAGTTTGTGCTTTCCATTGATATTTTGTTCCCCGCTCTTTAGTCCCCGTAATGTCTGCATTTACTTGGTTGCATTATGATTGCCTTGATAGTTCACATGTGTTAAATTGGTATATTCGTTGTTGGCATCATGATTACCTTTGGCAATTGTGCCAAAAAGGCGGAGAATGTTGGGGTACAGTTTCCCAAGTTCAGTACATTCTTTGCATTACCTGTGCTTATTTATTTTTATATTCCATACATGCTTCACTGGGTGTTTTGTTTATGAGCATGTGCAAGTGCAAGTGCAAGGTTACAGCAGACTGATTTTACTTGACAAGAGCTTCAATGTCTTTATTTAAGATGATTTTTCAATTTGTGTCATGTAATAATGTTGGAGTCATGTAATGTCCTAATTCACGGTTTTTATGTGTTTGGGTGAGTTTGTGTCAAGTCATGTACTTCAGTTTGGTTTTGCCACGGAATTGCCAAAGGGGGACATTGTAAAGTCTATGTTTTATGTGTCGGCTTATTCTGGTGTCAAAACAAGTAAGTATAGGTGTCTAAGTGTGTGTCTTGTGTTATTGCCTTCAAGCATCCACGACAAATGAAATTGAAGACCGGTTGAAAACTCGGTTGATCATTTCCTTCGGTTCACTCATAGGATGGTAAGTGACTTAGATACCATATTAACTTAGGTGGGAATCGACTTAGACTAACCATAATAGGATACCTTAGGTGGACATCATTTTGGACTAATCATATGGACCATAGGTGGTGAGATATGTAGTGCAAAACTTGTTTAAAATTCTGAAATTTTTCAAAAAACTAAGGTTGTTTGTTTTTGGCATATCTCTCAAACCATAGCTCGGATTTAGCTCCATAATATATCAAAACGACCGCATCGAAAAGAGCTAAAACTTTTATGAAAGGTGTGAGAGCCAAAAATGACTTTTAAAAATCGTGTTTGCACCTCAGGGTTGACCCTGGGCATTGAGGGTCTACCCTGAGTACAGAAAAAAAATGTATGGTGAATTTTGGCAGAGTGCTGAAAATTTGAGGGTCGACCCTGGGGGTTACTTGGGTCGACCCAAGTGCACAGTCGGTTCGACCCAAGTAATCCCCAGGGTCGACCCTGATATGGGAATTTTCCAAAATCGATTTTTTTGTCTATTTTTGGTTTTTTTAAACACTTTTAAGCAACTTCTAAACTTGGATTTTGATTCCCTATAAAGTGTGAACCCCTCTAGTTCATGGAGCAAAACTTTGGGGGGGTATAGAGAGGGTTTTTAACTCCTAGAGTTCATAAAAACTCTGGAAACTTAGTGTTCTCCTCCCCTTTGTTAGTGCATTCAACCTAGAGTTTGCAAGCCCAAAGTTTCAATTTTGCTTGTTTGGACTTGTCTTTTGAAGGAGTCCATCTAGGTGTTGATTTTTATAAAACAATCAACCCATTCTGGATAGAAAAACTTGGCCGGAGTGTTCCGGAGCCTTTGCGAAGGAGATCAATCCAAGAAAGATCGTTGATGTGTGATTTGGTCGGTGGAATCTGAAGTCGTCATTGACGGAGATCGATCGGAAGATCGTGGATTGTTTTCGAGACACAAAGAGAAGTACGAGCTGCGGCGATTGATCATGAGTCAAGTTCGAGTCTTGTAAGTTCTTGTTTACTTTGTCTTAGTGGATTCTCATGACTGGACTAGGTCCCGTGGTTTTTCCCAAAAGGGTTTCCACGTAAAAATCTTTGTTTTGTGGTTTGCTTGGTTTTCTATTTTCGCACTTAAACTTTATCATCCCTTAAGTTAATAACTTAATTGTTGAAATATTCAAAAGGGTAGATAGACTTTTAAAGAAACCGAACCATCCCCTTAAACTTGTGAGATTCTCAACTCAAACCCTAGATTTGAGGTTCGCCGAATTAATTTTTTCAATCTTGAATAGAGAAAATTCGATTCCTTTAGCGCCGGTGCACCGCTGCGGTATGAAAGTATCGGGTATTCCTATCACCAAGAACAAGCCAATCAGCCTGGGCTTTTTTCCGCCACAAAGCCTCTTCTTGAGTGAGGGCTGAATTTAACTCGTTTGTGAGAGCAAAAAGGCGTTGTCTGTTTGGAGAATCTGTCCGCTGAACTTGAATTTCAGAAATACTAGCTTTGAGAATATTGATACGATCCGGAAGGAAACCGAAAGAATTTCGGTTCCATTTGCTCAGGTCCTCCCGGCAGAAGCGGAGGTGTTGGCTGAACTTGAACATTTTGGACCCTACACAGTGTTTATGCCAAGTCGATCGGATGACTTCTGAGCAACCTGGATGAAAGGTCCACATCACTTCAAAGCGGAAGGTTTTCCATCGAGGGCGAGGATCTTCTTCTGTGTAGATCAGGAGTGGGCAATGATCCGACCCAATGGCCGGAAGAATTTTGACAAACGCCTGTGGAAAACCTCCCCGCCAAGCTGGGTTTGCAAAGGCTCTATCCAGGCGAGCTGCTATGAAATGTGGGTGTTGTCTACGGTTTGACTATGTTCATTTTAGTCTCATGGTATGCTGAATAGTTGCTAATATTGAGAAAATTTTATAGTTGCTATTTTGGGAGAAATATTATCTTGTTATTGCCTTTTGCTATCAAAGTTAAGCATAGACAAGTAATGCAGCAGGCCCAAAGTCTCATTATGACCAAGGTGGGGTTTTGGGATCGTTACAACTACTAGACTCAACTGGACACCCAAGAACCGTAGACGATCTACAGTCTTGTTTATTTTATAATTTGTGAGATGGGACTCGTTAAATGAATAAATAGCAGACAAGACTAAACAGGACCACGCGTAGCCTCCAAGGTTACCACGCCTCCCCTCTCAACTTTGAGATCAAATCACAGAAATTACGATTGAGCTCAAGGAGAGTTCAATCTCACCCATAAGTCAACGTGTCCCTATTAACTCTTCTTAATTATGGTTAAGATCACTAATCTTTAGGGTTTAATAATCTAACCTTGGTTTTTGTGAAAAAATATTTAATTCTAGTTAATAACTTTTAACCCTTAGAGTTAATATTTAAAAAAAAAAATTATCTAAAAACCAAGGTTATGTTGTTGAACTCTAAGGGTTAGTGAATCTTAACAACAGTTAATAGGAGTTAACAGGGACACGTATTAACCCGTGGGTGTGATATTCGCTTAAAAGTGTTTGTTTTTCACGATTATCCTTTTAGCATTATCGCACTCTTTTACGTAAAACTTGTATTTTTACAAACTTTTCTACGTAAGAGTTCCCTCCATTGCATAACACACACATTTCTGGTAAAAATGGTATATTTGCATAGTTTAAACACATTTCTGAAAGTCTAGATACTGAGCCATTTCAATAAACTCTCATTACGTGTTTTAACTGTCTCAGGAACCCTATCTGGACGATTTTCAAGGACCGGAGGCCGTAGTTAAGCATCAAAGCCCATTACTGAAGACTAAAGAGCCAACAGGCTATACCAAGTAGATGCAGACCAAGTATGGGCTAAGCCAAGAGATCACAATTACATAATGAGGCCTAGGGAGCTGAAGAGTCGATTTCCAAGAAAGAGGACTTGAGTAATAAAGATCACTATACAAGATAAAGGAGAAAAGCTGCTTAGTTGGTGAAATCTATGGGAGTCTGTATTAGAGACCAGGGTTCAAAACCCTCTGCCATCATTTTCTCTTCTTTTTCTCTTTTATTTCTCAAAACCCTAATCTCTCTCTCCTAATCTCATTCGTCCAACCTTAATCATCTTAGCCATCCATCCTTACTTTTGAAAACCCTAGCTAGTTCAAAAACCCTAATCCCATCTCTTTTTCCTAAACCTAGCCACCACCTTCTAGTAAATCTTAGCCACCCATATCACCAAACTCTAATCCTAGCCACCCATCTCATTTTCTTTGAAAACCCTAATCCCCTTCCATTTCTTACTTTCTTTCCTAATTTCTCTCTTATCCTAACAACTCACTTTTCAAAAGTGAAACCCTAATTTCTCTTTTTCTCTACGAAATCCTAGCCATCCATCTCATCACACCCTCTTTCTCTCCAAACCCTAACTATGATCCTATATAACCTACACCATCTCTTCCTCTAAAAAAATGGTTCTTTCCCCCATAACTTCTCTTCTCATCTCTCTCTCATTTCTCAACCCCTTTTCTATCTCTCTCTCACCCCACTCTCTATCATCTAACCTCTTCTCTCTCACACACGGATCTTTGGTTCTCTCTCTATCTCTCGGTATATCTCCATCTTTGGTGACTCTTGCAAAGGAATGAGAAAAAAAAAGAAAGTGAAGAAGAAAGCTCTCCATCTCACCATTTTTACAACTTTACTTTCGAATGTTCTTGCAATTTCTTTGTCTTCAAGTGTTGTAAGTACTTTTTAATTTAATGAATCATTCTAAATAAATGTTAGTTTTTTTTTCTCATGTTTAATTATGTTTTATGCTTGTTTCATGGATAGTGGTAGACCTTAATAATTTCTAAAAAAAAAAATGTTTTTAAAAAAATCCCATTATTCCACCATTCTCACCACTCCACCATTTTAATTTTTTCTTTATTTTATTATTTTTATTTTCTTTGTTGCACTAACTAACTAACCCCGAGTGAGGATTCGACATCCGACACAAGCCCTATACCATTCTCGTATGTATGCAGGATTCGGATTAAATTAAAGTATTGAAATAGGGTGATTCGTTTCAACGACCGAAAAACCTTGTTTCAGGGTGCAATTGAACTCCCCGAGTTCAATTACGACTAGCTGTGATTTGATCTCCTCAACTTTCCATACATCCAAGGCTGTCCTCTCTCTCTCTCTCTCTCTCATACAAGGATTAAAAATATAGTTTTGGGGATGTATCAGTCCCAACCGAAACCTATACGTATTGGTTTCGGTTGCGGTATCAGTCTCGGACGATACATATAATTTTTTTCTTTTTTATGAAAAATATAAAATCAAATAAATCAAATGATTTATAGAAACCAAATATAAAGTAATGAAAAGTTACTAAAAATAAAGTAGCAAGCACAATTACAATTTTTTTTTTTTTTGGTTGAAAGGATAACTTTATAACTAAGGAACGTTAGTTACAAAGGAGCCGAAATTATGGGGGAAAACCGGCGGATGAATCACAGAGGTATGGAAAGACCAACTGAAAATGCTTTCATTGAGAGCTTTTTGAGCAGTATGGTGTGCGAGGGAATTGGCCGTCCTGCTAATATACCGCAATTTCACACTGCCACCTCGGATTCATAGTTGTTGTATGTCCTCAATGATGGACGAAAACTCCCAATGAGCGTTACTAAGGTTCCCCTCCAAAAGTTCAATGATTCCTTTAGATTCAAATTCAATAATGATTTGTCTCCAGTGTCGTTGCTCAGCCACCTGTAGGCCCAATCGAATGGCTTCCGCCTCTGCTCTCTTGGGAGAACCTCCATGCAAAACCTTCCTGAAAAACTGGAGAACCAATCCTTCATGGTTGTGAGCCATCGCCCCCGCACCCGTAGCCATCTCGTTTGGAAGAGCAGCCCCATCCACATTGATCTTTATCCACCCTGGGTCTGGAGGAATCCAGGGAGCATTCTGAATAGGGTTATTTGGAGTTGTATTCGCCTCCCTGAAGTTGGAAGATTCTCGCATTAAGAAAGAAATTTTGTGGATTGTCGATCAAGGATCCGGAATTATCCCATTGAAGAGAACATCATTCTGCAATTTCCAAATGCACCAAAGCGCGATGGCCACAGTCCTAGCAAGGTAGTAGTCGTTAGCACCAAAATTCGGATGTTGCAGTCACTTTTTCCACCAAGAAAACATAGAATCTGATGACAAAGTTGGGCTGATAAGAGAGAGGGGGAGGCAAACCAAATGCTTCTCTCGCAAGGGCACTCTAAGAATAGGTGAGTAGTCGATTCCTCCGCTGACTGACAAAGAGGGCAAGTGGCATCAACCAAAACATGTCTCCGCCGGAGATTGACACCAACTACCACCGCATTTTGACACAACAGCCATAAGAAAACCTGGATTTTTGGAAGGATTGGGATCTTCCAAACTCTACTATCATCGCTGTCCAAACTGATACTTGTTGAAGGGAGCAATGCGTCAAAGGTCTGTTGAGCTAAATGTGAAGCTGAGCTACCTTGAAACAACCAGAAGAGGTGTAGTGCCAAACAAGCCTATCTAGATTGTTATGAATAATGATCGGAATTTTCCTAATTTCTGAGATAGTGGATTGATGAAACAAAGACTGGAGAGTATCAAGATCCCAACTCTTGTCTTCCAAATTTATCAAATCTGAAACTTTCAAACCTTGCAAAGAAATGCCTGCCAACGGAATAGGTTTAAAGGAAGGACAAGATAGGATCCAAGGATCCTCGCCCACTCTGACCAGCTCACCCGACCCTATTTGCCATCTTAGGCCTTTCTCGAGGATAGGTCGACCTGCCAAAATGCTGCGCCATGCCCAAGATGCACGAGGCTTTACCTTCGCCTGAAGAAAAGAAGAGTGGGGTAGTATAACCCTTTTAGAATTTTGGCCCAAAGAGTATCTGGTTGAGAGATTAAGCACTAACCTTGCTTGGCCAGAAGCCCCAAATTAAATGCCTGTAAATTTCGAATACCCACTCCACCTTTGTTTCTAGGTAAGTTCTTGTTAATTTTGGCCCAAGGAGTCAAGATCGAGTCTTGTGAGTTCTTGTTTACTTTGTCTTAGTGGATTCTCATGGCTGGACTAGGTCCCGTGGTTTTTTCCGGAAGGGTTTCCACGTAAAAATCCTTGTGTTGTGGTTTGCTTGGTTTTCTATTTCTGCACTTAAACTTTATCATCCCTTAAGTTAATAATTTAACTGTTGAAATATTCAAAAGGGTAGATAGACTTTTAGGAAAACCAAACCATCCCCTTGAACTTGTGAGATTCTCAACTCAAACCCTAGATTTGAGGTTCGCCGAATTAATTTTTTCTCAACTCAAATGCTTCACTTTTGAAGTGTTCACTAAATGTGACTAAGTGAAATGGCTATGCTTTAGCATTCCATGAGATTTAGTTAGATGTGTATCCTTAGTCACACTAACTAATCATGTACTTCATTAGATTCATAATTTTAAATTACTATTACTTGGAATGCTTTTGATGCATGTTGTGTGGCACATGATATTTTTTTGTGTGTTTCCTTTTTGTTTAGCATGGGCCTTTCTAGCATAGGTGCCTTGATTTTGGTGGTGTCATTGATCTTAGGAGGAGAAGATCAAGTTGAGTTGTTGAGGGGGAGTTTTGTGCTTGAATTGTTGAGAGGGAGTTTGTGCTTTCCATTGATATTTTGTTCCCCGCTCTTTAGTCCCCGTAATGTCTGCATTTACTTGGTTGCATTGTGATTGCCTTGATAGTTCACATGTGTTAAATTGATATATTCGTTGTTGGCATCATGATTACCTTTGGCAATTGTGCCAAAAAGGCAGAGAATGTTGGGGTACAGTTTCCCAAGTTCAGTACATTCTTTGCATTACCTGTGCTTATTTATTTTTATATTCCATACATGCTTCACTGGGTGTTTTGTTTATGAGCATGTGCAAGTGCAAGGTTACAGCAGACTGATTTTACTTGACAAGAGCTTCAATGTCTTTATTTAAGATGATTTGTCAATTGGTGTCATGTAATAATGTTGGAGTCATGTAATGTCCTAATTCACGGTTTTTATGTGTTTGGGTGAGTTTGTGTCAAGTCATGTACTTCAGTTTGGTTTTGCCACGGAATTGCCAAAGGGGGACATTGTAAAGTCTATGTTTTATGTGTTGGCTTATTCTGGTGTCAAAACAAGTAAGTATAGGTGTCTAAGTGTGTGTCTTGTGTTATTGCCTTCAAGCATCCACGACAAATGAAGTTGAAGACCGGTTGAAAACTCGGTTGATCATTTCCTTCGGTTCACTCATAGGATGGTAAGTGACTTAGATACCATATTAACTTAGGTGGGAATCGACTTAGACTAACCATAATAGGATACCTTAGGTGGACATCATTTTGGACTAATCATATGGACCATAGGTGGTGAGATATGTAGTGCAAAACTTGTTTAAAATTCTGAAATTTTTCAAAAAACTAAGGTTGTTTGTTTTTGGCATATCTCTCAAACAATAGCTCGGATTTAGCTCCATAATATATCAAAACGACCGCATCGAAAAAAGCTACAACTTTTATGAAAGGTTTGAGAGCCAAAAATGACTTTTAAAAATCGTGTTTGCACCTCAGGGTTGACCCTGGGCATTGAGGGTCTACCCTGAGTACAGAAAAAAATGTATGGTGAATTTTGGGCAGAGTGCTGAAAATTTGAGGGTCGACCCTGGGGGTTACTTGGGTCGACCCAAGTGCACAGTCGGTTCGACCCAAGTAATCCCCAGGGTCGACCCTGATATGGGAATTTTCCAAAATCGATTTTTTTGTCTATTTTTGGTTTTTTTAAACACTTTTAAGCAACTTCTAAACTTGGATTTTGATTCCCTATAAAGTGTGAACCCCTCTAGTTCATGGAGCAAAACTTTGGGGGGGGTATAGAGAGGGTTTTTAACTCCTAGAGTTCATAAAAACTCTGGAAACTTAGTGTTCTCCTCCCCTTTGTTAGTGCATTCAACCTAGAGTTTGCAAGCCCAAAGTTTCAATTTTGCTTGTTTGGACTTGTCTTTTGAAGGAGTCCATCTAGGTGTTGATTTTTATAAAACAATCAACCCATTCTGGATAGAATAACTTGGCCGGAGTGTTCCGGAGCCTTTGCGAATGAGATCAATCCAAGAAAGATCGTTGATGTGTGATTTGGTCGGTGAAATCTGAAGTCGTCATTGACGGAGATCGATCGGAAGATCATGGATTGTTTTCGAGACACAAAGAGAAGTACGAGCTGCGGCGGTTGATCATGAGTCAAGTTCGAGTCTTGTAAGTTCTTGTTTACTTTGTCTTAGTGGATTCTCATGACTGGACTAGGTCCCGTGGTTTTTCCCAAAAGGGTTTCCACGTAAAAATCTTTGTTTTGTGGTTTGCTTGGTTTTCTATTTTCGCACTTAAACTTTATCATCCCTTAAGTTAATAACTTAATTGTTGAAATATTCAAAAGGGTAGATAGACTTTTAGGGAAACCAAACCATCCCCTTGAACTTGTGAGATTCTCAACTCAAACCCTAGATTTGAGGTTCGCCAAATTAATTTTTTCAATCTTGAATAGAGAAAATTTGATTCCTTTAGCGCCGGTGCACCGCCGCGGTATGAAAGTATCGGGTATTCCTATCACCAAGAACAAGCCAATCAGCCTGGGCTTTTTTCCGCCACAAAGCCTCTTCTTGAGTGAGGGCTGAATTTAACTCGTTTGTGAGAGCAAAAAGGCGTTGTCTGTTTGGAGAATCTGTCCGCTGAACTTGAATTTCAGAAATACTAGCTTTGAGAATATTGATACGATCCGGAAGGAAACCGAAAGAATTTCGGTTCCATTTGCTCAGGTCCTCCCGGCAGAAGCGGAGGTGTTGGCTGAACTTGAACATTTTGGACCCTACACAGTGTTTATGCCAAGTCGATCGGATGACTTCTGAGGAACCTGGATGAAAGGTCCACATCTCTTCAAAGCGGAAGGTTTTCCATCGAGGGCGAGGATCTTCTTCTGTGTAGATCAGGAGTGGGCAATGATCCGACCCAATGGCCGGAAGAAGTTTGACAAACGCCTGTGGAAAACCTCCCTGCCAAGCTGGGTTTGCAAAGGCTCTATCCAGGCGAGCTGCTATGAAATGCGGGTGTTGTCTACGGTTTGTCCACGTGAAGGATGGGCCTTGGAAGCCCAGGTCAATTAAGTTTGCATTGGAAATTAAGTTCTGAAAAGGACGAAGCTGAGAAGGGTTTAGAGCATTACCTCCTAATTTATCATCATTTGCCAAAACATCGTTGAAATCCCCCAAGCATAACCAGGGCTCCGAACGGTGTTGTCCCACATCAGTTAAGTTACTCCAAAATATGCGCCGATAAGTTGCATCGTTTGGGCCATAAATGAAGGTCATCCTCCATCCATTAGAAGAGCCAGAGATAGAAGCATCAATCATATTAGGATCTCAGCTGAATTTACAATAACTGGAGGTCCAGAACTGGACCACAAGAGAGCAAGCCCACCGGAAAGCCCAATGGGCTCCACCGTGGCTACATTGTCGTAATTGAGTTGCCGCTCTAGCTCTAGCTGAAGAATCTTTGGACGTTTATTTTTTGTTTCCATCAGAAAAATTATGTGTGGCCGTGAAAGAATGAGAGACTATATCCCTCAACACACGAAGTGTCCGAGGGTGGCCCAACCCTTGGCAGTTCCATCCAAGGATTTTGCATTGCGGAGGGGATGACTGGTCCCTGCCAGCCATCCCTGAGTTGTATTGCACCTGAGTGCAAGTCGGAGGTAAAGAATCCGGAGTAGAACTCGGAAACGTCGCATCCTCTGGTGAATCCCCAAAACGTTTTGCAGAAAGGGTGGACTCCATCTTGAGATTTCGAGCTTGGGAGAAGATGGCCCGAGGAGTCTTCTTAATCGTGATCTTGGAGGGTCGCTTGATATGGCGGACTGGTAAAGTTGGACTCTGATAAACGGAGTCCATCTGTGATGTGAGTGAGTGGCCACTCTCCGAGCGAGCTGGGCCCAGGTTCGGACTAGTTAAAAAAGGTTGTGGGTTGTTTAACATAGTGGGTAACAAAGTGGGAATGTTGGGTCAAGAAAAATGGGTTTGGATAAGGTGAGAGGGTGGATCTTGGGTCGTTTGAAGCCTCCTCGGATAAAATTAAGGGGTTCAAATCCGATCGCGGCCTTAGGGGACACTTTCTCATACTTGCGACGATAATTCCATCATTGTGTTTGTTACCTGGTGCAACGGAATGCACTGTCGGGCAGCAATTGGATGGGTCTTGTGTAACGGTCTCCTCTGCAGGAAGGACTCTGGCGCACGATAGTTCCGTATCTAATTGAGTGTCAGCTATATATTCTGGCCAGCTCGGGGACCCCCTGAGAACACCGGCCGGCAAGTAGCCTTCTCCAGCAGTGACCGTAGCTCCTTGCGCCCAGGTAGAGGGGTGGAAAAGCTCAGCTCTCAGCCAAGATCCGAAAATGGTTCCTGGATCGATCTGTTTCTACTGCTCGCTGATCTTCCATCCCTCGGCGGTTGGTGTTCTCCTCGCAACGCAATGCCTATCATCATGACCAATCTGACCACAGATATATAGCAACAAGGTAATGGGAGTATGGTCTGAAGCTTGAGGACCACGTAGGGACTTAAAGGGAGGAGAACGTTGATGATCGTAAGTACTGTCCACGACTCTCACCTCAGCCTGAGACATCAACCGCCTCTAAGGTCCCCCAACTTCTGAGCGATGACCTCTCCCACCTCAGGAGGAAGCCCGTGAACTTGGATCCAAATCGGCAGATTCGTAAGTTGAAGCTCCGATACCAAAATGTCCGGCATCAACAGAGGGTGGCCGTTGAATGACCACGGTTGATGATTGATCACTCTTATCAACCTCCATTGCTGATGAGAACTTAAAAAGTAGAAATCCATTATCCAAGTCAGAAACACTCACCGGAGAGCGGGAGTTCCAAGCTCTCACTGTCGTCTTCTTCGCAGCATTTAAGTTGAGAGGCCGATCTGATAGGAAAATATGCCTTTAAGTCCCTTCGCAATAACCCCTGGTTCGATGGAGATAGGTTCGTTGAGGTGTTGGATGGATAGGCGACTTCTCAGGTCATCGGCAAGGAGTTCCGTCGACTGTACTTTTGAAGTGCTGGCCATTGTGAAGAGAGAATTGAGAAAACCGAAAAAAACAATCAAACCCAGACAGTTTGGGGAAGAGATAGTCTGATAAAAGACAGGATAGGAAGCAAAAGTCCTGGTCATAGTTAATCTCTGACTTGAAAACCATATTTAATTAGCGAAATTGAAACATGAATGGTCTCTGAATTCTGATCACCTGGTTTCAGTCATCCCTTCCCTTCTCTTCTTTGGTATTGGGAAAAGCAAAAGACTTAACACGAAATCTTTTATTTATGAATGACCCAAGTGATGCATCTCTAATCAAATTATCAGTGACCAAATCTAAAATATTTATAGACGAGAAGGGATGGTGTAGTTGCATGAAGAACGAGAGATTGGCATTTCTATATCTTTTGAGGATGCTTTTGTCATTTCACTAAGCTAAGTCGGTGTCACAATTGCGTTTAGTTTAAGCTTTATTATTGGTTGATTTATTATTTCTCCCTTGGGCTATATAAAAGCCTTCGCTGCCTGCCCCCCCATCTGTATTGCATCATTCAAGCAAATTCTACAAACTGTATTAGAAAAGAAAAGAGAGAGAATTCATAGAGAGTTCAATTTGAATCTTTTTTGTTTTTGGTGCTATCAATTTGAGTCTTGGGGAGAACTTACCCACACCGCCAGCCCCTGATAACCCAGCAGTAGCTGGTGGGTGTAACAGATCATTTCTTGTACATATATCCAAGAGATGTTCCTATCTTGTTGGAACCTCAACCTCAAAACTCCATGGAGGCATTGCCAGCCAAGTTAAGGAGCAGCGAGCAAGGCTCTAAACCCTGTGCCGGTGCGCCACCATGCTGGTTTGCTGGTACATTCATGGAGATGACTAGATGCCTTTGATTCTTCTTCCTTGTTTTCTTTCTTTACCAACAGACTGACTAACCGGGCTCGTCTTTCTGGGGACGATTCTATGTGGATTCTCAAACTAGTTGTCATTCTTATATTAAGAACATAAACTTATGAAAGGTTAGGAGACTATCTCCTGTTTTTTTTTCTCTTTCCTTATCTGTCTCCCTCTACCCTTCTTTTATAGGCGTTCATCTCTACTCTCAGAATGCGTTGTGAAAGAACAAACCCTTTGGAGTATGAGGAATTGCTTGCCATACTCTTTAACAATTCAAATTAAAAAAAAGTCACTCCCCACCATTTCCCTAATATAAAACAGAAATGTTTTTTGCCAGTCCACTTGTGATCCCACAGAAGGTCATTTGTTTGACTTAAGATTATCTCAGTTATAACTGTTCTCAAAGAGACCAGTTACAACCAAGAGATGACATATGTTCATTTTCCATCCATGTTAACACCTATCTAATAGAACAGTAACAGCACATTAACGGCAAGGACAGTGTCATGTCAACAGTTATAACCGGTCTAAAAACCTGAGAGAATCCAAGTCTTTGTTTCATTACCGAAAATGGGCTGCAAACTTCCAGGTACTTTTTTACAGCAAAATGGTGAAAAAATATAATAATATCTGGTGTCGTGCAAGTGGTGCAGATTCCCAATTAAGGATATTGATGATTGATGAAAGCAGTGATTCCATTTTGTATGCCTTAAGTTCGGAAAATTGAAGTCTCGGAATCCAAAATTGCTATTAACAAGGGTGTGGCTCTCTCTCACGCTTCAAAGAAACTGACGCTAACTGACCTCTGTGTAACTTCTCATAAACCATAAAAGCAAGATATATCCCCAAGAACAGGAAGAAGTTGCAGACGAGCCCCCAAGGTTCTTTCTACTACTTTGTTGGAGATGTTATATACAGAAAGAGTTGTAGGCAGCATGCGGTCTTCTTCAATCTAGTTCCCATGACTGCAAAAAGAAGGGCAAGAAACACGTAACACTTTACTGTACAGTATTCCCCAATTCGATTAACTAATCTGAGTGATTGTGACCAGATTACATAACTTTCAGCATTCCGAGCAATTTGACTAACTGATCAACTGATTGAGACCAGATTACATAATTTTCAGCAGCTCATACCAATGTAATAAAACAGCACCATATGTAGTATATAAAGGCAAAACACATCAATTACCCAGATGCATGATATTAAACTCTTTGTACCCATCAGTAAATTGGAAAGCAGAGGTGCAACAGTGGAGAAAGGCCTACAAGATGCAGACCCACCTTCTGATATGACGAGATATACCATTAACCCCCGTCTGTCAATCGATTCCTGAGAGAACTACCAAGTGCAGTTGTTCCTTGGAAAATGAATGGCAGCAATGTCAGAGTAACTGTCGGTATCATAAATTTCCAGCAGGATAAGATTGGCAAGAAAGTGAATGCAAAAATAGAAATTCAGAAGAGTCGTCTGGAATCGGAAAATATTTTTCAAGTAATTTATTTCGAGCCAAGAAAGACATTTCTGGAAGAGCAGTTAGAACCCAAGACAAGGACATCATGTGTGGTCACAGCGAAATTTCATCAGGCAGGAATAGGTAGCGGAAGCGAGAATCAAAGGGAAGAATGCCACAGTTGCGAGAGCCAAGAAAGCTCTGCCGCCTCTGTGATATGCATTGTTCAACAAAGGCAGCCTGGTGGGGAGGAAGGTAACTAGAGATCCATATAGCTAAATTGGAATCATCCACAAAACCTCTAGCAAAGCAGTGGAGCATTTTTGGCACCAGGAGCCTCCCTTTGCTGCTCACTCCAACTGAAGCTCGAATGTAGTCCCGCTGAGCTTCTTGAAGCTCCTCCCTCACATTCTTGGCAGTGTAGATCCTTACCTGCACAGCCAATAATACTTCAGTTCCAATATAATCTATGAGCCAAGTTTTTGTAGTTGGAACCCGCAGATCCTGGTTGACTGCCATTTTCCAAGCCGATCAGCGGATCTCCAATTTGCAATGGGTTAAATGTGTTGAGAAGAAGCTGAGGCTTGAGAGAAAATTACCGCAGGTGATGAGTACATCCCACAGCTGAGAGCAAAAGCTACAAGCGGTTCAAAAGTATCAATCGTGAACTTCCGTTGCTCCTCTGATACCTTCAACTTGTGAAGGGCAAGAAGCAAAGCCTGAAAATATACCAAACAATAGATATTAATCATCACAATAAAGTAAAACCCACAACTACTCATATAACTTCAGATGATGCAAATTCATACAGTTTGTGGCCTATGGACTGGTGGCTTCATCTTCAGAATTACATACTCAATAGCAGCAGCATTGAAAGAATGCCCCCCAACAGTGTATGCTGCCTGAGAAAACAAACATTGCATAAAAAACATTGTTTTAAGAATGAAACTGTAGCCACGTGTTTCTCGTGAAAGAACAAAAATACAAATTATTGTGTTTCCTTGTGCTTGAACTACAGGAAGTTGTCTCTGGATATTTGGTCGAGTTTTGAAGCTCCGATGAAGGTTTTTTCATACCATATTTACTGCAAAAAGTATATTTTTTATTCACATGTTGCTGTTTATTAGTTAAAATTATTGTGTTTGATCAGTGAATAGCATATAATTGTTGTTTAGTGAAAATCATTCCATTTTTATCATATAGGACTTGTGGTTTTAGAAGTCTTTAGAAGTGTTGTGTGCTGATTTTGCTTCTTCTTTTTAAGGTGCTTAATCATAGCTAATTTTAAAACTGGATATCCACATACTAGCAGTAGTATTAATAATGAAGGACATGGTTTTCAAATAGCAACAGTAAAGTTTAATGATTCAAATTTTCTAGACTGGTCTAGATCTACCAAATTGTTCTAGGGGAAAAGAAGAAGAGTTATGTTGATGGTACCATTCTCCAACCTAATGACAATTGACAATGATAAATCTTTTGTAGATTGAGATTCTGAGAACATTATTGTAATGCCATGGATTCTAAATTGTATGGAACCAGCTATTAGTAAGACATTTATGTTTGTGAGCACAGTAAAGGAATTGTGGAATGCTGTTACAGAATCTTATTCCTTTAAGAAGAATTATGTTAGGGTGTATGAGTTGATAGACACTATCAGTAAGTTCAGACAGGGTGAGAAAACATTGAATGAATACTATGCCAGGTTGCGAGGTTTATCAGATGAACTGAATCACTTCCAACCCATATCTTGTTCAGCATGTGCTGGTGAGCAACGACCCAGTATTGAGCAGAAAAAGATGTTTGACTTGATTCATCAAGTGAATTGGGAGTATGAGGTTGTACAGGCTAACATTCTGGAGCATGAGACTCTACTTTCACTTGGGACAGTTTTCTCTCTTCTTCAACAAGAGGAGAGATGCAGGATAATCATGGATACATCTAACAATACTCCAGAGAGATCAGCCCTTGCCACTAATTCTTATTCTAGACGGGAAGATGATAGTAGCCGTGGAAGGTCAGGTCATACTTCTTATGACAATGACAAGTTCAAGTGTACTCATTGAGGTTGTTCTGGCATACCAGGGAGACATGTTGGGACTTCGTGGTCATACCCCAAAGTTTAATCAAAGCAGATCCTTTGTTGCTCAAGTGTCTCATATGTTGGTGGTTCTTTTGTTGGAGTTACATCCTTACCTCAGTCTACAACTCATGAATCATGATACATCTGTTCAAGCTGCTACCTCTTCACAGAAGATAGTTACTATTCGCAAACATGAGCTTGAGTCTCTGTAGAATGATGTCACAGTTAGAGAGTATTTCATAGACTGCCTTCCTTCACTCAAGTACATGTGGATCTACACATAGTGTCATTTTCTGTCCTTCCTGTAGAATATTAAGCTTTCATGTAAGGACTTTGCTACTGAGACCCCATTAGGGCCAAGACCACCGAGACCATGCTCTAAGAGCATTGGATTTCAGGTGGGGCCCATTTCACATGGTAGGCCCCACCTGAAATGCCATGCTCTTAGAGCATGGTTTCGGTGGTCTCGACCCTAAGGGGGTCTCAGAAGCTTTATCCTTCTTGTAATTAGGGGTATTCTTGTAATTAGGGGAAACCCTTCTTATAATGCTTATTAATAGAATATGATAGAGGGAGAGAAAGACAAGTTCTTTACTCTTTGTCTCCTTCTCTTCTTCTTCTTCTTCCTCCTTCAAACCCTAAAACCTATCCCTAAGGAATTCCATTTGGTATCAGAGCATCTTCAAGCACAAAGGAAAAGCAAGAAGAAGAACAAACCCACCGGAGGCTGCAGACGTCAGCAGTCGTACGGCTGATGTCATGATGGCGTCAGTATGACATCGGTTGGTAAGATGACCACGGCACTTGTGATAGTGACAGTACTCATGCACCCGTGGTCCCGATGTAATATCCGGCACCGCCCTCGCCGGCCACTCAAAGTATGGCTGATCCTCCATTGACCTCATAATGGTCGCCGGGCTGACTGTGAAATTGGTGCGCGGTGCCTGATCTGCAAAAGATCGCCTCTCATTAGGCTGTACGCCTCTCTCGTGCTGTACTTGAGGTTGCACTTGGCGTGGCTAATACTGCTGCCTCGCCTGCTGGTCGTTAGGACGCCTCTCCGTCCTGCTCTGATGCTGGTTAAAGTTTCTCTCAAACGGGCGCCGATCCGGCTGATCCCGTTGAATCACATACACAACTCTCTCCCTCCGCTTCCTTGGTGGTGAGCCCTCAGATGATGAAGACTCGTACCTTTGCTTCTTCTCCTTCCTCTTCGATGGTCGGTGTGCCCTTTCCGCGACATCCACCACTCTCGCTCTGGGCTTCGGTGCTGACACAACGGATACGTCCTCCTCGTACCTCCCGTACTTAGTGGCACGTACCATCAACTCGTCCATCTTGACAGGATAGTCAAGAGCTAAGGACTTGTAGAGCTCGGAATGCTTGGGGATAGCATTCTTGAAAGCGGCGATGCAGCTTGCTTCATCAACCTTGTCTATGTTGTGGACTTCATCGGTGAAACGCGAAATGAAGTCCTTCAAGGATTCGGCTGGCTTCATCCTCAAAGAGAAGAGAGTATCTGCACCCGCCTTCTTCTTCTTATTGATGATGAAGCGATCAATAAAGGCCGACCGGAGCTCTGAGAAGTTACTGATGGAACCAGGAGGCAAGTTCCGAAACCACTTCGATGCTGCCCCAGACAGGCTGTTGGGGAAAGCCTTGCAATACAAGTCATCATCTGGATTACGAACAGCCATCGCGTGCTTGAAGTCAAACAAATGCTCCTCCGGGTCCGTCTTTCCAGTGTACATGGGGAAGATCGGAGTTATGAACTTGGAAGAAGTATAGGACTGGTTGATGGCGTCCGTGAAGGGAGAGTTCTCAACGTTGTCCTTTGCTGACTGAGCAAAGTGGTCAGGAATCCCTCCCTTCATGCTCTTAACGCGAGCACCGATTAAAGCCTCCACCTCCTTGGCTGTTACCCAAGTCTTCTGGGTGTCTGCGCCTCCAGTACCCACTCTTAGGTCTTCTCTTCCTGCCCCTTCCCGGAAATCCACACGATCTGAAGGGATACTCTGCTCTGCTCGAACCGGAGGCTGCCTTACATCCCCTTCAGTAGGAAGAAGCACAAACCTGGTCTCACGGTTCTCCGGGGCAGAAGGAGAAGAAGAGAAGTCAAACTGACGTCTCAAGGAAGGCCTCTGCAGTGGCACCTCCTCCACCTCGAGCCTGCTATGCTCGAACGCCTCCAGCCTTGCTTGCATCAACTGTTGCTGCCTGGTGATTTGGTCCAGAGCAGACTGCTGCAGTTGCAGCATTGCCAAGACGCGATCTGAAACAGAGAGCTCAGCAGGGGGAGGCACGGTCCTCTCTGGTTGCCCAGACGAAGGACTGGCTCCAGGAATGTGCACGACAGAGGGTATGAAAGAAGTGGAATGAGGGGTTTGATCCTCATGCCCGAACACTTCTGACTGATCAGCCATGATCACAGAGAGCGAAGGGGGGTTCGTTTATTATTCCCACAGACGGCGCCAATTTTGTGAGGGGAGAAAATGCCGGTCAAACACGCGTCAGCAGCAGTTACCTCCACGTCCTGGTTTGCTGGTAGAAGGTTGGAGCGGAGGGTGTGGCACCCTGACCTGTACTCCGATGATAAAGTCAGTAGGGGTAGAAGATGGTGAACAGTAAGCACAAGAACAAACACTGAAAAAAAAATGCTCAAGGCACTAGGAGCACTGAACACGTATTCTCGGATCTGGGTTTTTCTGATCCCCCCCCACGTGCACTAAAAATCACGGGGTTTATATAAGGCAAGGTTGGTATGGCCATCGATGACCATGGATGGCCATAGGTGTCCATACCACGTGTCTTAGCACTCATTGCCAAATATCTGAGATATATCTGCCGTCGGTTGCATTACACGTGAGAGCCTCCTATAAGTCCAATCGGACGGGATCGGACGGTACGCAGAAGTGACCAGCATTAAATGCCAGGACAGTGCTTTCGGCACGAAACGGCGAGTTCGGCACACTTGTCGGAATTACGGATCGCCTCCTGATCACTTCCTCCTACGAGTCGGTCTCGTTGTTGACCCAAGCTCGGTTACGGCGTAGATGCCTCAAAACACAGCACGACCTCGTTGTTGGTGAGACAACGGTCTCGTTGTTCGCGCAACGACAACGACGTTGTCAAGAGCACAACGTTAACGTTGTGCTTTAGACAACGAGCACGTCGTCAAAGTCACAACGGAAACGTTGTTCTGCAAGAGAACAAAGACGTCGTAATGCGCACAACGGGATCGTTGTGCATCGGACAACGTGTGACCCCGATATTTTAAGCACGTGACCCCAACTTGTGTCCACGTGTCACTTTCGTGAACAAAACGACAAAAACGAGCTCGTCCCTCAACGCTGAGTTGGTTTTACGAATTTTATCCGTTACAAGAAGCATCAATCATATTAGGATCTCAGCTGAATTTACAATAACTGGAGGTCCAGAACTGGACCACAAGAGAGCAAGCCCACCGGAAAGCCCAATGGGCTCCACCGTGGCTACATTGTCGTAATTGAGTTGCCGCTCTAGCTCTAGCTCTAGCTGAAGAATCTTTGGACGTTTATTTTTTGTTTCCATCAGAAAAATTATGTGTGGCCGAGAAAGAATGAGAGACTATATCCCTCAACACACGAACTGTCCGAGGGTGGCCCAACCCTTGGCAGTTCCATCCAAGGGTTTTCATTGCGGAGGGGATGACTGGTCCCTGCCAGCCATCCCTGAGTTGTATTGCACCTGAGTGCAAGTCGGAGGTAAAGAATCCGGAGTAGAACTCGGAAACGTCGCATCCTCTGGTGAATCCCCAAAACGTTTTGCAGAAAGGGTGGACTCCATCTTGAGATTTCGAGCTTGGGAGAAGATGGCCCGAGGAGTCTTCTTAATCGTGATCTTGGAGGGTCGCTTGATATGGCGGACTGGTAAAGTTGGACTCTGATAAACGGAGTCCATCTGTGATGTGAGTGAGTGGCCACTCTCCGAGCGAGCTGGGCCCAGGTTCGGACTAGTTAAAAAAGGTTGTGGGTTGTTTAACATAGTGGGTAACAAAGTGGGAATGTTGGGTCAAGAAAAATGGGTTTGGATAAGGTGAGAGGGTGGATCTTGGGTCGTTTGAAGCCTCCTCGGATAAATTAAGGGGTTCAAATCCGATCGCGGCCTTAGGGGACACTTTCTCATACTTGCGACGATAATTCCATCATTGTGTTTGTTACCCGGTGCAACGGAATGCACTGATCCCCTCCACCTGTCGGGCAGCAATTGGATGGGTCTTGTGTAACGGTCTCCTCTGCAGGAAGGACTCTGGCGCACGATAGTTCCGTATCTAATTGAGTGTCAGCTATTCTGGGGACCCCCTGAGAACACCGGTTTTCCTCCCTGGCCGGCAAGTAGCCTTCTCCAGCAGTGACCGTAGCTCCTTGCGCCCAGGTAGAGGGGTGGAAAAGCTCAGCTCTCAGCCAAGATCCGAAAATGGTTCCTGGATCGATCTGTTTCTACTGCTCGCTGATCTTCCATCCCTCGGCGGTTGGTGTTCTCCTCGCAACGCAATGCCTATCATCATGACCAATCTGACCACAGATATATAGCAACAAGAGGGAAGACGTTCATAGGTAATGGGAGTATGGTCTGAAGCTTGAGGACCACGTAGGGACTTAAAGGGAGGAGAACGTTGATGATCGTAAGTACTGTCCACGACTCTCACCTCAGCCTGAGACATCAACCGCCTCTAAGGTCCCCCAACTTCTGAGCGATGACCTCTCCCACCTCAGGAGGAAGCCCGTGAACTTGGATCCAAATCGGCAGATTCGTAAGTTGAAGCTCCGATACCAAAATGTCCGGCATCAACAGAGGGTGGCCGTTGAATGACCACGGTTGATGATTGATCACTCTTATCAACCTCCATTGCTGATGAGAACTTAAAAAGTAGAAATCCATTATCCAAGTCAGAAACACTCACCGGAGAGCGGGAGTTCCAAGCTCTCACTGTCGTCTTCTTCGCAGCATTTAAGTTGAGAGGCCGATCTGATAGGAAAATATGCCTTAAGTCCCTTCGCAATAACCCCTGGTTCGATGGAGATAGGTTCGTTGAGGTGTTGGATGGTCATCGGCAAGGAGTTCCGTCGACTGTACTTTTGAAGTGCTGGCCATTGTGAAGAGCAAAAATTGAGAAAACCGAAAAAAACAATCAAACCCAGACAGTTTGGGGAAGAGATAGTCTGATAAAAGACAGGATAGGAAGCAAAAGTCCTGGTCATAGTTAATCTCTGACTTGAAAGCCATATTTAATTAGCGAAATTGAAACATGAATGGTCTCTGAATTCTGATCACCTGGTTTCAGTCATCCCTTCCCTTCCCTTCTCTTTTGAAGAAATCTTTCCTTCTCTTCTTTGGTATTGGGAAAAGCAAAAGACTTAACACGAGATCTTTTATTTATGAATGACCCAAGTGATGCATCTCTAATCAAATTATCAGCAGTGACCAAATCTAAAATATTTATAGACGAGAAGGGATGGTGTAGTTGCATGAAGAACGAGAGATTGGCATTTCTATATCTTTTGAGGATGCTTTTGTCATTTCACTAAGCTAAGTCGGTGTCACAATTGCGTTTAGTTTAAGCTTTATTATTGGTTGATTTATTATTTCTCCCTTGGGCTATATAAAAGCCTTTGCCGCCGCCCCCCCCCCCCCCCCATCTGTATTGCATCATTCAAGCAAATTCTACAAACTGTATTAGAAAAGAAAAGAGAAAGAATTCATAGAGAGTTCAATTTGAATCTTTTTTGTTTTTGGTGCTATCAATTTGAGTCTTGGGGAGAACTTACCCACACCGCCAGCCCCTGATAACCCAGCAGTAGCTGGTGGGTGTAACAGATCATCTCTTGTACATATATTGTCCAAGAGATGTTCCTATCTTGTTGGAACCTCAACCTCAAAACACCATGGAGGCATTGCCAGCCAAGTTAAGGAGCAGCGAGCAAGGCTCTAAACCCTGTGCCGGTGCGCCACCATGCTGGTTTGCTGGTACATTCATGGAGATGACTAGATGCCTTTGATTCTTCTTCCTTGTTTTCTTTCTTTACCAACAGACTGACTAACCGGGCTCGTCTTTCTGGGGACGATTCTATGTGGATTCTCAAACTAGTTGTCATTCTTATATTAAGAACATAAACTTATGAAAGGTTAGGAGACTATCTCCTGTTTTTTTTTCTCTTTCCTTATCTCTGTCTCCCTCTACCCTTCTTTTATAGGCGTTCATCTCTACTCTCAGAATGCGTTGTGAAAGAACAAACCCTTTGGAGTATGAGGAATCCACCGGAGGCTGCAGACGTCAGCAGTCGTACGGCTGATGTCATGATGGCGTCAGTATGACATTATCCAAGGTAACTTTTGGTGGGTTTTTTTCTTTGGGTCTGGTAGATCTATTTAGAAGAATTATGGTGATTTTTTCGAGATTTATTAGAGATTTTAAGTGAATTTTTGAGAATTTTTTTGTGAAAAAAATTCCGAAAAATACCCTTACATACCAGTCGAAAATACTCCTTGTAGGGGGCATTAAACTCAGGGATATTGGTAGTTAAAGATCCCCCTCAAAATTTCGGACCTTTCGGTACCGGTTTCCCGGCAATTAGAATCTTGTCAGAGCTCCGGCGAGCAATTTTCTCATATATATTTTCCGGCAAATCACGATTTGCATTTTTTCTCTCCTTTTTCATATTGTAACCTTCATGGATGATGTTTGGATGGATTATAAATGCTATATGATGAAGTTTGGGTGCCCTCAAGGTGTTTGCTTACTTTTGAGGAGTTTTTTGGTCGTTGAACCATTGGTGTTCTTTTTTCTTTTTTTTTGGTAGAACCTAGTGGTACATGCTAGAAGTGTGTTCAGGGGCTGGATTTGTGCAAATCAGTCCTTAAGTGACAAAAGATGGGCGATTCTGATGTTAGTCAGTCTTCACTGGCTCTGCCTTCTGATGATAGTTACTTGCATTTGGGACATGGTGACTCCCCCAGCCTTCAAATCACTACCGTAAAGTTGAATGACAACAATTATCTTGCATGGTCTCAGTCAGCCATATTATTCATAACAGGGAAGGGTAAAACTGAGTACCTAACTGGCAAGAGTAAGAAGCCTCTGGCTACTGATCCTACTTTCAAGAAATGGCAGGCCGAGAACGCCACAGTCATGTCATGGCTTCTCTACTCCATGATTCTAGATCTTAGCAATTGATATATCTTCTCTCCACAAACCAGGAGATATGAGAGGCTGTGAAGTAGACTTACTCTGAGGGGGGCACACATGCTAGAGCTTATGAGTTGCGCCCAGTGTAGTCAAGGTGTCTAGGCGATGCCTAGGCGATTAGGCCTGGCTAGGCGAGGCGTTGCCTAGGCGATAAAAATAATTAAATTATATTTATATATATTAAAAATATTTATATGTAATATTACTATATACACATTATATATATAATAGATACATAATTAGTTTGAAGTTTTCTAACTTTTAAGGTGATTTTGAGTGTTGACTTTGGATGTTGCTTTAAAGTTTAAATGCACCACCTATATTTAAGATAATGTTTAGACTTTAAAAGAGGGTTTTAAAATAGGGTTTAAGAGTTTAAATGATGGTTTTAAAATAGGGTTTAAAATGGGAAATGTTTAACTTAACACCGCCGCATTTCACTGTAGAGGAATGTGCGGACATCATTGGTCCATGTCCCCCTTTTTAACACCTATCAGTTGTGGTTAAGATTCATTCACCCCTAGGATTAAGCAATCTAACCTTAGTTTTTGAAAAAAAATTATATTAACCTTAATTTTCTTAAGCTTAACCATAGTTAAAGGGGTATTAAAAGGGACACGTGGACACAACATTTGACTATATAGTCAAATGTGTGATGGGTTAATCACTACCCCATTTAAAATATGGATTAAAAGAGGTTTTTAAATGAATTTTTAAAATAGGATTTTAAAGAAAGGTTGAAAAGAGGGTTTTAAAATATGTTTTTAGAAAAAAAATTGTATGGACCGCCTAGGCAGTCGCCTAGCGCCTAGATACCTAGGCGTCGCCTAGGCGACAAATAGTGAATTTCGCCCGCCTAGGCAGTTGAGGCCCAAAAATGCCTAGGCGACCATCTTGACTACACTGGTTGCGCCAATGAATTGGGCAACTGAGACAGGGGGATACTTCTCTGGCCACTTACTACTCTACTCTCCGCCGTCTGTGGGAATAATTTGACATGTTTCATATGTATACGACACAGTGCACTGAAAATTTCGTAGGGTATAATAAGTATGTTGATGAACACAGGGTCTATGAGTTTGTTGGTTGGCCATAATCCCGAGTATGAGCAAATCCGTGTTCAGATTTTGGGGAAGGATCTCCTTCTGTCCATCACTGAGGCATATTTCACTCTCCACAGGGAGGAGCGTCGCCGAAATAACATACACACTTCTTCTCTAGAGCGGTCTACTCTTTCTTAATGGTCTAAACATGGCGGTCGTGATAGCTTTCGTGGAAACAGGGGAGGTGGTAGGTCAGGAAACGTCGGTAATGAGAGAGACCGGCTGAAGTGTGATCACACTCAACACACCCGTGATACTTGTTGGGACCTCCATGTTCGCCCATAGTAGAGAGGTGGTGGTCGCAGTGACCATGGTGGTGGTCGTGGTGGAGGCTCTAGCGCTCACTCAATTGCCTCTTATCTAGCTCCTGTTCCTACATCTGGTGTATCGTCATCTTCTGGCAGCCTTAGCCTTTCTCGTGCTGAGATAGAGGCATTTTGGCATTTTATGGGCCAGTTGGAGCAGCCGGGTACATCTTCCATATCCACGTTTGCTCACTCAGGTACATCAGCTTCGGCTTTTAGTGCATCTGTCTCCACATCTGCTCGCCCCTGGATTATTGATTTATGGGCCTCAGATCACATGACGGGTATGTCATCTTTGTTTGCCTCCTATCATATTTGCTCAGGTAGGGACAAAGTTATAATCGATGATGGGTCTTACTCTTCTATTGCTGGGAAGTATAGCATCTCTGCTACCTCATCTATGCCTTTATCATATGTTCCTAATTTTTCTTTAAAATTTGTCTGTGAGTCACCCAACCAAGTCCTTGAATTGTAGTGTCATCTTTTTTCCCTCTCACTATGTCATTCAAGACTTGGAGACGAGACAGACGATTGGTAGAGGCTATGAGGAGAGGGAATTGTACTTGTTGGATAGTTCCTCACCGGTGGCTTCTCCTGTTCAGCAAGTTCGTGATGGGCCTAGCAGTAGTAGTAGTAGTAGTGACCGCAACATTTTACAGTTGTTGTAGTGGCATAGACGTTTCGGACACCCATCCTTTTTTATGTTAAAGAAATTATTTCCACAGTATTTTGTTTCTGTTTGTCTGAATTTCAATGTGAAACTTTTGAATTTGCAAAAAAAAGTCGATCTTCGTATCCTACTTATGGTACTAGAAGTAATTCACTTTTTTCCATTGTTCATTCTAGTGTGTGGGGTCCTGCTCCTATTACTTCATCTCGTGGATTTCGTTACTTTGTTACATTTGTTGATGATTTATCGAAAGTAACATGGGTTTACTTATTGAAACAGAAGAGTGATGTTTGCTCTATTTTTCAATCTTTTCATAAAATGCTTAAAACCCAGTTTGATGTTAAGTTAAAGATCCTTCGTTCAGACAATGGTGGAGAGTATCCGTCTACTACTCTCATCTCCTACTTCCAAGATCACGGAATTATCCATCAAACTACTTAGTGTTGCTAGTTGCTACTACCCAGCAACATGGTCTTGCTGAAAGGAAGAACTGTTACTTGTTGGAAATCACTGGTGCTCTTTTGTTTGTTAATAATGAAGTCGACACATTTACACCAAGTTTACAAAAATGTGTCGATTTCGTAAACCACACAAATAGATTTCATGTCGGTACCCATAGAAAAGGAAGTGTTTTGAAGGAAACAATAGGAAATGTGGCAGGAAATACTTTAATTTTGATGTCGCGAGTAGATTTCATATAAGTACCTTAAGAAATGAAAGCATTTCGTAGGAAACGTGTTGATTTTTTAAACCATGGGTGATGATCGTGACAAGTTGATGTGTAGAGTGTGAACATTGTGGTCACATTCACCATACCAAGGACACTTGCTGGGATTTTCATGGCTGCCCTCAGTAGAGGGGTCCCTCAGGTGGTGTCGTGGTGGTCGAGGAGGTAGTCGCTACAGTGGTGGAGGGGGATTGAACGCTCATTTTGTAACCTCTACTAAGACTTCATAGCATACCCATACATTTGCACAAGCTTCTTCAACAGGCAGTATGGGACTTTCACGAGGTGAGATCGACGCCTTTAGACGTTTTATGACTCAATTAGAGCCTCCCAGTACTGTTTACACATCATCATTTACTCATTCAGGTACTTCAACTATGGCTTTTAGTGCCTTTGTTTCTACTCCTAACCACTCCTGGATTATTGATTCAGGGGCATCAAATCATGACTGGTATGTCTTCCATTTTTTCATCCTATCACATAAGTTCTGCTAGGGAAAAAGTAAAAGTTGTTGATGGCTATTACTATTCTATTGCAGGCAAGGGTAGTATTATTGTTAATCCTTCAATGCCATTATCTCATGTACATGTACCTAACTTTGCTTTAAACCTTCTATTTGTGAGTCATATCACATAGTCCTTGAATTGTAGAATCACTTTTATCCCATCTCATTGTGCTTTCTAGGACTTGGAGAGGAGGATAATTGGTACATGAGGGAGGTCTTTATTTGTTGGATCCTCCATCACGTATTGCTACATCTGTCCAAAAGCTACCATCTGGTGTTAGGAGTGTGTTCGAAAGAGTTGTTACAGTGGCACAAGTCAGTGTTTTAAAACCCGAAAACTCGACTCGACTCGGAAACTTGCCGAGTAGAGTCAACTCGGAAACTCGGGCAAAACTCGTCCGAGTAATGACACCTAAAACTCGGACATATATAATATTTTTCTAATAATATATATGGTATAGATTCAAAATTAATGATAAACCATGCCTAAAATAAGATATATAATTCAATATATATTAAACATCCCCCTTTTGTTTTGTATTTATACTTAAAAATGAGTGGGGTGTGTCAAAAAAAAGAAAAAAAACATAATTTAGTCAATCGGATAGGCAGTTTATTCAATTTTTAGTTTTTAAAAAAAAAAAATGCAAAAACTCGGGCGAGTCGGGGCGAGTTTTCGACAAAACCGAGTTTTCCTCGAAACTCGACTCGAAACCTGGCCGAGCCGAGTCGACTCGGCCGAGTTTCGAGTCGACTCGGCGAGTTTTAAAACTATGGCACAAGTGTCCTGTGATTCCTGTCCACCCATCCTTTTTGTTACTTAAACGCATGTTTCCTTAGTTCTTTCATTCTATTTCTGGTTCTGAACTTCAATGTGAGATGTCAATTTATAAAACATTGTAGAACCTCATATCCTGGCCAATGGTAACAAAAATAATTGATATTTTTCTATTATTCACTCTGACGTATGGGGTCCTTCCCTAGTTACCTCATTATGTGGTTTCCATTGTTTTGTCACTTTTATGGATGACTTCTCTTGTATTTTGGGCACTTGCTTGAATCCAAAAGTGATGTATGCTCAGTTATTAAGTCTTTCATAATATATTATAACCCAGTTTGATGCCAAAATTAAATTTCTTAGATCTGATAATGGTGGAGAGTACATGTCTGGCATCATGTTTTCATGAACATGGTATCATTCATCAAAACAACTTGTGTTGGTACTCCTCGGCAAAATAGTGTGATAGAGAAAAAAAACCATCACCTCCTGGAAACCACTCATGCCCTTTTATTTGCTATAAAGCTCTCTTAACTGCTGGTTTGATGCCTTTCCTATTAATTATATGTCTTCTAGAGTTTTGGGGTTTAAAATTCCTATTAAAGTTTTGTCTTCTCCTAACCATGTGTTTCCACTTCCTCCCAAAGTGGGTGTATATGCTTTGTTCATGTATCTCAAGATGATCGCATCAAACTTGATCCTAAAGCTCTCAAGTGTATCTTCCTCGGGAACGCTCCTAGTCAAAAGGGGCACAAATGTTATCATCTTCCTTCATGTAAAACTTGTCTCTATAGATGTAACATTTTTTGAGTGCACCCATTCTTTTCTACCAGGAAGACTTCTCTTCAAGGGAGAGCAAAAGTGGAAATGAAGAGATGTCTACCCTTTTTTCTTCCTCTTCCTCTTCCAATTCCCTCTTACAGTTTTGACAGTGGCCACAGAGTGGAGAGTGCTAAAAGTAATAGTGCTGATGGACATGGGGAGATTCCTGTCGTGAAAGAGAAGGAATTGCATATTCGAGGAGAAAAAAGGTCCTCGTGAGCCTTACCAAGATCCCTCCTCAAACCCATCTGTTATAGGTAATATCCTTACTTCTACACTGAGCATTGTTGATGATTTTAACATTCATATTGCAATTAGGAAATATGTTTGTTCTTGTACCCAACACCCTATCTCTAACTTTGATTCATATTGTGTTCTCTCTTCCTCATATCGCACCTATGTTATTGCCTTGTGTCTTATGTCTGTTCCTCGTAGTGTAGCAGATGCTCTCTCCTAACCAAATGGAGAAAGGCAATGGAGGAAGAGATGCAAGCTCGTAAAAAGAGCAGTACCTGGGATATGGTTGATTTATCAAGAGAAAAGAAACCGGTGGGGTGTAAATGGGGGTGTTTACTATCAACCATCGCTCATATGGATCAATAGAAAGGTATAAAGCTAGACTTGTCGCCAAGAGATACAGTCAAACTTATGGAATTGACTATCAAGAGAAGTGAGACAAAAAGAAATCCACACATTTCCCCAATCTCTCTTCTTCTTCCTCTCCAAACTGTAAAGTCCATATTTGGATTGACTAATTCCGTAAGACAAACCATGGTTAAAGGGTGTCTCAATCCAAGAAGTTTCAAGTGCTAAAAGTCATGAGAAGACGAAGACAAGTTGTTGATCATGTGCCACATACGTGCCTAGGAATGGTAAGTGACTTAGATGACATCTACCCTATGAGAAATTGACCTAGACAATGTTCGATATACCCTGGGTGATTAGAAACAAGCCAAGGTATTTAAAAATCAGTTTCTGGACAGTTTTCATGTTGGTAGTTCAAACCATGGAATGGTTGTTCGAACGACGCAACAAATTTTGTATGGACCAAAATTCCAAAGACTGGCGTTATGGGGTGGTTCGAACCACCCCATAGGGCGTTCGAACGACCAAGGGGTGATTCGAACTACCCCCTTGGTGGTTCGAACCACCTTGTGGGAAAAGCTAAAATAGAAACTTTTATTCTTCCCCTCTTGGTTTGCCCTTTTATATCATTGTTCCCTAACACGATTTAGGGCTTTTGAGACTGAGTAGAGAGGCTCCCAAAGTTGGTCTAATGTTCCCCAATTGTGGATGATTTATCCCTTTGAGCTCTCTCTCATGTTCTAGACTAGAGTACAAGTTCTTCATCGAAAATTCTTTTCGACTTGCTTTGTTGATTCTCATTGTCCATGAGAGCACTCTATGTCATTGTTTAAACTAAATTAAACCCTTCAACTCCTTCTGAGTATAAACTTGGTTGGCACGTGCCAAAGCCTTCATTGAAGGAGGTCGGTCCCTATAGCGGATAGTGGTTATTGACGTCGAAGAAATCCGAAGTCGCCTTGGCGGAGATCGATCAAGAGATCGTGGTTGCAGAGTTCAGAAAGGAATACAATCAGCTGCTGGTTGATCACGTTGGCTTACGAGCGCATGATTGCTTATTGAGGCGTTGAGAACAGGTTACCGAGGATCGTTGTGTCGAGTCCAATTGGGTATAGTCCAAGTCTATAAGTATTTGTTATTTTTGCTTAGTTAAATCTCTTTCATCTGGATGAGGTCCCGTGGTTTTTTCCGAGAGGGTTTTCCACATAAAAAATCTTGGTGTTGTGGTTTGTGTACTTGATTGGTTGTTTACCCTTTCCGAATATTTAATTGGTAAAATTAAAATTGGTAGACAGACATTAGAAAACCTATTCACCCTCCCCCCTCTAGATCTTGTTGATACATAAAGGGGTAATTTCACAAACCCTAACCCCAAATCTATACAAATCAACTATATCTTCTCAAACAGATTCCATCCATCTCAGTTTCTCATCAATCCAATTGTTCTAGTTTAAATATTAATGAAGGTCAGCTAGTGCGTTGGAACTATCAACTTTGTCACTTATCCTTTCAGTCATTGCATCATTTATTTCCTAGTTTTTTTATTTCTTTTTCATTGATATGCAATGTGAAATTTTGCAATTCGCAAAACATTGTCAAACTTCCATTCATTTGAGTACTAACAAATCAAATGTTCATTTTGCTTTTGTTTATTATGATGTTTGCAGACCTGCTCCTATCACATCTTTGTTCGGTTATCATTATTTTGTTAGTTTTGTGCATAGTAACAAAGTTCTCGAATAATTCCCGAATTGTACCCGAACTATTCATTTTTTAAGGGATGCCGTTTAAAAAGGCTTCTTTTTCCCGAACTAACGAATAATTCCCGAACTGACGAAATATTCGCGAATAATTCCCAAACGAACGAATTATTCCGAACTTATGCCGAACTTATTCCGAATGAAGATTTCTCACAAATTATTCGTTCATACTTATTCATAATTCTAAAATAAAAATGAGGGTAAAATGAATTTTCTATTAGCAATAGAATTATTACTAATAACTCGAGACTTATTTCACATTGAGAAATCTTCATTTGATTGAAATCGCCAACTGATAGAAGAATGAGAAAACTCTATTCGAGTAAGCTATTTTAGGATTTTGATTACATTCGATTGAATTGAGAGAAAAAAGATAATTTTGCAAGCTGGTTAGTCTGTTGAATTTCCACTGAACTAAGAGAAAATAAGATTTGTGTTCTTTATTCTGAGCTATTTCAATATTTTGCTAAATAACTATGTTATGCCAAATAAATACACTCATATATTGTTTTTCTGATTTTATCTATTCAGATTATTTTTCTCGTTTTTATATATTTTTTAATTGCTTATATAATTTGATTTGCATATACAAACATGTAATCTAAATTATTCTTTTTTCTTAAATTACATAAAGCTTACTGAAGCCTTATGTAATTTTTTTCTTGAGTTTGCGAGTTTACATAATGCTTGTTTTTTAGAAATTGGAATAAATGTTAACATAGTAAGAAATGTCAATACATATAGATTGGTAGATGAATTAGTTGGCATCACGTTCTTATTTTTTATAATTATTAATTTTTATTTTTTCGAACTTATCCCGAACTTAACCCGAATTTGCCGATTTTTTCCCTTTTTTTTTTAACTTAACCCCTGCCGAATAATTCCCGAATCCGAACTTTGTTACTATGGTTTTGTGGATGGTTGCACTGCTATACTTGGGTTTATCATATAAAATCAAAAGATGGGGTTTATTCCATTTTCAAGAACTTTAATAAGATGATTTGCACCCAGTTTAATACCTCTTTAAAGGTTCTTCGTTCATAAATTTGATGAATATATATATATACTTTGGTCCTAAGTCTTATCTTGCAGAAAATCATATTGAACACCAAAGTCCAAACTACTTGTGTTAGCACACCACAACAAAATGGTGTTGCTAAACAGAAAAATTGTAATGTTGAAGTCACACAAGCACCTTTGGTGGGAATGAAAGTCCCCAAAACTTGTCTAAAGCTCTCCTTATTGCATCATATACGATTCACAGGGCGCCTTCATGGGTTTTACATTTCAAAACTCCTTTCGAGCTTTAATGTCTTGGCAGTTCTTTGTTTCCCATTCCTCCCAAAGTCTTCAATTGTGTCTGCCATGTGCACTTTCATGGTCCTCATCGTTCTAAACTTGATCCAAAAGCTCTTAAATGCATATTTCTTGGATATCCATCTTCACAAAAGGGTTACAAAAACTATCATCCTGGATCAAAGAAGAGATTTGTCTCTATGGATGTGACTTTCTTTGAATTTGTTTCTTTTTTTTCTTCTGATCGGATCTCTCTTTAAGGGGAGCGTAGAAATGAAGAGAGAACTTATATTCTTGAACATGTTCATGTTTCTCCATTCATCTTTAATTCTGCTAATGTTACTGGTTCCACGCTTGTGAAGCCAACAGGCAGGAGAAGGAATAGAGTCTATACAAGAAGAATTGAAGAAAAATGCATACAGTCGTTCCTCCAGTACAAGTAATCCCCTCGAACTTGGGTAACAATTATCCACCTTCTGTTCATGTTTATTTTCCCGTTGTGGATGATTCAGATCTTCTGATTACCAATCGGTAATCACAAAGGTAAACTGTCTTATACCCCACATTTTATTTCAAATTTTGTTTTGTACTGTTCTCTGTCTCCTACTTACCATCTGTTTGTAGCTTGTATTTTTTCTGTGTCCTTGCCCTCTAGTGTTTCGGATGCTTTGTCTCAAACCAAAAAGAGAGAAGATATGTAAGGAGATGAAGGCTCTAGAAAAATATATATATATGAGAATTAGTGAAAATTATAATAGGGAAACAACCAGTTTGATATAAGTTGCGTGTTTATAGTGAAGCACAAATTAGATAGTTCAATTGAGAGGTATAAGGCTAGACTGGTAGCTCAGGGATATACTGACACTTATGAAATTGATTATAAAGAAACATTTGCTCTGGTTGCTAAGATGAATTCTATCAGAGTTATCTAGTCTCTTCCAGCAAATCATTCGTGGCATCTACACTGATTTGACATATAGAGTGTCTTCCTTCACGGTGACCTACAAGAGCAAGTGTACATGAGAGTACCACCTAGTTTCCAGTTTCCTAGGAGTAAGAGAAAGATTGCAGGTTAAAGAAGGCATTATTTGGGTTTAAACAATCTTCTAGAGCTTGATTAGAGAGATTTAATGGTGTTATAAAGAGGATTGGCTATGTACAAACTACAAAAGTCAATCTAATCATACAATCAAACATTATTTGTTAAGAGAACACCAAACAGCATTACACTTACAACATTGATTGTTTATTTTGATGAGAGTCTTAACAGGGAGTGGTATGAAAGAAATTGAACAACTTAGAGAGGTATCTAGGGAGAATTATTCTAAATAAAAGATCTTGCTGAACTAAGATATTTTCTGGGGATTGAAGGTGCTTGATCAACAGAGAAAATATTCAATTTCTCATAAAAAAAATTATGTATTAGATCTCCTTAAGGAGACAGGAAAACTTGAAGCTAAAACAGTTGACACTCTGATTGAGCCGAACCATGGACTAAATGACCAAGATGAACAGCCTTTGATTGATGCAAGACAATTTTAGGTTGGTGGGAAAACTAATCTATTTATCTCTTACTCATTCAGATGTTACATATGTTGTCAGTGTTGTTAGTCAGTATATCCATTCGCCTGGGACGACTAATCTTGATGCTGCATACAAATTCTCCAGTACTTAAAGCCATCTCTAGGAAAGGCATATTATTTTTCAATCATGGTCATTTGAGGATAGATGCATTTACAGATGCAGACTAGGACGGTTCAGTTACCGGTTCAGTTACACATCGTAGATCTACATCTAGGTACTGTTTATTTGTTGGAGGAAATCTAGTTACCTAAAGGAGTAAGAAACAATCTGTGGTTGCCAGATCTAGTTCAGAAGCTGAGTATAAGTCAATGGCACATGGTGTATGAGCTCCTGTGGCTGAGGATGATCCTATTAGAGTTGGGTTTCAGTACACCAAGTCCAATGAAGCTTTATTGCAATAACAATGCTGCTATTAGTATATCACACAACCCTATACAGCATGATAGGCCCAAATATATTGAAGTTAATCAGATTTTATCAGAGTAAAACTTAAGGCAGGTCAAATTTGTACATCATTTGTGAAGTCAGAAGAATAAGTAGCAGACAGTCTTACTATAAGTGTTACTAAGGCTCGATAATTTGAGATCTTGTGCAAGTTGGGCATTTCAGATACCTAAGCCCCAACTTGAGGGGGAGTGTTGAGAAGGGGATGTAAGGGAATGTATATGTGTCTTTCCCTTCTATTTGGGCCTTATGTATTTCCTGTTAATGAGTAAGGACATTACTGTACAACGCATATTATTCTAATAATAAAAGTCTTGGGGTAGTGTCCTATTCTTCATCTTTCTTCTCTCTTCAAACCCTAATCTTCCACACTTCTTTATGAGTGTAATACTACCTCTTTTAACATTCCTGACTGAATGTTTCATATTTTACCTCAAGTTTTTTCAAAACTGCAAAATATTACGTCAAATCAACAATTTCCTGTGAAATTCCCATTCCAAAGGGTGAGAAATCTCCTGCGTAACTGAAATTTAAAACCTCGAACAAGGGCAGTTTATCTTTCATGAAGTCTGCATGTTGGACACATTTCAAAATGGTATTCATACTAAGTAATACCATTTTTGATAGCTCTTCAAACATTATTACTATTTCTGGTAACCCTTCATACATTTGTAGGAACACAAAATATAACGAGATTTCTCATATTCAAGAACAGCATATGACCCAATGGAAGCTGTAACACAGCTTGCAACTTTGTTTTACACTGGAGCACTATAACTACCCTGATATAGACTACTAGTTGCAGAACTACCACACCAAAGCTTCAAAGAACAGGATTATTTATACAATGTCTTCCAAACTTTGATATTTAGTTTAAGAGACATGATGAGTAAAAAAGTGCATCTCCATGAAAATATAAAACTCCATAAACAAAACAAAGAAATAGAATAATGCATGTCACAAGGCAAACCTTTTGCATCAAAGAGAAGAGCTTCAAGTCGCTTCTAGGGACTCCATATGCCAAGTAAGCCTGCCAAAGATCCAGATATTAGAAAATAAACTAATCCATCGCCTTCTCATTTTTTTTCCTTAAATATAAGTATAGAAATCCAAATTTCCATGAGTCTAAAGGTTGCCGGTTGCGTAATTGGATGCAAGCTACAAATACAACAAGAGTCAAGGAGAACAGCATACGTGCATGATCAGTGCATTATATAAGTTGATCCAGAAAGCCAGCTTCTCATTGCAGCTCAAGTGGATAGGATTCACTTTGGCCAGTTGCTCAACAAGTGTTCTGTTCTCCAAACAAATAGCATGACAACAGCATTGATTAGCTCTAGCACCGTAAGAAAAGGCAATCATATATTCACATTCCTAAAAGGGACTGACAATTGACCGATTGAGACATAAGAAGCTAGACTGCCTTAAAAGCGCAAAGGAGGAAGACATTTATCAAACTGCCAAATATCAATTTATTTGAAGATGTTTCCAAACTTTTAATTTATATCAGAAATTACTGAGGATGTTGAAAAGTTCATATTACCTTCGTCAGTGCAAGATCCTAACTAGAAAATTTTAATCCAGAAGAGCTGGATGACATCTTACCTGAATCTTCGAAGTGCCCCAGCAGCATATTCTAGTTGCTTCTTGCCAACTGACATCCAAGAAACATCAGCAGCAAAGCCATAGCTGCCAATTTCTGCCCAGCTTAATTTTCCACGAACTTTGTAGGGATCGCAGGCATTCTCAGAGACCAACACCTCACTTTTATACTGTGAATCAACTTGTGGACTCTGCACCCATGATGAAATTGTTGTGTGCTCAGATAAAGACCACAAAGATGGATTGGAAAGATGTCCAAGCGGAGACAATGGGGAGCAGTGGCTCTCTAACACAGATGATTTGGATGATATAATAGAATCCGCCAGAGAGATGAAGATGTTTTTCATACACCGTACCATCTCCTCTGCTAGTTGATTAGGGTAATTCCAAAGGCCCTTAAGTGGCATCTCTTTAGTAAGCTTTCCAACTGCTACATGTTGACATGTTTTTGCAAATACTTTCTTGTCATGGATGAGCGTTCCAGAGTCCAATGTGTGCTGATGAAAAGTATTAAATGTTAGATGCCAACTATCCACCCAAAATAAATATTCTGAAAAAGGCTTCATTACTAGTTTCCCTTAAAAATGTTTTTTTATCATCAGACATCAGCAGAATGATGCTACTTCAAAATTAAAATGGTTTGAAAATATACATGACATATCAAAAATTCTGCAAGACTTACCTTCAACAATTGTAATACAATTCCTTTTTTTCAACAATTTTCCATTTTCCAATTAATATACCAAGGATAAACATATAAAGCTATTCTCATTTAATTACTATTCTTGAAAGAAACTTATTAGCACTTCTGTACCATTTAGAATGTGTTTCATATTTTCCTTAACAAAGATAGACTATTTTATTTCGCCATGTTTATATATCCAGTCCAATATCCATAGACTTGTGACTCTGTCCAACACCAGCTCTTGTCAGCGTCCAAGTTAAGAAATATATGGTTATTCCTGAAGAGTATGAAGCAACAAATCAGTCCTGCACTTTACTCACTAGAGATAAATTAACAAAAAAGCAGTGCAAACCAAGGACCGCTGAGCAAGAAAAATTGACATTCTAAACTCAGAATCACAAGCCTAACAAACTTGTGAGTCAATTCCTGCCCTGCCTCTATCTATTACCATGCGCTCTGTCAACAGTGCATCTTATACCATTCTACAACTGACAGCAGTATTTCCATGTTTCCTTTAAAGAACAAGCTTATGTCATTTACATATATATATATATATATATATATATATATATATATATTGTTTGGAGTTATATTTATATTTTTTTGACATATCAAAATGTACAAGCAATGTTTTCTGCATTAGGTAAATAAAGATATATAAAGAACGCACTAACAGTACTAAATTTTATTTTTTTTTATCAATAACTCATCTTATTAAAAAGAAAGACAGAGAAAGCACATGTAAGAAACAACGACCGCCAAGTTTAAAATGAGTGAACTCAAACCCGGACATCAGCACTACTTAAACCTGCCCCTCCGAGGCACAACAAAACTAAGGCAAAATATCCTGGATTTCCTCCCTTGTACAATGTAACCCTGTCCACTCCAAAACTACCAACCGGATACGGTCGCAAATTCGGGACATTGAAGTCGAAACATCTTCGAAAACTCTGCGATTTCTCTCTTTCCAGATTAACCAAGAAATAGCCCCAGGAAGAACTCCCCAAATCACCTCCCAAGCTCCCGCTCCTCTATCCTAATACCAACACTCGAGGAGATGACGAAAAGATGAGGGAAAAACCCATGTCACCCCATGCGAGTTAAAAAAAAACTCTACACCTCTGGCACTATTGGGCAATACAAAAGAAGATGGTTTGCCATCTCTTCCACTTGGAGACACATGAAATACCTGTTAGCCATACTCCATCCTCTATGCTGCAAATGATCCCCGATTAAGATTTTGTCCAACGATGTTATCCAAAAGAAAAAAGAAACCTTGGAGGGTATGTCGGGGTTCCACACCACTCTATGAGGAAACGTCCCCCCTCCCCCTGGTGAAAGGACACAAAGACAGGAACAACAGTCTAACAGAGAACCACCCATGATTTCTCCTAGATCACATCCTACAATCCCTCACCTCTGGGCAAATAACTGATGAAGTAATACGCTCCAATAGACGAGATAAATCACTGATTTCCCAATCGTTAAGATCCCGACGCATCCTCGGACACCAAACGACTCCCTTTGAACTTCTCTCATAAGAATCCTCCACAAGAACATTTCTATCGGTAGAGAGGACAAAGAGGTTTCCAAAATCATCCTTCAGACGAGTGGATCCTGACCTAATATCCTTCCAAAACTTGATCTCCGACCCTCCCCCCGTCCGAAAACTAAAGAAATGCTCAACCAGACCAGCAGTATCTATAATTCCCTTCCAAACCCCCAATCCGTGAGGGCCCCTAACTTCTCGAGGGATCCAGCAAGAAGTCTCTCCATACTTAGCTAATATTACGGCTCGCCACAAATTATTCCTCTCCAAATCGCCACACCCACTTACCTAGCAAAGCTTTGTTCATTTGAATGAGCGGGTTGAGATTCAAACCCCCTTCTTCCTTAGGCCGACACAACTGGGACCAAGCTACCAAATGATAGTTGGCTCTATCCTCTCTATCATTCCGTAGAAACTCCCTCTGAATTCTTTCTATGGTATAAACCACTGAACGGGAAATGGTTGAGAGACGACATGAAGTAAGTTGGAAGGCTTTGCAACGAGTTCCGAATCAAAGTTAATTTCCCTCCTTTTGATAAATAAGATGCCCTCCACCCTAACAATCTTCAATCCATGCGATCTAAAACGGGATTCCAAACTGATTTCGCCTTATAGGTCGCTCCCAAACACATTCCTAAGAAGGGAGAGACCCCACACCACATCCTAGGCAAATGGTAAGGTGATCAAGGATGACGACCTCCCCAACCCTCAGGATCTCAAATTTGGCTAGATTAACTCGTAATCCGGACACCACTTCAAAGCATCTAAGAATACATCTGATATAGAGAAGATCACTCCGCGAAGCCCAACAAAAAATGAGAGTATCATCCGCAAATTGGAGATGAGAAATCCTCAAATCAATCTAGCCAACCCGAAAACCTTCAAAGAAAGTCCCCTCGGCTTTAGTCAACATTCTACACAAAGCTTCCGATACAATTACAAAAAGGAAAGAGGAGAGCGGATCCCCTTGTCTCAAACCCCGAGAGCTGGAGAAAAAACCCACAGAACTACCATTAAGCAGAATAGAGAAAGAAACGGACGATATGCAAGTCTTCATCCAAATCGTCCACTTCAACCCAAAGCCCCCATTCTGCCTAGAATGTAATTGACAAACTCCCAGTTGACATGGTCATAAGCCTTCTCCAAATCAACCTTATAGAGAATGCCCAAAGTCTTTGCATTCACCCTAGAATCGATACACTCGTTAGCAACAAGAATCCCATCTAAAATTTGGCACCCCCCAACAAACGCACTCTGTTAAGGGGATATAAGATAAGGCATTACTATCTTGAGACGAGTTGCCAGCACCTTAGAGAGAATTTTGTACGTGCTACTCACAAAACTAATGGGCCCAAAGTCTTTAAGCTCTGTCGCCACCTCCTTTTTTGGAATCAAAGCAATGAATGTGCTATTCATCACTCTGTCAAATCAACCTGTATCAAAAAACTCCTGCATCATTTCCATGAAATCTCGCCCCACAATCTCCCAACAACCCCTATAAAATTTGATGATGTACTCGTCTGGTCCGAGAGCCTTATCGCTCGCCAAACCTTTAATAGCTTCAAGCACCTCTGCTTCCTCAAACGGAATCTCAAGGGACATCCTATCCGGAGACGAACCATCAAAGTGGAGCCCCTCTAGCTTAGGGCACCACCTCTCCCTTTCGCAATACAAGTCCTTATAATAAGAGATTACACTAGCTTCGATCTCTCTCTTCTCCTCTTTCCACATCCCGTCCACCCTCAACTTGGATATAAAATTCTTTTTTCTATTGTAGTTTGTCATTCTATGGAAGTATTTCATGTTTCCATCACCCTCTTTAAGCCAACGAGTCCAAGCTTTTTGTTTCTAATTGATTTCTTCAAGCTTTAGGGTAGATATATATTCCAATTTCTTTTCTTCTCTCTCTCTAGATTCGGAAGGGGAAAGATCTCGCATCTCAGCCAAACCATCCATAACTTCTATCTCCCTCAATAACCCAGCGAGCCGCACTTGAATGTTTCCAAAAACCTCCTTATTCTAAATTTTTAAGCGTGCTTTCAAGGATTTAAGTTTAATCCCAAAACGAGTGCTAGCTGACCCCCACCCGCTAGTTTGGCTCCACACCTCGGCTACTAAGACTCTGAACCGCTCATCCTCCAACGCATGTTCTCGAAGCGAAAAGGACTAGGGCCCCCCTAAAAAATTCCCCGACTCTAATAATAGAGGTGCATGATCTGATATAGGTCTAGGGAGGGAAGATTGAGTAACGTTTGGGAAATGAGCCTCCCAGTCTTGATCAATGAGAAAGTGGTCAAGGCGACTCGCTATGCGGTTATTACCCGCTTGACACCAAATGAATAGAGCTCCCCTCGTAGGATAATCTATCAAACCATGCCGAAAAACAAAGGCTCCAAATCGCCTCATCTTAGGAGTAAGGGCACTTTCCCCTTTTATTTCCAAGGAGAATCGGATGCTATTAAAGTCCCCTCCCAAGCACCATGACTGGCCCCATCGCACACTGACATCATCCAATTCAGCCCATAACTCTAAGTCTTCTGACCATCCTACCGGACCGTACACCCCAAAGAAGACCCATATAAATTCCTCCCCAATCAACCGGCATAAAATAGAGACCGAAAAAGCCCCCACTTCTGACTCCAAAACTTCCACTCTCGCTTTGTCCCACATTAGCAAGATACCCCTGGAAGCTCCCAAAGACGAAAGCTCGATCCATCCTGGAACCTGACTTCCCCACATGTCCCGGATATGATAATTCTGAGTAATTGACAGCTTAGTTTCCTGAATGCATAAAATTGACATATGCTTGGAGCTAACAAACTGTTTTATTGCCACCCTCTTCTCCAACTGACCCAGCCCCCTAATATTCCATGAGATAATGGCGATTCCATTCATTTATTCACTTGAAGGACCCTAGCTGACTGCGGACTGGCAGTCTCCCCTTTCTTCCTGACTCGGTCATAGTTAACACTGCAATCGAAACGCCTCTTCTACATCGTAATGCTCCTCTACGGGCGACACCGTATTTAACTTTGGATCTACCCCAGCCCCCCTTTTTCCCTCCTTCAATGCGCTGAAAGAGACTTCTAGCCTCGGAATCAAGCCCATCTGTTGATAGCAAGGTTCGTAATATCGAAAATATCGATGATATATCGCCGATATTTGTCAGGTGACCGATGCATCTATATGCAGTAGAAGAAAATCTACACTGTGTCGGGAGATATCGACGATATATCTCCGATAACTCCCCGATATCGAACAAAACAATGGAATCAAGCTTGATTTAGAAAAAAAAAAAAAAGGTTAAGTGTAGAGAAGAAAGGAGGAAGAGGTGGTCGTGGGTACATACCTGTGCCGATTGCCGTCGTAGTAGCCTTCGCCTTTGTTGTAGCCATAGCCTTCACTGGCTACCCCTTTTTCTTTCGGAGCAGAGCTCCGCTCCATTTTTTTTGGCTGGGTTTGATCTGAGAAATGATCGAAGGATCTGTTTTAAGCCCCTAAAAGGGTAATGCTAATGTCACTCCTTTTTTAAACCCTTAAAGGGTAATGCTAATGCCATTCTTGTTTTAATCCCTTAAAAGGGTAATGCTAATGCCACTCCTTTTTTAAACCCTTGAAGGGTAAATGTCATTCTTGTTTTAATCCCTTAAAAGGGTAATGCTAATGCCACTCCATAAGTCTCATTAAACATACTTCCATACCCTTTTTAAAAGGGTTAGATTCTTTAACCCTGAGGGTTAGTCAACCTTAATCATGGTTAAAAGGAAATAAGAGACGTTAATTTTTTTTTTTCTAACAACCAAGGTTAGATATTTTAACCTTAAAAGAGAGTGAATCTTAACCATAGTTAAAGAGGTTAAAAAGGGACACGTTCATTTTTTCTATTTTTTTTCCTAAAAACCAAGGTTAGATGCTTAAGATTCATTACCGCATCTAACCATGGTTTTTAGAATTTTTGAAAAAAAAATTAATGTGTTCCCTTTTAACTCCCTTTAACTATGGTTAAGATTCAATAATATTGATTTACACACCCAATTTTAAAAAAAGTATTAAATTTTTTAATATAAGGCATTTTTCTATTTTAAGGATTATACTTGAAATTTATGTATGAATTTGAATAATGTTATATCATTATTATTATTAATAGCTAATAACTCTAAATAATATACATAGTAACATCGACCAAATAACATAACTTATTTCACTAAAAATGATATATAGAATTACTAAATATTATTTAAATATGTGATTAAATACTAGTAAAACTAAAACAAATTATTAAGCTATTAAAAAATATAAAATATTATTAATCGAGATAGTGAAAACCATTGGAAATACTTTTCACATTTAATGCTATTCACGGTTCTCTTTAACTCCCTCGCACTCCCATGGTCACAAACTCACAATTCATGCAGCTAAAAAAAATCCACTATAATTTGTAAAAAAAAAATAATTATAATTTCTAACCTGTTAAAAAAATATAGATAGAAACTTGTATTTGGTATTTTGCGATAGAGGTCTTGCTTGATTACATTAAACTTGTATCACCTAAACAACACTCAATAGACCTAGAGGTCTTGCTTGTTAACATTTCCTGAAGTTTCATTGCAAAATTCCACGATTTGCCCTATTTTTTATCATTTTTTTTTTAAATCACCGATAAACGATATATCTCCGATATATCTTTTTTTCACAGCTCGACATGTCGAGCAATATCGACATTTAGAACCTTGGTTGATAGGCCCAGAGATTTCCCCACACCCTCCATTTGATTCACCACCCAAGCAGAAACCTCCTCCTGACACATCTGAGGAAGCAAAAGCTGGTTCTCCCCCTGAATTGATTAGCAACGCTAAATAGAAGATCTGAACTCTCTGAGTCAAATACTGGGACCGCCTTGTAATTGGATTCACTGCCCTGCACATCCAAAAGGGCAGATGAGGGGTGCCTCTCAATACTCGACCCCAAAATGGGCTGGGATACTGGCGATGAGACGACCCCCTCTGTTCCATGGTCTACTTGGCACTGAGCTACCTTACCTCGAGACGCTACCTTTGACCCTTCAAGGCACTGATCCGAGACAACCTTATCAATGGAGATCCCCTGATCATCTTGAGACACAATTGGTTCGAGCTCCACTGATTAAACCTTGGAAGGAGTTAAGGCTTTAAGTACTGGCCCCAACTCCCCTACATTACCTACTAGAGTTAAGGCTTTAGGTACTGGCCCCAAATCCCCTGCATTACCTACCACCAATTGATGATCCGAAATTCTTATTGTTGTACCACCAAAAGCTTGCACTTCCGTCGAAGACATAGACGCCAGCTCAATGAATACCAAAGGAATGTACTGCCCCATCTCAAAGCTTTCCAAAACAACGTCCCACAACCTACCCTCCAAAGATCTGCCCGAAGAAGAGAGACAAACCCCTGCATGCAGTTACTCCCCTCTGCCGCCTCCTTTGAGCAGTGATTAAGACACCAACCGCTCTCCCTGGTTCTTCTCTCTCCTGGAAAAGGAGTAACGAAATCTCGGCCATCCTCTAAGGAAAGAAAGTCTTTGATAGAGGAATCTCTCGCCGCTAACTCTAAACGGCCTTCCTCCTCGCAACTTTCTATCGGAATCGTCCTTGAGCTAAGAGGCTCTTCCCGCGATCCATAACCTTCCATCTCAAGAAGGAACTTCTTGGCATCCCTAGCAGAAAAGGGACCCAATCTCTCTTTACTAATACCCTGGTCCATCCCAATTGGCGTCGAGCCCTCCTAGACGGGCCTAGAGAACTGCTCAACTCCCTGGGCTTCAAAATATAAAGCCTTGGGCCCCTCCCCCTGACTAACTCGGACAGGCCTAAGGCTAACCAGTATAGCTGGGATATCAAGCCCAAACTGGATGGGCCTTGGAACACCTTCTAACTCAGTGATTGACCCCACCAACACGAAGTTTAGCTAGCCCTCTTCGCAAGCCTCCTCCCCTAACTATCGCAAGCCCAGGTTCTTCTTGACTAAACGGATAAGGTTTCTCATCTCTGACCAAACATAATCCACCCAGAGAAACTTTTCTCTCCCACCTCTGTCTTCTCCTTCTCCAATTTCTTTTTTGGTTCTTTTTTGAAAGATGACCTCGTCCACGATTGCCTTTAGCCATTTCGGTGAAAACCTTTGGGGTTGCCTCTGGGGAAAGAGGGTTGACACCCGACAAAACGCCAACCCTAGCAGAGGCTTCTACTTCGACTCTCCTGACCTTCTGCGAAGCCGGCACCACCTCTTTCCTCCACTCCCCCTGATTCGCTGCTCTCACTCTTCGTACTATTGGATTCCTCCCGTTTGGTTGACTTTCACTAGAAGCCTCTGGACCAACAAGTACGGCTTCACCGCCGACCCTCTCCTTGATGAAATTTGAATATGCCTATGTAGGACCTTGTTGGAAAAAGCTCAAGTCACCGGAGCCTCCCACCTCCTCCTCTGATAGCACTGAGATGCCAATCTTAAGAAACCCCCACCCCCCCGATCAGGGAAATTCATAGTACGAGGGAATGCTCACTCTATTAGTAGCTACAATCTTGATCCGAGCTTGCCTAAGGTCTGATAAAGAAGATGTGCGCTCATCGATGACCAGAGTCCCTCCACAACCATCCCCTATCTTACGAAGATTTCTAGAATTCCAAAGGTGCACAGGAAGGCCTTGGATGCCAAACCAAAAGGACGCCCTAAAGAACGACTCAGGAAGTTGATTTGATGCTGGCCACCATCTATGCAAGATTAGAGAACATCCTCCCGGAATCGGTCAAGGTTCCTTTGCGCATAATTCATTCATTGTGGTCAGACTCTTCACTAAGATTAACCCCTTACCATATGCAAAAGGAATCAATAGAGGACGATCATTGATGGGGAGCAGTGAGTGGATGAACTCTTCCATCCTAGACCAACTGGTTGTTGACTGGGGGGAAAGCGCAAACTATGGCCCTGTCCCACCATCCCTTTGGAAATCGGTCCTCAACTACTAAAGGAGGGAAAGAACCAGAGGATGAAGAAAAAGGAAACACGGGAGAGGGAGGATTATTCTCCACTACAATCGATTCTGAAGATTGATTCCTTCCAAGACGAAGGTGGGGCGGTATGATATAATTTTGGGAAGTCAGCAACCCTTCCCATCCAAAGCCCTGCTTGGCCTTTGGGAAAATGATCCACTTTCTTCTTCCTCCCTCCAAGGGGATTGCCAACAAAGAAATGAACACCCCATTCGAGTTCCTTTTTCTTTCTAAAATGAATACTTTGGATGAGCATTGGCATCGCTCCACCCTATATGAGTCCTCAGCAAGTCTCACGAAATCTCCTACGAATCAAAGCAGCCACCAAAAGCTTCGCTCCCACAACTGCAACTCCACCAAGCTGCCCCTCCCACGTTCGACGATCTTCACCACAAAGCCTTCTCTGGCTTCCTCACTTCCAAACTCAAAATTCTTCGATTCAACAGCAAAAAACTTCTTCCGCATCATCTTTAAACTTCAAACCTTTGCTGGAGCTCTCAAAAGTCTTCAATTCAATGGCAAAAAAACTTCTTCCACATCATTCCCATCTTAGACAGCATCAATCACCTTCTCAGAAGCCACCATCAACTACTGAAACTTAAATAACAAAGAAAAATCCTAAAGCAAGGACAAACTTGATTCTAGCAGAATATCCCAATTCCGAGCTGTCGTCAACGAATAAAATTATAAAAAAGATCTAGGGTAAAGCTAAGGGAAAAGAGAGAGATACCTCTATTGTCGAGCATGTTATAGATGATCTGCTCCTAGCTTCTGATGTTTCATTGCTTAGCTTCTGGCATGATATTTCTTCAGAGGAATGATGCAGTTCAGACATGGAATGCTTTAAGCATTTCAAAGAAGATGAAATCTGAACAATGTTAGAGATAACTTATGTTCAGTATAACTCAAACAAAGCAACAATTGTCGAATGCACGATTTTATTATATCATCATAATCAGCATAATCACCAATCCCTTTTCCCAACTAGTAGGGATCGGCAGCAAGAATCATGTTTCACCATCCAGTCAATCAAGAGGTTAGACCATGAAATGATTAGATATAAGAGACTCAAACCGCAAAATACTTAAATAAAAGAAAAGTCGAGTGATATAAACAAAACATGTCTACCTTGTATATCCATGTTTGTTTTGTCCTTAAAGTGACTTTCCTTCAAATGTTACAGCCACATTGATAATTATGAGAAACAAATATTACTAGATCTCGAACATAATCAGGAATGCAATAAAAACCACAAGTTAATCATTCGTCTATTCGTTTCAAAATCCAGTGTTATTTTAAGCTCAGAAAAGAACTAGATGATACATAACACTACAAAATACAAAAGTCAGGGCTGTGACACTATCTCAAAGATTAACGGTGCCATACTAGGGATGTGCAAAACATATTTTTGTACTAAATAACTATATAAAATGTGCATCCTGGAATATGCAAAACATCTCTTCCTCTTAATTAAATATACAAAAATACGATAATCACATTTAGAAAATATGATGATCGCAAACTTCAGACAAACTTTCCTTTCACTGGAGCTTTGTCTAGGAGCACACAATCTGTGTTATTATAATAAGGACCAGTTGGCACGACTCACGAAACAGTTTAGAGAAATATAACATACCGGGGCTTTCACATTGTCAGGAGAGCAAAGAAACAGTGACTGAGATGGTAAATGTTTTAATTGGTACTCTGCAAGTCTCCGTTCATTTCTTTCTTGACTAAGTTGAAAATGCAAGGAAACCAGTTCTTGTTCAAGTTTTGAAACTGTGAGCTCCAATGTAGCAATATTGGACAAGAGTTCTTGAGCCTGTACGATAATAACATATATTGTAAATCATAGATGTAACTGTATAATAGAATCAATATCACTCTAATGATATCTTAAAATCAGATTTGGACAGCATGGAGAGATCACTGGTCATAATTGAGATATTGATTCAGATCGCCTAGTGAATTGCATGAATAGAAGGATAAATAACTTAAAAACTAAAAGTGATAATAAAAAATAAAAAATAAAATTACATGAAGGATAGAAGTGGAATAAAGTTGATCCTTATGATTTTGAAATCCCTTCAAGTAAATTGTGGGGGCATTCTGGAAAATGAACATGGCATAGCGGGATGCTCTTTGCGCTGCAATGCTGATCCCAAGCATGGGATACAGAAGGGTTACACGTCAGGTTGGCAGCCAGTTTAGACAAATCCTGTTAAAACCTATGAAATGAATCCTGAATTGCTATCTCATGCTAAGGCGTCCCACGGAAGTGACCCACTGCAACGGGACCCGATTATATAACAAATAGGCAAAGGTGGGCTAGGTGCTCCCTGGAAGAGACACAATGCAAAGACACCCAATTGCAGTAAAAAGTTGCCAAGGTTGACTAGACGGGTGCAAGTAAAGAAGCTAGTCCAAGAAATGAAGATTTGATTTGTCACTTGGAATGCAGCGACTTTGACAGGTAAGCGGTTAGAGTTGGTGGATGCAATGGAAAGGAAAATTAATATCATGTGACTACAGGATATTAAGTGAAAAGGGGATAAAGCTTTGGGGATTGAAGATGGGTATCAACCATGGTTTTTAATTTTGGCAAAATTTCGGTCTCAATCCCCCCCCCCCCCCCTTTCTCTAAAATCGATATCCCTATTATTTTGAGCCGTGCAATTTCGGCTGAAATTTTGCCCAAAATAGTGTTGGTTTTTTTTAAAATAATTTTTTAATTCTTTTAATAGAAATTAGCGATAATTATCAAAATAAATAACATTTCCAGAAATTTTTGTCTATTTTTGGAAAAAAAATTGTCAAACTATCCGAAAATTGTGTCAATATTTCTTTTTTTTTCAATTTTAGGTTTATTCAAAAATAATAATATTTTTTTTACTAGATTAGAAATTTAATTAAATGTTTATCCATTACTATAATAGGATACATATAAGTTACTATAATATTTTGAAGACTAAGAAAATGTCGAAAATATTGAGGAGTAGCAGTGTGGTACCTATACACAAGAATAAAAGAGATATTAAAAGTTATACAAAATATTGCAGGATAAACTTAAAGAGTCCCACTCTGAAGTTATGAGAGACTATGATGAACAAAGATTTAGACAAGTAACTAGGGTTTTAGAAAATCAATTTGGATTCAAACTGGGAGGCGTACAATTGAGTCTATCTTCTTACTTAGACAATTGATGGAGAAGTTTTGGACAAAGAAGAAAGATCTCTACATGGTATTTATTGACTTATAAAAAGCATATGATAGCATCCCTAGAGAATTGATCTAGCAAGTGTGGGGGAAGAAAAGAGATTTAAGAAAATATATTACTATCAATAAGGACATGATGTATGAAGGAGCAGCAACTACCGTGAGAACAATTTGTGGAGAGATAAATAAGTTTCCTATGAAATAGGGTTATATCATCGATTAGCTATGAATTCGTAAATGTTTTCTACTTTAGTTATGGATGAATTGATGGCTCATATTCAAAAGGAGGTCCTTTGGTGTATGTTATTTGTGGATGATATGGTATTAATGGATGAAACTAAACACGGGGTAAATGAAAAACTAGAATTATGGATAGATACCTTAGAATTTAAGGGTTTCAAAATAAGACAGACCAAGGCAAAATACATGAAATGCAACTTAGTAATAATACAAGTAAGGTGTGAACAGTTGTCAAGATAGATTACCAGGAATTACCCTAAGCTACAATTTTGGTATCTTAGTTTAGTTATTCATAATATTTGGGATATTGAAAAGGAGGTTGCTCGTAGAATTAGAGTTAGATGGGTAAAGTGGAGAAATGCTTCCCGAGTGTTAAGTAATTGATGCATCCTGGTCAAACAAAAGGAAAAATTTTATAAGACAACAATTAGACCAGCTCTACTTATATAGAGCAGAAATGTTAGGATACTAAGAAGAAACATATTAATAGAATTAGTATATCCGAGATGAGGAAGTTGAGATGGATGAGTGGGAAGACAAGGAAAGATGAGATCAGAAATGGGCGCATTCGAGAGGATTATGAGTAGCTCTAATAGGTGATAAAATAGGGGAGAGTAGACTAAGATTGTCTGGACACATTCAATGACGACCACTAATGGCTCTCATATAAAGAAGTGAATTGATGTAAGTTAAAAGCTCTAAAAGAAGGAGCGCCTGAGGGAAGGAAAAAGAAATGTGAATGGAATTAGTGAGGAAAGATTTTGATAATACGATTTAATCGTAGTTATGGATTTAATAAAACAGAATAGCGGAATAAGATTCATGTTGGCCTTAACAATGATGATGATAATGATGGCGCACATGCATAAACGTTGGGACCCACTAATTAATATATGTAGAATATCTTACTAAGTCAACAATCAACACGATGGGATGCATGTAGCCATCTGATTATCAAGTTTTCACGTAGGAGATCTCTAGTTGGGAAGCATTAAAGAAAATACTGAAGATATTGTGATGTAACTATTTTGCAAAAAAATCATTTCTTTGGAAAGAAAGTGTAACTTTTTCACATAATAACATGAAAAGTGAGATTGTCACATGTATAATTAAATGAACAAAGTATCTGAGTTGACTAATTTCTAAAACATGCCTTTTCCATTTTCATATTTGTAGCTTTTCCAAGTAAAAAACATGAGATAAAAAGTATAACCCTCCCCCCACCCCGAACACCATCCATTTTGGTCACAAAAGAAGAAAATACCCAGAAAAATGATCTTGTTTACGAATGTGGCGTGTCAATGACTTTCTTGATCAGGAAAAGTGAGATTGTCACATGTATAATTAAATGAACAAAGTATTTGAGTTGACTAATTTCTAAAACATGTCTTTTCCATTTTCATATTTGTAGCTTTTCGAAGTAAAAAACATGAGATAAAAAGTATAACCCTCCCCCCACCCCGAACACCATCCATTTTGGTCACAAAAGAAGAAAATACCCAGAAAAATGATCTTATTTACGAATGTGGCGTGTCAATGACTTCCTTGATCAGGACCATTTCACCTCCTAGATGTGACCATAGCACAAAAACATACTGGTTAGATGATCAAAATCCCCCAACCTAGAGCAGCTAAAACACATTCAGTGGTTGGAACTCGGAAGAACATACATGGATGGCTGAGCATGTGCAATTAGTCTGAAGTTTGGGTGATAACTCTTCCAAAAATTTCCCTAACATTGAACCATTAGGGTCAAAGATTTAACGGGCCGCATGTAAGGTATAGATGGTAGTGTGAAGGTCCATTGGTAATATGAATCTCAGATATAGAATGTATATATTTGTTTACATCAGTGAGTTGACGCACATTTGAGAGACAGGAAGCATGATAGTCAGCAGCAGAAAATGAAGTTAAATGTAAAATTCTAAAATTGATCGAGCAAACAAATTCAGAAAATTACAAGGGTTGACAGGCACACTCCATCCACTGGTTAATTCTGCTTCAGGATGTGTTTTAAGACAGGTGAAAAAATGATTCTGACAAGATTTGTAACTCCTCTTAGATAATATTCACAGCAACAGAGTTATATCTTATCTTCCTCAGAATGTGTGACAACATTTTAAAAGATATCCTAATTTTAGAGTCTTCAGAGATTTTTAAGTTCATAAACATCTAGAGAACGTTTCCACCTGCAAAGGTACACAAAGCCATTTGTACTTCTAAAAAGGAGTAGAAATATTATATCCATATGGATCACACCTTCAATTTATAAAATTGCAAGGTCATCTTAACATATTACTCATTAGGCGTAGGGCCAAATTAACAAAAGAAGAGCTGTATCTTTTCAAATCGACATAGGTCAATAAAGTTCCAGTTTTTTCCATGAGGAGAATTAATTCATCGAAAGGATAAATTTTGGGGGCATTTCATTAGAATTGCTCCTCTCATCAGTCATAAGCAATAAGAATTTATAAACAACAAAAGATAATTAAGAAGAAGAAAAAAATACATGATTTGGGAGAGTTGATGGATTAGATAATGTCACAGCAGCACACTCAACAGCATTTTCCAAGGCAGCATGCAATTGCATCTCTTCCTGCAGCTGTCGTTGCAACCTTTGTACCTATAACAGAGGACTTCCAATTAGAAAATAACATAGCAATTAGCTAATATATGTTCTTATGACTAAGCTTGAGCTTGATACAAATAGTAAGATGTTTGTTAACTGTGATACAGTTACTGATACTCTGAAAGAGACAAATAGTAAGATGTTTGTTAACTGCGAAGCTAAGAACCATATACTATCTATAATCATCATCATCAATGCCTTATCCCAAATATTTGGAGTCAGTAACACGAATCATGTTACGACATTCGGTTCTATTGAAAGCTATAACTTCGGTTAAGTCGTGTTAACAAATCTTTCCTCATTAACTCCATCACGTCTTTTTTGGCCTCCCCTCCCCCTTTTAGACACTCCAACTTACATTACTTTCCTTCTTCTTACGGGGGCTGTTAGTGAACTTTTTTTTTTTTTTATAGATAACGAGAAAATTTATTAAAGAAAGAAGTACAAACGATGCGAGAAACATCGCCAAGAGAAAAACCTAAGAGAGTCGAGACAAGATATTTGACCAACTATACAAAAACGCAGACCAATGAACCTTCTTAAAATCAACTAACATTGAAGACCAAGAATATAACAACCACCCAATGTTGAGAATAACCTTGGGCTACGAGTCTTCCTTATCTTCAAAAATTCTTTTATTCCGTTCCCTCCATAAACCCTAGCAAATCGCCACTGGAAGCATCTTCCAAACCTCATTCCCTTTCCTACTGAAAACGCCTTTTGGCCGACCCAGCACTACTTCCTCCAGGCCCCCTTGCGAGACCCAACTCATCCCAAAGAGGCCGAAATAATGATTTCACACTGCCTGCGCTTGCAAACAGTGGAGGAAAAGATGCTGGACATCCTCCTCAGCATGTCTACACATCGTACATCTATTCGGAATGGCCAAATCCCTATGCCTTAAATGATCGATCGTAAGTACTTTGTTTAAAGAAGCAGCCCAAAGGAAAGCCTGAACCTTCGACAAAATCCGCAGTTTCCAGAGCTTCTTAAATGCGAGGTTGAGCCACCCCTCCTCACCCCCTCCTTCTTCCACAGCTCCAAATAGCAATGAGCTATAGAAAACTCGTCCTCAGCACCCCTACCCAAAATCTTCTATCTTCCGTATCTGGATGAATCACACATGCTGTGAGAAGTCTTTGGAGCTCTAACCCTCCCAATTCTCTTTCCCCAAAGTTATCCCTACGAAATCACAGCCATCATCTAACCTCTCCATCCTGCACCTCATAGCACTCCTGCACCTACACCTCTCTCCTCCACACCAACCTATACAGATGTGGAAATCGTCAGCACAACCTCCCGTCCCCCAACCAGTCATCTTCCCAAAATCGCACCATGCTCCCATTCCCAACCCTAAACTTCAAAAACTCCTGAATCAAAGCCATAGTCGTCATGACCCCTTACCAAACTCCCACCCCATAAGACCTCCTCACCGGCTTAGGATCCCAATCACCCCAACATACCCCGAATTTATTTTTAATAACTCTCCTCCACAACGCTATCTTCTCCGTATTGAAACGCCAAATCCACTTCCCCAATAAAGCATTATTCATACACTTGATTTTTCTAAAACCCAAACCTCCAAATTCTTGTGGTCTCGTAACCCATTCCCACTTCACAAGGTACAATTTCCTGGAATCCCCCCTGCCCCCCATAAAAAATCCCTTTGAAGCTTCTCCAACCTCCTACCTACGGCCCGAGGCATCTTGAACAGAGACATTTGAAAAATGGTAAGACTTGCCAACACACTTTTGATCAAAGTTATTCACGCTCCTAACGACAGAAATTTTTTCTTCCACCCCGCTAATCTCGACTCCACTCTCTCCACCACCGAATCCCAAATAGCCAACGACCGCGGATTGGCTCCTACAGGCAAACCAAGATACTTGATTGGCAATGAAACCATATTACAACCCAAGCTTCTAGCACTTCTAACCAGAAAACCCCCCTCCACCTCCCCCACCCCCACCCCTGACAACTTACTCTTGGAAATATTAATCTTCAAACCAGATAAGGCTTCAAAACATCTAAGAACTCCTCTCATATTTGCCACCTGCTCACTGTTCGCCTCCAAAAAAAGAATGGTATCATCAACGTACTGAAGATGCGAAATAAATGGCCCCTCCGGCCCCACCTGAAACCCCTTAATCATCCCTAGCTCTTCTACCTTTAAAAGGAGCTTACTTAAAGCTTCTGCCACCAAAATGAAAAGAAAAGGGGATAAGGGGCAGCCCTGTCGCAAACCTCTAGAACTATGAAAAAAAAAACTGTGCGGGCATCCATTTACTAGGATAGAAAAAACACATCCCTTAATCTATCGAATCCATCTCTCCCCCAACCACATAAAATTAAGCATCTCTTCCAAAAACCCTCAATCCACATAATCATAAGCCTTTTCCATGTCCACCTGACAAACAAGACCACCTAGCCCTTCTCGAATTCGTGAGTCAAGACACTCACTAGCAATCAAGACCCCATCAACCAGCTGCCTCCCCTTAACAAAAGCCCCTTGATACGCCCCCAACCACCTTCCCCGCCACCCTCTTCAACCTCTCCCCAAGAACCTTGACCACGATTTTATACAAACTAGTCACCAAACTAATCGGCCGGAAGTCTTTTATCTCCTCCGCTCCATGAGCCTTCAAAATAAGAGAGATAAACGTCGCTCCTACCTCCTTATTCCATCTACCCCTCTCATGGAATTCAACAAACACCCTCATCAGATCCGCTTTCACCACATCCCAACAGCCCCTGAAAAAACCCGTAGTGAAACCATCTAGCCCTGGCGCTTTATCCTACCCCAAATTTTTTATCGCCCTGCACACCTCCTCTTCCTCAAACTGCCTCTCCAACTCACCTACCTCCTCCCTAGAGACTAGCCCCACTCTGAGATCCTGAATATGAGGCTTCTCCCTACTAACATTCAAAAACCGATGTTGAAAATGATTGGTCACCGCAGTGCCAATCTCCTCATCACCCTCTATGACCTCATTCCCACCTTCAAACTGAAAATAGCATTCACCTGTTTTCTAGCCTTGGCACACGCGTGAAAAAATCTTGTATTCCTATCCCTAGCCTTTAGCCACTGAACTCTGGCCTTTTGTTTCCAAGATATCTCTTCAAGCCTTCTCAAGGAAATAAGATGCCCTGATAACTCCCGCTGTTCCACCTCTTCCTCCCTTCCCAGTCCCTCACATTCCTCCTTTTTTTCCAAAGCATTAAGTCTCAGTTCAAACTCCCTCAACCTTTTATCCACCCTACCAAAACACTTGGAATTCCACTCTTTGATTTTACCCTTTAGCACCTTTAGCTTTTTCATGAACACATAACCCGCATACCCCTCAAAATCCATCTCATCCCACCATTCCTTCACCAGCTCCTTGACACGTCTAAACCATCTCAATCTCCTCTCCCTAATTTTATCACTTATTGCTATTAGAGTCATTCCTAGATTCTCTTCAATGCACCCATTTCTTTCTGATCTTGTCTTCCCACTCAGCCATCTCGACCATAATAACAAAATTCTCCATTTTTTCCTTCTTAGTAGCCCAAAAGCAGAGCTAGGCTTATTGTTGTCCTATAAATTTTCCTTTTAGTTTGATCAAGATGCATCAATCATATAGCTCTCGAGAAACATTGCTTCACTTTAGACATCCAACTCTAATTCTATGGGCAACATCATCTTCAATTTCTCCATCATTATGAATAATTGAGCCAAGAAACCGGAACTCGTGGGTACTGTCATCTATCTTAACAACCATCTCCACTCTTATGTTCTTATTAAAGTTGCATTCCATATATTATGTTTGGGTTCGAGTTTTTTTTTGTAAGCGCTTAGATTCCAAGATATCCCTCTACAATTCTAGTTTTGCATTTATCCCTCTTTAGTTTCATTCATTGATATCCCATCATCTGCAAATAACATAAACCACGGAATGGATCCATTCTATTCTAAAATGAAACTCCTATATGTTACTACTTCAGTTACTTGATGCAATACTTCCTACTAAAACAAGAAACAATCAACCCCTAAGAAAACGTTGTCCTGTATTTTCTTAATTTCAGCTATATGAGGAAAGACTAATACAAAATTAAATCTGTTCAGAGCTACAAAAGATTGTGTCTTGACTACATAAATGTCTTAACTATTGTAGGATCCACCATTATCAGCAAGGATTAAAAATACGGTTTCGGGGGATGTATCAGTCTCAACCGAAACCTATACGTATCGGTTTCGGTATTGGTTTCGGACGATACACATAATTTTTTCTTTTTCTTTTATAAAGTAAAATAAAAATGAGATCAAATTTTAAAAAATCAAATGAGTTATAAGAACCAAATTTACCAAATATAAAGTTATGGGAAACAACTCCAAGACAAAGTAGCAAATATAATTACAATTCTACATTGAATTAAACATACACAACTAGTAAGCGATACATATCACCCGTTTCGTATCGGTATAAATATCGTATAGGAGGCTACAGATACCTATTCGTATCGCCCTTTTCGTATCGGTTTCGGCAATTTTTATTTCCATGATTATCAGGGTATTATGCGTACTATGCGTACTGACACAGTTGGAATTCATGGTTTACAATGTAATAATGTCTTCTCAGTGGCTTGTGGTTCATTAAAGACTCGGGACTAGTTTATTAGTGAATGAAAGTTTATGCAGGGTTAAAATAAAATACACAGCTTAAAATAGATTTGTATTACATATTGAATTAGTTCGATGCTGCTCAGTTAACATCTGTCCTATATTGGTGTTAACAGATAAGAAATTTATTTTGTCTCGGATCAAATCACGTGACACTAGGATTCGAAGGTAAGTCTATTCATATAATAAACTTTCAATTTAAATTAGGCGGTGCCCAAAGTTTGAATAATTTTATCGTGATAGTGTGAGTTTATAAGAAGAGATTTGTGTCCCATTCACACTCCCTCATATCCCCCAAAAGAGTAGTGAAAGATGCCAGTTAGTATGCTGGCATTTTCACCAAGCACTTTCTTCTTTCCTATTGAGAAATGTGAAATCTGGATGTAAACTTGTAAGTAACAATAGAATAGATATTTGTGTCTTTTTTTCTACTGGTCGAATAAATATGTATGTCAGGATCTCGAATTCAATTGAGTTTAATTTTGCACCAAGGGCGCTATTACAACTTCATATGGATATCCATCCCAAAGCCCCTCAAGAAAGTGCACAATATGGGAAAAATTTCTAGAACAAAAGAGCCTAGAAGAATCAAAAGGGTCTATGTCCCAACTCTTCACATGCACAGGCAAGTTTCTGCAGGAGTCGAAGTCCAGCAGAACTTATTCGCATGTACCACACACAATCAAATTTCGCAGCAGTATCCAGCAAGATCATTTTCGTTCAAAAATCACATTTCCGAGCATCCACGAATCACGATTCGTTTTATATTGTTTTGTCACATGTATGCAGCTTCATATAAATCCATCTGCCTTTATGTAAAAGAAAAAAAGTCCTTCTGTTTTCGGAATACTCCCATCCATAAACAGAGGTACTTTTGTATGTGTGTATGAAGGATCCTTTATTATCGCGGATTCCTTCGCCTTTCACAGTGCAAAACTCTTACTTCTACACTTGTTCACACTCTAGCCCATGGTTTCTTATTAATATCTGAGCCAAGTGCCTTTTTATCTTTCTTTTGATCAGTGACATTAGAATTTCACTAAGAAAATGAGAAAAAGAGAATGTTGTAAAAGATTCTCCAATTATCTTTCTCCTTCCTGAACTGTGGACGCCCAACTAATGACATTACTCAAATTCCCCCCAACAACCAAGTCTCTCAAATTTGGAGCCTTGAAGAAGAAAAAGGAATTTGGTTGTTAAAGTCCGACCTTCTGTAGAGTATAGAACCTAAGGGGAACAGACAACATGATTAACTCTACCCACTACGTTCTGATTTAAAACAAACAAAGGAAACGGTTTCTCCAAAAGGTCCTAGGTTAACAAGAGAACCATCAAAATTGAGCTTGATAGCACTATCTGTCACTCAATATGAAAAAAATATGTAAGAGAAGGCAGAATTAAGCCAAGGATTTCTAATCTCTAACAATGTTCTTGCCAGTGTTTTAAAAGACAAAAGCATGGTGCAGGGCGTTAGGACCTCCAGATGTGCGAGGTGTAAGCCTCACACTTGCTCATTTTTAAGTAAAAGAATAATTACAAATGTGAAAATTTTCAATTAAGATTCATGATGATCGTAACGAAAGATTATAATAAATATACATAGGTTACGCTATATAAATTATCCAACATAGTATATAAATAATTAAGACAGACAGGCAAACTTGCAATTTAGATTTACCTTTTTGTTCATATGTATATTTTAAAATGTATATTATCCATCAATTTTGTGGCAGGATTTTCAATTGCATCAGGCAGTCGCAAGGAAGCCATAAAAAGTAACTATATTGTAGCCCAAAGGCTCCAAATCCCTTCAATGTCTACTAGGCATGGACTTAAATATCGAGACGTACTTGCCGATACGAGCCAGTACGTATTGGTTTTTGGCCTAACCAATATGTAAAATACAACACAATACAAAAAATCACCCATATCGAAACAGTATCGGTCCATGCCGTACGTATCGAATCGATACTCACTATGGCACGGACCCGATACGCACCTGATACTCACGGCATGGACCCATATCTCCTTTCATATACACTACAAGTCATGACACGAACTCGATACCACAACTTATTTACATAAAATATCATTTAAGTAAATGACAGTATACTTTACTTTCATTTACTTAAGATGTTTATATGTAAATAAGTTTATATTTATACCCTCATTTGAATTCAATAACCCAATACACACGGCACATACCCATTTCTCGTTCCATTTACAATACAAGTCACGACTCGATACGCACAGCTTATTTGCATAAAATATCATTTAAGTAAATGAAAGTAAACTTTACTTTCATTTACATAAGATATTTATCTGTAAATAAGGTTATCCCCCCATTTGAATTCATGATTTAATATTCCAGTACATACGGACCAATACGCATCATGTTTGGAGCTAACCAGTACATTGTAAAAAAAAAAAACTCACCCGTATCGACCCGATACAGGACCAATTCGCCCATACGGGGAATTTTTCAATTACATTTTTTTATGTCCTTCTATTTACACTAGGATCCACAACGCAGACCCAATCCGCACCACTTATTTACATAAAATATTATTTCAGTCAATGATTTTAAATGAGTTTACTTTCGTTTATTTAAGATATTTATAAGTAAATAAGGTTATACCTCCCATTTGGATTTAATAAAAATTATCCTGAATCCAAATTCTTGAAGAATAAAAAGTCAATTTTCCAATTCAAGAACAAAATCCTTTTTTTAGCACCTTTTAGGGATTAGGTCAAAATTTCAACTTTCAAATGGTAAGGTATTTCTCAAATATTAATAATTTCATACTTTCTACTATATCAAAACATTACCAAAACTCAAAATTCCAACAAAAAAAAGACACATATTTTAGTCTTCAAAAATTATTTTCATTTACAAGGTCAAAAATCAACTCACAATGTAATAGTTCAGCATAAAAACACATACATTCAAGCTTATAATTTAAGTTTGTAACTCAATACATTCTTATTTAACTCATTGAATGTAAGGTTTTAATATTTAGATTGTATTTACTATAGTTGTATTTTCATACATGTTTATTGCACTCCTTTTTTAACTTATAAAATTATTAACCCTCATATGTATGGTTAAACATAGTTGGAGGCTTTTATTAGTTTTTTTTTAGCTTATATTTGCATTAAGAGAAAATTTATGCAAGGTATCCCAAGTTTTTCCTTACGTATTTAATCGTTTCTTAGCTTATCCTGATTTTCTCTACCGTATCCATCTGATACGGTCTGATTCGTCGATACGTATCCTATTTTGGACTTACCGATACGACACCTGATACCGATATTTTGAACCATTATTTAATTCAATAAAAATATCCTAAATGTTTCTCGTTTATCTTCTAACCTTCTTTTAATTAGTAGTGTTACTACCAAACTCAATTGTTGTGCTATGTTTTATCCTTCATATGGTCTCTTTCAGGACAAACGTGGAAAGATGCGGACCGTACTACCTCGGCACTGATTATGCTCCAGATTGTGTCCCATCTATTGCTGCTATTGTTTCTATTTTTCCCTTTTCGGTTGATGCTACTCTTGATACTTATCATTTATGGCATGTCAAGCTTTGGCACGTTGGATCTAAGACTTTATGTTTTTTTTTTATTCCTATTTTTAGTAAACTTTGTTTTTCATCTACTTTTCAATGTGATACTTGTGAGCTTACTAAACATGTTCGCACAGTTTATCCTCACGCATGCAGAGATGTCGTTCTTTTTTAAAGCTAGTTCATTATGATGTTTGAGGTCCATCTCCAGGTACCTCCAATGATGGTTTTCATTAATATGTTACTTTTATCGATGACTACACTCAGGCTACTTGGGTTTACCATATTAAGTCTAAGGATGAGGTGTTCTCTAAATTCCATGAATTTCATGGTATGATTGTTACCCAATTTGGTGGTTTTATTAAGGCCCTTCGATCGGATAATGGTGGTGAGTATCTCTCTACTCCTTTTGTCCAATTTCTTCAGACTCATGGTATTGCTCATCATCCTACCTATCCTTACCACAATAAAATGGTGTTGCTGAGCGCAAGAATCATTTAGTCGTTGTCACTCGCTCTTTGTTGCAAGGCATGCAAGTGCCTAAGCCTTTTTGGTCTATAGATCTTCTCACTGCCTATCTTCTCATCAATCGGGCACCTTCTCGCATTCTTGATGATCTCTCACCTCAGCTTCTTTGTCCTAAGGCTCCTATTTTTCTCATTGAGTCACGGGTCTTTGGTTGTACCTGCTTTGTTCAAGATCTTCGCCACAGTCGTCTGAAATTGGACAATAAGGTTATTAGATATGTCTTTGTTGGTTATTCTAGCGCATCCAAACTCTAAAGGTCATCGGTGTTGTGATCCCTAGTCTCATCGTTTCTTTGTCTCTCTGGATGTTACCTTTTTCGAGACAGTACCATATTTCTCTCCTGCTCCTACTGTCTCTTTGTCTTTACCTGTTCCAGGGGACCTTCCACAACAGAAGGAGTTCATCACGTACTCTTGTCGACAGCCGCCTGGTTCCTTCTCCGATGCCTCTACCACAGTCTTCCTCGCTCATTCTTCTACTATTGTTCCTCATGTTGTTTCTGATCTTGAGTTGCCTATAACTCGTTACAAGGGTGTACGTTCCTGTATTACTCCTTACCATTTTGCCAAGTATGTTTGTTATCAGGTTGTATATCCCTCGTATTAGGCATTCTTCTCAGTGATTGACATTGGGACTATTCCTCGGTCCATTCGTGTTGCTCTTCTTCATCCTGAGTGGAAGGGTGCTATAGTTGACGAGATGAATGTCCTTCAGTCTAATCATACTTGGGAGTTGGGATATGGTTCCTCTTCTATCTGAGAAGAAACCTGTGAGTAGCCGTTGGGTTTTCACAGTCAAACATAATTCTGATGGCAGTGTTGCTCAGTATAAGGCTCGTCATGTTGCATGCGGCTTTACTCAGACTTATAGGCTTGACTATGATACTACTTTTGCTCCTGTGGCCAAACTAACTTATGTTCGTGTCCTACTCTCTTACGGAAAATCAGTGTTGGCCTCTCTATCAGTTGGACTCATGAATATCTTTTTTAATGGGCATATGAACCTTCCTAGTTTCTTGCTTCAGTATGAGTGGGTGTAAACCGCTATTTCTCCCATGGATCCGAAGCTCTCTTTGCATGATAGTGAGGGTGATCTTTTTTCTGATCCTCATGCCTACCAGTGTTTTATGGGCAGTTTGATATATCACCCTCATACGACCAGATATTACATTTGATGTTAGTATGGTTAGTCAGTTCATGCATGTAACGACCCAGAATTTTAATATAATAAAATTATGTGTTTATGGGTCCTTAATGGAGGTTAATTAGTTAATTATTTATTAAATTGGTAAAAAGTGGATTTTGTTCAGGATTGGATTGTACTAGTAAAACTTCAAAGTCTCGAAAATGGTACACTGCCCCAAGTTCGGTCACCTGAAGTTTCGTCAAGATCGGGTGTCATATAGCAGGGTTTCGGAGGGCATATGCATGAAAAAGTGGAAAAAGCTGGTCAAATAATCAAAGTAGTTGACTTAGTCAACTACTACTTTCTACACCAAAAGGGGTCATGTGCTTTTGCACATGATCTAAACCTTAGTCTATATATATTAAATGACCAAACCCTTTCTCATACATTCGGTCACTATCAGTGAAGAATTCTAGAATTTTTATAGAGAGAGTGAGGAGAGAGAAAGAAGAGAGAAGCGGGTTCTTGAGGTTTTTCGATGTCCCGAACGCATTGGCGGAGTCCCTTTTTGTGCCAGTCGCCTCGAAAAGCTTGAACTATGTAAAACCCCTCTATTTTCTTCTCTTTTTCCCCTTATTTTGCTATATTCTTTTATCTAAAGTATATGCATGTCTTTTGACGTGAATGAAAAAGGGTCGGAGACCCCTATGTGATGTTGTGATTTTATGTGGTCTATTGGAGAGCCCAGATCGAGTCCCGGGTTGATTGTATCGCCACTCTAGGGTGACGAAAACTTGTTTTGCATGTCGTGTAAGGCTATGGAGACATCCATTAGTCTGGAAACATTCCCTAACAGGACGGTGTATTACCGGAGTTAGTTCACGGGCGCGAGGCCCAAGTATTTTAGTTAATCAAGCGAGGCTTGGGTAAACTGGGGTTAACCTCTAGTTAGAAAATCTAACCAGGGTTAAGTATAGTCTGTGGTTCCTCTTTGACTAGGTCAGGAGAGACGGTGTCCAGCATGGCCCGAGGTTCCTCCGTGACTGATAGTCGGGAGATGTCGATCTGTTTGTCTAGGTCGTCCATGGTGCCTCTTGGACTAGGTCAGGAGTGGTGGTGTCCTGCATGGCCCGTGGTTCCTCCCTGACTGATAGTCAGGAGACGTCGGAGTCCTAGGGAGTTTAAAGTGGCTGAACATCATATAGTATATAGTCCGGGATTCCTCTCTGGGTGGGTCAGAAGATGTCGGCGTCTATCGGGATCCCTTCTTGGTGGAACGTCAGGAGATGACGGCATTGGTAAAGATGTCGGGATTCCTCCGTAGACTAGCCAGAAGATGACTGTGGGCAGATTGGTCGGGGTTCCTTCATGACTGATACCCATGGCGATGGCGGCGAATACACGGTAGATGTGGCCAATCAATTGAATGGAAAAGTATGTCCTTATTGGGCGAATGCCCATGTTGTGTGGGTAAGCTTTGGATACGAAGTGGTCTAAGTCGGTATACTCAGGGCTGGTGTATTTGTCTGAGTTGGTGGACTCATGGTTTGGTATGGAATCGTCGGATTCCAGGTGAGTTGGGTTGGTATACCCAAGGTTTGGTCGTGTTCAGGTGAAAGCCGAAACAGCGTGTGTGAGTCTAAATGACTCAATGTATTATGGTTACGATTTAGAGACTTTAAGCTGAACATTTGTGGGTTGTGGCCAGTTAATAGAGTCTCAGGACTCGAAATGAAACATGATTGAGGATCGAAACGATAACTTGATAATATAATACATTCATAATCGAACCTCATAATTGGAAAGTAATGTGAGGTCGGGAACCTCTGTTAGGGTGGCATAACCCTAAGTGACCTTGGGTCACAGTTTATTATATACTGTTCTATTTTACTGTAACATGCAAATTGAACTGTTTATTATATCATTATTGATGCGTGTTATTATGTGGAAAATAGTTTAGAAAGATTGTGGTTTTATTGAGCTTCATAGCTCACCGACTTTTTATGTCAGCAGATCTTGGAGCTGCTGACCAGTAAGTGAAAAGTCCAACTGAACATTTTGGAAGCTTGTACAAGTTGTACCCTGCGTGATAGAGGTGCCTACTTCTGTAAAACAAACTTGATGTAAATAATACAGGTATATGGTTTGTATGATGGCTATTGTGATGACATGTGTTATTTGCTTTTTGGAAGCATCTGATAAATGTTTAAATTTCCAGCATTTTCGCGGGTAAAGTCTTCCGCTTGCATGATTGGACGAACGGACGCGCGTCTCGGAACTTGATTCCCTAGGCGCGGGTTCGGGGCGTCACAATGCATGCTCCCTATGCTTCATACCTTGTTGTTCATCGTATTCTCCGATATATCAAGTCTAAACACAGTTATGGACTTGTATATCGCTCACTTGGTCATCTCGAAATCTCCGGGTATACAGATACCGATTGGGTCGAATCTGCTACTGATCGTCGCTCCACCTCAGGCTATTGTGCTTTTCTTGGAGGCAACTTGGTTGCGTGAAAGAGTAAAAAACAACCTATAGTTTCTCGCTCTAGTGCCTTCTCATGGCACTTGTGAAATTTTATGACTTCATTCACTCCTCTCCGATTTAGGATTTCTTGTTAAAGGCCCTATGTCTTTATATTGTGATAATGAGGCTGTCGAGAAGATTGCCTCTAATTATGTGTATAATGAGCGGACAAAGCACATTGAAGTTAATATTTATCTTTTCCAAGAGAAAGTTCAGGATTGTTCATTATCTCTTCAACATGTTTTGTTTTCTCAACAACTTGCTGACATCTTCACTAAACTTGTTGGCCTTGCTATTCTCCAGGATATCTGTGTCAAGCTGGGCATATTTAATGTTTATGCTCTAACTTGAGGGAGAGAGTTGATATATGTAATATCGTGGGTATATTTGTAATTTTCTCTTAATATAAGAATGCAAGTAGGGCTCTTTATCCCTTACTATACAATTTACCATAATCTCTATTCTTTTCTCTCTTTCTTTCTCTTCTTCTCTAAGAAACCTAGACCTAATTTCTCTCTTTAAACCCTAAATCTCTTTCTCAAAACTCCAACTGAAACACCTTTCTTATATTTCTTTTTACAAATTCTTTGAATGTTTGATCTTCCATTATTTCCCAATTCATAGGATCGTCTATTTTGATGAAGCATTCATTCCAACGAAAATTCAATTGAATTTTTTCAATTTTTCTCACCACAGTTTTGGGAATCTCTTTATACTAACTTCACTAATGTTGACCCACTTCCTTTTTGCTCTTACGCACTCTTTGGGTTTTTGAACTTACACTCTTTCTGAATTCACTGGATGGTCTATTTTGACTACACCTCCATCCCAGCAAAAATACCATCGATTTTACCAACTTTTCTTCTCACTTATTTTGGGATTTGAAAGATGTTTGAATCCCCCTTGGAGATCTCCTAGATGTTCATTTTCCTTGTATTAACTTCAATGATATTCAAAACCCCATTTTTTTCTTTTAACCAATCTTTCCCAATTCACTAGATGGTCTATTTTAACTATGCTGTCACATCTTGAGCAATGCCTTATCCCAAATAAGCCAGGGTCAGCATCAAAAATCCTGAATCACCAATCTATTCTGTTTAAATCCATAACTTCGGTTAAGTAGTGTGTAATCGAATATTGTTTCATTATCTTCACCCACATCATTTTTAGCCTTCCACTCCCCTATTAGAACCTTCAACTTGCATCAATTCACTTTTTCTCGCTGGAGTCATTTGTGGTCTTCGTTGAACATGTTCAAGTCATCTCAATCAACTCTTATTTTTATTATCTATTGAAGCTACTTCCAGCTCCTCTCGGATACACTCATTTTTAATCTTGTCTTTCCACTTATCTCATCTCGGCCACACTAATTTTATTATAAGAATGCTATGTACACTTTCCTTCTCATCCACTATTTTCTTTTTTTGAACGAGAAATTCAAAAAAAGTGACAGCCTTTTGTGGTGCCCACCACTTTTTTGTCTTTTTGTTCAAAAAATGAAAAAGTGAATCAGACGGAAAGTGGACCTAGAATCATCCATTTTATTATGTTCCTTCTTGGTAGCTCAACATTCTGTTCTATAAAGCATATAGTTGGTCTCATCGTTGTCTTCTAAAATTTTCCTTTTAGTTTGATCCAAATGTGTTGGTCACATTGCACTCCGAAAATACTTATCCATAATGTATCACATCCTCTTCGATCTCTCCATCATTATTGTATAATGAAACCTTTCGCTTTGGGATACCACCTAGTCATCTATTTTAACAACCATCTCTAGACTCTCCTCCCTATTAAGTCGCATTCCATATATTTTGTCTTGGGCAAACTTATTTTTGAAACCCTTAGATTCTAAGGTATCCCTCCACAATTCTCATTTCGCATTTATCCCCTCTTAGTTTCATCAACTAATACCACATAATCTGCAAATTACATATACTCAAGGAAATTTTCTTGAATAGGAGGCATCAATTCATTCATAACCAATGTAAAAAGATACTGACTCATAATTGTTCTTAAAGTAGTTACAGCCAAGGTTCTAAATGTTGTTATCGCTCGACATACCAAGCTACAGAAAAAAGATATATCGGAAGATACATCGTTTATTGGTGATTTTTGAAAAAATGGCAAAAAAAAAAGGGGCAAAACATGAAATTTTGCAATGAAACTTCAGGAAATGTTAAAATAGATGTTAATACACATTTTAGAATAAAAACATTAAAAAAACAACAATGTACATAAGAGATGTAATGAGAATAGAGCAAAGATGTACGCTAACCAGTGACGATAATATATGATTGATTCATATTTCATTCATTTCTCAATCAATCGTAAATTCAGAATTTATAAGATTCATAATAAATTATAAAAGTCAAAATTATAATAAAATCAAAATGTATTTTTTTTAAAGATGCTTTAAAAAATTATAAAAGTTAAAATTAATATTAACCAATATTATTTTTTTAATTGGGTGTATATATAAATCAATATTACTTTTTAACATATTAATTTTCGTCATATAATATAATTTCTTATATGGCACATCATTTTTAAAAATATCATTTTTTTAAGATTATGTACTAAAAATATAAATAGTATGTTAACTTATATAAATTATAGCTAAGCATGGTTCAAAATATCAATACGTATCGGCCGATACGTACCAATTTTTTGGGTATCCGATACACAGATACGGTGGAGAAAAAAAAATACCCCATATCGACGACATATCGATCGTATCACCCATACAATTCGATACGGTCGATACGGTTTGATACAGGGTAATTCAACAGTAAAAAAAAAGTGATGGGAAGGGGTTAGTTTGCATTAACAATCCAAAAAAAAACAAAAAGGACAGAGATTCGCATGGATGACACTCTACAAATGAGATTGAGAAGTAGAAAAAGAAAAAAAAAAGATTTTGCAGTAGAGAAGGATTAGGGATTTAGGGTACAAACCTAGATCGCCATTTCAATCGCTGTTGCCGTCGTCGCCCAAATCCATTGCCATCATCACCCAAATCTGTTGATCACAAAACCAAAGAGGAGTGCTAGCCTTTGCTCCTTTGCCCCTTTCCCTCTTTCGGCCAAAGGTGAAATAGAACAAAACTAGGTTTTTTTTTCTGTTCATTGAAAGCTTTATAAGTTATATACATAACATGAGAGGAATGCAGTTGATTAACAATAAGGAGGAATGCTAGCCTCACCTAGCCACATAGTTGAAGGCTTTATAAGTTATAAACTTATAACATGAACTTGAAGGAATGTTAGTCTCACTCAGTTGATTAGCTTATTGAAGGAGGAATGCTAGCCTCACCTAGCCACATAATTCATTAGCTTATTGAAGTAGGAGTGCTAACCTCACTCAGTCACACACACACGATCAAACCTTTATTTTTTTGGAAGGTTGTAACACTCTCTTTCAATTCCTATTAACTATGGTTAAGATATATTAACTCGTAGGGTTTGATTTTAAAAAACTTAACCCTATGGTTAAGAATTTTTAATTCTAAAGTTAATTTTTTTAATATTTTTTATAAAAAAATTGGTTAGAAATGTGTCCTTTTTAATTCCTATTAACTGTGGTTAAGATTCACTAACTTGTAGAGTTTGATTTAAAAAAACTTAATCCAATGGTTAAGAATTTTTCATTCTAAAGTTAATTTTTTTAAGTATTTTTTTTAAATCAAGGTTAGAAATGTATCCCCTTAAACTCCTATTAATTGTGGTTAAGATTCACTAACCCTTAGGGGGCATTTGGCAAAACTAATATAAGCTAATACGTACGTTTTTGTTAAAGAAATTCTAAGGGTTAAAAATTTTTAATCAAAGTTATCACGTGTCCCTTTTAACCCTCTCTAATTTTGGTTAAGATTCACTAACCCTTAGGGTTCAACAATATAACCTTAGTTTTTGTAAAAAAATATTAATCCTAAGGGTTAAATTTTTTAACCAGAGTTAAATATTTTTTTATTTTTTCTAAAAAACCAAGGTCATATTATTGAACCCTAAGAGTTATAGAGATAGGGTTCAACAATATAACCTTAGTTTTTATTTTTTTATTTTTGCTAAATTTCAATTATCTATTAACTTTAATGAGCATTCATAAGTATTTTAGGCATCTAAAACAATATTAAGAGGAACCAAGATTAGACCTGCATCAAGATGAATACAAGTGCCTATGTATTTTTATACATTTGCTTTATGAATGCAATTGAGCTTCTATCACTTGGTTAAGTAAGTATGGTTTGTATTTTCATATATGTTTATCAGCACGCACGACTTTTTAACTCATAAATCTTTTAACTCTCATATATATGATTATAAATATAGTTTGAGGTCTTCATTTAGTTTGTTTTTAGCTCATATTTGCATTAAAAGAGGTTTTATGTAAGGTATCCAAATTTGTCCTTGCATATCCAAGCTTTTTTTAACGTATCTTGAATTTTTCCGACGTATCCAACCGATACGCCGATACATATCCTATTTTGAACTTACCGATACGGCAACCGATACCGATCTTTTAAACCATGTAGCTAAGTGAACACTGATTAGTCAAAGTGTAGTATATTTTTAAAAAGCCATTATGAGCATAATCTTATTACATATAAATAATTTTTAATTTATAAAATATTATTAAGAAATTATTAATTTTTTAATATTACTAGAAAGCCCTTATGGGAATAATCTTATAACCAATAAATAATTTTTAATTTTAAAAATATTACCATGAAGTAATTATGTTTCAACATAGAGAAAAAAATTTAATTAAAGCCTCCATATAATTTATAAAGAAAATGAAACTAGCATTATTTTTTTAAGTTTATGTTAAAACCTTTAACCTAACATTACCCTTGTTAGGTTAAAACAATTAAAATGGAATATTAGTACCTGAGAGTGAAATTAGCATTACCTTGTTAGGGTTTAAAACATTTAAAGATTAAAACAAATAAACGTAATAGTGAGTGAAGTTAGCATAACCCTTGTTAAGGTTTAAAGGTTCAAAACATTTAAAGGTTATTAAACAAGTAAACATAATAGTGAGTGAAGTTAGCATAACCCTTGTTAGGGTTTAAAAGTATAAACCAGCTGCTTTACTTATTCGATTTCTTTAACAAAACCAAAAAAAAAAAAAAGGAGCAACAGAGCTCGAAAAGGAATCAGGATGAAGAGCCGAAGAGGGGGAGGAACCTTGGCTTGGCGACGGCAACTGGCAGACGGCCACGATACCTTCTTCTTTCTTCTTCCTTCTTCTTCTGTCTTCTGTACTCCCAAGATTTTCCCATTTTTCTTTTGTTTTCTTCTAAATAAAAAATATTAAAGTCTATTTGCAATTTGCATGAATGATATGTGGGATTCCCCCACTGTTTTTGGATTGATGCCTTACTTGGTCGATATTGGTGAGTTATCGACGATATATTGTCGATTTCGGCGATAATTCTCCAATATCTCACGATATCATGTAAATTTTTTTAAACTCCGTATAGATGTGCCGGTAGGTAACGATACCGACAAATATCGCCGATATTGTCGATACTTTGAACCTTGGCTACAGCTCTCTCATACATGTTCTTAATGATGTCAATATATTTTCTTGGAACTCATTTCTACTTTTAACCGGGAAAGAAAAAATCTTCTCAACACCGCCAGATTAATTCTCTAGGAACTTTATCATACGCTTTTTATAAGTAAATAAATGTCATAAGAAAATCTTTCTTCTTCGGCAAGGTTCTGAATGTCGATATTGCTCGACATGTCGAGCTGTGGAAAAAAGATATATCGGAAGATATATCAGAAAATATATCGTTTATTGGTGATTTTTGGGAAAATGACAAAAAAAAGAGCAAAACATGAAATTTTACAGTGAATCTTCAAGAAATGTTAAAAGAAATGTTAATACACCTTTTAGAATAAAAATATTTTAAAAAACAACAATGTGCATAAGAGATGCAATGAGAAGAGAGCAAAGATGTGCGCTAACGAGTGACGATAATGTATGATTGATTCATAAATCAATATAATTTTTGTCATTAGGTGTATAATATAATTTGGTGTATAATATAAATCAATATTAGGCCTTATAGTAAAATTTTAATACTTTTTTTAAATTTTGATATTTTTTACATGACAATTAAAGAAGAATGTTTAATGATGTAGGAGTGACCCTAGCATACCCTTGTTAGGGTTACTTAAGTTAAAACATAAGAGAAATATGTTTAATGACATAGGACTAGGAGTGACCCTAGCATACCCGTGTTAGGGTTATTTAAGTTAAAAACATAAGAGAAATATGTTAAATGACATAGGACTAGGAGTGACTCTAGCATTCCCTTGTTAGGGTTACTTAAGTTAAACCATAAGAGAAATATGTTATTACATAGGGCTAGGAGTGACCTTAGAATTCCCTTCTTAAGGTTACTTAAGTTAAAGCATAAGAGAATAAGCCCTCATCGCATTTGATCAACAAAACCAAAAAAAACTTCAGAGCTTGGAAAGGAAGAGAAGAGGGAAGAAGGTATAACCTTGACGGCAAAGGCTACAACCCACGGGCCCATGACAACGACGAAAACCCACGGCTACGGTGAGAGGTATGTACCCTATTGCATCCCTCTTCTTTCTTCTGATCTTCTCTACTCTCAACTCTTTTTCCCATTTTTTTTAAATAAAAGATCATGTATGATTGTTTGTATGAATGATGAGTATGGTATTTTTCACATTTAAAGGCACTGAATGGACATGAATCATTCACGGGTTTTCTGTAGCAATATGGGTATGGGTCCGTGAACTGAGGAGTGAGGACTGATTTCAGTTCGTGATTTTTCTTTTGGATGATATCTGTGCATATGCAAAAAAAAAAGGGGAAGGGGGGGGGGGAATTTGGTCGATATCGGGAGATATCGCCGATAAAAAAAAATAACAACATATAGATGTGCCGGTGCTGGGCGATACCGACATATATCGCCGATATTGTGATCCTTCTTCGCCCTCAGGATACGAACTCTATTTCGACTACGTTCCAATCCCAATGAAAATTTCCATTGAATATTTTAATTTTAATTTCCATTTTTTGGGCATCTAAAAGAAAGATAAATAGTATACTAGAAGGATTAAGAGCAGATTCTATAAGATTAATTCTTTCTCCCAATGCAATGTAATTTTTTGCGAACAAAGCCGATCTTTTGGCACATTTTGAAAACAATCGGTCCCAACACTAGTTAACTTGGGATTAGCTACAAGAGGAAGTCAAACATATTTTAAAGGCCATCTTTTCTCCCAACTATTTATAATTTAATGACTTCCCTAAGAGAATCTCTCTCCACATGAGTTTTATCCAAACTGTTTTTCCCTAAGTTCATTTTTTACCCTGCTGGCAGCCTAGCACACATTCGCATCACAAAGAATGAATTAATGATTGTCATCTACACATGGGGTAATATGACACCTCAAACAATTTATGATTTTTGACTACCAACTTCAAAACCTTTAATAGAATGGCTATCTTAAGTTGTCTTCATCATTCTAGTCAGCAGATCACAGCAAGATCATATAGTATGCTTGCCTTAAACCCCTAGAGGCTTTATTGAATGCTTTAGAAATATCATTCAAGGTTAAGGAAAAATAGTTGAATGACGAACATCAAAACCCTTCCTCTCCATGAAATAATCAATAACATTACAATCAACAAAATCAAAAGCCTTTTACAAATCTAATTTGCACACCAAAAATGGCAACCTGCCTTCCCAAGTCTCCTTCATTATTCCACAAATTTACAAGAAACAAGGATTTCATCGAGAATTTTTGTATTCACTAAAAGAGCCCCTTGAGTCAAACTCGGAGAAATAATATGAACCAAATACTTCTCTCAAACTTGAAAAGAGGATAAGGGCAATGATTTTAACCACTACTTCCCAGATAATGGGGTGAAATTCTTAGATTCCAAATCTCTTTTTTTTTTGGAAATAAGGACAATAAAAGTTATGTTCATGCTATTCTTAATAGTCCCCCTTTCAAAAGATTCATCAATAACATCCACCTTTTACATCCCCATATTCTTGTAAACTACAATAAAAAAAACCATCGGGCCCCAAAGCCACGTCCCTTTGAAGAGTGGAGTTAGCATGCTTAATACCACAGTCGCCTTCAAACTTCCTCTCAAACCAACCCTATTTTCAAGTAGAGAATCACAATTAAAACCATCAAACTTGGTCTAATTTTGTCCTTCAATTGTCTATCTATGTCAATCTCATATTACATATCAGGGTATTGAAAGCATAGTTATCAAAGCAAAAAGCGAAAATTATAAGCAAAACGAAAGCTAGAAGCGGGAAGTGAGGCTTAAAAAATCCTTGAGAAACAAGAAGCGAGAAATAATTAGCTTAAAAAAATCCTTGAGAAACAAGAAGCAAGAAATAATTTTTTTTGATAAGAAGCGGTCGAGGAATAGACCATTGGAATGGATCTTTTATCCATTGATTTAGTTAAATCAATCAATAATTTAGGGGATTCAAATTCAACGATTTCTTTAAAGAGCTTACAGCCCTAACTATAGTGTTTTATACATAGTGTTATCCTATAAAAGAAATTATTAAAAAAAAAAAACAGGAAAACTGATGGGAACCTTTCCCTTATTCACGTATCAATGCTCTCTTATGATAAGATCTATTAGTTAGGTATAGTTGGGTATGGGTGAAGTGGGTGGTTAGCATGTACATAGTTAGTGGGAGAATGTGGGTGGTTAGTATAGTTAGTAATGGGTTGCCACATGTCTTGGGTAGTTATGTAGTTGCTCTATATATAGTTATGTACTATTGTATTTGAAGGCAGAATTTAAATCAAAGAATATCCATTGTTGGAGCTTGGGAGGACTAAACCCCTCGAAGTGGTTAACTTCTCATCTTATTCTCTCTTTTTATTATTTTTATTGTGTGTGAAGAATTCGCATGACATCAAAAACATTAACAATCGAAAAGGAGAGATAGACGGCGGTTTCTTTCTCTCATATTTGTTTCTCAAACCAAAGAGGCCTATGCTCTGAGGTATTAACCCTACTCCAAGGCCAAAATGAAAGAGCCAGCCATGGATGATACAACTTGAAGCCAAAGGCCCAAAAAGTTATGACTTCTTCTTCTTCATTCTTAATCGTCATAAAATAATTTCAAAGAGGACAATGGCAGTCATACTCAAGATTGTTATTCTGTTTTTTTTTTTTCTTAGAAGTCGATTCTCAGTCGCTTCCTGGAACCCCTTCACCCATTGGAAGGTTGCCACCTAATTGATTCGCACTCGCTTCTCAAAAACAAGAAAGTCAATTCAAACTCTCATTGAACGGGTTGGTAATACTGAAATTCATGTGTTATTCAATATATTAATGAGCTGCTACTAAGGATGATAGGCAAACAATATGAATGGATTAAAATATAATCACGTTAGAATCTGTATTAATATAGTAGTAACACTTAAGAATTAGTATTAATATAGTAGTAACACTTATGAATTAAACTTTTGAGCCTAGAGCCAATAAACCCACCATATCTAGTGCAACCAATGTATGTGTCATAGTTACCAAAGCGAGAAGCGAAAACGAGAGGCAAAGTGAAAGCGACAAGCGAGGCTCAAAAAAACCTTAGGAAACAAGAAGCGAGAAATGAGATTAGGCTCCCCATTCCCATTATGTTATTATGGGTAGCTATATCTTTGATTTTAGCTTACATGCGATTTTTGTTGAAAAGTAGGTGCCTTAGGTTCCAAACCAACGATAGTCGCTTATAGTTTACTGTTAGACATATATGCCCACGAAAGTCATTCCGGAATTGTATTTATCTATTTAATCAATAAATGCATATTTTACATTCACACATTGTCTTCTACATTGGGTAATATATCAAAAGTATCTCATTGGATGAGACTACTTTGTCCCTTAGGTAACATTGTAGGAAAACCATTAAATTAGTTGATAACTGATTGCTAAGGAGATATGGTTTTTCCGGTTCCTTCTAGACCTAAAATTGTTCTAAGTTAATCAGGATACATCTGGATAATGTATTCCTAATAATTCACACATTGTTAGTTCCATATGATGGGAGTGATGAATCTCAATCATTGAGAGAAGGGTCACTTGACTAAGATGTGGATATAAGTAGGAAGTACTTATATTGCAACTGGATCGCTCATTGGATACCATTAGAAATATACTGTCTTTATATTTAGGGTAGTCCATTTGACAGATTGTCCTTAACTTAAGAGGTCGACATCTTCTCTAGTATTTGCCTATATTGCTTTTATGTAGCCAATCGTCAATGTCCAACACACCGGATTAAATACGGGCTCGTTGGGCTATGTACACTGTACTGGAAGAAGTGTGTGTACGCTCAATAAGGATTCCACTACTCTTATAGAGTAAATAATATTGAGTTGATACTTGTCAAAACCAGACTTGAAAAACCCAACGCTAGTATTTATCGATGAAATGGTTTTATCGAGGAATTTATCTTTTATATAAAAGAAATGTAATTAATATTATTATTTCTTTTAAAGAATTTCTAAAATGTTTTGAAAATCCAAGTTTGACTAAAAGTATCAAAGAGAATGGATTCTCAATATAAGCCAGGGATTAAAGACAGTATTAGATATTATCCCGTAAGCTTATTACAATATTGGAAGTGGAGGGACGCATCTGTAAACAAATCTTGAGATAGAAATACCTGCAAGTAATTCTCTATTTTCTGGAGGTTAATCACATTGTGTTAATGGACATTAATTGTGATTAGTGGAAGTCCAAGGATATAGATGACATTCTATAATCCTAATGGAGTTTAGGAAAGGTGTTTCCTAGTAACAATGCTTTAACCAAAAGGTTGAGTATTTGGTCCCACAACCGGAAATAGGAGATCCCTTTAGATCTCAAACACGAGGACTTTCTTAAAGTATTTAATTTAATTAAATTAATTAATTTATCTAAGTAATCACTATATGGTATAGTGAAGCTCTAAAAGGTGGAATCACATTAGATGTGAAAAACCAAATGAGTAGGACCCATTGGGGAATATGATAAAAGATCAAGTAAAGTGACAAAAAGGGGGCATGTGGGGTGGGACCCACCTAGGGTGGTACGCCCACTTCATGGAGGTATTAATAATAATAATTGTAATTATTATTTAATTAGTATCTAATAACTAATATCCTTATTGGATAAGGTTAGTTAGTTAGTTAGAGTTAGTTACTAATTAAAAATTCCTTGTTGGACAAGGATTCTATTAGTTTCTTGCTAATCAAGGAATCCTAAATGGAATAGGATAAGGATATGGTTAGTTGGTTACTAATAGATAAGATTAGTTTCTATTTTGATTAATCCTAATTAATTATGGAGAAATCAATAAGGAAACAAATTGAGGATATCCTAATTGGATTAGGATTAGGATTAGGATAAGGATAAGATCCAAGAAGGATCTATTTATAGGAGTGGACGTCCACATTGTTGCACACAAGACAATTTCCAGATTTTTGGATCTCTCTCCCTCTCCTCAAACCTCACGCCCAAGCCTCCCTCTCTCTAGAGTATACGGTCACACTCTCTCCCCTTTTCTTCTTCAATTGTTTTCTATTTTTGAAAATCAAGAAAAAGGAAAATCAAGGTTCTTGCATATAAAGATTGGATCTTTATTTCAAGATCCTAGAGCTGGATATTTGGAAGGGTCATTACCTTCCATTAGAGAAAGCTTTAAAGAAAAAGAAGGTCCGTGTGGATTACGAAGGAGACTTGGCACTTGTGAAGTTTTGCCGATATCGCTTCTATCGTGGAATTGACTTAACAATTTCAAAGTCGCAAAGGTGATCGTGATTTTTACTCTTATTGAATAAAATCAATTAGAATCTTAATCAGATCTTAGGATTTGATGTATGCCCCCCAAGAACTGTTTTTCTAAAATTAAAAAAATGCATACTTTCATCTACACCCTAGGATATAGACTGTGGTCTACCCCCATCACTTCACACATACATCTCCCTTTGATTACTGAATGGGACGTGATGGAAGCAAGCTTCCTAGGAAGCGAGTCTGTCCAAGGAAGCGAGCTTCCTAGGAAGCGAGTTTGTTTGAGGAAACGAGTCTGGGAAACGAGCTTCCCGCCTGGACATAGCATCCCTGCAACTATGGTAAGTGCACAATTAGGTCACAACTACAAATGACACCACAAAGACAATAATAGCAAGCACTGCAATCTAGTGGTTCAAACCTATAAATGCAAATTAATACTAAAAATGTCAGTGATACTGCTTCATATAAACTTTCAAACTGAGAACTTCATTAAATCTGGAAATGAAATTGCAAGGGGAAAAGGAGCAATTTCATTTGAAGCCTTATCTACTTCTGGTGAATAAGTATTGAACATTATTTAACAGGATCAAAAGCAGTGGAGATAATATATTTATATATAAGCAAGAGATACTTACATCCTGTTCCAACTGGACTCTGTATGGGTAATGACCATTGCTTTTATTGCAAGATCCAAGACTTCCAACTTCTTCACTAGAATTGCTCACCTAAAAAGTTTAACGGATTACCAAAATCAAAAATCTTAAAACTTCGGAACTAATATCATAGGATAGGAAGAGGCTAGAAGCGATGGTATAATTCTTGAAGAAAATATTTAGCCTCCAAGCATCATCCTCTCTTCAAATTTTATAGGGAAAAAAAGGACAAAATTTTAATTATAAGCTCAAAAGATAGTATTGAAATTATTATTTGAATTGATTTCATCGACAGGCAATGACAAGGTAAATCCTGGAAGCATGTGGCACAAAACTACCGACTTTCAAAACCATTGGATCAGGGACCAAGATAGAAGAAATGGAATGTGACAAGAACTTTTGATCCCCAGTTCAATGTGTTGAGAGTTGACAATAATTGAGGATAATACTATTTGGGCTTCAACATTGATACATTTTAACAACAGCTACAAATACAAAAAATTTAAGTAACTATTAGTGCTATACGATTAGGAAAATGGCTATAAAGATACCACATAGAATAAAAATAGAAAAACATAAGAGTAAACTGATTGCCTTAAAATAGAGTTGGTGAACATTGTTACAAATCATTGCTCTCCACTGATGGATCAAAAGGAGAGATTGCAGAGTGATCATAGGCAGATGACAACAAAAAGATGAAACGAAGTACAGGGTAGTCAGAATGGATGAATGCCGGTCACTAATCATGAATTCCAACAACTTATCTTCACTTAGTCTTCCTCTCCAATTATTATCAATCATGCAGATTTCTCAAAAAGATGATCTAAGTAGGTCCACAAGCCTATGAGTACTGACCTCTAAGGTGGAGTTATCACTCTGAAAATCATGCACAAAATCCAACTGAAATTCTGAGTTACAACCTCTCCCAGCGGTGTGAGAACATTTGGGGAGAGAATCACTTCTGTAGAAATAAAATAAAAAAGTAAGTGTTAAAAGAAAATTATTCCGAAGCTCTGATAAATGATATAAGTCTAATGGAAGTCAACAGATATACCTGCAAAGAAAAGGAGAAGCTAACAAGAAGAACAGCAAGAAGGCAACACTTACAAGTTCAAGGCAAATTGAACGACTGGTGATTCACACATTTTATGATCATGGGATTTGACGTGTATATAAAGCATCTGCGGATTGCCCAAATTCCTTGTCTGCCCATTTCAAGAAATTATAAGCATGTAAGCTTGAGTTTTAGTCCTCCATTATTTAAACAAGCAAGCATCATAACCAGCAACCCAAACTTTCCTCAAAAATAAGCAAAATATGTTAATAAGAACCCATTAACCTGCAAATTCACTTCGAACATCAGAGCTATAATCTGGTGTTTTCATTTCTCTAATGTAAACCAATAGACAATGGTCGTGGAAAATCTAGGACAACTTGAAATGTAAAGACATTACGGTATATAGAACTAGAGAAACCACTGTGACACCTGTGAAACTAACCATCGAATGCACAGCTACTAGTCAATTTGAACACAAACATACAAGAATACTTAGACTAACCCCTTCAATCAATTCGTAAACTTAGATTTCTGCACATCCACGGGGATCAGAAACACATGAGGATAGAGCTGTTCATGTAAAGAACATGCAGACAAAAGAGAAAAGAAAAGTGGGGTTCCTATCACAAGAAACAAAATCGTCCTGAATGAGATGCCATTCAACATCAGAACTTAACAAGTTAAATTAAAAAAATAACATGTATGTAAATGTTGTGCTAAGAGGGGTTCTTTTCTACGAAATTGCAAAAAAAAAAAAAAGCCCTTAAAAGACAAAAAAACTGGGTTTACAATAATAGATAGCAGTTTGACATGATATTAAAGGGAAAGCTAGAAACGTGAGCAGAGAGAAAAGAGGGAGACTGTTCCAAAAGTAAGAAACAAAGGAAAATTAGAAAAAGAAAACTTCCAAAGCTATGAATCCCCGCTGGAAGGAAAAAAAGAATCGAAAGGACGGATCTCAGTGGTCCTACTCTCATTTCCAGACGAAACATCATTTATACAGTAAATTTGGAAAGGCATCTTTTTTTTCACTGAAATTTGGAAATACAGCATTTTCCATTTTTTTTCCCTGGTTAATCCAATCAACGGAAAGAAGTAAAAAAAAATACACATATAATCCTTAATTCTCTTTCTCAAATAGAAGAAATCAAAGCTTTTGTACTTCGTTACTTCACTAATTTTCCACAAAAAAAAAAAAAAAAGGTTTTCAAACTTAAAAAGCTACAAAACCTGAAACTTAGTCAAAGCGAGCATGAAAATAAATGAATAATCGAAACTGAAATCCAGAGGGAAAAAATAGAGAGATCTCAGAATCTCAAAGAGAGGGAGAGAGAAATCAGCTTAAAGGCCACTATCGTCCTTTAAAGAGATCGGAAGCTGAGAGAGGCAAAACGCAATAAGAAAAAACTTTTTAGATAGAAGGATTTTCGCATTCCTCTCTTTCTAGGCTTCTCAAAAAGAGATCGAAGAACCCATAATGAGTTGAAACGCCAATACGCCTTCGTCCGTACAAAATTCAAAGGTGGGTAAAGAAAAGAAACGGCATTGAAATCAACTACAGAACTAACTCAACTAAAGAGACTGAACTGAAAACAACCCAAAAATGGCGAAACAAACCTAGAAAGAAATCATCAAAAAGCTGGAGATCCTTCCGGAAAATGGGAAAAAAAAAAAAAAAAAACTCTTACCTTGTCGTCTAAAACGAATTTAAATCCATCAACGGAGGAGGACGAAGAGGAGAGTTGAAGTTCAAAGTTTCAAAATACAGTATAAGACCGCTCCAAAATTCAAATCTTGAGAAAGAGTACGAAGAGAAGTAGAAACCAAGATACTTAACCTAGCTGAAAGGGCGAGAGAGCGCAACAGAGATTTCAAATCAAAACAATAAATATATATATATATATATCAAGAAGAAAACAAGAAGAATCCGACGCTAGTTCGAACCACACAGAAGTGGGGGAAAAATACCTATTTGACAAACTTAAAATACTCGAAAATCGGATCCTTGTGTCCTCATATGCACAGCGGGTTGTGACCCGACGATGCCTTTTATCAAACGGCGACACTTTGAAAACTCCATTTTTCTGATTTTGTTAACAGCTCCAAACGAGACCCGATCAGAAGTCGTCTTCTTGCCCTCAAGGAAATGCGTTGGTTGGAAGTTGGACCACTCTGGGTAGAGACTAGAGAGAGAGAGACACGGTTGGAATGAGATTTCGAAATCCCAATGTTTGACTTGCCACTCTGATTCGGAATTTGGCCTACAAAAGCTAAAAACCACAAAGGGGAAATATGGGTTTTCAGAGGGGCAAAATGGGTAAACGTGAATGATTGGAGGTAAAAGGGTGTGAATTGAAAGGACCCATGCCCACATGGGGTTCCCGTTGACTGTTGCAATCGAAGTAGATCAATTACATATATTTAAATAGGAGTAAACAGATGGAGACATTAGATAGATAGATAACAGGCGAGGAGGACGAGGCGGGGTGTAATGACATTTTTGTCCATTCAATAACTACTCCTCGCCTCTTGTGTAGTTTTGCATTTTTTATGGCCCTGGGGTTATGATGGTTCAGACTAGGGTCCATGTAATAGGGCCTCCAACCCTCTTGTTTTTTCTGGTTTTTTTTAGGGGAATAATATAATTGCTAATGGAGGGGTGTGTGTTGTTAAAGGTTTGAGTTGAGATTATAAGATTGTGTGTAGGGTTGTATTCGAGCCGGGTTGAGCCGAGCTTGGCCTGACTCGGCTTGAAAGGGTTTACTTAAAGGTTTGAGTTGAGATTGTAAAATTGTGTGTCGGGTTGTATTCGAGCCTGGTTGAGCCAAGCTTGGCCTGACTCGGCTTGAAAGGGTTTACTCTAGGCTCGAAGTTCGGCTCGACCGAAATGGTGCTAGGAAAATCGACTCAAAACTTGGCCCGAATTCATAAAACTTCGCTTGAAGATCTGCTCGGCCCGAATTGATTCAAGCTTGAGTCGAGCTTGGCTTGGCTCGAGCTTAGCTTGAATGCTTTTTTTTAAAAAAAATAAGGTTTTATATTATTTATATACAATAATGATATATAAATAATATTTGTTATTTTTAAAAATAATATTCGAGCCGAGCCGAGCTCAGGCCGAATCGAGTCTCAATCAAGCCGGGCCGAATCAAACAGCCTTGGCTTGAGCTCGGCTTGAACATTTTTTTTCAAGCTTGATTGCTCGGCTTGGCCCGATCGAGCCTAAAAATCAAGTTGAGCTTGGCTTGATCGGGCCGAACCAAGCCGAGCTATCAAGCTAGTCCGGCTTGTGTACACCCCCCTACGTGTGTTGTGAGTGTTTAATGTGATTACCAAAAAAAAATATAATTGCTAATAAAGCAAGTCATTAGTGGTTCCCATGAAAAATAAGGAATCTGGCATACCCATTTGGGTTTAGCCCCTAACTCTTGACCCTAATCTATATTATGACTTGGGGATGGGTTGTCTATTATTAACTATCTTATAGCCGGGTTGTATAGTTGACCAGGTCCATCGCCAGCCCTCTTAAGAAGTCTTGGTAGAAACAAAAAGAGAAGAAAAACCTGAGGTCCTTTAACATTTATTTTGGTTTGGGAAAACAATAATGTGGGAGGCACCCCTTTCAAAAGAGAAGCTAAAGATTGTCAATTGACTGAATATGAATGTCATTATGTACAACTACCGACATTAATTGAGAGGGCAAAATTTGATGAATATTTTATGAATTGGATGGTATGAGTTATGAATACTTTTTCCTTGCTTATTGGACAAGTGGTATGGGTCTTTCCCTCCCATAAGGGCAACGTATTTATGTACTCATCTCACATTTGACCTACTCAAACCACTTTCAGCCTACAATATTAAGAAGTTAAGGAGAATGTGGGGTTCACGTGGACTATTAAGTATTGGACTCTCAAATTATAGTTGTTGAGCCGTTTTAGAAGATCCATCCCCATCCATCAAACCAAACTATCCAATAAAGAGGTGGACCAGTAGATCGTGGCCTTTCCCCAAGTGGGAGGTCCTAGGTCCATTTCCTACTCACCTTAGGGGCCAGCCCCGCACGGGTTTACCCGAATTCAAGGCGGCCCAAGCCATTTGGAGGCCTAAAGAGAAAATTTTAAATGAGGTTTTTTCTTTAATTTTTTAATATTATTAAAAAAAAAAAAAAAAAAAACTATAAATGGGGCCTTTTTAATATTCTAAATGTGCCTTTTATTTTTTTTTTTAATATTCTAAATGGGGCCTTTTTAGTTTTATTTTTTTATTTTTTTTAATGGGGCCTAAAGCAAAGGCTTTATTGGCCAATTGGACGGGCGGCCCTGCCCGGACTTACCTGGTGTGATGGGTTGCGGGCTCACGTCACACCCTCAGGGATTAGTCTTGACCCAATGGATTGGGGACACCCCGAGTTCCAAAAAAAAAATTGGACCTATTTAAAAGCTTTTATTCGGCAAAAATTTAGCTTAATCATATGATCTTAACCTCGTAAAACATTTTGATGGCCTAGTAAGCAATATCTTCATTTCAAAGATATCACAAAGGGACTTTTGATATGAGATTTTACATCATTTCAAATTACAAAAAATCTAATTCGAAATAATAGATAATCACTATAAAAAAAAAAAAAAATATTAAGTCATCACATATTTTAATGAGAGAGACAAGCTAGGAACCCTAAATTTAACCAATGATCATGGCAAGTGGTCAAAGTAGAGATTTGGGTAGAGATTTGGGTAAAGGATGTAAATGTACTAAGGAAAGATGTTAGGCACCTTTGGACATCCACCAAATGTGATTGCTTATTGCTAAATCCATCTTAGACTAAGGTGGAAATCAAGTTAAAATTCCTAGCTTAAAACATGGTAGTGATAAGTTAAGCTTAAGAATTAAAAAAATAAGCTTTCAAATTAGAAACATGCAAGTACGCAATTTTTTGATTATTTGCTATAGAAATATGTATTTTAAGAGACTTTCTAAATTGAAGCATGATAATTTATCAAGCAAATGAATTTCATCTAATGCTCCGTTTGTTTTGATGTAAAATAGGGGAAAACAAATGAATTTGACGGAAAATATCAATTTCGCACCTATTTTCTTTAGGACAATTGACATTTTCCGCGCAATTCATTTGTTTTCCTCTATTTTACATCGAAACAAACGGAGCTTAAAAGGAAAAAAATATAGTTTCTAATAAAAAAGAATCGCACCCCTAACAGTTGCCTACATATCCCATGAGATGGAAATCATACCAATATAGTTCAAAAACATGCAAGAAAGAAAGCATTAAAGCAAAGCTCAATTTTGTTGTATTTTATGAAAAAATTATACTTTTTCATATTTTCTTAATATTTACTTTATTTTTGAATTTTTAATAGCCCAGATTAATTTAGGCTCGTGTAAATATGAAGCAATTATCATGCAACAAGTAGGTCATTATACATAATCATGCAGTCAAAAGTGATAAAATAGTAGCATATATGAGAAAAAAAGGTTTTGAGTCAATTTGGAGGCATAAACTCTAAAAAAATTGCATTGTGACATAAAAATAGGGGTGTAAATATGAAGTGAAAGCCAATATGTATGTCATCTATCATAGGGTTGTAAATGGAGCGAATTCAGAGCGGAAAGAGGTATATCTGAAGGCATATCCGTTTACATATTCGACTATCGGATTTGAATAAATATCCGACAGATAGTGAAATATGGTATTTGTATTCGAGTCAAATTAAAATATTCAAATTCAGATAATATCTGAATTATCTTATCACTTTCAAAAAAAATAAAAACAAAGAAAGAATTTCTAAAAAAAAATTAAATATATAAAAATTATTTGTTAAAAAATAATAAAATAAGATTTTATATTCATTTACATAAAAAAAATGTTGGAACACAAGCCTTTCTTAAGTGCAAACTGAAAGTCAAAAAGTGTAATGTGCACTTATGCATGAGTTAGGTACTTTGGGTTCACACTTCACACATTAATTGTTCTTTCTACTTTTAGTTCCCAGCCTTTTTTCTTAATTCAACACCTCGAGGGAGCACACAATGCCAAAAATAGCTTTATTTGTTAACGTAGATACGACAGTCTACGGGTTATAAAATATGTGAATGAATAGGTTACAGGTTGAATATGTAAATGAACTAGATACAAGTTAAATGTGTGATGGAACAAGTTACAGTTGAACATGTATACCAACACACTAAAAAAAGTTAAGGTCATTAGGGACAAAATAATTTGTCACTAATGATAATTGATCGATGCTAATTGCTACACATTTATCCACATTAAACTACACTTATTAGTTTTGTAAAGTTCTTTTTGGTATTATTTTATTTCACTTGGTTGTTTTTATCGATTTTAGGTTCATGTGAAAAAAAGACATGGAATCTAAAGCTTTGTGAGATGAGAAGACTTAGAAGAACCTCAGCCATGGCAAAAATATGAAGGAAGTAAACCAAGAAAAAGTGTTCAGTCCGATCGATCACAGGCATGGTCCGATTAATTGGAAGTCGACAGATCATAGTAGAACAGAGCGATCGATCGGATAGCAACAGGGGAATTCTGGAAGAATTTAGTACAGTTCTGATCGATTGAATTGTACAGAGCTATCGATCATAAACCAACTGGAAATTCTGATCAATCAGAACTAACTCTCCGATCGGAGATCAGCATTTTGTGGCATCGGGATGCGTGCACAGAATTAGTAGTGGACCCTAATTAATTCATTATATTTAGAAAACCCTTAGGCCATCCCTAGGGTTCTGAAATTTTGATGAAACTGAAGTAAAGATGCTCTGCTAGAGATTTGTAAAGGTTTGAGGATGAATTCTTCATCAACAATGATGTTCTCTTCCCATGTTCTCTTCTCATGTTATGAACTAATTCTCTTTTCTATGGTTTAGATGAAACCCTAGTCAAGTAATTGCACCCTTTGTATTTCATTTAAGGTATTTATCTTTGTAAATAATAATTGCATAGTGAGAGGGTTAATGAATGTGGGTTGGTCTAGATTATTGATAGGATTTCAGTTGATTATAATTTTGCAGTTATGACCATTCAACTATAAGACTCATAATGATTCTTGCATCCCTTAAGGTCATTATGAATATGCAAGCATTAAAACTTAGATCTCCCGTTCAAGAATCATTGTCGGATAAGTATCTCTCTTACTATCACTATGGACGGATTCGTTGTAGATTATGATCTGTAGTTTCTACGTGGACTACATTTCCTCTAACAACTGATCCGTCCTGTATGTTAAGAGGAGTCTTTGTCTACAAATGATTCTTGAATTATCCATGCGGACAGTTTGGGAATGTATAATCTCGAAGCATGTATCAGTCGCCCGTGCACACTCAATTTTGGGAAAATTTTCATCATTCATCCCTATTGTTCTCTAGGTACATATTTGGACAAGGAATGCATCCACCCATTGTCTAAATTGTGTACTTGTAGAGCCATGGGGAGATGCTGCCGAAATTTCCTTTAAATTGAACCAAGCATGTGCGGTACTGACTCTTGAGGATTATGTATTCCTGAATGTGATAGGAACACCCCACCCAATAAGTATTCAATAACCTGGTGCATACATTACCCTAATTATTCCAGTGTCATTTTTGTATCATTCACTAATGACAGATATATATTGTCTTCTGTTGTTAGTGATTGCGAGCGCTGATAAAGTAACCATAGATAAAAGTTGGGTTTCTACAAATAGATGGAGTGATATATATAAAACAGGTGTGAAAATATTCTTAGATTTTGTATTTAGTCAGTCACCACAACCTGGTAGTACTATCAAGTGTCTGTGTAAAAAATGTAGTAATCGATATTATTGGATACGACACAGTGTGTACGGGCATTTGATATGCGACGCATTCGATAAGCATTATGCCACGACTACGTGGATTTTCCATGGAAAAAGACCACATCCTAGATCTTTAACTGCCCAGGTGGTGAGAGACGTGAATAACCCTATAATTGATGATATGCAAGAGATGTTGCACGCGGCATTCGGACCCAATCGTGCAAACGAAGTGACAGTTGATGAGAGACCAAGTGAAACAAGAGAGAGTCCCAACATAGAAGACGCAAAATTCTATAAGTTAGTAGAAGATGTCGAGCAAGATTTGTATCCCGAATGTAATAAATTTAGTAAACTGTCTTTCATCATCCAATTATATAACATTCAGTGTCTCAATGGATGGAGCGACAAATCATTCACGATGTTACTTGAGTTACTGAAAGAGGCATTTCTCAAGGGTGAGATTTTGCCCAAACGATTGCATGTTATACTGGAAGGAACATGTCAATGATATTGCATGTTCCGTTTGTGGAATTTAACGGTGGAAGATTGCGAACTCCTGTATAGCGCCGTCATCTAGGAAGGAAGGTAGAATTCCAACAAAATTTTTGCGTCCTTTTCCATTAAAGCCCAGACTTCAAAGACTTTTTATGTCAGACAAGACAGCTGGTTTCATGAGATGTCATGCAGAGGGTTGCACCCGAGATAGGGTTCTAAGGCATCCAGCTAACTCTAAATCCTGGCGACATCTTAATGAACGATATCATGAATTTTGCTGCAGAACCTCACAATGTCAAACTTAGGTTAGCAAGCGATGGTTTTAATCCATTTGGTACCCTTAACATCACACACAGTACTTGGCCTATTTTTTTTTTGGCTCCATATAATTTGCCACCTTCGATGTGTATGAAGCAAATTTTTTTGATTATGTCATTACTTATTCCCGTTTCTCGTGCTCCTGGTAATGACATTGATGTGTACTTACAACCACTTGTAGATGAGTTATTAGATCTGTGGACTGATGGCCTACACACGTACGATGCGTCAAGTGGTCAAAATTTTCAGATGAGAGCAACGTTATTGTGGACAATCAATGACTTCCCTGCATATGCGAACTTGTCTGGATGGAGCACCAAGGGCCGATACACTTTTCCTCATTGCAACCGGGGCATATGTTCCCAGTACCTGATACATGGTCGTAAGTTTTGTTATATGGGTCATTAATGATTCTTGGGAGCTAGTCATAGATTCCGCAAAAAAAAAAAGTGTCATTTAATAGACAGTCTGAAACAAGACTTGCTCCTGTTACATTCACAGGGACCAAATTGTTGGGGCAAATGCGTGGTCTGAATGTCCAATTTGGGAAGCATAAATCAAACACCTCGAGAAGAAAAAGAGTGCACGACGATAATGTGGAGTATATTGGATAGAAGAAGGTAAATTATTTTGTTAAATTACCTTACTCGGAGCATCTACTAATAAGGCACAATTTGGATGTGATGCATATTGAAAAAAATATTTGTGATAGTATCACAAAGACGTTATTGAATATTGATGGAAAAATAAAAGACACTTGGAAAGCACGTCTTGACCTTAAGGAAATGGGTATTAGAACTGCACTTCATCCACATGCAGTATGAAAAAAACATATTTGTCTGCTACATGTTTTTCCATGTCGGCCGATTAGAGAAGTATTTTCTGTAACGTACTAACAAAGGTGAAAACTCCAGATAGATATGCGATCAAAATTTCAAGATGTGTGAACCTGAAAGAGCGCAAAATATTAGGGTTGAAAAGCCATGACTGTCATATTTTAATGCAACAGCTACTCACATTGGCGTTGCGGAAATCACTGCCAAGGTATGTAAATGGACCGTTGATTGAGTTGAGTAGATTCTTCAGAGGGTTATGCTCTAAGGTTTTGTCACCGTTGAAGAATTCACAGAACTTGAGGTTGGATGTGCAGTTACACTTTGCAACCTCGAAAGGATTTTCCCACCTGCATTCTTTGGTATTATGGTACATCTAGCCATTTATTTGACAGGCGAGGCCAGGGTTGTAGGTCTAGTACAATACGTACCCGATCGAGTGGTAAGTGTTACGCATTGAGTTCATATTTCCTGCAATATGTTACTAATTAAGTCATATTTTGTTATATGACATTCACATTGTTATTCTTTCTATAACAAATACCTCCATACATTGAAATCATATGTACGTAATAGAAGTAAACCAGAAGGTTCTATAGTAGAGGGATATCTTGCTGAAGAATGTGTCACTTTTTGCTCAAGGTATGTGTACGATGTTGAAACAAAGTCCAGGCGTGCAGCTCTCAATTATGATGCAGATGGGGTTAGGACATACAACGTATTGTCAATTTTTTCTACACCTGGTCGTGCTATAGGAAAGACGGTGACTGCATATTTATCTGATGAAGTATCAAGGCAAATACACCATTATGTCCTATTCAATTGTCCTGAATTGGCACCATTTATTAGGTAAGACGACTCCACTCTATATTTATATTCCTTGAAAGCACCTCCAGGTGGTATGCACTAATTAACCATGATGATTGAAATGCGGGGCATACTTGGAAAAAGTCATGCTTGAAAGTCCCCACAGGTGGCAAATAGACATTAACCGCATCCACAATAGTACCTTTCCAAATTGGTTTGCATCCAATGTTAGTAATATATGGGAACTATGTTTAAACCGGCAACAAAGTTTTTTTTTTTGACTATTTACTAACATGAATTACTAAACACTAATAGGTTACTACGCTGATTGGTGGAAGTCCAGAGCATATACGTAAAGATCTGAAATGGCTAGCTCGTGGCCCTACTTTCAACGGTTTGTCATCAATGGCTTCCGGTTTCGAACGAAATCAGTTGATAGTACTAAGAAGACGCAAAATAGCAATGTGGTCCTGACCGCAGAGACACCGCGAACAAGCGATGTTACATACTGTGGCGTTTTGCAAGAAATAGTTCAAGTAGACTATTATGAAGAAAGAAAGGTTGTGTTATTTAAGTGTGATTGGGTAGATGTTATGTCTCAAGGTAGGAGCATCAAGGAAGATGATTTCCAATTGACACTTGTTAATCTTGAACAGATGCTAAAAAGTGATGAACCTTTCGTACTTGCCTCACAAGCAATGCAAGTGTTTTATGTCGAAGACCCGCTAGAAAAAGACTAGCACGTCGTTATTCAGTTCAAACCAAGGGAATGCTTCGACATGCGAGAGGGAGTACATCCAAATTTGGGTGAGGCATTGCTCAAAATCATGCAACCAAATGTTGTACGATTGGATGACATTGGACTAGATGTTGAAAATATTAGTGATATTAGGGGAGATATCCCTGGAACAACAATTGATGTACCTCTAACCATCACCGAGGCAGAGTCTTTACATGACCGCTCATACGATTCTGAAGAACATGATGGACTCTCTATCTAGACACTTGATGTAATAATATTTTTCTTGAGAATTACAATGTTCTTTTTTGCTATTGGAACTCATTGTTTATCTTTGTTACAATAAGACTATTTATACCCCCTTGTATATTATGCATTCATTATAATTTATAGTTTACACTTCGTAATAGTGATGAAAACATGCAAAATGTTGACCAGAGTTGATTATGAGTGTTCTTTTAAAGTTGATTATCTAACTAAATGGAGAACTGATGGAAGCATGCTAAATATTACTTTTCACGGAAATAACTTACAACTTCACATAAATTGCATGGATTACTATACTTTCATTGTCTGCTGAAATGTCAGTTATATTGTATATTTCTATATTGCACTGTAATAGCAGGATGCAGTTGTATTTTAGACCCCCGTGCAGGGATTGTGAGGCCTCCTCTTCTTCTGGGGTTGGCACATCCCAACCATTGATCGAGCCCGCATAGGATCTGGTTCACCCTAGCGATCATGTGCTGGAGCAAGCAGGGGCATCCCGACAAGACACAGCAGAACCTGCAGCAAGTACATATTCCGTTGAACCTTCTATTCATTTACGACTATTGCATTAATTTTCATGTTTATTATGTATGATTATGTTATTATATTTTTTGCACAGCACCCCGCAGACGCACCAGGGGTGCGAATAGGATGCCACCCTCTCCCCCACTAGGGGAAGGACTGAAGATCGTTAAAGTTAACAACCTGGAGCAGCCCTATGGCCGAAATATGATGAAGCTGATGACAGCAATATGGGTCCTGGCGAATGACGGGAATATCATCCCATTAGGGATACATATAGACTGGAGGCATGTCCCTCAGGAGAGGAAGTAGGCGATGCTAGATATCATATTGGTAAGAAAAATGTGTGTTTTCCCTTGTGTTATTTATTTCCTTATTTTAACGTTCAATGTATTGACTGTATATCATGGTTTCCTTTATTTTTTCGCAGAGTAGTTATTACATCCCCGACGAGCAGTCGAGGGATTGGGTGTTGCAGAAATGCAATGCGTTGTGGAAAGCTTGGCGGAAGCGGTTGTACGATAATTGGTACAAACCGGAGCGCCCATTACAGACGCAGTATGCTTATGTGGATAATAGGGTACACCAGACCAGTGGAGAGCACTTGTGAACCACTGGAAGACAGAAGAGGCCAAAGTATGCACACAGTTTATGCTTTCATCTTCTATAATCAATACCCTCACAATACTAACTGACTGACATCATGCAAATAATAGGCTATCAGGGAGAGGAATAGGCAGAATCGAATGAATCTAACTATGGCTCACACAGCTGGGACGAGGCCTTATGCTCATTAAAGGGAGAACTGAGGTATAGCTATCACATGATCATTTAGGGTCTGAACGTTCAACTAATGCTTTCGATACTATTTTCGTTACAAAGTTATTAATCCCTCCTCAAATTTTTCATGAAGCGTACAAACTATCTGGTCGGGCTAGAGTCGGACCGGCTCCATATGTTTGAGGTGTTCCATACACGCAGGGATGAGACTTTCGTCGATCAGACATCGCAGTAGTTGCACGTATGTTTATGCATTTAATCTATAGCACCCTGAAACTTTTCCTTGCTAATGAATAGTGTATTAAGACCAATTGGCTTCCCATGTATTTGGATTTGGCATTTTGTAAGGAAATGGATGTTAACGCCCCATGTGCAGCGTGTGAAAGGGGGTTTCGTGTCCTAAGAATGATGGAAATGAGGTTGGAAACACCCCTAGGGGTCTGCAGGTGAAAATACAGAAAATCTGAGAGGTGCGATCGATCGCAGTTAGTGTGCGATCGATTGAATGCAGTGGAGATTGGCAAAAAACCTTCGAGTTCATGTGCGATAGGTTCCCTCCAGGTGTGATAGATCGCATAGGGATCTGCGATCGATCGCAAGGATGTGCGATCGATCACATGTAGGTGAAATTGGTCAAAAACATTATGGACCAAGTACGATAGATGGCCTTCACGTGCGACAGATCACAGGGATCTGAGATCGATCGCAAAGGTGTACGATCGATCGTATACAGGGAGAAATCAGACCAAAAGTATTCGAAATTGAGTGCGACAGATCGCCCCCAGGTGCGATCGATCACACTTGATCCATGATCAATCGCAGTTAGTGTGCGATCGATCGCACGTGGTGGCTGATTCCGAATTTGAGGGTTTTAAACCCTTGGCTTATAAGAGGATTCTCATTTGGGGTTCCTAAACCTAAGAGGGATTGAGAAGAAAAGAGAGATTTGGGGATTTTTGCAAGAAGGGTTTGGGTTGAAGTTCAAGGGAGGCTCAATCAAGGTTGGATCTTCCTCACTCAGGTAAGACCCACCTCCTCAAGGTTGCATTCTCCATCAAGCTTGGATTGCAAATCAAGAGTTTTTCTCCAAAGTTAAGAGTTAATTACCAATGTTAGTACACCCTCCTAACTAGCTTAGTAATAATCTAGGTTTCCCTTTAAAATGTGTGGATTTGTATTGTGTTTCCTTTTTGTTGGAATGTATGGTTATCCCTAAAATGAACAAGATAAACTAAGGTGGATGGATGTGTGAGATGTGAATGGGTTGAGGCGATTGGATGCCGTATGAATGTGATGTATGGTGTGTGATGGAAAATGGTGGAAGGGCATTTGACACATAATGAACGCTCTTGATGTTTGATGAAATGTATGCGCATAAACACTTGAATAAAACGTGCATGAAGATGTTGCACACTAAGTGTTCAATGAAATGCATGAATGGAAAATGAAATGAATTTAATAAAAATTATGAACACATTATTTATGTTGTTTTTCCGAAAATGGTAAATTAGATTAAAATGCTCTATATACTTGATAAGTTCTCACATCATCTTGAAAAGAAATTGATATGCCACATGTTACCCCTTGAATTATACATATCATCATGATTTCCACCAATGCTACACACACGCACGCATGCATGCTTGAACCGGGATTTCTTAGTGTAAATATATGTAAACAAACAAGAATAAGACACGTGATTCACCCAGGTGATGGTTCTAAACAGACACGGGTGTGTCTGCACTTATGGACTGAGTGTTACACCCTCACTGTTCCACGCTCCTGATGTAGATCACTGGAGGCGGAGGGCACAGGATGCGCAGCGGGCAACAGAGGCTACGCGATTGGCAGTGGAGGATGCGCACTGGGAGACTATGTCGAGGTTGGAGGCTGAGGTGGGCATGCAACGGCAGTACATGGCCGAGATTGCAGGGTTCTTCCAGACTGGGGCATTCTCATCCTTCCCCGGACCACCATCCGAGTCTGGGGCATTCCAATCCTTCCTCGGGGGACCATCCCAGTTCTGCCCGTCTCATGATGACAATGCCACCCAGTCCTCCGATTTCCCCCTTGGTTAGAGAATTATCTTCACATGCTTGGTTGGCATGTGAAGAGTTAAACCAGACTTCACTTTTTTTTGTTCTCATTTTTGGTATTGTGAATAGTTAAACTGATATGAAAGGTTAAATGACGCGCACACTAATTTTGTTTTCTTTTTAGAGATTATGACAGAAATTAAATATTTGTATGTATTTGCTTCTGATGAATTATGTACTTTGATATCAGAATTTTTATGTACACTTATAGTATTCGAATTTGGAATGGTGCAAAAAACTGCACTTTTCCTTTCAGTTTTTTGATTTATATCTGCATATACTGTTGTCTCATTATTAAGGGATGAGCCTCTTGTCCTGCCATGCGCTCTTATCCTTTTTAATTTGTATTATATTATCCCCAAAGAGCATGGTCTATGGCCATGCCTTCTTTGATTTTAACCTTTCATAGGATGTCTTTAACATCCTGACATTTTGATGTTCCGATCAGGTAGATAAAAGTTCATTTGCCACTATAACTGTTAAAAAGAAATTTATTTCGATTTAGATGTACGCATTCTAACACGTATGCGTATCTATTCGACATGTTTTTTTACCAGGGCAGTTGGATATTTTCTGGGGCTCACCCATGATGGGGCTGAAGTGATGAGTGCATTTCTTGTTCAATTTGTTTCAGATTTATTTAGCATTTAGGTTTTCACTTTTAAGCACGAAATCTCTAATGCCTAATACAGTACAATATTGGTGCTATAGTACTTAGCTTCTCTTGACACTATTAAAGTCTTACCCTATGTAATGTAACCATTCTAATTTGTAACCCATGCATGCATTTAATCTACTTCTAATACATTTGGTAGTTTAATTTTTAAGCTCAAGTTAGAACAAGCTTGACCACTCATTTTAAAATCTTTTAATATTTTCATGAACTGCTCCATGTAAATACACCCATTTGAATAGCAATTCATCAACTCAAAACAAGGAGGAATGAGATCTTAGTTCGAAGTTATTTAGGAATCTAAGTCAGTGTTGGTTTGAAGTTATTTTGTAAATCTGAAAGGTAAAGTATTACTTTTATTCTTTATTAAGCTTCAATATTTTATATTTCTTTTGCTATTATGGTTTTCACGTTTTCACATGTCAGGTAGCTATTATTTCTATTCTCTGAGAATTTAAAGGGCTTTTTTGCAGTTTAAGGTTTTACTAATTGGAAGTGAATTGCTTTTTATTTGGGAACAAATTTTGGGATTTTTTTTCTTAGCCATAAGTATTAGAGAGAATAGTCCCTTTTGGAAGAACTCATTTTTGATTTTCTTTTCTTAATTTGTGTTTTTGTCGGTATTCTTGAAGTAAGTTGGTTGCGATATATATGTGGTATGTACTTTTATCATTTACCTTTATGTTTTTCCTTAGTTTTTGTTAGCTCAATAATAATCTACTTGACTATGTTTTTCCCTACTTATGATAGATGACAGTTGTATATCTCTTCCAGATTTCCAAGCAAGAACAATACTCGCCTCTTAGCAGATAAACCTTAAGTTCAACTGTTATTTCGTCCTAAAAATCTATTGTTTTTTCCTACAAGTTCGAGATTGCCATATGCCTCTCAGAAGCCAATAAAACTTCAAGTTGTTGAGTGTCAATCTCAACTCATTCCATTTATGTGAGTATTACTTGGGGAATTGTCTAGTGAATTCTCCAGTGATCGAGAATCGAGATGCGAACACAGGTAAACTGAGAAATATTCACTTTATTATTGTGGCGAGTAGTCTTAGATTGGAATCCAAATACACCAACACTGCTATACTTGGCGAGTAATCATAATCAAGGTTCACAAAATCGATAATATCGGCGATATATCGCCGATATATATAGTTATCGCTAGTGACCGACACATCTACAAGTTGCAAGGAAAATTTTACATGATGTCGGGATATATCGTCAATATATCGGCGATATCGACGATATATCATCGAAACCAACGAAACCTACCAAAGCCCCTTTTTCTGAGTGAGTTTTGTAGATTTGCAGGCAAGATCCAAAACTATCACTCATTAGCAATTGCAAACAAATTTTGAATTGATCTTTCATTTAGAAGATTAAAAAAAAGGGGTTGAAATTTGAGAGGAGAAATTTCAGAGAAGAGAAGAAAGAATCAAAGAAGAAGGAAGAAGAGGCAAGAGGCAAGAGCCAAGAGGGATAGAGGGTAAATACCTGTGAGTGGAGCGCCGCCATCGCCTTTTGCCGTTGCCGATTGCAACCGGAGCCACTGAAGTCGCCTAAGCCATCTCCCCTCTTCAGCTCTTCGTTTTTCCCTGTTCTGCATTTTTGTTTCACTGTTTACTTTCCCTTTAGTTACTCTTTAAGTCACGAATGGTGTTGGGCCTTTGCAACTTAGGACCTTAGTTTTGCATAGATTTAAAATACACTATTATTAATAGCAGATTTACAAATTAACTCAACATTTTTCATGATTAGCAATTAACCAAAATTATTGATAATAAAATGACTATTATACCCTTAAGATATTTCATAACCTTACAAAGCCCCCTTTAATCAGTCTTGAACTATGGTTAACAAGTTTCAACCTATGTGATTATTTTTTTCTTCTAAAAACTAAGATTAAATGTTTTAAGACTAAAATCCTAAGGGTTAGTGAATCTTAACCAAGGTTAAAGGGATGTCGCCTCCTTAACTCCCTTTAACTGTGGTTAAGATTTACTAACCTTTAAGGTCAAAGCATCCAACTTTATTTTTAAAAATTAAAAAATAAATGTGTCACCTTGTAACTCCCTTTAACTGTGATTAAGATTCATTAACCTTTAGGGTTAAAATATCTGACCTTGGTTTTTAGATTTTTTAAAAATTAACATGTCCCAAATTAACTCCCTTTAACTGTGATTAAGATTCACTAACCGTTAAGGTTAAAACCAATCAAAATACTTTTCACATCTAATGTTATTCAGAGTTCTCTTTACCTCCTTCTCACAAATCATGCAAATAAAAAAATCTTCTATGATTTTAAAAAAAATTAAAATTATTTTTTCTAACCTGTTAAAAAAATATAGATTAAAAAAAAAACTTTGTATTTTGGCATAGAGGTCTTGTTTGATTACATTAAACTTTCAATCACTTAAACAACACTCAATAGATCTAGAGGTCCTGCTTGTTTACATCAAAAATAAAATTACATCCACTTCACAGTTAAATAAAGTTAAAGTCATCTTCTTTTTACTTAATTATATCCAAATCAAAAATAAAATTCACATCCTGCTTATTTACATCAAATAGAAGTCCCGCACATTTACATAAAATTACATCAACTTCTTTTTACATAATTACATCCACTTCATAGTCAATTAAAGTTACAGTCCTTTTCTTCTTCCCTTGATGCAGGGTCTCCGATAATTTAACCATCTCTTCTTCTTCCCATATTGATTCACTCCTGTAAAAACATAGAGCTCATCAATTGCAAATACAAATAGGTTTAGATACTAAATTAAATTTCAATTATTTGTCAAATTTAATGTGTATTCATAAGATTTTCAAAAGTTTAAAACAATTAACATGGATAATCATTAAAAAAGAAAGAATCAAATAGTCTTACATATTTGTTCAAATAAAGTAAAATTGATTATATTACAATTAACATAGAGGTAAGAGCGCATCTTATTGAGAAATGAATTAAATATGAATCAATCATACATTGTCATCACTCGTCAACGCACATCTTTACTCTCTTCTCATTGTATCTCTTATGTACATTATTGTTTTTTAAATGTTTTTATTCTAAAAAGTGTATTAACATCTATTTTAACATTTCCTGAAGTTTCACTACAAAATTTCATATTTTACCTTGTTTTTTTTCAAAATTTTTAAAAATCACCGATAAACGATATATCTTTTTTCCCGCAGTCCGACATGTCAAGCGATATCGACATTTAGAACCTTGATCATAATAACCTTTTGTTACCACTAAAAGAGTTGCCTAATATATAGATATAGAGATGGATTGTCTTCTTTGGCCATTCTTCCCACTGTCTGGACGGGTTACTATCTCTTTGCTTCACCACTGTCATAATCTTTATATTACTTATAGTTGTGGATGTGGAATGTATAGATGTGGACATGGATATGGATATGGATGTGGATATGGATATGAATGTGGATGTGGATGTCGAATGTACAGATGTGGATATGGATATGGATGTGGATGTGGAATGTATAGATGAGGATATGGATGTGGATATGAATCTGTCTATTATGTGAAATATTTGAAAATAGGTTAAAGTTCTATAAAACAGGTTATGGGATTCAGGGTATTGGTTTGACCAAATATGCCAGAACCTAAGAATATCCACGAGCTTAAAGGCCTTCAAGCTTTCAAGCAGTTCGTCCTGTAAGTTTTAGGCCAGAAGTTTTTTTGCAGCTAGAAGCGAATTCGTCCTGTATAGTTGAAACTTGAAACTTTCACCAGTTCGTCCTGTAAGTTTCTAGTTTCAACTATACAACTGGGGAATAAAATTATAGACTTGGTTGATTTTTGTAAACTAATTCAATCACTTTTTTTTTTGCAGCTAGAAGCGAATTCATTGAAGATGTTTCGACTCTTGTAAGTTGATGTTTCCTTTCACAATTTTGATTTTAATTTATTTTTATTGCAATTGACCTTTTTTTTTTTCTTATGTTTTATTTTCCAGACTTTTGGGGAAGAGAACAGGCAATTAAATCTTCTTCCGCGGGTAATTTTTTCCTCTAATTTTCATTATTTAAGAGATAAAGATTTCAGAATCTAAGATTTGATTTGTTATCTATATTTTCTGTTTAATACGTAGGAATCCTCGAATACCCTGAAAGAACCGATTGGAATCGTTTATTTGGATAATTCGAGCAAATCTGTTTCGAGTTCTGATGCCTCTACAGGAGAGAACTCCGGTAAAATTAGAGAATTGGTGGAAGGAAATCTTTTTGATTAACTGAAATGTTGTTGTAATTCGGTAGAAGCTGTTTCAGGAGTAACAGAGTTTGCTGAGGATTAGATAATTGCTGAGTGCAAATTAGCTCAAACCACAATTCTTTCGTGCCCCATAATTTTGATGGAAATTTGTTATCGAACAGCGGCGGAGTTTAGGGAGCATAAAACCAGAGTATTATCTGCATCGAATGATGGAAGTGAACAAGGAAAGGAAAACCCCATCAAACTGGTCACTGATGGAATTCATAAAGGAACTGAGAGTTACAGCTTACTGAAACCCGAATCAACTGGAGAAGAGAAAACCAGGGAAGAACAAAGAAATGCTGAGAAGGAAGAAAAAACGAGGATATTTGAGCAGATATCCAATAATTCCTCTGAGAAAATCTTGAATATCTTCTATCAAATATGAACTGAGGACATCGCGGTATTGAGATTGACCAAGCCAAAATCAATGCTATCCACAATATGCCAGAACCTAAGAATATCCACGAGCTTAAAGGCCTCCAAGGTCGTCTCGCTTACATCCGGAGGTTCATCTCAAACCTAGCAGGGTGGTGTCACCCCTTTAACAAGTTGATGAAAAAAGATGCATTGTTCAAATGGGATGATGCTTGTAACAAAGCTTTCGAAAGCATCAAAGAGTATCTCCTCAAAGCACCGGTTTTAGCAGCGCCTATCCCCAACAAACCACTGATTCTTTACATCAGTGCTCAGGAGCAGTCATTGGGGGCATTATTGGCACAAGAGAATCATGATGACAAAGAAAATGCGCTCTACTACCTGAGCCGAACTCTGGTGGGGGCAGAATTGAACTATTCACCCATTGAGAAGATATGTCTTGCTCTTATCTTCGCTACAAAGAAGTTGAGGCACTATATGCTGTCACACACAGTCCGACTTATCTCTCACGCCGATCCACTCAAATACATAATGACGAAACCGGTTCTATCGGGAAGGCTCGCCAAATTGGCACTTCTCCTGTCAGAATTTGAGATCGTTTACATCCCTCAGAAGGCAGTAAAAGGACAAGCGGTAGCTGACTTCCTCGCAGATCATCCAATCCCAGCTGATTGGGAATTATCTCAAGACTTGCCCGATGAAGAGATCTTCTATACTGATGTAATACCATCATGGAAGATGTTTTTTGATGGTGCTGCAAGAAAGAATGCAGCAGGAGCAGGAGTCGTCTTTGTAACTCCACAAGATGAAGTTCTTCCATTCGCCTTCACGTTGGCAGAGTTATGTTCGAACAATGTGGCCGAATATCAATCCCTCATAATTGGATTGGAATTAGCCCGAGACATGCAGTTGTACCAGCTCAATGTGTATGGAGATTCAAAGCTCGTCATCAACCAGCTCTTGACAGAGTACGACGTCCTCAAGCCTAATCTAATCCCCTACTATCGTTATGCTGCTGAGCTCATAAGTCAGTTCGAAGACATCACTATGTTGCATGTGTCAAGAAATAAGAATAAACAAGCTGATGCTTTGGCCAACCTTGCAGCAACTTTAGCTGTACTTGAAGAAGAAGTGATGACGGTTCCTGTCTGTCAGAGATGGGTCATCCCTCACTTGATCCACCATGACATCGCTCAACAAACAACAAATTTCATTGAAGTGTTCGAGATTGAGGTTGAAGACTGGAGACAACCTCTCATTGAATACCTTCAATATGGAAAATTGCCGAATGATCTCAAGCACAAGAGTGAAATTCGTCGTCGTGCGCCCCGATTCCTATACTTCAACAATGAGCTGTATCGTCGCTCTTTCAATGACATCTTGATGAGATGTCTTGGAAATGATGAAGCTAAAGAGGCCCTTGAAGAAACTCATTCAGGTATCTGTGGTGCTCATCAGTCAGGACCAAAGTTGCATGATCGCCTAAAGAGAATGGGGTACTATTGGCCAACCATGGTGAAAGACTCGCTCGAGTTTGCCAAAAGATGTCATGCATGTCAAATATGGAGACTTCATTCGCCAACCACCCGAGCCGCTTCACCCAACAGTAGCATCTTGGCCCTTTGACAATTGGGGACTTGATGTTGTTGGGCCACTCCCAAAATCTTCTAAACAACACCTCTACATTCTTGCTGGGATAAACTATTTCTCCAAATGGGCAGAAGCAATCCCTCTCAAAGAAGTCAAGAAAGAAACGGTTGTAGACTTCATAAAAAATAATATTGTCTTCCGCTATGGGGTCCCCCGTTACATAGTAACGGATAACGGAAAACCATTCAAGAATGCCTTGATGGATCAATTTTGTGCAAAGTTCGAAATCAAACAAAGATGCTCTACAATGTACAATGCGCCAGCAAACGGACTCGCAGAAGCTTTCAATAAAACTCTTTGCAAGCTCCTTGAGAAGGTTGTTTCCAAGTCGAAAAAGGATTGGCATGAACGGATTGGTGAAACACTTTGGGCATACCGGACTTCATACCGCACTCCTACACAAGCCACACCTTACTCGCTTGTCTATGGAGTCGAAGCAATACTTCCATTGGAACGCCAAATTCCGTCACTACGGATTGCGATCCAAGAAGGCCTCACAGGTGATGACAATACAAAGCTACGTCTTGCTGAACTCGAAGCTTTGGACGAAAAGAGGCTAGAAGCGCAACAACGCCTCGAGTGTTATCAAGCTCGCTTGTCTCGAGCTTTTAACAAGAAAGTTCGACCTCGCTCCTTCCAAATAGGTGACTTAGTACTTGCAGTTCGAAGGCCCATCATTCTTTCACATCGGTCTGGAGAGAAATTTGATCCAAAGTGGGATGGACCGCATGTGGTGAGAGAAGTCTACACCAACGGCGCTTACCTTCTTTCAACACCCGATGGAGTTCGTCTTGGTCCTATCAACGGCAAGTTCCTCAAGCAATACTATCCATGATAGAACAATACTCCTCGATATGAGCCTAAAGTGTCCACAACGCTCCTTGATACGAGCCTAAAGTGTCCACAAAGCTCCTTGACGTATGAGTTTAAAATGCATGTCACTCTTGGCTTATACAACCAAAATTGTAAAAGGTTCAATGACTTTTGCTCGCTAGACTGAAAATCTAGAAGGACAGTCTAAGCAAAACTTAGAGCACAATAAAAAAAATAAAAAATCGAACTACGTTAAAGCTTGATCCCACAACGGGTACGTAGGCAGCCTGTAAAGTTACCTCAGGTTCAGCTACCAAAAAAAAAAAAAAAAAAACAATACCTTTCATGGGTATGGACTTGATTGCTTCTGGTGCGCTACAAGATGTCGTACTCCTAGCATTTGGATGACGAACAAGTCTTTGTATTTGCTCAACCTCTAAAGGTTGTCTATCATGTCCCTGATGCCAACAACATCATGGAAAACAAAGACCATTCTCCTTCTCAGCAACACCCTCAACGTTCACATGACCCATCAAAGGGGTTGGATACTGGAAATTGCACAAGTTCTTCGTTGGATTGATACTCCACTGCAACATCAGCAAAGCAGAAACAACTCTCTTTCTCAGCAGCTCTTCAGCACTCTATCTCGGGACTATGATTTTTATGCGCAAAAATGAATCAAAGTCCCGCTTTGATTTGGATCCTCAGCATCACCGCAAACTTCTTAAATAATGTCCGCAAGAAAAAAAGCATTCCTTGACGGGTTGAAAGATCGACAGGTCCAAAGTTTCCTCGAATGTCACGTCGTGAGCCTTCCACAGGCCGCCACCATCTGGTGTTCGATAAATTGCAGCAAGGGTCTCGTCCAGCAAGTCCGTGTATTTTCAAGATTACAGCAAGGGTCTCGTCCAGCAGGTCCGTGTATCTTCAAGATTGCAGCAAGGGTCTCGTCCAACAGGTCCGTCTATATTCAAGGTTGCAGTAAGGGTTTCTCCAATAGGGTCCTCGCGGCTTCAAGATTACAGGAATGTACAGTCAGGTCCTCCGGATCTCAAGATCACAAGAAAGAAGTGCAAACAGGTCCTCGCGGCTTAGTGGAGTTAGAGTCTTCCACGAGTCGGTCTTCATCTGGTGTTCAATAAATTGTAGCTTCCAGCATGCCATCTCGGGACTGTGATTTTACTCATATGTTCAGAAAACAAATTAAAGTCCCACTCCGGATTAGATCGTCAGCAACAGTTGTCCATCTATCTCGAAGAAGACGTTCATCAATAACCCTATGGTCAGTATCCTAGGAGGCATCGACAGAAGACGTTTCACTGCAAAACAAAGACAGAAAACAGGGAAGTTCATCAAAATCTCCAAATTTTCTACAAACTTTACACTACAACAAATCAAAAAACCATTCAAAAAAAAAATATATACAAAAAAACAAGCTGAACACAAAACACACAAATTTAAAATTAAAAAAAAAAATTCACAACTTTTAAATCCATTAATAAATAAAATATAAATCATCAACTGACTAGAGCACGCACAAAACAATACACCACCACTAAAAAAAAAAAGTACAAAAAATAAAAGATAAAAAATCAAATCAAATTAAAATTAACAATCAACACACACACAAAAAAAAAAAGTACTCACACGAACATAAAAAAAAATTAAAATAAAATAAAATAAAATAAAAACTGCGACTTCCAGGCTACCCACCTCCACCGGTACTTTTTTTTTTTAAAAAACAAAAAACAAAACCAATTTAAAAAAAAAAAAATCTCACGTACTATCCTAAAACCCATTGGTTAAAAAAAAATATATCAACAAATCAATTAAAAAAAATTTAATTAAAATTAAATCAAATAAAAACATTAAAAAAACAAATTAATCATTACCTTTTCTAAACATCAAATCAATCATCATCATTATTTTAATAAAAAAATTAAAAAAACAAATCAATCATTACATTCTTGACTTTCAATCCATTAGATTACCTTCAAATCGTTAAACTTTCAAAAAAAAAAAAAAAAAAAGCCCATTAGCAGCAAAGCTGTTGTCTCCAGCATACGGGAACCGCACAGTGGCATCGCCGACTTAGTCCAGGCCGTTTCGGGCCTTTCGGCACTCGAATGTCTAAAATCCAAACCTGCACAAATAAACATGGGTGCACTAATGCCGTTCTCTTCCTATTTGTAAGGGGAGGTAACTTGTCTCCTTATCCCATTAGGAGTAGGATTCGTGTTTAACTCAAATCAGGATAAACTCCAAACAAATTAAATCAAAGTCAAACACTAAGTCATCAAAATTAAATCCAAATCAAACACTAAATCAAGGGTTACGCTAATGTCACTCATAGGTTCCATCACTATACCCTTGAGGGGGCAATTTGTAGAACCCTAAAATATATTAATTTTACGCAAAGGTCCTTACACTCTGGTAAAATTATATAAAGAGCCTAAAATCATTAAAAAACCCTATACATTTAAATTGGGCCTAATGACAAGGCATGAGCCTCTTACGGCTCGGGTCTGGGCACGAAGTAGAAAGCCCATAAACTCAAAACCTAAGTCCAAATCTAAATGGGTCACACACTTGATAAATGGGTCGATCCATCAATACAAAAAATCTGATTGTGGACTCAATACCCAAGAAGATGGGTGAGGTCCATCAAAATCTCCTAAGTCTCTTAAACCACTAAATAAAGTGGGACTCTTGGAATCCTTATCTTTAAATAAGTGAGGCTTATCAAAATATCTCAAGTCTCTTAAACCACTAAATGGAGTGGGACTCTTGAGATCCTTATCTCTAAAAGTCTATAAATAAGACCCAAAGTTAGAGATTTGGAGAATTCAGAAATTCAGAGAGAGAAATTCAGAAGAAGCCAAAGAAGAGAACTCAGAAGCATTCTCTAGCCTTCAAAGAAAAGAAATCAAATCATTCCGGAGAAGACAAAGCTGCAAAGAAGCCAGTTCTCCTCCAAAATCACTTTCTAGCCGATTAAGCGCGAAGCCCGGAAGAAAGGAAAAGCTACATCAACACTTTCAAAGAAGATCGAGATCACGCCTCGGCCCTTATCTTCTACTTTAGAAATTTCTGATTGTTAATCAGAGGATTTCTTGAGAGTTGTACCAAACTGAAAATAAATAAAATATTTTGTTCATCATTATTTCGTCCACGAAATTTTGTGTCGACAGCCACCTCGAGTTGGCACGAGCCTGAGTGAGTTTGAGCGAGAATGAGTTTGCTCAAGCAAGAATGCAAATCCAAGCTCAGTCAGAGCAATTGAGGATTTCTTGAATGCTTTTCGCTTGAGCTGAAATGAGTTGGCTCGAGTGGGAATTAGTTGACTTGAGGCAATTTCAAGGAGCATAAAAGTTGATGCTCCATGTGCACCTTGTCGTACATTTAACTATGTTTAATAAGTATTTTCTATAGGTGGCCATGATATGGCTTTTAGCTTTCATAACTATGATTTTTATTCCTTCTTTGATCACATTTCCAGACCACAATATCATCAACTCAGCTTGATCATCATTCCACAATATGCCACCTAAGCGCAGAACTTCCACTCGACACACTAGCATTAATCCCTTAGGGTTTAGCAGTTATGTTCTAAAGCTAATTCTCCATATTAGGAAAGATGCATAAGGAGCATTGATCTCAATGCTCATTCGAGTATAATGGATCTCATATATATTTTACTAAAGCGTAAGGTGAGGAGGTATTCCTATGCCTATGTTGATTGCTAATAATGTTTTTAATCAAAAATAGAAAGAAAAGAAAAGTAATTTATATCATTGTTTGACTGCTAAGAAAGAAAGAAAAAATCTAAGGAGAGTGTAGTGGTGGTAGGTTAGGAGACGACGATTGCAGTGATGACTATAATGGTCGAAACGATGGTGGCGGGTAGTGTTGGATGTGTTAGTGGTGGCAAGTGTTGCCCAAGTAATGACCCTTGAGGGGGGGGGGGGGGTGAATAGGGTCTTGGCAAAATTAAAATTTATATGTAAGTCTCTTTTTGCGGAATTTAATTAATCAAGGGAATGCAACAAGCAAGTCTAAATTATAGTAATAATAAAGAAAAGGTGAGAGTTAAAAGAATCAAACACAGAGAATTGTTCTCGAGGTTCGGCACTCCCGCCTTAAGCTCTTTGGCTTAGAAGATTCAACCACGATCCACTATCGCACGACATTCTTCCAGGGTGAAGACCAAACCTTTACAATCTTCTTTCCAGGTCGAGATTAGTACTTTCAATGCAAGAAAACAACCTCTCTTGTTTTTACAAAACTTTCTAGCTTCACGGACAAGAATGCACGATTCTTGGTTTTCTTCAATACAATAGAATGATTGCTTTCAATCCATAAAAATGCTCCTAACTGAGCTGAATAAGATTGACTTGAAGCACTTCTAAAAATCTCTCAAAAACAGGAGTTGAAAAACTCGTTTACAGAGATTTGAGATTTCTAGGTTTTAATGAATGATCTTTATGAGAATTGAATACAACTTAATTATTTGATCAATGGTAGTTGAATAATTGTTTAATGTTCATAAATGAACTCAATTTATAGTTGTAGGATCAATAGTGTCATTCGGGAACCATTTAATGCGAAAATAGCCGTTTAAAAAACTAGCCGTTGGAGTTAGTTCCCGCAAGCAGTCGTCGACGAGTGCACCAGTGCACTGCTCGGTCATCAACGAGTGAAGCTGTCAAAATCATCCGCAACTATTGTTTCTTCCATTCGTCGACGAGTTCTGGGACCACAGTCCCACTCGTCGACGAGTCCTCTGTATTTTTACACGAATCCTTAAAAGACTAATATGATGAAAATGATTTCCTAGATCTTTTGGCTTCCTTTTTAATCATATTTTAAGATGTCTTAGGGTCTTAGAATGATATGCAATTAAGTCATAAGTTTCTAAGGTCAATCTAGGCTTTGAGCACTTCAACTTTCCATACTTTTGAGGACTTTTTACAAAGATCCTAGACTCTTTCAAATAAATAAAAGACTTTAAACCTTCTTGAAAGATAGTCTTCAACTTGATCTTGGATCTTCCAACTTGAATATGTCCTCATGATCTTCCAAGTGTTGCTTTAATTGATTTTCAATTTTCTTCAAGTAGGACTTTGTCTTCTTATTGATTTGCTTTTATGTCTTGAATTCAACTTTGAATATGAAGGCTTTTTCTTAATGGCTCATTTTGGACAAGTGGAGTACTTTCCATATATCATGCTTTGAAAGTTGGGCTAACGCTCTTATAATATGAATTTTACATAAACTTCCTAAAAACATTAGTAAAAAAATGATCATTCCATTAATGTGTTATCATCAAATTATTAGGGGTACACAAGGTTGTAACCTTTAGGCTAACAACAAGCGGTGGAGGTGGCGATGATGAGAATTGGTGGTAGTGATAATGGGGCGATAGAGGTAGAATGTAGGTGTCTGTAAAAGTGGTAGTGACCATTGGGATTTGGTACAAGACATGAAGTGGAGATTTTCTATCTGATCTATTTTTAGAAGGAAAATAAAATCCTACATTTGAAATAAAATTATGGTCCTTCTTTTTCCCAAATTTTTTCTTTGGGCCCATTCTTTTGTGAAGACTTATAAAGTCTGACACTTTACAAGTTTTGTCATTGGACAATACACATTTTCTTTTGAGAACTAGATGCATTGTGCTTTTCATCTCTTATGTTGTAATTCCCATAAGATTTCAAATACAACAAAATGAAATCCATAAAAATGACAAGACTTGATATCTCATAATGGTAAGAATTAATCTTCTTAAAAACCTTGACAAAGTGATGCAAATTTCATAACAACCCACATCGGCTAGATACCCTTATAGTAGACCCTTTTAGAGTGAGTGAGTGGATCCACCCTTATAGCACCTTAGCATTTACCATCGGTCTGATTGGCTGTGTGTTTAGAGTGTCTTAAATGATAACTTTAAACCCACAAAAAAAAGGGCGTCGCGTTGCAATTTGGGTATTACCAACCCCCTTTAGTCATACATCTGTTGGGTACTAGGCTCTGCAGGGCTGTATTAGGCACCTCCACTCCTCCATAAGTCAAGTCCTTTTGGAGCGAGTGTGTAGATCTACCCTTATAACACCTCAGCATTTACAATAGGTTTGATTAGATGCGTGTATTTAGAGTGTCTTAAATGGTAGGAAATCAAAAAGTAGAACGCATGACCCTCTTCCAAACGGACCACCCAATTGCTAAGAGACGTGACAATAAGAGGTTTTTGTTGTTGTCATTTTCTCTTTCCTAATATGTTGAAATCTGATTAGAGCGGTCAGCTTGGAAGAGGACCTTGGGGGTCCTCGAATCAGAACTTTAATTGATAACCTTAAGCCAAACAAAAAAAAACTTGCAAAGTGTCAAACTCTATATAAGTCTCAAAAGAAGAACGACCATACGGCTACGTTCTTTTGGCGAAACTTTTAAAAGTCCGGAAAAGTAGAACTTTTGCACTCTATGAAATAATATAATTTATGAACATTAAGTAAAAATTAGACTTTAAAAGTTCCACCCAAAGAATGGAGCCTTAAGCTAGATCTTCTTTGACCTTTCTTTTCTTTTCTTTTCTTTTCTCATCTCATTTTTCTTTTAGGGAGATGGGAAATACACCGTGCGGTCAGCTTCAAAGTTGACCATGTGATCTCATTGGTCCATGCACTCCTTTTTAACACCTATTAATTATGATTAATATTCATTAACACATAGGGTTCATCTATCCAACCTTGATTTATTGGAAAAATAAAATAAAGATTTTGGTAGCCCAAGTCGCAAATCTTCCAAAGATGCAACTGGGACCATACAAATGTCAGTTGCAAATCTTCCAAAGACGCAACTGGAGCCATACAAATGTCAAACATTATTTGACTTTTGCTTTTTAAATCATTAAAATAATGATAACATCTCCAAGTGTTAGGCCCATCTTGCGGCGATGTAAAAATTTGGAGTAAATGCGATTGGGGCTTGCACTCCTCATAAAATAAATATTTATCATAATTCAGTTAAGCTTAATCATACGGTTAAAAGGGTTTAAAAGGGACACGAGACACTGCAGTCAGTTAGGAAGGGGACCTCGCGGTCTCGTTCTGAGGACTTTTTTTAGGGGTACTAATTAAGAGTCCCCTTCCTAGCTAACAGTAGTGTCCCTGTGTCCCTTTAACCCCTTTTTAATTATGGTTAAGCTTAACTAAATTATGATTAATATATTTAAAAAACAAAGCATTTTTCTTACAAAATAAGTTGGATGGATGCACCCTAAGGGGGAGTGGATCTTAATCACAGTAGTTGGTGTCCGTTTTCCATTTCCCTGCTATTAAGTATTAACTTCCCTTTATGGGGTGGGCTCGGTAACCCTTGTTCAGTTCTTCTAACCCAACTCCTAAGGTCCCAAGTCCCAACCTAATAATACCCAGGAGTAACTCTGGATCTGAAAAACTATTGGGGCTACAACTTTGCGGAGCCGACTAGCAACAGCGCATTTATTTATCGAACAAAGGAAGACGATTCGCTTTCCGTGGGTGAGAAAGCCTTGGATTCAGAGGAAGCAGCTATCGTAATGCGAACGACAGAAGCCCCTTTCTCCTCCGGAGAGGAAATGGAAGAAGGGGAAGACAATAGCACTAGCAGGAGGAGGGTCACGAGGATTTTCGTCGGAGGATTGGGCGGGAGCGTGACGCCTGATGATCTCCACAAGACTTTCTCATCGTTGGGGGCATTGAAGGGAGTCGAAGTTGTGAGAACCAACGGACGCAGCTTCGCTTACATCGACTTCCTTCCCTCCTCTGATAAAGCTCTCGCCAAGCTCTTCAGCACGGTCATCTCTCTCTCTCTCTAAATTGATTTGTTTCACCGAGCCTTGTATAGCAGCTAATAAGCCCTTATTTGATCTTAGTAGGTATTCTGTTACCCAACATGTTCCATAATCTGTTATAAACCATCTCTGTAATTCTCTCAGGTAATGGTTATCGAATAACATCAACACACCCCCAATCCCCGATTTGATTTGATTTTTCACATTAACTCTTTGGATACATCCGGTCATCCGCATTCCTAAGAGCCCACTCCAACTAATTTAGCTGCCATTTCAAAAGCTTAAAGAGTGATTTTCATACCCGGACACCATTTTTTCCCTGGACACTTCAATATATATTATTCTCAACTCACTATGCTTCTTGTATTCATCTTCACAATTATCAAACATAATTTGTTCAATGGCAAGGGCTTGAAGAACTCCCTTGACATGCTGATCACCATTGACTATAATGTATCTACAAATTAAAATGTTGCAAGTATCTCATCCACTTGAAAATTTGAAATACTAAGTCTTTAAATCATCAAGCTATTTGTGATCTTTTGCACAGTAATTTCTTTATGCTATAGATTGTGTTCTTAGTGGCTATAGCTAGGGAATATAGTTCTCGATCACAAGTGGGTAAGCTAAAAACATTTCTTGAAACCAAATTCTGGTAGGGGACGTATGGAATCAGTTTATCCTAGAAGTCTATTTGTAGGTAGATTTTCTTGCAAACAAATAGCTCATTGTTATTTGGGAATTCATTTTTGTCACGCCCCGATTTCTAAATACTCACAACTCAGCCCATTATCTATGGTCTGGTCTGAGATCCAGAATTCGGGGGTGAGAGAAATGGGATTAAATCCAAGTATTTAGTTGCTAGATTTTATAGACTAACAAGACCAATGATACTAATAAATACTTTAAAAATTGGATTGTTACTCAAACTAAGTAGAACCATTTTTTTTTTTGATAACTCCTTAATCAATAGGGAACTCCTTGAGATTTAATTTTCTGATTTAAATATAAAAAATGTTTTCCCAAACTGATCCAAAGCACAATAAATTTACAGCAAAGAAAACATATACTAATAATGAGATGAAATGAACTTCATTAAAATCCAACAATTCAAGTACTGCAACTATTCGTTAAATCATCATCTTATTACCCAATACATGTCAAACACAACAAAAATAAAAATAACAGTAATGAAAAGTCTTCTCTTTCTCCAGTCCAATCTTCATGAATCCTCAATTAAGCATCTGAAATTAATAAGAAAGGGTGAGCAATGAAGCCCAGTAGGGAATACACCCTAATTCTTAAAAATTAACACATAACAAGGAGCAAAATCATACATGCAATTAACAAAAATTTATATGTAAAGCATTAGGATAATAATATGAAAATTCAAAGCTTCTCGGCCGATTTCTAAAAACTCCTAGCCATCCCAAGCAAGGGATCTTCTCCGGAGGTTTTAGGGCCTCTCACCCAAGGACCCATGGTCCTAGCTTGCTCCTTTAGGGGCTCTCACCCAAGGACCCAATGCCCTTCGTTAATGCACCACATTACCATTCGATCTACTAAACACATAAATCAATGACTTTATATTCAAGCATTCAATCTATCATATGCATTTCTTTTTTTTTTTGTTAGCACACTATATATTTCATAACATACATAAACACACCAAATAAAATAAAATAGATCTAGATTATGCTTTCAATGTCGTGCGTTAATTTAAAGAGAATAAAGGTGAACCTACCTTTGTTTTACTTCGGTGAATTTCTTCAATCTTGATCTCTTCCTTCTTCAAGCTTGTTCTTCCGGTTGATCTTCCTCTAGATTACATAACTAGGTGTTAATGTTATTTGCAAGAAAATTGATGAGAAGGATAAAATGACTAAATGAAATGAGAAGGGATTGAAATAGGTAATAGTAGGTGTTCATAGTGCCCACGTTTTTGGGTTTCAAAGGTGTGGCAAGGCACTTTCTCATTGGTCTCTTTGACCACTTTCCCTCTTTCTCTCTCTAATAACTACTCAAAGCCCCTTTTTCTCTATCCTTGACATGTGTTGCAATCATAACCTTTCACCCATCATTTGAATCTCCTTATTCAACTACAAGGAGCCATGTGTCCCTTGACCAAGTCTCCCACAATTTGAATTCAAATTAAATAAGAGAAAAAAATAGTTGAGATGTGCTCACAACCTAGGTGGCACCCTATCCAAAATCTATAAGATAAGGATGTCCTCAACAAATTTGGGTTTTGTTGGGCCCACTAAAATTTAATGATTAGGCCCTCACACAATAATTAATAATAAACAAAAAATTAAATAATAATAAATTAAATATAAGAAACATTAATTACCACAATTGCCACTAATACCACTAAAACATTGTGTTGTCTTGAATTTAGTCTACGAGCTTACTTGGGTCCATAATTAGGGTTAGGATATTACAACATACCCCCCTAAAAAAAAATTTTGTCCTCAAAATTTAAAGACATACCTTGATTGATGAATAAGTCTGGGTATCTACTGCGGATCTCGGACTCTAGCTCCCAGGTTGCCTCATTCACATCATGTCGTTGCCACAACACCTTAACCATAGGAATGGTCCTGGTGCGCATCACTTGTTCCTTGGTGTCTATGATCTGAATTGGTCTCACCTCATATGTTGCATCTTCTCGCAACTCCACTTCCTGCCATTCAACGATGTGTTTTGGATCTGGTACATACTTTCGCAACATGGACACGTGAAACACATCGTGTACTCCTGAAAATTGTGGCGGTAGAGCTAATTTATAAGCTACAACTCCTACTCTCTGGAGGATCTCGAAAGGTCCAATGAATCTTGGAGATAGCTTCCCCTTTTTGCCAAACCGAAATACACCCTTTCGTGGTGTTACTCGTAAAAACACATGGTCACCAACTTGGAATTCCAAAGGTCTTCTCCGTCGATCAGCGTAGCTCTTCTGACGACTTTGTGCAGTGATTAGACGGTCTCGAATCAGACGAATCTTTTCGGTGGTTTCCTGAATCAACTCTGGTCCGAGTAATGCGCGGTCCCCAACTTCTGCCCAACAGATAGGAGATCTGCAAGGTCTCCCATATAGTGCTTCATATGGTGCCATTCCAATACTCGCTTGAAAACTGTTGTTGTAGGCAAACTCTACCAACGGTAAGTGTTCAACCCAGCTACCCTTGAAATCCAAAACACAAGCTCTCAACATGTCCTCCAAGATTTGAATAACTCTCTCAGATTGCCCGTCCGTTTGAGGATGGAATGCAGTACTAAAGCTAAGTTGTGTTCCTAAGGCTTTCTGTAAGCTCTGCCAGAATTGTGAAGTAAAGCGTGAATCTCTGTCAGATACGATCGATAACGGAACACCGTGCAATTTTACGATCTCTCGAATATACAGTCTACTTAAAGCATTTAAAGAATCAGTGGTCTTCATTGCCAGGAAATGAGCCGACTTGGTCAATCTATCTACTACTACCCAAACTGCGTTCTCTCCTTTCTGAGTCCTCGGCAACCCAGTTACAAAATCCATAGTGATGTGCTCCCACTTCCATTCTGAAATAGGCAATGACTGCAACAATCCCGCAGGTCTCTGATGTTCTGCCTTCACTTGCTGACACGTAAGACATCTAGCCACATACTCTGCAATATCCTTTTTCATTGTATGGTCTGGTCTGAGATCCAGAATTCGGGGGTGAGAGAAATGGGATTAAATCCAAGTATTTAGTTGCTAGATTTTATAGACTAACAAGACCAATGATAATAAATACTTTAAAAATTGGATTGTTACTCAAACTAAGTAGAACCATTTTTTTTTTTGATAACTCCTTAATCAATAGGGAACTCCTTGAGATTTAATTTTCTGATTTAAATATAAAAAATGTTTTCCCAAACTGATCCAAAGCACAATAAATTTACAGCAAAGAAAACATATACTAATAATGAGATGAAATGAACTTCATTAAAATCCAACAATTCAAGTACTGCAACTATTCGTTAAATCATCATCTTATTACCCAATACATGTCAAACACAACAAAAATAAAAATAACAGTAATGAAAAGTCTTCTCTTTCTCCAGTCCAATCTTCATGAATCCTCAATTAAGCATCTGAAATTAATAAGAAAGGGTGAGCAATGAAGCCCAGTAGGGAATACACCCTAATTCTTAAAAATTAACACATAACAAGGAGCAAAATCATACATGCAATTAACAAAAATTTATATGTAAAGCATTAGGATAATAATATGAAAATTCAAAGCTTCTCGGCCGATTTCTAAAAACTCCTAGCCATCCCAAGCAAGGGATCTTCTCCGGAGGTTTTAGGGCCTTTCACCCAAGGACCCATGGTCCTAGCTTGCTCCTTTAGGGGCTCTCACCCAAGGACCCAATGCCCTTCGTTAATGCACCACATTACCATTCGATCTACTAAACACATAAATCAATGACTTTATATTCAAGCATTCAATCTATCATATGCATTTCTTTTTTTTTTTGTTAGCACACTATATATTTCATAACATACATAAACACACCAAATAAAATAAAATAGATCTAGATTATGCTTTCAATGTCGTGCGTTAATTTAAAGAGAATAAAGGTGAACCTACCTTTGTTTTACTTCGGTGAATTTCTTCAATCTTGATCTCTTCCTTCTTCAAGCTTGTTCTTCCGGTTGATCTTCCTCTAGATTACATAACTAGGTGTTAATGTTATTTGCAAGAAAATTGATGAGAAGGATAAAATGACTAAATGAAATGAGAAGGGATTGAAATAGGTAATAGTAGGTGTTCATAGTGCCCACGTTTTTGGGTTTCAAAGGTGTGGCAAGGCACTTTCTCATTGGTCTCTTTGACCACTTTCCCTCTTTCTCTCTCTAATAACTACTCAAAGCCCCTTTTTCTCTATCCTTGACATATGTTGCAATCATAACCTTTCACCCATCATTTGAATCTCCTTATTCAACTACAAGGAGCCATGTGTCCCTTGACCAAGTCTCCCACAATTTGAATTCAAATTAAATAAGAGAAAAAAATAGTTGAGATGTGCTCACAACCTAGGTGGCACCCTATCCAAAATCTATAAGATAAGGATGTCCTCAACAAATTTGGGTTTTGTTGGGCCCACTAAAATTTAATGATTAGGCCCTCACACAATAATTAATAATAAACAAAAAATTAAATAATAATAAATTAAATATAAGAAACATTAATTTCCACAATTGCCACTAATACCACTAAAACATTGTGTTGTCTTGAATTTAGTCTATGAGCTTACTTGGGTCCATAATTAGGGTTAGGATATTACAATTTTCCACTTGTTTCCACGCTGTTGAAGAGTCCTTTTAAAAAAAAAAAAATTAAATGAAGAAAAAAAAGGCATATCAATTTTATTCAGAGTAGAACTATTTTGCACTTAAAAGGGTCTATCAAGACTCTTCAAGAGGGTCTTGTAGAGTCTTATAGTATAATAACCATACGCCACTTACTGGCTTATCCCCATCCCCTAAAAAAAAACTGCTTAGTGAAGAGTAATGGGCTTACCCTCTTGAAGTAGCATTGTCTTGTGGTATGCCATTAAGATTTTTACATGGATTTGGACATAGGATACAGTGTAGGGATTGAGTGTCTGCAAGTTAGATGTGGTGAGCCAGAAGAAACTGGGACTCACAAAGTAGGGGGCATTTTTGTCGAAACTCAAGGACAAATGACATCATTAGTATTCCTCTTTCTCACACACACACACACGCGCGCGCGTGTGTGTGTGTGTAGTAGATGAAGTAAGTTGCATTAACAGAGCAATAGGAAACAACATAAAGGGGCCAAGATACCATTACAGAGAAGGCATCTTGCCCCAGGCTAACATTTTATTACAAAGAGCATCATAATTTCCAGACTCCGCGCAGCAAGAAAATTCATAACTTATATAGTTCTACTGATCAAAAAAAGGACAAAAAGAAGAAAGAAAATTCATAGCTTTTGTTATATTCACTGCCCTGTGTTTCTTCTTCCGCTTGAGTTGTTAGGTTACTGCCTCCTGCGTTATTTATTATGACAAGGGTTGATAGTTTCTTGCAATGACTCTTTCTTTTTTATTCTTTTCTATTTCCTTTGTCTCTCCGTGGATGCAATTTGTGAACTTCTGTAGACTTGTAAGTTGTAACTACTTGAAACTATGAAAAGGTAAAAAAACAGAAGCAGCCTCCTAATCAAGGATTTATGATAGACGGTGAAGGGAAATTAAGAGATAACTAGAAGAAATTCAACTTTTAGTTGCCTTAAAATCAATAGCAAAAAGTCTACATCAAAATTCAAGAAAAATAGAGACCAATAATAGAGATAATCACTAATAATAGAAATGGATTATTTATAGAATATGCATAGATTTCTAATCATATCCCTGGACAAATAGTGCTCAAAATAATTCTAAATCAACTCAAAATCCGGACTCAAACAACTAAAGCAATTTTAAACCTTCTGAAATATTAGTTTGACTTACAAATATGGCTGTCAGGGCCCCCCCCCGCCCCAATATGGACTCTACTTCTGGTTATAGTACTCTGATTGTTCATAGTAGTAAGTCTGCAATAGAATCATACGAATAAAGACGTTAATGTCTTAGCTGCAACCGGTTAAACCAATCAAATGATGAAGATATAACTAACTCCAAACTTACATTAATTAACTAAAGAAATTATATGATACAATACTTTTGATTTCAGGCTTACTACCAGCACAATCAATCTACAGTGCAATGAATAAAAAATGGGGATATCAAGTGAGGGAAATAAAAAAAAGGAAAACACACACTTGATTCTACAACAATGTTTTAAAACCTGGATTGGACATTGATCCGATCAAGGGCTGGGTTGGTCCAAACTGGTTGGATTGTCGGGTCAATCCGGGTTGACCCAATGATGTCAAGTGATTCAATAAATTAATATATAATATTGATATAATAGTAAAAGAATAGGAAATAGTAATTTGGATCTCTTACTTTCCTTCTTTTTTCCTTATAAAAAGGTTTGATTAAATTGGGAGGTGGATATAGGGCCAAGTCCATATAGCAACCAGTCATAGATCGTTTCTCTAAAGGACTTGCCAGCTGGACAACATTTGTCTTTGATGGATTAGGTGTTAGGGTTCTACAAATTAGGGTTTTGGAGAAAAGAAGAGAAGGAAGAAGGAGATTAGAGAGACATTAATGTCTCTATTCTATTCCTTTATTATATATACTTCACTAGTGATATGCTATTAAATTATAAGATATACCAATAGTATACCTCTATTACAGTGTATAAGACACGTAAGGAATACATAAACTAAAGAAGTATGCTACACTCCCCCTCAAGTTGGTGTGTAGATCAATGTTTAAAAAAAGGGTTTTGGACACCATAACGGACATGGCTGAAACCTTTACGTAAAGCTGTTACGTAACGGTTTCGGCCTTTACTCTTTTTTTTCTTTTTTGCTTAAAAAAATCCAAAAAATTCCATTAAATAGAAAAAAATAAAAAAAACATATAATAAATGAGTAACAAGATACTCTTAAAGCCAATATGAAGCTCAAAATTTAGAAATAAGGAAATTAGATGGGTTGAGAGTTGAAACATACCCGAAATAAAGAACCTGCATTTGATTCAAATCTATGAATTAAACCCTAAATCAAGTTATTAATCAACAAAAAAATAAAAGGATTTTAAGAAAAAAAATATACTAAGAATAGGTAGAGAAGAAGAGAGGAAGCAAAGATGAGGTTTTAGAATGAGTTTAGGGATTTTTGAAACCCAGTCCTACGACCGAAACTTTTACGTATCGAGCATAACGCCTGTTATGTAACGGTTTCAGGCGTTACGGTTTTGTTTCGGGATAAACGGCTAAAGGTACGGTATCGGGCATCAGAGATCACTGAAACCTTTACGTAACGGGTGTTACGTAACGGTTTCGGCGAGTTTTTAAACCATGGCGTAGATATCAGTCATGCCCAACTAGCCAATAATACTACGAAACTGAGAACCACCAAGACCTTTAGTCAAAACATTGACTAACTATCTTTAGACTTCGCAAATGTAGTGCAAATGTAAACCCACCATCAACTTTTCTTTGAGGAAGTGACGATTAATCTCAATATGCATAGTTCTGTCATGTTGCATAGGGTTGTGAACAACACTGATTACTGCCTTATTATCACAATACAAACTCATAGGAACACTAGTAGGGAGTCCAATCTCAGTCAGGAGTAATCGAAGCCAGAGAAATTCACATATCCCATGCGCCATGACTTTGAATTTTGCTTCAGTACTGGATCTTGCAATTACATGTTGCTTTTTACTTCTCCATGTTAGAAGGTTGTCTCCAACTAGAGTGTAGTACCTTGAAGCAGAGCGCCTATCTGAAACCGAGCCAACTCAATTTGCATTAGTGTAGGCTTCAACTCTTAGGTCGCAATAACAAGTATACATTAAACCTTTTCTAGGAGACGACTTTAAGTAATGGACGATTCTATTCACTACGTCTAGATGTCTAGTTGTCGGTACATGCATAAATTCACTAGCTACACTGACTGCATAAGCAATGTGTGACAGAGAGATAGATGAGCCGACCAACAAGTCTCTGGTACCTTCCCGCGTCTAATAGGCGTTCCCTACTATCTTCACTAAGCTTGTGATTAGGGTTAATGGGTGTATCACATGGCTTACAACCCATCATACCTGTCTTTTCCAAAAGATCAAGAACATACTTGCACTGTGAAACAAAAATGCCCTCCTTGGACCTGAAAACCTCTATCCCAAGGAAGTACTTCAGTTCACTGAGATTTTTGATCTCAAACTCTTCTGCTAACTTGCTTTTTAGTAACCTTATCTCATCCACATCATTCCCTGCTACTACAATATCATTCATATATACAATTAAGATAGTCACCTGATGAGGCCGCTTGATGAATAGTGTGTGGTCTGCTTGACTTTGTTTATAACCATTATTCACCATAACATTGTGAAACTGCTGAAACCAGGTTCTAGGAGACTGCTTGAGTCCATACACCGCCTTCTTTAACTCGCACACCTTCCCTGCAACTGAGGGGCATGGAAAATCAGGAGAATATAACATATACACCTCTTCCTCCAAGTCACCACGCAAAAGCATTCTTCACACCAAGTTGAAATAAAGGCCAATTCTAGTTAGCTGCAATAGATAAAATAATTCTCACTAAATTTATTTTGGCAACTGGACAAACGCATAGGAATTAAGTAAACTACTGAGATCTTAGCTGTTAACTGTTCATTCTTTAGTTTCCTGATAATCTATACCATAAGTATGTGTATATCCATTCATGACCAGGCAGCCTTGTAACTTTCAATTGATCCATTAAACACCCCCCACACCCAACAAACTTATTTCCTCTTGGAAAGTTAACCATACTCTAGGTACTATTCTTTTCAAGACCAAACATTTCTTCTTTCATTTTCTTTCGTCACTTTGGAGTCTAGTCGTGAAAGTGCATTTGATACACTAGGAGGAACAAGCACAAAAGATAAATCCAAGGCAAATGAACGATACGAGGAAGATAGGGCACATTAAGGAATAAAATTAGAGATGTGGTGTCGAGTACAAGACCTAATACCTTTTCTAAGAGCAATAGGCATATCAGAATTCAGAATCAACAAAATCAATACTAGAAGGAAAGGTATTACTTGGATCCAAAGAGGTTTACTTGGTGGGGCTCACGGCTCACGAGGGTCTTCATTAGTAACTTTCTTATGTCTTGCATACACTTGCAATTCTTTTTCCTTCTTAATAGGGATTTCACACTCCCCCTATCTAAATGTCTATCACTACCACCGCGACAACTGTCAAACATATGAGAATGAATAAGAATAGGAAGGGATGACATCTCTTTATTTGCGCTCTCCTCCTGAAGAGAGGTCTTCCTGTCAGAGAAATAAGGAGTAGACCAAACAATTTGATATCCATAGAAACAAAGAATTTACGGGAAGGGGAGGGGAGATAACATTTAAATCCCTTCTGAGAAGAAGTATAGCCGTGAACTAGAATACGCGAATCTTTTAAGAAGGGAAGAAATGAGTTGGAGGAAGAAATCGCTTATCCGTGAACTAGAATACGCGAATCTTCCAAGAGAATACCTCTTGGAGACCAAGTTTGGATGGCCTCGAGTTTGATTCTCTGTCCCAGGATCAATGTGAGGGGCTGGATGTCCCGTTTACAGTTTACTGAGCATGAGGTTAGGAAGGCCTTCTCAAGCCTAGCAAGGGGCAAAGCCTTGAGGCCGGATGGGTTCTCAATAGAATTTTATCGATCATGCTAGGATATAGTAGGGAGGGACGTGTTTGCAGTACTCTAGGAACTTCATGAACAGGGCCATTTTGATAAAGTATTGAACAACACTTTGGTTCTAATCCCGAAATTCTCATGAGCCCAGGAATTAAAGGACTATCAACTGATTAGTCTAGTCAGTTGCATGTATAAGATCATTATCCAAGGTCTTGGCATCATGTCTGCAAGGTGTTCTAGACTCAGTGATATCCCCCCATCAATTAGCCTTTGTGGGTGGTCATCAAATCCTTGATGGGGTACTCATTGCTAATGAGTGCATCGAGGATCATCTGCGATCGGGTGTCTCTGGGCTAGTATGAAAAATTGACATGGAAAAAGCATATGATCGCGTTAATTGGAAGTTCCTGGATTATGTTTTGAGGCGAACGGGGTTTGGTCTGAGGTGGAGAGCATGGATATCCTGGTGCATCTCTTCGGTGTCTTTTTCGATCCTTATTAATGGGTCTCCTGTGGGGTATTTTCAGAGTTCTAGGGGCCTGAGACAAGACGATCCATTATCACCTTTCCTCTTTATCTTAGTCTCGGAGGCCTTGAGTAGGATGCTTTTGAGAGCCCGTGGGGTCGTCTTTGAGGGCTTTTCGGTGGGACAAGAAGAGCTCCAAATCTCCCACCTACAATTTGCAGATGATACCCTCATCTTTTGTGCGGCTTCTTGGAGGCAAATAGCATACCTTAGATGCATCCTAAGGTGCTTTGAGGCGGTGTCTGGTTTGAAATTCAACTTGGGTAAAAGCTAGATGATTAGTGTTGGGGGGATCCCAAACATACGTGATCTCGCATCTTGTTTAGGGTGCCGAATTGGTGCTCTTCCATCGACCTATCTGAGGCTTCCCCTAGGAGCCAAATTCAAGTCAAAAGAGGATTGGTTGCCTGTGGTTGAATGATTCGCGTCTAGACTTTCGGGGTGGAAAGCTCATATCCTCTCGAAAGGGGGGAAGTTGGCCCTAATCAAAAGCACTCTTAGAAACCTTCCTATGTACTATCTATCTGCCCTAATTATCCCGCGGGGCTTAGCTCGATCACTGGAACGTCTCAAGAGGGAGTTCTTGTGGAATGGTAAAGGGGGGGACGTCACGTTATCATTTGGTAGCATGGGATTAGGTGTGCCGCCCCCCAAAAAGCGGTGGCCTCAATCTCAAACGATTAGTTTCCATCAATAAGGCACTGTTAGGGAAATGGGTGTGGAGGTTTGGGGAGGAGAGAGAGAGCCTATGACGAAAGGTGGTAGTCGCAAGACATGGTCAATCGTCGAGTTGGAGTCCTAGGCAGGTTAGGGGTCCCCACGGGGTGGGGTTGTGGAAAGGCATCATGGCAGTGGCTGGTCTACTGGCCCTAATCACCTCATTTAGAGGTGGGGGGGGGGTGTTGGGACAGAAATACGTTTTTGGCAGGATGTTTGGTGTGGCGAGAGTAGCTTACTATCTAGGTTTGCCAACATTTTTCGTCTATCGCTAGACAAATCAGAGTTAGTAGCGGATTGCTTTGAGTGGTCCAAGGACGAGGTGCCCGCGTTTGAGGCGGCCGCTGAACGATTGGGAAATTGAAGAATTCTGTTCGATCCTACAAAGCTTAAGACCCTATGTCCCTCGGCCAGGTAGTTCAGATACACGGATTTGGACTAGGGATAACAATGGTCGGTTCTCTGTGAGATCATTGATACAATCTTTTGAGTTACCCTCTCCATACTCTTTTTTCCCACAAGTCTGTGTGGAACCCCAAAATTCCTTTAAAAGTAGCTTTCTTCCTTTGGACTGCAGCTCTGGATAGGATTCTCACTTGTGATAATTTCAAAAAACGAGGGTGGATGATGGCAAACCATTGCTATTTGTGCCTGCTCGCGAAAGAGTCGGTGGATCATTTGTTGTTACATTGTCCTGTTGCTTTTGAGATTTGGGGTCACTTTCTTGCACGAATAGGGATAGAATGGGTCTTCCCTAACTCCTTCCGAAACTTTTTATCTGGTTTGCATCGAGTTAGTGCGGATAGTGACCACACGACAATATGGTTTGTACTGCCGGGGGCAATAGCCTGGGCGATATGGAAGGATAGGAATGCTAGTCTTTGAGAATTCCCCTTTTTCGATCCCCCGCATCTGCGCATATCGGCAAGTCTGGGTGGACTGATCTAAGTACCATAGTATTGTAGTTTCTTCGTTGTTTTTGCTCTATTGTAGTTTAGTCTTAGGGCTTTAGGGTGGGTGGTTACTCCTCTTATCCTCCACCTTATGCTTTTATACTTTGCTTTGGCATTTTTATTTATATATCTCTATTGATTACCGATCAAAAAAAAGAAGCATAGCCGGGAAAATTTATTGGAGAACCTTCAGATCAAGTTTGTACATTTAGAACGAGCTATGCGAACAAAACAAATAAGCCAAAAACTCGCGGTGAAAGAGCAAACAAAGATTTTGAAGGAGACAACGATGAACAGTCCTTTTTCGTAGTTTGCTGCCTTTTTTTGTTTATTGCCATTTTTAGATAGGTTCCAGTTCTGATTTTAGTATTTCCATGATTGTTAGCATGTTTCTATTTCGGGTGAATGATGCTAGAAGTTGCCTAAATAACATGTTTCCAATTTTGATCTATCTCTTAATTAGCATGTTCTAATTTTAAGCACAGTTCAATAATAGTATGCCTTCAATTAGGAATTTACTTCGCTTTCCAATATAGTATAAGGTTGATATAGGCAGTAGGTGACTGCTTTTAGCAGGTGTCTTAAGGGTGCCCAAAACATTTCTTTAGCACAATCAAATCTTTTACCTAGACTCTCTAAATTTGATCATCATGACTTACCATTGGATTAGTTTAGGGTTTCTATTCTCCCACATAATTAGAATAGGTGGCAACTCCAAATCCTTGTTATTTTGGGCATTATTCTGGATTAGGAACCATTCTTATTTAAGAAGACGATCAAAATCCATTGCTCATTTTTCGAGTCTTCCAAGCGTCCAACTCCAGCCTTCTATTAACTTTCTCAATCACTGGATCTCACGTTAATTTTGCTTTGAAGCCTGCTACCAAATTCATACCAAGGTTCTCTGCCGGGGTGTAAGATCTTACGAGAGTATGAAAATCAAAAGAAAAAGATCTACTGCCTTTAATTTAGAAACCTCCCCAACCCATACATATTGTTTTTGAAAAAATTGACTCTTAGACCAGACACCTTGAAACATCTGAGATACTCCATTTGCATGGACGAAGTGTCGCAACTCGCAAAGGACAAGAGCTAAAGCTTCCGCTTTATTGGAGTCGTCTGAACCAATTGGTTCCGAAACAACATAAATCACTCCCCAATATGATCTTGAAGCCACCTCTAACATCTTATGGGCTTAACCCTTTCCTGAGTATTTGGGTTTATTGTCCATTCTAGCCAAGCTTATATCCTTCAACTCCTTTCACTTGCTCGATTTAGCCCTTGTAGCCTTCCCGTCTTTTTTGAGCCTTCAACCTATAACTATGAACTTCTCACTGGTGCAGAATCAACTTTCCTTTATCTTATCACTATTACTGATACTTGGCCACTCATTGGTTCCTTCAAATGCAATTCTTTTTGGCTTTATCTTTCTCTATCTTATCACTAGTACATCTTGGCATCCTCATCATGGCCACACATTTTACATACATGAAAAGGTAGACAAAGATTAGTTGGTCGTCTTATTTATCTCTCTTACAAGGCCATATATTGCATATGCTGTCAGTGCTCTTGGAATTTGTGTTTACTGTTTGTTACATTTGAAAATCAACTTCTTGTTATTTTCACTAAAGGTGTTGCCAAGGCAACCTTAAAATTGGTTCTTAGCAAGCTAGGCATAATAGATATCTATGCACTGCTTGAGGGGGGAATGCTGAGATATATTATTATTATGGGTGTAGATACCCCATATCATGTCATCGAAGGCAATATTATAATCTTCTTTTGTAAGTAGTATAATTAACAGAAAGGAGAATTAGCCATAACCTTTTCTCTTCTTCACATTTCTTTCTTTTTCTTTTAGGGTTTCACTTCCAACTGGCAACTAAGAAACCAGTAGGAGGGCATCGTTATTACATCAAGGCCCTTGTATAAATCATGGTTCAAAAACCCGAAAATTCGACTCGACTTGAAAGTTAACCGGGTTGAGTAACTCGGAAAGCTCGAAAAAAACTCGACTCGGTTTAACTCGGAATATATATGTCATAACTTGAAAAACCTGGGTTAAAACAACTCAAAGTACACTAATTTTACAGCCTCAAACCTAAAAAGTAGGATTAATAGAACACATAGAAGGTTGTTTTTGTGGACCCAAAACATATGATGCAAAAACAATGTGACATTCGAGTTTAGGTTTTAAAAAATGATAAAAATACCCTTTTGTGACTCGACCTAGTCCGGCGAGTCGAAAAACTCGGCTTGACTCGTCCGAGTCACTCGAGTAACTCGGCAAATAGTGTCTTCTTCGAGTTTTGAGGTGACTCGACTCGAAATTCAGTCGAGTCGAGTAACTCGGCCGAGTTACTCGGGTGACTCGACGAGTTTTCGAACTATGGTATAAATATGAGTTGTTTGTTGAGAGAACAAAAGGAAAATATGGGTTTATTGGGAAGACAAAGAAGAAGTGTTCCAAGGAATGTCTAAAATTAATAGACCACCTCCAGAATATCTATAGCCCCTCCCAATTCCCATTCCAAGCAGCGAGAAACAGAAGTAAAATTAAATGAGATTTTTTTGTTTGTTTGTAAATAACTGGAATATTAAATCAAACTTGTTTCTGCCTTTCATATATATATATTTTTAACTTTTGGCATGCTTTTCTAGATAAAGATACATATTGGAGCTCGATGCTCATACAAATGATTGACTTAACTGAGTACTGAGTCCAAGGTACAGGGTTTATTTATTTTGTGTATGTGTTCTAAAAACATAAGGAGAATATGCTCAAGAAACAAAGTAGCTTGTAGAGTTTTCAAACAAATTATGCTGTACTGGTGCCGTACACTTCGTTTAAAGTGTAAACGCCATGTGACATATTCTGTAACTGGATAGTTTATTACTTCTATGCTTACTAACAATGAGTTCTTGAGATGTATTGAGGAATTCGAGAGTGATTCTTCTATTTCATGTATTGGAGATTGTTATTGACATTTATTGCTTATATAACAAGGCAGTATAATGGATGTATCTGGAAAGGAGGGCGATTGAAACTTGAGAAGGCTAAAGAGCATTATCTTGTTCGCTTGAGACGGGAGTGGACAGAAGATGCTGAACTTGCAAGTCACACACGTAATAATGACATTGATGCAAATAAAAGCACGGACTTGTCAACAAAACAAAAAAGGCTCCCGACCCTGGAGAAGAGGCAACTTCAAATTTTCTTTCCCAGATTAAAAAAGGTAAGACCCAATATTTATGCATGGGACATTTAGGAGAGGATGGTGCCGGTAACAACTGGCATTCTATATAAACTTCCCTTGTGTTAGAATTCTTCTATTGGATTTTGCTAGCCCCAGTCTCAAATCTTCCAAAGACGCAACTGGGTGGATACAAATGTCAAACATTGTCAGATTTTTAATTTTTCAAACTGTTAAAACATGAAACATCTCCACGTGTTAGCCCCAATCTTGTGGCTGTGGAAAAATTTGGAGTAAATGCGACTGAGGCTAGCACTCCTCTTCTTCTATTATATTACTCTGCAGTCTGCACACTCGGTGTGGGTGGGTATCACTGGCATACTTTTTTTTTTCACCATAACTTTGGTATTAACTCTCTTGAACCTAAAAAATAAATAAAAATATCACTTGAACCCAAATTTGGAACACCCACAAAGGACACGATCAAGTAAAGGGTGCATCATTGCATTTTAATGAGCACTTTCTCGTACAGTCATACAATTGGTTCACATGACTGATGGTGCGAGTGCTTTAGAATATGCCCTTATTTTAGCTGAAACTGAGGTTTGTTATGCAGGTGAAATCATTACCTTTCAGTGGAACTGGCAAGCACAAGTACAGTTTCCAACGTGTCGAGGTTCCTTCTCTCCCAGTCCATTTCTGCGATTGTGAGGAGCATAGCCATCCATCTGACACTGCAAGAGGAAAACATGTTTCTGCTTCTGAAACCCAAAGTGATGGAATAGATGCGGAAGAGTTGAATATAATGAGTTCAGTGATGAACAAGCTCTTTGAGAAGGAATTCAAGGCAAAGGCTGCACATACCGGAACCGGATCGGCTATTGATGGAGTCAGTTCCAATGAAGTAATTGATGATGCACCATCTGGTGAGAGTGAAGCAGATCAAGATACAGATGCAGATAACCTCATCCTCAATGTGGTGACTGGGAGAAGCAACAGATTAAATTTCATGGGGAGCCAGGGACTGCAAACAATTTCAGCAGATCAGGTACGGTAGTTTTGTGGTTAATTGGCACAGTTGTTGCTGAGTTTTAACTTTGTATTTTATAATGCAAATAGATATCGTTGAATTTAATATGGCAATTGTTCTCAAAAGCGAATGGGATGGGAAAATCATAACGGGTGGCATTAGAATCAATTCGGGAATAGAATCATAAAATTGTTCATCAAGATTAAGAAAAATTCTGAAATAAATTTCAGAAATTCCATAACAACTCAGAATATGTCCTAATCATCATCCACAATTCCCACAATCCACTTATTATCCAACTAAATGTTGGATAAGCAAATAGGGTACGTCTTATCATAGTTTCTCTTTTTTAACTTCCTGTGGCCCCGATCGCATATTGTATTTGATAAGACAAATGCTTTTAATTTTTGTTTGTTTGTTCAAGCATATTCCCTCTTATCAGCGAGCACCTACAAAGTAGTTTTACTCATACATACTTTTTTGAGTAATGTCAAATAATATAAATATATATAACCATACCATAATTTTTTTTTTTTACATAACCAAATACTGGATCAAATGTACTGAGTACTCTAATTGCACTTGCAACCTATAATGCTACAGGACTCAAGATCCAAATTGCAATCAGTTGCAATTATAATTACTATCTCCATAGTCCTTCCAAAGAGCTGAAACAAATAATATAATAGGTGTTGTAAATGAACAAATTATATTATTGAATATGAAGTTACCAGCAAGACAAAAATCAATAGAATAGTTCAAGTATGGCAAAAAAAAATAAAAATAAAAATAAAATAATAATAATCTATTCAGTGGCTGCTTAGTTTTCTCCTTCAAATACCCATACCTATCCAAAACAATCCTTGCATTCGTAAACAAGTTCATTTGCTCATCTTATTTTGACTATTCCACTTTGTTTTTCTTTTCTATCCAGTCAAGACAATCATAGAGCCTTCTTCCCTATTGAAATCTGTCTTCGAGGACTTGTTATGATGAACTCAAGGATTCAAAAGTACCCTGCTGTTGAGAAAAGGTTAATATAGTCTGAAATTCTGATGCTCGACATATGAAGTGACTTTAAAGTTTAAATCACACAAATTTCTGTCCATTTTCTCTTTTACTTGGTCCCTTGCCTCATAAATGTAAACCATCGCCAGCTATGCATATCCATCAACCAAGCTCTTCACAAGTTGCAATTTTAAAACGGTAAACCCGAGATTGCCAGAACTTGTAATGAAACATGATGCCATATGCCTTGATCATGGTTTAAAGTTTAAACTTTAAAGAATTGGTCCGATACGATATCGGTATTGGAGGATACCGATAAGTTGGCACAGGGTACTTATAAAAATCCTGAGTATCGGGCGTATCAGATCGATACTCTACTGATACTCTATAAAGCCAAAGAAACAACTCCGTTGTCAATTTTAGTTTCAAAACGAAGATGTAAGTGTTTGATTTCAGATTGAAAGAGTTTTCCCAATTTTTCAAAGGCATGCATTTTTTTCCTTCTATTTTATTGTTTAAATTCATGAAAATTGGTTATAATCAATTCAAAATGAGTAGATCTATTGATTTCATGATAAATCCATAGATCAAAATCCATTTTATGAGAAATCAATGATTTTTCAATAATTTTTTTGAAAATCCTAAAATCTTCAATATGTTTAAAAAATACCTTAAACATTGTCAGGTTTGTAGCTGATCGGGATGCTAACAAATGTACATATAGATGTACTAGGCCACATATCATGTTTACATGAGTTGACAACAATATTGTAATCATGTTTGACCAGTTTAGTCAAGGCGTTAAGGCAATTAGGCCTAGTTAGGCAAGACACTGCCTAGGCAATAAAAATTATTAAATTATATATATATATATATATATATATATATATATATATATATGTTAAATATACATATATTAATATTAATATATTCCCATAATAATTCAAATCTCTTAGGATTGACATTAATCTAGCCAAATTAACATTTTCGTGGCGTTTGGTAATACTAATCTAAATAGGTTGAGCTTATTTGAAAATTGTGCTTAGTTGGACTTTAGATTGTTAAGCTAAAGGTTAATTGGATGTCTACAATCTACATCTTTTTGAAGTAGGGGTTTTACCTCTAATTAAAAAAGTTCATTTTTAATAAGAGGTAAAACCCCACACTTCAAAAGATATAGACATCCATTAACCTTCAACTTAACAATCTAAAGTTCAACTAAACACAATTTTCAAATACGCTCTACCTATTTACTATTTAGATTAGTGTTACTAAACGCCACCTTAATGTTGTAAAGCAGCTTACTAAACTGTTAGTTGACTTTTTGACCCTATAAATGAAAATAATTTTGAAGAATAAAATATAAGATTTTTTTTACTGGACTTTTGAGTTTTAGTAATGTTTTGATACAGTAGAATTTTGGAAATTTTAAGATTTGAGAAATACCTTAGCATTTGCAAGTTGATGATTTTGACGTATTCTCTAAAAAAAATTTTTCTTCTTGAACTGGAAAGTTGATTTTTTATTCTTCAAAAATTTGGAATTAAGATAATTTTTTATTGAATTCAAATGGGGGTTATAACCCTATTTACATTAGATATAAATATCTTAAGTACTTAAATGATATTTATATGTAAATAAGTTGTAAAACAAGCCAACAATTGGAGGGTCCTGGTGGGTTCCACCATCCCAGAGAGGCGCCTAGGTGATGACAGTCCAAAATCGCCTAGGTGACGCCTTGACTACACTATGTTTGACGCACTTGTCATGTACCACTTTATATTTTGAGCCCACAATATTCGAGTAGGCATGTAGTTCAATGTGGTATTGAGCTTGTATCATAAATGTAATTTATTTTATGGTTCTAAAGTCAGTAATTTCTTATATATTTCATTGAATGTAATATTTTCATATTTGGATTGTATTGCCTATACTTGTTTTCTAAGTGTCTATGGTTTGTGTTTTGATACCTTTTTATCAGCATGCTCGCCTTTTTTAACTTATAAAATTGTTAACTCTCATATGTATTATTTGAGGGACTTCATTTAATTAGTTTTTAGGTTCTATTTGCATTAAAAGAAGTTTTATGCAAGGTATCCTAGTTTTTCCTTGTGTATATTAATTGTTTCTGGTGTATTGGCGCATTGGACCGTTACTCCTCTACGTATCCGAAAATCGCTTTACCGATACTCGTACCGATAGTTTGATTTTTGAACCATGGTCTTGATACCATCAGATTTCTTTGTGTAACGCCATGTATCATATTTTGGAGAAGCAAACTAAGACTTTGACTCTTGTTTTTGTTGTAGCATACAATTATTATTTTGTGTAAAAAAGTTGCAAGTTTAGTAACCCCGAACAAATGGGTTATTCATTAGTTTTTCCACATCAGATTAAGAATCCTTGAATGTGCATAAATGTACTTTGGCTCCATCCTTTTTGGCTGTGTATTTGCTTGCATCCTTTTCCTTTTCAAATCCATAAGTAATAAATTAAAATAATGGGCTAAACAGGTACCCATAACATTCTTCTTTATTTTCTCCATTTACTTATCCATGGCTAAAACATAAGATGGTGCATTATTAACAATTACTTGCACAAAATTTTCCTCTCCAACCGTCTCAACTAAAATATCTAATAGTTTAAATAAATCATCAGTGTTCTTGAAGAAAAAAAGATGTGTCTAGAGATGTCTGGAAAACTGTATGGATGATGGGCTGTGGATAAGGATGATAGATGCTCAAAGACCTGCACTCACTATCATTATGACCTTCAAATATAGTGGTACAACCGATTCTCAATCTTCAATGGAATTTTCATTGAACTTCTCCACATTCTGCACTTCAATCTTCGATGAAAAATATATATCATGATATGATGGAAAATTCCAAACATTGTCCAAATTCGTTTATGGATTCACTCCTCGGGGGCAAAGAAGGTACTTTTAATTAAATCAAATGGAAAAGCATTTCCATAATATTTTTTTTTTTAATACAATTTATTTCTAACCCCTTTCTTCCAAGCGGGCATTCAACTTCACTTTTTTTCCTCCCTTACAATTGTCTTGGACAACATATTCATCTAATTTCCATCTTAACTTGGCCTATCTATTTTCTTCTTCCTTCTTCAGCACAATGTGAACGTCATCATATTAGCTTTCTGGCTTCCCGAGTTCAGAAATTGTTTATTGTTTCTCTGTCTTCTCTTGTACAGTATTACTCAAAATACGACGGAATTGTCTAGAAACATTTTAATTACATTATGTGCATGGTGTTGTGTCTCTTTTGTTAGTGCTGTTGTTGGGCTTCATAATGGCAGACTTGTAAATTTTGTAATGTAGCTAACATAAAATTATAAATAACAAATGGTTTTTGGTAATAGGGTAACTTTTATCTCTTCATTACCTATAACCCTAGAGAACACTTCTCTAAACCTGATATTTCAAGTTGTTATCAAAGCTCAAGACCTTGACTTGTTTATGACATCATATTGCATTGAACAGATCTACCGGAACTTAGTGCTAACGTCAGCATCCCTCCAATGCTGACATCAACATAGATTGATGTCTTCTCCTTGAAAATGTCTTATTTCGAAGCCCTCACCTTCCTCCTCATGGTGTTGATCGCTTGTCAGTTTCGAGTTTGTATGCTCAAGTTATTACAAGCTTAGGGTTTGCTTATGAATGCTGATACCAAACCTGTATTTTCGGGATTTCTCTTCATTGGAGCTGAATTAGGTTGCCACATTGCATGCATTTGGTACGTTTTTTGATCTAAATCGGTATGATTATGAACTTTTCTGATTTTCCTTACAATCTAGTGAGTTATGTGAATAATAGGGTTCCTAAATCTTAAGTGTAATGGTTTGACTGTGTTCATAAGGCCGTCTCCCTCTCTTTGTGTTTCTCTATTTTTGGTTATGATTCTCTTTTATCTGACGTTATCAATGGATTTTAGAACTTCTCAAGGGCACTCTAATTCTCTTTTGTCCATTACAACTATAAAATTTGATGGAACAATTACCTCACTTGATCTTGGGTTTTTAGAATGTATGTTAGTGGTCAGAAGAAATTGGGCTATTTAACCAAAAAGATAAGAAGGCTTGACCCTGATGGCAAAGATGAATCTAAACAAAAACATGGGATTCCAAAAATCATATGGTCATGCGACGGATTCTCAACTATACGGAACCCAATATTGCTGCAACTTACATGTTCTATGAAACGACTTCTAGTTTGTGGGAATCCCTATTGAAACATATGGGGCAAAGAAGATTATGGCTCAGATAGATCAACTACGAACTACGAAGAGAGAATGCCTTTCATCCTCAGGACCACAAGGGCTTAAGATTCGATGGGAAGAGCTAAGCCACTTTTAAAATTCCCCGTTTCCAAGAGTGCTGAGATTTAATGTGGATAGAATAAGAGGTATTCGATTTTCTTGCTGGTCTACGATGGGTATGCACAATTCTGTACCCAAATCTTGGCTACTACTCCTTTCCATCCTTTGAGGTTGTTTACTCCATTGTTTTCAATGAGGATGATAGTTGTACTGTTGTGTCTACCACCTATTCATTGCAGCCTGCATCTGTTCAGGATCGCACAACCTTTACTTTGGATTTTCAGGTAATTACCGAGACTCGTGGCTGTGGACAGGGACCTGGGGGCCGAGGTTCTCTTGTGGACATACTGTAGCAAGTCTGGTCACACACACGTGACTCTTGTTACGAACTTCATGGATATTCTAGTTGGGGACCGTGCATCTGCTCACATTGCCTTTACTGATGAGACTGTGCCTGATCCGCAGGCTATGGGCATTAACATAGTTACCAAGTCGATATTAAAAAATTATACGTCTAGGGAAAATTTCAGAAATAAATTGAGAAAATTTCGGGCAAGGTATGAAAAAATGGAAAATAAGATCACTAATTATGAAAAAGTATAAATAAAATATAGTTCATGTATAGATATTTATTCGGGACTTATTCAAAAAATCATGAATAATTCATGTTTACTTCGCGACGTTTTGAAAAAGTTGTACTTTTTCCAAAAGTCGCGAATACTTCGTGAATTAATTGTTTGACGAAAAAGTCAAATATTAGTTGGGACTTTTTGAAAAAAATTAAAGAACTTTGTACTATGGGCATTGAGACTTCTGGTGGGCTGACCCTTATTGAGACCATTTCCTTGACTAAAGTAGATGTTCTTTAGATTCAGCAGACTGTACTCATGTTGCCTCTTCCTCCATGGAATCCACTTCCAGGCCATCAAGTACCGCATTGCATGCCTCCTCTCAGTCCTGCTCATGGAAATAAACATCGCTGAAATCGATACAAAAGGGCGATAATTATAGGTTTTGGTAGCCTCCTATACGATATTTATATAGATACGAAATGCGCAATACATATCAAAATGGGCAATACATATCGTTTATTAGTTAATTTATGTGTAAATGTAATTGTGTTTGCTATTTTGTCTTTGAGTCACTTCTCATGACTTATTGTTAATTTGTTATTGACTATTTAGACTCGTCTATTTTTTAAACTAAATTTATTTTTTGGTTTTAGGAAAAAAAGAAAATTATATGTATCGGCCGAAACCGATACGTATAAGTTTCAGTTGGGACTGATATGTATAGGTTTTGGTTGGGACCGATACATCCCTTGAAACCGTATTTTTAATCCTTGGTCATGCTGGATCATTGGTTTAAGAGCTTTTGATCACATGATAGGTAACCAACATCTTTTCTCATTGTTTCCTTCCTAGTCTTGCGAGACCGTTTGTCTTGCAGATGCATCTCTTACTCCTGTTGAAAGTCTTGGTTCCTCTATTCTATCTTCTTCTTTGACATTATTTGATGTTTGACAAGTTCCCCACTTAGTTCGCACCTGAATTTGCTCGATTCTGAACTTGAACTCCCTTTGCTTTGCTTTCAATCTGTCTTGTGCCTCTCTGGCTTTCATTTAAGAGGTTCTTGTTTGTATATCCTTGTTCTATATTCCATCGAACTCCCATTTTGTAGCTGCTGCACAGCTCCTTATTTTCGTGGGAGCCATAAATGTCCCCTCTATTTTATCTTCTTCTTTGACATTATCTGATGTTTGACATGTTCCCCACCTAGCTACTAACTTGTTATATGTCAGTAGCTTAACCAAAAAATTTCAACTGCAGTGTTACTTTTCCCCTACTCACTGTATTTTTCAAGATATCAAATTTGGGGGGGGGGGGGTGGTGGATTTTTGGCTGACTGAGTGTGGATGCCTCTACCTTCTTCCACATGGCCAAATACCAGCTCCCTATCCTTCACTTACTGGTTTGTTATTCTGATTTTTGACCTTAGTGATGCAAGTATTGCCTTGTGGTATGCCTGCCTTGTTAATGTTTCTTTAGAAATAATAGATACCAGGTTTACTGCATTTGGTTGTGTGGAAAACAACAATTACAATGTGATGAATGTCAATTGTCTAAACATGTTCATGCTACTTATCCATTGCATATGAGTAGACATTTTGAATTGTTTACCCTTGTTTGCTCTGATGTATGGGGGTCTGGCCTTATTATTATTATTATTTTTTTGATATCAGCATACATCAGTAGAGTCAGTACGGTCAGTAGTTAGCTGGGGGCATTGAGGCTCTTGCAACCCTTACCCCAAGGGGATTAGATCCATGACCTTCCCCATGGAAGGCCACACCCCTACCACTCACGCAAGAGGCGGGGGTGTCTGACCTTATTTGTTTGACTATTGGTTTGCATTACTTTGTTACATTCATTGATGAGTACTCTAGATGGCCTGGCCCTTAGATTTATCTATTGAAAACTTGGGATGAGGTTTTTTTTTTCAATATTTTACACCTTTCATAAGATGGTCTAGACTCCAATTTGGTTGTAATGTTCGTACTTTGAGGTTTGATAATGGGAAAAATAGACTTCTCATTCCTTCACTTACCTCCAAAGGAATGACATTGATCATCAATTTTTTTGCCTCTTCACTCCTCGACAAAATTGAGTTGTGGAGGGCAAGAATTGCCATCTTTTAAAAGTGACCTGTTCTTTATTGAGGGGCATGGATATTCCAAAATCATATTGGACTATGGCTGCCGTCACAGCTTTTTTTTTTTTTTTTTGGGGTAACGGAGGATGTCCCAAACCCTTCGAGGCAAGGACTAGTCCCTTCGGGTGTCCGCACCGACTTACTCACAATTTTCCCTACCGACACCAGGGTAAGTCGAGGAGTGGGAGTTGAATACATGACCATAGGGAGCAAACCCAGGATGCTAGCCAACTGCACTGCTTGCTACCTTATTAATCGCATGCCATCTAGAGTGTTAGATGCGAAATCTCCCTTGCAAATTGCCATGTTGAAGGCTCTGTTTTTTGTTACCCAAACTCTTTGGGTGCACTTATTTTGTTCAGGATTTGTGTCTCACTCGGCACAAGCTAGATGAAAACTCTAGTGTCTTTATTGGGTACTCGAATTGTCAAAAAGGATATCGATGTCGTGGTCCTCTTCGTTGAAAGTTCTATATGCCTATGGATATCACATTTTAAAAGACATCCCATATTTTGCATCTGGTTCCACCTCATGACCTTCCTTATACCGCTCCTCCTTTGCCTACTCTCGTATTTCCTTTAGGTATTGTATTGGTATCAGAGGCTATCTCTCCATCTTAGTAGCCCTACTTGAATTCCATCTCTTCATTACCTCTCGGTCTATTGTTGAGGCTTTACAATGCCCTGTATGTAAGGATGCTATGCGTAAGGAGTTAGAGACTCTTAAGAAGAATGAGATGTGGGATCCTGTCTTGTTACCCCTAGGAAACACCCCATTGGATGCGAGTGGGTTTATACTGTGTTAAGCATTGGGCCGACGGGACTGCTGAGCAGTATAAACCTCACTTTGTGACCAAGGAATTTAAACATATGGGATTGATTACAGTGCGGCCTTTGCGCCTGTGGTAAAGCTTTATTTTGTCATGGTCCTTTATTGTTGCTAACAATGGTTGGCCTCTCATTCAGCTTGATGTGAGGAACATGTTTCTTTATAGTGTCCTCACAGAAGAGGTCTATATGGATTTACCTCCAGGTGTTCATCTTTAGGGGGCGTATGGAAAGACATGTAAGCTGAAAAAGCTATTTTATGTACTCAAGCAATCTTCCCGTGCTTAGTTCACGGATTCAGTCGTGTGATTCTTTATATGGGCTTCTGTCGTTGTCGTGTTGATCACAATGTTTTTGTCCACTCATGTCAAAATGACCGCACTATTCTTCTTGTGTACATAGATGAAACTTTAATAAATGGAGATGATGCTTCATTTAGTGATCATGTGAAGAACATAAGGCTAGTGTTTGAGATTAAGGATCTTGGCCCTTTTGGGATTTAGGTCACTTGTTCTTCCATAGGCATCTTTTTTTTTTTGATCGGTAAAGCAAATATATATATAACAAAGAAGGAACAGTTTACTGTGGTGTAAACTAAGAGAGAACCACACAATCGTAAATAAAAAGAAAAAACCACACAAGAACTAAGCAACTGTCGATCACATTAGGAGAGTCTCCCTCACATCTTGGCCCACCGAACTTGTGGAGCTCCAATTCACAATTGATTCCCGCACCCGGGCTCGGATCCGGAGGTGAGAAGAAGAGTTATCAAATACCTGACTGTTTCTCTCCCTCCCAACAACCCAATGACATAGCACCAGGCAAAAAAGTCCGGTTGGTTTCCTTGGCACCTGCCCACTTCATCAAGCACCATCCCGATAAGAAACTCATAAAGGAGTAGGGGAAGACCCACTCCACACCCATTCGGGCCAAGAACCAAGCCCAGAGCCCAGAGCCCGAAAACAACCGGGCAGTGCAGGAACAAATTGTTCATAGTTTCTTCCTCATTTAAACACAAGTTACACCGATTAGCTAAACTCCACCGTCGCCTCTTCAACTGATCCGTAGTAAGAATTTTATTAAAAGCTGTGGACCAGAGGAAAAAAGCGCGAAGGAGCAGGGTCAAAGGACTGAAAAAGTTATTTCACTGAAAAACGCCCGCTATTGTTACTGGACCACACCCTACAATCACTAATCTGAGATCTAGGGTAGGAGGAACTCAACTGAGCGAAAAGTCTCTGCATATTCTCAACTTCCCAATCATTCAAAGCCCTTCTAAATCTATGACACCAGACAATGACACTACCTAAAGGCTCGACACAATCAACAATAGACGTCCCTTTGTTGATAGCTAGAAGGAAAAGAGACCCAAAATCGTCCTTAAGCCTTGATTGACCACTCCAAACATCGTACCAAAACTGGATGTCAACCCCATTACCCAACTTGAACCTGATGAACGGATCTAGGGATACAGCAAACCCCATAATACCTTTCCAAAGACCCACCCCGTGGGGGCCCCTGACTCCCCTCGACACCCATGAAGAAACAAACCCATATGTAGCCACTATCACTTTCCGCCAAAGACTCTCTCTCCTCACCAAACCGCCTAATCCACTTACCCAAAATGGCTTTATTCACGACATTGAGCGGAGCAAGGTTGAGGCCCCTTGCCTCGATCGGCTTACGCATTTGAGCCCAATCAACTAGGTGGTATTTTCGCTTAACACCACACTCTTGCCAAAGGAAATTATGCTGGAGGCGATCAAGAAACAGTGCAATGGACCTAGGAAGAACTAGGGTAGAAAGATAATAAGTGGGGAGACTTCTAAGAGTACTCTTGATGAGAGTCAGCTTACCAATGAGAATGGGAAGTTTAGATCATGTCCTTCCTTCTCTTCGATGGAACCGAACCACACTTTTCATGCCACAGAAGGTGAATGTATCTTTGATCCAGATATATATCAGTGCTTATTAAGAAATTTTATCTACTTGACCATCACAAGGCCATATATTACTCATGCAGTGTGTGTGGTGAGTCTTTTTATAGTTTTATACATTTTCCACCTGTACCCCACCTTGATGCTGTTTCTAGTCTGGGCTGTGGGATTCTTTATGCTCAAACTGGTCACCTTGATGTGGTTGGATATTCAGATCGATTGATTAACGATCAACATCTGGTTTTGTACCTTCCTAGGAGGTAAGCTGGTCACCTAGAAGAGTAAGAAGTAGTCGGTTGTCTCACGATTAAGTGCAGAAGCTGAGTTTCGTGCTTTTAGCTCATGGGTCATGTGTTATTGTGGTTGCGGACTTTCTTGCCTTAGCTCGGGTTTTCAATCACATCTCCTATGCCACTCTACTGTGATAATCAGTGGTCATCCATATGGTATCTATTTCTAATGCTATTCACCATGAAAGAACCAATAATGTAGCAGTTGATATTCACTTTGTTTAGCATCCAGGTTGATCTCTACCCCGTACATGCATATTATTCGCCAGTTAGCTGATATCTTTATTAAGGCCCTAGGGCCTTCTCAGCTTCATCAAATATTTGTCAAGCTGGGCATGATAGATATATTGGCTCCATCTTGAGGGGAGTGGGGTGGGGCTTCTTATGTTGCGCTTTGTATCATGAGCTTCATAATTGCATACTTGTAAATTCTGCAATGTAACTAATATAAATTCCAAATGGTTCTTGGATAGGGTAACTTTTACCTCTCCAGATCATAGTTACCAAGTTCTCCAATTTTTTCAAAAAGTCCTGAATAATATACTCGATCTTTTTGTCGAACGATCAATTCACAAATTATAGGGGACTTGCAGAAAAATAGTGACTTTTAAAAAAAATTGCGAATTTCGCGAATTAAACACGAATTTTTGGAAAAGTCATGAATAAATATCTAATATTTGAGATATATTTATTTATAATTTTCATAATTAGTAATTTTATTTTATATTTTTTCATATCTTCCCGACATGTTCCCGATTAATTTCCGAATTTTGTCGATTTTTTCTGAACTTTTCCCTAAACGAATAATTCCCGAACCCCGACCTGGTAACTATGCTCCAGATATATTTTTGCCTACTTCTCTAACCCTAGAGGCTAGAGCACCCCTCTCTAAACCTTATATTTCAAGTGGTGAAAAACGATGTTTCATCCTAAAACACCACCATGATACACTTTCTTACAGTAGTTTTACCTTTATGATTTGTTATTATTCTTATCCACCAGCACACAACGCTCCCATGTGCTGCAACACTTATTCAAATAAAGAAGACAGAGACGATTCAAGCACTAGACCCCCAAAGACCAAAAATAGCAAACAGATTAGTGACAAGTCTCTTAATTGAATTTAGAACCAACCTTTGACCGTCAAATTATGCAACAAGTGACTCCATATGATGCACTTTATCTGTAGAATGCTTCCAGGCAAAATCTGTGCAGTTTGATGCCTTAGTTCCAAAGAAATCAAAGTTTTTAAATAGGATTTTTGGAAGGGAAACAAAACCCAAACCCTCTTTTTCTGATATAAAACGAAACCTAATGGACTTAAAGACAACTTAAGTGGGTTTTGTTTTTAAAATGTACAACGGGCATTTATTTTTGGGCTCATGGTTCAAATTTTAGTCATGTGATAAAAATTTAAAAATCCCATTCGAGTTGGATGGCTTGGTATAATGGTTTAGTGTTCAGCCTAAAATTTGATTTAGATGTGTAATTCAGGTCCTTTTCTATTCAGTTTGTTTCTAATAGTGGCTCTTATGATTTAAAAAACACTGAATATTTTGCTTCCATTGCGTCTCACCTGCACTAACAGGCATCACTTTCTTTCTTCTACGTTGCCTTGGATATCCAGGAATCAAAATTCAGCAAACACCAAGCTTCTAATGATATGTCAACCCGGAATAAAGTCAAAGCTCAGAAAAGGAATAACACTGTACCTTATAATGCTTTGATCTCAACATGTAACAAGAAGCCACATTTACTTTTGGCAAATGAGAATGATGACAGAGAACTTGCGTCCACTAGACATGAAAAACAAAGGAGCTCAGAAACCCAACCTGAAGAGTTAGAGGGGTTCTCAGAAGCTCAGCCTTCAAACCCAAAAGCAGGTATCCATCAATCAACCAAAACTCTTTCATGGGCACAGAAATCCTCGTGGAGAGAACTCGTTGGAGTGACGGATAACAGTTCTTTCAGCATCTCACACATTTTGCCTGACATTGTTTCTACAAAACAAGAGCTACCAAAATCTGATGTTCTGGATGCCATAATCTCGAATGATACTGAACAGAAAAATTTAGTCAAGCATGGGAGCTCAGAAACCCATTCCAAAGACTTAGATGGCCTGACAGAAGCTCAACCTATGAAACCAGAAGCAGGTGTTCATCAATCAGGCAGGGGTCTTTCATGGCTACATAAGTCCTCATGGAGAGAACTAGTTAATGAGACGAGCAACAGTTCATTCAGCATCTCACACATTTTACCGGGAATTGCTCAAGAGCTATCAAAAACCGACGGTGATGCTGAACTTTTTACTCACAACAAGCACCAGAATTTGGCAAAGCGGACGAGAAGTGAATCTACTGGAGATGGTTCTAACTCTTTGGGAGTTGGGAAGGAGGGAGTCTCGATATACAAGGTCGCTGCTCTCGGTGGCTCCAAAATGATGCATTTGGAGAAGGAAAAGAAGATTGTTACTGATTTTGAGGGTGATCAAGGTACTCCAGATAAGAATTTACAGATTGCGAAAGATGATAATGATGTTTTTACCCTACTACCAGAAAAGAAAAGCCATTGGGCACCAAAGAATACACCTATGGAGGATGCAGGCATTGGCGAGTTTTGCCCCTTCATGAGGAGTGCTGTTTCAGAGAGGGAGTGGATGAAGACCAGATCAGCTCTAAGTGGTTCCCTCAAGAAAAAAGGTAATGAGAAGTAAGAGTGCCTATGAGATCTCCACAGGTATGTATGAAGCATATTGGAAAAGATGAATATTAACAAATAAAAAACGCCTCATTGAGTTTTTTACTCTTGTTTTTGCCCTGTTTGGATTAGTTGTGAAATTGAGTAGTATATTGTGGAAATCAACTTAAACATTCTAGTTTACTAAGACTCAATTTTGCCCTGAAAAACTATTACATGTACTCGTTAGCAAGAGAAAAAAAAGTGTTCACGGTCTGATTTTAAAGGTGTACGTGACTGCAACATTAATGTAGTCCCTATGAAACAATCTGCTTCGGAAAAACGCCCTCTACGAATATAGTTTGGAAACTGCAAAGCTGGAATTCGACTTCCATTCTTTTCTTTTCTTTTCAAGATGTTCCATTATACCATGTCCGGACCAGCTTCTCAGGTAGTGTGAGTGAGATCTGATAATGCAGCGGTGCTGGGTGGTGATGTATTGTCTTTGCCAATGTAAAGAAAAGAGGAATGATCTCCCAAGTCTGGATTTGCATCCTATTGCCATACTTGCATTGGGGTCCTTCCTCTCGAGAGATTGGATTCCTGATGACTGCTACCCTTATTTCTCACGTGTGTTTCCAAGGTAGTGACTGAAGAAGTACTTGCTAAAATGGGACGTGGGGAGTAGAGGGACTAAGACGCATCACCCCCGCTACACAACTCTAAATAAGACATGAGGCTACACAATCTAGCTTCGTGTGTGCGCGTGAGAGAGAGAGAGATATGGAAAATAGTTAGCGTGAGAGAGAGAGAGAGAGAGAGATATGGAAAATAGTTAACCTACCGTGGTTTCCATTTTGTAATGGAATGGCCCGTCCTCATTGGTCCACGCCCCAATTTTAAAAACTCACCTATAAGATTCACTCACCCCTAGGATTAAGTAATCCAACCATGGTTTTTCAAAAAAAAAAAAAAACCAAAATCTTAATTTTAATTTAGTTAAGTTTAATCAGGGTTAAAGGGGTGTTAAAAGGGACACGAGGACCCATGGGTCCGCTAATCACTACTCAATAGATATTGGCTTCAAAGTCAAAGTTTTAGATGACTCATTTTAAACCACTGGTCTGAAGTGCTGAACTCATTTACACCACATGTTTTCTCTATTTGGTGGCCCAGAATAGAGATGGTCCATTTTAAAGGACTGCCAGGGAGCGGGCAGGGACCAAGCCCTCTTGTCTCTATGCACAACCCCCGAGGCGTGACCCTAGGGGAATGGGGATACCCTAATGCATGTCTCAGCCAGGGGCTTGCACAGAGAGACGAAAATGGGCCTAAGCCTGGTCTCTATACCATTTTTCCCTTCAACATGGTTGAGGTACTTTGCAGAATAAGAAACAAGATCCTCAACCATCTCATGACATTTTGGATTATCACCTTATTATATTGGGGGTTTCCCCTAATTTCCTCTCAAGTTTGGGATTATTCCCCAAATGGCCAAATTTTGAAAGGGAAATTGGACCACAGGGTCCTCTTCCAAACGGACCACCCAATTGCAAATTGACACGTGGTAGTGAAACTGTTAATTTATTTTTAACTTTATTTCTTTTTCCCAATATGTTGAAATTTGATAACCCCCGCTACACAACTCTATATAAGACATGAGGCTACACAATCTGGCTTCGGATGTGAGAGAGAGAGTAGCTGATTCTCAAAATTGGTTAGCTGAGCCATTTTAAACCACGGGGCTGAAGTGCTGAACTCATTTACACATGTTTTCTCTATTTGATGGCCCAGAACAGAGATGGGTCCATTCTAAAGGACTGCCAGGGAGTGGGCAGGGCCCAAGCCCTCTTGTCTTTATGCACACCCCCTGAGGTGTGACCATAGGGGAATGGAGATGCCCTAATGCACGTCTCAGCCAGGGGCGTGCATAGGGACAAACAAAAAAGGGGCTTAAGCCCTGTGTCTACCATTTCCCATTCAAAAAGAAGGTAAAGATCATTTTTCCACACCTACCCAGTCATCTCAATGGCAGTGTGTATGTCCCTATGCTTGGGTGGATTGAGATCGATTCCTGTTGGTTGTTGGTATAACAATTGAAAGTCCACTCTTAACATACTAACAACTCACCTACTAGCCTAGATAAATGATGCCACCAGAAAAAAAGAAGAAAGAAAGCAATTTTGGGGTATGGGACTCTAGCTGGACCGACCCAATGAATTCCTAAAACCCCATCATGGTTGAGGTTGTGATGTAGAACAAGTGGCAAACGATTTCTTGGAACGGCAAGATATGTTTAAGGTGAGTTGGAAGTCAAATTATGCACCTTAAACTTCAAACGGCCATAACTTTTGATCCGGATGTCGCCTCGGAACCCACGAGTATTCAAATTGAAGATGTCGACGAGCCCAACATCATGATAATCCATCGGAAAGCCCAGAAAAGACTGTTTAAGGGTCCGAATCTCACTTTTTAGAGAACTTTCTATTTTTTGGCAAATTCTGTTTTAGATTGTTTTAAGGTATTTAAAGTCTGTTTTTGTTTTAGAAAGTCTTAAATAGTTCTTTTAAGACTTTTGGTAGAGTTTGGGTCAATTTGGGATTTTAATATTTTTGGTAATTTTTACTATTTCGGGAATTAGGGTTTTTAGGAGTATATAAATACTCTTGTAACCAATTGCAACACAGTTGTTTATCAATAGAATTTCGAATTTCTCTTTTTTCCTTGTGGATTCAAGGGTTATTCGGGTTGAAGACGGTGTTCTTCTCTTTTCACAAGTTCCGATATGTTAGTTGGTATAAGAGCGAGGATTGACCTCGATTCTATGGCTTCCAGCGATGGATCGGGTCATATTAACTCCGGCGACGGTGTTCACGGAGATCAACCGGTGAGTGTTGCAGCATTTGAGAACTTTCAACGAGAGATGCGAGATATAATTACCCAGTTGATACAGGCTCTAGATTGTAATCATGTTCGAGATGATGAACGAACTATACCTAATAACTGTGATCGGTGTGGTCGTGGTCCATGGTTCATTCCAAATCGTGACAGGCCTATGAGGGTGAGTCCAGGGATGAGGAGGTTGATGATGTCATCCTTCAACATGGCATGCGAAGAGGTGCGACGCAGGAACGAGACTTTCATGTTAAAGTAGATCTACCTTCCTTCAATGGTTAGCTTCACATAAAAGATTTTCTTGACTAGATTTTAAAAGTTGAACGGTTCTTTGACTATATGGAGATATCCGAGGAGAAGAAAGTCAAGTTAGTGGCTTATAAACTTATAGGAGGAGCTTCGGCTTGGTGGGAACAATTACAATTGTCATGAACATGTCAAGCTAAGGCACCAATATAGACATGGCAGAGGATGAAACAGTTGTTGCGAGCACAATTCTTACCTGTAAATTATGATCAGGTACTGTTCCAGCAGTACCAGAATTACTGACAAGGGAATCGTATGGTACAGGATTATGCTGCTGATTTTTATTGTCTATTAGCACGTAACGATCTATCAGAGACAAAATCGCAGCAGGTTGCAAGGCTTACGAGTGGATTACTGATCGGTGCTAATGGTTATACATTTACGCACCTCAATCTAAACTTGTTAGCTCCTTAGAGTAATCTTTAAGACTATTTTACGATACTTGGTTGTCTTTGTTGATCTCAAGTAAAAAAGTTAAATTTGAAGATTTAAAGACTTTAAAGACTTTGAAAAGCTTTAATCATGTGAATACCCAAAAGAAAGAAGAAATCTAGGAATTTATGTAACTTACGATCGATCGTGGTGTCACTGTGATCGATTGCAGGTCTTGTGCTGTGATAAACCTGCAATGGGTCGCAAACCTAGCAGAAGACTTCTGGAGATTTCACCTGTTTACGATCGATCACAGCTCGGGAATTTTGGCATTGGAAATTGTGTACGAGAAAGAGGAATTTGTGTCCTATTGGGTTTCCAAAAACCCTAATTCGAGTGGAAACCCTCTTTCTATAAATAGAGAGGCCATTAGCCATAAAAGGTTAGAAATTTTTGGATTTAAAGAAGAGAAGAAGCTCTGGAGATTAAGGAAGCAAAAATGATGAGTTCTTTGTGTTCGTCTGTGAAGACGGCGTTCTCATTCCTCATGATGAACTAACTCTCTGTTCTAGGGTTTCGATGAAACCTTAGCCAAGTAACTGTGTCGTTCTTTTGTTTTTATTTAGATTTCTTAGTTGTAAAACATTGATTGCATAATGAGAGTTTTTTTATCAACCGGATTTATTGATTATATTCGAGCTCAATGGAGTTTTACCTTGTCTTAGGTGTTATGAAATTGAGATTGAAATCACTTGTGTTAATTTTCTGTGATTGTTAATATAAGTTTTATGCAATGATTTTTATTGTTCAAGAAATTAAATCTTAAGATATTTTATGCTAAGGGGAGATGAGTGATTTCACAACCCTAGTTTAATGTGTATCACTCATGCTAACCGAAGATAAGATATGCCTAGAATTGATCCTTTGTATCTTTCTTGATATGTTGAGAGGGGACGTTTCGTCATTCTCATTGTAATGTTTACAAGTTGAGAGGTCTAAAAAAAATCAAAGTGGGATTAGTTATGAAGCTAGTGGTGGATTCAAACGCCCTAGATCTTCTTTTTGAAAGATTTCAAAAATCTATAGTTGATAATTTAATTAGAAGCCATTAGTTTAATTATTGTTTTAGTTTAATTAGATTAAAATCAAATTTTCTCACATATTAATTTAGAATTAATCTTAATAAAAAGGCAATGAAACCAGCGCAGTCCTCAGAGGTTCGATACCCTTACTAGTAACCATTCTACGAAATTATTACTATAAGGTATAATTAAATTACGTAACGACCAATTTTTGGCGCTGTTGCCGGGGATTGCTGAAACGGTTTAGTTGTTTAATTTAAGAGATTAAATTTAAATGAATCAAATCAAAAAAATCCAAAAATATTTTTTTAATTGGGAATACTTTTATTTTTCAGGTACTAAATCGCTTAAATTGCAAATCTTCAAAAACTTGCTAAAGATCTAGAAAGCAGGAGAGGTTTGAAAGTATTTACTTCTTTAAGTAGATATTTATTGCAAATTGGTGTCTGTCTGACATAGAATATTTCCATAGGGTGTATCCACGGTAAGAGGTCCTATAATCTTGATTTATTTCCCCTTGATTCAGAGTTAGAGCATACTGCTAGGTTCCTCAAGGCTTCGGCCTTATTTAATTCCAATTCAGAAGCTAAGTCTTCAACAATAATCTGAGAGAACCTAGAAGCTATTCCTTTCCCGGACATAGCGGAAGAACATGAACCGATCAAATCGTTGAAGGGGTATTTTACTCCTTCAACATATTTATTCCCCTCTTGCATCCGGCTGCCAGAAATATCGGCAGCCCACTATGAAATTAAGTCCAGTATTATTCAGATGATACCATCCTACCATGGACTTAATAATGGATCCATACAAACATCTTGATAAATTTCATGAAATCTGTACAACATTTAAGTTGCAAGGATTTTCGGATGATGCCCTTAGATTGCACTTCTTCCCATTCTCTTGAAAAGACAAAGCTAAGTATTGACTCAATTCTATTGATTCATGGGCTTAACTCCAGCAAAAATTTCTGAATAAATTCTTTCCCATAGGAAAAACTAACCTGATTAGGCAAACCATCACGAGCTTTGCTCTAATTGATGGGGAATTGATGGGGAGCTATTTCATGAGACTTGGGAAATATTCAAAGATCTTCTCTGTAAGTGCCCCCATCACCAAATTCCAAAATGGCAACTAGTCCAATCTTTCTATGATGGACCGCCTCAATACAACTATCAACTAGTTGATGTCTCATGTGGTGGGACATTTATGATGAAAAATGAGGCTCAGGTATCATGTCTCGAATAGCAGTTCTGAGAGACAACCATCTACCCCGACTCCGAAGAGAGGCATCTATGAAGTGGGCACTTCAATTGATGTCTCATCTAAAGTAGATGAATTGTCTCGAAAATTAGACCAATTCATGATTGCAGGGTCACCTTCTTACACACCCCTCAACCAACTCCTAATTAGAGGGAGGTGTGTCGTATCTATTCTAGCCATGCTCATTATGTACATGAGTGTCCTGTTGCCCAATTCGTGGACCTTGTCCAAGAGTATGCTAATGCTTCCTATGTTTGCTCGAGTAATGATCCATTCTCGAATACATATAACCCGGGATGGAGGAATCATCCTAATTTTGCATGATAGCCCCAAGCTGAAGGGAATAACTTTTTCCAAGGGAATAATTTTCCCCAACCTTAAAGGCCATTCAATCGGCCTTTCCAAAATAATCTAACTACCAACCCCAACAAAAATCTTAACACGTAGCTCCTCCTCCTCTCCAAAGGAATCCATCTTTCGAGGAGAAAGTGTTGAATGCTCTAAAAGGCTTGGAAAGCAATACCAATTGCTAAACTCCTACTCTCAATCCATTCAAAAGCTTGAGTCCCAGATGGGGCAACTAGCTAATGCTATTAATAGGATAGTGGAGGGTACTCTTCCAAGTCAACCTGTGAGTAATCTCAAAGGTGCAAATCAGACCAATGAGATAAATTGTGAACAAGTCCAGGTCGTTACAACCTTAAGAAGTGGGAATGTAGTAGAAACTCCGGTTAGGGAAAATCCGGGCGAGAAAGAAAATCCCATTGTAGGATATTCTGAATCTGAGGGCGAGGAATAGAATATTAATAAGAAGGACCAAGGTTCTTCTTCAACATCTCCAATTCCCATTCCTGAGGCACCCTACATGCCTAAAGCCCCTTATCCTACTTGTTTAAATGACTCATCACCCTTTGGTAAAAATGGAGCAACGATGGAAGACATGATTGAGGTATTCAAACAAGTAAAAATAAATCTACCTCTGATTGATGCAATCAAGCAAATTCCAGCTTACTCCAAATTCTTGAAGGACTTGTGCACTCAAAAGCGCAAATCAAAGATTCATGTGTCCAAGAAAGTCCTTCTAACCGAGCAAGTGAGCTCTTTGCTTCAACATACCACTCCTTCTAAATACAAGGAACCCGGTGCTCCTACCATCTCATGCATTATTGGAGATCATTCCTTTGACCGGGACCTTATAGATTTAGGAGCAAATGTGAATTTACTCATTTTCTCAGTTTATGAGAAACTAGGGTTGGGTGAATTGCGCCCTACATCAGTCATTCTACAACTAGCTGACAGATCAGTTAGAATGCCTAGAGGGATGGTTAAAGATGTCTTAATTAAGGTCGACAAATTCTATTTTCCAGTCGACTTTCTTGTCCTTGATATGGAACCGGTCCGAAATCCTAACAAACAAATTTTGGTGATCCTCTGTCGAATCTTCTTGGCTACAGTCAATGCATGTATAAATTATCCAACCGGGGTGATAGATGTGTCGTTTGAGAATATAAAGGTTCGGTTGAACATCTTTAGCACTTCCCAACAACCCTCAAATGATGACGATGAATGCTTTTTGATCAATTCTATCGAAGAGATGGTTGATGATTCACTTCGTTACATCTTATCTAATGACCCAAATGAGGCATGCCTCTCCCATTTCAATAAAGATGATTTTGATGTAGAGGGATCCATTGAAGAAGTCAACAACTTGCCAAATTCAACTTCTCACCTAGATTTCCCCCATTGGAAAACCTGTAAAGAACCACTACCTACCACCTCTAGTATTCCAGTCATTCCTTCCTTAGAGGCACTACATACTCTTGAGTTGAAGCCACTCTCGGCTTCATTCCAATCATCATTACATCTGACCTATTAGATGAGCAAGAGAGTCAATTGATGGTTGTGCTAAAAAAACACTAAGGAGTTATGGGGTGGACTATATCAGATTTGAAGGGAATCAACCCTTTCGTGTGTATGCATCGCATCCATCTTGAAGAAGATGCTAAACCTTCAAGAGAAGTACAACGGAGGTTGAACCCCAATACGAAAGAGGTAGTGATGAAGGAGGTAGTAAAGTTGCTAGATGCGGGTATCATATACCCCATCTCGGATAATAAGTGGGTAAGCCCCATTCAAGTGGTACCAAAGAAGTCCGGTATCACTGTGATTACTAATCCAGAAGGAGATATAGTTCCAACACGGTTACCACAAGTTGGAGTGTGTGTATTGATTATAGGAAACTCAACTCCATGACTAAGAAAGATCATTTTCCATTCCCATTCATCGATCAATCCTAGAAAGGCTACCATGCAAGAGCTATTACTATTTTCTAGATGGTTATTCTGGATACAATCAAGTGTCTGTCTATCCCGAAGATCAATACAAAACTACCTTTACATGCCCCTTTGGCACCTTTGCCTATAGGCGTATGCCATTTAGTCTTTGCAATGCACCCGTGACTTTTCAAAGGTGTATGATGTTTATTTTATCCAATATGGTAGAGAAATTTCTTGAGGTCTTCATGGATTATTTTTCCGTATTTAGAACCTCCTTCGAAGATTGTCTTGCAAAGATGTGAGGACACAAATCTTATTCTGAGCTGGGGGAAGAGCCATTTCATGGTTCAAGAGAGTATTGTCTTGGGATACATTATGTCCAAATGAGGAATAAAAGAAGATAAGGCCAAGATTAACCTTATTGCAAGTCTCCCTCCACCATCCACGATGCAACATATTCGATCTTTTCTAGGCCATGCGGGGTTTCACCGCTGCTTCATTAAGGACTTTAGCAAAATTTTTGCACCTTTGAGCAATTTAATTTGCAAGGATGCCCCTTTTTTCCTTTGAAAAATCTTTTCATGAAGCTTTTGAAAAGCTCCGCAATCTACTTTCTATCGCCTCTATTAAGCAGCCCCCAAATTGTTCTCTCCCATTCGAGCTCATATATGATGCCTCATAATATGCAGTGGGGATAATTTTAGGGCAAGGGTGAATAGAACCCCGCATGTGATCTAATATGCTAGCAAGACTCTTTTGGATGCTCAATTACATTACACTACTATCGAGAAAGAATTACTAGTTGTAGTTTTTGCCCTAGAAAAATTTCGATCCTATCTCCTATGTTCTAAAATCTTAGTGTACACTGATCATGCCGCTTTGCGGTATTTCCTTGCTAAGAAGGACACTAAGCCTAGGTTGATTAGATGGTTCCTTCTTCTTCAGGAGTTCGATTTAGATACCTAGGACAAGAAAGGTTCCAACAATGTGGCCGGCGACCATTATCTAGAATCCTAGTAGACTCCTCTCTAAAACCTTGCCTTATCCATGACTCTTTTCCGAATGAGCAACTGTTTGAGGTAAATCAAGTTCAACCACCATGGTTTACAGATATTGTCAATTACCTTGCAGTTGGGAAGATCCATCTCAATGGTCTAAGCAAGACAAATCCTGGTTCTTTGCCCAAATAAAATACTATTTCTGGGATGATCCAGAATTGTTTAAATATTGCCCAGCTAAGTGATCCGGAGATGTGTGCCGGGGAGTGAATTTCAAAGCATTCTTGCCTTTTGTAACTTTCTCGCATGCGGAGTCCACTTTGGAGGGAAAAAGACCACAACAAAGGTCTTATAAAGTGTTTTTTATTGGTCCTCAATCTTCAAAGATGCCTATGAATTTTGTTGGGTTTGTTTAAGGTGCCAACAATTAAGAGCAATGTCCCGGAGAGGCATGATGCCTCTTACCCCAATTCTAGTGGTAGAATTACTTGATGTATGGGGTATTGACTTCATGGGTCCATTCCTGACATCCTTTAGATTTGAATACATTTTAGTGGTGGTGGACTGTGTCTCCAAGTGGGTGGAAGCGGTTGCCACTACGACAAATGACCACAAAGTCGTGATCAAGTTCCTTTAAGAGAATATCTTTTGTCGATTTAGAACTCCGTGAGCAATTATAAGTGATGGACGAAAACACTTTCTCAATCGGTATTTTGAGGCTTTAACCCTCAAATACTTCATCACTCATAAGGTAGTTGTTGCCCAAGTATACGACCCTAGAGGGGGGGAGGGGTGAATAGGGTCTTGACAAATTTAAAATTCTTCCTAATTCCTTTTTGCGGAATTTGAAAATAATTAAAGGATAGAAACTAGCAACTCTATATTAGTGCAATAAAGAAAATTAGAGAAAGTTAGCGAGTGCAAACACCAAGAGTTTGTTCTCGAGGTTCGGCAATCTGCCTATGTCCCCGCCTTTAAGCTTCCCGCTTAAAGGATTCACCACAATTTTACTTGCACATAATTCTTTACGGATGAAGTCCAAACCTTTTACAATTCTTTTCTGGGTGAGAATAACACCTTTAGAATCCTTTTTCGGGTAAGGATAAAACCTAACTTTGCAAGAGAATACCCTCTCTTGACTTCTTCAAAGCTACTGCTTCAATGCAAGAATCCACCAATTCTTGACTTCACTTTACATCCTAAATTTGGATTTTCAATCCGAAATTTTGCATATTAGATAAGTTGAAAAGAATGACTATCAAGCACTCTAGAAATCACTCAAAGAAGGGAATTGAATAGCTCAAAAACAGATATTGGGATTTCTAGGTTTTCTCAATAAATGAATCACTAAAGATTGGTGAGAATTGAATGAGAGTGAATGATTTTGTCTACATTGGATCAAGATCTGTTTTAATTTCATAAATGAACTCAATTTATAGTTCTTGGATCAATAATGCCTTTGGGGAAACATTAAATGCCAAGCTAGCCATTTAAAAACTAGCCGTTAGAGCTATTTGGGCGTTTCCTGCAGGAATTCGTCGATGAGTTCAAGAGAGGTCCTTGGATTCATCGCTAAGCTCTAAGGCAAAAAGTTACAGAACTTTTGTAACTCCACTCGTCGACGAGTTCAGTTAGGCTCTTTGAAGTCGTCAATAAGTCCTCTGTATTTTTACAGAAATCTAATCTTTTAATGACCTTAATGATGAGAATGGTTTCCAAGGTCTTTTGGCTTTCCTTAGCCAATATTTTTCTTATTTTCTGTGATGTCGTAGGGCCTTAGTTTGATATTCAATTTGGTTTTAGGCTCCTATGGTCAATCTAGGTACTTTGAGCATTCATCTTTCCACACTTTGAGGACTTCTTACATAAGTCCTAGACTCTCAAAAATATAAAAATAAAACACTAAAGCTTTGATGAGAGTTGCTCTTCAATCTTGAACATGGATCTTCATTTTGACTATGTCTTTATGATCCTTCATTCTTGTTCATGATCCAACTTGAAATTTGGGTATGATCATTGACATCTTCAATTTGATTCACCTAGATCCAATAGCTTGCTTTGAGTTGGATTGAGAAATCTTTTAATGGCTTGCATATGGTTGAATGACTTGCTTGTTTGGGTCCATTTTGATTTTCCTTGAGTCATTTCCATGCTTTAGGTCTTGAATGATGAGCTAATGTTCTTATAATCTGAAATTTATAAACACTTGGTAGAAACATTAGTACCATAATAGACATTCCATTATTGTGTTATCATCAAAATTATTAAAGGTACCCAAGGTTATAACCTTGAGGTTAACAATCTCCCTCTTTTGATGATGACATAATAATGCAATGAAATAAGATTAAGCTCCCCCTCAATATATATTTTCAATAAAATGTTTGAGGTTAGCTCCCCCTAAACATATGCACTCAATGTCATGATACCAAAAATACTAAAATAATCATACCAAACATTTTTAGGTATATGAAGCCAAATTTTAGCAATTTTGGACAAGTCTTGCTATCATTCAAACCATTCAAGCAAATATCAAATCATAATATGATTAGAAATGAGACATAGTTAATGAAAAGTCAACATTCATTCACAAAAGTATTGCTTTAAATCATTCATTTCACACAAAATATATTTTTAAAAAAAAATACATATCCTTCCATCCATTTCATATTTCATACATTCTTCTCCTCCTTGGCATCATAAAAAGAAATACAAAAAAAAAAAAAAATTCAAAAACGCAAGGGAGGTCTTCATGATCTTCTTCTTCTCTTCTTCCTCTTTCAAGAGTTAGCTTTCTTTGTCTTTTTCTTCACCACTCCCCGTTTCTTCTTGGGGGTATCATCACCACTGGAGTCACTGGAGTCGAGAGAAGTGACCACATGCTCCTTGGAGGCCCTGGGTGCCTCAGATGCTAAAGGAACTATTGAGATCGGAGGTTCCCTAGGGTCTGGAATGCTAGAGGAATGAGAAGCAGCACTCATCACAACAATAGCCAACTGATTGACCTGAGAGGCCATCTGATTAATGATAGGGGCTTGAGCACCTACCAATGAGGTAACATGTTGGAGTATAGATGCCTATCCTCAGATTGACTGATCAGCTGCATCAACTCTCCCTTTGATGAGAGAAATCTCATCACTGATCTTCAAATTCTGCTCTAATGCATCCACGGCCTTTCTCTCTGAAATATCCTTGTTCAATGATTCCTTTGACCTAGAGGGGGGGGGGGGGGGGGGAATAGGTCTTCCTAGCAATGTCTACCAATGTTTAATTTGTTGATTAACAATCAGAGTTATGGCAAACAAAAAAAATAAGTGCGGAAAGTAAAGAAGACAAGCAATCCACCACACACAAGATTTTTACGTGAAAAACCTTTCTGGGAAAAACCACGGGACCTAGTCCAGCACAAAATTAACTATGAGAATAAGTTATCAGACATAAGACCAAATCTTACCCAACTGGATACCAAACACTATTCCTTGGTACAGATTCTCCGTCTTGTAGAACAACCACGAACTCCTTGTTCGATCTCTACAACAGCAGCTCCGGCTCCTCACTGACCAACTTTTCTCAAAGTTTCAATCCATGATCCAACGATCGATCTCTGTCCTCAAAGGCTTTGGCAACGCCAACCAATACTCACACAGAATTTAAACTAACATGAAGGAATGAATTATAGCTCCAGTGGGATCTCTAATAGCAATGGAGATCAACTGATGCAACTCAAGATTGAACAATTCGATCTTGCATCAACTAGAGCATGAGAGAGGAAAACTAAGGGAATCCACCAAGTGGGGATTTAAGAACCCTAAAATCTTCAGAGGAGTCTCTAAAATATCTCTTAAATTCCTTAGAATGAGCTAAGGGAACATCCAATAAATCACCAAGACAATTGTCACGCCTCAAAATACCACCTAGGAGTTATGATACCTTGGCAATGTGACTAATGCTTAAAACCATCCTGCAAAGAGTATACAAGACATGAAAAATAGTGAACTTGAAAATTTCTTCTATATCATAGTTCATCCAAGTATTAACATAAACAAATGACTTAATAAGGACTACAATAAGTACAAAAGAGTCCAACAATTGAGTTACCAACTCAATCCTACATGAAATTCCCCAAAAGAAAATCCCAAAATACATGCCTCTCTCACTCAACTCAACCATGAGGCCACATGTCAAGGCCCCTAACATCTGTACGATAATCTTGAGCAAATTCCTGCTCTCCATGAACCACCTTAATCCTAGGAACCGGAGTACATATATCGTATGGTGTACCTTCCGACATCAATAGGTACGGTTGAGTATGGAATACTAAGCGAGTATAAGCTACTATCTAACAATAGTAATAACCATAATGTCATGTGTGGTATAGTTCATCATCCCATATACATAATCAGAGTGCAGAAGCTAAGACAAAATAACAATTGTAAAATCTCGAACATTATATTTTAAGTCATACTTTATGTTCATGCTTTAACCAAAATGTATTTCAATTACCTTGTGAGTCTTATGAATTTCGTATGCATTATACGTCTTATGCATCTTGTGGGTTCCTTACACGTCTTATGAGATTCTTCATTTCACTTATCTTATTTGGTTAGTACCCGAACTATGAAATAGATGGACATACTAGCATCTTGCCTTGTTTAACTAGTACCCAAACTATGAAATGGATGGACATATTAGGATCTTGTCTTGTTTTAACTAGTACCTGAACTATAAAATGGATAAACATAGTAGGATCTTGTCTTAACTAGTATCCAAACTATGAAATGGACATACATACAAGGATCTTGTCTTGTTTTAACTAGTACCCAAACTATGAAATGGACGGACATACTAGCAGCTTATCTATTCTTGCTTGTTTTCTTGTGAGCCAGATGTGACATATCCTTGGATATGCCCCATCCTTGACTGACCCAAAGTTCGGCTTTGTCATTCGTGTCGTAATCACATGTCTTGTTCTTGTGGTTTCTTGTATGTATCTTATACTTTGAAAAGCTCGGTTCATGCGTGCATGCGTGCTCGTGCATAACAATTGGTGATATCAAAGTGACATGCATCAATAAAGCATCATATAGCATTTCTTTCATTTTCATAGACATGGGGGATTTAAGGAAAACATGTAGAGCAATTGATTCAATTTACTAAGTTATCAATAAACATGTGAGATTTGAAGGAACATGCATTTCATTTGTTTAAAACTACCAAATTGGGGAAATCCCCAAGTCATGGTTCATAATCTTGGGTTTCGTTTCCATACATGTATTTCATCGAGCACGTGGCATTCAACATTTTTATAACATTTTATTAATGTTCTTATGTTCAAGCATTTCATCAAACACATAGAGTGCGTATTTTATGAGTACAATGCTCTTCCCCATTTCTATCACAACATCCATCACATTTCCACATGGCTTCCAATCGCCTCAACCATCCATCCATCCCATACCTCCACAACCATTTAGTTTATCTTGTTCATTTTAGGGAAAGTAATGCATTTCAAGAAGAGGGAATATATATGAGATCAATCCACAAGCATTGTTAAAGGAAACCTAGGTTATTATTAAGTTAACTAGAAGGGTGTACTAACCTTGAGTATCAACTCCAAATTTGAGGAAAAACCCTTGAGTAGAAACCCCCAAGCTTGATGGAGGAGGATCCAACTTGAGGAGGAAGATCCTAGCTTGAAGATCCAAGCTTGATTTGAGCTCCACTTGCTCTCCAATCCAAAATCCCTCTTTGGAATCCCTTCTCTTCTCTCTTCTCCTTCCAAAATCTTCTCTAGGTTTAGGTTACCCCAAAACCCCCAATTGGTTCTCCTATTTATAGCCCAAGGGGTTAAAAACCCTCATTTCTGTGTCTTTAAAAAAATAAAATCGCGTATTGACAATCGATCGTCCAATTTCCAGTGAGCTATCCAGATTTTTGGGTTCCGGGTGATCGATTGTCGGCTTGGGATGATAGATCATCCAAATTCCAGTGAGCTGTTCGGATTTTTGCTGTTTGGTATTTCGACCATAACTTTTGACTCGCTCATCGGATTTTGACGATTCAACTTGCATTCGACTTGTCATTCAAAGGGGAACAAATTTTTGTTTAATGGAAAAATCCTAATTCTGATTTTTTTAATTATCTAAATGGGCCCTAAAACTGACTAGTCTGGAAATGGATTTCAGCAGCCCGAATTTTCAGCAGACCCGGTTTTGGAAATCCAACTTTTAACTTAATCCTGACTCAAAATCTGGAAAAATGATAAACATGAACCTCGAAGAGGGTTCCAATAAATTTCCAAAAATTTAAGAATCACTTGATTCCGAGCAACGGTGACAAAACTATGCCTCCCTAAAGTTGAGGGTATTGTGAAGATGTTTTCTTCTTTTCAACTTTGATCATACTTTGATCACTTAGAGTGTTTCACACTCTTGTTTTAACATCCTTAATCTATTCATAAAGGTCATTAGGACCCTAAAAAATTTCTAACACATCCATGCAAAACAAAAACCTCTCATGAACATTAATATCCACGTGGTCCTAACACCATAACACTTAGGGTAGTTCATACCCTTGACTTTAAAACACTTAGAGTATTCTTATACTCAGTGTTTTGAGACTCAATACACCCATGTACAATCCTTACTTCACTTCCTCAAACCAAGGACCCATGGAAGGCTTTAGGCCTTTACATACCCTATTCACATGAATGGTGACTTTGAGATCCGGGGTTCTACAGCAATAGCACTTGTCAAAACAGAGTTCAGATGATTTTAGAAACCAAAAATACGAGGTCCGTTCGAACGTTCATGAGGGGCGTTCGAATGGCCTTGGAATTGGATGAAAATGGATAAAAATGGGGGGCCAGACAAGCTACTATTTTTTTAATCTCAATTGCCCGTTCGAACGGCTAGCCAGCCATTCTTGGGCATTTGAACTACCTATGCAAAATTTGGTTGATTTGCACTGCCACCCCTGTTTCAACATCCAATATCTTATTAAGACCATCCGAAGGCTATTAAGATTACATGGGTCAATTTCTAATCACCTAGGGTGTATGCTTAAAATGTTCTAAGTCAATTTCACCTATGGTAACCACTAGGTATCTAGGTCACTTACCATCCTAAGAGTGTGAGCGAAGCTTGAAACCAGAATGTACTTCTCTTGAGTCTTTGGAGCTTCATCTTCACCAATCTTCATCAATCAGAGGAATAACGACACTAAACCTTACATTGGCACCATTTTGACATCAGAATTAAGCTAATACAAACTATGACCTTACACTCTCTATCAGGGAGAGAATAAAGTCAACTATGCTCTTCACCATATCCCCAAAAATATTAATCTCATCCAAGCGAGGATCCGCTGCCTCAGATTTCTCTCTCATCCCAGTCTGGATGTTGTCCACCCTAGTCTCGAGAGTACTCAACCTCTCTCGTACTTCAGCCTAAAAGTTGATCATACTCGAGCTCATTGAATCTATCTTCCCATAAGCAAACTCATAAAGTCCTCATCTAATGTAGATCTCCTAGGGGATAGAGTAGACGGTCCAACCTCATCTCTATAATGTGAGTCCTCTCTCTCTGTTAAGGACTCCTCTCTCTGAGGTGACTGATCTGGAGGGAATAGATGCTCTGCTACTGAAGAAGATGGTATCTTTGAAGGTATATTAGGAGGAGGTGGAGTAGATGTGCCTGAAACTGAAGATGATGGAGGAATGGAAGTAGACTGACTAGTAGATGACTGAGTAATGGGAGGCTTGGGAATCCATGCCATCCTATCATTAGACCAAATATAACCTATTCTCAAACTGGTAGCCTTGGAGTAGTAGTTCGAGTCAGAAGGTTTTACTCTGTCTGAGTAGGAAGTGAGGGAAACTTTAAAGTATTTGAAAATTCCAGTGAGGGTTTGGCCATAAGGAAGACAACCCGTGTTCTTATTCACGGCATCAGACATGGTGTGAACAAGGATGTAAAACATATCAATATGTTTTGTGGTGAGAATGCACCACATGAGGAAAACATCAAAGAAAGTCATGTAGTCTCTACCACCTACTCTAGGAATAAAGTTATAGGTTATAATATGATGAAGCATCCTAGCCTTTAAGGTGAGGTCTTTGACCTTGGGTTGACAGGGTTTGGAAATGTCCTTGTTGACACACAAGAGTTTCAAAGCTTTTATCTCATTGAAGCCTTGATAGACAACCCATTGATTTGTGGTGTAGTTCTCGAATTCGCCTATAGGAATGAAAAGAATGTACTAAAGATTTTGTCTACTAAAAGACATATCTTTACCATAAAAAAGGATGTGATAGTGGAGGTTGCTTGGTCGTATTGGAAGTGAGTATAGAATTTTCGAATGAGTTTAGGATACATGGGCTCATTGGAAGTTAAAAAGGAAGTCCACTTCAAGGTTGTGAAAAGATTTGTGAGAAGACCTAAAGCATTGGACTAAAAAATAACGAAATCCATAATTTTACCGTATACTGGAACTCGTTTGTAGAAGTTCGTTTTGTATCTCTCCTCAGCCTCTTTATCCATGAACACGAAAGAGCGTGGGGTGGAGGAGGTTGCAGCTTCTTTCCCCTTGGATGTCCTGGCTTTCTTCTTCGGAGGCTCCTTGCTAGGTTTTTTCAATCTTGGAGGCATGATGAAATATGTTTAGGGAAATAAGATTTTACCAGATTTGGAAGAGATTTGGGAAGGATTTGAGTGAGAAAATAAATGGAACAGTTCGAGGAGGGAAAACTTTGAGAAAAGTTCAAAACAGATTGAGTTTGAAAAAATCGGATTTGGGGTTTATTTTTATATCCGCGAAGGCATTTGTCGACGAGTTGGATTTTGCAAAATACATTTGTCGCCGAATGAACACAAGTTAGCTACTGTTTTTGGTTTTTATAAGGACTCAGTGACGAGTTTTGAAGGCCATCAACCATTCGTTGACTCAGTATAAACTCTGAAAAACACTGATTTTTTCATTTCCTAACCAATTTCCTTTTAATTAAATGATTAATTAAGCTTTTAAAATTTCATTTAAAGATCCAAATCAACTTATCATAACAATCACACATTCAATTCAATTTTTGAATTATTATTTCATCATGTATTTCCATTTTCAACACATTTAGCATAATTAGGCATAAGCATATACGATTCGTCATTCAAGAGTGTTAGGCATTCAAATATGTTCATTTAAGTTCACTTAGCTTAGCCATACCTATTTCTCTTCTTAATGTACTAAATCTTTCATATTGAAGGAGTTATGTAAATATGTCAGTAAGTTGGTTATTTGTATCCACAAATTTCAACATAACATCCACATTTTGTACATGATCTCTTATGAAATGGTATCTTATCTCAATATGCTTTGTTCTTGAATGTTGAATAGGATTTTTAGTCATGCATATGTCACTTGCATTATCACATTTGATTGGAATTTTGGTATAGTATAATTTAAAGTCTTCTAGTTGTTGTTTCATATACAAGGTTTGGGCACAACAACTCCCAGGTGCTATATATTCAGCCTCGGCTCTAGACAGGGTTACAGAGTTTTGTTTCTTGCTAAACCATGAAACTAGTGAGTGTCCTAGAATGAACTAGTTCTAGTGAAGTGTGTTTTAATCCTAAATCAATTGTTCCAAGTAAATATTTGAATATTCTTGAAACAAAAACCATATGAGATTCTTTTGGGCATGATTGGAATCTAGCACAAATACAGACACTGAACATTATATAAGGCCTACTAGCAGTCAAGTACAGTAAACTACCAATCATACTTCTGTATTTCTTTTCTTCAATATTCTTACTTTTTTTTTAATCTTTATCAAGCTTTGTAGTAGGACTCATGAGAGTGTCTATCTCCTTGGTATTGTCTATCCCAAATTTCTTGAGTAGCTCTCTTGTGTACTTGGCTTGATTGATAAATGTCTCTTTCTTGGTTTGCTAGATTTGGAGTCCAAGAAAGAAGGTCAACTCTCTCATCATACTCATCTCGAATTCATCTTGCATAGTCTTAGAAAATTCTTGATACAAAGATTCATTAGTAAACCCAAAAATTATATCGTCTACATATATTTGAACAATGAGCATATAATTATTTTTGGAATTTACAAATAGAGTTGTATCAATTTTACCAGTAAATGAAATCATTTTCAAGCAAAAAACTACTTAGTCTATCATACCTAGCTCTAGGAGTTTGTTTTAAACCATACAAAGCCTTAGTTAATTTAAACACATGATTTGACATTTTATAATTTTTAAAGCATGGAGGTTGTTCAAAATATACTTCCCTAGATATATATCCATTCAAAAAGACACTTTTGACATCCATTTGAAAAAGTTTAAAATCTTTATAACTTGCAAAAGCAAGTAGCATTCTTATAGCTTCTAGTTTTACAATAGGGGCAAATGTTTTTTAACGCTCAACAAGGATGAGATTTTCTTTAGATGAGTCAGGATATCATATTTTACCATTTCGTTACTAGGAACCACTTGCACAGGGGCCGGTTGAGCTCTGGTCTGATTTTCATGCTTGACTGGTACAAATCTTGGTTGTACCCTTCTGCCTGACCGGAAATTGAGTTGATAGATTTTGGTAATTGTTCGATCTATTGATTCAGATGACTCTCCTTCTAAGAGTTGGACTATGTTCATGGGACTGAAGTCCATCTTCGTCTTTTTGCTTTAAGTGGGCGATTGACTTCGTCTTTCGCATTGCCCTATTGGACTTCCAGGCTGGGTTGAAATTGACGTAGACCATCGAGTCTTGAGATGGCGTAGGCTTGATACCTAAATGACAGCTGATGTTTCTTGTTGAGTCAGTTGATGATTCTAATTTAGAGCCCTTAGGAGAATCGAGCAGTGCTTGTTTATTGTTCTCTTCTTGTTCGTCATTGAAGATATAGCCATCGGAGAAGTTGAAAAGCCCTCGGAGCGTTGAGAATTATTCAAATGCCGACGAATTGTCAGTTGACCCTTAGCTTAGGACTGTTTCTTCTGTTTGAGGATCTTCATTCGAACCGGCTACAGCAAGTGAATCTTGATTCTCGGGATGACTTAAGATTTGCACCAACCATCATGTCTGTTGATGATTTTGACTTGGGGTTTCAGGTGTGCTCGGTGTCTTTTGAGGGGAACCAAATTGTACTTATTCATTATCTGCCTCTCGTTCTTCTCCAGATGAAAATCCTTCAGAAAGATTTGAAAGTCCTGTAGTTGTCTATCCCGGTGTGGATGGTCTTCTTTCTAGAAGTTCAATATCTTCAGATTGATCCAGCTAATCCTGAAATACCCTGTGTGTTTCTGGATTGCAGGCTACCACTTGTCTTAGGACATTCAACCATGAAGGGTCTTCATTCGGGATCGCATTGATGACATGGTAAGAGAAGATATTGGATTTATCTCTCGAGTCTGTTGACTGGAGGCTATCATAGTCACAGTCGGAGCAAAAACCCAGAGGGATAAAATCAATCTTGCTATTAATGAATTTTGTTCCAAAAGAGTGTCTTGGGTAGGGCTATTTTTCTTGGTTTTCCATACTCTTTCCCTTTTGTTCAAAGTAATGCTGAGTCAACCTGTCGAAACCTCGCATGTCCAGACATCATCGAGTCTCCATTGACGCCGAGTCAACCTGCCGACACTCTCTGCATGTCCCCTTTTGACACCCCCGTGTGTCCTCGACATCCCAGGTGAACATTGACGCCGAGTTAACTTGTCGAAATCTCACATGTCTAGACATTATCGAGTCTCCATTGACGCCGAGTCAACCTGCCGACACTCTCCCCATGTCCTCTTTCGATACCCCTGTGTGTCCTCGACATCTTAGGTGAACATTGACGCTGAGTCAACCTGTCGAAACCTCGCATGTCCAGACATCATCGAGTCTCCATTGATGTCAAGTCAACCTACCGACACTTTCCATATGTCTCCTTTCAAAACCCCCGTGTGTCCTCGACATCCCAGGTGAACATTGACACCTAGTCAACCTGCCGAAACCTCGCATGTCCAGACATCATCGAGTCTCCATTGATGCCGTGTCAACCTGTCAACACTCTCCGCATCTCCCCTTTCAACATCCCCGTGTATTCTCGACATCCCAGGTGAACACGCTTAATCAACCTACTGAAACCTTGCATGTCCAGACATTATCGAGTCTCCATTGACGCCGAGTCAAACTACCAACACTCTCCGCATGTCCCCTTTCGACACCCCCGTGTGTCCTTGACATCCCAGGTAAACATTGACACCTAGAAAACTTGCCGAAACCTCGCATGTCCAGACATCGTTGAGTCTCCATTGACGCCGAGTCAACCTGCCGACACTCTCCGCATGTCCCCTTTCGACACCCCCATGAGTCCTTGACAGCCCAAGTCTCCATTGACCCCGAGTCAACATGCCGACACCTCACATGTCCATCACATACGAGTCTCCATCGAAAAAAACATACCTTGTCGACACGCCGACACTCACCGCATGTACCCCTAGAGACACCCCCGTGTGATCTCGACATACGAGTCTCCATTGACAAAAACACACCTTGTCAACACGTTGACACTCACCGCATGTCCTCTCTTTCGACGTCCTGTGTGTTTCTAAACATCCCGTGTGTTCTCGACACCCCGTGTGTCCTTCGATCGATTCAGTTAATATCCTTCAGGAAACACCGTTTCGATCAAACCCCTACTGTTTCTAAGCGACACCTTCTTCCGACAAGTGCATCCGAGCTACGCCATCCGTGCATCCATTTATTCTTCCCTAGCTACTCGCTACCTACTAGCAGTAGCCCTAATCACTTCATCACACTCACCACTTGCACAACATGCATACATCTCATCATCCCTAAAATCCATCATTGGTTTAAAAATTGGATGATTCCAGTCTTTGCCGTTCGATTGCCATCCTGGCATTCTCCGACAAAGAAAGCTGTAAGCACCCAATTTTTACACTTTGACTTAACCATGGTTAACATCATTAACCATGGTCATACCTAGCTGAGTCCCTAGTCAAAGCCCTAAATCTTAAGCAAAAACCCTAAACCCTAGACCATATCCTAGGTAAACCCTGAACCCTAGGCAAAACCCTAAACCCTAGAATCCAAACCTCTACAAGCTTAAGGCCCATTTCAATTAAAAAACTAAGCCCTAGACCAAATCCTAGGCTAACCCTAGCTAAACTCTAGGTCTAGCCCTAGGTAAACCCTAGACCTAACCCTAGGTAAACCCTAGACCTAACCCTAGGTGAACCCTAAGCCTAAAATCCTACGGGCTCAAGGCACATTAGCAAACCCATAACAAAACCCTAGTTTAACCCTAGGTAATACCCTAAAGCCTAGTCTAACCCTAGGTAATACCTTAAACCTTAGGCTGACCCTAGGTAAAAACCCCAAAAGTCTAAAGCCCATTCCATGCCCAAAACTCCAAAACCGTGGCTAAAACTCATCTTTGGGCCCAAAAATGGGCCCACAAGGCCCAACCCCAGTGGGGCCCACTTACCTTTTTAAATATTTGAATGTGGGAGACAATTCCTAAATAGAAAAAGTAGTGGCTTTCGGCCCATGTGAGGGTTAGGCCCAAAATAAGAAAAAAAAATCTAAAACAAGACACTGTTCATTGTCTTCTCCAATTGAACAACATATAACCACCCTCCCCTGCTGCCCCTAGCTCCCTTCTCAAGTGTTTCCCATGCCAAGGGGAATGCCTGAAATGCCCCCAGGCCCTTCCATCTCTCCTATTTAAGATCACCCCTCCTCCATGGTTCTCCACGCCATTTTCTTCCCTACCCAAGTGCTGCCTTGCTTCAGCCAAACACCCTCAGCCCCCTGCAACACACTTGGTCCCTCTGCCCTCCACCTGAATTGAGTCCCAGACACTTCGGAGAGTTCCCCAAGCTAACCTCAAGCCACCCCAACACTTGTCTCAACCCCACCAATCACCACCACCTTGCACCACCCCTCACGGATGCTGTACAGCTCAGCCACAGGGTATTGTAAGGGACCCCTGGTCCCATTCCAGGGGTCCTCTTTCCTTTTTTTTCATTATACAGTAGCTTTCCAAGACCAAGGACAGGGTCCCCATACCTCTTCCATAGGTGTGTGGGAACCCTTGAGGTTTCGGGTACAAGACCTCACACCACAATGGTCATTCCTAAGTTCTAGGGGTCCCTTAGACCATGACAAAACCCCTTGTAATCCTATTATGTAACCCCGTAAGGGGAAAAATGTTTTTTGAAAAATCGCCATTTTGGACTCTCCCCTTTGGTAGCTTGTTAACCATAGTTAAGGTTGGCCCTGGTGAAGTCCAGGGCAATGTTTAGGATCCTCAGACCCCTGGTTATCTTCTATGTTCATCTTAGCCTTTAACTCAGTCCTTAACCATGGTTAAATCACGTCTAGACCTGAGTTGACAATTTGACGGGACTACCAAATAGGGTACCTTTGGCTCTCTATGGGGCCCACATGTGATATCCCCCTAGGCCCACAAAAGACCCAGGGTCTTCCCTGAACTTCAAGCTCCACCCCTGTGGTCACAGAACCCTGAGAGGTCACCCTAACTCGAGTTAAAGCCCAGCAAACCAGGGTTAGTTGAAACTCTCCATTTCAGGCTTGCAAACAGTGCATCTTTGTGCCTCTGTGGGGCCCACACCTGACATACCTCTGGGCCCACCAAAGGCCCAAGGTGTTCCCTGAAGTCCAATCTGTACCCTTGTGGTTCAGAACCCCCTGGATCAGTCCCTAACTCGAGTTAAATCCGGTAAACTAGAGTTAGTTGAAACTCTCCATTTCAGATTTGCAAGTGGGGTATCTTTGGGCCTCTGTGGGGCCCACACCTGACTTCCCCTTAGGTTCGTCAAAGGGCCAGGGTGTTCCCTGTAGTCTAGGCTACGCTTCTGTGGTCTCAGTTTCCCCTGATTCAGTCCCTAACCCGAGTTAAAACCCTACAAATCATGGTTAAAAAGTTAACTGTAATGGAGGTAATCCCATTACCTCAATTCTAATTTTTTTGAACTTCTGGGCCTTGCACAAGGCCCAGAGCAGGTAGGAGGCCAGTCTACGCCCTGCCATGCTCCCTGGGCCCAATTTTGTCCTGACCAGACCCTGAACCATGGTTAAATCCACTTTTGATTAATATTTAACCATGGTTAAGCAATCCTTAACCAAAAAAATTCTACAAAAATACTCATAAAATCAGAAATATTCTCAGGATTCTAGAATGATATTCCATGTTTATTTTTACTCTATTTAGGACCTTTAACCATAGTCAAATTACATTTTTGGTTAACATTTAACCATGGTTAAGCAGCCCTTAACCCACAAAATTCTTAAAAAATGATTAGAAAATTAGAAATATTATGAGAAGCTCAAAAATGGTCTGTTTCAGCCATTTAACCATTGTTTGTAATTCTAACCATGATGACCCATCCCTAACCATGGTTAAGTAATCCTTAACCCTGGGAAAAAATCCAGAAAAATCTCAAAAAAATCCAAAAAATATAAAAAGACCAAAAACAAGCTTTCTGGACCTCTTTTTTACCATGGTTGGCAGCCCTAATCATGGTTAAATCTCATTTAACTTCGATTAACAACCCTAACCTAGGTTAAAATCCGCATGGGCCTACCGGGCTTCATCTCTTAGCCTATCGGGCTCACCCTTGGCCTACCGGGCCCAACCTCAGCCTACCGGGTTTGACCATACCTCCTTAACTATGGTTAGCAATCCTAACCATGGTTAGTTTGACCTAACCCCGGTTAGCAACCCTAACCTTAGTCAAACTCCTCTTTTGGCCTACTGGTTCCAAACCCTTGGCCTACCGGGTCCAATACCATGCACTTGACCAACCTTGATCAATCAAATCCTAGTGTACCGGACTTAGCTTGTTAGCCACTCTTGGCACACACACACCCCCTAGTCTTGGCACGGGCTCATGTGCTAGAACTACGCTCGGTTTGATCTCATCCCAATGTGAGTACGTAAGCAACCCAACCCGATTTCGAACCTAGTTAGCTTTTCTTTCTTAGATTAGTATTACATTAAACATTAAGACATTTGATTAGCATTGACTTCAATTTGGCTTAACCTTAACAAGTAGGGAATCATTGAAAAATGGAAGTGCCGAGGTGCCTAACCCCTTTCCCGAACTGAACCGAACCTCTTACCCTAATCTCTAATCGTAGACCAAGTCCTTATCCGAATCTCGGGGACTTATCATTTTGAATGAATAGGTGGTGACTCTAAATACCTGTGAGATTTTTATGGTTCCCGAAACCCGTGCTCACAACCATTTTAAGAGGCTCACTTGATATTCTCCATATTGAAGGAGTCATCTTCTCCGACTTGTTTTCTTTTTGCTTGCTACTTCTTCAAGGGGAGAAAAGAACTCTTTTTTTTCTTCTCTATACTTTATGGAGGATTTCTCTCTTTGTTCGTGTGGGTTTCTTATGAGAAACCCTATATTTATATGTTTGAGAGAGTGTTTTTTGGTCTCTCTTTGACTCCGTTATTTTAGGGAAGTCAATTTTGGCTCTCCTCTTAGAGGAGGCCAGCTCACGGGTCTCCCTCATCTAGAAGACTCCTAGAGAAAAAGAGAGTCCTCTTCTTTTGAGGACTCTTGTACCAGGTTTTTCCATTTTGGGCGGAATCCCAATATCTTTTGAAAAGGGAGAAGAAGATAATATTTCTCCTCAAAAAGTGGATGTTAAGTCACATCATTTCCTATGATATAGGACAAAGTCCTAATCTTTTCATGATTATGGGGTGCCATGTGGCATCCCATGATATTTTAAAAGAGAGGGATCCTTATCTTGGGATCTCCAAAGTTAGGATAATCTCTTTTTGAGATTGTCCAAGACATGGCAATCAACTATTGACTGCCAGTGTAATCGAAAGAAATTCCATGAGATTTAGTCTCATAGACACGTGTTAGTCTCTCGGAGGCTGGCACCTATAGGGTGAATCCACGAGATTTGTTGTCATGGGTCAGACATGTGTCAGCCTCTTGGAGGCTGGCATTTATAGGTTGGATCTATGACGTTTGTCCTCATGGATCAAACACATGTCAGCCTCTCGGAGGATAGCACTCAAGAGTCATCCATGAGGTTTTGGCCCTCACAGATTGGATACGTGTTAGCCTCTTAGAGGCTGACATTTAGGGTTAAATCCGTGTGACTTTTCCCTACGGATCAAACATGGGTCAGCCTCTCGAAGGCTGACATTTATAGGTTGGATCTGTGAGGTTTGTCCTCACGGATCAAACACGTGTCATTCTCTCGGAGGCTGACATTTAGGGTTAAATTTGTGAGGTTTATCTTCACAGATCAGACACGTGTCAGCCTCTCGAAGGTCAACACCTAAAGGTTGGATTCATGAAGTTTGTGCTCACGGATCAGATACATGTCAGCCTCTCGGAGGCTGGCACTTAGGGGTTGGCTCCGTTTGGTGTATCTTCACAAAACAGACATGTGTTAGCCTCTCGGAGGCTGGCACTCAAGTTGGGTCCATGTGGATTTATCCTCATAGATTGAATATGTGTCAGCCTCTCGGAGACTAGCACTCAAAGATTATCCGTGAGATTTTGGTCATTACGGATTAGACACGTGTCAGCCTCTCAGAGGCAAGCACCTCAGACTCATCCGTGAGGTTTTGGTCCTCACAGACTTGGTATATGTCAGCCTCTCATAGGCTGACACCCAAGGATTTCATCTGTGAGGTTTTTCCCTCACGGATTGGATAGGTATCTACCCCATGGGGATTGATGTTAAGATTTTATCTGTGAGGTTTTGGTCCTCACGAATTGAACAAGTGCTAGCCCCATTGGGGCTAGCATTAAGGGGTATCTGAGAGGTTTTTTCCTCTTAGATTAGAGGCAGAGATTAGGTGTTGGTGGTTGCAATGAACTTGGTGTATCCGAATTGTTAGGGTGTGGCAATTTCGCTGCTCACAAATGCCCCTTCGAGATTCGTGCGATGAGATTTCTTTGAGCTGTACAGAACTCGAACCTGGCAGCGTTAGAGCAACTGTTTCACTCCGGCTTCATCTTGATCTTTCTCTTGGGCTTTCGATTTTTTGAGCAATTTTTTCTTCTTTTCCTTCTTTCTTTGTCACTTGCAGTAGAAGGAGGTTGTAGATAGTTTCCGTTCATATTCAGGAAGGTTCACTTTGGTGAGCTGCTTTGACCTATGTCAAGGAGCCCTCAGGGGAATGTTAAACACTTTTAACTCATGTTTAAGAGCTTGTCAATTTTGCTCTAACTTTTACCTGGACTTTGATCAAGCGAGCATTTTTTTCTCCGAGTCACCCAATATTGGAAGGCAACAATGGTTTTTTATATCCCAGGGGATTGTGCTCTTTTAGAAGAACTGGCTGAACCCAAGTTGATTTTCTCAAGCTGCCTACGTACCCATGATAGGATCAAGCCGAACGTAGTTCAAAGTAGGGGCATTTAGATTCGCATTTTGAGAGCGACTAGGTAGTTTTTGTTCATACCTAGGAAGGTTTTGACTCCAGTCTAGTATCTTGAAGACTTTTGAATATTTGATTCACATTTTGAGAGAAAATAAGCAGTTTCTGTTCATATCTAGGAGGGTTTTTACTCCAGTCTTGTATCTTGAAGACTTTTGAAGCTTTGATTCGCAATTTGAGAGCGAATAGGCAGTTTCTGTTCATACCTAGGAGGGTTTCGACTTCGGTCTTGTATTCGGAGACTTTTGAAGCATGATGAATAATTTTAACTCATATTTAGGAGCTTGTCAAATCGTTCTAATTTTTGCCTAGACTGACTCTTGGAGTGTTAGTCTAGTGAGGTTTTTGCTGCCCTAATTTATGCCGAGACTAACTCTTGGAGTGTTAGTCTAGTGGACATTTTGTTTTGACTCAAAATTTTACCTAAGCCTAAAAGGAATCCAGATAAAAAATTATGCGGAAAACTAGATCCCGATGATCTTTACACCATAGAAAGCAAATAATACTAACTACATGTTTAGAGAATTACCTCGGTGAATGATGTTCACCGGTGAAGCAAAAACAACTCGAATCGTCAGAACTCTTTGTAGAGATTTCTCGAAGAAATTCTTAAAGGTCGATCCTTGTTCTTCACTATCCCCGCGAAGCTTTTGAATCTCTACTCGGTATTGAAGAAGAAATAGATGAAGAAGAGATGATAAAGTAGACTTTCTATCTCAACAAAGTTTAGGGTTCAAAACCCAAAGCATCAAAAACCAATTGGAATCACACAAGGGGGCTCACGAAAATTGGAGTGAGAGAATTGTCTCTCTCTCACTCTATCTCACGGTTTTGGGGGGAATAGAATTAATTAATTCTTAGCCCCACACGTTTTGGGTATTGGGTATAAAAAATTAGAATCTTATTCTAATGCTACACCATTTAGAAGCTATCCCTTTAGAAGAGTTACTAATTAATGATAACTCTTATCATTAGTTGAAAGAAACTTTCTAATTTAGGTTTCTTTTTCCTAAAAGGAATCCTTAATTAAAGGGGTGTAACTAAATCCTAAATTCTAGGAATCCCAACAAACTCCTAACAATTAGGATCCTAATCAAATTTGGAAACCCTCAATGAGGTGGGCGTGGCTTATGGGGGGCGTGAGCTAGGGAAGCTTGGTCTCCAAGTTTTAATAAACTTCTAATTTCATCTCTTTTTCTCTTGCATTCCAAGTATTGGAATGTAATCCAATAAAATAAGGAGTTATTATACAATAATTATTTAACTAACCAAATCCTAATCAAATTAGGAAACTTCAAGTTGGCACCCCACCCTAGGGATTTATTCCATGGGCTTAGGCTCACTTTTAAGGTCCATACTTTATGGGTTCAATGGATATGGGTCAAACCCATTTCCCTTTGTTTTATGTTAATTAAATAATCATTATTAATATCCTTTAATTTAGATTAACTTTTAATCTAAACCATAGATTAACTTTTAATCCATTTTATTAATGATTAACATTTAATCATTTAAATTATAGATTAACATTTAATCTATTATTGAGCTTGTATTTCTTATATGAGCATCTCTACAAATTGCTCTGGGGCATTCTAACCTTGGCTTACCCAATGTTATCCCATTGACCCTAAATAAGAATGACATCGGAATTGCAAGTGACGTGAGATATCCATGTTGCAATTGAATCTCAGTGTAAGAACATTAACCATTAAGGATCCCACCACATGAACTTTTTAATTCAATTGATCATTCCAATAACATTATCCCTAATGGGCCTTCGAGATTAATATACTATTTAACTCATAGCCCATTGCACATCATCCGGGTTTCCAAGACTACTGATTAAGCCATGAGAAACTTTTTCTCATGTAAAACATTTTGAGAAAAACTTTTATTATGTATAATATATTTTAATAAAAATATATCTCAAATTTGTTTGATTTCAAAATCACCTGCGCATGATTTAAGCTTGATCAACTGTCTTACCCGGAACTTGGATAATCTATCAATTTAATGAGCATGGATTTCTTGATTGAAATTCATCATGACTCGAACAACTTTCTGACTATCCAACTGTCACTGTATCGTAGTCCCTAATGTAGAGAGTACTTTGGTGGAATCAAAACAGTCAAATTACTGCTCAATTATAAATGAACCCATTAGATCTAAGGATCATTGAAACTGTTCAATGTGAATGAGAGACCAACTATCTGATAGTATATTTATACAAGAGATCTCTCATTGCATGCAATCAGTCAGTATACATTTAAGCACCTATATGCTGATGTATAGTCTCTACTACAATAGTTTGAGATAGAACTATATCTCAACCATTGAGAACATCTTAGCATTATGGCAGCCATATAAGTGAAGTGCCCGGCTTCACCTATAGCTGTGACTATATAAGGTATAAGGAACTGAAAAGCTATATCTGCCTGTGATAGTCCCATCACATAGCTTTCCTACAATATATCCTATAGACCTTTATCGATTTCTCTTATCATATAGATCATCTCATGATCATGGTCAATTACCCATAATTAATTCACAATAGATAAAGAAGAACTCTCTATCAATCTAATTAATAAGAATCTTACATTCTAAATGACTTTTCTGGGCATCATGTCTAACAAAGCCGTCATTTCCGATTTTCAACTTAGCGAGCCATTGGTGCTCTAATTTTTGCCTAAGCCGCCCTTTTGGGTTTTCAACTTAGCAAGCTTTGCTACCCTAACTTTTGCCTAAGCCACCCTTTCGGATTTTCAACTTAGCGGGTATTTTGGTGCCTTAATTTTTTGCCTGGACCATCCTTTGAAATTTTGGTCTAGTGGGCTTTTCGATTCCTAGGAGTAATATCACTTTAGGAATCTTGTATTGGTTGGAGGGATGATTCGCTCTTCATCCATTGAAGTCAACAAATATGCTCCGTTGAAATATACCTTCTCGATGACGTAGGGCCTTTCTCACTTTGGTTTGAGCTTTCCTTTGGTTCGACGAGTGATGATGATTGGAGTTTGGACCATTAAGACCAAATACCTTGTTTTGAAAGACCTTAGTCTTACTCTTTTGTTAAAGGTATTAGTTAGCCTTTGTCGGTACATCTCTAAACTTTGTTGGACTTGGAGACGGCGTTCATCAAGAGTTTCAAGCTCTGCAAGATAAACCTTAGCCGAGTCTTCATTTGTGATAGACTGCTGAATTATCACCCGTAGAGAGGGAATTTGAATTTTCAGGGGGAGAACTGCTTCACCGTTGAAGACCAGGGAATACAGCGTGGCCTATGTCTAAGTTCGGTAGGTAGTACTGTATGCCCAGAGTGCTTTGGGTAAGCGTTAATGCCAGTCCCATTTGCTTTTGTCTACAACCTTTTTGAGGATTTTGCATAGTCTTATTGAAGGCTTTGGCGAGACCATTCGCGGCTGCATAATATCGGGTAGAATGGTTTTATATGATACCAAATTAGGCATACAATTTATGTATCGGGGTGCTTCAAAAAGGTTGCCCATTATCTATGATAATGCTTTCAGGAATTCCGAATCGATATATGATGTTGGACCAGATGAAGTCTGCCATTGAGTGGTGTTTGACCTCTTTGAGGGCAATGACTTCGGCCCATTTTGAGAAGTAGTCCATCACAGCCAAGATATATTGATGCCTGACAGATGATGGTGGGGTGAATGGTCCTATGCCATGTATTCCCCATGCTGTGAAGGGCCATGAACATGTTGTCATATGAAGAGGCTCGGGAGACCGATGTATGAAGTCAACGTTAAGCTAACACACTTTGCATTTTCTTGCATAGTTGAGACAATCAGTGATCATCGTAGGCCAGTAGTACGCCAATCTTTTCAGCTGCATTTAGAGCTTGGGCTCAGTTTGGTGGGCACCACAGATCCCGACATGAGTTTCTTCCATGGACCAATCAATTTTGTTTCCCGAGAGACACCTCATTGAGATACCATCTAGGGATCATTTGTATAGAGTATCTTCTAGCATCATGAACTTTGTGACATGTTGACAGACTTCAGCATGTTTAGCACGGTATCCAGGCAATCGACCATATTGGAGATAATCGATGAAGGGTTGTAGCTAGTCTTCGTCTTTTTCTTTGATTGTTATAGAACAAACTGTTTCGAGGAAGTTTATATTCGGAAGGGGTTTGAGAGTTATTATTTCCCCTACTATGATAGTCAGCACCCTATCTATTGGTTGAGTTAAAGATGCTGCAAGACCGGCCAAAGCATCAGCTTGATTGTTGAATCCTCTACAGACATGGAAGAGGCTACTCTTTGGTATTTGAGCAAGTAACTTGTCCACTCTCTTCTGATATAGAAGGAGGCTGACTCTTCGCACAACATATTCACCTCAGACCTATTTGATGACGAGTTCTGAATCCCCATAGATAGTCAATTCCTCTACCGGGATCTTAAGAGCCAATTCAAGACCTGGTATCAGGGCCTCATATTCAACTTCATTGTTTGAGCATCCTTCTATTAGTGCGAGGGAATAGGGTAGGATTGCGTTGTCTGGTGTGACAAAAACAATACTAACTCCTGACTTGTTCTCCTTCAGGTTGATGCACTTGATTCCATCAGGGCTTCTTGAAGCTCCATCAAAGTACATCTTTCAACCTTGTTTGACTTGTACTTGCATAACTTCTTCGTCAGGAAAGTCGGTGACTAGTGGTGAGTCTGTAGGAACCGGATGTGCTGCAAGGAAGTCAACAAGGGCTTGCTCTTTCATCGCCTTTTGGGGCATGAATTCGATTTCAAATTCAAACAAGAGTATCGTCCATTTTGACATTTTGCCCGAGAGAGTGGGGCGGGACATTATGTATTTAAGGTGTCGGCTCTAGATATCAATTTCACTGAATGCTCAAGCATATAATGCCTTAATTTCTTCAGAGCAAAGACGAGGGTCAGACAAATTTTCTCTATCGGTGTATAGCTGTATTCTGCTCCAATCAGAGTCCTGCTTAGATAGTACAGGACATTTTCCTTTTCTTGGTCATTATGTTGTGCAAGTAGAGATCCAAGAGATCCTTCGAGTACTGTTATATAGAGGATAAGTGGCTTTCTTCTAATAGGACCTATGAGGACTGATGGATTGGTGAGAGAGGTCTTGATGCTGTTAAGGACATTTTGACAAGCCTGATATCATTGGAATGGTATTCCCTTCTTCATAAGCCCGGAAAATGGTTGGCATCTTCCTGCCAAGTTAGAGATCAATCTCCGAATGTAAGTAAGTCGAACCTGAAGTTCTTTCAACTCGAGCAAATTTCTTGGAGGGGGGCATTTTGCGAATGACCTTTATTTTAGTAGGGCCAATCTCGATTCCTCTATAACATACCACAAAACCTAGGAATTTTCCTGATGCGACTCCGAATGTGCATTTGAGCGGGCTCCTTTTGAGCTGATGCTGTCGTAGTCTGTCGAAGATCTCTCGAAGGTCATCCAGATTGCTTTGTTGCCTTTTTTTGACAAACAAGTTGTCAACATAACACTTGACTTTGTCATGAAGAATATCCCCAAATATGATAGTCATGGCCCTTTGATAGGTTGTTCCGACATTTTTGAGACCGACTGACATGACTTTATAACAGAACACTCCCTTAGGGGTGCGAAAAGCTGTAAGTTCTTCATCTTTCGGAGCCATTTTGATTTGGTTATAACTAGAATATCCGTCCATGAAGGATAGGGTTTCAAAGCCGGTTGTAGCATCGACCATCATTTCTGGGATAGGCAAAATGAAGTCGTCCTTAGGACAGACTTCATTTAAATCCTGAAAGTCTATGCAAATCCGGATCTGTCCGTTCTTTTTTAGGGGAACAACGTTGGAAAATCCAGATCTACCTCAGCTTCAATTTGAGCGACTAGTTCTGGGTGAGATCATCTTTGAGCCTGCTTGATTGGCTTGACATCCTCTTGAGTTGTGAGATGATGGACTACAATTTTCGAATCTAGGCAAGACATTTTTGTGTAATTCCAGGCAAAGACATCCTTGTACTATTTCAGGAGATAAAGATATTCCTTTTTTTCTGTTTGAGAGAGGAAGTACTGATGAATGTTGGCCTTGGATCCTATTCTGAGCCGATGTTAACTTCAAGGAGATCATCAACTCTTTCTTGACCTCCTGCTTCAAATTCTGGAGGAGCCGGATGGACTTCTGTTTCTTTCAGTGGTTCTTCCATGATCATTTCTTCTCCTGAAGAAGAGTCTTCATCTATCATAATAGTATTTACGGTCCAGACTTGATCTTTATTTGGTGAAAGATCAGAATTTTCAGACTCAGATCTTCCCATGTTAGAGCCAACCCGCTTACCAGTAGCCAAAGTCTTGAGTGCTGGCATAATTTTATGCTTAGCCTGCTCTTTTTCTTCAGTATAGAATCCATGTTTTTCAAGCATTTTCTTGATTACTGGATTATATGTAGGCTCTTTCTGGTAAGGGTTCATTCTTCTGTCTCTTCTGTTGTTCCGAGGGTGGCTTTGCTTGCTTGTCATGCGGAATGAAAAACAATGGGCTTTTTCCATTCTCCTCTGGATGGGATAATGACACTGGGAATTACTTCCGTTGTCAGCAATATTTGTCATGCATATAGACTGACCTTAGCCAGGCTATCAATCATATCTTGATGCGCCACCTCAACCCATAGGGATGCTTGTCGGGACTCTACTTCTTCTGAAAGCCACTCTATGGAGACTTCTTCCGACACATGGTCTTCTCTAATTGTGACTGTATTGACAGTCCAGACCTTATCTTCATCTGATGAGTAATCAGAATCTGATTAGGAATCAGAATTAGATGAGGAGTCAGAATCAAAATCAGGGAATCCAAGTCCGTGGTTATTAGCCGGATTTTCTTACTGGTTGCCAAATCCTTCCTCTATTTAGGAGTGAATGCTGACTTATAGGCGGGCATCAGTCCGCCTTCGAGTTGTTCTTTTTCTTCGGGATTGAACCCTAGTTCCTTGAGTAGTCTTTTGGTTGCTGATTTATATACAACCCTTTTCCGATATAGGTTTATTTTCCTGTACTAGTCGGAGCAGTGGGAAGTAGTGGCCTTGCTTTGTTGCTTTGTAGCACCAAAGATGATGGACTTTTCCCCTGTCTTTCTTGGTGGAAGTATAAAGTAGGGCTATTTCCCACCATTGACCATCCTTGCCACATGTTAACACTAACTCTTTCCAAATTATCAGTCATTTCTTGGCGAACTGCTTCATCCCATAGAGGCTTTTGTGGAGGCTGATAGGTGCATAATTATACATATTTAAGCACCTCAAATTGTACAAGTTAATTCCTTTGAGCTTATTATGAAACTGTTTGATGGTACTTTGGTTTTTTTCTCTATTTCAGGTTTAAATGAAGAAAAAAATAGCTAACAGGACAGTGAATGAACCTTGAAAGCTAAAAAAGTCATCACCCATGATAAAGCAAAAGGGAAAGGAAGAAGATCAATAGAATTTGTGAGCTACGAACGTTCGTAGGACATCTACGAACAATCGTAGATTGATGTTTGCCTCAGGATTTGTGCGTGTAAGAGCTTTTTCCCTCAGCCCTACTCCTGAAGATTAATTATTCCACTTTTTAGAGACGGGCTATAAAAGACAAGAGGGAGAAAACCCTAGGTTATCAATTCTTTGACCTGGAGAACTGAAAGTGGCTGAAAAAAAGAGATCAAGGATGCAAACAAGTGTCGAAGGTTCATCTTCAACAACCATGGAATTCATCACCTTCGGGATGAACTAACTTCACCCTCTATGGTTTCGATGAAACCCTAGCCGAGTATTGTATTTCTGTTTTTATTTTTAGTTCATTTCTTGTAAACATTTGATTTCATAATAAAGGGGGTTGCTTCGACAACCGAATTTAATGATAATATTTATTCTCAATGATGTTTTTTCCTTGTCTTAAGTTTAACTAAATTGAGTTTAAAATCAATCTAGGTTAGTTTCTATGATCCTAATCGTAGATGTTGTGCAATGGTGCCTAATGATTGAGTGACTAAATTTTAGGATGCTCTATACCTAGAGAAGACAAGTGATACCACAGCCCTAGATTATTGTAGATCACTTGTGCCGATCACAGATAGGCATACCTTAGATCTAATTATTTGAGATTTTTTTCGATCTGTTGAGTAGGGACTTGTAGTCGCTCTCAACCTTGATGGTTATGAGTTTAAAGACTTTAAATGATTACATACGATGCAATATTAGGCTAGAGGTGGATTCCTCTACCCTAGACTTCTCCCATATTTTCACAAACTCTTTGAGCTGCTTTCTAGTTTAGATAATTTAGAATTATTTAGTTTTAATTGAGATCAATCAACAATCAACTCTTCAATCTTCAGTTTAATTTAATTTAGAGAAGATAATAGTTAGACCAGCGCAATTCTCTGTGGTTCAACCCTTGCACCACTATCTTACGGGATTAATACCAATTGCAAGGTATATAATTGAGTGATCGGAGGCTCTGTTTCTTCTTTTAAGAACCACTCTATGGAATCTTCTTCGTCCGATGAGTAGTTTACTCTAATCGTGACTATATTTACAGTCCGACAATGGTTTCCTCCAAATATGAAGACCAGGGGCTCATATCCCAGCCTTGGTGATGTATCAACATAGTCACCAGTATTTAAGGCCTTATGTTGGTCCATTTTGAGTGCAGCTTCATAGGCAAGTAGAAGAGTTCCTTTGACCTGTTCTCCTTCTTCAGGATTCAGTCCATGATTTTTGAGGACTGTGAGGGTCTGTTTGCCATAACTTGGCTTCTTCCTATTAGGATTGATCATCCTGTGCCTTTCATTAGTGTACGCAAGATTAATTCTTTCATATTGATAGAAAGAATTATAGAGTATGGACTTCTGTCATCTTTTTGTGGTTGAAACAGTACGACTGGAGGTAGTTTCTACCATTGTACAGTCCATCTTCCTCAGAGGAACTAGATGATCAACTTTCAGAGCTTGAAGAGGGTCAGCTTGTTTAACCTTAGAAATCTGAAAGTTGTCAGCCGGTTTGTCCATTTCGAGGTTCCGGAGAGATTCGATTAAAGCCAGGATCGGTTGTCCTTCTTTTGTTTGGAACTTTGGTGTATATTTGAACACCATTTTCGGAACCGCAGTTTGGGTAGGTCCCGGACTGCTTTTTGGACCACTCTCAACTTTTTGCCTCTTAGACTTTTGTTGAATGCTTCTTTGGGCACCTTTGTCATAGAAACGTGCATCTACGTAATATGCCTCTACATCACTGAATGGATCATCATCAGCATCGATCCTTCCTTGCCTGTTCCCCTGTGGGTATTTGAGACATTGGTGATAGGTGGATGACATAACTAGATGGTAATGCATCCATTGACGCCCTAACAAGGCATTGTATGATATATCAACATCAATCATCAGAAACATTGTAGTTTCAGCAATATCCCCGAACCTGGTTTTTAGGTTACCATGCCTATGGGCTTTTGCTCATTTTGGTTAAAACCTTGGATGATCAGTTTGCTTCCATGAAGCCGGATTATTTGTATGCCAATCTTGGACAACATCCTCTTTGGAGGATGTTGACGGCCAAAACTCCATCAATCATTACTAGGGAAATGATAGTTTCATTGACTAGACGTATGATGAACAATGACCAATTGTGTTGGAGAGTCTCAGCTCACATGTCTTCATCATCAAAAGTGATTGTGAATAGGCATGAAGTCCCTGTTTCAGGAGGCTGAGGTGGTTGACTTGTAACTTCTTCAGAGAAATCCTCCTGATTGGAGATGGCATATATAAGACACTTTCTTAATTCAAGAGACATCTTGAGAGATCAATAAACGCTCAACAAGGAAGAGATTTTCTTCAGGTGAGCCAGGAAATGATATTTGACCCTTTCGTTACCAGGAACCGCTTGCACAAGGGTCGGTTGAGCTCTGATCCGATTTTCATGCTGGACTGGTACAAATCTTGGTTGTACCCTTCTGCCTGACTGGAGATTGAGTTGATAGACTTTGATAATTGTCTGATTTATTGATTCAGACGACTCTCCTTCCAGGAGTTAGACCATGTTAATGGGGTTAGCTCCAACTTGGGAAAATCTAAGTTAGGAAATCCCGATCCTTTACCAAGTGAAGATTTGATCTGGACCGTAAATATTATTATGGTAGATAAAGACTCCTCTTCAGGGGAAGAAATGATTATGAAAGAACCACCGAAAGAAACGAAAGTCTGTCCGGCTCCTCCAGAATTTGAAGCAGGAGGTCAAGCAATATTTGATGATCTTCTTATAGTTAACCTTGGCTCAGAACAAGACCCAAGGCTAACATCCATCAGTGCTTCTCTCTCTGAAATAGAAAAAGAGAAATATCTTTATCTCCTAAAAGAGTACAAGGATGTCTTTGCTTGGAACTATACAAAAATGTCTGGCGTAGATCCAAAGATTGCAGTCCATCATCTCACAACTAGAGAAGATGTTAAGCCGATCAAACAGGCACAAAGACGAGCTCACCCAGAACTGGTCGCTTAAATTGAAGCCGAGGTAGATAAACTCCTCAAAGCCAGATTCATAAGAGAGGTTCAATACTCTACTTAGCTTGCCAACGTTGTTCCTATAAAGAAGAAGAATGGATATATTCGGGTTTGAATAGATTTCCGGGATTTGAATGAAGCTTGTCCCAAATACGACTTCCCTTTGGCCATCACAGAAATGATGGTCGATGCTACAACCGGCTTCGAAACCCTGTCCTTCATGGATGGATATTCCGGCTATAACCAGATCAAGATGACTCCAGAAGATGAAGAACTGACATCCTTTCGTATCCCTAAAGAAGTGTTCTATTATAAAGTCATGCCATTCAATCTAAAAAATATCGGAGCAACTTATCAAAGGGTCATGACTATCAAAGTCGAGTGCTATGTCGATGACTTGGTTGTCAAAACAAGGTAATGAAGCAATCATCTGGATGATCTTCGGGAAATCCTCGACAGATTGCGGCAGCACTAGCTCAAAATGAACCCGCTTAAATGCGCGTTCGGAGTTGCATCTGGGAAATCCTAGGCTTTGTGGTACGCCATAGAGGAATCGAGATTGACCCTACTAAGATAAAGGTCATTTGCGATATGCCCCCTCCAAGAAATCTTCGCGAATTGAAAGGACTTTAGGGTTGACTCGCTTATATTCGGAGATTCATCTCCAATTTGGCTGGAAGGTGCCAACCGTTTTCCCGGCTGATGAAGAAGGGAATACCATTCTAGTGGGATCAGGCTTGTCAAGATGCCCTTGATAGCATCAAAACCTATCTCACCAACCCACCAGTCCTCATGAGTCCTATTAGAGGAAAGGCACTTATCCTCTATATAGCAGCGCTCGAACGATCTCTCGGAGCTCTCCTTGCTCAGCATAACGACCAAGGAAAGGAGAATGCCCTGTACTATCTCAGCAGGACTCTGGTTGGAGCAGAATATAGATATACGCTGATAGAGAAAGTCTGTCTGGCCTCATCTTCGCTCTAAAGAAATTAAGGTATTATATGCTCGAGCATTCAGTGAAACTGATATCTAGAGCCGATCCTCTCAAATACATAATGTCTCGCGCCACTCTCTCTGGCAGAATAGCAAAATGGGCGGTCCTTCTGTCTGAATTTTAAATCAAATTCGTGACTCAAAAGGCAATGAAAGGGTAAGCCCTTTTTGATTTCCTTGCGGCACATCCGGTTCTTGCAGACTTGCCTTTGGTCACCGACCTCCCTGACGAAGAAGTTATGCAGGTCGGGTCAAACCAGGCTGGAAGATGTACTTTGATGGAGCTTCAAGAAGCCCTGTTGGAATCAAACACATCGACTCGAAGGAGAAAAAATCAAGTGTTGGTATTATCTTTGTCACACAAGACAATGCAATCCCACCTTATTCCTTCGCACTAACAGAAGGGTATTCAAATAATAGAGCTAAATATGAAGCCCTGATAGCAGGTCTTGAATTGGCTCTTGAGATCCCGGTGGATGAACTAACCATCTATGGGGCTTCGGAACTCGTCATCAAACAAGTATGAAGTGAATATGCTGTGTGAAGAGTTAGGCTACTTCCCTATCAGAAGAGAGTGATCAGCTACTTTCTCAAATTCCAAGAAGCAGCCTCTTCTATGTCTGTAGGGGACTCAACAATTAAGCCGATGCTCTGGCCAGTCTTGTAGCATCTCTAACTCTACCAACAGACAGGGTTCTGATCATCACAGTGGGGGAAAAAAGAACTCTCAAACCCCTTCCAGAGATAAATCTCTTGGAAACGGATTGTTCTATGATAATCAAAGAAAAAGATGAAGATTGGTGACAACCTTTCATCGATTATCTTCAACATGGTCGATTGCCTGGATACCATGCCAAACGCGTTGAAGTCCGTCGACGGGTCGCAAAATTTGTGATGTTGGAAGAAACTCTAAATAAAAGGTCTCTGGATGGTATCTTAATGAGATGCGTCTCAGGAAATGAAATAGATCAAGTCATGGAAGAAACTCATGCCGGGATCTGCGGTGCTCACCAAGCTGGGCCCAAGCTACAAATGCAGCTGAAAAGATTAGGCTACTACTGGCCTACGATGATCACTGATTGTCTCAACTATGTAAGAAAATGCAAAGTTTGTCAGTTCCATGTAGATTTCATACATCGGGCTCTCGAGCCTCTTCACATGAAAACATGTTCATGGTCGTTTGCAACATGGGGAATGAATGTCATAGGACCATTCACCCCACCATCATCTACTGGACATCAATACATCCTAACTGTGATAGGCTACTTCTCAAAATGGGCCAAAGCCGTCGCTCTCAAAGAGGTCAAACACCACTCAGTGGCAGACTTCATCCGGACCAACATCATATATCGGTTCGGGATTCCAGAAAGCATCATCATCGATAATGGACAACCTTTTCGAAGCGCCCCTATACACAAGTTGTATGCCAAATTTAGTATCCAAGAGAACCATTCCACCCGGTATTATGCAGCCACGAATGGTCTTGCCGAAGCCTTTAACAAGACTTTGTGCAAAATCCTCAAGAAAGTTATGGATAAAAGTAAACGGGACTGGCACGAACGCCTACCCGAAGCCCTCTGAGCATACAGAACTACTCAGCGGACTCTGACACAGGTCACGCCGTATTCCCTGGTCTTTGTCGGTAAAGCAGTTCTTCCACTTGAAATTCAAATTCCCTCCCTACGGGTGGTAATTTAGCAGTCTATCACAAAAGAAGACTTAGCTAAAGTTCGTCTTGCAGAGCTCGAAACTCTTGATGAACATCGTCTCCAAGCCCAATAGAGTTTAGAGATGTATAGACAAAGGCTAACTAACGCCTTCAACAAATAATAAGACTAAGGTCTTTCAAAATAGGAGATTTGGTCTTAATGGTCAGGACTCCAATCATCGTCACTCGACGAACCAAGGGGAAGCTCGAACCAAAGTGGGAAGGGCCTTACGTTGTCGAGAAGGTATATTCCAACGGAGCGTACCTACTGACTTCAATGGATGGAGAGCGAATTATCCCTCCAACCAATGTAAGATTCCTCAAGCGATATTACTCCTAGGTATTGAAAAGCTCACTAGACAAAAACTTTAAAAGACGGTCTAGAAAAAATTTAGAGCACAAAATGACTCGCTAAGTTGAAAACCCCAAGGGGTGGCTTAGGCAAAAATTAGTGTCAAAATCGTGCTCGCGAAGTCGAAAACCCTAAGGAGTGACTTAGGCAAAAATTAGAGCGACAATGACTCACTAAGTTGAAAACCCTAAGGGGCAGCTTAGACAAAAAATTGAGTCAATATAAATTGCCCGCTAGACCAAAACTTCAAGAAGAAGGTCTAGACAAAAATTAGGATAACAAATAGCTCGTTAGATTAACAATCCAAGAGTCCGTCTAGGCAAAAATTAGAGCGATTTAATAGGCTCCTAAATACGAGCTAAAAAGGTTCACGATGCTTCAAAAGTCTCCAGAATACTAGACCGAAGTCCAAAGCCTCCTAGGTATGAACGAAAACTACCTATTCACTATCAAATTACGAATCAAAGCTTCAAAAGCCCCCCAAATACAAGGCCAAAGTCAAAGCCCTCCTAGGTATGAATGAAAACTACCTATTCGCTATTAAATTGCGAATTAAGGCTTCAAAAGCCCCCCCCAAATACAAGGCTGAAGTGAAAACCCTACTAGGTATGAACGAAAACTACATATTCGCTCTCAAATTACTAATCAAAGCTTCAAAAGCCCCCCAAATACAAGGCCAAAGTCTAAACCTTCCTAGGTATGAACCGAAATTACCTATTCGTTTTCAAAATGCGAATCCAAATGCCCCTTCTAAACTACGTTTGACTTGATCCTATCATGTGTACGTAGGCAGCTTGAGAAAATTAACTTGGGTTCAGTCAGTTCTTCTAAAAGAACACCATCCCCCTGGGATATAAAATCATTGTTATTGTCCCTCAATATGGGTAAAACAAAGAAAACTGTTATCTGAGGAAAGACTTCTCACCATCAGAAGGATATCTGCTGATTACAATGGATGGACAACGGAGTATCTCCCCTGACCAATGTAAGATTCTCAAAGCCCGCTAGAACAAAATCTCAAAAGACGGTCTAGGATAAAATTAGGGCATCAAAATACCCGCTAAGTTGAAAATCCGAAAGGACGATTTAGGCAAAAGATAGGGTATCATGACTCGCTAAGTTGAAAATCTGAAAGGATGGCTTAGATAAAAAATGATTCAAAACAAAAAGCCCACTAGACCAAAACTTCTAGAAGAAGGTCTAGGAAAAAATTAGGGCAACAAGTAGCTCACTAAACTAACACTCCAAGAGTTAGTTTAGGCAAAAATTAGAGCAGTTTGACAGACTTTTGAATACGAGCTAAAAAGATTCATCATTTCTCAAAGGCTTGCCCCTAAATTATAAGTCTAAAACCTTCCTAGTATGAACAAAAACTACCTACTTGTTCTCAAATTACAAGTCCAAACCTTCCTAGACATGAATGAAAACTATCTACTCGTAAATTACGAGTCTAAAATCGCCCCTATATGGAACTACATTTGGCTTGATCCTATCATGGGTACATAGGCAAACTAAAAAAGTGTTTAGCCTGTTCTTTTGAAAGAACACCAATTCCGAGTCTGTGGACAAACTTTTTGATTTAACTAAAATTTGGAAGATTCCAAAGTCTGCGGATGAACTTTTGGACTTAACCAAAATTTGAAAAAGTCCAAGTCCGCGGGCAATAATCAATGCCCCCAGGTATGATACCCATGGACATTAAATTAAAATCCGCAGACAAAAGTCCATGGACTAGATTGGTCCACAGAAAATTCTACGGACAGAAGGTTATCTATTATATGACCCTTTAGGATTTCCTTATCGGAAAACCTTAAAACTCCAGTAAATATCACTAAAAAACTGATCAGAATGTCCATTGAGACATTCCGAAGCTTTTGGATGAGGAAACTCTTCATCCCCTTCTTCTGAAAAGCCAAGAAACCCAAGAAAGGATTTCTTCTCTAAAAAATGAGATCAAACATACCTTAAAAAGGAATGGTCCAATCAGAGAAGAAAGAGAATTCTTCTCTGAAAAGTAAAAGAATTCTGGAAGAAAATAACCAGAGTTCTAGAGAAGGAGAAGACGAAATACCTTCTCTAAAGGCTAAGGGTCCTTTATATAGAGGACCACTTGTTAGATCCAGGCCATCCATTTCTTTGAAATGGACGGCTCAGATGGTTGGAGTTTCCCCAACCACTCTTGCGTGGGCTGTTGGATTCCCTCATTATGGGGACTCCTCAAAACCAGGAGGGTTTCTCGAAACCCACTACTATATAGTGGGTTGTCCGCTAAGGTACAGCCCGCGGAGTAGGGAGACAACAAGTATCCCCATGCTGACTGCCATATGGTACGATCTGAATGGCTGGACCATTCTCAACCGTTCAGATCCTGAGGGGCATTGTGAGTAGTGAAATCTCACCGCCCGCAAGGCGGGATCACCACCCATTGAATGGGCGGTTAGGCTTCGCGTATGCCAAAGGCACACGCACCAGCTGGCCAAGGGCTGGCTTACCACCAGTCTGCCTAGCATTAAATGCTAAGCAGCAGATCATTAATGCCCCGCGGGCATCCTTTGTGTCAGTCCTTAGGGGAATAACACGTGGATAGGGTTTTCTCTCACAGACAAACCCTTATTCAAGCTTGCGAACAGACTCCACGAGTCCATCTGTGGGCCAGTCAATGACTAGCTCAGTCCATGACCATAAAAGGCCATGGACCTAACGTAGACCAAGGGTTGGACCTATGGTCCCATCCTATATTGATCCGTGGACTGACTAAGGTCAGACCCTGGTCTGCAGTCCAAATATACTTGGACTTGACCTAGACTGCGGGTGAGACCATTGGTCTCACCTCTTTAATTATGGACTGACCAAGGTCGGTCTTTTCTCAGATGGTAGCCAGTATCTGACCACCATGTGGTAGGAAATCCTTAATAAAAAAGTACTCTCTACCGGATTTAGGGGATTCCAAGATAAAGATCCCCTCTCTTTCTCTAATGAGAGAGTGCCATATGACACCCTATCCGAAAGGGGAAGTTATCTCTTCCCTTTTCTGGAAAGATAAGAATCTTTTTCCTTTTTTGGGGAAAAGTTTGATCATTCTAGGTTTCCTAGAAAAGGGAAACCAATTTGGAGTCTTTCAAAAAGAACTCTCATCTGTGTGGTTTCTCAAAGATAAGAGAAACCAACTGTCATGAACAGATGGCCCTCTCTAAAGAGAGTTTGCCTCTTTTGATTTCCTAAAAAAGAGGAAGTCAAAGGGGAGTCCAAAGAGGACTCTCCAAAAGATATAAGAAGAGGATTTCTCAAGGGAAACCCTTAAGAGGAAAAGATACGAGGACAGAGGAGAAAAAAACCCTCAAGAGGAAGACACTCAAAAGGCACAAAAGCACACAGAGCAGAGCTTTCTTTGCAGGAATAACAGTAACAAAAGAGTTTGAAGAAGGATCTCTACAAATGGAGAATACCAGGTGAACCCTCAATATGGCCACCTCTTTTTTTTTCTTGATGCTAAAACCTCTATGAGGTATCTCGTAATGCCTACATGGGATCTGAGCAACCCTAATGAATAAAAAATATATATTTTATTCAAAACATCTGTTCTTCTTTTAATCTTTCTTCTTAATCAGAGATACTTCTCCCAAATAGGGAAGATAATTAACAGTCTGAGTTTACTCAGATTGGAAGGATAGTCCCCCACACAAAGCAATAAACTCCATACAACAATGGAGGAAATTTGAAAGCAAAGAACAAATTTTGCGCTTACAGTTCGTAAGACCTGATCTCTACGATCCAAGATCTGAGCCTGCTACTCTACCAAAGTGAGATCCTCCCAAATCTCCAACGGATTGAGGTTAATCACATGTGAAGGATCTGGTATATACTTCCAGAGCATGGAGACATGGAAGACCTTGTGAACTGCTGCCATGTGGGTAGGTAGAGTGACTTGGTAAGCTACCTCACAGAGTCTAGTGGTGATCTCGAATGGACCCATATATCTAGGTCTGAGCTTATCCCTCTTGTCAAATCTCATGATTCCCCGACTCGGAGAAATCTTCATAAAGACTTGATCCCCAACTTGGAATTCCAAGTCCCTATAGCGAGTGTCCGCATAACTCTTTTGTCGACTCTGGGCAGTTTTTAACATATCCCTGATGATCCTGACCCTATCTGCGGTCTGCTCGATCAACTCAGGACCCAGAATATTTCGCTCCCCTACTTCATCCCAGTATAGAGAAGAACAACAACTCCTCCCGTACATAAGCCTTGAAAGGTACCATCTGGATGCTTGCCTGGTAACTGTTGTTGTAGGCGAACTCAACCAACGGCAAGTGATCCTCCCAACTGCCTTGAAAGTCCAACATGCATTCATGGAGCATGTCCTCTATAACCTGGTTCACCCTCTTGGTCTGCCCATCAGTCTGAGGATGAAAGGCAGTGCTAAAGTTTAGACGGGAACCCATAGCACTCTGAAACATCTTGCAGAACTTGGAAGTAAACCTAGGGTCTCGATTTGAAACGATATTCATTGGAACCCCGTGTAACCGAACTACTTCCTTGATGTACAAGGCCACAAGCTGAGTCGAATTACACGTAGTTCGAAAAGGTAGGAAATGCACAGACTTAGTCAAGCTATCAACAACCCAAATAGCATCAGAGTTTCTTGCCATCCGTGGTAAGCCAAATACGAAGTCCATTGGAATGTTCTCTCACTTTCACTTGAGAATAGGGAGGGGGTGTAAAATACCAGTTAGTCTCTGATGCTCAGCCTTCACCTGCTGACACACCAAGCATCTAGAAACATACTCTGCGACTTACCTTTTTATGTTCCTCCACCAATAGTGCCCCTTGAGGTTCTGATACATCTTAGTACCCCTAGGATGCACTGTATACTTGGACCGGTGGGCTTCGTCCATGATTTCATGTTGAAGCTTCTCATCTACCGGAACACACAATCTTACCTTGAATGTGATTGCACCACTCCCATTGAAGGAGAGCTCCTGACTGCCACTACTAATAGACTTGTCCCTGTAAGCAAGTAATTCAGCATCCGAATCCTGTGACTCTCGGATCAAATTCAGAATATAAGGCCTAACAGTAATGTTAGCCATGACTGGTCCAAAAGTAGGTGAGCCATGGACACAAGAGGCTTCCTGTTTAGAGCGTTTGCACCACGTTTGCCTTACCCGGGTGGTATTGGATAGAGCACTCGTAGTCTTTCAAGAACTCTATCCATCGACGCTGCCTTAGATTCAGCTCCTTCTGGGAAAACAAATACTTCAAGCTCTTGTGATCTGTGAACACATCAAACTGTTCCCCATAAAGGTAGTGCCGCCAAATCTTCACTACAAACACAATTGCGGCAAGCTCCAAGTCGTGTGTAGGATAGTTCTTCTCGTGGTCTCTCAACTGCTGAGATGCGTAGGTGATGACTTTCCCGCACTACATAAGAACACACCCTAGCCTGATCTGTGACGCATCACTATAAACTACGAATCCACCACTCCCCTCGGAACTGTGAGGACTGGGGCCGTAGTGATTTTCTTCTTCAAATCCTAGAAGCTAGACTCGCACTTAAAATTCCAAGTGAACTTAACATTTTTCAGCATAAGATAGGTAAGCGGTGCCGCTAAGCTGGAGAACCCCTTGACAAAACGTTGGTAGTACCCTGCCAGGTCGAGAAAATTATAAATCTTGATAACACTCTTCGGCCTCTCCTAGTTCATCACTACCTCAATCTTCGTAGAGTCAACTGAGATATCCTTGGCAGATACCGTGTGGCCAAGGAATGCCACTTTCTCTAACCAGAACTTACACTTGCTAAACTTAGCATACAGGCTATGCTCTCAGAGAATCTCAAATGTGAGGCAAAGATCTCTATCATGATCATCTCGTGTCCTAGAGTACAAAAGGATATCATCCATAAAGATGATCACACATTGGTCTAGAGACGGCCATGAAAGCTGCTGGTGCGTTCGTCAGACTAAAAGGCATGACTAGGAACTCATAGTGCCCATACTGAGTCTTGAAGGCAGTCTTGGGAACATCTTCGGCCTTGATCTTTAACTGAAGATAGCCAGATCTCATATCAATCTTCGAGAAGAACCGTGCTCCTTTCAACTAGTCGAACAAGTTGTCTATCCGAGGCAATGGATAACGATTCTTGATCGTGACCTTGTTCAGTTGCCTGTAGTCGATGCACATCCTCATCGACCCATCCTTCTTCTTCATGAAGAGCACTAAAGCTCCCCATGGTGACATACTCGATCGGATGAAACCAAGATGTTGTAACTCCTCAAACTGCTCCTTCAACTCCTTCAGTTTAACTAAGGCCATCCTGTATGGAGCTCTAGAAATCGGAGTCGTGACTGGAGCAAGCTCGATAGCGAAATCTATCACCCTATCTGGAGGTAAACCCGACAAAAATTCAGGAAATACATCCATATACTCGCACACAACCGGGATGGTTGTGGAGTCTCGTACCTCCAGGTTCGATAGACTTAGAGCTACTAGACAGACAATGTCTCTCTTCTGTAGCCCTTAGAAGTGAAATGGCTTCATGCCAACTGGTTAAAAGTTCACCATCTTCTTGAAGCACACCACATGCCCATGGTGAGTCGAGAGCCAATCCATCCCTAGAATGACATCAAAGTCTAAGTCTTGGAACTCAAGGATGATCAGATCGATTGGTAACTCATGTTGCCCAACTTGCACAATGCAACCCCGATACACCTTGTCTGCATCAACCAACTCGCCGAGCAGAGTCGAAATAGACAACTCCTGAGGTAATCGACTTGGCTCTGAAGCAAAGCTCTTGGCAAAACTAGGTGAGACAAAAGAATGCGTTGATCCAGTGTTGATCAACACATGGGGTAAGCATTCACTCACTAGTAAAGCGCATGTGCCTTAAAATTAACTAAGTGTCAAGCCATAGCAAACAATCTCGAATAATTATAAGTAGCATGTTCGTACACCCAATAGCACATACTTAAATACATTACAACAAGTTATAACTTTGACAACTTTGACTTTAGCGTACCTTGCACAACATCGTCAAATGCATGTACGTCCTGCTTCGTCATGGTGAAGACCTGGCCTTGATTCACCTGACGAGGCGGTTGTGTGGGCAATGAGGGCCTAGATGCCTGTGAGGACCCTTGTTGCGAAGCCTGCCTAACTAGAGGTCGGCTACCCTGAGATTGAGTCTGGGCCGGTTGCTGGCGACATGGACAATCTAGGATCATATGCTCTTGCTAACCACAATGGAAGCAACCACTAGATGCCCTCTGACACTGTCCAGCTTTGTGCCTCCGACCACAGTATGTGCACTCCTCAAAAAATGATGAAGAGGACATGGGCTGCCCATATCGAGTAGCCTGCATAGTAGTCGAGCGAGGAGCCTGTGCTGAAAAAGGCGGCCTCTGAGCCTGAGGTGCAAAAGGAGGCCTCTGCGACTATGCTAGCTCGGAAGTCTGATACAGGGCAGTCCTAGCCCTCTTCTTAGGCTGTGCTGAGCCACTGGACTGGCCTCGAACCATATCCCTCCTCTTGAAGAAGTCCTCTGAGTTAGTCTCAGCTAACTGGGCCTTGTCGTTCACCTCTGCATATATCTCATGTCGAAACATTGATACCCTCTCTCTCAAATAGCACTTTAAGCCCCTTTCGAACTTTTGGGCTTTCATAGCCTCTGTGGCTATCATGTGCGGAGCAAAGTGAGACATCGCCGAGAACTTGGCCTCATACTCGGCCACAGACATATTACCTTCCTCCAAGGTAATAAATTTCATCTCCTTTTTCTCTCTTACTCCGACTGGGAAGTATTTCTTGTAGAATACATCAGGGAAATATTTCTTGTAGAATACGTCAAGAAATTCCCCCCATAACCACTCTTGACCCAGTTGAGTCAAGTCTCTCGTCCTCATGGCGGATCACCACTAGTGGTCTACCTCACCTTCCATCACAAAGGTGGCCCATGAAACTCTCTCTTCCTTAATAGGCATCAAAACTGCAAACAACTTCTCTAGCTGCATAACCCAAGCTTTTGCCACCATCGGGTCTATGCTACTATAGAAGACAGGAGGCTCATCCTCCGAAAAGCTTCAACTCTTATCTGTGCTCTGTGTGGAGGAGGTGGTGGTACAACAACAGGCATGGGAGACGGCTGCCTAGCTGCAAGCATGACCAAAGTCTCTATAATAGACGTAAAGGCCTGAGCAAAGTCGGGCTGCTTATTCTCCAAAGGAGCATTACCTCCATTTCCCCGAGTCTGGTATCCTCGACCTCGGTTATCACATCTCATGGTGTATCCTGAGAACAACAGTAATCCATAAGTCTAACTTGGAAACCTGATGGTATCAACATTTCTCATCACAGTTGATACGGCATACATATCTACACATAATAGCATCGTAGTACAGTTGATATTCTTAGTGAAGCTAAGAAACTAGGTTCAGTTGATTTATCAACTGGTTATAGACAAAGACTAACTGGTAGTCTCTATTTGGAATACGACTCCCTATACGGACCTAATGCCTTGGGATCTGATACCAACTTTGTTGCGCCCCAAAATTCCACCTAGGAGTCAGGTGTAGCTTTGTGCGTAACTATCTTGATATAACAAACCATCCTGTACAATCAACAAGGCTTGATACATCGGAAGCTTAAATTTCTATCTTATAACATAATTTTATTCCAAAACATATACAATGTGACAAAAGAAAAGTAAGAGTGAACATGCTCACTCATCAAAATACAGATACATATCACTCACTAATTACTGCTCAATAGTATGCCTCATAAGGCCACCTGTCTAAGTCTTTTCCCTCTTCAAGATAACCGCCTATCGGCTCTTCAACATACTCCTCTTCGACCCACGGCACTAGAGTGCAGATGTCAAATGGACCTGTCGACATCAAAATGTACGACTGAGTATTGAAACACTCAGCGGGTACCAACCACTAGCTAACCATGTCATAAAACAATAGCATGCTAATAGTTTATCGAAATCGTAGAGCATAGAGCATAAATCAAATGTGCATCATTTTCCAATAATTGCCTTAAGAGCATTCGTATGAAAACATAATGTTATGAGGTCTTACGAGAATCAATAGCTTATGAGTTTGTCTTATGAGTTCTTATGAGGTCTTATGAATTTCTTATGAGCATGGAGTACTTTGAGACTTATGAGATCCGTAGAGCATGTGAGATCCTTAGAGACTTATGAGCGATCTTAGACATTGAGATCCTTGTGAGCATGGGTAACTGATCTTAGAAACCAACCCAAAGTTTGCCATAATCACTTATGAGCTCTTATGAGTTTTACTTAAAACATTTCTTATGAACTTAGAAACATCCAACTTATGAGAAATCCGATTCATGCGAGATTTGTGTACATGTGAGACTGTGAGCATCATTATATATATTCTTAGAAAGCTTTAAATCATAGAGGCATCATCACATAATTTCATTCATAGTAGTAGCTTAGAGACAACAAACTTCATTAATAGAATTCATAAAAACCATAATTTGAAATCATATTTTTCATTAAGGAAATACAACAAAGAAAACTAGTAGAAGATATCTACCTTTTGAATGATTGATTTCCTTCAATCGAGAGCTTTTAGAAAGCTTGAGGGATCAAGATCCAAGCTTCAAGAAGCTCGTGGAAATCTGGAAACAAGAACAAAGCTTCACTCTTGCTCTTAGACCCCAACCAAGAACTAACCTCAGAGAAATCTAAGCTTGAGGAATCACTTTGAATTCAAAATTCAAGCTTTAGAACATCAAGAAAACAAGGACTCTTCCTTTGATGGAAAACACAAACTCAAGAACACCTTGAAGAATCCTAGCTTCCCTTTCAAAATCCCCAAAATTATCTTCCCTTAGAGTTTGAGTAAATCAAACCCACGAATTTGTGTTCTATTTATAGGCCAAGGATTTCCAAAAACCCAAAAGACCCTTTTCAAAATATCTCCCATAGGTCGGTTACGAGTTTCAAATCAAAATATCCATTTTCCGTGTCTGATTCGTTGACGAGTGAGAAAACCCTAGACATAGTCGTCGACGAGTGGAGCTATACAACTCTCTGTTTCAATACTATTTCTTGCAGTCGTCGATGAGTGAGAAACACCCAGGTGCACTCGTTGACGAGTGGACCTTGATTTTCCCATGTTTTGCTGTTTTTCCCATTTTTCTCACTTGGACCACTTACCTATTTTATTTTTAATAGTCATAAACCTAAAAGAGCATACTCTAAGACTCTCACACAAATTACCACATATTAAACACTAAATTTAAATGTCAAAACCTTGTTCTTCATTAATGATACCAAGAACAACACAAAGAGGTTTCATACCTCAAAACACTATTCACAGCATGAGGATTTGGTTCCGGGGTTCTACAACATGAGATGGGAAAAACTCCTTCATCCCCTCATCTTCCCCTCTCATGAAGCTGACTCCTTTTTTTTTTGTGAAAAATATATTTTTGATTGCTTATGATTTACATTACCCTAATCTTAAAAAGATGTTTGTTTGATTTTTCTTCACTTCCATTATTCCTATAACTTTTTCGCAATACAAAACAATGATTAATGAGGGTTTTATGATAAATTTAATAGAAGTGTTTTTGAGAAAAATGAAAAATTTGCAAAATTCTGAGTTTTTATTGAGTTTTTGCATGCGGAATTGATAACTGTTGGTACAGTTGTATTGACCATGTCGCTAGGTTGATACACCCATGTCAATACCGATCGATACATGTCGATGCCAGTCGATATTATTGTCCATACATGTACATATCATCTTCAACTTTGGAATACGACTAGTATCGATCCAATTTTTTTGAGTATCGATAAACCATAAAAAAGTAAAAAAGAAAATACCTATAAAACCATATAACAAGGAATTTAAGGTTTAAATTTTAAAATCTATTTATACAATGGCTCTATCCAAAAAAAAAATCTCGGGGACCTCACAATATTTACTTTTAGTACATCTTCACAAAACAATTAATTTTTTTAATAAATGTACATTGCCCCTCCCCCCAAAGAAAAATTCCGCCCCTGAATGCTCCAACCAGGATAGCAATTATCTACACTTACCCCTAACATTATTCCACACGCAAACCAATAGGTAATGTCTGCTTAGCACTAGATGCTGCGGAATATTGTCATCTCACCACCCTCATTTTTTTCTATGGACTTCTAACACATTCAAGGAAAAAAGCTTCCACTTCGAGTCCTACTGGGCTTACACTTCCAGCAGTCCGACGGGCATGGTTGCCTCAACAGTTCAAATGCTTTTCATGGAAGGCAAATCAAGTAACTTCCACTTCTATTTTATTTTTTCACATGGGATTTACAATTTGGAAATGTTGAGAAAAAGAAGAAGAAATGATGGATACAATGTTTCTTAAGCAAAGGGCTTTCTAGAATTCTAGGCATGGTGGTGAACTGCTCATTGCACTGGATTTTCGACTACAGGCTCATCGGAAGTTTCTTCTGGGTTGGCTTCATTCCGGAACCGTTTCTGACATGGAAGTTGTTGAAATTCGCTAGAGTCGGTGACTTTTTGCTTTTTTGATGGGAGGGACAAGGAGTCGTCAGATTTAGAATCAACTTGTTGGGGCGAGGCACATGCAGATGGAGATAAAGGCGCGAGTTCAGAGTCTGGCAGTGGGTTGGTCACCGATGGCTGGCTGTGTGATGAGATTAAGCTGCTGCCAGTCTTCTGCTGTTCTTCCATAATCTTCTCCAAATACCTTGCATGTTCCTCTATACGCAACTGAAGCACCCTCTGTACCTGCACAAGAAGAAAAAAATTCATCACCACAAACGGAAAAAAAATAATAATAATCAAAATAATGAAAAGCGTGCCAATGGCCATTGCCAAACCAACCAAATTCCATGGAGCTGATAACTTTTCTTTTTTTCAAAAGGAAAAAAAAAGCAATTATGAAGATTGAGGAATAAAAAGAATATGATCATACCAGAATTGAGCATGGTTAAAATAGCTTGTGTACTATTAGTTAAGAAGATGAACAATCCTGAGAGTAGAATTTGCTAAAACAGTCAACAAGTCAAATATTCCATGAATTGGATTGATTTACCTCAAGCTGTTCATGTAGCTTTTTCTGAACTTCCACTTGCATACGCAGAGCGTCTGTGATTTGCGAGCCCCTATATAGCAAGAATGAGAAAGAGAAGAATGATCATTTGTCAATTTGTGTGATTCAACCAATTAGAATGTAGAAAAGGGGGGATGATAGTGACCTGTTCATCCGTGCATCAGTTTCATTGCTGGCTGGGGCTGCCTTCTTTTCTTCAGAGCTGGAAGTCTTCTTGTCTTGAGAATAAAAGGATAAATAAAACAGTGTACATGTTGAGTTTCACAAAAATAGGCATTTTTACTGCTAGAATAAGTTGAAAGCAAAATCAGTATCATTCCAGTAACAAATTTAAGAACTTAATAAAGTAAAACTTCCTAAAAATAACAGAGAAACAAGCAAAAGGAACTATATGCATTACCATCAATATTCTATAGTATGTTTACCTTGACAGCACAAGGTAGTACATTATGCTTACAGCACCAGTGGGAAAAGTGCTTTGGTACTGGTTAAATGCTATGAAAGGGTTACAGAAGGATGAAAGGACTCAAATTAAGGTAGTGAGAAAAGATTTGAAATCACACGTGTTAACAGAAGATATGGCTCTACAAAGATTGTAATCGAACAAGATTCAAATAGTTGAGCTAAGTTGGACCATAAGCAAAACTTCCTTTCTGTAATAATCTTTTACCTTCTTTCTTCTCTGGAATATACTTGGCAAGTCGGTATTTCTGCAAAACATGGATGCATGAGAATGTAAGCTCCAATGGAAGAATAGCAACTAATACAATTAAGATCTAATCCACCAAATAAATCCATGACGCTACCTGCAAGTGGCTTTTCACATGGTAGATGGTCAAACCCTCAACATTCATAAGCTTCAATATACCCTTTGGAGTGGCTTCTACATTTCATAGTGAAACTCGTGAGATAGAAACAAAAACCACAGAGGTTAATTTTCCTAGTTTGTAAAGTCCATGTGTTTTAATACCACATGCCAGGACTCAAAACCTGTTTTCACCCTTGACCACTAATGCCTAGCAGAGGAAAAAAAGGTCAATTTGCTTACTGTCAGCTCCATCAAGCTTGTTAACAGCCTCTATGAAACGCTCATGGAGCTCAGGTGTCCATCGCATTCTTGGCTTGTGTGCAGCAGAAGCCCCAGGAGAGGGTTGGCTTGAATCCCCATCAATAAGTGGGACGATGGAGTGATGATTCTGATTGCATTCTGATCCAATGACCTGGACTGATGAAGTTTGAGGTACTTCATATATTTCCTACACAAAAAGAACATCAATATCCAAAGAAAGATGCCGAGACCAAAGTGATACATACATACATATATATATATATATATTCCTGGACATTAATGTGCTCATGGGGGGTATAACATAAGGCAGTCTATCAATGGAATAGAAGCACATATGGAAAGCGTGCAGGCGAAAAGACCCATTATTTTGGTTGGCTCCTTGAGATCTTCTATCCCAAATTTGACCCAGTCAGACAATCCACCATGCGATCCATCCCAATCTTCTGGAAAATAACAGAAGTAAGTTGGTTGATTGAATGATTAGGATCATTTTGGCATAGAAAGTCTCCTAAGGAAGATCAACGTCACGATGACGGTCATTTTGTACTCTATATGAGGCACTTGAGAGTTTAAATAAAAATGAACAACACATAAATTGTTCCTTTTAGCACCTCACTTGCGAGAAAAATGCAATCAGATGTAGCTAAAATGTACTCACATCAATCCTGGGATTTTCTCCGTTGTCGGTTATAGCTATGTCAAGTTCTTCAGACAAAAACTGTAGCTCCAACTGCTCAGTAAGTGTTAAACCATCGCTCACATAATTCACACCGTGAAAGCTACCATCCAAAGCATCTCCCGGAAAATTAAGAAAGTACTTCATCCGATCCTCAGAGCACTCCTCATCACATCGATTGCTTAAATCCCCACTCAAAAGCAATGGAGATTTTGATGAATAGACAGCAGAAATGGGCTGGTTGCATGTCAGGGGATGTGGGAGAAAGGGTAGATTTCCAAGCTGCCGATGGGTTTCAGAGCTTGTTGAAGATGACATGTATAAACTGGAACAAAATGTAGAAGACCGAGAAAACATGCTCTTAGGAGATTGGAGATGAGAAGCAGAAGACATGGGGTTTGAAGTTAATTTCTGGGGTTGGAAAGGGGATGCTCGCAGGAGATTGGGGGAATTGAATGATTCTGTTTGTATATACAAGGACGGACATGCCGACGAACAATCACCGTCCAAGAAATTTCGTCCCTTTGATTCAGCATTCATGAAACTATGAATTGGGGAGGGAGCAGTACAATAGGTTTGTGTCACTACTTCAGGAGATTCACTTTGTTTTACAGAAATGATACAATGGCGATTCATGGTCTTCAGTGACGGCTAAACTGTTCATCCACTCTTTCAAATTGAAAAATTCAATATGCTACATTCCATTAGGAGGCCTTCTATAATGGTCATTTCGAAAATGAGGGATACTGGTGAATAACAAGTAACCACATGCAATTTCAGGATTTGAGTTTTTCTACAAAGTCCATCATAAACTACAATCCTCTCTGCATGTCTATACTAAATTCATAGTTCAAGACCAAAAACAAATATTCCAATCTTCTTATCTACATAATTCATGTGTCATCAACGAAATTTGTCCATGTGAGTAATCTGAAGCCCCTCAACAAGGATTCTTCTTACAGTTCAATAGCGGAGAGAAACTAACCCACATGTTACTTCAAACTTAGAGGATGAAGGGTTCATATCAAACCAAACCATCATAACATGGGTATAAGAAGGATAAATACGAGATCCTTCTCTGGTACAAGACCTGTAAAACAGACTGCCAGTCAAGTGATCAGAATTGTCACATCTAGAAACATCATCAACTGAAACATAAAACTCACAAGAAAAGTTGTTACTTTCATCGATAACACAAAGGTGAGTTTATTTTTCTAGCTCGGAAAACTATTTGCATTAACCATCAATAACTGACTGATAGGAAATTGTTATTAACGACACCAAATTCAACCTATCAGAGCCCAACCATGACTTGATCTAAAAGACCCCCCTCCGAACAAAAAAGAAAGCAACACAAAAAAGGAAAAAAAATGGAAGTAGTAGTTACGAGATATGTAACCACTATTACTTGCCAGGGCAACAAGTTCACAACATGATTAGCATACTTAATGAGGAATTAGCATTAATCTCCATATTGACAAAACAAACATCAATGGAGCCTCCCTTGACGACCCACCAAAGCCCAAATAACATCTGCATGTTTCAGTTTGCCACTGTAGACTCCATTACTTTAAAGTAGGAACATGCAACAAAGTAATTCAAGTTATGTGGATCACGGAAAGTAGACATGACATGCTACAATGGTTGGATCTTTGTTGGGTCCACCAAAAATCAACTTGGAGGAGGTCGGAGAGACATTGGGGGTGATCCATAATCTCCAAAACCTCAATAGCTTGTATCTCAACTTTCTTAAAAATTTGATCCTTGGTCTCTGGTTTAAAAATAGTAGTGCAAGAAGTATTAGGTAGTGGATTTGGACATGTTTTGATAGGATATTGTGCACCTAAATCAATTCATATTGGGGCATGGAAGACTGGCGATACTCCTAGCAATGTTTTGCCACTTTTGACTTGAAAAAGGTATAAAAGAAGAAGTCGAAGAGAACACTCAGTGTTTTGGGTGAATTTTCGTTTAGGTAAAATATTCTTTTTTGCGCCTATGATCCTTAATGGTGTGGGTCCACTATAACCAAGCATGATCTTCAAAATGCTTTCTTTTTGTTGACTCTATGTTTTTTCAAGAACAGAGAATGCTACCCTTTTTAGAGAGCGTTCTGAATCTCGTTCACATTGCATGTGAGAATTGCGGCCAAGAAACCGTAACTGTTTTTTTTTTTTCCAACCAATGGTACCATGGTATCCACAGTCATATGTATGGATACCTAATCTACCATTTGGTCTTCAAGTATTTGGTTAGATTTTTGGAACTGCTTCGATGTGTAGACCCATCCATTTCAATCTTCATGGCAAAATGGGGAAAATCAATGCCAACAGTGTGGGTTTGTTTTCGGGTGTCTTCTGAATTCCGTCAGTTGACATTGGGTGTCCATGCATGTATTCTTCTAGTGTCCAAAAACTCCATCTAGATGCCTCATCGTATTTTGCTTCAACTATAGATAATTTCTTCAAGATCCCAGCTAGAACCGGTCCCAGTGGTTCTCTTTGAGGGGTTTGTATTCGACCTCCATTTTCTAAAATTGGGTCAGTAGAAATTTAAACCTCGCACTTCAGCTTGTCCTTCTCATCCGAACCCAGACCCTATTTCTGTTTACAGAAGGCCTCCTTATTCCCTTTTGGAGGGAATATGGCTGATACAACGGGAAAACGCTCAAAACTATTAGCAGGTGTGCGCATAGCTATCACCTGCTCTCCTCACCTTGGACTAAGGCATATACTTGATTCAATGAAGGCAACTCGTCGTTACTCAAAATTTGAACTCCTGATAATTTAAATTTTATGTTCAACCCTGCCAGGAATTCAAAATTATATATGCTATGTCATTTTTCAGTACTGTTCCCCATCTATGTTACACATTGGCTGAAATATCTGATAGTGGCCTTAACCTTTCCCACATAACATGAAGGGTAGGAAAATAGTCAAAATACTCAACGAAAGACTTGTCTCCTTGTGGGAGATTAGATATTTCTTGACAGAACTGATAGATCCTTGTAATATTACGAGCCTGAGAAATGTCTGAGCTGCAGAATCCTAAATCTCCTTAGCTGTCCGAATGAAAAGAAAACCACAAGAGAGCTGTGGGTGCATAGAGTAAAGCAACCATGATATGACAAATTGACAGTGAGATTTTGACTCCCATTTATCATAAGAGGCATCAGATGTACTAAGCTAGTAAGCTCCACTACTCTCCCAGTATCATACCTAATCTTTCCTCGACTATTCGACCATCCAATTTCACGGTTATAATTAGCATGCTAGTGTTCTCCAGTGGAGGGCCCACATACGCCGGAAACCCTGGGCTATTAGTACTTGACATATACCATCCATGCTGTGACTCCCTAACATATTAGATAAGAAGACTTTATGATGCCAAAAAACACAACGTTATGCCTTTGATTACTTATAGATCATTTAAATTAATAAACACTTAGGCTGATCTGCACCAAATAGCCCTCAAGCCAGGCTAATCTACACAAAAACAGTCCTCAATTGCAGTTATTGATCTCCAAAGCTCAATTACTTCTCATCTACTAGGACTACATAGTCCAATGCTGTCAAAAAATTGAGAGGAGGGAGGGGCGGAGTACGGTCAAGAACTTCTATAATAAAGACTTGTCACTAACGTACGGTCAAGAACTTCTATAATAAAGAGTTGTCCCTAACAATGGTAGTTTGCCTCAAATTTCTCGTAGCAGTTAAAGCATAAGCCCTTTTCTCAACATTCCTTCATTTCGACTGCTGTGAGCCTTTTGAGAGGCATCTTTACAGCTGTAGAGTCAGATATGTTATGTCCACATGGGGGAATATGTAGAAAACCTATCTGAGTAGACTCTTCTTGTACATATGCCAAAAGGTTTGTACTATAGTCACAAGCTGAAACATCTTTATGCCGACTTGAATATCATCTTTGAGAGCCAAGACGAAACATCCTACTAAAAAGGATTCAGGAAAATGTACCATATGGTTGACTAACCTTTTATAGATCAAAACTGAGGAGCTCTGCTATAACTTTAAAAAGAGCTTCACTCAGTTCTTTGTTGTCCGTTGTTCACAATCTGTACATGTGAGAATTGTGGCCACAAAACCATACCCAAGATTTTTTTCATTAAATGGTACCACGGTATGGTATCCCAGTTAAATGTATAGATCGTAGTTGCAGGGAAGTTGTGTCCAGGGTAGGATGCTCGCTTTCATGACTCACATCCTACTTAATGGTCAAAGAGGGCTATGTATGTGGGACATGATGAGATAAATAAACCCGAGTCTACAGCCTAAAGTTTTGACCCTAAGCAAGTATCCTATAGGATTGGGACCTAAGGCGCCTAGTTTTGCACACATCTCATATATGTCAAAATTTGAGGTATGACTAGCCATACATTTCTCGCTTCTTGTTTCTCAATACTTTTCTAAGTCTCGCTTCCTGCTTCCTGCTTGCTCTTGCTTTTGTTTTGTTTCTCATTTTCGCTTCTTGCGTTGGTAACTATGGTATGTATGCCAGATCTACCATTTGGCCCTCAGGTATTTGGTCAAACTTTTTGAACGGCTTCTCGTGTACACCCATCTATCTAGATCTTTACTGAAAAAATGGGGAATATCTAGACGAACAGTGTGGGTTTAAAATTAAACCCATGTCTTTGATGTCCCTCAATTTGAAATTGGGGGTCCGTGCATGTTTTCTTCTCGTGTCCAAAAACACGATGCAACTCGACTCAAACCCAACCTGCTCCTCATGGTACTCCAAGAGGGATCTGTATTGCGCCTCCATTTTCTCAAATCGGGCACCATACTAGTCGTTTGTCACTGTTCCATGGTTGGTTGCTTTGATATGAAATGGTGTGCTTCTTGTGATCACACAGTACAAAGATCTTAAAATCAAAATAAAAAAGAAAAAAGAAAAGAGAGGTCGAGAAAAATGGTCCTCCTAAACACCCTTTTTGGGGATTCTTTGATTATTCAAATAATAATATTTCGAAAAGACTACAATAACCCATAAACCAGTCTCCTACTAATTAGGAGATAGTATATAGTGACACGATTAATACAAATAACCAACTAGTAATAGCTAATAACAAGTCGATAATAGCAGGTAAGTAGTACATAAAGAAGACGACTTGGGGAGGTGAATGAGCAAACTCAGTTGAGAGATGATAAAAGTAGGTATAATTCAAAAAAATCTAAAACAGCATATACCACCATCAAAGCACAGAGAGTGAGAGAGGAAGAATATTCCTTTGCAGTTCGGAATCTAATTAGAGAAACAGAGGAACATATAGAGAAAACCATGATTATGAAAGAGATACAAGCGAAACGGAACCTTTGCTTAAGGAAAAAGGCAAAAAAAAAAAAAAAAAAAAATCAAAAAGAAGAAGGAAAGAAGACATACCTGAAATATTCTGAGAGAGAGCTTCAACTGCAAAGGAAATGATTCTTAATAACCAAAATAAACGTCCAATTCCAGAGGGATAGGAGATTTCCTTGTATCTAACGTCTCTCTCTGGCTGGGCTGGGCTGGCTGCACTTAGACCTCCTCCTCCTCCTCGCAAAAGCCAAATTCCAAAATAATAACATAACAAATACTCTAAGAAGGAAGTCAGAAGGCCCACGGCTCTATCCTCTATCAATCAACGCTTAATCCTAATTATTTGGCTCCCCCGCTGACATCATTATAATGTCAAAATGCCAATAATACCCCCTCCGCCTTCCCATGCGCCTGGAAAACACCGAACCGCTTAAACAAAAAAAATAAAATAAAATTGTATTATTAGTAAACTAAAGTTAAAACCGAATTGTTGTAGTTAGTGGTGGTGGGCTCTTTTATATTATAGGATAAGAAATGCTTTGTTATTTTCAAACACCACTAAATAATAAATATCTATTCTGAATCACTCCAAAGATGGGATCCTAAGGTCTTCTTTCGGTTACTCAACTGCAACAATTCCTTTTTTTTTCGGAGAATTGTGACGTTGTTTTGTTTTGTTCCAGGTGGTGGTGGTCTTGAGTCTTAACTCTCAATAGAGCCATAGAAGTTCACACACTAAAAACAACAATTAATAGTGGATAAATGATATCAATGCCGCATAATGAAATATCCTTAGCTAGCTTCAGAAGATTATAGAGATGGCATTCGGGGATGGGATGATTTTGAAACTGCTCTAATAAAGTAACACCCTGAGTAGGGGCAAGTGTACCTCTTGATAGTAGGGGGAGAGTCATGACAGTGAGTGTGAGCCCTTAACTAGAAAGCTAAATTATTGGAGTGGGACCAAACAAATGTGATTTACTTATCTTAGCACAGTGGGTGGGGCCTATATATAAATGTGCCCAAATAGCACATTAATCATTGATTCAAAAAGTACACTGCAAAATGAGCTATATATAACTGATTTGGCCTTTCTTTCTCAAGCCACCTAATCTTTGGGATTAGACATATACGGCATAAAATAAAATTAAAAAAAACATAGAATTTTGGAAAGAAAGAAGAGGCGGCTCATGGAAACGGGCAAGGGCCATCAGTTCCTTTACCTGATGTTGATGTATGGGTGGCCCCTCCTCAAACCCGTTTTCAACTTGTAGACTTGAGTATCCCACCTCTCATGTTCTTGTCCCAATTCAATCGCACTCTCAAAGTCTCTTTTCTCTTGTTAAAAAATTCTAACTCTTGAGTTACTATTAATTTTGTTTCCTTCTAAAAATCAAGGTTAGATGCTTGAACTCCAAAGAAGATCCAAAACAAGTGACAGACTTTAGAGCAAGTAAGACGGTGAAATTTTCTAATTTCCGATATGCAAAGAACTCAGATTAAACCATACCCCCATTCGTTAGAAGTTTGGGGACATAGCTTATGAATTCAACCACTTTATATTTTCTTCTCTTTTACATTTGAGACAGTAGTGTATTTATTTTATTTGCTATAAGCTTGCTCATATTCTAATTCAAACGAGGAATTATCATAATCTACTTGTGTCTATGAACTTGTTAGTTATTATGCTTTCATTTGAGATGATAACCTGTTTGTGTGTGTGCGTGAGTAGTGTGTGTTTTCCCTTCTATTACCTGTGGCTTTGCCTTGTGGTATTGTTACCTTGACCAAAAAAAATCAAAGTGTTTTAGTCCCACCTCGGTAGTTTACTATCACCCACTATAGCTCATAAAATTCCATGGCCCTCAAACAGATGGTACTCGTTTTGAGGTTCCTGTGGGTTGATTCTTCATGAGCTTAGTGGTTGCATGTGGCTGTTTGTGTGTGTGTGCGTGAGTAGTGTGTGTTTTCCCTTCTATTACCTATTACCTATTACCTATTACCTGTAGCTTTGCCTTGTGGTATTGTTACCTTGAAAAAAAAAAAATTTGAGATGATAACAATTATTGTTATCTATATATCATATAAATATAACCCTCTCTTGTGCACAAATCTACACGGCCATTTACCATGCTCCCAATATTTGCTGTTGAAAACCGTAGAATTTTTAAGTAATCCAACTTCTTAACTTTCACGGCGAGTTCTGCGACTAAGGATTAAGTGGCTTTAAGGTACTCAAATCATAAATTACTATGACAACTCTACTAAAAAGTCGTTTATTGGCTTATTTGTTTAAAAATACTTATATTTGTAAATTAGGGTGTTGGTAAATACGAATAAGTAAAATTATGTTTTCCTTTATAAATAGTACTGTTTTTTTCCTGAATTTTTTAGTCACTTTTTTCTTCAGAACTTGGTGTTATTGTTTTTGTGGGAAGTACTCAACGCACCCCCATTAAAATAATGGAATGGCATAAAATCATGCAAACCTTGGTGGATTTTTAATGCTTCTCCATCAGCTAGTACTAGATTATGACGATTGGGTTCAAGAGCAATGTGAGTATTCTCTACTGCCTCCAACACCACCGTCACCGCTGCTGCAATCGTCTTCACCAGCACCTCCATGGTGGTCAAATAATGAAGTTTTCCACCATATTTTTCAGAATACAATCAAACAAAAAATCTTTTACACTAAGCAATTTAGATACAAACAAATGGATCCTTGGATTAAAAAAAAATTAATTTTGAGCAACCAAGTCCTTGCATGTATTTAACACATGCAGGTTTTCATTAGTAGTGAGACCCCCCACGAATTGGTTGTTCTTTGAAGAATGCATGCATTACTTGTACTGGTTAAATATTCATTCCCTGAACCCCAGGAAAAACACTTATACTAACCTAACTCTTAACCCTTTTTTTTGCTAGGGTTAGGCAGACCCCTACTAGAGAGACACAGGCCGGAATCGATCCCAGGTCCTGATACGACGCCAAGCCAAGGGACTTTACCAACTAACTCCTAACCTTACACCTACTAACCTGGATAAATGATGACAGAACTAAAAGAGAAAAGAAAGTGATGAGAAACTCTTGATAGTAGGTACGATCGAGAGCTTGACGCCGGATTTGAAAATCCAATGACACCAACGCTCAAATGCTGGTGGGCCCCATTTACTTTTTAAAAACCATTGGATTTTCAATTATGTGGTTCAGCTCTCGATAGTACCTACTATCTGAGAGTTTTAAATCACTGTCCAAAGAAAAAAGATGTATGAGATTCCTGCCAAGAATTCATTGGAGTTTCATTTCCACCACCCTCTTTAAAAATCTACTTCAGAGTTGAAACCACCACATTCTCTATTATTATTATTATTATTGCTAGTTCCTTGTTCCAGTTATTTGGGGTTAGCCACAGAGCCTCATTTTCGGAAAATAATGTGTAATCAAATCAGAATATTATAATATGCATTGACAAAAAGAAAACATCATATTACGACCAGAAGATCAGGCCATCCTCAAACATAAAACATCTTACTAGAAACTAAAACCACACTACAATACCATGAGAAACACTCACTATTCTACCAAAAACAAAAGACAATCCCTTACAAGTCTCTCGATTTCTAGAAGGCTTCATTCTTTCATTGATAAAGCATCTACCCAACCTCAGCCTTCACCCTCCCTTGTAGACTAGGATTGCCATCTTTGAAACATGGAAGCACCTATCCAAACACAATCAGGAAAGCAATCTCAAAATCACAACACGATCAGAGGTGGTGCGTGAACAATAAATAGCTAAAGACACCATATCACTGGCATGGTGGGATGATGCAAACCAAGATATAGTAACCTAAAGACAAACACGAGAATAGACATCTGTAACAAAATTCTGATTAAGCCTATAATTCTTTTTTTCCATCTCATGGTTTCTCTCGCTGATTCCAACAAGGACCAAAATCAACATGTCAAAGACACTACATGGGATTGGCCCTATAAAGTAAGGGTAAATACTGAGGCTCCATTTGGTAAACAAGAAAATGCACGAAAAGAAAACGGAAAAAATAATATAGCATTTTTTGGCTAACCAAACTCAAAATGCCAAATTTTTTATTTTATTGTCCTTATGTGCATATTCCTGCTAACCAAATGGAGGCTAAAAAGAAACCGCTAGTGCAAGGATGCGGTACAAATTACAATATTATACTGGAAAACCATGAGTTTTCATTGCACAGATCAGTTCTTAATGGGATTTTAAGTTTGTAATAACCCTCACAATAAATGCAAACCTAAAACAGATGAAAGAAGGGGTTCAAATAAAAAGGAACATCAACTTTACCTAGAGAAATTTTCATGCCCAAAACTAAGATTTACCTACCATTGGGATCGCTCAAGTTCTTAGTTCATCCAAACTCACCATGTATACTGTCGGACCGAGAATAAACAGGCTTCAGTCTCGATGCGAGGACCGACCATCATCATAACTGTTGTTACCATACCTCCTCCTGTCACTTGATCGAAAATCTTCATACCTAAACCCTCTTGGCAGCCATCTGTCTATCCCTTTCGTGGCTTCTGCTTCCACGCCGTGCCTTCTGCTGCCATGCTGCTCTTCCTCATCTTTTCCATGTTCCTCTCCTTCCTCATCTCGTTTGTGCTTTCTGTTTCCACGCTCCTTTTCTTCATCCCTGACGTGCCTTATGCTTCCATACTCTTCCTGATCCCTTCCACGCCTTCTACTTCCATGCTCTGCTTCATCCCGACCATACATTCTGCCACTGCCTGGTTTGTCTTCTTCATCACCATAATGTCCTCCAGATCTATTCAAGCCTGAGTAATCTTCTCTCTTCCGATCATCTCTGTTCGTATATGCTCTACTATCTAACTTGAGTTCTTCTCTAATATCCTCCGGCTGCCCCCAATGCCCTGCTTCTCTACCTAAATTCCGATTTCTCGACTTTGACTCTGGTTGCTCATCGTGGTCCCTACCTTCAAGCTTTCTTTTCCCTCTCATTTCTTGACTTTCGTAGTTATCATTCCTCGTATCTCTCCTTGACTCATACCGATCAGTCTTCTCTAGTTTCTTCAACGTGTTCTTCCCTCCACTGACTAGATGGAAACCATCATCATTGTAAGGACCACTTCTTTCTTTTTTTCTAACATCACTTCCAACTGTCCTAGACTTGAAACCTCTCTCCTCTGCAGCAGATCCATGTCCACTTCTGCTACCTTTGTTATTCATGTAGTCACTACGTTCTTTTTTATTCTGCTCCACAATGGACTTCTTATCAGTTCTCCCATGACTGTAATCACTGGCACTGCTACCTGAATCACTTTTGCTGCTGCTCTCATCAGAGCCATCACTGCTACTGTTATCACTGTCATCAGTTGGAGAATCTGGTTCTCTTCCAGTTGTTTTGCGTCTTCCCACCGGTCTGTTTGCATTTTTCCCATCAATACCAGTATCAGAGTCATCCTCATCAGTATCATGCCTTCTACTACTCCTACTCTTCTCCATTTTTTCCCTTTTCCTTTCCCTATCAGGGTCAGATTCATCATCAACATCATACTCTCGGCTGCTTTTCCCACGTTTTTTGCTGTCATTTTTCCTCCAATTCTTTGTATCGGAATTATCTTGTTCTGTCCTGCCACTTCCACCATTGTAATACCCCTGTTTCTTTACTCGATTTCTTTTGTTTCCCTTTCCACTAACAGAATCTGATTCATCTTCAGACTCATGTCTTCTGCTTATTTTCATATGATGCTTTCCCTTTTGGATTTTATGGTCTTGTAACTCTTCATCCGAACCAGAATCATCATCTGAATCATGCCTCCTACGAGTATTTACATAATTCTTAGTTTCCTTTTTGGCATTTCCCTCACCAACATCATCACTATCAGAATCATTACTGTGATGCCTTCTGCTTTTCTTGTACATCTTTGAAGTTTTCCGCTTATTCTCCCTGCTACTGATACCAGAATCACTTTCCGAATCACTACCCCTGCTACCTTTTCGACACTTCTTTATCCTTTTGGCATGTTTCACGTCGTTATTTGTACCAGCAGAATCAATCTCATACCTTCTCTTTCTGCTGTCTTGCTTTTCATGGTGCTTTGACCCATCAAAGTCATCTCCACCACCTCCATTCTGCTTATTTTCAATCTCCTTTAAATCCTTCTTTGTAACATCTTCTTCATCTTTGAGATCTTCTACCATCCGCTTCTCCCTTCTATTGCTCTCTCTATCTTGATGAACACGTGAATATTCATCTTTCTTGTGTTGCTTGTGATCATTGTTTGGTTCATTTTTCGGGCTTTCTATTGGTTTCTTGTCGTCACTCTTTTCAGCATCTGAATCAAGGGATTTGTCCTGCTTTGTTTGCTCTTGGAGTTCAGATGTGTCATCTCCTCTAGTTATCCCAAGAGCAGCTCTTAATGTCTCCATCTGCCTTTCCTTTCTAGCAGCAATTTGGTGAGTCTGTGTATCTGAAACCCTGGACAAGCCACAGAAGTAATTTGCATAAATTAACTTTCTATTACAAACTGAAATAAACTAAATGATGTTCCATAACTACAAGACGAAAACATTATAACTGTCCAATGCACACCTCACATTCCAAAAACAGATAAAAGTAGCAATGTTATTTAGGTATCTTATAAACTGGCTGGAATTAGTATAACCGATCCTATAATAGAAAAGAAAGGGGGAGAGAAAAAGAGAGGAATAAGGGTGTCAACGGGATGAATTCAAGTCACAAAAACATCTTTTAAATTAATCATCTTTGAAATTAGCATTACTATTTAGAATTAATATATGTTCATTACTTTATTAGTTTATTAGTTTATTTGCTTTAATTCATGTTTTATTGATATTGTTTGATGAATTGTAGTTTGTAACATAGTTACCAAACACCCGTATTATACCCATATAGTAACCGTATGATAACTTTTAGGGAGGGTAGCCGTTTAAAACTCCGTACTTTTGCCGTGTTACGTGTTATACCCGTATCACCAAGGTTTAAAAAATCGCCGAAACCGTTACGTATCGCCCGATACGTAACGGTTTCGGTCGTAAGACACGTTCGCGATTCTAACGTTATAAAGGGTTCCAAAAATCCCTGAACTCATTCTAAAACATCATCTTTGCGTCCTCTCTTCTTCTCTACCTATTCTTGCCCTTTTTTCCTAAAATCTTTTTGTTTTTTTGTTGATTAACAACTTGATTTGGGGTTTGATTCATAGATTTGAAGGAATCCAAGGCAAGTTCTTCATTTCGGGTATGTTTCAACCCTCGACCCATCTAATTTCTTTATTTCTAAATTTTGAGCTTCATATTAACTTTAGAAGTATCTTGTTACTCATTTATTACATGTTTTTTTTTAATTTATTGGGATTTTTTGGATATTTTTTAAGCAAAAAAGAAAAAAATAAAAATAAATGGCCGAAACAGTGTCCAAAACCACGTTTTTAAACCTTGCGTGTTGCCGTATAATACTTATTTAATACACGAATTACATATTAAATGCGTGCAATACGCGTATTTTTGCCTTGTTAAAAGCATATTCCATATCAAAAGATTGTTATTAGTAAATATCATGATTTTTATTCATTTCTAATTATTAATTATTTTTTAATTTTCATGTGTTTTTACCGTATAGCACCCGTACTTCCCGAATGGATCATCGCAGTACTATACCCGTACTCTTACTTGGTAACTATGGTTTGTAATACATTATTTCGTGTTGTTAGCAACAATTTTGCTTTTATATTTAATTCATTTTCTTTTTAATCTTATATTACTACTCATATAACATTTATGATTTGAAGTATAATAATTTTTAAAATTAAAAAAATAAATTATCCTCCCATGTCACTGATATTTTTTTCCGGTTCGCTGTGTCCAACACCTTGTATCTGAGTCTGACAATGACAACTGTGTGTGTGTCTATGCATCATAGATTGAATATCGTCTTCATATATATGTCAGAGGTGGCATGGCAGCCCAACTAACTATAAATTACAGTTAGCTCCATTGTCAATTGAGGGGCACATGACATGTGTTTTTCAAATCCGATCGCCTGATCCTAAGGACATTCTTTTTATAGACATGTGACAAAAAATTAGCCTAATTTAATGTTTGTAGACCGTCTAATTAGACTCTAGTTGATTAGCATTAACCCGCTAAGGTTCATTAGATCCTACTTGGGTAAATGAAGTCAAAACCTCCAGGCGATGCCCAGGCAATCGGAGGTAGGCGTTGCTTTGGCAATGCCTTGACGACCAAAACTTACTTTTTCTGTTTAAACCATGGTTCAAAAATGCAAAAACTCGACTCGAAATTTAGCTCGGTCGAGTAACTCGGGAAATTAAAAAAAAAACTCGACTCGGTCTAACTCGGAATATATGTCATTCTACTAATAAAAGTACAAGGAGTATACTAAACTTTATTTGGATGTAAATACCCTTTAATTAATAATATTAACTTCTTAACATAAGGTATCTAATAAAAATATTAATAGAAGTAAAATTTGTTTATAATTCTTAAAAGTATAATTTGTTTATAATTCATATGTAAAAGTGGATTACAATTAGGTGGTTGTATAATTTGATTACGGAATAGCTACTTACTAGGGTTCTCTTCATTCTAAAGAAGCTCTTCTTTACCAGCTATCAGGTACAAATTTTCCTCTCTTCCCATCTCTCTCCGTTTGTTGTCTATTTGCATCAGGAAGTTTTTTTCATAAATGTTTTTATTCCCTTGAAGATCTCGCAGATTTGTTTGTCTTTGGCATAACAAACGCTATGGATTCAAGTATACTGTTCCATAGTGTTATTGCTATGATGGTTATTTATTTCTCCATCTATTTATCTTTATGAGTCATCTATTATGGTATTTTGAAGTTGCTCAACCTAGAAAAGATTCAAGGAGTTTCGCCTAAAAAGCGTAGCACTATTGAAGAAAGGGGCTTCTTCTGAAAATTTGCTACATGGACATCATTTTTTTTCAATGTTAATCATTTATAGACTGAAAAAGTTCTTTTTAGGTTATCAAGGAAGAATACAGGAGAAAAACGCCGGCCACACAAGCTCTCATGGAAACCCTAGATAGGGGTCTCTTCTCCGGTTTATTGCCGGCGATCTAGCCGTTTTCCGGCCTTATTCCATTTTTTGCGGTTGGATAGCATGGAGATCCCTGGTATGGATAACCCGGGTATGGGAGGATACACATCGAGGCAGCCTGATCACTCCTATCTTCAGGCTCTAAGAAATACAACGCCCTTCAATCCCCTACAGGTTAATGTTGGTGTTCTTGATGATCCACAAGTAAAGAAGAAGATTGCAAGCTTCCAAGGGAAACCGGCTCTATTTTTCTCTTCAGAAGAGATCGAAAAATTGGCTGCACCATTCAGATCTTCATTAATAGCCAAATGCTCGTATGATGGTAAGCCTTTCCTCGACACTCTAAAAGTTCATATTCAGAAGGTCCTCCACACTAAATTGGCGTTCTCGATTGGGATCATGGATCCTCATCATCTGTTCATCCGATTCGAATCCGAGACCGATTATCTTGTTGTTTGGCTCAAAGAGAACTGCTATGTTCAAGGTAAGTTGGTTAGATTTATCAAGTGGACACCGTATTTCCAGTCGGGTTCTAAGCCGGCCATAATTCCTATGTGGATTAATCTCCCGGGATTACCTATAAATCTGTTCAACCATAAAGAACTTATGGCCATATGCAACATCGTGGGGAAAGTTCTACTCATTGATGGCCATACCAGAATCATATCTCGGCCAAGCCTTGCGAGGATCTGTGTTGAAGTGGACCTTAGTAAAGAAAAGCTCTATCAGTTTTGGTTAGGACTGAGCACTTCGGGGCGATGGCAGAATATTATATATGAGAAAGCTCTCTCCTTCTGTGTTACTTGTAACAAAATCGGGCATCTGGAATCAAAGTGTAAAGTGGGGAAACGACAATCTGAGAACATGAACAAAAAGATGAATGAATCCATTTGTGGAAATATCACAGATCTATTACTTTACAATAAAGAGCCGAAAACTAAATGGGTTGTGAAGAATCATCCAGGTTCTAGTGATAAAGATGGTGAGGATAATCGTTTGCATGGGGTTGAAAGTTGAAACTATTGTTGAGGATATAGCAAATAACACTGGAAATCCAGTTGGAACAGTTGAGGATCTTATAAATTCTAATTTGGAGGTGCAGAATTCTGAGCAGGTTGAAGGGAGGGTTCACCCAGCAGACGATGTGCATGTTACTATGGATCTGGTTCCTTCTCTTGTCCCTTCTCTTGTCCCTCTCAACAATAGTATTATCTATGATGAGACCACGGGCGTGAACTCAGTCGTAGAAATTGCTGAACATTCTGATAGTGATTGTTTTTTTTAGAAAGATAACCAATCACCGATGGTGGATTGCATTGCCAATGAGCCAAATGGAAGGAATGGGGACTCGGTGTTAGAGAAAAGCCATGGAATCCTCCCATAAACTGTTCGTTATTGAATCAAAATCTTTTGACTTTGTTCGCTGTTCCGATGTGTATGGGTCCATATTTAGATGTATTGAGAGAGGTAATGGGTTTTCTGTGGTGGTTTATCTGGAAGAGAAGGGCTTCTGGTGGTTCCATAAGTTTATCCAGGAAGCCATTCATTCTCAAGCTTAGCATAAATACAGTTTCAAGAAGCTGACCTGTGCGCAATCATCCTTGTTAGTGGAGAGGCTTTCTAATGCTCATGGGGCCTTCATTAGGCTATCAGTCTTTCCACTCTCAGGAGCTCGTCATTAGGCAATCATCCTTGTCTATTGTAAATTTCAACAAAAATGCTGAATTGTAATAATGATCAGAGGTGCAAGTATTAAAATTTCAGGGTCAACGATGAGTAAGAAAGGAACCGAGAACATCTGAAGACAAGTTGAAAGCCATGGAATCCTCCCGTAAATTGTTCGTTATTGAATCAAAATCTTTTGAGTTTGTTCGCTGTTCCGATGCGCATGGGTCCATATTTAGATGTATTGAGAGAGGTAATGGGTTTTCTGTGGTGGTTTATCTGGAAGAGAAGGGCTTTTGGTGGTTCCATAAGTTTATCCAGGAAGCCATTCATTCTCAAGCTTCGCATAAATACAGTTTCAAGAACCTGACCTGTGCCCAATCATCCTTGTTAGTGGAGAGGCTTGCTAATGCTCATGTGGCCTTCATTAGGCTATCAGTCTTTCCCCTCTCAGGAGCTCGTCGTAGATGGCTGTCCTTCCCAGATGGAGGCAACAGGAGTGGTTGGTGTATTTTGGACAGGGCGATGGCTTATTTCAGTGGATCGGCTTCGTTGGCCGACTACCCTCACCCTCAGGCCATGGCTTTTAGCTCTATCTCTTCGGCTCGTCCTTGCCCTAAGCTGCCGACCAGCTCCCTCGGTCATGTTATCCCTGGGCAAGCTAGTTCTGAATATTCTGAGATCTGGGCTAAATCTTTAGTCTGTCTGTTCTTCCAGGCTGAAGGAGGTTGGCTGAGCAGAACTATGGAGTTAACCAAATTTTGCCTAGTGACGAGCAACCCAACCTGATCCCGATAGCCGACAATAAAGTGCTTATTACGGTCAAGAAGTTGTCCACCCTTGAGGCTCTAATTGACTCCGAGCCATGGCCATTAGCTTCTGGCGGATATGCCTTATTTAATCGGTGGCGCCCCGAGATCAATGGTGTTTCAGTTCCTGTTTCCGGCGATACCTGGGTGGGGATTTCTGGGCTCCCATTTCACCTCTGGTCTGAGTCAACCTTCTCTTTCATTGGAGATGCTTGTGGAGGTTTCATCGAGGCTGATCCTCTCTCTCTCCGGCTAGCAGACCTCCGAGAAGCTCGCATCAGGATCAATGTCCCCGACTTCAATGCCATTCCTAGATCGGTGTCCATAGATGACAAGGGCAAGGTAATCAAGGTAGTCATCAAAGTCCGTGATCCCGGTCAGGCCAGTTTCGCCGACGATCTGCTGGATTGCCGGAAAGTGTTTGTGGAGTCCGCTCATTTTTTGAATTTCAAATTTGGACATCATGGCGCTCTTCCATTGGCTGTGGGGGCACCAATCATCTGAGGAGTGAGAAATCTTATTGCCTTGAGCATCAATTGGAAGGCGGACGTAAGGGGAAAGTGTGGGAACAGGTGAGGTGTGTACCTGAGGTTCAGAGGCCTCGCCGACCAAGCAGACACTGACCTGGTTGTTCTGGGAAAGTAAAGACCAGCAGAGCTTCACTCCTTCCTAATGGCGTGTGTCAGGTGCTTGCCTTTGGCTCGTCAGGCCGCCATTGCTCAGAGCTGGAAGAGGGCGAGGTTGTCGGTAGTGATACGGGTAGGGAGGAGATGATGGGAGTGTTGGGGGCCGTAGCTTCCCAGGGTAACCATAAAGGGTTTTTTGCATCTCAACGTCAAGATCTTGCGGTCAGCGACCAGCCACGTGGCGAGGTGGATTAGCAATCTCCTAGGCTTCTTATCATGGACTCTGAGATGCGTGGTGTTGCTGGGCCCGTTTCTCAGCCCATCCGATTACCCGAGCAGTTCTCTTCTGGGCCTTTGTTAAGGCAGGTGGATCGGGGCTTGTGCCCTCAGTCTGGGCCTTTAGACCTCTCTCCGGGTAAGTGGGCATCTAGGGAGGCCGACCCGTTCCTTTTAGACCCGATTTTTGAGCAGCTAGGGCTCCCTTTGTCTACTCGCAAGAAGTGCCAACCCGAGGTGCAGGGGCCTTCCTCTTCGATTTTGTTTGGGGAGGAGTCGGTCTTGGAGCGAGCTCCAGGATCTCAGGGGGGCAGCAATACCAGCGGTTTAGCCATAGCCAAACCTATGGGATGTTTGTCGTCTGTAGCCGTCAATCCTTTGGGGGATTCTTCTGCGGCGATTTCGGTGGGGGTAGAAGGGATTGAGGTAGCTCCCCCAGCCAGGGCTGATTTGCATGGGTCGAGCGCCGTGTCAGTATCTCTCGCGCAGACTCATCATGGGGGGAGCTTTGCCGTGGTTTCCTTGCTTCAGGAGAATTCAGCTTGTCTGCAATCGTTGGGCTTGTATGGCTCTAGCCCTGTCATCTCGTCTCCTGCTCGGAGTTCCTCCCTTCGAGATTCGTGGAGCGAGTCAGATTCAATCGCTGTAGAATCCTTTTCAGAGGAGGGTTGTTTAGTCTTGTCTCATTTTGATTTGATTGCTGGAGGAAGTCAGCAAGATCATTTGGTGGTGGTCGATTGCGGCGAGAATACTAGGAAGGCTCTTGCTTCTGAGTTGGCGGGTTCCGACGCTTTGGATTTGGCAGGCAAGGAGGTGAGGCTAGTCCCAGCTCCTAAAGTGGTCGAGTCAGCTGGGGGTGGCCCATTTAGTGCTGGATTGCGGTATCCTCAGGTCTCACCAAGTATGTCTCCTGCGACCTCTTCTGGCCCCTCAGTCCCTCATTGGAGGGGACTGGCGTGGGTGGTCTTAGAGGGTGTCCCTCTTTTGTTTCCCCTATTTCTCTCTTCTGGGCAGCCTGCTGTGGCAGAGGTCGGCTCTTCCTCTCGGGGGGTAGTTGCTTGGAGTCCCCAGTGTCCTAGTGGTGGCACGAGCCTTGTGATGGGAGGCCTTGTGGCAGGGAATTCAGATCTGCTTCGGTGCGGCTTAGGGGAGGGTCGGGATGGGCTGCACCCTCCTCTCTTGTCGAGAGATGGGCTGGCTGATCCGGAATATGTTGTAGACAGGTTGGAGGCGTTTGGCAAAGTATTGGGTTTGTCTTATGTTGGCAGGGAGTCGGTAGTTCGTGATCTGTTTAGATCATTAGTAATGGAGTCGGGAAAGCCTAATTTTCAAGTGATAGACGTAGAATCAGGGAAAGGAAAGAAGAAGAACACACCAAGGGAGGTCAAAAGGTTGGCAAGTGGGATCAATTATAACACTCGCGGCAGGGAAGGGAGTAGGCCTCGGCCTAGCCGAGGGCAAGAGCAATTGTTCCTGGATGTCGCTAAGCCTGTCGTCTTGGAACATTCGAGGTTTAGGGTATATGAAAAAGCAGTGTGCAGTTAAGTCGGCAATCTCCAAATTTTGACCTTCAGTTGTTTGTCTTTAGGAAACAAAAATTGTTGTGATGTCGGAGGCGATAGCGCGAGATTGTTGGGGGGTAGTCCCTGGTTGGAGAGCGGTTCCAGCTCTGGGTCATGCAGGGGGCATTCTTATTCTCTGGGACATAGGTGAGGTATATGTTTTGGAGGAAGAGCTAGGGGCGTACTCTCTATCGCTTCTTTGCCGGTTCTCTAAGTCAGATTTCCAGTGGGTATTTACGGGTGTGTATGGCCCTGTATGCTCGGCGGAACAGAAGGATTTTTGGTTGGAATTAGATAATATTAGTGCTCGCTGGGGTGCTCCATGGTGTATTGGGGGAGATTTCAATAGTGTACGCTTCAGTTATGAGAAATCTAATGAAGGGGCGGTTACCCCGAACATGAGGCGTTTCAGGAAGTTTCTTTTCGGGCAGAAGTTGATTGAATTTCCCCTCAAGGGGGCTTCGTTCACTTGGTCAAATTTTTAGAGTCCCCCTTCCCTTAGCAGGATTGACAGGTTTTTCGCTAGTCTGGATTGGGAGCTCAAATACCCGGACGCATCTCTTTTAGCCCTTCCCAGGCCGATTTCTGATCATATCCCCCTCTTGTTGGAGCTTGAAGGGGTCTCGGGTGGGCCTAAGCCGTTCAGATTTGAGAACATGTGATTGCAACACCCAAACTTCATGTCAGTGGTTAAAGAGGCATGGGACTCTTCTATGGCTTGGGGCTCTTCGAGTACTGTATATAGGCTTAAGCTGAAGGCGGTCAAGCATAAACTCAAGATTTGGAATAAGCAAGTTTTTGGGATTATTTCTAAAAAGAAAAAAGAAATTTTGGAGGGCCTTTCAGTGTTGGACTTGAAGGAAGTGCAGTCTATTTTGTCTGTGCCTAAGAGTAAGGAGAGAGATACCTTGAGGCAGGAGTTCCAACAGTTGCTTAAACGTGAAGAAATTAGTTGGAGACAAAAGTCATGGGTCAAATGGCTCAAAGAGGGAGATAAAAACACGAGGTTCTTTCATCATGTGGCTACTTTGCGTCATAGAGCGAACAAAATAGTCAGCCTCCAGATTGGGGATAAGATGTGGGCCAATGATAGGGAGAGGCAGCAACGGAGTTCTATGGCTCGCTGTATGAAGAAAATTTTGCTTTCAGACCTTTGCTAGATTGGTTGTCTTTTGCAAGCATTTCGGAGGAGATGAGTGGTATGTTGGAGAGACCATTCTCGGAATTGGAGGTGCAATTGGTTATTTCAGGCATGGAAGGGGATAAAGCCCCTGGGCCAGATGGATTTACTATTGAATTCTACAAGCAGTGTTGGTCGATTATTGGATCAGACTTGATGAAAGTATTTCATGAGTTCTTCAGTCGAACTCATTTGATAAGGTGATAAGGTGCTTAATTGTTCTTTCATTGCCCTCATTCCTAAGGTGCTTGGGGCCCTTGATATCCGAGATTTTTGCCCTATTAGTCTCCTTGGGAGTGCGTACAAACTTCTATCGAAGGTGTTAACAATTAGACTTAGTCGGGTGATTGGGCATGTGATCTCTCCAGAACAGAGTGCTTTTGTGAGGGGGACACAATTGTTGGATAGGAGCTTAATAGCTAATGAAGTGGTAGATGAGCGTCTGAAGAAGGGAGTCCCAGGCATTCTTTGCAAGATTGATATGGAAAAGGCGATCATGTGAATTGGGGATTTCTGGATTACTCTCTTAGTCGGATGGGTTTTGGGCCTAAGTGGTGCGCTTGGATGAGGTGTTGTTACTCATCTCCTTCCTTTTCAGTGCTTATTAATGGTTCCTCCTATGGCTTTTTTAAAAGTTCAAGAGGTCTGCGTCAAGGTGATCTTTTATCTCCCCTCCTCTTTATTATTGTAACTGAAGCCCTTAGTAGGATGATTAGGAAGGCTTCGGAGGTGGGGTGGAGTGGATTTGAGGTGGGTAATCCTCCGGTTCAGATTTCGCATCTTCAATTTGCTGACGATATCTTGCTCTTTTGTGGTGCTTCAGCTAGTCACCTTTTGCATGTCGCCTATCTCTTTTGTTGTTTTGAGGCCGTCTTTGGGTTGAAAATGAATTTTCAGAAGAGTAAGATTTTTGCAGTGGGGGAGGTACCCAATTTGGAGAGTTTGGCTAGCTGTCTGGGCTGTAAGACCGGCGTGCTCCCGACCAAGCATTTAGGTCTACCTTTGAGAGCGTCGTTTAAAGCTAAGTCAGTTTGGGAGCCGGTTATAGAGCGGTTTCAAAGGAGGCTGGCTAGGTGAAAAGCCTCTTTGCTTTCTAAAGGAGGCAAACTTATCTTGTTGAAGAGTATTCTTTGAAGTCTTCCAATTTTTTTCCCCTCTCTTTTCAGAATCCCTGCTTCGATTGCTTCTAAGTTGGAGCGTAGAGCGGCTGCAAAGAGACTTCCTGTGGAACGAGAAGATATTGACCAAGAAGCTCCATTTGGTGAGATGGAAGTGGGTTTGTCGGCCTAAAGAGAGAGGGGGGGTTCAATATTTGGCCAGTCAAGGCAGCCAATGAGGCTCTATTGGGGAAGTGGCTTTGGCGCTTCGGGGTTGAAGGAGATAGTCTGTGGAGAGGGGTTATCGTTGCTCGTCATGGGTCTAGAGATCGATGGGAGCTAGGCAGCCCAAGGGCTCTCATGGGGTAGGCCTTTGGAAATGTATTATGGCAGGTTGGGCCGAGTTTGTTAAGCATACCCGTCTTGTCATTGGAGATGGGGCTGATATCCAGTTTTGGTCCGATCCATGGTGCGGCCCCTCCCCTTTGAAGCATATGTTCAGGACATTCTTTTTGATTTCCTATGATAAAGCGGCGACAGTAGCGGATTTGTACACTAGGAGTGCCGATTTAGTGGTATGGAGTCCTACTTTCACCCGCCCGTTAAACGACTAGGAAGTTCAAGATTTTGCTAATTTGTTGTCCCTGTTGGAATCGATGAGCATCATGGAGTCAACTAAGGATCGTCGGGTTTGGGCTACCACCTCGAATGGGCCGTTTTCAGTAAAAGCCTATCTGCAGGTTGCTAACCCGGGCCCTACTGTGGAGTTTCCCCGGCAGCTGGTTTGGTTCAAGGGGGTGCCCTCAAAGGTCTCTGTTTTCCTTTGGTCCGCCTTTTTGGAGAAAATTCTGACTTTGGACAATCTGAGAAAGAGAGGTTGGAGTTTGCCTAATCGATGTTGTTTGTGTTTGGCGGAGGAGGAATCAGTGGACCATTTGCTTTTACATTGTCAGTTTGCGAGGGGGCTTTGGCAATACTTTCTATCTCAACTTGGGGTTGCCTGGGTGTTCCCATCGTCCTTTCGGGCGGAGCTCGCCGGTTGGCTCTCTATTCCTTGGGTCAGCCCAATTGACCTTATTTGGGCTCTCCTCTCAGGGGTGGTGGCGCGGTCTTTGTGGAAAGAACGGAATATGAGGGTGTTTGAGAACTCAGTATCGCCTTTGAAGAGAGTATGCTCCCGCTGGCATGGCTTATTGCGGGATTGGTTATCCGTCCATTCCGACTTGGTGGAGATAGGGTTCGACGAAATTATTTCTTAGTGGTTGCAAGGGAATGTTTAATTGTTTGGCTTGTGTTCGTGTTGTTTTTAGTAGCTAGTTTGTTGTTGTTTTTTCGCTTTGTTTGTCTTTCCTTGTTCTTTGGTGATTCACAATTTGTGAATCATCCTTTCTCTTTAATGAATCTGATATTACCGATCAAAAAAAAATGGAGGACCATCAATATCTATTCTGGAAAATAGCCACAAGTTTTTGGAAGCTATTACACAAGAAAAACCCAGCTCGCCAACTGTAATTTGTGGAAATTGTTTAGTGATGCCTCAAGCACCTTTAGCTTTAGATGGACCTCGGGATGGCCTGCACTCTTGTGATGCTGTAATTGGTGGGACTGCCTGCTCGACTATGGAATGCTTAGCCAAGTCAGTGAATGGGGTTGACCAATTGGTTATACCTTCTAATCATCTATTTTCTCTAGCTTCGGCTGAGTATGGAGCGGTGGAGCGTGAGGGATCTGCAGCAGTCTCAGGTGGGGTTAGTGTAGTTAATGATCCTTAATTGAGGGATTTAAATTTGCAAATACCTAAATCATTAGGTTCCTCTATTAAACCAGCTATAGGTGAAGAAGTAAGCAAAGGAGTTGGGCTTCTGCTACGATAAATGAATGGAACTATGTTAAGATTTTTATTAAGAAGAGAAATATATCAAATGAGCCGAAGAAAATTTGTGATTCTTCTCAAGGCAGACCAAAGAGGGAGGTTAAGAAACCTACTCGATTTAAGGAGTAGTTTTATTTTCATAGTTAAGGTCTGTGTCTTTGTGTTGTTTCTCTAGAGGTAAGGTTTTATGTCCCCCATTGCTTTTTCTTATTAATAAATCGGTGGTTTTTCTTTCTTCTTCTTTTTTTAAAAGTATTTTGCAGTTGCTAATCAACCCTGTTTGCTTATCTCATCTCGTTGATTCAAAATCTTAAAGGTTTTGAATAAATTTTTTTTGAGAGGTTTTCAATAAATTCTATTATTAGTAAGGAAATGTTTAACTTGCGACCGGACTAGACTATGTAGTCTAATGTGCGGTCCTCATTGGTCCATGCCCCCCTTTTTACTACCCATCAACTGTGGTTAAGATTTACTCACTCCTAGGGTTAAATATTTCCCTACTAGGGCAATGATTAGCCCACCACACATTTGACTATGTACTCAAATGACGTGTCAGAGTGTCCCTTTTAACACTACTTTAACTATGGTAAGCTTACGAATATTAAGGTAAATATTTTTGTTTTTCACTTCTTTTTAAAATAAGGTTCGATTGTTTAACCCTAGGAGTGAGTAAATCTTAACCACAATTGATGGGTGATAAAAAAGAGGGGGGGGGGGGGCATGGACCAATGAGAACCGTACATTAGACTACATAGTCTAATGCGTGGTGGGCAGTGGGCTAATCGCTGCCCTAGTACAATCCCAAAAACAAAACTACGAAGTCGTCCTAAGCAAAGGAATTCCTTTTAAGAACATAATGCATAGCATATATTACTGAAACTTCAAGGAAAAATTCCAAGAAAGAAAACCTCAAGCATTTCCTTGAGTAAACTTCTAACATTTGAGTTTAGAAGGGGTGCAAAAATATATATAATTACATTTTAAATGTTTTATTTAGTTTAGTTTCATTTTAATGAATAATATTATTGATGTTGATTTCATATAATTTTATTCATTGTTATTGACAATACATTTTTTTCCAATATGCATAAAAATGTTGGCCAATCATTTTATTAGCATATAAACACTTTTTTTTGTTGGTCAAGTTGTGTTTTTATCACCTTAGATGCATCCTCCTTTTAAGAGCATTTTATGATTTCACTCATTTTAAATTAGTTGTTTTATTTTTTATTTTATTGTCCATAAAATTTTCATAAATTTAAATTAGTTGATATATTTTATGTATATATACCAATTAAGCGGTTACTAATTTTTTGGCATTTTATCCAAGATTGAACCATAAATAACTTGAAAACCCTAAGTTAAAAAAACCCCTAAAGTAGGCTGGTTTTGCAGCCTCAAACCATAAAACTAGGTTTAAAAAATTAAAACAGGTTAGCTTTGTAGCCCCAAAAAAATATGATGCAAAAACAGTGTGACATTCAAGTTTAGTTTTTTTTGTTTTTTTAAATGAAAATGATAAAAAAAGATCTTTTGTGACCCAACCTAGTCTGGCGAGTAGAAAAACTCGACTCAACTGAGTCACCCGAGTACTCGTCGAATAGTCTCTTTTGAGTTTTGAGGCAACTCGACTCGAAATTCTGTCAAGTTGAGAAATTCGACCGAGTTACTCGGGTGACTCGCCGAGTTTTCAAACTATGGTTTAAACTATATTGATTTAGTGAGTGCCCACTTAGATCATGATCTAGGTGATAGAGGTCCTATCTAGGTGAGGCGGTGGCTTAGGTGGCATTTTGACCTACGTAACCAGAGCACAGAGCAGGAGCGCAAGAGCGTCAAATTTCAATTTAGGATAGAGTCAAGAGCGCCTCCGGAGCGCCGGTATATATATATATATTTGATGATTCTTGAAAATTACTTGTAAATGCAAGTATATCTTTTTCACTTTTAAAGTATAAGAAATATATTGATGAAATCATTCAAATTTGTAGTCACAGTAAACATGATAACTATTGATATATTAAATATATCATTCTAAGCTCAATTACAAGATCACTAATAATTAACAACCCGTACAAGAATCTTGTACCCTACAAAGGAAAATGACAAAATACACCTCATTTAACATGAAAAATGAGGATAACAATGAAGCTTTAAACAAATGTGCTCTCTATAAACCATAAATCTCGCTCTACAGAAGATGAAACCAAGCTCTCAAAGTGAGAGCGGGAGCAAGGTTTGAGAGCAGGAGCGAGTAGCAGGTTGGGGGGTTTGGATTACTAAGAATTTTAGCAGATACGAGAATTTTGTGTCCAGTTATGGCACTTTACTTATATATCTAGAATTTTAATTCCTAAAAACCTCCTACTATTAGCCAAACAATAGGAGAAAATTAAACGCCCAAATATAATTTTAGCAGATACTATAGAGAGAACTAAATCTAGCTAGTTTGTACACATTCAGTTAAACCAAATAGAAGCCACTAAGACAATAACAGACATAGGCCAATTCTTATACTTTCAAGCCCTGCAATATTCAGCTACTATCATTTTTCTTTTCAATTTTTTTCCCTTTCAAAAACCTTACCACAAATTGAACCATAATGATAAGATAACTTTTCCATTAGTGAATATCTCAACTTTTGACGAAAAAATGGATAAGAATCCGTACTTCTTATCTGTCTTCATGTTGCTTCCACCACTGCTTTCCTCTGAAGCTGCTGCCGCTTCCAAGGTCTCCCTTGCCTCCTCAAGCTTCTCTGAGATTTCCCCATCCGTGTATCCCTGGTCAATCAGTTTCTCTTCCAGCATCAAGAGCTTCAGCTGAATCTCCCGCTTTCTGTCATGCTCGAGAATATCTTTGTTCGGCTTCTTAACACCACCAGTACCCTGATCAGCCTCAAATCCTCTTGTTTCAACCTTTCCACTCTTTGGCCTCACGAAGAACTTGTTAGTCTGGATATGTCCATTTGTTCCAGACCCTCTTGGGGTCTGTAATCCGATTCCATTGTACATTGTTCACTGAAACAAAAACAAAATCGAATAAATCAGTCAAGTTATTGTTTTTCCCCTATCAATAGCTCTAGAATTATTTAAAGAAATCTACTATCTGCAAGACACACCTAATAATTCAAGACAAAGACGCAAAATGGGAGACATTAGAATGAAAAAAATTAAGAACCAAAATTCAAATTGCTTGAAGAACATAAAATTTAGACTAATAAAAAAAAAAATTAGATAGACATTTAATTGAACGAAAAATTGGTCAAGTTATAGACTTCAAAATGGATTTAAATCGTTGAAACTGCGAAAAAAAGTATTAAAAAAAAAATTTAGAACGGAACTAGATCTAGAGACGATCCTAAATAGATATAGAGCCTGACTTGAAGCGTTCCATCAGTCCTGGGGCCTTCGTATCAGAACGACACAAGCTCAATCAAAGAGTAATACAGATCTCGAAGAGGATCCATTCATTCTAAGAATAAAAATAAAACATAAAGCAGTATAATAGATAAGAAGAACAGATCTGAGTAAACCAGAAAGAAGAAACGAGAATTCAACTTTAGAAGAAAAATCACAAGTCAACATGGAAATCAGGTAGTACTAAGAAAGTAAAAGAAACCCTAAAATGAAGAAGAAGAAGAGACCAGAAACCCTAGAATCATAACAGGAGCGAAAGAAGAGAAAAGCTCGAGAAATTAGGGTTCATAAGAAGAATTACCAAGCTGCGAGATCAGAGTTGCGGAAAAGACGGCCGACAATAACAAACGACCCTCTCTGAGAGGTTAGGGAGGAGGGTTTGGAGCTTTCTCAAAAACGAAATGAACGTCCTCAAAATATTTATTTATTTATTTATTTATTCGAGTCAAGATGCCTCGTGAGCTCGGCGTGGCTAGGCTTGTTTGAACGAAGCTCAAGTTGGCATTTCAGCCAAGCTTTTATTTAAGCTAGACCTTGATTGATTCAGGTGGAGTGAGCTGTCTTCGTGGGCTTAGTGATTTGCATGTGGCTTTGTGTGTGAGAGTGGTGTGGCTTTCCCTTCTATTACCTGTAGCTTTGCCTCGAGGTATTGTTACCTTGGACCAAAATAAAAAGGAGTGAGCTGGACTCAATGCATAGTTCCTTTGTGATAAAAAAAAAAAAAACAAAAAAGCTTAGTTAGTTTAGGGCTTAGTTTGTCTTGAGCATGGCTCATCTCAAAATAAATGTAATCTTCTTTATCTTTTATCTTTACTATTAATAATGGGAGAGGCTCTTAATTATCCGAAATTCCTAAACTACCCTTATATAAAACAAAACTATCTTTACTATTATAATGAGAGAGGCAGGCATAGCCTGAATTATCCAAAATTCCTAAACTACCCTTATATAAAACAAAACTATAATTTAATGTTTTACTTTAATTCCCAAACTACCCTCATCTATCTATTTAAAGAATAGAATCACAGTCAATCGCGATTGAACTTGGGGAAAGTTCAATTGCACCCCACGAGTTAACACGTGTCCATTTTAACTCATATTAACTGTGGTTAACTCCTTCCCCTCACTCTCACGTGCATCGCACGTGCCACCCGCTAGTTACTATTATAATAGGAGAGGCAAGCGTAGCCCGATTTTTTCGAAATTCCCAAACTACCCTTATATAAAACAAAATTTTGATTTAATATTTTACTTTAATTTCCAAACTACCCCTTACTCACCTATCAATTTAAAAAATAGAATCACAGCCAATCGCGATTGAACTTGGGGAAAGTTCAATCACACCTACGGGTTAACACGTGTCCCTTTTAACTCCTATTAACTGTGGTTAACTCCTTCCCTTTGCTCTCACGTGTATCGCACATGCCACCCACTAGTATATATATATGAGAAATGCTAACAACCACTCAATGTGTGAAATTGTTAACTTTTACCAAACTTTTTACATTATCATTCTATTAAATGAAATGATATTTTGGTATTTCATAGGGGATAGTTCATTAAATAGAAGAGATATTGAGTGCAAGAAAAGTTAAATTGTACTTATTCTCTCCTACATTTAATGAATGGTCTCCTATGAAAAGACTAAAGTACCCTTACCTTTAGTGGATTTTGATAATTAATGTATGGGTAAAAATGTATTGGTGGTCGTTAACAAGTTTACCCACTTAGTGGTCGTGTATATATATATATATATATATACACTAGCAAAAACCCCGTGCAAATGCACTGGGTGTTGAAAGAAAATGAATAAATGAAAATATGATGAGAAAATTAAAAAATAGACAGCAAGAAAAGAATAAAAATAAAATTGAAGAAAAATGATGATAGTTTAGTCATCTCTTGTGAGATTTTTTATATGTATCCTATTAAAAGTAGTTAATTTAATCATTTAAGAATTCATAATTTTATTGTTATATATAATTTTTATCTTATTATTATATAACTTCAAGAAAGTAAGTTTGCATCATTATAAAAAAAAATTATCTCATCTTATCTAAAAATTTAATGTTTCAAAATTATTTAAAAGTTTTAGAGATGATAATATTTCTTATAAATAAATAAGTTCTTTAAATAATTAGTTATCATAAAGAAAAGTTTATATAGAAGACAAAATCTTAATCTCTTCCTATTCTTCAACCGGAAACAACATCTAATTAAATTTTTTTTAGTAAGAATCATTTTAACAATACCACTGATTTGCATAATATAACAAAATGCAAAATAAAAATCAAATAAAGATACCATGTCAATAAACTCAATTTCTTATAGAGTATTTACTAATTAGAATATTAATATAATTAATTATAACTAAGTAAAACAATATAATTTATATATCTTTACTATTATAATGGGAGAGGCAAGCGTAGCCTGAATTGTCCAAAATTCCTAAACTACCCTTATATAAAACAAAACTATAATTTAATGTTTTACTTTAATTCCCAAACTACACTCATCTATCTATTTAAAGAATAGAATCACAGTCAATCGCGATTGAACTGGGGGAGAGTTCAATCGCACCCACGAGTTAACATGTGTCCATTTTAACTACTATTAACTGTGGTTAACTCCTTCCCCTCACTCTCACATGCATCGCACGTGCCACCCGCTAGTTACTATTATAATAGGAGAGGCAAGCGTAGCCCGATTTTTTCGAAATTCCCAAACTACTCTTATATAAAACAAAATTTTGATTTTATATTTTACTTTAATTTCCAAACTACTCCTTACTCATCTATCAATTTAAAAAAATAGAATCACAGCCAATCGTGATTGAACTCGGGAGAGTTGAATCACACCTACGGGTTAACACGTGTCCCTTTTAACTCCTATTAACTGTGGTTAACTCCTTCCCCTTGCTCTCACGTGCATAGCACGTGCCACCCATTAGTATATATATGGGAAATGCTAACAACCACTCAATGTGTGAAATTGTTAACCTTCACCAAACTTTTTACATTATCATTCTATTAAATGCAATGGTATTTTGGTATTTCATTGGGGATAGTTCATTAAATAGGAGAGATATTGAGTGCAAGAAAAGTTAAACTGTATTTATTCTCTCCTACATTTAATGAATGGTCTCCTATGAAAATACTAAAGTACCCTTACCTTTAGTAGATTTTGATAATTAATGCATGGGTAAAAATGTATTGGTGGTCATTAACAAGTTTACCCACTTAGTGGTCGTATATATGTACTAGCAAAAACCCCGTGCAAATGCACAGGGTGTTGAGAAAATGAATAAACAAAAAATATGATGAGAAAATTAAAAATAGACAGTAAGAAAAGGATAAAAATAAAATAGTAGAAAAATGATGATAGTTTAGTCATCTCTTGTGAGATTTCTTATATTTATCCTATTAAAAGTAATTAATTTAATCATTTAAAAATTCATAATTTTATTGTTATATATAATTTTTATCTTATTATTATATAACTTCAAGAAAGTAAGTTTGCATCATTATAAAAAAAAAATTATCTCATCTCATCTAAATATTTAATGTTTCAAAATTATTTAAAAGTTTTAGAGATGATGATATTTCTTATAAATAAATAAGTTCTTTAAATAATTCTATTTAAATAATTAGTTATCATAAAAAAAAGTTTATATAGAAGACAAAATGTTAATCTCTTCCTATTCTTCAACCGGAAACAACATCTAATTAATTGTTTTTTAGTGGGACTCATTTTAACACTACAACTGATTTGCATAATATAACAAAATGCAAAATAAAAATCAAATAGAGATACCATTTCAAGAAACTCAGTTTCTTATAGAGGATTTAGCAATTAGAATGTTAATATAATTAATTATAGCCTAAGTAAAACAATATAATTTATATATCTTTACTATTATAATGGGAGAGACAGGCGTAGCCTGAATTGTCCAAAATTCCTAAACTACCCTTATATAAAACAAAACTATAATTTAATGTTTTACTTTAATTCCCAAACTACCCTCATCTATCTAATTTAAAGAATAGAATCACAGTCAAATGCGATTGAACTCGGGGAGAGTTCAATCGCACCCACGGGTTAACACGTATCCATTTTAACTCCTATTAACTATGGTTAACTCCTTCCCCTCACTCTCACGTGCATCGCACATGCCACCCACTAGTTACTATTATAACAGGAGAGGCAAGCGTAGCCTGATTTTTTTGAAATTCCCAAACTACCCTTATATAAAACAAAATTTTGATTTAATATTTTACTTTAATTTCCAAGCTACCCCTTACTCATCTATCAATTTAAAAAATAGAATCACAACCAATCGTGATTGAACTCGGGGAGAGTTCAATCGCACCTACGGGTTAACATGTGTCTCTTTTAACTCCTATTAACTATGGTTAACTCCTTCCCCTTGCTCTCACGTGCATCGCACGTGCCACCCACTAGTATTTATATATAAGGAAAGATTTAGGGTAGATTATTATTTTAGGAAAGATCTCTTTCCTTCATTTATTGTTGTTAATTTTTTTTACACTTAATTGAGAGATGAAGAACTTTAGATGGAACCACTTGACACTTTAACACCAATGAATATCAAGAATAATTTGAATTTCATTTTTACTCCAAATATCAATGATAGCGTGAATCTCATAAATTTTAGTGAGAATAATCTATGCTATTTCAAATCGCTATTGCAAGAGCAAAATAGAAGACCCAAAATAGTGCCTAAAATGCACTAATACTCCGCCAAAGCTCCATGTAGAGACTCAGAAGTATTAGGAAGTTCTTAAGAAGTTTGTACTCGAAAATGCACTCATGCCATAATACACCTAGACTTAAGAACTTCCTAATAGCTGCCGTGAAAACAAACTTCTTAAGATTTCCACTCTAAATGCTCCAATGTTTAGGAAAAACCTTCCCTGGTGAACCATACTAACTAAAATGTACAGCATGTCAAATCCTTACATGTTTGAGAATGCAAAGTATCTTGTGGATTTGTCTACTATTTATAGGGGATTAGGGAGAAAGTAGACCAAAAGTTAGAAAATTTGAGGGTGGTAGATGTTAAAATTTAATAAATTGTAATTAAATAATGAGAATGTGGAGGGAAGGAAGAAGAGACCCTTAGACTTCATATTTTTAATAATTTAAATGTTACAACTTAATTAGTTGCAATTAAAGAGTAAATTTTTTTAAAAAAATATTTAATGTTATAATTTAATTAATTATAATTTTAAAAAAATAGAATATGAGTGGGTGAAGGTGAACAATTAACTCATCACTTAATTAGGAAGGAATAACAATAATTAAAGGGGTAATGTGACGTTTTCTTATTGGATCAATTAGAAGATATGTTACATGAACCAGAATAGAAAATAGAGGCCAATGAAATATGCCACGTGGAACCAACCGGCAAATAGTATTAGTATATATATATGTATATACCTTATAGCGGACATCCTCTATACCGTTAGATCTCAAACAAGGGCCAAAATTAAAAGAATCTTTTCACTTCTTATTTTCTTATTACCAAAATTACTTTTTTTTTAACGTGTAGATACGTTCCAAAAACCGGGACTTCCTCTTCTTCTCCAACACGTTCAGAAATTTTGATAGATTCAAACTCTTTTTTCGTTGTTGAAAACCATCTAAAGCTCATATGAAGACCATCTAAGATGGCGAAAATGGTAAGCATGTTGTTGGAGTGGGATTAGCTAAGTGATGGGCAGATTGGGTTAAGCTTAAAGTGATGGGGAATCAAGAATAAATTCATTTGTCTCACCTATTGGGCATATGTCTTTGGTTACTAACCGAAGCCATGAACGTGTGAGGGGGGAGAATGAGGGTATGAAACCCTAAATTTTAGCAACAACGGTGGAATGAGAATGAGGGTATGAAAAGTGCGGTCATTGTGGTGGGAGAGAATGAGAATGAGGGTATGAAACCCTATCTTTGGTCACACTATTCATGCCCCATCAATGGTGGATTGTTTCACAAGAAAAAAAATCTGGGTGGTTGGAGAGAAGAGGGTATGAAACCCTAAATTTCTGAAAATTTATGAGAAGAAAAGGGTATCAAAATCACAAAATTTCTGAATTTTTGTCCAAGAGAAGAGAGGGGAGAGAATGAGGGTATGAAACCCTAAATTTCAGCAACAAAGAAGGAGAACAGAGTAGAGAATGAGGGGGTTGGAGAAGAAGAGGAAGAGTGAACGTGTCTACACTTTAAAAAATGTCACTTTTGGTAATATGCAAATGAGAATAAAAAATGATCTTTCAATCTTAGTCCTTGTTTGAGATCCAACGGTATAAAGGAGGTAAGCTAACTATAAGGTATAATCAGCTAGGCTAACTAGTCACCTCCTCTATATATATATATACTAGTGGCAGCACGTGCGATGCATGTGAGAGAGAGAGAGGAAGGGAAGAAAGACTGGGAAGAGGGACCCTAGTGAGGGCATTTTGAAATTAAAAAAAATTAAGGAATGTTTGGATATAGATACTTGAGGGACATTTTGGATAAAAAAAATTATGGGGGACACATTGCTTATAGAAATATGATGTAGGGACATTTTAAGAACCAAAAAGCTCTAGGGACATTTTGGGTATAGCAAAGAAAGGGGGCAGGTGGCGCCTTGGCGGGACGTTTTTCTTTCAGAGTGTTTTGCCAAGAGAGCGAGGAGTCCAGTTATGTCACTGAGGCCGCCAAGTGTCCCTTTTAACACTCATTAACTGTGATTAAGATTCACCGCCCCTAAGGTTCACCCACTTATCCTTGGATTTAAAAAAAAAATTAATCCTAAGAGTTAGTGACTTTTAACCAAGGTTAAAAAAATCAATATTTTTTTTCTAAAAACCAAGGATATGTGGGTGAACTCTAGGGGTAGATGAATCTTAAACAATAGTTAAGGGGTGCCAAAAGAGACACATGACAACCTCAAGAGCGTAACTGGACTCCAACTGTAGTTAAGATTCACCAACCCCTAGAGTTCACCTACTTATTCTTGATTTTTAGAAGACAAATATTAATTTTTCTAAACCTTGGTTCAAAATCACTAACTCCTAGGGTTAATTTTATTTTTTTTCATATTTTTTTTCTAAAATCCAAGAATAAGTGGGTGAACCCTAGGGGTGAGTGAATCTTAACCACAGATAGGGAGTGTTAAAAGGGACACATGGTAACCTCAGTGAAATGGGCTGCATTCATTTGGACGAACAGGTTCGTTCGAACGGACCAAAACTTCGTTCTCAACTTGGAATTGAACCTTCAAGCCTTCTCAACTCTTTTTCAAGCTTTGGAGGTCGATACTCTTTACTAAATAGTGTAGTTGTAATCCTTAGCTTAAATGGAGATGAAATGCATGTTAATCCTACAATGTGTTAAAGATTTGCCTATGTAGTTGACTATCATGGTGATTTCCAAATGATAAATGTACATGAAAGCATGTTTGTGATGATTTGACGTAGATAATCTCTACTAGAATTCATAGATGTGCTTCCTTATAGAAAGAAATGATAGAACTAATGAATGTGATGCAATAGCTCTAGTTAGCCTATTTGACTTATGTATATGGTGAATTATGGAAGAAGATGATGATGTGAAACATGTTAAAGGGGTTAAATTATGTGTCAAAATTAAATGAGAGCACGTTTAAGAATATGAAATGGAAATGGAAATGTATGGCCATGCATAGTTGTCAAGGCGACCAGGCGACTTAAGGCGACAAACCCCATGGACGCCTGAGTCGGTAGCCTGAGGCATCCAAGGCGTCGCCTAATGAACTTTTTGTTGCAGAAATTTCCCCTAATACGAGATCTATGTATGGTGTATTTTCTTTTATAAGAGGACATGCATTCATATAAATTATATCATTGTCAAGACGTACTTTGATAGAACCATCGCTAGAGACAGTTCTAAGAATAATAAAGTGGGATTTCAAGTGTTGGAAAAAAATGGAATAAGAATTAAGTCTACAATGACTACGGAAAGAGGGGAGAGAAAGATTATGAGTGATAAAAAAATAGACAGCCTAACAGAAAAGAGAGGGGAGAGAAGGGAGAATATAAGACTGAATAAAAAGTAGAAAATAGCTCGACAGTCAAATGTGACGCTGAACAAGAGAGAAAGAAGAGAGGGGGGGAGAGGGGAATGTCGTACCGCTTACTCTCATTTATTTCTTTTTATCGATTATACTCAAGATAAGTAATAAAAATAATATTGATAAGTAAAATTTATAATTATAGGGCCTGCACTTATTTAAATTATAAAAGACTCCTTTAAATATGAGTAAGAGAGTTTGGTGGAGGGGGGTAAGAAGGAATTTGAGACATTTAAAGACTCTTAATTTTTTATTGGGCAACCTGAGCTAGCTGTAATTTAACAACCATGTAATAAAACAAATAGGGACTATATGGTCCACCCATAAACAAAGGGAGAGAGACCATTTGGTCCACTAATTGAGAGAGAGAACAAGTTAACATGGTAGAAACATACTTGACGTTGTTCGTCTTTTTTTTCTTCTTCTATCTGTAAACTTTTTTTGTTAGATATACAAATCCTAACATATTATATTGTAAAAGACATGAGAAGTATATAAAATAATATATTTTTTTGTTACCGAACAATCATATTCAAATAAAAGAAAATTTTATATCCATAAACAACAATAATATTATATATATATATATATATATATATATATATATTATATATTATATTTTTAATAATGACCTCCTGAGGCAGCTAGTCGCCTGAGCCCAGCAGAGCGCCTGGTCGCCTAGGTGACCGCCTGAGGCGCCTAAGGTGACGCATTTAACAACTATGGTGCCATGTTATTGAAGTTGTATTGCCTATATGTCACTCACAAATGTTATATGAGTACTTGAATTGCATGATCGAAGTACGGATATCCGAAAAGTAAGGTAAAGACGATGAAAGAAAGAAAAGAAATTATGCTATTGTACGTTAGACCAGGTATCAACACTAGTCATCTGATCTCAAGTAAAATGAAGAATATGTTATTGGGAGGATACTAGTGTACGACAGACCAGGTACCGATACTAGTCACTTGATCTTAAGTAAAACAAATGAAGAAATGCTATTTGGAGGATATTAGTGTACGTCAAACCAAGTACCAACACTAATTATCTAATCCTAAGTAAAATGATGTTATTGGGAGGATGCTAGTGTACGTTAGACCAGACACCGGCACTAGTCATCTGATCTCAAGTAAAAGAATGAACAAAGATGTTATTAGGAGGGTGTTAGTGTATGTTAGACCAGACACCGACACTAAATACCTAACCTCAAGTAAAAATGATTAACTCAGCTAAGTTAAGTAAACGGATGAAAGATGAAAAAGTAAAAGTAAAATACATGAAGAAAATGATAAAAGCATGTGGTTTTCGTAGAAAGTAAAGTAAAATATATAGTTTTGAAAAGTATGCACATGAATATCGAAGCTATGATTTCTACATATTTGAAATGAAGAATGTTATGTTTCTGAAATTGAATTATGTATGAACTGCTTATGAAATCCTGTTATCGTTTTATAACTTCATTGTTTAGTAGTTAGTATACGCTGAGCCTTCTATGCTCAGCCGAACTGTTATTCTCGGCAGGTCCTCCTTTTGATATTTGTGCTTCAGCTCCGTGAGTGGAGGAAGAGTAAATTGAAGAGGGTATCGAGGAAGAACCCTGGGAGAAGACAAATGCCTTGACAAGTGGCCTTACCTGGACTATTGTTGAGATTTGGTAAGGGAGTGACTGTTGTTTATAGACTTAGACTTACTTCGAAGTAGGGATGCCCACTCATGTTTTTGGTTGTTAGACTTATTTACTTATTATACTTTTATTATGTTCAGTTTTGTTTGTCTTTGGAATACGAGTAAGAGTTGTTAAGAAAAATTTCAGCTTATGCTTTTTAGCGTTGCTTTAAATGCTCTTGTAAGATGGTTTGAAATATAAGTCACGAGCCAAAGTCCCATAACTTCTAAGGGGATTTTGAATCACGACAGAGAAGGGGAAGAGGATCCTAGTGAGGGTATTTTGAAAACAAAAATAAGGAATGTTTTAGGTATAGAAACTTGATGGACAATTTGGATAAAAAATAATTGTGAGGGACATGTTGGTTATAGAATATGACATAGGAACATTTGAGAACCAAAAAGCTTTAGGGGCATTTAGGATATAGCAAAGAAAGGGGGCGGGTGGGGCCTTGGTGAGATGTTCTTTCAGAGTGTTTTGCTAAGAGTGCGAGAAGCCTGGTTATGCCACTGAGGTTGCCACGTGTCCCTTTTAACACTCTTAATTGTGATTAAGATTCACCCACTTATCCTTGGTTTTTTTTAAAAAATGAACTCTAGGAGTTGGTGAATTTTAACCAAGGTTTAAAAAAATAACATTATTTTTCTAGAAACCAAGGATAAGTGGGTGAACCCTAATGGTGGGTGAACCCTAAGGGTGGGTGAATCTTAACCACGGTTGGAGTTTGGTTACGCCCTTAAGAGCATCTCCAATCGTCCTCTATAACTCTAAATATAGAGTATTGGCTGGAAAAGGGCCCTCCAACCATACTCTATATTTAGAGTTGATACTCTATAATGCTACAGTAATCCTCTAAATTTAGAGGAGGGAAGATAAAATAGAGAATGAACTCTAAAAAACTATTCATCCCCTTACAATACCATTTGTATCCTTTTTTTGTCTCACAATCTTTTCTAAATTGTCAATTGTATTCTTTTAATTTATTTTAATAATTATCATTTTATATTGAAATTATTTTTATGTTTTCTTAGTAATTGTTTAATTTTTAAATTAATTCATCAATAAAAGATTAAAAAAAAAAAAGCCAAATCCTCTACGGTATCACCCCTTGAGGTCGTCATGTGTCCCATTTGACACCCCTTAACCGTGGTTAAGATTCACCCGCCCATCCTTGGGTACAATGAACTCTAAAATGTTCATTTTGTACAATGAATTATTTATTTTTAATCATTAGTGGTAATTTTGTGGGCCAATTATTTAGTTTTGAAGGCAAAGTGGTGAATTATTGAGTTTGAGAGGAAAAATGGGGAAGAAAACATATGAATTGTTTTTTTAAAATAATAAATGAATAGTGTTTTGGAGTAGGAATAGTGATTTGGATTTCCCTCCCATTGGAGCAAAAAACTTTAAAGTGGGGCCCATCTCCTCTATATTTAGAGGAGATGCCGAAATGGAGGAGAAATTTAGAGTATTGCATTGGAGATGCTCTAAGGTTGCCATGTGTCTCTTTTGACACCCCTTAATTGTGGTTAAGATTCATCTACCCCTAGAGTTCACCCACCTATCCTTGATTTTTAGAGAAAAAAATATTACTTTTTTTAAAGCCTAGTTAAAATTCACTAACTCTTAGGTTAATTTTTTTTTATAAATCAAGAATAAGTGAGTGAACCCTAGTGATTGATGAATTTGAACCACAGTTAAGGAGTGTTAAAAGGGACACATGGCGACCTCAGTGGCAAATGATATATATATATATATATATATCATTTGCTGACCATGAAATACTCCCGAATTGATGGCACTGCATCTTCTATTTGTTAGCCTCAAGGTTACAATCATGTGTACCCTTAATAATTTTGATAATAACACAATAATGAAATGAAACTAATGGTACTAATAATTCTATTTAATGATTGATCATTTCAAATTATAAGAAAATAAGTTCCTCACTCAAGACAAAAAGAAGGGAAATTATTCAAGAAAGTTCTCAACTCAAGTGAAAATTGAAGATTCTAAGTTGTACCCATAGTCTAAGTTGAGTCCTTTGAAGACAAAGCCAAATCACAAGACCCAAGATCAAGTCGAAGATCAACTCTCCAGAAGCTTATAAATGTATTTTTATTTATTTTGAGAGTGTCTAGGACTTATGTAAGAAGTCCTCAAAATATGGTAAGTTGATTGCTCAAAATACTTAGATTGACTATAGAAGCCTAGGGCATTTATTGGACATCATTCTAAGGCCCTAAGAATTCATGAAAATCATGTTAAAGGATTGCCAAATGACCTAGGAAGTCATTCCCATCATTAAGGTCTGATCCAAAATAGAAAATCAGATTTTTGCTCTGAATTCGTCGACGAAATCACAGGGGTGATTTGATTTCGGCAACGAAATGGAGACATGACAAAATTCCTGTACTCATTGTTTTTGGATTCGGCAACGAATTAAGCTGGTAACCCAATTTCGACGACGAAATGAAGTCTGAATCAGAAAAACGTTGTAACGGCTATTTTTCAACGATCTTATTTGCATTAAATGCTTCATCAACGGTCATATTAGATCATGAGCTATAAAAGGAGTTCATTTATGAACAAAATACAGATCTTGATCAGTACAATAACTCCAATCATCTACTCTTTCACTCACATTGATTTTAGAATCACTCATACACTTAGAAATTCCCAAAATCTATTTTGAGCTATTCAACCCCATTTATTTTGAGAGATTTCATTAGAGTTTGTTGTCCACTCTTATTCAGCTCATTTTAGGAGCATTCAATTCATATTATGAAATCCACAAATCTTTTATTAAAGAAAGTCAAGAATCTTGGATTCTTGCATTTGAAGTTGTTGCTTCATTTCAGTAAGAGAGGGAAGAGCTCTTGCGTGGTAAATGTTTCAACCTGGCCTAAAGGAGGGTATGTAAAGGTTCTGTCTCGATCTGGAAGAGAGGTTGTAACGGTTTGGATTTCACCTGTGAAGAAATCTGTTTGATTTAAAGAATCGCGGTGAATCCTCTAGTTGGAACAGCTTGAGGCCGGGAGTAGACTGGAATTGCTGAACCTTGTGAACAAATCTCTGTGTTTGATTTTCTAACTCTTCTATTTTACTTTTTGAATTACTTTGACTAATTTTTAGTTGTAATAAATTTCATTCCGCATAAAAGACTTAGAGTCTGAAATTAAAATTTGTCGTAGACCTTATTCACCTCTCCTTTAAGGTCATTACCTGGTCAACAATTAGTATCAGAGCCTAATACTCTTAAATAGATCTAAATCATCTTAGAGTAATCGATATTAATGGCAAGCAACATTTTTGCAACCAGTTTAGGAGAAGGATAGTCAATCACCAGACCTCCATTGTTTAATTGAGAGAATTATAACTATTGGAAAACTAGAATGATGTATTATATTCAAGCTCTAGATTATGAGTGTTGGAGGGTAATAGTCAATGGCTCCCATCTTCCTGTAAAAACTCATGAAGGGGTGCGAATTCCCAAGACTGAGGAAGAATAGAATGAGGCGGATATTAAACTCATCCAAATCAATGCTAAAGCTATAAGCAATCTTTATTGCGCTTTAAGCCATCAGGAGTTTAATAGAGTATCTGGATGTGACTCTGCAAAAGATATTTGGGATAAACTCCAAGTCACATATGAAAGAACAAATCAAGTTAAGGAAGAAAAGATAAGCATGCTTGTTCACAAGTATAAATTATTTAAAATAGAAAAAGAAGAATCAATAGGTTACCCGATTTAATAACATTATTAATAGACTGAAATCTTTGGGTAAAGTGTATACCAATGCAGAGAATGTAAGGAAAGTTCTTCATTCATTGCCTAAGGAGTGGACTCCAAAAGTTACAGCAATCCAAGAAGCAAATGACCTCACCAAGCTACCCATGGATGAGCTATTGAAATCTCTCATAACCCACGAGGTCATAATGAAGGACCAAATTACAGAGGAACCAAGAGCCAAGAAGGGGCTGACCTTTAAGTCATCTCTTGTGGAAGAAAGTGATGAAGAGTCCAACGGTGATGATGAAGATATTGCCTTAATGACTAGAAGGTTCAAAAGGTTTCTCAAACACAAGAAAAACTTCAAGAAGAGACCATACAAGAAGGAGTTCTCCAAGGAGGTGTCTAAAGCTGAGACAAGCAAGAAGGAGCCTCTCACATGCTATGAATGCAAAAAACCTGGTCACATCCAATCCGACTACCCTCAACTCAAGAAGAACCACAAATTCAAAAAGAAAGCTATGATGGCCACTTAGGATGATTCGGAAGGGAGTAAGTCGGAATACTCAGTGATGAAGAAGGGACAAACTTGTGCCTCATGACAAATGAGGAAGAGGTATGCCTTAATTCAAACTCTTCCAAGACCTCTGGTTTCTGGATAGTGGATGCTTAAGGTACATGACTGGGAACAAGAAGCTTTTCATATCATTCACTCCTAAGGATGAAGGGCATGTAACCTTTGGAGACAATGCAAATGGAAAGATCATTGGAATAGGTAATATTGGTAAGAAAAACTCTACTTTTATTGAAAATGTTTTGCAAGTAGATGGTCTTAAACATAACCTCATTAGTATAAGTCAATTATGTGATAAGAGATTAAATGTTTCTTTCAAATCCAATCTTTGCATAATTAAGGACAAGGATAATCTTAACACTATGTTAATAGCTCATAGAAATGAAAATGCTTATTCTTTAGAATTTCTTGAGCTTCAATCATAAAAATAAGATTTGTTTTTCTGCTATAGATGAAGCTAGTTGTGTAAGCACCCAATTTTTACACCCCTATCCTAACCATGGTTAAGAATTCTTAATCATGGTTAAACCTCAGTCGAGTCCCTTAACCCTAGGACAAACCCTAGTTGACCTTAGGTGTACCTTAGTCAAACCCTAGGTATCACCCTATCCAAACTCTAGGATTTAACCCTAGTTAAATCCAAACCCTAGGTAAACCCTAGCCTAACCCTAGAACTAAACTCTAGTTAGATCCCTAGTTAACCCTAGGTAAACCCTAGCCTTAGCCTAGCCCTAGCCCTAGCCCTAGCCTAGCCTAGCCCTAGCCCTAAAACCAAGCCCTACTTAAGCCCTAAGCCCTTATGGGGTGTTTGGATTGGATTTTTTTGGCCAAAAATCAATTCTGGTAAAATTGATTGTGTAGAAATAAAGGGTCAAATAATCATTTTTTCCAAATAATAGTGATCGGGGAATATATAGGTGAGTCTCAACTTCGTATTCTTTCAACACTATTTTTTTGAAAAAATGATTATTTGATTATGAATTTCTACACAATCAATTTTATCAGAATTGATTTTTGGCCAAAAAAATCCAATCCAAACACCACCTTAGGGTTCAAACCCTAGGTCTATAAGCCATAGAAAACCCAAGCCTCGGCCTGGGTCCAAGCTTAGGACCAAGAATTCAAATGTAAAGCCTCGTACTGCGTGCCTGCATGGGCCAGGACCCTGCTGGGCAAAAACCAAAATTGGCGGTAATATGTTTACCGACACCCATTTTTGCACAGGGTTGAGAATGGCGGTAAACATATTACCGTCATTCCCTGTATCATCTTCCAGTAGCTCACCAACTCCCCTAGGGGCTCAGGCACGCCTAGATCACCCCACTCCGACCTCAGTCAAGCCTCTCCACCTTCTGTAGCACCCACCAACCATTGTCCTAATGCCAGGGGTGTCCCCAACCCTGGCCTATAAATGGCAGTGCCCCCCATGGCCAAAATAGAAGCTGCCAACCTCCATCTCGAACCCCTGTCCAGTTCCAGACCCTTAACATTCTCCCTAGGACTCCTAGCAAGCCTCACGAGGTCCCAGTAGCATCCCCAGCTCTCCCTCATACCTCTGCAGCACCACCACGAACTGACACAACGCCACCACCCCTGCTTGAAGGCCACCATCCACAGTGTGAAGCAGCAGGGTAGGGCTTCCGCTACCCCTCTTTTGTATTTGCTTTAACACTCTTGTGAGCCCCTGGTCCACTCCAGGGGACTTTTCTTCTTCGGTTTTGCAGGTACACCCACAGTGGGGGTCTCTCCCACCTTCTTCATGGTGTAAGGAACCCCTTAAGGGCATAGCACTATTCTAGTGGCTTCATAGGTTTCTGGGGGTCCTCCATATCATGGGATAACCCCTGGCCACCTCACATTGGCAGCCTAGTAGGGCATTTTGCAGTTTCTAAAAAATTACAAAGTCTTGGTAAACACAGTGTCGACACCCATTGAGCTTTCTGTTTAAGCTACTGTGGGCCCCACCTGAGCATCTCCTAGGCCATTCCAAGGCTTGGGTTGGAACCCTGAGGCTTTTTTGAGCTTAATCTCAAAATTTCAGACCTTTCCCATCACCCTAACTATGGTTAACAAGCATGGTTTGAAAAACTGTCAAACTGTTGGTAAATGCATTACCGATAATTTATTATTCCATGCACAGTGAACTTTGGACCAATACCAGGCCCACGCGTGGCATCCCTTGGGGTCCACAATAGGCCCAGGGCACTCCCTTCATCCTGAGCTTTAAAACCGTGGGTCCAGAATCCCCTAACTCCCCTCCTAACCTGAGTCATAAGGGAGCAAACTATGGTTAAAAAATGCTGATATTGGCGATAAAGTATTCACCGCCAATCTGGTTCTGTGAAGAATCTGATATGGCGGTAATACATTTACTGCTAATTCCAGTTTGCAAGTTTTTTGGGCCTTGCAGTGTCCCAAAACCCATGAGGGGCCTCCACCAGACCTGACTTGGCCCTTGGGGCCATGCCAAGCAGCCCAGGCCTTGCCTTAACCCATGATTAACTCAACCATAGTTAATTGGTCAAACCCCATGAAAAAATTCCAATAAATTCCAGAAAAATCCGAAATATTCTAAAACTTTGGAAAATATCATTTTTGGATTATGTGTTCATGCCTAACCACGGTTAGATAAGCTTAACCATGGTTAACACTTGGTTTAACAATGATTAAGCCCATTTAAACCTTGAAAAATGCTAAAAAATCATGAAAAATCCCATAGGGCATTCTAATCCCAAATCCAACTTTGTAAAATGCCTAACCATGATTATCTAGACTAACCATGGTTGAACCCATGTTTTAACCATGGTTAGCCCCATTCAACTTGGGAAATGGGGAAAAATCTCCTAAAATCATCAATCAATTCATAAGGACCATAAACATACCTTGGACATCACCCAACCCTAGTTAGCAACCCTAACCACGGTTAAACCCCTTTTGGCATACCAGACTAAACCCTAGCCTCCGGGCTTACCCTTGGCCTACTAGGCCCAACTCAAAGCCTACCGGGCTTACCCTTGGCTTACTGGGCCTAATCTTGGCCTATCGGACCCAACCCTTAGTCTACCGGACTAAACCCTAGCCTCCGAGCTTACATCCAAGGCCTACCGGGCCTAATCTTAGCCTTCCGGGCCTAAACCCTTAGTCTACTGGACTATCCGTTGGCCTACCAGGCTTAATCAAACATAACCAAGTACTTGACCAACCCGGTCAATCACCCCTAGCCTCCCGGCTAGACCCTAAGGCACCCTTGGTGCACACACAACACTCCCCTAGCCTCGGCACGGGCTCATGTGCCAGAACTACGCTTGGTCTGATCTCACCCCAATGTGAGTACGTAGGCAACCCAACTTGGGTGTTCGACCCTAGTTTAACTTTTCATTTCTTGAATTAGTATAAACTAAATTTAAGACATTTGACTAACAATTGACATTAATTTGGCTTAAACCTAGTAAGTAATGAACCGTTGCAAAATGGAAGTGCTGGGGTGCCTAACACATTCCCCGGACTTAACCGAACTTCTTACTCAGAACTCTAAACAAACTTTAGACCTTATCCATTACCTGCAATTTATCCCTATCGAATTAATAAGTGGCGACTCATAACATAAACATATGGGTACCGGAATCCGTGCTCACAGCTCTGGTAACTCTACTGGGGACTACTAATTTGCTATATCTCAAGGTTCAACTCGAAACCTAGGTGTAAGCCAAATTAACATCAACATTACTCAAATGTCTTAGAATTTAGTCTAATACTAATACATTTTGAGTATATTTTGTATTATGCATCCCATACATAGCATAGTAGTGTGACAACCCTGAATCCCATTAGACAAACTTAATACGCTTACGGCTACAGGATGATTATCCTCAGTGACAGATGCTTAAAAGTCTTGGAGGTCCGCAGAGTTACTCCTGCTGGGTGATTACCTTTAGGGAAGGATTTTGAACACTTCCACTTATATCAATCGTCCATTTTTAAGGGAGTCGCATATACGGTGTAAGTGACCCCCATCCTATTAGGAACACACTTGCATTACCCAACATGCATACATATAGCCTAAGTCAGGGTAAAGTCTACAAGTATCCAACCTGGAGGGATATTCTAAACTCGAACCTGCTTGCACCCTATACCTGTCTCCAATCATGGTTGACCACCCGGGCACATCCTACCCGGATAAGCACTCACCCAGGGACATGTGATAAGCCAAACTTGTGCTTGTAATAAAACACATCCTACCCCACATCTTGACATCATACATGTGGTCTAAATCCCAGGAATACAGGTCCTCACAAGACCTATCCCAGCCTTAACCTGATAAGCTCCCGGTTCCCAAAATCAGAGTAAAGCATGCCGGACCTCTGTCCGACTACTCTATCGGATTACATGTGCCCTGTCATACCCAATCAAAAATCAAAAAAATCTACCATCATCTACATCATCCTTGCATCCTGCATCTGCATTAGACAATACACTCACATTGAGTCTGTCTTTTGTCCAGTATACATGGCAGGTCCTTTAGGGATAACCCAGTCATTTGGCCAACTGACTCGGCCCTTTGCATTTGACTTCACAGGGGGCATGTGATCACAACCTCCAAAAATCAATAGAGGCCTTCACCCTGAGTCAGTGTATCACTTGGGCTCAGTACTACAAAGCCGAGACTATCCTAGACCTATCCATGGTTAAACCAGATCCGCGCCTCATGAACGCAGCTATCCAGTGTTGGAACCCATCTCACATGGTGTCTCGTTTTGGTAAGAACGAACTATGTCCAACACTGGAAGAGATTCAATGCATCTTAGGGTTAAACATGGACTGCGAACCCATTATACCGTGCTACTAGAAAACATACCAGACAGACTTATCCAGGTTCTTGCATATCAATCCTACCTGCTTGCAGCCCGATCCTAATGACACTTTGATAGGATACCCGTATCATATCTTGAAAACAGTACAAACGCAAGTGGGACATCGACTCTATTACTGCAGAACTTCCCGGTCTCAACGCCCTTGCATTAATAGCCATGTTTTAGTTGGTGCCGGTCACTGGTCGAGTTAATACTAAAGACATGCGCAACGCCGGTTCGTTCGTACTCATCATCCTAGCAGAGCTACTCAGGACCCTCAATCAGGCAGCAGACCGTAGAAAGGGCATCTTCCATGCCAGTACACCTATCCGACACCCGTGGTTGGTAGGACACCTTTCTACAATTATAGCGATACCAGTTGGCCTCCTTGAAGCCTACAGTCTACCTTGGAAGATTTCTCAGAATCAAAGGCTGATAACAACTATAGATGAGAAGGTGACGCCAGAGAAATGACCGTCATCCGGGCCCAGCTGCACCTCTATCAAGAGCAGCCTGATAGTGCAAAGGTTGAGATGATCGCGCGGATCCGACAGTTTAGAACCCGGATGTTCAATGCTACTGAAGCCATAGAGAATATGGAGGTTGAGGTCACATCCTTCCAACAGCAAATCATGGGCCTGGACGGTGTGCCCCGACCTCTTGACTTCTCGATCTCTGACGGACCTGCCTAGGATCGAGTCTTTTTCTCTGTTTTTTTTTTAGTCACAGTCCAGTACTCCCGCACATCAAATGCAAAGTCCTTTCTAACATCTTTTTCCTCGCACCAGAAACATACACGGTTAACCGGCAAGCCACTCTATTCGCAATGCTATCGCAACACTAGACACAAACACCTGCACTAGGCCCCTTGAGCATCACTGCATCATCCATGTACCTTCATCCTAGCGTCCCTAGAATCCAGTCTATCCTAGTCAAAGCATCACCGACATTACACTACACCTAGCATCACTCATTCATTTGTAGAAGTCAGCCTAACTCTGTACAGACATCATGTAGTTAAAATCGACCTAACTTAGGCATACAGACTACATCCATCTTTCACCCTGTTCATCCCATCAGGAATACTGTTTAGGGTTAAGTCCTCATTCATTGGGTTTAACCCGTGCATGCTCATGCATTTTAGCTTCACATGCCTTACCTCCGGTATTGACTCGCTCAACATTTTTAGATCCTACCAAGGCAACAACTCAAAGACCCAAGCAATGGAGCACGGAGAAGCATCAGGCGGCCAAGAAGTCATCTTAGCAACCCTCCTCCGTCAAGAATAGGACATCAAGAAAATTGAGCTCTCGTCCAAGATGCAATTACCGCTCTCGACAAACTCCTGGTGGCACAAGGGAAAAACCAGACCCGCCCCCTACATCTCAAACAAACACATCTAACCCAGTGGCACAGCCACAAAAATCTCCCCCCCATCCGCCCCTCAAGCCTAAGAAAGAGCCGGCACCACCCAAGCATTTCACCCATTTTCCACTCAGCCAACTCATATCGACTTTTGTGCTTTTTATCAAGGACCTGGACATTCCACTGATCGCTGTATTGCTCTAAAACATGCAGTTGAAGATCTAATTGATGAAGGCAAACTTAATTATGTGCTTGGTAACTGGTGCTCTTGAAAACCTTACCCCCCTCACCAGCCCATAATCTAGCCGCCTTTGTGCCACCAGCTCATCAGAGGAGGAAACCTAGAAACAAGATGCTGAGTTCGGTTAATCAAAACCCAGTCGAGTCTAAGTCAGTCGTAGTTAGAATTTCCTTTTTGTAAGAGTTGGCCGCAGTGGCTCCTGTACGAGTCCAGTCCAGAGTCTAACTCTTTTAATTCAATGAAATCACTCTATTTCTCAAGAGTTTCATCTCTTGTAACTAGCATAGCTGAATGCTGATTAGGCTCATTTTTTTTAACAAAGAGGCCACTTAAACAGATAATCAGACCCACAATCCTCAGGAGCAGAATACGATGAAAAATAGAATTCTCATCCAGAAACCTCATCCTCTATAGATCCAGGTAACAAATTTGAATGCAAAGGTCAAGACCTCGCCGTGCCAGGGGTAGAGGGCAATCAAAAGCAAAGAGCAAGCCCATCTCCGGTCATCCGACATAATCGCCAATTTCAGTCAAACAAAGCTCCCCAAGACAACGCTGGGAGCAGGGGCAATTTGTTTTTCAGGACATGAAGCGAAGTGGACACTTGAACAAGCAACGAACAACTTCAAGATAGATGCAAGAATCTACTAGCTAGAGGCAGCATTGAGCTGATCAGTAGATCCTGAACCAATCAAGTGGGCAAAATTAAAGTACAACACTTAAGGTCTTGTCTGATAACGCTTGCACTTTTAGCTGCTTCGGGAAAGGACAAGAAGTCATCTTTGACACCCTCCTTTATCCCATCAATGTAAACCCATTTTACAAATCAAAGAAATCCGCTAGTTAGCCCCTTTGAACCTAATAGACTTTCTTTCACAGAACCTTTTTTCGGGACACCCTCCCTTGCCAATCGGTGGCATTTGCTTGAACTACGTCTTGACCTGATCTTAAAAAAGGTACGTAGGCAGCCTGACAAATCAGGTGTAGTCACATAAAGGGGATCATACCTTCCCCAATCTACCCACACAAAGCCAAGCCACCCCTAGTGGAATCAAAGCCTCTCTAAAACCTTTTTCCATAGAGTTCGGCAGAGAAAAAATCTTTTCAACTTCCCCAGTCAAGTCGACTTTCAAGGGTAAAGATTTTTTTTCCATAAAAAGAAAACCCAAAATAGAAGTTGAAACATTTTCAAGAATCAGAGACTCCCACAGAGGCAAACTCTCCGGACTCTTTCCCCAGTAGAAAATCACAGGGACAACCTCTTCTGAAAAGCAATTCCTGAGTAGAGACAACCTCTCTCTCTCCTTAGTAGAGACAACCTTTCTCACTCTCCCCAGTAGAGACAATCTCTCTCAAATTCCTTAGCGGAGCAAAAAAAAAAAACTCCCCAAGAGAGTGAAAATCAAACTGTGACAAATACAGATCCCCAAGGGAGTGCAAATCAACTACAGCAGAAGTAACTCAAGTTGTCCCAAACATCGGCCCCCTAGCCTACATTTTTTCCTATCACAAGTCTTCCTAGATCCCCTAGAGACTGAAAGTACAAGCAGCTTATCACACAAGTGAGACACTGATTTCCTAGGCAACGGGAACAAAATTCCATTCAAAACCATCGCGGGCCCAATGAAAACCAAAAATGGCATTGGTGCGCAAAAATTATGCGAACTCCATACCTGGACTCGAGACCAGGGGCAAAATAGGGGAAGAAAATTTATCAGCTTCGCAAGCATGAGGAAAATCGGTAATGGCCTCATCACGTAAAAATTATGCGAACCTCATGACTTGGTCATTCCAAGGGTAAAAAAGGGAGAAAAAGCTAAAAATCAGTTCGGTAGTAACATCCAGTAGCAATCAGACTTACTGGATTCCCTAAATATCCCCAGCAGTCAGCATCTCTCTACGAACCGGTATCCCCAGCTGAGATTCCAACAAGGGATATCCCCAGCAGGTGTTTAATTCCTAAGCATTCCCCAATAAAGAATCATTCGGAAAACATCCCCAGCATACAGGCAAACATCGGGAAATCCCCAGCAAACCGAAAATCCCCAAATTCCCCAACAGTAGCCTCCAACAGAGTTCAACTCCCCAGCAAACAGTTGATAATCTCTAGCAAAGTGTCGTTCTTGGACATATCCTCAGTAGTGCGCCACAACAGTGTCACATTCCCCAGCGGATCCCTAGTAGAAGCCCCCGGTTGCTCTCCACGACACTCTCCCTAGCAAAAGTCTAGAAGCGTCACAGCAAGCTTCTTCCCAGCCAGAGTTCTCAATCTCTAGCAGTGGCAAGACGGAGCAACTCTTATTGGCAAAACGACCTCAGCTCCCCGGCAAAGCCCGACTCTGCAAGGTGTAAAACATGACTTCATCAATGTCACTACAGGACAAATCTACTTAGCGTCATACGCTGCCCCTAAGGACATAATCCATTCACACTGTGAAAGTGATCTCCCTGTTAAATCACGTAAGTAAAAGAAACATTCAACTTCAAAATCTTGAGTCTTCTTCTTACCACCAGAGTTCTCATGCTCATTGGATCAACCATCCTCGAATGCCAAAGTGTCTCCCAAGTCTGTCAACTCTTGTGACGTCTCCCAATCACTGCTAGAGTCCCAATGCTCACCGAATCAATCCTCTTCTAAGTGTCTATCCACCGGCTTGGCCAGAGCAAACAGAACTTAGCAATCGACTGAGATGCATCCCGGTTCCAGCAAGAAGCGGGAGCAAGATCGAATGCCTCCGGAGCCTTCAATCAGCAGAGGGCTGGTCTCCAAGGGCGAGTCGTATATCCAGCCCTCCTTCAACCTGCCTGCCACACTAGGGAAACCAGGACTAGTCAGACCTCCCATGCATGAGTCAAGTCGTGCATGCCATTCACTATAATGCTGCACAGTCAGTACACACACTCTAGCTATAAACAGCACACTAGCTGCAAAGCTGCACACAAGTTGCACGCACTCAATCGAGTCGCACATAATACACTCTAGCTACACAAATCCATTCAAAGTGCACACTAGCTACATACACTCAACAAGGCTGCATAGTAGTTGCACACACTCAATTGAGTCGCACATAATGCACCCTAGCTACTTAAATCCAATCAAGCTGCACACTACTTGTACACACTCAATCGAGTCACTCACTGCACTCTAGCTGCATTCAAGTTTCACATTGCACTCTAGCTGCGCACAATCAAGTTGCACTCAATGCACCCTAGGTACATATTAGCTGCATACAAGGTGAAAGCCTCATCCAATGCATTCAAGTTGTACAACACGTTGTACTTTAACCATATGCACTTAATCAAGTCGCAACTACAGTTGCATACCATTTGCTTCTCAGCATTATCAAAACCCAGTGCCTCTCGGTTATATCAATGTCAAATCCGGCATCATGCCTCAAACCAATTCGACACCCCCATGTGTCCTAGACATCTTGTGTGCTCCGTGATGACCTCGTCACACCGCAGACACACTCACGTGTGTCCTAGACATCCTGTGTGCTCTGTGACGATTTCGTCACACCGTAGACTCACCAGCATGTCCTTCTTTATGACACTCTCGTTTGTTCTAGACATCCTGTGTGCTCTGTGACAACCTCATCACACCGCAATCTCACCAGCATGTCCTCATTTGTGACATCCTGTGTGCTCTGTGACAACCTCGTCACACCACAGTCTCACCAGCATGTCCCCCTTAGTGACACCCCCAGGTCCTAGACATCCTGTGTGCTCCGTGACAACCTCGTTACACCGCAGCCTCACCAGCATGTCCCCCTTAGTGACACCCCCGTGTGTCCTAGACATCCTGTGTGCTCTGTGACAACCTCGTCACACCGCAGTCTCATCAGCATGTCCCACTTAGTGACACCCTCGTGTGTCCTAGACATCTTGTGTGCTTCCTGACAACCTCGTCACACCGTAGTCTCACCAGCATGTCCACCCTCAGAGACACCCCCATGTGATCTGGACATACGAGTCTCCATTGATGCCGAGTCAATATGCCGACACTCACTGCATGTACCCCCAGAGACGCCCTCGTGTGATCTCGACATATGAGTCTTCATTGACGTCGAGTCAATAAGCCGACACTCACTACATGTACCCCCAGAGATACCCCCGTGCGATCTTGACATACGAACCTCCATGACAAAAACTCACCTTGTCAATACACCAACACTCATCGCATGTTCTCTTTTTCGACACCCCATGTGTCTTTGACATTCTAGGTCTCCATTGACGTCGAGTCAATATGACGACACCTTGCATGCCCAACACCACGTGTGTTCTTGACACCTCGTGTGTCCTCCGATCGATTCAGTTAATATCCCTTAGGAAACACCGTTTCGATCAAACCCATTTGCTACTTCCGAGCGACACCCCCTCTCGGCTAAACGCCTCCAGGCCACGCCATCTCAGCATCAATCTTCTTCCCCGGCTACTCGCTACTCCCCAGTAGTAGCCCAAATCTCTGCATGAGCATTCACCACTTGCACAACATGCATCATGCTGTATTCCCAAAATCCAATTTTGGTGTAAAAATCAGATTTCAGTTTTTGTTGTTCAATTGCCCATCTCGGCACTCTCCGACAAAGAGGGGCAATTGTAAGCACCTAATTTTTACACCCCTATCCTAACCATGGTTAAGGATTCTAAATTATGGTTAAAACCTAGTCGAGTCCCTTAACCCTAGAACAAACCCTAGTTGACCTTGGGTGTACCTTAGTCAAATCCTAGGTATCACCCTATCCAAACTCTAGAATTTAACCCTAGTTAAACCCTAACCCTAGGTAAACCCTAGCCTAACCCTAGAACTTAACTCTAGGTAGATCCCTAGTTAACCCTAGGTAAACCCTAGCCTAGCCTAGCCATAGCCTAGCCCTAGCCTTAGCCTAGCTCTAGCCGTAGCCTAACCTAGCCCTAGGCCTAAAACCAAGCCTTACCTAAGCGTAAGCCCTTAGGGCTCAAACCCTAGGTCCATAAGCCCTAGAAAACCCAAGCCTTGGCCTGGGCCCAAGCCCAGGCCCAAGAATTCAAATGCAAAGCCCCATACTGCGTGCCTGCATGGGTCAGGACCTTGCTGGGCAAAAACCAAAATGGGTGGTGATATGTTTACCGACACCCATTTTTGCTCAGGCTTGGGAATGACGGTAAACATATTACCGCCATTCCCTGTATCATCTTCCAGTAGCTCACCAACTCCCCTGCGGGCTCAAGCACACCTAGATCACCCCACTCCGACCTCAGTCACGCCTCTCCACCTCTTGTTGCACCCACCAACCATTTTCCTAATGCCAGGAGTGTCCTCAACCCCTGGCCTATAAATGGCGATGCCCCCATGGCCAAAACGGAAGCAGCCAACCTCTAGCTCGAACCCCTGTGCAGTTCCAGACTGTTAACCTTCTCCCTAGGACTCTTAGCAAGCCTTACGAGGTCCCAGCAGCATCCCCAGCTCTCCCTCATATCTCTACAGCACCACCACGAATTGCCACAGCACCACCACCCCTACTTGAAGGCCACCATCCACAGCGTGAAGCAGCGGGGTAGGGCTTCCCCCTACCCCTCTTTTGTATTTGCTTTAACATTCTTGTGATCCCCTGGTCTACTCCAAGGGACTTTTCTTCTTCAGTTTTGTAGGTACACCCACAGTGGGGGTCTCACCCACCTTCTTCATGGGTTAGGGAACCCCCTAAGGGCATAGCACTACTCTAGTGGCCTCATAGGTTTCTAGGGGTCCTCCATATCATGGGATAACTCCTGGGCCCCTCACATTGGTAGCCCAAGAGGGCATTTTGCAGTTTCTAAAAAATTACAGAGTGTTGGTAAACACAATGCCGACACCCATTGAGCTTTCTGTTTGAGCCACTGTGGGCCCCACCTGAGCATCCCCTGGGCCATTCCAAGGCCTGGGTTGGAACCCTGAGGCCTTCTTGAGCTTAACCTCAAAATTTCAGACCTTTACCATCACCCTAACTATGGTTAACAAGCATGGTTTGAAAAACTATCAAATTGTCGGCAAATGCATTATTGACAATTTTTATTTCATATACAGTGAACTTTGGACCAATACCAGGCCCACACGTGGCATCCCCTGGGGCCCACAACAGGCCCAGGGCACTCCCCTCATCTTGAGCTTCAAAATCGAGGGTCGAGAATCCCCTAACTCCCCCCTAACCTGAGTTATAAGAGAGCAAACTGTGGTTAAAAAATGCTGATATTGGTGGTAAAGTATTCACCGCCAATCTGGTCTGTGAAGAATCCGATATGACGGTAATACATTTACCACCAATTCTAGTTTGCAAGTTTTTTGGGCCTTGCAGTGTCCCACAGCCCATGAGGGGCCTCCACCAGACCTAACTCAGCCCCTGGGGCCCATGCCAAGCTGCCCAGGCCTTGCCTTGCCTTAACCCATGATTAACTCAACCATGGTTAAGAGTTAACCATGGTTAATTGCTCAAACCCCATGGAAAAATTCCAATAAATCCCAGAAAATCTGAAATATTCTAAAATTTTGGAAAATATCATTTTTGAATTATGTGCTTATGCCTAACCACGGTTAGATGAGCTTAATTATGGTTAACACTTGGTTTAATCATGGTTAAGCCCATTTAAACCTTAGAAAATGCCAAAAAATCATGAAAAGTCCTAAAGGGCAATTTAACCCCAAATCAAATTTTATAGAATGCCTAACCATGATTATCCAGACTAACCATGGTTAAACCCATGTTTTAATCATGATTAGCCCCATTCAACCTGAAAAATGGGGAAAAATCCTCTAAAATCATTAATAAATTCATAAGGACCATAAACATATCTTAGACCTCACCCAACCCCGGTTAGCAACCCTAACCACAATTAAACCCCTAGTTTATCTTTTTCTTTCTTAGATTAGTATAAACTAAACCTAAGGTATTTGACTAACAATTGACATTAATTTAGCTTAAACCTAGTAAGGAACCGTTGCAAAACGGAAGTGTCGAGGTTTCTAACACCTTCCCTGGACTGAACTGAACTTCTTACTCAGAACTCTAAGCAGACTTAAGACCTTATTTATTACCTGAGACTTATTCCTACTGAATTAATAAATGGCAACTCATAACATAAACATGTGGGTACTGGAATCCGTACTCACAAGTTGGTTATGGCATAGGAGATTAGGTCATGCTAGTATAGATCTCTTATCTAAAATATCTAAGAATGATTTAGTTAAAGGTTTACCTAGAACTAAATTTATAAAAAACAAAATTTGTGATGCTTGTCAACTAGGAAAACAAACAAAATCATCCTTTAAATTTAAGAAAGAAATCTCTACCTCTAGGCCTCTAGAACTCTTGTATATGGATCTTTTTGGGCCAAATGAAGTGGCTAGCCTAGGAGGTAAATCTTATGTCTTTGTAATAGTTGATGACTATTCAAGGTACTCTTGAGTGTTATTCTTATCTCACAAAAGTGAGGTACCCTCTTTATTTGAAAATTTCTGCAAAAGAGTTCAAAGTGAAAATGGTTATGCCATAAATAATGTAAGAAGTGATAGATGAGGAGAGTTCAAAAACAAAGAGTGAGAGATATTCTGTGATGCAAATGGGTTTAACCACAATTTTTCATCTCCTAGAACTCCTCAACAAAATGGTGTAGTTGAGAGAAAAATAGATCTCTCCAAGAAATGGCTAGGACAATGTTTAATGAAAATAAAATAACTAACTATTTTTGGGCTGAGGCCATTAATACTTCATGTTATGTAATTAATATGATAGTTATTAGAAACAAATTAAATAAAACTCTCTATGAGCTTTGGAAAGGAAGAATCCTTAATATAGGATATTTTAAGGTGTTTGGGTGTAAATACTTTATACTAAATGATAAACACCATTTAAAGAAATTTGATCCTAGATCCATAGAAGGAATTTTCATAGGATATTCTATCAATAACAAAACTTATAGAGTCTTTAATAAGAAATCCTTAACTGTTGAAGAATCAATTCATGTGGTGTTTGATGAATCAAACTCATTTAACAAAATATCATCTGATTATGATAAAATTGATGACGAAATAGAAAATCTTCCATAAGAAATCTCTAACTTGGAAATTAATCAAGTTAATAAAGATAACCAAGTGGAAGAAGAATCTAATGATAAAATCATGGACGTAGATAATGAGGATGAAGAATTTTATCAACATTCCAAAGCTTGGAAATTAATAAAAGATCATCCTAAAGAATTAGTCATTGGAAATATGGAACAAGAGGTTAGAACAAGAAGAAATTTAATTAACCTTGTTTTCCTAAGTCAAATTGAACCTAAAAATGCATTGGAAGCTATTAAAGATTGTAAAGTCCATGTTTTTGTATTGGCATATTCCGGCGTCAAAACAAGTGAGTCTAGGTGTGTATCTTGTGTCGTTGTCGTCAAGCATTCGCGAACAAGTGAAGTTGAAGACCATTGAAGACTCGGGTTGATCATTTCCTTCATAGGATGGTAAGTGACCTAGATACCATACTACCATAGGTGGGATTTGACTTAGAATTATCCTAACATGATGCCTTAGGTGGTAAGTGACCTAGAATAACCATACGGACCTTAGGTGATGAGATAAACGGTGCAAAACTTGTTTTAAAATCTGAAAATTTTCAAAAAACCAAGGTTGCTTGTTTTGGGTGTATCTCACAAACCGTAGCTTGAATTTTACTCCATAATATGTCAAAACGACCGCGTCAAAAAGAGCTACAACTTTCATGGTGGGTGCGAGACCCAAAAATGAAGTTTGAAATTCAGGTTGGCACCTCAGGGTCGACCCTGACCATTTTGGGTCGACCCTGGGTATAGAACAGTTTGTATGGCAAAATTCAACAGAGAGCTGATTTTGTGAGGGTCGACTCTGGAGGACCATCCAGTCGACTGAAAGGCACCATCCAGTCGACCGAATGATCCCCATGGGTCGACCCTGATATGGAATTTTTTTAAAAACCGTTTTTTTGCTATTTTGCTATTTTGGCAACTTCCCTTTTTGGTTTTAGCAACCTCTAAACTTGTTTTTTGATTCCCTATAAGTGGGGAACCCCTCTAGTTCGTGGGAAACAACTTTGGGAGAGTATAGAGAGGGTTTTTAACTCCTTTTAGAGTTCATAAAAGCTCTGTAATATTATTGTTCTCCTCCCTTTTTTAAGGTATTAAACCTAGAGTTTGCAAGCCCAAAGCTCGATATTAGCTTGTTTGGACTTGTGCATTGAAGGAGTCCATCTAGGTGATGATTCTTATCAAACCATCAACCCTTTCTGGATAGAACACCTTGGCCAAAATATCCCGGAGCCTTTTTGAAGGAGATCGATCCGAGAAGGATCGTGGTAGAGTGATTTGGTTGGTAGAATCCGAAGCCATCATTGACGGAGATCGATCGGAAGGATCGATCGGAAGTGGACTGTTTTCGAGACATAAAGAGAAGTACGAGTGGCTGCGGTTGATCACGGGACTTGTGAGTACGTGATGACTTTTTGAGGCATGGAGGACTAAGAACTGAAGGATTGTGGTGTCGAGTCCGAAGGAGTCAAGTTCGAGTCTTATAAGTTCTTGTTTACTTTGTCTTAGTAGATTCTCATGGCTGGACTAGGTCCCGTGGTTTTTCCCGGGAAGGGTTTCCATGTAAAAATCCTTGTGTTGTGGCTTGATTGTTTCCTTATTCCGCACTTTAACTTTATCATCGCTTTAATTAATAAACTTAATTGTTAAAACATAAAAAGGGTAGATAGACTTATAGGAAAACCGAATCATCCCCTTATCTTGTGAGATTCTCAACTCAAACATAGATTTGAGATTCACCGAATTTGATTTTTCAATTGGTATCAGAGCGGGTTCACTATCCTTTTAGTGTGATCTTGTCTCATATTTTCGGTGAATATGAATCTTCAAAGAGAGGGAGGATCCATCTCTTGTCCCCTATTATTTGATGAGAATAATTATGTCTATTGGAAAGCTCGAATGAGAGCGTTTCTAAGATCATTAGATGAAAGAGTATGGTTCTCCATTGAACAAGGTTGGACCCAGCCAACAAAGACTATAAATGACCAGACCATCCCTAAACCTTCTTCTGAATGGACTAATGTAGAGCTTGAGAGTTGTAGATAGAACAGTAAGGGTCTAAATGCAATCTTCGCTGCTGTCACACTCGAAGAATTTCAACGTATTTCTACATATGACACTTCGAAGGAGGCATGAGACATTCTTCAAATTACCCATGAAGGGACTACAACTGTCAAGATCTCCAAACTTCAATTGCTGACCTCTAAGTTTGAAAAGTTGATGATGGATGAGAATGAAACTTTTGATAATTTTTATGAAAATCTAAGTGACATTGTCAATTCTAGCTTCAATCTAGGGGAAAGAATTCCTGAGTCCAAAATTGTTAGGAAAATTTTGAGATCTCTACCTGAGAGATTTCGATCGAAGGTTACCACCATTGAGGAGAGCAAAAATGTTGATGCTCTCAAAATTGAAGAGTTGGTTGATTCTCTCCAAACCTATGAGTTAAATCTGAACCCATCTAAGAAACCAAAATCTATTGCCTTGAAATCCGTCAAGGAATCCATAGATGGTTCAGATAGTGACTCTAAGGATGAAGAAGAAGAGTTGGTTTTATTTGCGAAGAAATTCAGAAAATTTTTAAAACTTAATAAGAGTTTTAATCCGAAAGGACAAAAATTTCTTGAAAAGCCCAAGTCCAAGCACTTTGAAAATAAGAAACATTTTAAAAGTGTGGACAAGAAATCCCAAGGAGTTCAATGCTATGAATGCCAAGGCTACGTCCATATTGCTGCTGAGTGCTCTAATAAGAAAATATTTAAGGGCAAGGCAAGGGATGACAGTGAATCTGAATATGAGGAATCAGATTGTTCTTCTTGTGAGGAGACTAGGGGTTATATGGCCTTCACTGCATCCTTATCTGGGATTGAGGAATCTTCTTCAAATGCTATGAGTAACCAACACTGTAGGGATGGTGAGGAGGATGATGAGAGTCAGAATGACTCAGATTCTGAGGGAGACCTTGAGGCAGCCTATGATGAACTATTTCAGGAATGCCTAAAACTGAAAAAGGTTCAGTTTTCCATGTCCAAAAAGATCAAATCTATTGAAATGGAAAAAGATGTCTTAGACCAAGTGGCTTCAGGGTTGAGAGCTCTTGTGTCACAGCTTGAGGAAGAGAAGGCTTCCCTCCTTACCAAGACTCAGTTACTTGAATCTGATTTACATGTTTGTCTTGATGAAAAGACAAGTCTTGAAATCAAGTTGGTTGATCTTGAACAAAATCAGAGGTGTAGAGATGTGAAGGGAACTCCATCCACCTCGAACACTGAGCCTGGTGTTAAAAGGCGCTCTCCTGCTAAAGAGAAAGACCCTTCTACTCAAAAATTCATTCCTACATGTCATAAATGTGGAGTGAAGGGTCATATTAAGCCTAGATGTCCTAAACTTCGAAGAATACCCAATCATGGTTCGAGGAACCAACACAACTTTAATGAGAATCTTCAAAGGAGAGTTGAGGTCCTAGTGGAGAAGTCTAGGAGTTTGTGTGAAGATGTGATGAAAATTGCTCACAACTCTTGACAGTGGCATGGTCATGACACTCCTCATGCTAGATATAGAGGAGGTAACAGGGAGAACCATAATGCCCGCCATAATTCTAGGACTCAATCCTGGAAAATGAGGAACAGGAGGAAGAGGTAAAAGGTCATACCTACCTCAACTGAAACGGTTAGAGACCAAATGATCAATCAAACTTCTAAAACCGTTTGAGTGAGAAAGGAAGACCTGAAGGGATTCACTTAGCTCGTGCGTGTCATAGTCTAGGGTTGTCTGTTAGTGTTTTATCTTGTCCTAGTGCTATGCTATTTGTGTATACTAGTAGTCTTTTTTTACTAGTGTTTATTTGCTTTGGTATGTTTTTCTGTTTTCTTTATTTTGAAAAATCCAAAAACATTGAAAAACCATAAAATCCAAAAATATTTTTGTCATGTTGCCCCTGTTTGACTTGCATGATCTGCATTCCTTGTGTGATCTTTATTTCTATACTTGTCCAGGGTTGAACATGAGTTTGTTGCTGATTGAGGATATATCACCTTCATAGTCTCTTGGTTAAGCTGAAAATTAGACCGGTTTTACCTTGAACAGTTAGAGACTTATTCATGTGTGTATGCTTTACAAATTTTACATGCACGCTGATTGATTCTGTTGAGAGGTCTATTTTCCATTCTGTAGGTGTTTGACTTATCCCAATAGGGTGACCTTGGATGACCAATCTAGAATGACCATTTTGTTAGTCATCCACATTTTGTGTATCCTCCATGAGCTAAAATTATTGCAATGAAAATGGCTACCTACTGGGATAGTGTGAAAGTCACTATTGGATGCAAACAATATGAAATGGCTACCTAGGCGGACAATAGGTATCTATCTGGGTCACTAGAGTGAAAGCCCCTGCTGCCAATAGCTAGGACTACCTACCCGGATAGTGTGAAAGCCATCATTGCATGAAAAGATATGATCAGATAAAGATCATCAAAAGAAATCTTATAAAGTTTGGAGGTATTTGACCAAAAATAAAAGAAAACTAATGAGTCAAATAAAATGGATACAGGAGTACTAAAATGTAAAAAATCAGCATATCTGGATCTAACTAGGTTTGACTTCTAAGATTTATGTCTTCAGGAGTCCCCTTAGTGGTTAATATCATATCCTTGGAAAGGGAAAGAAACTATAATATAGTATCTAGTTAGACCACCACTACACACAATGCTTCACTTTTGAACTGTTCACTAAATGTGTCTAAGTGAATTGGCTATAATTTAGCATTCCGTGAGATTTAGTTAGATGTGTATCCTCAGTCGGACTAACTAATCATGCTCTTCATTGGATTTGTAATCTTCAATTACTACTGCTTGGAATGCTTTTGATGCATGTTTGTGTGGCACGTGATATTTTTTTTGTATTATTATTATGTGGTCTCTTATTTGTTTGGCATGGGCCTTTCTAGCATAAGTGCCCTATTTTTGGTGGTATCCTTGATCTTAGGGGGAGAAGATCAAGTTGAGTTGTTGAGGGGGAGTTCTGTGCCTGAGTTGTTGAGGGAGAGTTTGTGCTTTATATTTCTATCTCATTCCCCACTCTTTAGTCCCTCATTGTCTGTTTTTGATTGGTTGTACTGTGGTTGCCTTGATATTTCACTTTTGTTAAATTGGTATATTTTTTGGAATATTGGCTTCCTGCCTTCCTTTGATAATTGTGTCAAAAATGGGGAGAATGTTAGGGTAATATTTCCCTAGTTCAGTACATTCCTTGCTTCACCTGTGATTACTTATTTTTATATTCCACACATGCTTCACTGGGTGTTTTGTTTATGAGCATGTGCAGGTGCAGGGTTGCAGCAGAAAGAATTTCCTTGGCAAGAGCTTCAGTGTATCTATTTAAGATGATTTTTCAATTGGTGTCATGTAAGAGTGTTGGAGTCATGTAATGTCCTAATTCACCGTTTTGATGTGTTTGGGTGAGTTTGTGACAAGTCATGTACTTCAGTTTGGTTTTGCCACGGAATTGCCAAAGGGGGAGATTGCAAAGTCCATGTTTTTGTATCGGTATATTCCAGTGTCAAAACAAGTGAGTCTAGGTGTCTAGGTGTGTATCTTGTGTCGTTGTCGTCAAGCATTTGTGAACAAGTGAAGTTGAAGGCCGTTGAAGACTCGGGTTGATCATTTTCTTCGTAGGATGGTAAGTGACCTAGAGACCATACTAACATAGGTGGGATTTGACTCAGAATTATCCTAACATGATGCCTTAGATGGCAAGTAGGCCTGACATTATGTTCAGTGTATGCATGTGTGCAGGATTTCAAACTTGTCCAAAAGAAACACATGATTGCTGTAAAAACGATCCTTAGATACTTGCTAGACACTATTGAATTAGGTTTATGGTATCCTTAAGACACAACACTAGACTTAATAAGCTATTCAGATGCTGACTTTGTTGGATGCAAAGTTGATAGAAAAAGCACTAGTGAGACTTATCACTTTCTAGGACATTCTCTTGTTTCATGGTTTAGTAAGAAATAAAATTCAGTAGCCCTATCCACAGCTGAGGTTGAGTATATGGCAGCTGCAAATTGTTGTGCTCAAACTCTATACATGAAACAACAGTTGGAAGATTTCAAACTTTTCTATTCTAAAATTCCAATTAAGTGTGATAATACAAGTGTCATTTGCATGACTAAAAATCTCATTCAATATTCAAGAACTAATCACATTGAAATCAGATTTCACTTCATAAGAGATCATGTACAAAATGGGGATGTTATATTGGAGTTTGTGGATACAAACAATCAACTTGCTGATATATTTACAAAACCCCTTCAATCTGAAAGATTTAGTACATTGAGAAGAGAATTGAGTATGACTAGTCTAAATAAACTTAATTGATGCCAAAATTGCTCTTAAATGAAAGCTTGTGTATTAACATTTAAAAATTTGTTTGATTATGTTAGGTGTATGATTTGGATGGTTTATAATGTTTTTGGATGTTAAAATAAATCAATGAATTCGGGAAAAATGGTTTTATAAATCAAAAATTAAAATAATTTTTTCAAAGTTTGTACTGATTTCGGCGACGAAATCAGATGAGATTTTGAAATTCGACGACAAATCTTGGGTTACATGGAAACAGTAAGCTTCCTGTACCCAATTTGGCGATGAAATTGAATGGACTATTCAATTTCAGCGATGAAGTCAATCTGAACTTAAAATAGTAAGCTATCTGTCTTCATTTCGGCAACGAAATTAAGGATCAATCCCATTCCGGCGACGAAATTGTTCGTGGGTATATATTAAAACCCCAAATTTGATCTTTTCAAATCATTTCTCAAAAGCTAGGTTTTCCCTCCTCTTCACTATTCCATTGAATCTCCATCCAAACCCCATTCATTTCAATCCCAAATCACTCTAAATCAAATCCCTAACCTAATACTCAATCAAAATGCCTCATCGCACAAAGAATGCTTCGGTAGAACTTCCATTGAAGAAAGCTCGCATATCCAAAGGAAAAGAGGTGGCTTCATCATCAGCTCCAACAAAATTCAAGTCACCAAAGTATGAGAAGCTATTCAGAGAAAAATTCCTTCCTCGTTCTCCTCTTTACGGTAAGGTCATAAATTTTGTAAGCCTAGAACTCTACGGTCTAGGTATAATCCAAACCCTGTTTTCTACCCTTAACTGAGATTCATTTATTTCTTCAAATGAAACTATGTACCCCGAACTTGTTCAGATCTTTTACACCCATCTCAATTTTAATCAATCTTCCCAAATCATCACTTCTTAGGTCAATGGGAAGAATATTTCATTTCACTTAGATAATTTGTCAAATATTCTCAAAATCCCAAAACATTCCTTCCAATATTTTGTAAATGGTCAATGGACCAAATATGATGGATTTGATGTGGTAGAAGCAATGAAACTCATGTGCATCAACCAAAACATCACTACACCCTTTCAACCCAAAGTCAAAGAGCTCACCTTGACCTATAGACTAATCCACCATATCATAACCTATAACCTTGTCCCTAGAGCAGGTGGTAGGGAATACTTGACCTATTTTGATGTCTTTCTAATGTGGTGTATTCTCACCTCTACACCCATTGACCTCTCTTATATCATTGTCCATTGCATGGATGATGCTCATAAGAGAAATCAGACTATCTTCCTTTTGATCAAGCCTTGATCAAAATTTTCAAACACTTCCACATCTCTCTTTCTTCTCATACAGACTTTGTAAATGCTGATGACTCCACCATATATAGTAAGGCTACCATCCAAAGGATGGGCTATATTTGGCATGATAGTTTGAAGGACTGGATTCCCAAGCCTTCTTCCACCCAGTCTTCCAACCAGCCATCTCTTGATCCCACTCCTTGCATTCCTACTTCAGTCTCTGATCCTATATCTACTCTTGCTCCCATCCCTCCCTTCTCGCTACAACACTTGAGATTGCGACAGATCCAGAGGCAGAGGCAGCACCAGAGACAGTAATAGAGCCAGCAGTAGAGGCAGTGCCTGAGTGGCCTGAGATTGTGATAGAGGACGAGATTCCTGAGTCTTCTCATCAGAGACAAGACTCACCTCATTTTGAGGACTCAGGACCCTATTTTGAGCCACCCAGCAGACCAGCAACTTCAGATGACCAGATGAGTTTGATGTCAGGTCAGATAGCCTCCATGACTACCACCTTGGAGCAGTTCCAACTGGAGATGAGAGAGAGCCAACTGAGGTTTCAGGCTGAGATGAGAGCATCTATGATCTCATTCATGGCAGAGAGTAGAGCTAGTATGGCTGCTCTTCAGACAGAGACTAGAGATAGCCTATAGAGCCTTCACTCAGTCACCAGAGAGAGATTGTCTGCACTTGAGTTTAGGATGGACAACATCCAAGGGGAAATCAAGAAAAGTGCTGAATCTTTAGAGCCCAGATTGGATGAAATTGAGATTTCAGGGGAAGTAACCAAAAATAGGGTAGATTCCTAACTATCCTTGATAGAGAGAAAAGCTGTAGATGCCATGGAGCAAGGCTTATAGTTGAATGATTTGGTGACCATGATGAAAGGAAAGGTAGAAGGCACTGAAAAACATATCAAAAATCAAGGACCAACTATTTCGTAGATGTCTTGTCTCCTAGGAAACCATGCCCCTATCATCCACCAAATGGCAACTCAAGTAACTTAGTTCTCCATTGAAGTTTCAAATATAAAAAAACAATCTTTTCAAGCAGTCAAAGGAGAGGCTTCTTCCGTTAAAAATCCAAAATCTTTGAAGATTCACTCTGTTCCTCCTTCCCCCACTGATATCTCTAGTGATAGTGAAAGTGGTGACTCTGCTAATAAGGATGAAAGTCCTACAAAAGATATTTTGGATGAGCTGAAGCAGTTCAAGAAGAAGCAAGCAGAGGATGGGTTGTAATAACATTTTTTTCTTTCTTCCTTTTGATGATGCCAAGGGGGAGAAATGTAATGTATTGGATGAAATGTATGTAATACTTTTTGACATCGAATGAGTATGTAATACTTTTTGACATTGATTGAAAAGTATACCTTTTAAATCTATCTTTTTAATACTGTTTAAATGTAATACCTTTTGCATGTTATGAAATTGATGAGATTATCATATTTATGGAACTTCTCTTGATTCAAGATTTACCTTGTTTAATTTATTATCATGGAACCTTTCTTGATTATTTTGACTTATCACTTATTATTTTTGATGAAAGATGAAAAGATGATAATTACCCTTGTGGAACTTTTCTTGGTTTTAAACCATTATGATACACTTCTTGAATTGACTAAAATATGCTTCCAATTAAAATTTGTTACAAATGTATATGTTTAGGGGGAGCTTACCTCAATTCTTTATTAAAATTATATTATGAGGGGGAGCTCAATCCCAATTAATTATATTATTATGTCATCATCAAAAAGGGGGAGATTGTTAGCCTCAAGGTTACAACCTTGGGTACCCTTAATAATTTTGATAATAACACAATAATAAAATGAAACTAATGGTACTGATAATTCTGTTTAGTGATTGATCATTTCAGATTATAAGAAAATAAGTATCTCACTCAAGGCAAAAAGAATGGAAATTATTCAAGAAAGTGCTTAACTCAAGTAAAAATTGAAGATTCTAAGTTGTACCCATAGTCCAAGTCGGGTCCCTTGAAGACAAAGCCAAATCACAAGACCCAGGATCAAGTCGAAGATCAACTCTCCAGAAGCTTATAAATGTATTTTTATTTATTTTGAGAGTGTCTAAGACTTATGTAAGAAGTCCTCAAAATATGGTAAGTTGATTGCTCAAAATACTTAGATTGACCATAGGAGCCTAGGACATTTATTGGACATCATTCTAAGGCCCTAAGAATTCATGAAAATCATGTTAAAGGATTGCCAAATGACTTAGGAAGTCATTCCCATCATTAAGGTCTGATCCAAAATAGAAAATCAAATTTTTGCTCTGAATTTGTCAACGAAATCATAGGGGTGATTTGATTTCGGCGACGAAATGGAGACATGAAAAATTCATGTACTCACTGTTTTTGGATTCGGCGATGAATTGAGCTGGTAACCCAATTTCGTCGACGAAATGAAGTCTGAATCAGAAAAACGTTGTAACGACTATTTTTCAACGATCTTATTTGCATTAAATGCTTCATCAACGGTCATATTGGATCATGAGCTATAAAAGGAGTTCATTTATGAACAAAATACAGATCTTGATCAGTGCAATAACTCCAATCATCTGCTCTTTCACTCACATTAATTTCAAAATCACTTATACACTTAGAAATCCCCAAAATCTCTTTTGAGCTATTCAACTCCATTTATTTTGAGAGATTTCATTAGAGTTTGTTGTCCACTCTTATTCAGCTCATTTCAGGAGCATTCAATTCGGATTATTAAATCCACTAATCTTTCTTTGAAAAAAGTCAAGAATCTTGGATTCTTGCATTTGAAGTTGTTGCTTCATTTCAGCAAGAGAGAGAAGAGCTTTTGCGTGGTAAAGGTTTCAACCTGGCCTAAAGGAGGGTGTGTAGAGGTTCTGTCTCATCCTGGAAGAGAGGCTGTAACGGTTTGGATTTCACCTGTGAAGAAATCTGTGCGATTTAAAGAATTGTGGTGAATCCTCTAGCTGAAACAACTTGAGGTAGGGAGTAGGCTGGAATTGCTGAACCTCGTGAACAAAAATCTGTGTTTGATTTCCTAAATCTTCTCTTTTACTTTTTGAATTACTTTGATTAATTTTTAGTTGCAATAAATATCATTCCGCATAAAAGATTTAGAGTCTAAAATTAAAATCTGCCATAAACCCTATTCACCCCCCTTTAGGGTCATTACCTGGCCAACACTATTCACCTGTCTAGTCACCAATCTCTAAAACCCTCATTGGTATCCATAGCTCAACCTAGTACTCCAAATTCAGATTAAGAGTCCTTGATGCCAAGAAAATCCTTTTATCCTCTATTCAGTATATGCTCCAAATGGCTATTGCATGTTTAGATCTTCCTACTGCCTTTTGGCATCGAAATAAGTATGCAATTAAATTATCATATATTCTAGAATTTAGCGAAACTAAAATTCCTACTAAAGATAGGCCTATTCAAATGAACCACAAACTTTTAGAATATTGTAAAAAAGAAATCTTATATTTACTCGAGAAAAAAATAATTCGTAAAAGGCACTCCTCTTGGAGTTGTTCTGCCTTTTATGTACAGAAAAATGCAGAAATCGAAATAGGAACTCCCAGATTAGTCATTAATTATAAACCTTTAAATGAGGCCCTCCAATAGATCAGGTATCCTCTTCCTAATAAAAAATATTTATTACTAAGAATTCATAAGGCTAAAATCTTCTCAAAATTTGATATGATATCAGGATTTTGGCAATTCCAGATAGCTGAAGAAGATAGATATAAAACAACTTTTACCATCCCTTTTAGACATAATGAATAGAATGTTATGCCTTTTGGCCTTAAGAATGCCCCTTCAGAATATTATGAATGAAATTTTTACTCCTTTTATAGAATTTCCATAGTCTACATTGATGATGTCTTAATTTTTTGCAATTCAATAGAACAACATTGGAAACATCTTCATACCTTTATCCAGACCATTAGAACAATATATATATATATATATGAGTCAGTCTAGGGGTACTCCCTATTTCTACACCTCATCTAAACCCTCCTTTAATAGAGATCAATGGCTATAGAAACATGTGAGGTGACATCCTTTACACAAATAGATAATACCAAAAATATCATTTCTTCACCAAAAAAAAATAAAATGGTAATCCACTCTATCACGACCCTCTCTCTCTCTCTCTCTTCTTTAGTTCTTCTTCTTTCAGTAATCCACCTTCCTTTCCTTTCAAAAACGGTAATCCACTCTCTAATGCCAAAAATACCATTTCTTTACAAAAATAAAAACGGTAATCCATCTCTCTCTCTCCCTCTCTCTCTCTCATTTTCCCAAGAATTATAAGGAAGAAGGGTGTGCCGGTGTTGCGATCGTGGAAGGTGATCAGTATAAGATCTGCAAAGAGACGCTTAAATGTGTGGAAGAGGACATACCTGAACCAGCAGTTGGCTTTAAGAATCATCATCTGGGTATAGGCCAAAACCATGATTTAGAACTGGGACAGACCCTTGACCATGACTCGGGTTTGAGGCAAACCCATGACCATTACTAGGTTTAGGACATAACCATGATCATGGACTGGGACATACCCATGACCATCATCATGAACATGAGAATGATTTAACTCTGGGTCAAAATTATGACCGGGACGATGTTCATGACCACAACCATGTTGACGACCATGATGAATTGGCTCTTGCTACACTTAACCATGAGTTAGCCTTGAACCCTGAATTGGCAATGAGGTGTAGCCCAGTACTGCTTAATCCTTAGAAGACAATGAGCTATGGTTGAGGCATTTGCTTGGGCTTGTTGTCCAAGTGGGGTAGCCTTCTACATCTTGCTTAGGTCCTGGACGGGTACTTGGCTTTCCTTTTTTGGTCATTCCTATATATGTTTGTCCCTAGAATCTATATTAATACTATATGGCGGTTGGTTCCACGTGGCATATCTCATTGGCCTCTATTTTCTATTCTGGTTCATGAAACATATCTTCTAATTGATCCAATAAGAAAAAGCCACATCAACCTTTTAATTATTGTTCTTCCTTCCTAATTAAGTGATGAGTTAATTATTCACCTTCATCCACTCACATTCTATTTTTTTTTAATTACAATTAATTAAATTGTAATAATAAATATTTATTTTTTCTTCTAATTCTACTCTTGAATTGGAACTAATTAAGTTGTAATATTTAAATTATTAAAAATATGAAGTCTAAGGGTCTCTTCTTCATTCCCTCCACATTCTCATTCTTTAATTACAATTTATTAAATTGTAACGTCTACCACCCTCAAATTTTCTAACTCTTGATCTACTTTCTCCCTAATCCCCTATAAATAATAGACAAATCCACAAGACACTTTTTATTCTCAAACATGTAAGGTTTTGGCATGTCATACATTTTAGTTAGTATGGTTCAGCAGAGAAGCTTTTCCTAAACATTGGAGCATTTAGAGTGGAAATCTTAAGAAGTTTGTTTTCACGGCATCTATTAGGAAGTTCTTGAGTCTGGGTGCATTATGGCATGAGTGTATTTTTGGGTACTATATTTTGGGTAATTCGTTGCTATTAGAAGCTGTCAGGTTCTGGTTCTGACATTACTTATCTTTATACTTATGGGTGTCTACATGGAGCTTTCGCAGAGTATTAGTGCATTTTAGGCACTATTTTGGGTCTTCTATTTTTCTCTTGCAGTAGCGATTTGAAATAACATAGATTATTCTCACTGAACTTAATGAGATTCACGCTATCATTAATATGAGGAGAAAAAAATGAAATTCAAATTATTTTTGATATTCATTGGTGTTAAAGTGTCAAGTGGTTTCATCTAAAGTTTTTCATCTCTTAATTAATTGTAAAAAAAAATAACAATAATAAACAAAGGAAAGAGATCTTTCCTAAAATAATAGTCTACCCTAAATCTCTCCTTATATATAAATAAATATAAATTATATTGCTTTACTTAGATTATAATTAATTATATTAACTCTCTAATTAGTAAATATTCTATAAGAAATTGAGTTTCTTGACATGGTATCTCTATTTGATTTTTATTTTTTATTTTGTATTTTGTTATATTATGCAAATCAGTGGTAGTGTTAAAGTGAGTCCCATTAGATAAAAAAAATTAAATAGATGTTGTTTTAGGTTAAAGAATAGGAAGATATTAACATTTTCTCTTCTATGTAAAATTTTCTTTATAATAACTAATTATTTAAAGAACTTATTTATTTACAAGTAATATCATCTCTGAAACTTTTAAATAATTTTGACAAATTAAATTTTTAGATGAGATGAGATAATTTTTTTTTATAATGATGTAAACTTACTTTCTTGAAGTTATATAATAATAAGATAAAAATTTATATATAACAATAAAATTATGAAATTAACTACTTTTAATAGGATACAAATAAAAAATCTCACAAGAGATGACTAAACTATCATCATTTTTCTTCTATTTTATTTTTATATTCTTTTCTTACTGTCTATTTTTAATTTTCTCATTATATTTTTCGTTTTTTCATTTTCTTTCAACACCCTGTGCATTTGCACAGAGTTTGCTAGTTATCAAATATGGAGAAAGGACATGGGTTCTTCGCTCAGCAAGCAGTGAGCATTTTAGAGACTCTATGCTTACCCCACCGATCCAAGTCCTAATTATGCCAAGTTTGTGGAGGAATACAGTTCGAAGAAAGTTGAGGGGCTCCATGAAGTACCTTATATTGTGCCTTGTTCCTATGTACCTAGCTGTAACAACATCTTCCTGATGCAAGTATTTTACCCCTGATGCCCATGACTTCTTCTTGGGAAGACGCGCGAGAGAGAGAGAGAGAGGTGGATTAAGGTTTTTTATTTTTGTAAAGAAAGGGTGTTTTTAAATGAGGGTTTAGATTAGGTGTAGAAATAAGGAGTAAGAATAGGGAGTACCCCTAGACAGACTCTATATATATATATATATATATATATGCGAACTAATCTAACAAACCAAAGTAAATTGAGAAACGAATTATCTCATCCCACTCCTAGCGAACTGGGTCACTAGAGTGGGGAATTGCGAACCCAAATTCGAACTGACTGAACCAACGAACCAGTTAACATTGGTTTAGGTAATTGGGGATACAAGGGGCATTATCCTCTTGAGGGAAATGAGGTGGTTAGGGGTAATAGAGGTCCAAGGGTGGTTTACAAAATTTAAAGACATATAGGGAATGGTCTACACTTTTTTTTTTTTTTTTGTGGATATCATTTACCTACGTTAGGGTTAGTGGTTAGCTTAGGCATTGGAGCTCTTGCAACTCATACCCGGGAGGATTGGAACCCCCAGACCTCCCTCAATAAAAAGGCCACACCCCACCACTGGCGCAAGAGGTGGGGTGTTGTCTACACTCATTTTCAATGTAGCATTTTCTTTTATTTAGGATACAAAATTGAAGTAGGGTATGCTAGGTAGAGTTGAGCCAAAGAGGGTGTGGCCAATACTCCTTTTCAAAGTAACTTTTTCTTTTACTTAAAAATTGAAATTGAAATAAGGTAGACTAGGTAGGAGCTAGGTAGATACTAGATAGGGGATAGGTAGGGGTGAGCTAAAGAAGGTGTGTGGACACTACGAAAATTTGACGCTTGACCCTCTCACACAAAAGGAGAGTTATTAGGGATTTGAAGAAAAAGTAAAGAGATTTTTACCAAAAACAAAAAGAAAAGAAGAAAGGAGACCTAAACCCTAAACCCGTTGAATGAATATGGGTAGCTGGGTTTCGTCCTATGGATTATGAGTTGTGTAGATGGGTCATGAGTAGGGGTTTTGGTTATGGGTTGGGTGAATATGGGTATGTGAGTTATGTTTATGACTATTAGGGCTTAGGAGGAGGGTCCTATTATTTAAGATGAGGTATTGGGGTTTAGGAATGCTCCTAGGGTTTGGGAATGCTCCTAAAGAATTGGTAAATGAAGCGTTTCTAAATTTAAAATGTGGTTCTAGGGTTTGGGAATGCTCCTAGGGTATTAGTGAATGAGGGTCTTCAGGTTTAAGATGGGGTCCAGGGTTTAATAATGGTTTTAGGATTTGAAAATACACCTAGGGTCTCAATGAAAGGGGTCTCAAGGTTTAAATGACGGGTCTAAGATTTTAGATAGAGTTTAGATGGTGGGGGTGATTCTTTGGAGCTTTAGAGGAAGAAAAGATGAGAAAGAGAGGTGCAAAAATGGGGTTCTTGCACCAATCATCTAAGGCAAACTGCTTCACTGAGAGGGATATCTGAATGAGACAATCGAGGGAGCAACTAGTAGGGATGGAAAAAATTTAAAGGGAAGAAATGTGTCAATGATAAGGTAACATGGATCGTGGGGAATTGAGTTAATGTGAGCATTTGGAAGAAATTGATTCCCAATTTCCAACCTCCCACTTTGATAGAACTTAAGTTCAATCTCTGTTTTTTTTTTTTTTTTTGATTGGTCTTAAGTTCAATCCCTATTAGATCGAGAAAGTGGTAGAGCTCTTAAGCTTGGGGGATAGGATTCAATTTTGCGGAGGTCCGTTGAGGTTCGTTCTATTGTTGAGACCAATGTTACCTGATTCGCTCGGTTCAAATTCGGGTTCGCAATTTGCAATTCGCTATTTTGGAGTGAACCAGTTCACTAAGAGTAGGATGAGTTAATTCGCTTTTCGATTTGCTTAAATTTTTTGTTTCGTTCGCCTTGATTCACTAGTTTAGTTGATATATATATAAATATATGAATAAGTTAAAATTATAATTTTAATAAATTAACTATAAGCGGGAGGGTTTACACTTTACCCAAGGGTCAAAACAAAGGCAGACACAGCCCATTCCTTTTGTAATCATTATTTTGTAATGATTTTTTATTAGTTTATTTGACAACCTTTTCTTTTAGTGTTGACAAGACACATCTTTGATTTGTGTCATTCTGTCTACCGAAACGTTGGCCCAACCCATCAACCAGTTTACGGGGAATACGTTTGCCAAACCATCAACCCGTCTACCGAAAACGTTCGCCGAACCCATCAATCCAACAGACTTGACTGTGGTTCGCATAAATTTCCTAACTGGACCTAACCGAACTGCGAACTGGTTAGTTTTGAACCGGTTGCAGTTCGTACTAGTAGCTAGCGAATTAGGTAACCATGGTTGAGACTTATAAGTCTGACACTTTTGCAAGTTTCATTATTTTAAAATATGCATTTTTTTTAGAATTAGATGTATTTTGATTTTAACCTCTTGGGTTGCTATTCCCGTAAGATTTCAAAATAAAATTTCAAATCTCATAAACAATGATCTAATGATGGTAAGAATTAATTTTGTTAGAAACCTTGACAAAGTAACTTATATTTCCGAACAACTACCATGACAAGGGCAAGGGCAAGGGCAAGGGCAGAGTCAAGGGGGGCCTGAGGGGGCACGTGCCGCCCCTAAACCTATGAAAAAAAAGAATTTTTTTTTTGTATATGGCATGGAGGTTGATGGAGATCCAATCACAGCCAATTGCAATTGAACTCGAGGAGAGTTCAATCACACCCACATGCCAACACTTGTTCCTTTTAACCCCTATTAACTGTGGTTAAGATTCACTAGCCCTTGGGATTCAACAATATAAATTTAGTTTTAAAAAATATTAAATAATACTAACCCTAAGGGTTTAAAATCTTTAATTAGAGTTTAATATTTTTTTTTCTAAAAACTAAGGTTATATTGTTGAACCCCAAGAGTTAGTAAATCCTAATCATAGTTAATAGGGGTTAAAAGGGACACATATTAGCCTGTGGGTGTGATGAACTCTCCCCGAGTTCAATCGCGATTGGCTGTGATTCAATCTCATGTGGGTGCTCCTCAACTTTTGACTTTTTTTTATAAAAAAAATATAGTTTACTAAGGATTTAGAATCCTCTACTGTGATTACCGAACTCCTTGGAGGCAGTTCAAATCCACAGTTCAACACATGTCTCTTTTAATATCTTTTGATTCTGATTAAAATTCACTAACCCTTAGGGTTCAACTACCTAACCTTGGTTTCTAGAAGAAAAAATGTTAAAGTTGTTAACTAGAGTTAAAAGACTTGTGTTGTAATCGGACTCCAAAGATTTTGGTAATAACCGTAGAGGATTAGTCATGGGGTAACTGTCCCATTGAATTTTCAAACAAAAAAAAAGCTCTCTATTTTGTTTAATTATATAATTGGGCATAGTCATTGGACAAGGCAGCAACTATTTTTCAAAAAATCATATTATATTTTTTAATAGGGGATATCCATAGGACAAGGGGACATCTGCTCCGGTAAATAAGGAGAAACAATACCTATATGATATGTATAAAATGTACATATGGATGAATGACCCACAAACTTAGTCGTAAAAAAAAATAAAAAATCAGGGGCGGAGTCCTGGAACCCATCCCTTAAACTAAATGTGCCCTTCCTACAATTAATTCCTGGCTCCGCCCCTGACCATGACGATGGTGGGGAAGGTTTGGAAAAGATGTGGAATCTAAAGAGTTCCATGGTTATTTGAAAGCTTTATTGAATGCTCTTCCAGCTAGCCCATGTACATCTGGTGAAAATGAACGTGTTTAGTGCCCTTTATATCCTCTTTGAGGGAAAGACCAAAAGAGGATGATAACCAATGGCATGTCTTAATTAAATGCCCAATAGTTGGTTTGCATCAAGATTTTCCTTATAGTCGTCTTTTTTTTTTTTTTGGGTGAAGGAGGGTGTCCCAAATCCTTTGAGGCAAGGACTAAACCGTTCAAGTGTTTGCACCGACCCACTCAAAATTTTCCCAACAGCTGGAGCTTATTAGGGGGTGGGTTGGGTCTTGAGGATATGGTGCTTTAGCTATTCTTCCAATCTGAAGAGGTAGATATGGCCACCGACTAGGCCATGACAATGACACTCTTAGAACTTGATGGACAAATATGCCTCTTCAAGTTACTGATGCTACCAAAGCATGAGCATTTCTGTTGAATTATTATTATACTTCACTAGCGGGTGGCACGCGCGATGCACGTGAGAGCGAGGGGAAGGAGTTAACGACACCCGATTGAACTCACTAGTGGCACATGCAATGCACGTGAGAGTGAGGGGAAAGAGTTAACCACCGTTAATAGGAATTAAAAGGGGCACGTGTCAACCCACAGGTGTGATTGAACTCTCCGAGGTCAATCGCGATTGGCTGTGATTCTAAATAGATAGATGGCAAGGGGTAGTTTAGGAATTAAAGTAAAACGTTAAACCAAAGGCAAGGGTAGTTTGAGAATCAAAGTAAAACATTAAATCAACATTTTATTTTATCTAAGGGTAATTTGGGAATTTCATAAAATTCAGGCTACGCTTGCCTCTCGCATTATAATAGTAAAGAAGATTATCATAACTCCACCAAAACTATATCACGATGACAGCATCAAAGATGGACGAATATCTGACTGGCCGGTGGCGGATTTAATGGGTTTGAACCAAAGCAAATATAAAACGGTGCAAATCAGCATGGTTTAGGAGGTTCAGTAGGAGATAAGATGATTGACATCAGATCATCTGGCATTTGGTTCTAACACCAAGTTGTACAGTTCTTGGGCCTAAGATCACCACATCCAGTCAGTAAAGATACACTAAAAACACTAATGGTCTGAAAACCCCACAACCAAGAGACACCCTGATAGATATATGTATATATATATATGCACAACAGGTATATATATATATATATATATATATATATATATATATATACACACAGTAAATGCATGTTGAACCTGGCATATGAGAGTATATATCATATGAAATTCACAAGAGTCAAACCCAAATAGATATATGCTAAAAAGAGTCGAATGAACATATGAAAAGTCTGCTTCCTTCTGTGTTCGGACACTTTATACCTTGCCCTGTCCAGTTGCACCATAGTCAGCTGCGAGAACTTGACCATATTCACCTTTGGGATCCTCTTCCTCTAGGTAGTCTGCTCTGGCATTCAGTGTCAACATTTGGCAAATCAACCAGAAGAGTGCTGCATCAAGAGCCAGAAAGGCAGCACCACCAAAGAGACCCGTCTTCGCTGTGGGGCACCCTGTGCTGAGGTTGTGATGCACGTTGCGGGTGAGGTGAAGGTGCTCCGTGATCGTCGCCCACAACAACATCACTGCCGCCAATGCAGACACCCCCCTAATTTCACCAGTGCAAAAATAATCATTAGAGAAAGAATGGCAACCATACATTAGATGATAATGAGAGAGAGAGAGAGAGAGAGAGAATAGACAATTAAAACGAGATATTACAGCATGCCGCTAGACATTGATCAATAATGTAAATGGATCATCCTCCATACAGTACCACATCATTAAGCCTTGCAGTAAGATCCAAGACTCTGGCACAGCTTGCCTATCTGGAGTCTCCATGCATACCATGGATGGCCAAGAAAATGGATGTTTGGTGACTCGTGAATTATCAGGGCAGTGTGCCTAACGCTACACTCACAATGGAACTACTACATAACTGACTATTTAAGGCTCACAGAAGCTTTGTAATTGTGACCATCTGGTTCTACAATTCTTTTTTTCGTTTTCCCAAAGCAGAGCTAATTAATTGGCTAGCTACAAATCATCCAATCAATTTAACTTTTTGAGCTATGGCCTATTAACTGAAATAAAACATCCCTGGGTCTGAACCATTAACTATTGAAAGGCAGTCAAATGGGCTAGACAGGCATATTTATTAGTCTACAAATTTACAAGATATTGATATGAAAAGTGACAAATCTCTACAAAAGTTAAACGCCAGGCATAACGAAACAGCACGCTGAGATTCAAATATTCAGTCATTAAAAGGAGAAAACCAAAAAGATTAGTGAATATGGGAACAGAGGATAGTATACTTACACTGCAACCCCAAAGAACACAACCAATGTAGTGCTTCGGAACAAAGCACTGTGTGGAACAGATTTTCCTTTGTAGGGATAAAATACAGAATAAAACCCAACCGCAGCAGATGCAGCAAGAAATGCAGCAGATAAGAACCCCAAGACGACAGTTGGGTCAGATGGATACTTGCAAATAACAACACCTTTCCCGGTAATTGGAGTTCCAAATGCAGGCTGGGAAAACCCAAGGGAACAAAGAGAAATATTAGATACCAACAAAGAGAAAACATAAAAGCTAAAAATGAAAAGAGAGAGAATGGAAAAACCCAAGGGAACAAAAAGAAAAATATAGCATGGCACCAAAGAAATATCAACATTATCACATAACTGTGGAGGTGCCAACATGTTGGATTTTCCTATGTTGGAGGCCAAACTGAATGTGAGAGATAGTTCAGACCTAATAACTGCCATACTTTCTTAAGCAATGAACATACAATGCAAAAAAAAAATCTGTGGTGCTAAGAAGACATTACTACTGCTCCCACAATATCTGTCATATACATTCCTAAGACCCTACAATATTTCAGTTATCTATAAAGAAAAATTTAAAATAGTTAATTTGCAAATAGTAAAATTACACAAAATAATTCTGATTTGGCCAAAAAGTGTAATTAAAATCAAGAGATTTTTTTTTGGTTCCTGAGAATATCCCTAGCGAGCTTTCAAAAATTATTGTGCAAGACGCTAGGGGTCAAAAATATCTCGGTGTATAGTTTGAATAGGTTTCTTTCTGTATGTAATATATCTGGTAGGGTCTTGCCTAACCCTAGCAATGAATGGAGAAATACTTGAGCTAATTCGTAATATTGTGTGAGATACACACACACACACACACACACACATATATATATATATCAGATTAACTCCACCAGTGCCGTGCTATATGCTGCAGCATGAATGCAGGGGTGAGGCACAAGCAAGCTGTTGATATGATTGAGGAGGTAGGCGAAGCCGAAGCCAAGCTTCCACCTAGTAGACGGTGTAAGACTTTGCCTAACCTATTTCATGAATCTTAATCTCTTATTTCAACCATATGGTACGGATTAATTAGAACTATCCTATTTCATGAGTATTAATCTCTTATTTCAAACTTATGGTATGGGTTAACTAGGACGAGGCATCATGATATGTGTTATCGACCCCAAATAGTTGGGATAAGGCACAGAAGAAGAAGAAGCACTATAAGATTCCTCAAACAAAGAGACAGTTGGAGGCTTGGGTTTGTTCCTCCTCTAGTCTGAATCAATAGGGCTCCTCTTGATCTTGTGATGCCGTGGCCCAATTCTCTAAGATTTTTTCACTCAAAAAATTCTAAATGACACATATGAATCTGAGTCTATTGTGTTTTTTCATTATCACCTCAACATGTCTCGGGGGCATGGGATAGGGAGCAGTCGGATCAAACAAGCTACTGTTTGAAGCACATGTCTTTTACAATGGTTTAATCCTTGTTTACCATTGAGGCACAGGACTTTGCATTTTCACTTCCTGGCATACAATTCTTTCATGTTATTTTTGTCACTACATATATATCCTAATTCCTAACATGTGGTCTCAAGGCTAGATGATGGATGACTGCAGGAGAGGCGAACTAGGTGCTTTGCAGATTCTGGCAGGAAAACTTAACTAACTAGATACATGCCTAATGTAAGGACCCGAATTTAATTCCTCGTTTTCATACTAATTGATCTAATTTTCTAGAGAAATATGTCAAAATTTTATGCATTATTCCTATGAAAATTAATGTTTGATATCTTGAATAAGAAATTTCATTTATTTCGTTTATTTTAACTCATTCCTATGAATAAATTGCATGAAATCGAAGATAAATAAAAAGTAGCAAAAGATTTAAAAAAAAAAATGAGATTGGGCGACTGGCCGATCGATCACCCACCAGCGGCGATCAATCACCCACCGGCAGCGATCGATCGCTTTGACGCGGTAATTTTCTTGGGAACGACGTTTCCTGACCTTTTGAGTCCCAAAAGTTATAAATACCCTCTTACTCATGAGTTAGGGTTCCGTTAAGTTTCTAAACCTAAAAGAGAGAGTTTTCTAAGAGATCAAAAGGGGAGAAACTTAAGAAGTTCAAGGATTCGATCGGAAAATGGGGAAAAAGACGTGAAGATCGAGATCGAGCCTTATTCTCAAGCGATAGATTGTAGGAAAGCGATCAAGTGAGGTAAATAACAATCCCTAGTCCTCAATTTCTTAAATATAAATCTAAAGGAAGAGTAAAAAGAGATAGATCTAAGTAAGAGCATAAAAATAAGTAGGATCTATGGATTTCTATTATCACTGATGCATTGTTTCATAAATGGTTAAAGTAAGATGTGAATAACATGATTAGGATTGAATAACCATGTCTATATTTTGATTATATTTCAACAAGGAGATTGAGAATTTATGATGGATGTATGTGGATATATGAGGAGGAAGGGATGAATTCCTGGAGTTGAATGAAATTGATAAAATAAGTGAATGATGGATGTGGACTCTTTGTGGCATTAGGGTTATATGTTAGTGTGGTTATAGATATAATCTATGAGAATTGTGATTGATAAATTGTGTAGTGTATTCACGATATACATCTAGATTAAAATGGTATAGTGGATATTTAAATTAAATTGTAAATCATGCATGTTGACAGTAAAATGTGATTAAAGTATGTTAAAATGGTTGACACTATGAATGTTGTTTTGTGTTATTTTATATTATTATACGTGATTTATTCTTGGGTAAAAGAGCTATTGACGAGGGTCTTGCTTGCCTAGGTCTGTTAACATAGTGGAATGAGACGCTATGATAAGATTTCTCATGGCCCTTGACTAATAGTCTTAGGTAAAATTTACCCAAGTGTGTATCATTGTGCACTCACCATTGTATAACATGCACAAGTATAAAGAGGAAAATAAGAACACTAATAAGGACACAAGTAAGATAAGAGCAAAGTAAGTAAGAGAGAAAAAGACACAAATATATTGATGTATGATGAGTTTTGCACGGACCGACTATCATCAGAAAGACGATGATTATGCCATAGTAAGTAAGCCGTTGTATCGGATAATGTACTAAGTAAGCCGTCCGTGCCGGATCATGTACGAAGGGTGGTACCTCGGTAAGTAAAGTATAGTAACCCCTTTCCATAATAGGTAAAGTGGTATTTTCATTTATTACCCAATACATGTTGATGTGTTTTCACAAAATGATAAAGTAAGAAAGTACGAAAAATAAGAAAAATAAGAAAAGAAAGAAAGTAAGAAAATGAACGATATAATGTACTCACATGATATTATCTGCACTTTGATTTATGAATGAGAATTGAAGTGGAACTATCACATGTATGCAATGCTAATGTTTAAGATATTGTTTTCTATGGTTTGTTATATACGCCATGGTTTTAAAAAACGCCGAAACCATTACGTAACGCTCGTTACGTAACGGTTTCGGTGAACACCGTTACCCGTTACCGTTACGTTACATCTACATATTTTATTTATTTATTTTTATTTATTGTGATTTTTTAAGCCAAAAAAAAAACTCCGTAAAGGCCGAAACCGTTACGTAACGGCGTTACGTAACGGTTTCGGCCGTGTCCGTTACGGTGTCCGAAACCGTTTTTTTGAACCTTGATATACGCAGAGTAACTTGTTACTCAACCGATAACTTTGTTGTCGGCAGGTTCTGGATTTGACATTTGCGCTCCCGGACCGTGGGAAGAGGAGGAATACATAGAAGAACTAGAAGGTGACCATCCCGAAGAAGAATGGGATCTTATCCGATGGCCCTACTATTGAGTTTGGGTTATTAGTTATTTAAATTTCAGAGAGACTTTAATTGACTTTATGGAGAATTATGTTTAGTTCAGTTTGATGGTTAATGATCATGATGGATGATCAATTTTATTTATGTTTAGTTGATTTATGAATTTTAATTGGAGTTTGTTGGAGATATTAAATGTTAGTCAATTGAAGAAATTTTCAGGTCCACATTTTAACATGCTTTTAATGCTCTTTAAATGGGTTAAGATAAGTAATTCACGTGCCAAGATCTCACTTTCTCCTGGGGGGATATTTTGGGGGGCACGACACCTAGGGTATTAAGGGGCATAAATTTCCTCTCCTAAATTATAAGAGAAGGTTCTAAAACCTTAATAAGTTAAATCCTTTAGATCTCTTACTATTATAGAGGCCTCTTAAGAATTCAAACACGGGGGTTTCCTCGTCTCTTGCCAATCCATAGATCAATCCAATCTAGTCAATCTCGCATAAAATTTCAATTTTTTTCCCTTACATAGGAGGGGAAAGTCAAATCAAAGGTAAATTTAACCTCTATTTTTTCTTCTTTCCATAGAAATAACACAGAATGATGAGGGTTATTTTTTTTATCAGGCTTGTGTAGTGGTGTTTATTTCTCTCTTTTGGTTATCAAAAAAGCCCGCATTCTAAATTATAAGCTCATAAAATATAGCTAACAAATGTGTTAGTTTACAGGCAAGATATATAGAATTGGGTATGTCCAGATATAAAAAAATTCAATCCACAAGAGATTCAAATTAGCTATATTCTATTTTAACTAATATCAAAATCCCTAAAGCAAAGGTGAGCACCTCGACTGGCCTATGCATTATGAACGTGAAACCCAATCAAGATCCTGTCAAGGAATTAAAAGGCGTTGTGTATTCTATACTGCAAATGGTTATGCCACAGATTAATAATACTTAAATAGGACATTACCGGAAACTAGGAAGCACCATAAAGTGTTTAAGAGATATGGAACTTGAATTGTAAATTTTGTAGCAAATGTTGGATATTCATTTACAAAAGTTCTGCAGAAAGTGATACTCTAAAATAAAGTTTCAAGTGCCCAGAACAATCTCAATTCTCAAGTACACTTGAGCAAAAAAAAAAAGCCAGGAAAACAATTAAGTAATAACCTATATTATTCAGAAGCCAAAAGACTACGCGTAGATCATAAATGATGCCTAATCAGAATATGGAGAGCAAATGCCGCTATTATCAAAAGTTACACACACAATTTCCTATAAAATAAAATTATACAATAAACGAAAGGAGGACTAGGTAAGATTTAAGAATCCCATTAAGGAGTATTTCATAACACCAACTTACACTAAGATGGATCACCATGTTACCAAAGTGAGTTGCATGTTGTGCAAACAAAGCACATTACTAAATTTTCTAACAGTGATTACCTGATTCTAAAGAAACAATAGAAGAAGAAAGCTTTATAAAAAGGTGATACAAGTGCAAGCATTCTCAATAAGAGGATAAATGTTTTCTATCATTATTTAAGTTGATGGCTTGATGCAATTTAAGGAATTACAATAGAAAACTAAGGAATCTAAAGCCATTACTGAATATCCCATTTGATTACATGATAGCAACCACAAATAAATATACAAGCATTAGCTTGTTACATAAGAACAGACATGAGTACTTGTCATAAAACTGTAAAAAGTGATAAAATTATATAATTTGCATTTAAAGGTCTCTGACAAGGATTTGAATGTTCCCTTAGTTTCTTAGCTTGTAAATTTAACTTTTTTCTTTGTTCCTTCAAGATTGTTTGGGTGGGCGATTTTCCAAAATCTATCAGCAAACTGAAGACCATCCTTTTTTGGCTTACAGTTATGATATTTTAACACCTTTTCCATACGGACACCTGCATCTTTGATTCTTTGTACATGGAAGAATAGTAGGACCAGATGAGATGTAGTATATTGCAAAACAATAAAAGAATTTCAACAACAAAATTTCAATATCTCCTCCTGATTTGTTTCTCTTACCCATATGTATTTTATCTATCTTAATTTTGGTCCACTACTGAAGATTCATAACATGCTCAGTATATAGATTTTGCTACAGGTATTAGAAAATAGATCTTGAATCAATTAAAGTTCAAAGGCATAAGGAAGTTTATTTAGTCATAGAGTCACATATTAATTATAAATATACTTCTGATATATGAATTAACTGGAAAAATAACCTTCTTATTTTCAGCAACTATTCCAAGTATAAAGGACAACGCGCCAAATGCTGACACAATAAGAGACATCTTCACAGTACTAATTGCCATTGTTCCTGCAAAGATAGCACCAAATTGTAAACCAAAACACCCTGCAAAGAATAAAAACTGGCTGATGGAGATCAAGGAGAAAAGTAGGAGTCAAGATATAAAGTCTCGAAATTATAAAATTTAGATAATATAGCAAAATGATCTTAGTGGTGTTTCTATAATTCCTAGAAAAGGGCTACTTCAAATCAAAGTGTAATATATTTTTTTTTTACAAAATAACACAAGTAGTCAAGAACTAGGAGGGAGCTGATGAAAATAGACACAATAGAAATAATGAGTTAATGAAAAAAAAAAAACACATTTATAACTGTAATAAATCTTTTTATATAGGCCTAAAACATATAAGAAATTAAAATTTTAAGGTTCAGCTGCTAAAAAACCATAATCTCCTTTATATGATGAGTATTTTGAAAAATCAGTGTAAATACCATAATTACTCTTCTTGTGACCCTGTTATGATCCACTTAATGAAAAAAATTCAAAGAGTTGGAACCTAACAGCAGATTCCCATTCCCATTACTTAGTGAAAATAATCCAAATCTGTTGAGTGTTGAGATATCTGAAAGGGATATGAATAGTGAAGAAATACTGGAAGGACTAGTTTGAAGATACAAGAAAAAGGAATTTACTAGCAAGTCAACAATAATTCAGATAGTTGCACACCCTTCACAAATTATCAAATTATATTTCAATAAGATTTCAAAATTTGTGCATCTTCCTTCAACGGCTTAAAATAGTAAGCACTACAATGCAAATAGAAAACTCAATGACCAAAACAAGATCTACTTATATTAGGAAAAGAGGATCTCGAAAAAAAAAATATATATATACACAATTTAATAGAGAAATAAGGAAGTAGAAATCGAGTCAAATGCAGGAATAAAAATATAAAAATAAAACAAATTTTTTTTCTAATATATATAAAAGAATCACAAACAGAACTAAAATCTCTGTGCATAAACTAATCATAGCAACAAAAGATCCAAAAAAAAAAAAGGAATAGAAAGGTCAAAGATTCGAGTCTCATAGTCGAAAGGAACCAAGAGAACAAACAATCAAAAAACAAAAAAGAAGAAGATGAAAGCGCAAACAAAGATCGTGTCCTGTGACAGAGAGAGAGAATAAAAGGATATTATACCTAAGCGGAAATCGACAAACGCGAGAAATCGGAGCCAAACCTTTGCAGACACAGACAGAGAATGAGAGAGAGAAATAAGAAGAGAGGAATTACCTGGACTTCGGTTTTGCTGATTGAGAATCTTGTTGGCCGTTTACCCTCAATAGATTCCCAATTGATTCTATTGACTCTTCATTATCTAGCTGTAAATTATTTCCATTTTTACCCTTTGCTGCATGTGCCCATCATTATGTAATATGTACATAATGATCCCATGCTTTTAGTCCGTATGGAAAGCTTAAGTCCCTTAGAATCGTGGCCATTCATCCGGCCACTATTCTAATTGGTTACCAGCTGTGAAAAACCGAAAAACCATCCAAAAATTAAGGGATAAGTGTGTCTTCATATGAACTCATCCAAACCGTCCATCTTCAGATTGGACGGTTCATATCTACCGGTATTGTATGTTTAGATATCTTATGGGTATTGAAAAAAAATCCCAACCAAAAACCCCAACTGTCTTAGCTTTTGGCTTAGAATAGGAATCTTAGCTAGCACGTCCTCTTAGTTATGTTTAGACTTTTAATTATTATTATTATTAATTTTTTATCAAATGAATCCAAATAAATGTTATCCTATGCAGAATGGGATTCGGGAGTTTTTTGGTTGCGGTTATCATTTAACTACAGTTGTAGGTTAGATCAGTTAGAAGTTAGCTTTGGCAGTGGAGCTCTTGCAACTCGTAACTGGGGGATTGGATCCTAGACATTCTTCCCCCCTACCACTCACGGAAGAGGCGGGGGTGTCGAGATTCGGGAGTTGGGGTGGGTGCAAATTCAGTTTTGTGCATTTCCCATAATTTCTAAGCATACAGGGGTGCAAATTCAGAGTGTGTATATATAAGTCTTAAGCATACAGGGGTGCAAATTCAGTTTGTGTATATATAATGTATAATGTGATATAAATCAAAGCATAAAGGTTGAAAACCTTCGAGCATCCTAAGAGTTTATTTTGGCACTCTATGATTCCTTAGGTTATGCACCATACACATGGCTTGACCTGCCCTATCTATATGGCGCAAACATGGTAACATTTTATCTAATATAATATAATTATCCCTTGGGTCAGACACACAATCCCCACATCACTAAGCAACTAAAAAACTGGTGGTTGGTCAAAGGTGAAAGGTCAATGTTATTATCTACACATCTATTTAAGAACCTCTTCCTTCTATAACAGGGCCGGCCCAAACCATTTGGAGGCCTAAAGCGAAAATTTTAAATGGAGCTTTTTTCTTTAATATTTTTTTAAGAAATTAACTATAAATGAGGCTTTTTTAATATTCTAAATAGGTTTATTATTTATTTTTAATATTCTAAATGGGGTCTTTTTAATATTTTTTTTAATTTTTTTTTAATGGGGCCTAAAGCAAAGGCTTTGATGGCCTAATCGATGGCCGGCCCACTTCTAGTGTGGATCACTCATTCACCTTTTCCCTTTTTACTAGCAAATCTCTTAATGAAGCAAAACCACCTCAATTGGATTAATTTTATGGATAATCTTCCTTCCTTGCTAGGAATTCAATCAAGCATTCTACTATAAAGGGGATTCCCTGTATTCAACCAACCAATTAACTCAATGCAATACAGTGATGGCTGCTTAAGAAATATGTGAAGTTTAATCATAAGCTGCAAATTCTCAGTTATTTATACTTGGAGTTGGCTTCCACCAACTCCAAGTAGAGCCTATAATACACATATCAAGGATAATGGTGTTTGTGCAAGACACCTGTCTTTCTATTAATGCAAGATAATAATAACATAAATTTCCCTTATAAGAGAGTGTAGCTAACTTTGCCCCATTATGGGGGGAAGGAAAGGGCCAAGAATAACTGCTGATGATGCACCACAAGCAATATGATTTCAGGATTAGTATCCTAAATTTTTTTTATAAATCCACTTTAACTCAAGAAACCAATGGACCATCACATAATAAGGCAATGCCCCAACCCACCACAACACACACAAAAAGCATTTTACTGGATGGTCGGTTCACCATGCACCTTTTCTTCCTACTCCCCTTCCAGCCAACCCATTAGCAGTAAGTGTTTAGAGGCCACAAACTAAGATATATATATATATATATATATATATATACAGTTGCATTATCAACAAACCTGCAAGAGAATTGCCTTAATCGAGTTAGAACTCGTACACACTAGAGCAAAAGCTTGCTAAATTTTGCCATCCAACAAGATGCCACCAATGTGAGGACTAAAGTGGCAACTCAAATTAAGTATATATATTTTTTGTCAAGATCTTTTATAGATCAATCTTGTCGCGCCCCAAAATACCCCCTAGGAGTTAAGGGATACTTTAGGTTTGACTAAACGTATTTGTTGAACCATCTTGAAGTAAACGAGGTTAACATAATGCGATACTAACAATAATCAGAGTGCGGACACTAAACATGCATGCGGAAGCATAAACTAACTTTTTCTTTTCTTCTAAATTTCCTAAATAGTATTCCAAGTGGACATATATACAAAACATAATCAAGTCTAAGGTGGACAGGCCCACCTATCAAAATATACAAAAGAACCCTCTCATACTCTCCCCTTAACAGTAGTCGAGGTACGGCCACACGTCGAGGTCTCGATCCACCTGAGACTGTAATGGGATAGACGGCTCTCTCTCCTCTACGTATTCTTCCTCGACCCAAGGCTCCGGGTCAAGGGCTTCCTCGGTACTTGCCGACATAAAGGTACGGCTGAGCATGAAATACTCAGCGAGTACAAACTACTAGCTAACCATAGCAATGATAAAAGCACAACAAGGGTGAACACAATACAAGATATCAATTCAAAGCGATAGTAGTATCATGAGATAAACAGTATTGAACATGAAGCAATATCATTATCTTGACATGCGTGCATGGATGCAAAAACTCCGATAAAACTTATGCTTGGAAAACTTGTTTCATGTCTCGGTATTGTTTGTGAAAATCATACATGCGTGTCTTGTCTCATCTTGTATACTTGTGAATCTTTTCTTGTGAGCTTGTTCTTGTGAACCAGAAGCTAGTACCCTTCACTTGGGCTACCAACCTCCTTGACATATTTCATTTACTTGTGAGCCAGAGGCTAGCACCCGAACCTCCTTGGACTGCCAACCTCCTAGAGATGTTGTTTTCTTGTGAGCCAGAGGCTAGTACCCGAACACCCCTGGGCTACCAACCTCCTTGACATATATTGTTTTTAGTTACTTGTTTAGTTTTCTTGTGAGCCATAGGCTGGTACCCAAACATCCTTGGGCTACCAACCTCCTTGACATGCAATGTTTTCTTGTTGATTTATTATATGCACATACTCTTGAAAACTAGGTTCATGCATGCATGCGTGCTCGTGTGCGTACCAATAGTGACAATCATGGGAACACGTGTAACAAGAGGGTTATTACATCACATTTCTATTCATAGTATAAACATGTAAGAATTTAGGTGATCAACATGGCATTTGGTCAAGTCATCATTTACAAGAATAATTGCATAAAGTTTACATCCATTTCCTTAATTAAATTCATTTGTTCTTGGTTTAGGCATATTGTCAAACATTCGGCGTACAACATCTTCTTGTAATTCCATTTACCCTTTTTAGCGCATATTTTTCAACATAACATCGAAGTATGTTCATTATTTGTAGAGTACCCTTCCACCATTTTCCATTTCATACATCACACAACACCCATACGGCATCCAATCGCCTCAACCCTTCGTCCACCCACACATCACAACCTTCCTTATTATCTTGCTTACATTTTACAGAGATAACACAATTCAATAGGAGGGAAAACATACGATCAAGAATCATCATTTAAAATAGAAAACCTAGGTTATTGCTAATGGAAGTTAGTAGGGTGTACTAACCTTTACTTAGAGGAGAACTTGAGGGAACTTGAGAAAAGATGAGATCCAAGCTTTGGTGGAGAAATTCTTGCTTGAAATGGGTCTTGAGCAAAACCCTAGTTTCTCCCTCTCTTCCTTCTCCAATTTCTCCCAATATAAGACTTGAGGGTTTTTGAAACCCTCACCCACGGATTTAGGGTTTATATAGAAAGTGGGGTGGTCCAATGACCATCCTACCCTTAAAATTTTGGCCAAAACAGACTGAATAGGCAAAATACTCGAGGAGCGGTCGACCGGGTCATAGGAGCGGTCGGCCGGTAGACTAGCGCGGTCGATCGGTCCAAAACCTCCTCTCTGGAAAAATCCCCCATACAAAATTAGTGCGATAGCGGTTGACCGGTGGGTAGAGCGATTGACCGGTAGGCGACGGGTCGACCGGTGTATGGAGCGGTCGACCGGTTGGTCTGTGTTTTGCCCATTTTGCTGATTTTCCTCAATTTTTCCACTTAGATCTTTTGGCCATATCTTTTGACTCGTTCACCGGATTTTGAAGATTCAACTTGTGTTGGATTCGTCTTTCGAAAATGAACATTCCTGACATTTCAGAATTTCCGATTTCTCACTTATTTATAAATTAGACTACGTGAAAGGCCAATTGGCTACGAAAGTGCTATTCACTAAGTATGGAAAAGTCCGGGGTGCTACAAATCTAATTCCTAGCATTTAGCGACTTGGGTTCTATATATTTGAAAACAGGGACGGAGCCAGGATTTTCTTTCAGAGGGCTACACTTCTTTACTCATTGCAATTTGCAAATGATAAAAGAGAAAAAAATATTTTAATTTAGAAAATAGATACTAAAATTTTGAATACATCAACTAACATTATTTTCACTCAAAAGTCATTTCTTAATTACAAAAGAGGTTTTTCTTTACAATATTCCTCAATGGGTTTTCATATTTTGGATGATCGTCTCATTATCGATGCTATAAAATTTATCTTTCTCGATGTATATAAACAAACAATCATTCATCAATTCATCTCACATTCGATTGCGCAGCCGGTTCTTTAAAATCTTCATAATAGAAAATGTCCTTTTAATAGTGGCAATAGCAATTGATAATATAGGAAATGTCCTCTCAATAGTGGAAATGTCCTCTCAATAGTGGCAATAACAATTGATAATATAGGATTAGTGCGAGTGTCACCAACAAAGTAAACTAATGGATATAATGTCGTTTTAGTCTTGATCATCTTCTCATTAAGGTCGCTAATTCCTTTCAATTATGAAATCTCACTATTGAAGTGCATATCAATAATGTAAGTATCAAGCTGATTGTTGAGTGTCATAAAATCCATTGTTCAAAATTCAACTAGATAAAATCTAGTAAAATGGATCAATTTTTGCTTGTCGAAAGCACAATGGAGTTCAAACTAGGATTTCAAATCAATACATAGATTTCTCATTTGTAGACATACCAATACAAAATGATTTTTATCTTATCAAGGATTTATCCATTTATTCAGCAACACAAGTAAATTATCTTTTCTAAAAGGTTCCTAAGAATTTTCTAGAATTTTCTCAAGATTATTTTCCATCATCAATTTTCAAAAAGATTTTTCAGGCTAATCCCCTTTCATCTGATATATGCATCACCAACTCCCTACGGCTTCATGCTCCTTACCCTAGTGATGCTATATCTATCTCATTTTCCCCTCCAAATAAATCTTCCCTGAACAGAGTCATTTAGAGCCTCTTGTTCCTCTATTCCTAGTACAATTCACTAGAATATACGTATCTACCTTCGCATAATACGTATACACTTCCACCTAGGCCACCACCTATATAGGTTACCAATCTCGCAGGAGTTAAACAGTTCTCCTATTCTAGAAATCACTTGGATTCTAACATGGTACACAAAGAAGTAATTCAGTGTTCACCTTAGTACAATTCGACATGATAATAATTCAAGTTTATGATTTCATTAGCTTTGCATCATAATCGTCCTTGGGCTACAAAGTTATCATCTATGTTATGAACTATGATATTCTGATTTGCACAAAATGAAGAATTCAATAAGCGAAAAAAATCTCACCCATTATGTCTCATCATTTGTAGTCGTTGCTTGGATACTCGCACTAGGATCATGACATTCACAGTATATTGTTCTTTTCACTACAATGCATTTGATAAATTATTTTTAATTCCCAATATAGTTTTATCAAATGTGGGTCCAAAGAAAAATTAGAAGATTGCGTCAATTTTAATAGGGTATACGTTTCAGCTCTTTTTCCTATGTTCAAACCATCTTTATCCACAATCTCAACCATGTCTAGAGAGAAAAATGACAACCAACTTCAATTTGTTCATTTTTGTCATGAGCATGGTATCCAAAAGGAATTGACATGCACCTATACACCACAACAAAATGGTGTGACGGAGCACAAAATCTGACATCTTACGTAAGTGTTGGATTCATTAAAAAACATTACCTGTTGAATTTTGTGCTAAAGCTATGACATGGGCATGGTATGTTGTTAATCGCGTTCCTATTAGCCCAAATGAATTGAAATCCCCTTATGATATGTTGTTTAATGTAAAGCCTAATGTTAGGTTTTTTAAACTTTTCAATTCCTTAAGTTATGTTCACATCCTGGATGAAAAAAATAACCAAACTTGATGCTAAAACCATGAAGTGTGTGTTCATTGGCTATGATGAGCAAAACAAAAGTTGGAAGTGCATGAACATTGAAACAAAGAAATATATTATTTCAAGGGATGTAGTATTTGATGAGGTTTCTTCCCCTCATGAACATTTCAATGTATATAATGATGACTTATCTCTTGGTTCATGTGTTGGAAGTGGTTCTATCTCACCGGTTTCTAGTATGCCCTGTTTGTTAAATGCTCCTTGTGCCTCAAGTAGCTCTTTTTCATCTACAAGGGAGTTATGTGGAAGGGGGAGTTCTCATGATGATATGGAGGCCAATGCTCAACAAGGTGAAGCTTCGATTATTTAAGGTAATGTTCAACTACCGCTACTAAGAAGATCCGATTGAGTGAAGAAAATGTTGAAACGTTACAAAGATTTTCACATGGGGTTAAATATGTGGATGTGGTTTCATGCTTCTTTGCCGGTCTGTTAGATGACTATGAACCTTCTTGTTATGATGAAGCCAAAAAAGTCAAAGAATGGAAAAGTTTCATGAATGATGAGGTACATGCTTTTCAAAAGAATGAGACTTGAGATTTAGTTCCTAAGCCTAAAGATGTGAACCCAATTCCCTGTAAATGAGTTTACAAGTTGAAGAGAGAAGCTGATGGAACTATGGATAAGTATAAAGCTCGTTTGGTGGCTAGGGGTTTCTCCCAAAAATATGGGGAGGATTATGAAGAGAAATTTAGCCCAGTTGCCAAGATGACGTCAATACGGGTCATCATTTCTTTGGCGACTAGCATGGAGTGAAATCTTTGGCAACTTGATGTAAAGAACGCTTTCTTGTATGGAAAAATTGACAAGAACATCTACATGGACCAGCCACCGAGTATGTTTCAAGCAAGTTTCCTAACTTCGTATGCAAGCTAAAGAAGGCTCTTTATGAGCTCAAACAAGCTCCACGGGCATGGTATGTAAGATTGCAGAATATATACTATTTTGTAGATATTTTGTATCAAATTCAGATTCAAGATTGTTTGTTGAAAAGAAAGATGGCATGATCGCCATTGTCCTATTATATGTTGATGCTATGATAGTGACTGATGATAATTCAAATGAAGTTTCCAAACTTAAGAGAAGAGCTCGCTATTAGATTTGAGATGGAAGATTTGAGAATGTCAAGTCACTTTCTTGGTTTAGAAATGTATGTACAAAGAATGGGATCTTTCTTTGTCAAATCCAAATGCCGAAAATCTTGTTAATAAGTTTGACATGAACGGGAGCAAAAAGATGCACAACTCCTATGTATACAAATCTAGAGCTAAGTAAAGATGAAGATAAACTTTTACAAGATCCCTGTCTTTATTAGACAATTAGACTCTTGTTGGGAGTATTTTTTTAATCTTACTATAACTCGACCGATCTTTGTTTCACGGTTGAAGTGGTTAGTAGATTTATGCAAGCACCTAGAAAGCCTCATCTAAATGCCTTAAAGAGGATTCCGAGATGTGTTAATTCATCTCTTGACATTGGTTAAATGCATGAGAAGAATGGAAAGGTTGATCTAGTTGGCTTTACATATGCAGACATGGCGGGTGATCTTGATGATAGAAGGTCCACTTTAGTCTAGATCTTGATGATAGAAGGTACACTTCAGTCTACTTGTTTAACACCGGTTCAACTTGTATTTCTTGGTGTAGCAAAAAGCAAGATAGTGTTTCTATTTCTAGCACCAAAGTGGAGGACCAGGCCATGTCCTCTCTTGTTGCTGAAGAATGCGTATGGTTATGAAGATTGGTCGGTAAGAAATCAACTATCCAATCATTATCCAGTGTGATAACCAAAGTGCTATGAAGTTGACTACTAATTCCGTATGTAATGGGAGGAGTAAACATATTGAAGTATAAAATCATTTAATTCGTGCGAAGGTGCTTGATGGACAAATTAATGTAGTTGAGGTTCGCATTCATGACAACATTGCGGGCATCTTCACCAAACCACTCTCTAAAGAAAAGTTTGAAGAATTTCAAGCATGATTTGGTTTAATTTATCGCAGGCATGCATTAAGGGGGAGTGTTAGAGTCTAATGCATCTAACTAAGAGTCCAAGTTTGTTATTTTGTTTAATGCTTAATGTTGGTGGTCATCTTGGAAGTTAAGTGGGTTCAAGTTTACACATGTTGGTTAGGTTCCTAGGTAGAATGAATTGACTAGTTATTCTGATGATGACTTTGCTGGATGCAAAGTTGATTGGAAAAGCACAAATGACACATGCCACTTTGTAGGACACTCACTAGTTTCATGGTTTAGCAAGAAATAAAACTCTGTAGCCCTGTCTACAGCCGATGATGAATATATAACAGCTAGGAGTTGTTGTACTCAAACCTTCTATATGAAACAACAACTAGAATAATTTAAATTATAATATACCAAAATTCCAATCAAATGTAATAATACAAGTGTCATATGTATGACTAAAACTCCTATTCAACATTCAAGCACAAAGCATATTGAGAAAAAATACCATTTCATAAGAGATCATGTACAAAATGGGGATGTTTTGTTGGAATTTGTAAATACAAATAACCAACTTGTTGACATATTTACAAAACTCTTTCAATATGAAAGATTTAGTACATTAAGAAGAGAATTAGGTATATCTAAGCTAAGTGAACTTAAATGGTCATATTTAAATGTCTAACACTCTTAAATGATGAATCTTATATGTTTATTATGCCAAATATGTTGGTAATGGAAATTCATAATGAAACAATTTGAAAGAATGTTTCATAAATTGAAATGGATGTTTAATTTTTGTGCTTAATTGTTTTGATAAATTTGGATGCTTAAAATAAAGACTTAGAAGTTTAGTTAATCATGGAATTGAAAGAAAAATGGTTTAAAAATGAAAAATCAATTTTTTGGTGAGATAGTATTGCAATTGTCGACGAGCCCATATTAATGATCTCAATTCGGCGACGAGTCATTTGGAAAATGACAAAACAATGCTTATTGTCCTCATTTGGCAACGAGATGAAGCTAGACAAGCCAACTCGTCGACGAATTCCTTCGTGGGTATAAAAATAACCCCAAATCCGATTTGTCAAACTCAATCTATTTTAAAATTTTCTCAGATCTTTCCCTCCTTGAACTGTTCCATTGATTTTCTCATCCAAATCTCTTCCAAAATCCTTCAAATCTCTCAAAATTTTCATTCCCTAAACCTATTTCATCATGCCTCCAAGATCGAAAAACCCTAGCAAGGAGCCTCCAAAGAAGAAAGCCAGGACATCCAAGGGGAAAGAAGCCGCAATCTCCTCCACTCCATGCTCTTTCATATTCAATGATGAAGAGGTTGAGGAGCGATACTTGAAGAATTTCTCAAAGTGAGTTCTCATTTATGGTAAAATTGTCAATTTCGTTGTTTTTGAGACCTTAGGTCTTCTTACCAATCTTTTCTCACCCCTGAAATGGACTTCTTTCTTGACCTCCAATGAGCCAATGTATCTTGAGCTCATTAAACAATTCTATACCCATTTCTCATATGAACAAACAACCACCGTTGTCAACCCTTTTGTTCATGGTAAAGAAATCAAATTTAGTAGAGAAGATCTTCAGTTCGTTCTTAAAATTCCAAGAGGTGAATTCGAAAATTACACCACAAATCAGTGGATAGTCTATCAAGGCTTTAATGAGGTAGATGCTTTGAAACTTTTGTGTGTTTTTGTGTGTTAACAAGGACTTTTCGGAAGCCTTTGAACCCATGGTCAAGGACCTTACCTTAGAAGCTAAGATGCTTCATCATATTATATTCTACAATTTCCTTCTTAGAGCATGTGGAAGAGATTACCTGACTTTCTTTGACATTTCCTCATGTGGTGCATCCTCACCACAAAGCACATTGACCTATCTTACATCCTTGTTCATACTATGACGGATGTCATGAAGAAGAACATGGGTTGTCTTCCCTATGGCCAAACCCTTACCCGAATCTTCAAATACTTCAAAGTCCCACTATTGTCCTACTCAGACCAAGTCAAGCCTGCTGACAAGAACTACTACTCCAAGGATACCATTTTAAGAATGGGTTATATTTGGTCCAATGATAAGATGGGATGGATACCCAAGCCTCCCATTACAGAGTCATCTACTTGCATTCCAGCTAGTCTACCTACTCTCATTCCTCCTTCAGTCCTTGAACCATCTTCTTTAGTTCTAGGCACATGTGCTCCACCTCCTCCTGTTATACCCTCTGATATTCCTATTCCAATCTCCACTACTTCAGCTCCTCGTTCATCTCCTTTTGCTCCATGCTCTTCCTCTGCCATTCCTTCTGAGATACCAACTTCATCAGCAGTAGCAACAGAGCATCTATCGGTCCCTCTTCAGATCCGTTACCTCAGAGAGAGGAGTCCTCACCAGAGAGAAAGGAATCACATTACAGAGATGAGACTGGTCCATCTACTCTGTCCCACAGGAGATCTACATTAGAGGATGACTTTATGAGCTTGCTTATGGGGAAGATAGATTCGATGAGCTCGAGCATGATAAGCTTTTAGATCGAGATTCGGGAGTGTATTGAGCTTCCAATCAAAGACGAGAGAGGTTGAGTTCTCTCGAATCCAGTGTTGCTAGCCTCCAGACTGAGGTCAAAGGAAGTTTTGAGTCTGGAAAAACAAGATTAGAAGATATTAGTGTAGAGATAGGGAGCATCAAGGAAAGAGTGGATGCCACCACCTCTATCATCCAGAGGAGAGCAGTAGACATTGCTAAGCAGTTTGTTAGTATGGGTGATGAGATGTCTCTTATCAAAGGAAGGACTGAGTTAGCAAATCAGCAACTTCTTCAGTAGGTAGCCTCTCTAATGGGTGCTCAGGCCCTTATCATTCACCAGATGGCCGCTCAGGTGAGGGATTTAGCTCTTGAAGTGGTAAAGATCAAGACAAAGCACATTTTTTAAATCAAGAAGCTGGTAGCACTTCAACCATCATCTAAACTATCTGAGGTCCCTGAGGACCCAAAGGTATCCAGATCTTCAAAAATGCCCATGATCACTATACTTGATTCCAGCTCCTCCAGTGACTCCAGTGATAGTAGCTCCTCAGAGGATGCTCTTTTTACAAAGAAGAATGAGAAGAAGTCGAAGGAGAACTAGACATTTCTCATATCTTTTTCCTTGGTTTATGTATTTTTTTTATGCTGCTAAGGAGGAGAAGAATTTATGAAATGGATGGATGAAGGATATTTTTTGGAAAATATTTTTTATGTGAAATGAATGATGTAAATGCAATATTTTTTGTGAATGAAAGTTGACTTTTTATATTATGATTTGATATTTGGTTGAATGATAGCTAGACTTGTCCAAAATTGCTAAAATTTGGCTTTATATACCTAAAAATGCTTGACATGATTACTTTTAGTATTTTTGGTATCATGACCTTGAAATGAACTGTCTAAACTATGCAAAATAAAATGAATATGTTATAATTCTTTTAGTGCATATGTTTAGGGGGAGCTATCCTCAAAAATTTAATTGAAAATATATATTGATGGGGAGCTTAATCCCATTTCATTGCATTATTATGTCATCATAAAAAAGGGGGAGATTGTTAGCCCCAAGGTTATAACCTTGGGTACCCTTAATAATTTTGATGATAACACAATAAGAGAATATCCATTGTGGTACTAATGTTTCTATCAAGTGTTTACAAAATTTAGATTATCAGAATATTAGCACATCAGTCAAAGCATGAAACATGGAAATAATTCAAGGAAAATCAAAATGGATCTACACAAGCAAGTCCTTCAACCACATGCAAGCCATCAAAAATCAAGATGAAGATCACTCAATTCAAAGGCAAAGATCAAACCGATGATGTTAATGATCATACCCAAAGTCTAAGTCAGATCATGAACAACAATAAAGGATCATAAAGACAAAGTCAAAATGAAGATCTAAGTTCAAGATTGGAGAGAAACTCTCAACAAAACTTAAGTGTTTTTATCTTTTCATTTTTAAGAGTCTAGGACTTATGTAAGAAGTTGTCAAAGTGTGGAAAGTTGAATACTCAAAGTACCTAGATTGACCATAAAAGCCTAAGACTAAATTGAATATCAAACTAAGGCCCTAAAACATTACAAAGAATGAGAAAAATATTGGTTAAGAAAAGTCAAAAGATCTTGGAAACCATTCCCATCATTAAGGTCTTCAAAAGATGAGAATTATATAAAAAATTCAATGGACTCGTCGACGACTCCCAAGAGCCTAATTGAACTTGTCGACGAATAGGAGTCATAGAAAGTTCTGTAACTTTCTGCATTAGAACTCGTCGATGAATTCAAAGAGTCTTCTCAGACTCATCGATGAATTCCAGTGGGAAATGCTCAAATTGCTCTAACGGTTAGTTTTTAAATGGCTAGTTTCGCATTTAATGTTTCCCCAACGACACTATTGATCCAAGAACTATAAATTGAGTTCATTTATGAACTCAAAACAACTCTTGATCCAACATAGACAAAATCATTAACTCTCATTCAATTCTCACCAATCTTTAGTGATTTATTTATTAAGAAAACCTAGAAATCTTAATCTCTATTTTTGAGCTATTCAAAACCCATCTTTGAGTGATTTGTAGAGTGTTTGTAAGTCAATCTTATCAGCTCATCTAAGGAGCAAAATTTTGGATTGAAATTCAAATTTCTGATTGTAAAGAGAAGTCAAGAATGGATGGATTCTTGCATTAAAGTGGAAACTTCGAAGAAGTCAAGATAGGGTGTTCTCTTGCAAGTCAATGTTTTATCCTTACCCAGAAAAGGATTGTAAAAGTGTGATTCTCACCCATAAGAGAATTGTAAAAGGTTTGGACTTCACCTGTAAAGAATTCTGTACGAGTAAAATCGTGGTGTATCCTTGAAGTGGGAAGCTTAAAGGCGGGGACGTAGGCGGGTTGCCAAACCTCGAGAACAAACTCTTGGTGATTGCACTCTATAACTTTCTCTATTTTTCTTTATTGCACTAATATAGAATTGATAGTTTCCATTCCTTAATTAAATTCAAATTCCGCAAAAAGGAACTTGGAAGAATTTTAAAATTGCCAAGACCCTATTCACCCCCCTCTAGGGTCGTATACTTGGGCAACATCTCAAAGATACAAGACCGAAGTCAAAACCCTCCGAGGTATGAATGGAAACTACCTATTCGCTCAAAATGCGAATCTCTATATGCCCATTTTCTGAACTAATTTTGACTTGATCCTATCATGGGTACGTAGGCAGCTTAAGAAAGTAAGCTTGTGTGCAGCTAGTTCTTTTAAGAGAACACTATCCTCCTGTGATACAAAATCATCATTGCCGCCTCTCAACATGGGTGACACGAAGAAAATTTCTACCTGATGCACCAAGAAGAAACCAAAACTCAGATGAATGACTTCTCACCATCAAGGGAACGCACTCAAATGAAGCATATCTGCTGGCTACAATGGACGGGCAACAGAGTATCTCCCCCGGCCAATGTGAGATTCTTAAAGTGATACCATCAATGAGGATCAAACAAAAGCCTGCTAGACCAAAATCTCAAAAAAGAAGGTTTAGGAAAAAATTAGGGCACTAAGATACCTTCTAAGTTTAAAATCTGAAATGACGGCTTAGGCCAAAGTTAGGATAGCAAAGCTTGCTAAGTTGAAAACCTGAAAGGGCGGCTTAGGCAAAAATTAGAACACCAATGACTTGCTAAGTTGAAAACCCTAAGGGGCAGCTTAGGCAAAAATTAGAGTAAAAAAAAAAGGCCTGCTAGACCAAAACTTCAAAAGTCGGTCTAGGCAAAAATTAGGGCAACAAAAACTCGCTAAACTAAGACTCCAAGAGTCAGTTTAGGCAAAAATTAGAGCAATTTGACAGCTCTTGAATATGAGCTAAAAAGATTCATTATTTCTTGAAGAATTGCCCCTAAAATGCAAATCTAAACCTTCCTAGGTATGGATAGAAACTACTTAATTGTTCTTAAAATACAAGTCTAAACCTTCTTAGATATGAACGGAAATTATCTACTCGTAAAATACGAGTTTAAATCACTCATATTCTGAACTACATTTGGCTTGATTATATCATGGATACGTAGGCAGCTTGAGAAAATTAAATTTGGGTTAAGCCAATTCTTCTAAAATAACACCATCCCCCTGGGATGTAAAAGAAATTATGTCATGTAAAAAAAAATGGTGTAGACTAAATGACAAAATGGAGAATTTTTATTTATTCCTGGTCAGGAATTATAGCAGAAGGGTTTACATTCACTAGAGGACTTGAAAATGATAAATTCTTTAGCGTAGTGCATTGTTTCTCATGTAAGCGTGCAGCCTCAAAACATTCATCTGTCAACCTCTCTTTTACCCTTTTAACTTCTCCATGGGTCCTTCGACCTTGGTTCATCACCAACCTTCATGCTGACAATTCAGAACGAAACGCCACCACTTCTGTCTCCTAGGATTCATGAGTCCTCTTGGCCTCAGAAGCTCTGGTTAAAGCATCTTGCAACTACTGGCAAAGCCTGTCCACCTCAGCATCTACAGCCAGCTGTTCCTCTGTTGCTTGAAAAGCTTCATCACGCAAATCATTAGCAACTTCAGTTAAGTTTTTTATCTTATGGGATGTGTTGCTAGCACATCCCCTTGCTTGTACTTCGAGACCACTAACTGGGGCTATGTTATTCAACCGATAGACCTTCTGAGCTAAACTTATCCAAGCCTCGACCTCTTGCTGCATGAGTGGATCCCTTTCTCCTAAAAGGTCAAGAGTATTTAAAGCAGATATGCATTCATCCTTCATCTGCTCAAATTTTTCAAATTTTCGATCAAGTAAAAAGATCTTTAAGGCTTGAAGTATATGTCTGGTACTCTTGGCATAAGCATCAACTATGACTTTGGAAGGAGGCGTATGTAGAGCACTTTTCAAGACTCCGAAAGTAAAATTCGAAGAAGTGATTATTTCTCTTATGAGGCCTATAAAAAAGAAAAGTGGGAATCATCAGATATGAAAATAGCAACAGAAAGGATAGCAAAGGGAAGAAATTAAATTACGCACCAGGGATTCCAGAGATTGCTTCAAGGAGGGATTTAAACTCTTGCCTGTTCTTAGGCCATGTGTCAAAGGGAAGTTCTTCAAAACACCAAGGTTCCCCTTCAGGATGACCAGCAGGTGGAAGGAGACCCTGGATCTTCGGACTGATCGACAGGAGGAGAGGATGGTGAATAGGTCCTGACAAGGATGATGGACCTTCAGACTGACCAATAGGGGGAGAAGATGGTGTGTCGGGTGATGGGGTCCTGGTAAGAAAAGGTAATTCTTCAGAAATTATCTCAGCCTCAGGCACAACATCTTCCTCAGCCTCCATTTCATCCTCAGGCACAACATCTGCCTCAACTTCCATCTCAACCTTAGGCACAAAATCAACCTCGGCTTCTGGTCCTGCTTCAGTAGGTGCTTCGGTCTCCTAATTAGCTTGTAATTCTGGGCTTGCCTCTACTTTAATCCTATCCTCAGACTTGACATCGACCACTGCCTCAACTTCCATCTCAACCTCAGACACAAAATTAACCTCGGTTTCTAGCCTTGTCTTAGTAGATTCTTCGATTTCCAAATCAGCTTGTAATTCTGGGCTCGCCTCTACTTCAGCCCTATCCTTTGATATGACATCGGTCTCTGCCTCAACTTCTGTCCTTGTATCAGGCACAAAATTAGGTTCAACCTCTGGCTCAACCTCAATGTCTAAGTCTGCTTGTTGTTTGGCTTCAAACGCTGGCTTTGGGATATTATCCTCTAGCGTCATTTCAGATTCGGCCAGTACCTCCGTTTCGGGCTCTACTGGTATCTCTGTCTTGGCTTGAAGTACAACACTCTCTGGTTCTTGAACTATTTAAGATTCAACCGGTCTCACAAGCTCAGCTAATGATTCCTATTCTGTCTCAGGAACTTCATTGACAGGGTTAATACTTGCCACATTCACTGTCACCGCTACCTCAATTCCTGTAAAACCAGAACTAGCCTCAAACGATGCAACCCTAGAAATAACTCCAGTAGGCTTGACAGACTCTTCAGTAGCTGTAGACCCAGATGATTGTCCAACCTTACTAGCATGTTTCTTAGATTTCTTGATAGCTCGTTGAGCCTGAAGAGAAAGTAAAGCAGCTTTGGTCATTTCGGCTTCAAAACGTAGACTCTCCTTTAACTCATGAGCTCTATAAGCTTCCTCTAAAGCAATCGCCAAGCGATCTTCATGGATTCTTAAGCTTGCAAAGTCATCCTGATCATCACTGGCAACTTCATCTGGAATTTGGTCGGGAATGGATCTGTAATAGTTGAGAGCTTCCATAAAGTCATCACTAGGTGAATTAGCCCTATCATCAACAATAGTAGCCGGTTCAAACGCAACGGTTTGCCCTAGTGTTTCCAAGATTTTAGGTCAAAAAGTTACCTCGATAGAGGCATAGCTAAAGGATCATCCGAACAAATGATAGGTTCTGCCATTTCATGAGGCTCTTCATATGTACCTCCAACATCATCCGTCTCGACGTAGATTAGAATGTTGTGCTCAGATGCAAGAGGAGCTATTCTTTCCATCTACTCTCTTGCTATCTCTTCTTCAATGCGCTGAGGCTGACTTGCTTGGCCATGTTTGCTAGCCCTCCGTGAGGTTGATCTCGTCTCTGGTCATCTACAAGTAGTGGCAACCTTTTCTGTCTCTTCGCTGGCGCCTTGATTTGTGATGAGCCTTTTCTCTTCTTGGCACCAAGTGCCTGAAGTGGAATGGTACTGCCTGCCCTAGCAGTGGCTTCAACAGCAATATTCACCAGATATTTCTTCATAACCACAATAGGAATATCATGGCCACCTAGCTTCAGATAAGCAGAAGTGCAGTTTAACCACCATTTAGAAAATCTATATGAAGATCGTCCCTCTTGTACCTAAGATGGAATATAAAATTTTGACCTAGTGTTGACACAGACCAAGTAGTTCCATTCCTGCTTAATTTGTTGGAAATCGGTCAATGCACGATCAATAATATGCAAGGCTGGCGGCTTGGCCTGATCATACCCAAATTGTTTGCTGAATTGAATTGGGTGGTATGGCTCAATGTAGCATTCTTTACCCAAACGCTAAATCAACTTGGTCGGGTGAAGGCTCATCATCATTATAAAGTCTCGATCGGTGAAGCCGACGCTTGTGTCATCTACCAAAGAAATGTCGTCGGTAAGCTCAAAAGTTCCCTTAAAAGGACAACACTGTAGAGACCGGGGATGGTGAACATATCCTTCACCTCTATCCAAGATCAGTATTTAGATGGTGCCTAGCTTGCTATATAGATCAGATATGGCAGGTCCATCTCTGCTTCAATAATCGCCCTTCTCATATATGTGGAAGAAAAATACTAACCTATCAAGCCGAATAAATACTGGAACGGGCCCTGTGCCAACTGTGTTGGCCAGGTAATGACCCTAAAGGGGGGGGGGGGTGAATAGGGTCTATGGTAGATTTAAAAATTTATGAACTACTAGTTCAAGATGTGGAATAAATTAAATATGCAGCAAGCTAAACAATAGAAATATTAAAAGAAAGGGAGAAGAGATAAGGAGAGTGCAAACTCAGGATTTGTTCACGAGGTTCAACAAACCAGCCTACTCCTCACCTCAGCTTCCAGCTAGAGGATTCACCATGATTCCTTAATCGCACAGGTTCCTTCACAGGTGGAGTCAAAACAGGTCGAGATATTACCTATACAAGCTCTCCTTTAGGCCGAGCTGAAACCTTTCAAGAGCACGACCCTCTCTTAATAAAACTGAAGCAACAACTTTAGTGCAAGAATCCTAGATTCTTGACTGACCTCAATAAATGAGTTTTGGATCGAAAATCCGTATTGAAAGCTCCTTAAATGAGCTGGATATGAGTGAAATACAAACTCTAATAAAGTCTTTAAAAAATAAATAGGAGTTGAATGAGCTCAAGAGAGATTTTGGGGATTTTCTAAGTATGAGAGTGAGTGAGAATTAATAGCAATAAATGAGTGATCAATAGGAGTTATTGCTATGATCAAGAATTATTATTTGTTCATAAATAAACTCCTTTTATAGCATTTGATCCAATAATGTCGTTGGAGAAACATTAAATGCTTTTTGATCCGTTGAGAACTAGTCGTTACAATGATTTTTCAGTTTCAGACTTAATTTCGTCGACGAAGTGGAGTTCCCACTTGAGAATACAGAAGACAAAATTCAGTATTGAAAAACCCTGTTATGACTTCATCGCCAAATTCAGTTTATCCAGAGAATTGGTCACCGAATTCAAAAGATAGAATTAAATTTCAAAGATTCTGTCATGACTTCGTCGCCGAATTCAACTTCTGCTGAGAATTCATCGACGAATTTAGAGTGAAAATCCTGAATTCTATTTTGGATCAGACCAAAGGTTCGGGATAGATTTCCTAGGTCAATTAGATATGTTTTAACATGATTTTATGATCATTTAGGGCCTTAGAATGATTTCCAAAAGGTGTTCTAGGCTCCTATGGTCAATCTATGATTCTTGAGCTTTTAAACTTACCATTCTTTTGAGGACTTTTTATATAAGTCCTATGAACTCTCAAAATAAATATAAGTACATTAAACTGTAGAGAGATGAACTTGACTTGACTTAGGTCTTGTGATTTTGCCTTTGTCTTTAATGGACCCGACTTGGACTATGGTGTTATCTTGGATCTTCATCTTTGTATACACTGAGTTGAACTTCCTCTAGGATAATTTTCATCATTTTTCATGATTGGAGTGCTATCAACTTTATCTTCTGAAATGTTCAAGCACTTAAAGCCAGATTATTAGTACCAAATATTTCATTTCATTATTATGTTATTATCAAAATTATTAGGGGTATCCATGGTTGTAACCTTGAGGCTAACAATCTCCCCATTTTTGATGATGACATAACAACGTAATGAAATGGGGTTAAGCTCCCCCTCACAGCATATTTTCCATAAACAACTATGAGGTAAGCTCCCCCTAAACATGTGCATTAAAAGAAATGATCATATTTGTTGCTTGGATGCATATTTTAGATGGTTTAAGAGACATATCACCATGTTTGAATACCAATAGAAGTTCCACAAAGATAAATGTCAAATATTAATTTTGAACAAATAACCAAGAGAAATTCCAAAAAATCATATTTGTATATACTGCCAAAGATGCAAAAAAGATAATTCAAATGATTCTCATTCATTTCATAAAAAATGTCAAGATGTTAAATGTCATTACATCTATCATTATCAAATTTTCATTACATTTACCATTCTCCCCCTATGTCATTATAAAAAAGAAATCACAAAAAAATTACAATCCATCTTGTTTCTGTTTCCTTATAAGTTCAACCACTTTGGTAAAGATGTTCTCGGAGGGACCAGCGTCTTCTTGAGGGGCCTTGTTTTCTTGGACTACCTCTTCTTCATCCGGATCTTCATCTCCACCAGAGCTGCTGCTACTGGATATCTCATTAGAAGAGGGAGGAATAGAGTGAAGTTTGGAGGATTTGGGTGGTTTGGTCTTGATAACTCTAAAAGATTGATTTTTGACTTTTGAGACTTCTAAAGTTAGTTGAGACATTTGAGTTTCCATTTGATGGATGAGTGGAGCTTGGTTTTCAAGAAGAGAAGACATTTTAGATATGGAAGGTCCTTGATTCCTTATATGCTTCTCAGTACTTTCCACCTTCCCTTTCATCAAAGTTACCAAATCATTCAACTGAAGGCCCTGCTCCATGGCATCTACAGCCTTTCTCTCTATTAGGGATAAAATTGAATTTACCCTATTCTTAGTGACATCTCCTGAGATTTCAATCTCATCCAACCTAGGCTCCAAAGAATCAATATTCTTCTTGACTTCTCCCTGAAGGCTGTCCATCCTGGTCTGGAGAGCAGAGAACTGAGCTGAGCTGGCTGCTTGGAGACTCTGAAAGTACTCCTTAGACTCTGAATGAATGGTAGAAATACTTGCCCTAGTCTCAGCCAGGAAGGAGAGCATGGAGGCTCTCATCTCTTCTTGAAAAGCCTGCTGGCTCATCCTCATCTCCAGCTGAAAGTGCTCTAGGCTGGAGGACATGGAGGCAATCTACCCTGCCATGATGCTCAATTGCTCTTCAGAAGCTGCTGGCCTACTGGGCACCTCATAAAACTGACCAGGGTCCTCAGAGTGAGGAGACACCTGTCTATGAGAACTCTCTAGAATCTCTCCAGCATCCATGAAATTTGACCATTCAGGCATCTCATTTCTAAGGTGCTACTCACCCTGAAGCTCATATACAGGGTCCTCTGTTAGGACAGAATCTGGCTGCTGCTTAGCCTGGGGCTCCTCCTCTGGTGTTGAGTTTGGCTGCTACTCAGCCTGAAGCTCTGCTGAAGGTATTGCTGAAGAGGAAGAGACAGATGGAGTGGGAGCATAAGTAGGAATGGATGGAGTAGGAATAGGGACTGAGGAACTAGAAGGAATGGAGGAGGACTGAGAGGTAGAGGGTTTGGGAATCCAAACCTTCTGAGTTTCATTCCAAGTATAGTTCATTCTTTGAATGGTTGCCTTGCTATAAATGGAGGAGTTATCAGGGGTGAAAAAATCTGTTTGAGAAGATAGGGGAACATTAAAATGTTTAAAGATTTTTATCAGGGCCTGACCAAAAGGGAGACACTCTGATTTTCTCTTAAATGCATCATCCATACAATGGACAATGATGTAAGAGAGATCAATAGGTGTGGTGGTTAGGATGCACCACATAAGGAAAACATCAAAATAGGTAAGGTATTCCCTACCACCAGCCCTGGGAACTAGGTTATAATATGGTGAATGAGTCTAGATGTGAGGGTAAGGTCCTTAACCTTGGCTTGAAAAAGAGTGGTGAAATCTTGGCTTATGCACATCATTTTTAGTGCATCTACCACATCAAATCCTTCATGTCTGGTCCACTGACCATTCACAAAAGTTAATGGAGTGCAATTGATTTAGGTGAAAAGAATATTTTGCCTAAGACAAAAGAAGTGATGAGAGATTCTGATTGATTGAAGTGAAAGTGTGTGTAAAAGAGTCTAACTAACTCAGGAAACATGAGTTCATTGGATTCAAAAAATTTGTTCCATTTTAGGGTAGAGAAGAGGGTTTTTATAGGTTCTAGGCCACAGGCATCAAGATTAACGAAATTAACGACCTTACCATAAAGAGGGGAACGCGGTAAGAACTTTTCCCTGAACAGCTTCTCGAATTTTGCTTCCTTGAATTTCACAAGAACTGGAGTTGAGCTCGAAGCCAATTCCTTCCCTTTGTTAGTTCTTGATTTCTTCTTTGGTGGCTCCACTAACGCATTCTTCATTCTTGGGGGCATCTTCACACAGATTGTGAGTGATTTGAGAGATTTGGAAGGAAGAAAGTTGCGAGATCAATGGAATAGGAACTTTGGAGGGAAATATTAGGTTTAAAAAAAAATCGGATTTGGGGGTTACTATTTATACCCACGACTCAATTCGTCACTGAAATGGGTTTCAACCCAGAATTCGTCTCCGGATTAGAGTCAGGAAACCTACTGTTTTGTATTTCGGATTGACTTCATCGACGAAATGGATGAATCATCTAGATTCGTCGCCGAAATGGGTGCGGAAAACATTCTGTTTTCTATTTTACCCAAAGATTCGTCGCCGAAATCAAATTCCATATTGAATTCGTTGCCGAATTCAGTTTTGAATTTGAAGAATTGATTTCTCTTAAATTTTTTCAACTATTTTTCTTCAAACCAATGGTTCATTAATACATCAAAAATCATCATAAGGCATTCAAATCATTCTTCTAAAGTAATCAAACAAGTTATAATCATGTCAATTTAAAGATTTGATTTTTGATTACTTTTGTTTTTGATTAGATTACCTCACTAAGACTAGCCATACCCAATTCTCTTCTCAAAGCACTAAATCTATCAGATTGTAGAGGTTTGGTAAAAATATCAGCAAGCTGATTAATTGTATCTATAAAATCCAAGATAACATTTCCATTTTGCACATGATTGGAGTGCTATCAACTTTATCTTCTGAAATGTTCAAGCACTTAAAGCTAGATTATTAGTACCAAATATTTGATTTCATTATTATGTTATTATCAAAATTATTAGGGGCACCCATGGTTGTAACCCTGAGGCTAACAAGCTATTGGCCTGAATATTTGCTACGGGTAATGACTTACATTTCTTTGTATAAGGAAGTCATCATCGGGATAAGCAAAGAATGCTTTACCTTGGCCTCCATTCGCCCCACCATCAAAAATGTCTCAGGACGGATGACTTCTCCTCTGGATAAAGGCAGCACAAAACTGCATATCCAGCAAGATAGGAAGGCAGCAAAATAAACCTCCTTGTTGATTCCATCACTCATTTTAATCTTCAATTCTCTAATGTCTTCATTGGATGGAGTGACATAGATTGGCTTGGAATATTCATATGGCTCTCCTTTGAAAAAATATTCTAGCCATTGCCTCAGTGTGACTCGACTCACCTTATGTTTGTCAGTTTGCGCCTTTGCATCTTTGCTTGGCGCTGGTTCTTCGGTCTCCTCTTCAACATTGTGAGCCTTGCCCTTGCCTTTATCTGCAAGAACCATACCTTTGTCTACATTTGCCTTCAAAAGGGCGTTGTAAACCCGGTACAACTCTCGAGTACAAGAGGGGACGTTCTCTAAATATAGGACATTGTTGAATGGATTGAACTCATTATAAAAGGCTTCGCTGACCAGTAGCCCTGAGATACAGTTCATCACATGGATGGAAAGTCTAATCTCTCTCCACATCATATGAAAAGTGTTGGTGTCGGCACAGCAACGGATGAGAAGACTAAGGAATAAGCATGCATCACGCTTGTAACCGTACCGTGCTAGCCCAACTGCTCCTTGGATGCCGAGTGCGATCAACTCATCACGAAAGCGCACATATACATCATAAACCCATGGCGGCTATAAGGTCCTACTATCCACTGTTGAAAAACTCCTAAACCAGGGATGTGTCCTAGCAAGCATTATCGGTCCTAGTCAAGAGAATGGGGAAAATCTCCTTCAACTTCTGTTTTGGTTCTTCTACCATCGGGTCTATTACAGCACGGGATGGTGTCAAGTAGCTATCATCGGAAATAGTTCTGCTACCTATCAGCCCCTTTTCAGCATCATAAATCAATATAGGGAATCATCCACAAAGAACCCATTCCTTGGGATCATCGATCGAAAGCGGCTCTACATCTTCGAGCCCAAATGGTCCTATAATCTCAAGCTTGCGATTCAAGCTTGCCCCATTTCTATCATCTTCGTCAATGTCAATTTGACGAAGGTTTTCAAATCTAAAGAAATCTCTCGATTGTCCTACCATTCTGCAAAAGGAAAGGGGAGAACATGCGAAACGAGTTAGCTTGGGGAAATAAAGTCAAATCATTACATAATTTCAGATAAGTGGCTAAAATTTAGCCTCTAAATAGGTACAACCATCTTACTAATTTGAGAATAGTTAATCACAGGATTAAGATCAATTAACCTCAGTCTTAGGATTAAATCCTAACTCTATAAAATTCAAATGATTAGGATTTCTGGAAAAAAACCTTTAGTCTAGTCCATGCCAAAGACAAATGTCCAAGGACAAGATTGCTTAAGACAATTATCCTCGGACAATTGCGAAGGCAAATGTCCATGGACACTCGCCATAAGCAAATGTCCATGATGTTAGCCTCAAGGTTTCAACCTTAGGAACCCTTGATAATTTTGATGATAACACAATAATGGAATGACCATTAATTGTACTAATGTTTCTATCTAGTGTTTATTAAATTTAGATTATAAAGAACATTATCACATTCATTAGGGCATGAAGCTTGGATGTGACTCATGGCAAATCAAAATGGATCTACTCAAGCAAGTCTTTCAACCTTATGCAAGTCTTCAAAAGATTGTTCAATCCAAAAGTCAAGATCAAAATGAAGATATCAAGATTATACCAAAGTCCACGATGGATCATGAACAACAAAGAAGATCATAAAGTCAAAGGCATAGTTGAAAATCCAAAGATCGCATTGAAGAGCAACTCTCAAGAAACTTTAAGTGCCTTAGTTTTTACTTTTGAGAGAGTCTAGGACTTATGTAAGAAGTCCTCAAAGTATGGTTAGTTGAATTCTCAAATACTTAGATTGACCATAGGAGCCTAAGACATATATTAGAAATCATTGTAAGGCCCTAGGTAATCATGAAAATCATGTTAAAGGAAAGCCAAAAGACCTAGGAATTCATTCTCATCTTTAAGGTCTCAATCAAGTGAGAAAACAGAGTTTTCACTCTAATTTCATCGACGAAATGACAAGGGATCCCTGAATTCGGCGACGAAATTGGTACAGGAAAAATACTGTCTTCTCTGTTATTGATCTTGGTGACGAAATGAGTTGGGTAACCCAATTTCGTCAACGAAATCAGGCGGAAACCGTTGAAACCCTATAATGGCTAGTATTTAAATGGCTATCTTCGTATTAATGTTTATCCAACGGGTAAAACAGATTGAGAGCTATAAATTGAGTTCATTTATGAACTTCCAACAAAAAGTGAATATCCATTGATCCAACAAAGACAAAAGCATTAATTCTCATCAATCTTACTTTGTTTTTCACCGTACATAGCTTTTTGAGAAATCTAGAAATCCCCAATCTCATTTGAGCCATTCAACTCCTGATCTTTGAGAGATTTCTAGAGTATTGTTTGTCAATCTTATCTAGCTCATATTTGAAGCTTTATTTCGGATTCAAAATCTAAACATCAAAGTGTAAAGGAAAAGTCAAGAATCGGTGGATTCTTGTATTGCAGTGAAAGCTTCAAATTAGTCAAGAGAGGGTGATCTCTTGCAAGTGAAGGTCCTATCCTGACCTGGAAGAGGGATTATAAAGGTGTGATTCTCAATCAGAAGAAAATTGTAAATGGTTTGGGCTTCACCAGTAAAGAATTCTGTACGAGTAAAATCGTGATGAATCCTTGAAGCGGGGACGTAGGCGGGTTGCCAAACCTCGAGAAAATTATCTTGGTGTTTGCATTCTCTAACTCTCTACCTCATTATTTTTGTTGCTTAAATTTAGAAATTGCTAAGTTGCATTCCCTTGTTAATTTTAATTTCACAAAAAAAGGATAATTAGATTTTATATTTGCCAAGACCCTAATCACCCCTCCTCTAGGGTCAATACTTGGCAACAATTGGTATTAGAGCCTAGGACTTTACATCTAGATTTAACCATCTTTGAGTTAAAGATCTAATATGACAAATATTTTTGCAACTTCACTAGCAGAGGGCCAATCAACCACTAGGACTCCATTGTTCAATGTAGAGAACTATAATTATTGAAAAACCCGGATGATGTATTACATCTAAACTCTTGACTATGAATGTTGGAAAGTCATAGTCAAAGGTCCACATCTTCCCACAAAAAATGTGAATGAAGTTCAAATACCCAAAGTTGAGGAAGTGTCGCGACCCAAAATACCCCCTAGGAGTTAGGGATACTTTAACTTGAGACCCCCGTGTTATACCATCCTGTATGACACACATACCAACCTGTCAGAGTACACAATTATACATAGCGGAAACGATTTAAAAACAATTACTCTATCATCCTGTTCAAGTCTGAACCATCAAAATATTTATCCAAAATGTGGAGTGGACAAGTCCCACTCTCAACATAACAAAATATCTCCTCTTCCTAACATAGTCAACAGAAATCAAAGTCGGGCTGCCTATCTAGCGATCCATCATCCTGTTCGTAGTCCATAGAAGGCTTCGGGTCTTAGTATTCTTCCTCTACCCAAGGCTCTGAACTACACAAGTCGAAAGGAACCCGTGCACCTGCCGATGATAACAAATATCGGCTGAGCGTGGAATACTCAGCGTATACATACTACAAACAATAAAGCAATAATATCATAGAAGCATGTGATACATGAAGATTGAAATCCTTAAAACATATCGAAGCGTAGAAACCATGCTATAGTACGTGTAATGATATCCGAAAACCAAAACAGTGTGAGTCTTGCGATAATCATAGCCTTGTGAGTTCTTTGAGTCGTGTTAAATTCATAGAGTTCCTTAGAGTCATTTATGATCCATAGAGCCTTAGAGCAATACCGTAGAAAAAAACCATAGAACAAAAACATAGAGATCTTAGAACATTTACATTTGTGATCCTTGGAACTTGTACATTGATCTTAGACCTTATCATAGAGTCCCTTGTGAGTTTAATATGATCCTTGGAGCTTGTGAACCGATCTTAGACAATATCATAGAGTTTCTTAAAATCATCATATGAGTCACTTATTCAAAACCCTTTTTATAACTTTGAGAAATCCATGTCAAACCCGGTTCATGCGAGATATGTGAAGCATATGAGAATAATAGCATATTTAAACATAAAAGCCCTTAAGGCATTAAACCAAACACATAGAGTGCCCAATAATGATAGTTTACATCCAAGTATAAAATAAACATCACATACCACTCCAACCTAATATTCTTAGCATAGAATGAGAAGAAACATCATATGGTGAACTAGTATCATCACAAGTTGGTAGTAGAATGTATCTACCTTGGTGAAATCGAGGAATTCGATTCCAAATGCTTGGAACAAGTGAGAACTTCGAGTTCTTTGTTGAAAAACACCAAGGAAGGGAAGATCTTGATCTTCTCTTCAAGCTTGAGCAACAACCTAGCTTTCCCCCTTTCTTCTCCTCTCAAACTCTCTCAAGATATACCCTAAGGGTTTCTGAAACCCTAAGGCACGAGCTGGGCCTTTTATAGGCAAAGGGGTGGTGGTTAAAGACTTAAAAACCCTTAATGAAGAAAATCTGCGTATCACCGATCAATCGGTGGTCAAGATCGAGCGATTGGTGGCTTATCGAGCGATCGGTGTTTTCGATCGAGTGATCGGTTGAAAAACGCCCCTCTGGAATTTTTTCCCATACAAAATCTTTGACCGGTCGATAGATACTGATCGATCGCTAGTTGACCGAGCGATCGGAGTTATCACCGAGCGATCGGTGCTCCCCTGTTTTGCTGCAAAAACCCTTTTTCCACTACTTGAACTTTCTCCATTCCAACTCTAGCACCTTGTACATCCAAAACACACTCCCTTAGGCTATATACACCCATCAACACATGCACACCATATGTCCAAACATTTTCATTAGCATGAAGCCAATTAGTGTACAAGACTCCACTTGAGCACTATTCACACACTATTCACTACTTAGTGAAACAAAGATTCGAGGTTCTATAGGAAGAGTGGAATCAGACAGATATTAAACTTATCCAAACAAATGCTAAGGCTATTAGCAATCTAAACTGTGCCTTAAGTCCCCAATAATTTAATAGAGTGTCGGGATGTGACTCAGCCAAAGAAATTTGGGACAAACTTCAAGTCACCTATGAGGGGACTAATCAAGTTAAAAGAGAAAAAATAAGCATGTTAGTTCATAAATATGAACTATTTAAAATGGAGAAAAATGAGTTCATTAGTGAAATTATAAGATTTACTAATATTATGAATGACCTAAAATCACTTGGAAAGGTTTATGCCAATGCAGAAAATGTGAGGAAGATCCTTCGCTTACTACCAAAAGAATGGACTCCCAAGGTGAAGGTCATCCAAGAGGCCAAAGACTTGACCAAGCTTCAAATGGATGAGCTCCTCGGCTCTCTAATGACTCATGAAGTCATATGAAAGGTCAATAAGAGGATGAACCCAAGCCCAAGAAAGGCCTAGTCTTAAAATCCTCTTCAATAGATGAGAGTGAAGAGGAAGAGAGTGAAGGAGATGAGGACATAGCCCTCATGGCTAGGAAGTTCAAAAAGTTTCTAAAACATAAAAGGAATTTCAAAAAGAGGTCATACAAGAATGAATTCACCAAGGAGATTTTCAAGGGTGGATCAAGCAAGAAGGAACCAATTGTTTGCTACGAGTGCAAAAAGTTGGGACACATAAAGACAGAGGGTCCCCAACTCAAGAAGAGCAACAAGTTCTGGAAGAGAGCCACAAAGGCAACATGGGACGACTCAGATGATAGTGAGTCGAAAGGAGTCTCAAGTGATGAAGAAGTGGCCAACTTGTGTCTCATGGCAAATGAGGATGAGGTAATTCTTCTACTAATGAAACTCTTACTTTTGTTGAACTAAGAGATGCATTTGATGAGCTCTATGGAGAATTTAGAAAAATTGCCTCCAAAAATAAAATCCTTAAAAAGGAAAATCTTTCTCTTACTAATTAAAAGAATCTTTACTAAAAGAGAAATAATATTTTCAAAAAGAAAATGAGGTTTTAAGAAGGAAAGAGAAAGAAACTCTTCCTTTACCTTAAGACTTATCTAGTGAGTGTGATGAGCTTAAAGCTAAAGTCAAAGACTTGACTAGTACAATTCTCACATTCACTAATGGCCAAAAGAATTTAGAAAGACTATTAGGTCAACAAAGATGTGTCTTTGGAAAAACCGGACTAGGTTACAATTCCTCGGTAAAACAAAAGAATTACAAAAATTTATTTGTTAAAGCAACTAATTTCTTAAATAAACCTTCTAGGGCCTTTTATACTATTAATGGAAAGAAAGTAGTTAAGAAAGTTTGGGTTCCAAAAGAAACTTCCATTCCCAAAACTAACCATAGAGGAGCCAAGATGGTTTGGGTACCAAAGGGAGTTATATAAATTTGTCTTGTAATTATGCCTAAAGACAAGTAGCTCCAAGACAAAATGGTTCTTGGATAGTGGATGTTCGAGGCACATGACCAGAAACAAAAAGCTCTTCATTTCAATTACTCATAAGGATGGAGGGCATGTGACCTTCGGGAACAATGCAAAAGGGAAGATCATCAACATAAGTAATGTAGGTATAAATAACTCTACATTCTTGAAAATGTGTTATTAGTTGATGGATTGAAGCATAATCTTATTAGCATAGTCAACTTTGTGATAAAGGATTAAATATATCTTTCAAATCTAATGTGTGTATGATTAAAGATAAAGATAATGTTAACATTCTATTCATAGCACATAGAAATGAAAATATGTATACAATTGAATTTGATGATTTACCTTCTTAAAATATGATTTGTTTCTCGGCTATGAATGAAGCAAGTTGGCTATAGCATAGGAGACTAGGTCATGCTAGTTTGGATCTTCTTTCAAAATTATCTAGATATAAACTTGTAAAAGGTTTACCTAAAACAAAGTTTTCTAAAGATAAAATATGTGATTCATGCCAATTAGGAAAACAAATTAAAACATCTTTTAAATAGAAGAAAGAAATTTCAACATCTAGACATCTTAAACTTCTACATATGGATTTATTTGGACCTAATGAGGTTGCTAGCTTAGGTGGAAAATTATATGCATTTGTTAATGTTGATGATTTCTCTAGATATAGTTGGGTGTTATTATTAGCTCATAAAAGTGAAGCTCTTATATTATTTGCTAAATTTTGTAAAAGAGTTCAAAATGAAAAAGGATATTCCATTAATAACATAAGAAGTGATAGGGGTGGAGAAATCAAAAATAAAGAACTTGAAATATTTTGTGATGAAAATAGATTTAAGCATAACTTCTCCACACCAAGAAATCCTCAAGGAAATAGAGTAGCTGAACGTAAAAATAGGTCTTTACAATAAATGGGTAGAACAATGTTAAATGAACACAAGCTACCTAATTACTTTTGAGCCGAAGCTATAAACACTCCATGTTATGTAATTAATAGGATTGTAATAAGAAACAAACTTAATAAAACACCTATGAATTTTGAAAGGAAGATCACCTAATATAGGATACTTTAAAGTGTTTGGTTGCAAATACTTCATATTTAATGGCAAACACCATTTAAAGAAATTTGAACCTAAATCTAATAAAGGAATCTTCCTAGGATATTCATCAAATAGTAAAGCATATAGAGTGTTTAATAAGAAAACACTAGTTGCTGAAATAATCCATCAATGTAGTGTTTAATGAATCAAACACTTTTAAAAAAGCTAAAAATGATGAAGATGATATAGTTGATAAGATAGATAATATATCTAAACATGTCTTAAATTTGGAAATAAGTAAGGAAAAAAATGAAGAATAAGATAATAGTAATGATAATCATTTAGAAGTTGAAAATGATGAAAAAAATGAAGATGAAAATGAATATCAACTTCCTAAGGCATGGAAAACTTTAAAAGATCACTCTAAAGAGCTCATACTTGGTAATATGGAACAAGGTGTTAGAACAAGAAGAAACATTTGTAATAACCTTTCTTTCATTTATCAAATTGAACCTAAAAATAACCTTTCTTTCATTTATAAATGATAACATTTGTAATTGCTATTCAAGAAGAACTTAATCAATTTGAAAGAATTCAAGTATGAGATTTAGTGCCTAGACCAAATGATAAATTAACTATTGATAATAAATGGGTATTTAGAAATAAGAAAGATAAAAATGGTAATATAATTAAAAATAAAGCAAGATTAGTAACTCAAGGTTACAACCAAGAAGAGGGAATTGATTATAAAGAAACTTTTGCTCCGGATGCTAGACTAGAAGCTATTAGAATGTTGTTTGCTGTTGTTAGTCATAAGAATTTTAAATTATTTCCAATGGATGTTAAGATTGCATTTTTAAATGGAGGAAGCGTATGTCAAACAACCTCCATGTTTTAAAAATTATAAATATTCAAATCATGTGTTTAAATTAACTAAAGCCTTATATGATTTGAAACAAGCTCCTAGAACTTGATATGATAGACTTAGTGGATTTTTGATTGAAAATGATTTCATTAGAGGAAAGATTGACACAACTCTATTTGTAAAATGCAAAAATGATGATATGCTTATTGTACAAATATATGTTGATGATATTATATTTGGTTCTACTAATGAATCCTTGTGTTAAGAATTTTCTAAGACCATGCAAGATTGATTCCCTGTTTGATGCAACTCCGTGGAGTTTGATGCAACTCTGCCTACCAAGTAATCTTGAGCTGGACCCTTGGGTTTGGTTGAGCTTCGGATCCGTGGACCCTGATTATTATCCGCAGGTGGGCATTGCCCCTTGCCCACAGAGTGGTCTTGGGCACTTCTCCTTATGTTCGCAGGATTGGCCTACGGGCTAGCCTTCTGATTTTGAGCATTGGTCCGCGGATTCAAACTCCTGTCCGCAAACTTTTTCTGTAGATTGATTCCCTGTACTTGGTTATTTTTAACCAATTTTGTTGGTAAGATTATTGTTAAATTCTTTAGGCCAGTGGCCTTGTTCCTTTACCTTGAGAGAATTAGGTAGCATCTCCCTTCTGTTGATAAACTCTTGAGGGGATGAGTTCCAACAACCAACTTGGGCTGAGGGCTCTCAACAGTCTGTCTTAGGATCGACTCATAGGGTTTTTCCTGCTTAGACCATAACTGGATCATGGTTTGGGCCCGAAACAAGCTTGCTCCATTAGTTGATCCCGAAGGGTTAACAATTTTGGAATTCATTCTAGGGTTTCCGGTGACATAGGTCTACCTTTTTGGGCTGACCTGTCACGATGTGGTTAAGCCACTTTGCCTTGTGTACACCCGGTTGGGTACACCCTCCTTGGTATTCACGGACAGAGATGTCTGTAAATGGGCACTTCATTTCTGAAGTGCCTGTGAGCTAGTTGGCATCCTCTGGGATGCCCGCAGGCTGGCGACTTGCTGTTGGCGGGTAACCTGATGTGGGTGGACTACCTGCCTTTGATTTAGGCTGCATACTGTCTTTCCACCCCTGAGTTGACGGGGTGGGTCCTGCTTCTGTTGCGAGCTAGAGCGTCCTCAACAGAGACCTGGTTTGGTGGTCATGGCCTCTTTGTAGAGGTCTAACCAGTTGGTTGGACCCTCCTGGCTAGTGCTGCTGCTATCTTGGCCCAAGGGGATGAGTCACCAGAATCCGGATTAAGGGTACATACACCCACCGGTTGATCGTCAGGACGTAGGCCTAGTGGACATATTTAGATTCGATTATCCTACACAAAACCGATAAGAAATATAAAGGAAAGGATCACTTACTTTCCTTTTTTTGTTCTTCTTTTATTTTTTATTCTTCATCAAAGATGAGAGGAGAAGAAAGTCCCACCGGGCGTGCTAGAAATTTGTAACGTGTAAATTTCATCTGCGTGTCAAATTTCCTCTATTGTTGTATGAAGTTTATTGTTTTGTAAGGGGACTATCCTTCCAATCTGAGTAAACCCAGATTATTAATTACATTCCTGATTTAGAGAACCTCTGATTAAGAACAAGAATTAAAGAAGAATAAAATTTGAATAAAATATTTGTATTTATTCAATGGGGTTGTCCAGATCCCATGTAGGCGTTATAGGATACCTCATAGAGGCCTTTGTCAAAAAAAAAGGTGGCCATATCCGGGGTTCACCTAGTATTCTCCATTGATGGGAGATCCTTCTCCTTCTTCTTTGTTGATTCCTGATTTTTGTGCTTGGGTTTGGTTCTTCGTGCCTCCTCCTTTTTTTGTGTCTTCTTTGTATGTTTCTTCGTGGGAGTTTCTTATGAGAAACTCTCTTTTTATATATTTTGGAGAGTCCGTTTTAGACTCCTCTTTGACTTCCTCATTTTTTAGGAAATCTGAAGAAGCCAACTCTCCTTAAAGAGGGTCATCTGTCCAAGATAGTTGGTTTCCCTTATCTTGGGGAGACCTGATACACATGAAAGTTCTTTTCCTTGAAGTACTCCAAATTGGTCTCTTTTTTTGGGAAACCTGGGAGGATAAGACATCCCTCAAAAGAGGGAAGAGTCTTATCTTCCCAGAAAAGGAAAGAGATTACTTCCCCTTTTAAATAGGGTGCCATATGACATTCTATTAATAGAGAAAAAGAGGGGAACCCTATCATGGGATCCCCCAAAACTGGCAAATAGTCTTTTTTTATCAGGGATTCTCTACAACTTGGCAGTCAATATCTGACTGCCAGCTGGGAAAGGACTGACCTTGGTCAATCCGCAAGTTGAAGGGGTGAGACCATGGGCTCACCCACGGCCTGGGTTAGGTCCAAAGCTTATTTGGGCTGCGGACTAAGGTCTGACCTTAGTCAGTTCACAAACCAACACATGGTGGGACCATAGGTCCAGCCCTTGGTCTGGATTAGGTTCATGGTCTTTTATGGTCATGGATTGGGCTAGTCATTGATTGGTCCGTGGATGGACTCAAAGAGTCTGTCCGCGGAGCTTGAATGTGGTTTACCCACAAGGGCAAACCCTAACCACGTATTAGTCTCCTAAAGACTGACATAAAGGGATATCTGTGGGGCATTATTGTCTTGCTGCCAGCATTTAATGCTAGGCGGGCTAGTGGTGAGCCAGCCCTTGGCCAGCTGTTGCGCTTGCCTTTGGCATACATGAAGCCTAACCACCCATTCTATGGGTGGTGATCAGGTGTATGCAGGTGCACCATACACCCGCCTTACGGGCGGTGAAATTTCACTACCCACAGTCATCAAAGCAAATGACAGTAGATAAAAGATGATTTAGGTTATGGATCAGAGGAAGAGGGAAGAACAAGATCTTCATCTCAAATGAGTGGTGTTCGTAGAGAAACTAAAATGCAGAGGGAGCTTGTTTTCTTTTTCAGTCAGTCTTGAACTTTCTCATATAGAAGGCCCTCTATTTATAGATTTCCAAAATGAAGTTTTAGATCTTTACAAGAAGTATGACAACTCATACGCTCCCATGCCAGCTCATAGCTAGCTTTCAAAAATACGCTCCTCTGCTATCTCAACAAGTTAGTTAGAACTACCTTAGGAAATAATGACCAAAATACCCCCTAAGCACCATTTATCATGAAATAAGTCATGGGTTAATGAAATGAGCCATGATGTTCCAAAGTGAGATAAGATTTATACATCACGACGTCTCAATCCTTAATGTGTTCCTCGGCACCTTCCAAACCACAAATCCTAGAACACCCCCCAGAGAAAAAGGAGGGTTCAATATACGGAAGGCGGGTCACACACCTTCCATATACCACCCTTGGAAGTGTCTAAAGCAATTTTTTTGAAGTCTCCTACTCCTTATGGCGATCGCAATGTGGCGGGAATTCATTCATCTATTAAGCGGACAATCCCTTCGCCCTCAGGCCTGTGGTACGTATACAATAGAGATGAGTATAATTACGCAAGTCATAACTCATAGGGCGCATGAGTTTGAAGACATCCCATAACGCCCTCCTAGCCATCAGCTCGGGATAGCAATGCTGTTAGATAGGATATGGGGCACCTTTGCTGTCATACCTATGAGATTAGCTCAAGATTATGCAAGCCGCCGAGATAGGATGTGGGGTACACATGCTGCCATTCCTACAGGGATATGATAGCCTTTCCATTCATAATCCCTTCTAAGAGCCTATGTCAAGCGCACAGGTCTGCATGGCGGAAAGTATATCGCCGAATCAGGTATTTTATTTGTCTCGTGTTGTTATCACGTGATGCTATTCGCATACATGGAAACTATCCGAAAATCGTCATCAACAATAACTAAACAAAATTAGAATCATTTAGTTGAGAGGTGCTTCAAATGACTTTCTTGAAAATAGCCAAAGCGTCCCATGTGTAAGGGATATGACAACACTATCTTTGGTATACAACTCAATTTGAATTCTCTCTACTCTTCCCCGCGACTTGTCAAACATATTGGGTCATATGGGATTTCCCCGTTCTCTCCCCCGATCGAGATATCCTCTGTTTCGTCCAAGAAAGATTGATTGAACCATCAATAATTTGGAGTGTCAAGTGCAATTAGATCAATTTATTTTGGGGATTAATATTAATATTATTAATTAGAGTAATTTATGGTTGGCTTGGTTGGACAAATAAAATGAAGCATCCAGGCTCCGTTGAGAAAATACCCACTTGTATCATAAAATGTATGATTACTTTTTGTATCATAAATGATTCTTATTTATAACATATAAGCGTTTATGCAATTGACACAAGAAGGAACTATATAATACCTGGAACCTCACATAAATTTTTATATTTATTTTTATGAATTTTTTCATTCAATTAATTTTGAATAAGTCGTATCTTGATCAGACCAATATATAGAATTGGGGTTATAGTTGAAGCCGCCAATAGAAAACCAAAATAACTAGTTATAGTAGGCATGAAGGAGCTAATTAAGATCCGTTTTTTTTTTATTCATATGTTTATAAAACACTTACCTAAGTTTCCATTTTTGCAAGATAGAAGGATAAGAAAAAATAGCAATTGAGCGAAGAAGTTCAATTGTTCCTAAATTTTCTATTTCAATGAACCGGCTGTTGGAATTGGAATAAGTTTGGCAGCGGATCACGAAATCTTGGTGATCTTCTCTAATCTAATGAATGGGGAGTCCGCTTTGAAATCGTCCGCCCTACACCCACCCCCCGAGTATATGCTTCAACATTTCATACCGGTGGAGTATTCACAGGGGGTACTGCAGAACATGTACAAGCTCCTTCTAATGGAAAAATAAAATTCAATGAGGATTTGGTTCATCCCACGCGTACACGTCATGGACATCCTGCCTTTCTATGTTATATAGACCTGTATGTAACTATTGAGAGTCAGGATATTATACATAATGTGAATATTCCACCAAAAAGTTTCCTTTTAGTTCAAAATGATCAATATGTGGAATCAGAACAAGTGATTGCCTAAGAACACAACAAGTGATTGCCTAAGAACATGGAATTCTCAACATCTTTTAAGATGCCCCTGAAGATAATTATAGGTAATCAATTTATTATGGTTTGATCATTATACATTTATCATATATTCTCATTTGCTTCAAGGAATAAGTCTTTTTAATTAATTAGCCAATTTTATAAAATTACTATTTTACCCTCAAGGGCTAAGGGGCGTTTTGTTACAAGGTTGGACTAAATCTAATTTAAGTTTGTTCAGGTTTTTGTCTATCTTGGTTTCAATTCTGTTTAGTTACCCTCAAGGGCTAAGGGGATGTTTTAGTTACAAATCCTAGAGTGAATCTTGTTAACTCTATCCTAATTCGGTTTGGATATTGATTTACAGTTCATATCAGATTAACATATTCCAAATATGTTTGGGTGCGTTTGGATTCATGGAATTGAGGAACAAAATTGTCAATTCCGTCACAAAATTCCAATTTCATCTTTCGGACACATTAATAAAAGGGTTGAATTAGAATTTTCTAATTTTAGATAGAATTCAAGCAGTATTTTAAAGGCAAATTAATGAGTTTCAATTCCATAGTAAAATGGTATTATTTGACAATTTCACGCTGCTATGGAATTAAAAAACAAAAGAAAAGCCCAATGGTCTCATTTCTCTAGGAATGCATCCAATAGATAGAATTCTGAATTTCATGGAATTTAATTTAGTGGGTTTTAATTCCATGGAATTCAATTCTTTGGTTCAATTCCAATTCCATAAATCCAAACACAGTAAACTTTTTCTATTTTGTTTGCTATCAAATTTTTGGTCTAGTATATTCCAAATTAGTGACATGTCAAAAATAACTCAATTTCTCATGGAGGTGCACAAGGGTCTAAGCCAAAATCCATCAAATGGATTGGTCATTAGCCATATCTGGAGTTCATATTTAGCTATCGGATTAATACATACGAGTAATGATCTGAATCTGGTTCCATATCTCTATTGTTAGATTTGATTTATTATTATGGAGTCTAATCTCATTTATTTCTGTTAGATGATGTATCCTTTGAAACGTCTCTGTTTTGTGGCTATTCGTCTAGTATCTCACAAACTTGCAACGCTAGAAGCGTGGCTGCTTCACTAAATTTCTTCATGTGCTTCATTTGGCACATACTTACACATCGGCTACAAGTATTGTCCGGGCAACCCTGTCGCTGATATCCAGCAAGGTGGCTTAACATTCATCAACTCAAGACCAGTTTAATTTTCACGTCCATTCAATTTGATTTAATTTCATGATTATCGCAATCCTCAGGCCCTAGCTACTAAAGCTTGAGCAATACAGTTGATTTGTTATTTTGTTCTTTATCATAAATCCAGCAAAGGTATAAACGTCCATGACTGCAACAAAGATGGATGAGTATCCAACTGGCCGGAGGCAAATTTAATGGGTTTGACCAAAGCAAATATAAACTGCAATAAATCAGCATAGATTTAGAGGTTCAAACACCAAGATGTGCCATTTTTGGGCCTAGATCATCACATCCAGTCAGTAAAGATACAGTCGAAGGTCCTGACGACAGGCTGAACCCCCTACAACCAAGAGACCGGAACATAGCACAAGAAGCATATATATACAGTAAATTCATCATGATCCAGGCATATTAGAGTATATATTCTATGAATTTCACAAGAGTCAAACCCGAATAGATATATAATATGCTCAAAAGATTCAAGTCAACAGCAATTGCAAGTCTGCTTCCTTCTCTGTCTGGCTGGACCCTTTATAGTTTATACCTTACCCTGTCCAGATCCACCATATTCAGCTGCGAGAACTTGGCCATATTCACCTTTGGGATCCTCTTCCTCTAGGTAGTCCGCTCTGGCATTCAATGTCAACATTTGGCAAATCAACCAGAAGAGTGCTGCATCAAGAGCCAGAAAGGCAGCACCACCAAAGAGACCCGTCTTCGCCGTGGGGCACCCTGTGCTGAGGTTGTGATGCACGTTGCGTGTGAGGTGAAGGTGCTCTGTGATTGTCGCCCACAACAACATCACTTCCCCCATTGCAGACACCCCCCTAATTTTTTCACCAGTGCACAAACAATCATTTGAGAGAGAATGACAAAATGACAATTATATATATATATATATATATAGATAAGAGAGAGAGAGAGAGAGAGAGATGCATTTAGACAGATATTAAATATAGACAATTAAAACAAGCTATTACAGCATGGCCTGCGACAATGATCCATTATGTAAATGGACCATCCTCCATCCAGTATCACATCATCAAGGCTTGCAGTAAGATCCAGGACTCCTGGAGGCAGCTTGCCTATCCAGAGTCCATGCATACCTTGTATGACCCTGAAAATGGACGTTTGTTGACTTGTGCATGATCAGGACAATGTGCCTGATTTTACACTTTCACAATGGAACTACTGGTGAAGTACAAGCAGTGCACAGGCTCACAGAAACATTGTAATTGTAACCATCCAGTTCTAGAATTCCTTTTTTTTTTAACCTCCCAAAGAAGAGTTAATCGATTAAATAGCTACAAATCATCCAATCAATTTAACTTATGAGCTATGGCCTATCAACTGAAACAAACCATCACTGGGTCTGAACCATTTACTATTGAAAGGGAGCCAAATGGGGAAGACAGGTAATATTTAATAGTCTATAATTTTACATGAAATTGACATGAAAAGTGCAACATTTCTACAAAAGTTAAATGTCAGGCATAATGAACCAGCACGATGGATTATTCAAATATTCACTGATTATAAGGAGAAAACTAACAGGATTAGAGAATATGGGAAAATATGATAGTATACTTACATTGCAACCCCAAAGAACACAGCCAATGTAGTGCTTCGGAACAAAGCATTGTGTGGAACAGATTTTCCTTTGTAGGGGTAAAATACTGAATAAAACCCAACTGCAGCAGATGCAGCCAGAAATGCAACAGATAAGAACCCCAAAACAACAGTCGGGTCAGATGGATACTTGCAAATAACAACACCTTTCCCGGTAATCGGAGTTCCAAACGCAGGCTGGGAAAACCCAAGGGACCAAAGAGAGATATTAGATAGCAACTAAGAGAAAATATATCAGCTAAAAAAGAAAAGAGACAAAGAATAGAAAAACCAAAGGGAACAAGAAGAAATATATCACATAGTACCCAACTGCGAAAACCAAAGGGAACAAAAAGAAATATATCACATAGTACCCGACTGCGAAAACCAAAGGGAACAAAAAGAAAGATATCACATAGTACCCCAGGAAATACAACATTTTTTCCATAACTATGGATGTGCCACATGTTGGAGGCCAAACGGAATGTGAGAGAAAGTTCAAACTAGTGTAGTCAAGGAGTCTAGGCAATGCCTTGGTGAAGCGCTGCCTAGGCGACGCCAAGGCAATAAAAATAATTAAATTATATATAAATATATGTATTAAATATATAATATAAATATATACACATAGCAATTCAAACCTCCTAGGGTTGACAATAAACTAGGCAATTAACATTTAATAGCCCACCCCATATCCTGTTTATCTCAACAGCATGCCTATTTTTGTCACAATGGTGGCTCTAGTATGTAAGTCTTTTTTTGCTGAATTGTTAGTTGAATTTTTTTGACTCTGTAGAAGAAAATATTTTTGAAGATTAAAATATGAGACTTATCTTCCAAAAAAGCCTAGTTGATGCCTTGAGTACACTGGTTCAGACCTACTAATTGCTATACTTTCTTAAGCAATGAACATACAAAAAAAAACAGTGGTGATAACAAGACATTACCACCAATCCTACTATATCTCATTCATATACATTCTTAGGACCCTACTATATATAGTTATCTATACAGAAAATTTTAAAATACTTAATCTGCAAATAGTATTACAAAATAATGCTTATTTGGCCAAAAGTGTAATCAAAATCAAGAGATTTGTTGGTTCCAGAGGATTTCCCTAGTGAGCTTTCAAACATTATTGTGTAAGACACTAGGGGTTAGAAACACAGGTGTATGGTTTGTACAGTTTTCTTTCTGCATGTAATATATCTGGTAGGGGGGCTTGTCTAACCCGAGAGCAATAAATTGAGAAACACTTCGGTTATTGGTATTGTGTGCCATATATAGTTTTCTACGGTCAGGCCCCCCCTCCCACTAGTATGGCTAGTTAGTGAGCGGTTCTTTCGGGGGGGAAGCAGGCCATACACACACACACACATCTATATATCATTCTACTGATAAAAGTACAAGGAGCATACTAAACTTTACTTTGACTTAAATACCCTTTAATTAAAAATATTAATTTATTAGCCTAAGGTATTTATTAAAAAATTTAATAGAAGTTTAGTTTGATTATAATTCATATGTTTTTTTTTATCAATATTTCATTTTATTCAAAAAAAGAAGGATAAAACAAGAAAGACAAAGGACTACCGAGTTTACCAGCGAGTAAACTCAGTCCCGACAAATCTGCCAACCAAAGTCCTCCCCCCACGACTCTACAAAATATCTTGAATTTCCTCCCTGGTACAATGTAATCCCACCCATTCCAAAACTACCAATTGAATGCGGTCACAAATCCTGGGCACTGAAGTCGTTTTATCTTCAAACACTCTACTATTTCTCTCTTTCCATAGTTACCAAGAGATAGCCCCGAGAAGGACTCCCCAAATCTTCTCCCAAACTCCCGGTTCTTGATCCCAACACCAACAATCGAGGAAGTTACAAAAAGATGACAGAAAAACCCATGTCATTCTCATTCGGGATAAAAAGAAACCCCACACCTCCGACGCTACTGGGCAATGCAATAGAAGATGATCCGCAGTCTCTTCCGCTTGGAGGCACATGAAGCATCGCCGTACTCCAACCTCGGATGTTGCAAATGTTCCCCGATTAATATTTTGTCCAACGACGCTGTCCAAAGGAAGAAAGAGACCTTCGAAGGTATACCTGGGTTCCACACCACCCTATGAGGGAAAGTGATCCCTATCGAGGAAAACAACGACTGATACAGAAGCCTAACCGAGAAGCGCCCTTGGCTGCCCCTTGACCATAGCCTGCAGTCCCTAAGGTCTGGACACACTCCTGACGAAGTGATACGCTCCAAAAGGCAAGAGAAATCACTGAATTCCCAATCATTGAGATCTCTACGCATTCTTAGATTCCAAACGATTCCCTCTGAACCCACTTCATAAGAATCCGCCACAAGGGCATCCCTGTCGGTAGAAAGAACAAATATGTTTCCAAAATCATCCTAGAGCGTGTGGAGCCTGACCAAATATCCTTCCAAAACCTTATCTCCAATCCTCTTCCCGCCCGATAAGAAAAGAAAGGTACAACTAAACCAGCATTGGCCATAATCCCCTTCCAAATCCCCACTCCATGAGTACCCCTAACCTCCCGAGGGATCCAACAAGAGATCTCCCCATACTTAGCCACTATCACTTCCCTCCAAAAACTTTCACTGACTTCTCCAAATCGCCACACCCATTTCCTTAGCAAGGCTTTATTCATATGAATGAGCGGCTTGAGATTCAATCCCCCAACTTCCTTGGGCTGACACAGCTTTGACCACTCTACTAGATGATACTTCCCTTGGTCCTCTTTATCCTTCCATAGAAACTCCCTCTGCATCTTTTCCATGGTATGAGCTACCGAACAGGGAATAGTGATAGCCGACATAAAATAAGTTGGAAGGCTTTGTAACGTGCTTTGGATCAATGTCAATTTCCCCTCTTTTGATATGTATGATGCCCTCCATCCTGTTAATCGTCTTGCTATGTGGTCTAGAACCGGGTTCCAAACTGATTTAGCCTTATAAATTATAATTTGCTCCCAACGGCAAGCCTAGGTACACAAAAGGTAGAGAACCCCCTCCACAACCTAGACATATTGCAAGGTGACTTAGAATAGGGACCTCCCCCACCTGCAAAATTTCAGATTTAGCTAGATTGACTCGCAGGCCAGACACCGCTTCAAAGCAGCGTTGCAAACATCTGATATGAAGAAGATCTCTTCTCGAAGCCCGACAAAACATGAGATTATCGTCTGCAAATTGGAGATGGGAAACCCTCAACCCACTATTGCCGATCCGAAAGCCTTCAAAAATTGACCCCTCTGCTTTAGCAATCATTCGACTCAAAGCTTCTGAAACAATAACAAACAAAAATGGTGATAGGGGATCCCCTTTCCTAAACCCCCTAGAGCTGGGGAAATACCCCACCAAACTCCCATTTTGCAGGATAGAAAATGAGACCGACGATATACAAGTCCACATCCACATCCTCCATTTCTGACCAAATCCCATCCTGCCTAGCAAGTAGTCTAGAAACTCCCAATTAACATGGTCATAGGCCTTCTCCATGTCAACCTTACAAATGATGCCTAGATTTCTTCCTTGCTTTCTGGAATCCATAACTTCGTTTGCCACAAGAAACCCGTCTATGATTTGACGTCCTCCGACAAAAGCACTTTGTTGAGGGGAAATGAGAGAAGCCATAGCAATCTTCAAACGAGTTGCCAAAACCTTCGAGAGTATTTTATACATACTACTCGCTAGACTAATGGGCCGAAAGTCTTGGAGATCCACCGCTCCTTCCTTTTTAGGAATCAAAACAATAAAGGTGCTATTCATAACTCGGTCAAACCGCCCTGTATCAAAGAATTCCTGCATCACTTCAATAACATCTCCTCCCACAATCTCCCAACAAGCCCTATAAAATTCAATGGAAAACCCATCTGGCCACGGCGCCTTATCCCTCGTCAAACCCTTAATGGCAGCAAGCACTTCCCCTTCCTCAAAAGGAGCCTCAAGGATTCATATGTTGAAGTGGATTACAATTAGAAGTTTAGTTTATTTATAATTCCGAAGTGCATTACATTGTAGATGTGGATTACAAAAGGACTCTCCACAAGAACTCCATCTTCTCTATTTCTGTTTGTTAAGGGTTAGTAGGTGAGTAACTGATCAGGCTTCGTGAACTTCTAATGTTAGGAAAACCTAATAAAAATCAAGGATACAGCTAAGGTAACTCTACCCGTGGAGATTGCCCCTTGATGATTATGCCACAATAAATAATAATTGTAAAGGCCGCCATGCTTCGGGGTCGGCCATCTAGACACACAACAACGACGCTCATACTACCGATTACTGCATGGAAATCTCGATTCCATGCACAAGGCAAGATATTTCTGTCCATCTTTGTATTGATTACTTTAATTTCTTTGTTTGTGTTTTTCAGTTATTTACTTTTTCCTTTTTTCTGTAAGGTTTATTTTGTCAACAAAAACATAGTTTGATGGAAGGAGATGAGAAGTAAGTTAATAACCTCATAAGCGGATTTACATTAAAATATAATAGTATTAGATGTATAATCTTATGAGAATCTTATTTATCATCTTAAAACAAATATCAATGTGGTTGGGGATAGGATCGAGAGGCATCGATGGCCCTTATATGCTGCAAGATTTTGGTTTATATGTTTGTGTTGAATGAAATTATGAGTAATTATTTTCAAATTCAATATTTTTATTTGTAGATATTATTTACATTATCAAGCTTTTTAGCATATTATGTTTTTCTTTTTACTAGAGGATTTCAATGTCGAGTTTAGAACAACGAAATCTGCTTTCATGAGAATTATACAAATTTTATTATTCATTTTTATTATTTAAATTTTTTACAATTTTTTTAATATTGATTATTTCTAATTTTAAAATGATATGCAAAATTTTAAAACATTGACAGTGGATATAGTAAAACAACAGAAACACTTTGCCTCACAAGAACGACATATGATCATTACTCAGGTTTGTGTTATTTTAATTATTATTATTGTGTATTTTTTTATTGCTCATTAATATTTAAAAATTAATTTCAGATTTAAAGAAAATTCTGCCTTACATAAAGAAATATATTTTTTTAATTTTATTAGTGAAAATTAATACGTGCAAAGCACATGCACCTTTACTAGTGTATATATATATATAATATATACATATATATCATATTAACTCCGCCAGTGCCATGCTAGCTGCAGCATGAATGCAGAGGGTGGCATCTGTTAGCCGGTGTAAAACTTTGCCTAACTATTTCATGAATCTCCTCACCAAATTCATGAATCTTAATTTCTTATTTCAAGCTTATGGTACGGTTTACTAGAACTAGGCAACATGATTTGTGTTATGGAACCCAAATAGTTGGGATATGTCAATGAAGAAGAAGAAACACTATAAAATTTCCTCAAGCAAAGAGACTGTGGAGGCTTAAGTTTGTTCCTCCTCTAGTCTGAATTAATAGGGCTCCTCTTGATCTTGTGAAGCCATGGCCCAAATTCACTCATAAAATTCTAAAATGACACTAATATGAATTTGTGTCATTCCATTATCACCTCAACTTGTCTCAAGGGTATGGGATAGAGAGCAATCAGGTCAAAGAAGCTTCTGTTTGAAGCATATGTCTTTTACAAAGGTCTAACCTTGTCTACCATTGAGTCATAAGACTTTCCATTTCCACTTCCTGAGATACAACTCTTTCTTGCAATTTTGTCAAACCTATATATATCCTAATATCTGGGCTCAAGGGCTGGATGATAGATTGCATGCAAGGCTGAATTAGGTGCATGCAGATTCTGGCAGTAAAATTTAACTAACTAGATGCATGCCTGGGGTATTAAAGGGTATAAATTTTCTTTCCTAAATTATACAAGAAGGTTCTAAAACCTTAATAAGTTAAATAATCTAGCACTCATTCTATTATAAAGGCCTCTCAAGAAGTCAAACAAGGGGACTTCATCTTCTTTTGCCCATCCATAAATCAATCTTAAAATTTCAGTTTTTTTAACTTCTTCTCTCCATAGAAATAACACAAGGTTGAGGGTTATTAAACACTGACGGGCTTGTGTAGTATTGTGTTTACATATCTCTTTTTTTAAGTTCGCATTCTAAAATTTAAACTCATAAGATATATCTAACAAATGTGCAACTTTCTAGCCTTCACAAGGGTGTATAAGGGACCACAAACCCTCCTTAAGTTAGGCCCTTTTGGAGTGGTTGTGTCATGTGTGGGTTGATCCTTATGGCACCCTAGCGGTTACATTAGGTCTGATGTGGGTGTGTTTAGATTACCTCTCTAACCAAAGGAAAATGTGTAATTTTACAAGAAAGATTTACAGTACTTTGTATGTCCGAATCCTAAAAATATTCAATCTACAAGAGATTTAAATGAGCAATGTTCTATTTTAACTAATACCAAAATCCCTAAAGCAAAGGTCAGCACCTCGACTAGCCTATGCATTATGAACATGGAACCCAATCAAGATACTGCCAAGGAATTCAAAAATATGTTGTTTATTACATTTTGCAAATGGTTATGTCACAGATTAATGAAGAGGGAAATAATGGGAAGCATCATAAAGTGCTTATAAGATATGGGACTTGAATTGTTAATTTTGTAGCAAAGGTTGGATATTCATTTTCATAAGTTTTGTTAGAAAGTGATACTCTATAAAGAAAAACTTTCCTGTGCCTGGAACAATCTCAAGTAAAACTTGTAGAAATTTAAGCTAAAAAAAAAGGAGTCGGTCTATGAGTACTCCCAAGTCCTAACCGTTTGTAACCAACCACTAAAGGCTAGGATTTGAGTAGGTTTATTTTGTCTTTTCTAATGCCACATCAGCTCTAATCCTAACCATTTAATAACTGAGATAAACGGTTAGGATCTGGGAGTATATTTGGAAGTAAACCTTGGGAGTATCCCTAGACTAATTCAAAAAAAAGTCCAAGATAACAATTAAGTAGTAATCTATATTATTCGGAAGCTAAAAGACCATGCTTAGATCATAAATAGTGCCTAATTAGAAATATAGAGACCAAATGCCTCTCTTATCAAAAGTTCCACACACCATTTCCTGTGAATGAAAATTAGACAATAAACAAAAGGAGAAACTAGGTAAAATCTAAGAATCCCAATATTCTCCAACTAAGGAGTATATCTTTCACAACACCAACTAACATTAAGATGGATCACCATGACACCAAAGTGAGTATCATTTGTGCAAATAAAGCACGTTACTAAATTTTCTAATAGTGATTAACTGATTCTAAAGAAACAGGAGAAGAAATAAAGCTTTATAAAAAAAAAGGTGATATAAGTTGCAAGCCTTTTCAATTAGAGGATAAATGGTTTCTATTGTTATTTAAGTTGATGCAAGGTAAGGAAATAGCAATAAACAACTAAATAAGGAATGTACTACAACCATATAAATGAACATTTCATTTGATTACATTTATATTTCAGCAACCACAAATACATATACATACAAGCATTAGCTTGTTATATAAGGACATACATGAGAAATTTGTCATAAAACTGAAAATATGATAAAGTAAGATGCACAAGAGTTGTAGGTAACAATAAATAATTTGCATTCAAAGGTCTCTTACATGGATTTGAATTTTGCTTTAGTTCCTTAGTATGTAAATTTAACTTTTTCTTTATTTCTTCAAGATTGTTTGAGTGGGTGATTTTCCAAATTCTGTCATCAAACTGAAGACCATCCTCTTTTGACTTACAGTTACAGTATTTCAACACCTTTTAACTACTGATACCTGCATCTTTGATTCTTTCTTCGTGGAAGAATAGTAGGACCGGATGAGATGTAGTATATATTGCAAAAAAATAAAGAAAAATTCAACAACAAATTCCGCTGTTTCACCACATTGTTCAAGAAATCGTAATTTGTATATCTCCTCCTGATTTGTTGCCCTTACTCATGTATTTTATCTATCTTCATTTTGGTCCACTGCTAAAGATTCACAACATGCTTAGTATATCAATTTTGCTACAAGTATTAAAAAATAGAACTTGAATCAATCAAAGTTCAAAGGCATATGGAAGTTGAGTGTAGTCACAGAGTCACATATCCATTATGCAAATACTTGTGATTTCAGAATTAGATGGAAAAATAACCTTCTTATTTTCAGCAACTATTCCAAGTATAAAGGACAACACGCCAAATGCTGACACAATAAGAGACATCTGCACAGGACTAATTGCCATTGTTCCTGCAAAGATAGCACCAAATTACAAACCCAAATACCCTGCAAAGAATATAAAATTGGCTGATGAAGATCAAGGAGAAAAGTAAGAATCGAGATATAATGTCTTGATTGAAATCATCAAATTTAGATAAATTAGTTTAGTGGTATTTCTATAATTCAAAGAAAAGGGCTTACTTCAAATCAAAGTGTAAAAAAAAAAAGTAAAAAATTACAAAAAAAAACACAAGTAGTCAAGAACTAGGAGGGAGCTGATGAAAATAATAGAAACAATAGAAATAGTGAGTTAATGGGGGAAAAAATGGCACTAATGAATCTTTTTTATAGAGGCATAAGAAATTATGATTTTAAGGTGCAGCAGCCAGAAGACCAAAATCTCCTCTATTTGTGCATTTGGGAAAATCAGAGTGCTAAATCATTAGATAAATGTGAAATACCGTAATTACTATTATTATGATCCTGTCATGATCTACTTAGCGAAAATAATTCAAAGAGTTGGACCTTACAGCAGATTCATGAACAATTAAAGAAACTCCCAATAAAAACATAGTGTCATCATAATATAAAACAATAGCAAACAAAACTAGAGTATCTGTGCATAAACTAATCATAGCAACAAAAGATTGAAAAAAATGGAATAGAAGAGTTACAGATTGGAGTCTCAAAGTCGAAAGAGAAGAAGAGAAAAAACAATCAAAATGCAAAACGGAAATTCTTCAAAACAAAACGATGCAACAGATCAAAGATCATGTCCTGTCACAGGGAGCCAAACCTTCGAATGTGAGAAATCTCCTCTCTCCAAAAGATGTGCAAACCTTGCTGTTGTTGGTACAGAGAGAGAGAGAGAGAGAGAGAGACCCTAGAGGGGAAATGAGAAAATGAGAGATATAAATAAGGAGAGCTTTGCTAATTCAGAATCTTTTGTTGGCCTTTAGATTCCCGATCCGATTCATACTCTTTTTGACTTTTTCTTTCCTTTTCTTCTTTCCAGCTGTCAATACTTTCCTTTACTTTTATATCCCCTCCTCTTTCCATTTTTACTCTCCCTCTGTATTCCGATTTCCGAATGTACCACTTATTCGTCCCTAATTTCCTTTTATGTACCCACTAGTGGGCGGCACGTGTGATGCACGTGAGAGATAAGGGGAAGGGGTTAGGAAGCACCGATATAAGATACGGGAACGATACGATACAGATGCGGCGAAATGACAAAACCTAAAAAATCAAGATACGGATACGATCAGGATACGTTTGTAATTTTAAAAAAAATAATAATAATACTATATTTTATATTATAATTATAAAATAACCATTGGTTCAGTTCTACTTATGTATAAAAAAGACCATGTCCATGCAAAAGCAAAATAAATAGGGTCATGTCATCATCCACTAAGCAAACAAGAAAGTCATCCTAACATCCACTAAGCAAAATATAAAGAAGATCATGTCCATGCAAAAACAAAAGAGATAGGGTCACACCTCCGGGTCTAAAAAAAAACAAAATTATTCATGGCCGTATCCCGGCGTATCGGAGCCGTATCCGTAATAAAAACTTTGTTTTAAATTAACAAGATACGTTTGAGCCGTATCCCGTACGTATCCCGCCGTATCGGAGGTGTATCGATATCCAACACGGGTACGATTACCTATTTGAAATATTTGTGCTTCCTAGGGAAGGGGAGAGATTGGAAAGAGGGAATCTAATAAGGGCATTTTAGGAAAAATTTTAAAAATATTTTAGGTATAAAAACTTAAGAGACATTTTAGATATAAAAAATTGTGAGGGATGCATTGGTTATAGAAATATGACGTAAAGATATTTTGAGAACCAAAAAGCTTTAGAAACCAAACATAGGTGGGTGAATCCTAAGGGTGGGTAAATCTTAACCACAGTTAAAGAATGTTAAAAGGGACACATTAGACCTCAGTAGCGTAACCAATCTCCTATGTGGATTTGGAAAAAACACTACGTTTTAAACAAGGGCATATATAAGAAGATAAGATAAGAGGAATAGAGAAAAAACCTCAGGTCAGCTTAGAAGCTGACTCCAGTGACCTCATTGGTCCAAGCCCCTTTTTTACCACCCATCAATTATGGTTAACTCCTTAGGGTTATGTAATCTAACCATGGTTTTTACAAATAACAAAATTACTAATTTAATTTAGCTAAACTTAACCATGGTTAAACAAGAGTTAAAAGGGATAGGGGACACTTGGGTCAGCTTAGAAGCAGGGAACTTATAAGATAATAGAAGGGATAGTATTGGAATTTAGTTAAACTTAACCATGGTTAAATAGGAGTTAAAAGGGATACGGGATACTTGGGTCAGCTTAGAAGTAGAGAACTCATAAGATAATAGAATGGGTAGTATTGGAATTTAGTAAAATATTAATCAATGTTCTTATCTTATCATTAGTAAGAGAAGGGGTAATAATGAAATTTTACCTAAAAAATAATCAACGTTATTATCAACTTTGATTACAAAGGACAATTTGGAATTAGAAAAACTTCCATCAACGTTTTGAACGGGGCATGGCATTATAATAGTAGAGATGACTCTAGCTAAAAACCAACATACAGCATTGACAACTTATTTTTAATTATTAATTAATAATTTCAATCAAATGAATCCATATAAATGCTATGCCTAAACCCAGTTTTTGTGTATATCTGTATGATATGAATCATAACCCTAATCTTAGTATACAATTTTGGTAATATTCAAAGCATTATGGTATCCTAATTTTTTAATTTTTTTTTTACACTGTAATATTTTAAACTATATGGTGTCCTAAATTTTATTTATTTATTATACTCTCCAATGGTTTTTTTTTACACACTATGGTGCCTTGGGTTATGTATTATACACAACATGGGCTTGATCAAAACCTGTCTCATTTTATTTTATATATAATAATATCCAAGGGGGGGGTTATAATTATATATATCCGAACCAAAAAACCTCCTATGACTAGTGGCAACTAAGTGGTGGTTACCACCCCCGCCTCTTGCGTGAGTTGTAGGGGTGTGGCCTTCAATGGAGGAAGGCCGGGGGCATCCAATCTCCCAAAGATACGAGTTACAAGAGTTCCAATGCCCAAGCTAACATCTGACTCACTACCATACTAACTTAGGAACTTAGGTAAATGATGCCACACCACCAAAAAAAAAAAAAAAAACTAAGTGGTGATTGGTGATGGATGGCCAATGGTCAATGTTATTATTTAACAACCTCTTCCCCCACGGGCTCAATACCTCAACGCAACTCAACTCTTTCCCTTTTTACTAAGCAAAACTCTGAATGAAGCCGACAACAACAAAAACAAAAAACAAAAAACAAAAAAAAAACTCTGAATGAAGCCAAATTCCCAGTATTCAAACAATGAGAAACAAGTTCAAAACAATGTCAAACTGCTGCTGATGCGCCACAAGCAACCAGATTTCAAGATTAGTGGACTGCGGGTCCGCTGCTTAACTTACTTTTGTGTCCTCTTGTCTCTTTTAGCACCAATTTAACCTTGGTTAAGTTTAACTAAATTAAAGTTCAAAATTCTCAAAAAGGAAGATTGGATTACTAAACCTAAAGGGTGAGTGAATCTAAACCATAGTTGATGAATGTTAACAAGTGGGGCGTGAACCAATGAGGACTGGCCATTTCGTTACATAATGAAAACCGCCGTAAGTTAAGTATTTTCCTTTCATAAATAATAATAAGGAAAATAGTTAAGTACTTGCAAATGGAGATCCCAGGTACACGGCTATCACTGCTCTAAGTAATAATACTCTGGATTCTCTGGAAGTTATAACCGGATTCATTAAATCCAGTTATGAGTAAACAAAAAAAATTTCATCCAGCTTTCGGTTTCAAAGCCAATCTCAATTGTTCATTTGACGTTTTTTTTCTTTTGGTAGACTAACTTACCACAAGCCAGTAGGCAAACGACCCGAATGACATACACAAACTCACACACACTCATCTCATGAGGAATTAACCCACGAGCACACTCTAAAACGGGTACCAACCCTAAGAGAAGCTGTGGAACCTTATGAGGACGAAGTACACAAGCATACCTACCCGATGTGAGACTAATGGTTTTTTGGTAGGCTAACTTACCATAAGGCAAGCCATAGGCAAACGACCCGAAGGACACATACAAACTCACTCACACACTCATCTCATGAGGAATCAACCCACGAATTTCACGTTCAGTTGTGACCTTTTTTTTATTTGACATTATTGGTCGACAGACGGTACCTTGGAATAACACTACATCATAAACGGAAGAGACTGGTTATAACCTGAGGGAATCGTGGTGTGATAATAATAATATAAAGAAATCAATGCACCTTCACATTACAAAACAATGGCCATAAAAAAAAACAGCATTTTAATGGATGGCCATTTCACCACCTTTTCTTCCTAGTCCCCCTCCCTAACTAACCCATTAGCAGTAACAGTACAGATGCCTCAAACTGTTATATAGTAGAGAAGAAAGAGAGAGATTTGATTTTTAAAATTTTTGTAAGCTATTTCCCTCTAATTACAACATTTCCTAGCCGCTAACTCATAAGAAACAAATATATTTGTTCATCATCTTGATCTCAGCCCAGGATTTTTCTTAGTTAATGTTGGACTTGGGTCGCCTTGTCCTCGATACAAACCAGAGAACTCCCAGAACAACTAAGAAAGCAGGGATCGTAGTCATGTCAAACTCCAACTGAACTTTCCTTTCTCTGGTGCAGTGAATTTGGATGGAGAAGGGCTATAGTTGCATTCACGTAATCAACAAACCTGCAAGAAAATTGTATTCATTGAGTTAGAACACAGTGACGTGAGCAAAACTTGCCAAAATTTCCCATCTAACAAGATGACACCAAATTTGGGAGTTTAATCTCATTTCTCTTTTTGTTTGATGATGTATCCTTTGAAACGTCTCTGTTTTGATGCTATTACCTTCTTGTTTTCAACAAGCATCTCACAACTGGCAAGTGGCAACACTAGATGCGGGGCTGCATCACTAATAACTGATGGACTCAAGTAGAGAAAGGTCTTAGTGCCTAACCCTTTAAATGCAACCGCAAGAGTACACACTACAACAAAACTACCGACTAGCAACAGAATACTAGAGACAGAAATATTTCCGTCTCTCATACCTCCCTTATAGACACAAAAACAAATTTCGTCACTAAAATTCTGTATCTAATATATTTTTCAACATTTATGTATATTTTCTTAATAAAAGATATATTAGCGATGGAATAGTTTCCGTGTCTAATTTATGTAGACACGGAAGTTAGTGTTAGTGACGGAAAATATCCGTGTCTAAGTTAAATGATCATTAGAAAAGGAAATATTTCTGTATCCGAACCTATACAGTAGTAGAGACGGATATATTTTCGTGTCTAATCATTAGACACAGAAATATTTTCATTTCTAATTATTAAATAGTATTAGACACGAAAAAATTTCCGCTTCTAATCTTTTAGTCGTATTAGAAACGGAAATATTTCTGTTTCTAATAATCTTATATTCGGATGACATAATCCCTAACTTGCGAAACTCGTATTTCCCCCCAAATTAGTTCTCCTGTACCGTGCCTCTCTCTCTCTCTCTCTCTCTCTCTCTCTCTCTCTCTCTCTCTCTCATTCTCTTGGCTCCGACCATCTCCGATCACCCCCGCTGGTGCCAACCAGCTCCGACCACCGCTGCCGACCATATCCGAGCATTGTAAGTCTCTCTCTCTCTCTCTCTCTCTACCGAGCTCTCTCTACCTATCGAGCTCTCCTTCTCTCTCTATCCCTCTCCTGTCTCTGTCTCTCTAGCTCTCTCTTTACCAACCTCTCTCTCTCTCTACCAATCTCTGTCTCTCTCGCTCTCTCTCTCTCTCTCTCTCTCTCTCTCTCTGTCTCTCTATCTCTCTCTATCTCTATCTCTTTCTCTATGCTGAAACCGGAATGCTAAAACATAGAATGAATGTATGTGGGTTTTGTTGTTTAAAAACAGGTTACATGTTATAGTTTAAAAGCATTCATGTAGTTGGGTAACCTCAGTTAGTTATGTAGTTATGTGGGTTCATAATATGGATGTGGAATGTGGATATTATGTAGAATGAATGTACGTGGGTTATGTTGTTTGAAAATAAGGTTACAGGTATTGGATTACAGTTCTATTTTTACAAAAAAAAAACCGGACATCAGAGACGAAAATATTTCCGTCTCTAATGTTATTTCAATATTAGATACATAAATATTTTCGTCACAAATAAATATTAGAAACAGAACTATTTCCGTCCCTAACTATTAATTAGATACGGAAATAATTTCGTATCTAATATTAATATTAGATATGGAAAAAGTTCTGTCGCCAATATAGTATCAGAGATCGGAACTATTTCCGTGTATAATGAGTCATTAAAGATGGAAATAGTGACGTCATAAATATATGCATTTGTTCCAAATAAAGGTATTAGACACAGAAAATGTGTCTAATTCCATATTAGAAACGGATATTGGTTTCGTGTCTAATAGCATCAGTGACGCAACTATCCAGAACAGTATAGAGATGAGTACTATTTCCGTGGCTAATAGTATTAGACATGGAAAATTCCTATTAGAGACGGAAAATTTCCGTTGCTAGTCGGTAGTTTTGTTGTAGTGGACATAACATAGCCTCACAGCATCCACATAACACATGATTAGCCTTGGGCCATGACTTCATTTGTAGGGCTACGACATGATTAGCCTTCCTGATTTCTAAATTAATTTTGGGTAAAAAGCTTAGGAAACTAAATCTTTCATATGCTTTTCATGTGCTATAATACTAAGTTGGGAGTAAGGAATACTAGTACTCTCCATAACTAGAAGATGAATGGCTGAATTGACAAGTTGTGTATACTCCTCAAGGGTTGTGATGATATAGCTTCTTGAGAAGTGATGGACAAAGGGTTGCATCCTACTGACCATGTCCAATCCTATTAAACTGCAGAAAACACACGTCTTAGGAACATAAATGTGGTGAAATTGACACTTTACAGAGCATACACAACTCCAAGGATGCGGACCATTCTGCCCATCCCAATCTATCCAAACCTCTCAAGGGATCTTCTCCAAACTTAAAAATACTGTTCTTTCTAGTGCAGGCATCATCTAATTTCGCCTACTTTGACAATTATGCTGTAATTCCTTTTTTATTCTATTCTAACAAATTCCTTATCAATTTTAAGAAAAGAAAACAAAGATATAAAAAAAAGAAAAGAGAGAAATATACCACTACCTATAATGAGTGATTTCCCATAGGGCACAATATATATAAACAGTATCATATATTGAAATTGAACTACAGAAAATATAGTCTAGAAAAACCACAAGCTGTATAAAAAGCATAATTGTGATTATGATGCCCTTAAATCATTTAAGCTAATGATAATCTTTAATGAAGATGTGTGAAGATGTGCTTATATTCTACTCCCAAGAATAGTACGGAGTTAGGTTAGTCATTGGGATAATGTATTTCTGACATCAGCTAAAATCTATCCATCGGTATAAGGTACTAATACTAGTCTCAGGCAGCAATGACAAAGACACTTGAGTTTTCTTTTGAAAAATCATGTTAAAGCACTTAAAACTAAGGTTTGTGAAGTTCAAAAAGGGCAATGATCTGGAGTAGTTGTGCATGATAAGTTTAACAGTCGTAAGTCAAAAGTTCATGAGCTGAAGACAGAGAGAGAAAGATGTTGAATCATAGTATAAGTTTAAGATATGCACACAATGCATAAATCTATTATATAATATCTCTACCTAGCCTGTCATGAACGCCACTCTGTGGTGCGCAGCTTCCACTAGCGACCTCCCGGTCTTACCTAGCTTGGCTTGTATGCGACTTATGTAATTGATGCATTACGTATGCTTGATGTATGTTTTGTTTGAAAATATTTCAGAAAAGTGCGTGCTTGTTGTGCGGTATATGACTCGCTGGGGAGAAGGAGCTGCTTCCTTGCTTGACAGCATGTCCTGATCGTGGCATTGTGGTTCTGCAGAGATCTGTAAAAATCCGTGAAGATGACACTCTTATGCTGGTTTGAAGTTTGCTGGAGAAGACTGTTCATGCTCGGAACCGGAGCCTTCTTGGTTAGTGGACGCCATCCTTGCGCTTGTGTGCCATTGAGGCGATTGTTGATGCAGAAAAGATTGGTACGGTCAGGCCATGAAACTAATCTCGAAGATATTTTGGAGAATTTTTAAAAAAAGAAACTTCGATTTCTTGATAAGGGATGCTTCTCAACATCCCATACGTATTTTCCATCTTTTCAACATTCCGTATGCACATATTCCAGCATTACATATGAAATTCCCAGCATTTTCTTCGAAACGTGACCTTAAACTATTCCAGCATTTCTCCGAAACGAGACCTTAAGCTATTCCAGCTTCTCCGAAACAAGACTTTAAACTAGTCAAGCGCACACACACGCAGAATTTATTTCTCAACACCTCTTCTAATCCACATCTGGATCTTTCACCACTTTCACTGCACAAAGTGTAACAACCCCAAATCTCACCTTGACCAAAATGGGACCTTGGGCCGTCACATTCTTAAACCTGATTAAATTCCATGACATACAAGGCATACCAACACGAGTCACCAAAAATGAGAATAATAAAATTCGATATATAAAATCCAACCATCCTGTAGAAATGTAATCTGTCCAACATAACCCACCATAATCAAGATAGTCAAAAAACCACCAACAAAAGTAAGACAATCTAACCAACATCTTGAAACACATAAGTTTATTACAATCTCTTTCAAAATGTAAAACAAGGCCTAAATATTTTGGCTGCCTAACCAACTCTCAAGCTTCCTCAACCGGAGGCTCACTTTCTTCTTCTGCCTCGACGTATAAATCCCCAAACCACAGCTCAGCAATCAACTCGCTCTAAACCTGAGAACAATAACAGGTTGACTGAGCATTGACAACGCTCAGCGGATATCCAGTCTAACTAACAATAGCAATAACTCATGTTCATAACCAATATCGGATTTATGCGACAGTTATAAAATCAATAACAGGTTCATATGATATTTGCATAATCCATGACAGGTTCATATGACATAATCAATAAAAGTTTCATAGAACATTTACATATCCATGACCAGTTCATATGACATAATCAATGACAGGTTCATATGACATTTACATAATCAGTATCTCAATTCGATGTGTAATCTTATAATTAGAGTGCAGAAGAACATATAGACATATCTTATCATGTTTCATTGTCCTCGTAATTCAGTGTTCATGATTCAATACTTGTAAGTAACTAGCATGTAGCTCGGAAATAGATACAGACCATGTCTATGCAATAACGTAACTAACATGTCATTCGGAATAGATAGAGACCATGCCCATGCAATAACATAACATGTCGCTCGGAATTAATACAATAACATAACTAATATGCCGCTCAGAAATAAATACAGACCATGCCCATGCAATAACGTAACTGACATCCGCTTGGAAATAAATACAGACCATGCTCATGCAATAACGCAATTGACATGCTGCTCGGAATGAATACGGACCATGCCCATGCAATAACATAATTGACATGCCGCTCGAAATAGATACGGACCATGCCCATTTAATAACTTAACTGACATGCCGCTCAGAATGGATACGGACCATACACATACAATAACTTAACTGACATGCCCGCTCGGAATGGATACGGACCATGCTCATTCAATAACTTAACTGACATGCTGCTCGAAATGGATATGGACCATGTCTATACATTCCTACCCAAGTATGATGATCTTTACTAGTTTATCAGTACTTTACCAGCTTAATAATTCTTTCTCAACTTATTAGTTCTTTCCCAGCTTAACTCCAGACTTTACCAGTGCGTGTCCTTGTGAGACTCCTTACTTAACACACATATGAATTTGTGCAATAGTGTCATAATTAACATTCAAATCGGTCATCCCTTAGATTCAAATCCTCCGCCAGGTTACATCTCCCTAGTTAGAGAATCCTTGACCTGAAAGTCTTCTTATAAGATTTAGTCTACCCGAATGTCAATCACCATACAAGATAGATAGATATTATTTAACATTCATGATTAATATTTGAACTCGGTCATCCCTTATATGTCGATCTTCCGCCAAGAAACTCCGCCAGGATACATCTACCTAGTTAGAGAATTCCCAACCTGCAAGACTTTTTCTAAGTTTTGGCTTACCCGAATGTCAATCACCATACAATATAGATAAGACATAATTTATCATGACAATATCAAATATTGGTTTAACAAAATCTCATGAGTTCAATAATACCCATTTAAACATTTAACATCTCCAAGTCATTATGGGAACCATCAATATTTCCTTAACCTAATTTCACAATTTCCAAAACACCATTTTAGCATTTTGCATTTCTAAGCATTTAAATTAACACATTTACTACATTATTTATGTACAAATTGTCCTTTCTCCATTTTTCACACACCATCATCCATTCTCATTCATCCATAAATCATAATTATGTCATCAAACTCATTCACTATCATTTCCATTTATCAATTAATATAAACAATATTAAACATTAAACTACAACATCAATTCCCCTTATCATGTTTAGCAAAAACCCTTAAACATATGCAATAGTCTAATTCAAGTTCAAGTATAGAGATCTACTCATATTTATGTTAAACATTCAATAATTTTTTCTCAATAGTCTTAAATCATGCAATAGAACATAATAGAGTTAGGTTAAAATAGATAGCAATCATTCATACCCATTAAAGCTTTTAGCACATGCAAAAGCCCCATTTCATGAGTAAAATTTCTCATTCATGCTTACTACCTAACAATCTTTGCATAATCATGTAATAGAGTTGATACTCCACAAACATTCTTATTTAAACATGCAAAATATCTTAAGAGGGTTAGATTAGAAAAGATATCGACCTTTGGGATCGTTCCGTTCGATCCAAATTGCTTGAGAATGCTCCTTAAGGCTTTGGGGATGATCTCTATGACAAACTTCTTCTTCTCCAAGCAATATTCTCCTACCTCAACCAAAACCCCTCTTGAAACCCTAGGTTTTCTCCATTTTTTTCTCCCAAATTAGGGTTAGAAACTCTTAGACTTCAAAACCCTGGAATTAGAATGGGTATTTATACTCTAGGGGTTCAAAACTCAATTTCCGTATGTGTTTAAAAAATCCTATGCGCGACGTGCGATCGATTGCAACCTTCTGTCTTTGGTGCGATCAATTGCAGTATATGGGCGATCGATTGCAACCAGCACAGTTTCTATTTTCTCAACAGCAACAACACTAACACCCTTTCCTCTTCAGCATCTGCCCATCAACATACTTATTTTCATTTAAAACATTTAAACTAAAAATCTTGTCTTTGTAAAATTTTCAATAATCGACTAAACCATTCTATACATAATAATAAAATCTCATAAAATCAAATATGTTTATTTAATCCCTAAACATCTATTTCTAGGAGAAATCATATCAAAATTCGATAATTTATGTTTTTGCTAAAACCACACCCCTTCTAGAATTTCTGGCATTCTTGTACTTAGTTTTTTTTAATTTGACTTAAGATCATTAAGTACCGAAGTATGCATGATAAAAATATCAAGATTATCATTGAATGTGCACACACATTAAGACACGAAGTTTTTGGACTCTACACAAAGGTCCTCCAAAATGAGGTAGTAAACTAAAACCTTGACACTCCCACTAGGACAGTCAAGCGTCAAAGCTAGGTAAGGAACGAAAAGCCTCTAGCGGAGACAAATGAATGTACAATTCTAGCACATCTCCACTCTTACACTCTCCGACACCCGCATTCTCCAGGGTTCTCTGAAATGAGGTAGTAAACTATAACTCTATATCTTCGGTAAGTATCAGAGCTAGGTAAAGAACAAAAAAACTTCTAGCTGAGATATGGAATCACTCTCTCATCCCCAACAGTCCTCCACAATGAGGCTATAAACTACTATTCAACACTTCATCATCATCTTTGGCAAGTTTAGCTAGGATTAAAATTTAACCTATTTCTCATTCTCATGCTTTGTGTTTTCTCAAGCTTTACAGGTTTTTTTGTGCAAAAATTTTGATGATTTCAATATGTTGTTCAATTGTCAGCACTCTCTGACAAAGAGAGCAACTGTAAGCACCCCATTTTTGCACCCCCTAATTTTCCTATTTCTCCTTCAGAGCTCCAAGGCATCAACCAAGGCCCAACCCTGCATACCTAACCCAAGCTCAAATACCTAGTGTTTGAAATTTCGACGATATTTTTCAATCTTGATGGGTTCCGAAACATCTCAACCATGTATTTTGGTTTTTACAAAATTTCACAAATTTCGATCGAAATTTCGCGCGTATATTTCAATCAAAATATTTTCTACAATTTTTTAAATATATTTTTTCGTTTGCGAGTTGTGCAATATACGGCCATTTCATGGCTAATTGATTATTTAAACCCCAAGCATCTATGAGAAAGCATAACTCATGCAAACATTGAGGATTGAGAACTGAGAACTAAAGAAGGAAGAAAAAAAAGAAATTTGAGAACTGAGAAGGAATAGAGGAATATTGAAATAGTAGGGATTCTAGGGAAATGGAAGATAACATACCGTCACCGTCGAAGTCACTGTGAACATCCGTCACTGTTGTCATCCGTCGCCATCGCCAAACCCGTGCCTAGCACCCTAGGTCTTCGTCTCTTTAAGTTGTGAGTCTCTCCTCTGTTTTTTAACTTCGTCGAATGCATCAACTGAGAACTATTGTTTACTTGTTTATATTTAAGTTGTAATGGTCATTTACAAAATAAAACTTATGTTATAAAATAATAATTTTAAATATCTCTTTATAAATTAATTTCATTCTTATCTATATTTCAAAACCCTCCCTTAGATTACACTAAATACAATAATGGTTTTTAAAAAATTGCATAAATGACCATATTACCCCTAAATGAGTGTTGCAAGTATTAACCGATATTTTATTATTTAACTATTTTTAGTATTGATTTTTATTATACACAATAAAAAATTCAATAAAATCTTAAAATAATGTTTTTAAATTTTAACTATTCTTAGTATTGATTTAACTATTCTTAGTATTGCTTTTGATTGTATTTGAGTTAATTGTTGTGCTTGATTGAGAAATGAATGCAGCTTTTTATGTAAGTTACATCAATATTAGTGAATTATACATTGTCGTCAACATCAACGCACGTCTTTGGCTCCCTTCTCATTACATCTCTTTTATACATTGTTGTTTTTTTTTTTTTGATTCTCAGATGCGTATTAACATCTATTTTAACATTTCTTGAAATTTCATTGAAAAATTCTATGTTTTTCACTTTTTTTAAATTTTTTTCTCCACATGCGATATTGTTCCCGCGATATGGATATCTTGCAAAATATCCTTGGTATATCTTTTTTCCACAACTCGTGAGACCCATATCCAAGCCCAAGATCAAACCCAGTTAATAAGACCCATTTCTGCCAAAAATTGCCTTTTTCGTTCAAACCCTATCACTCCCACCAGACAGTCAAGCGTCGAAGCTAGGTAAGGAAAAAAAACTCTAGTGGAGACGAATGAATGTACCACTCCAGCACATCTCCACTCTATCATCACTCTTACACTCTCCAGCACCTGCATTCCCTAGGGTCCTCTGAAAAGGTAGTAAAACCCTATATCTTCACCAAGTATCAGAGCTAGGTAAGTAACAAAAAAACTCTACGAGATATGCACTCACTCTCTCATCCCCAACAGTCCTTCGCGATGAGGTTATAAACTACTATCCAACACTCCATCATCATCTTTGGCAAGTTTAGCTAGGGTTAAAATTTAACACATTTCTCATTCTTGTTCTTTGTGTTTTCTCAAGTTTCACAGGTTTTTGTGTGCAAAAATTTCGGTGATTTTATTATTTGTCAACACTCTCCGATAAAGAGGACAACTGTAAGCACCCCATTTTGCACTCCTCGACTCTTCTTTTTCTCCTTCAGAGCTCCAAGGCATCAACTAACGCCCAACCCTGCATACCTAACTCAAGCCCAGATACCCTCCATTATCCACCCAAATACCCTTTCTTAGAGCCCTAACACTCATATCCAAGCCTAAGCCCAAACCCAACTCATGAGACCCAATTCTACCAAAAATAGCCTTTTTCGTTCGAACCAGTTTGGTTCTGTTGGAACAGAGTTAGCTACTATTTCTACCTGCAATTCAACCTGTTTCCCGACACCAAATTCGTTTGAATGACCACTAAGACGTTCAAACGACCTCCGTATAAATCGAATATTCTGTAATCCAAACCCTAATTTGGTTACCCAATCTCCTACCAAAACCTCCCTAATAATTACAAAACTACATAACCCTAGGAAAATCTATAAATACCCAACCCATTCAAGCCTACAACTTGAATCTCAAAACTATAGACCAAAACCCTAATCCACCTTCTTCTCCAACCCAAAACCCAAAATCCTGAATGTTCTGAGAGAGGAAGCCCTCTACCATTAACCATAAGCCTTTCCAATCCAAACCAGACCCTAGAGGTAGGAGTACCTAAAGGAGTAAGCCTAGGCCATATCCCTTGTGCGAGGACTCATCTCTTTGAAGAACAAAGGAGAAGGATAGGTTTTCACCTCACCCTCTCCATCCTTCACCTCTCTTTCCCTTCTTTTTAGCTTCTTTGCTTTACTATTGTATTTTTTTGATTTGCCTTTCCTGTTGCTGTCTTTTGGGTTCTACTCCATTTCTAGAACCATTTTGAGAGTTCATCCTCTTCCCTTGGTGAGCTATATCAATCTAATGGTATAGAGGGATCCCATTGAAAGGAGGATGAGCACTCTGTAAGCACCCAATTTTTACACCCCTAGCTAACCATGGTTAAGTCCCTTAACTATGGCAATCCTCAGCCAAGTCCCCTTAATTATAGGTATCACCCTATCCAAACCATAGGATTTAACCCTAATTAAACCCTACCCTATGTAAGCCCTAGCCGAGCCCCAGCCTAGCTTGAGCCTAGCCCCAGCCTAGCTTAGCCCTAGCCCTAAAACAAAGCCCTAACTAAGCCCTAGCCCATTAGGGTCTAAACCCTAGGTTCACAAACCCCATGGGTATCAAAGCCTCGGCCTAAGTCCAAGCTCAGGCCCAAAACAAATTCAAAAAACCCCCCAGTACTGCGTGCCTGCCATGGGCCAAGCCCACTGGACAAAAACTAGTAGGTGTCGGTGAAGCCTTCACTGACACCCTCAAAGCAAACTGCTTTGGGGATGTTAGTAAAAGCATTACTGACACCCCTGGATTTTTCTTCTGTGATGCAACCACCCCCTGCAGCATTCAGTGCACGCCTGCACCACCCCTCTCCGGTTGTAGGAAGCCACTCCACCTCATGAGAGCCCCATCTACCACTGTACAATTGCCAAGGGTGTCCCTATGGGACTCCCCCATAAATGACAGACCACCCCATAGAAAAAACCACCAAAAAATCTGTTATCCAAACCCTTGTTCGAATCACAAACTCAGGCTCTCGTCCAAGCAGGTCCTCAGCCTCCCCTTTAAGCTTCAGGGGTCTTCCCTGTATTCCCAACCGTGCACAGCACCACCAGCAGCGTCTGTAGTAGCGCCACCACCGGCCACCACTCCTCACCAGCGCTCCAGCAGGGTAGGGCTTCTCCCTACCCCTCTTTTACTTACTTTTGATATTATTGTGAGCCCTTGGTCCTTCCAGTGGACTACTTTCTTTGCATTTTGCAGGTAAACCCGAAATAGGGGTCTCCCCCACCTTCTCTATAGGTGTGGGGACCCCCTCATGGGCACACGGTCTTAGAGTAGCCTTAGTAAGGTTCTTGGGGTCCCTCACATCATGAGGGAACCCCTGGTTCCACCTCCTTTGCAGCCCAAAGGGTCTGGTCTCAGTTTTTTTAAAAATGTCTAGGGTGTCGACAATCTCAGTACCGATACCATTGAACCCTTCTGTTCCAGGGCCTATGGGCCCCACCTGAGGACTTTTTAGGCCATTTCAAGGCTTGGGTTAGGACCTCCTAGGTCTCCCCTACACTTTACTAGAACACTTCGAGACCCATAGTTAACCTTAACTAGGGTTGAAATCCAAAAAACCAAAAACAGTTGTAGTGTCGGCAATCACATTGCTGACACTTTGTTATTTCATGTGCATTGAGTTTAGGCCCACACCAGGCCCACATACGGCATCCCCTAGGGCCCACAACAGGCCCATGGCCTTCCCCTCATCCTGAGCTTCAAATCCCTGGGTCACACACCTCCTAACTCTCCTCCTAATTAGAGTTATGACCCTCTAAAGTTGGGTAAAAATGCCCCTAAACTGTCAATACTCCTGCCGACAGTCTTGATTTTTGGATTTTATGGGCTTTACAGTGAGCCCATAGGCCATGGGAGCCTTCCTACTGACCTGATCAGACCCCTGGGGCCCACTCCAAGCTTTCCTTGGCCTTGTCTTTGTCTTAACCATGGTTAACTAAACCATGATTAAGAGTTAACCATGGTTAGTGGGCTCAACCAATTTGGAAAAATTTGAGAAAATCACAGAAAATCCAGAATATTCTAAAAACTTGGAAAATGGCATCACTTTTGGGTTGCATGCTCATGCCTAACCATGGTTAGATGAGCTTAACCATGGTTAACACTTGGTTTAACCATGGTTAAGCCCATTTAACCCATGCAAAATTTCAAAAAAGTCATAAAAAATCCCAAAGGGCACTCTAACCCAAAAATTTAACTTTGTAGAGTGTCTAACTTTGGTTATCCAGACTAACTATGGTTAACCTCATGTCCTAACCATGGTTAGCCTCATCTAACTTAGGAAAAATTGAAAAAAATTCCTAAAAATGTTTACATCATATGTAAGGACCACAAAACATACCTTGGACCTTGCCCAACCCCGGTTAGCAACCCTAACCACGGTTAAACTCCTTGGCCTACCAAACTCAACTCTAAGCCTACTGGGCTTATCCTTGGCCTACCGGGCCAAAGCTCAGCCTACCGGGTTTACCCTTGGCCTATCGGGCTTACTTTTGACCCCCGGGTCTAACTAAGGCCTACTGGGCCTAATCTTGGCCTACCGGGTCTAATCTTGGCCTACCGGACCCAACCCTTAGTCTACCGGACTAAACCCTACCCTCCGGGCTTGCATCAAAGGCCTACGGAGCCTAATCTTAGCCTACCAGGCCTAACTCTTAGTCTACCGGACTACCCCTTTGGCCTTCCGGGCTCAATCGAACATAAACCATGCACTTGACCAACCCCGGTCAATCACCCTTAGCCTCCCAACTAGACCCTAAGTCACCATTGGTGCACACACCGCTCCCTTAGCCTCGACACGGGCTCATGTGCTAAAACTACGCTCGGTCTGATCTCACCCAATGTGAGTATGTAGGCAACCCAACCCGGGTTCGACCCTAGTTAGTTTTTCCCTTTTTGGATTAGTATACACTAAACTTAAGACATTTGACTAATCATTGACATTAATTTAGTTTAAACCTAGTAAGTAAGGTACCGTTGTAAGTGGTGACTCTAAACATAACACGCCAAACGTGGGTAACCGGAATCTGTGCTCATAGCTCTAGCAACTCTATTGAGGACTATATTTACCATACCTCAAGGTTCAACCCGGAACCTAAGTCTAAGCCAAATTAATATCAACATTACTCAAATACCTTAGAATTTAGTCTAATACTAATTTTTTATACCTTTTGAGTGTATTTTGTACTGTGCATTTCATACATAACATAGTAGTGTAACAACCCTAAACCCTTTAGACATGCTTAATACGCTTACAGCTACTAGATGATTATCCTCAGTGACAGAGGCTTAAAAGTCTTGGAGGTCTGTGGAGTTACTCCTGCTGGGTGATTACCCTCAGGGAAAGATTCTGAATGCTCCTGTTTATACCAATTGTCCATTTTCAAGGGATTCACAGATACGATGTTAAGCGATCCCCCGTCCTTAGGAACACACTTGCATCACCTCAACATGCATACATATAGCCTAGGGTAGGGTATAGTCTACAAGCAGCCAACCTGGAGGGATACTCTAAACCCTAACCTCCTTGCATCCTATACCTGTCACCAATCAGGGTTGACTACCCGGGCACATCCTACCCAGATAAGCACTCATCCAAGGGCATGTAATGAGCCAAACTTGTGCTTATAATAAAACACATCTTACCCCACATCTTGACATAGCACATGAGGTTTAAATCTCAGGAATACAGGTCTCCACCAGACCTATCCCAGCCTTGACCTGATAGGCCCCCGGTTCCCAACAACCTGGGTAAAGCATAATGGATCTGTGTCCGCTTGCTCTATCGGATCACATGTGTCATGTCGCACCCAATCAAAAAAATAAAAAAAATCTACCATTATTTGCATCATCTTTACACCCTGCATTTTGCATACATGGTACACTTACACAGAGTCTATATATTTGTCTAGGTGGATGGAAGGTCTATCAGGGATTGTTCCATCAAATGGTCAGTCTTCGAGGCCCGTACACCTGACTTCCCAGAGGGCATGTGACAAAACTCTCCAGAAAATAATTGAGGCCCTAACTCGGGATCAGCGTCTCACTTGGGATCAGTACTACTGAATGGGTAACATCCTAAACCTCTCAATGGTTGAGCCAAACTGGCACCTCTTAAATGCTGCAATCCAGTGTTGGAACACATCTTACAGGGTGTTCCGTTTCGGTAAGAACGAGCTGTGTTCAACACTGGAGGAAATACAATGCATTCTTGGCCTAACCATGGAAGGCGAAATCATAGTACCGCGCTACAGGGCAAACTTCCAAGTAGACCTCTCAAGGTTTTACAAATTAAGCCTGCCTCCCTGTAGCACGATCCTACCGGCACTTACGAACGAGTGTCTATTAAATTTCTTGAACAACAGTACCGGCCCAGGTGGAACCCTGATTCCCTGACAGCTAAACTTCCGAGTCTCAATGCCTTTGCACTGATCATCATGTCACAGCTGATGTTCCTGAGATGCCACACCCTTGTCGACTTAGTTTGGTGGGAATTATTGAAGACATGCGTGACTCCAAGACGGTCGTCCCAGTCATCCTTGTAGAGCTGCTCAGGACTCTCAACCAAGCATCAGAGCGCAAAAAGGGCATCTTCCATGCCAGTGCACCGTTACTACACCTATGGCTAGTCTCACACTTGCCCACCATCTTACTGATGTCCGATGTCCCTCGAGATGCATATAGCCGGCCTAGGAAGATTTCTCAGAATCATGGCCAGATAGTGACCACAGACGTCAAGAACCCTCTACCGGCTTCTCCAGAACCTGACAGAGAAACATATTACATGGGAATGCGTGTGGCTGGTTCGCAAGCAGCTATCATGCGTTTTCATAGCAAGAAGGCGATGCATGGTCCTAGCAGGTATCACTGGCTCAGCAGCCTAAGTACCACTCCGATTCCTCCGCTAGTTTGGACTCCCTCAACGCATTCCGGTGATAGACAGTATGGAAAATGACTTCACCGACTTCATAGTGCAGTCTGAACGCCTCACCCGCTGATTCTAAGCAGATTTGCAAAGCTCCAGGAGAGATCTATGGCTAGACTTCGTGGTTACAATAGGACCACCAACTGATTCTGCATACCGACTTTGGGTGGAAGACCCTAACATTCCATCTGGTATACCCGCACCCAGGGAACTGCCAGCACCAGTTGCAGCTCCATCACGAGGGACCATACCCATAGCGGAAATGGTGGTTCCCTAGATAGACTTCTTCTTGGAAAGACAGTTACAGATCCAGGAGAAAGAGAAGAGGTTATGGAAGGCCTAACGAGCATTCAGGCAACAGGAAGAGGAACAGAACCGCTAACTCTTAGCCATGCAGGAACAGGTGGAGCATCTTGAGCATACAGTTCAGTCCCTTCAGAAGAGACGCAGGGGTGGTGCCCGAGAAACCGTTGTCATCAGGGCCCAGCTGCACTTTTATCAAGAACAGCTTAACAGTGCAAAGGTTGAGATGACCAGTCGGATCCGACAGTTCGAATCCCACATGTTCAATGCCACAGAAACAATAGAACACATGGAAGTTAAAATCACATCCCTCCAACAACAGATCATGGACCTTGAAGGTGTGCCCCGGCCACTTGACTTTGTCATCCCTGATGGACCTGTGTAGGGTTGAGTCTTTTTTACTTTCTTGAGTCAATGTCCTGTACTCACTCACTCAATCATGCATTCAATGAAAAAAAATTTCCTGCATTATATCTTATCATGCATAATCGTGATTAGCCGATGCATTCTTTTCAGTTGTATGAGCCGACCCATAACTCACTTTATGATTGCAATTCTCGCAGAAGTAGCAGACATAGTCCTCACGGAAGTACCAGTCTCAGAAAGGTGTTCACCCGAGCCATATCAGAAAGCAGTCTGGATACAATGGCAGAACCAGTTGATCAGCAACAGCGGACTAGTGAGATCCTACAAGCTTATGACAGAGATATTGCGGCTATGCAAGAAAAACTTGACAGTGTTCTGGAATCTCTGAAGATTCTAATTGGAACCCGAATCGATGAACCTTCTCTCCGGATCCTCATCGGCGAATCATCCGAGCAACCTATACCTGAACCTCACCATAACCCGATCACCATCCCTAACCCTGGACCCGCTACAAGCGGAGGAGATATGGAGTACGAGCACTTTGAAGGTGTGGAATAGCCTAAGGCTTCGCACATCAATCAAGACAGACCATCTTCTTCCTCGGACCCAATGTCAGCTCTCTATGACCAGCACGAAGAGATCAAGCAAATAAAAAAAGAGATGAGAAAGATGAAAGGTGCATCTGCTAGCACAAGTCTATCTCTGGAGGACTTGACTTTCTCTTCAGGGGATGCAGTCCCCGCAGGTTTCAAAATGCCAGACTTTGACAAATATGACGGTTCAAGCTGTCCGAAACAGCATCTACAACTATACCTAGGGGACATGCTCTTGCACTAGAAGAACCAGACCCTCCTCATACAGTACTTTTAGAAGAGCTTGAAGGGGCCAGCACTAACGTAGTGGATGTCGGTTGACAAATAGAGGACAAAGACTTGGCAGGATACCATAGACTGCTTTGTAGAGCAGTATTCCTTTAATCAGGAGCTCCGGCCTCAGCGGAGCTAGCTCGAGCAAATGAGCTAACGCAATAACGAATCTTTCTTGGAATACGCCACCCGGTGAAGGGAAATGACAGCTAAAATCCCTACTCCTATCCCTAAGGAGGAACTGGCAAGCATGTTCATGGGCACATTGAAGCAGCCCTACTCGACCTTGATGGTCACTTTGCCCGTGGTCGATTTCAGCACCATCGTCAAGAATGGTGCCCACATCGAAACTGCCATCAAGAGTAGGGTCATCCACTACAATGTAGGGCTTGATCCTCCAAAAGCAACAGCCTCAACCAGCAGGAACAATGGTCCCTTGGACCAGAAAAAAAAAGTGTACATATGGTGGCTTTTACATCACCCATCAGACTTCCAGCTCCAGCTCAGCTAGCTACCAGAAACACCTGGTCAACCCGACCTAACCTGGGGCAAAACCACCAGAACAAGTCATCCAAGAACTTTAATCCTCTCCCTTACACTCTCAGCCAATTGTTAGAGTTCTTGACCAAATAGGGTCTTCTTGCCTTAAGAGACCCTACTCCCCTCTTACCACTAGACAAGAGAAACAAAAACTATGATGTTAATCAACACTGCGCCTTTCACCAAGGCCCAGGCCATGCAACAGACTATTGCATTGACCTAAAATGCGCTATCCAGGATCTTCTGGATGAGGATAAAGTTGAGTTAACTCCAAGCAATACCAGCATCAACTAGGCACCACTGCCCCTACACAACAACAAGTCAATTTCATACAATGCGAAGAGCCCGGGGCAGGGCAGCTTAGAGCCAACGCGCCGACAGTAGATGATGGCATCATTAAACCCTCCTACTGACAGCCAGTCATTATCCCTCTCCCACAATCAAACATCTAGGCCATTCAGGCCCCAGTACAAATCCCCGCTCTTGAATCTGACGAAGAGCAAATTATCTATACAATTCCTTGTCTGGCCAATTAGCCCACGGCACCAGCCCAAGCCTCCACCTCAACCGGCTTAGTCTGAATCCCTCACATTCCCCTCCAGCCTTTCAGCCTCAACCATATTCCTGCTTCTCGCTCTCTCGTCCTCGAGAGTAAGAGCATAGCCAACCTCACTTGATCTGGCTAGGTGTACCAGCCGCCGGCAGCTGAGCTGGCAAAAGGGAAAGGTAAAGGGAAAGAGAAAGAAACAAAAACAGTAAGGGTATCAGACCCTGAGAAGGAATCAGCAGACTCTGCAGTTCTGCTAAAAATCCTAGAGAAAGCGGAAGATTTCAACATAACTCAGCAATTGAGTAAGACACCGGCTCATATCTCAATCATGGGACTTCTTCTAACTTCCGAGCATCATCGGAAGCAACTCCTCCGAGTATTTAACAGCGCCCACGTGACACTAGATATTACGCCCGAGAAGTTAGGGCATATGGTCGGACAAGTGCAGAACCCAGAATTATCTCCTTTACAGAAGAAGAGATATCGGATGGTAACAGGGACCATACCCGGGCCCTTAAATAACAGTACAGTGCATGGACAAAACTCTCTCCTCAGTACTAATAGACAACGGCTCCGGCGTAAACATCTATACACAGTCAACGCTGCAAAGCTTGGGTATGAACCTCAGTCAGGTGAAGAAGAAACTCATGACAATCAGAGCTTTTGACAACTCAACAAGACAAAATCTGGCTATCAGAGTCGGACCTACTCAATTCACTACAAAATTTCAAGTTGTAAATGTGTCTGCCTCATTTACTTTGCTCCTTGGGAGGCCGTGGATCCACACGGCCGGAGCCATTCCCTCATCTCTGCACCAGCGAATCAAATTCATTCAAGATGACCACCTAGTCGTAATACCGTCAGAGGAGTTAGCGAGTTCCTTCAAGGACGTCTAGGAGCTTAGGCAAGGCACAACCTTTATGTCTTACCAATTTGAGCAAGTCAGTTCTATCACCCAGATAGAAGAGCAAAACAAACAGCAGATTCCGCCATTTGTCAAGATGATGGCAAAGATGAACTATTAACCTGGGGCAGGCCTAAGAGCCCAAAACCAAAGGATGAAGAAGAGATATATACCTCTGCGCTACACCGCACCGTTTGGACTGGGCTACAAGCCCAAATATGAGGACTATCTCGCCATGCTTACAAAGAAGAACAGCTGGTCGATGAAACCAGAACCTCGACCACACATATCTATAACATTCTCAGTTGGAACTTTCGAGCCTTACCTTAACACCTCTGCAGCAGCAGTTGGCTTAACCTCTCAGCCCAATGCCGAATCTTCAGAGATTCCAGATTCAGAGATCTTTAGCATGACCCAATTGTTCGACAAGCTGACTGTCGAAGACTTTGCTACTGAAGTAGAATATCCAGTGGGAGAACAAGTTTGCACCCTCTCCAACAGTGCCGAAGCGTCATCCAGTCGCCAACCACTAATCCGTTGGTGGACTGAGGCTCTCACCATTGAGGCCAGCCACGGCCAAGGCCAGGGCAGCAGCAATGCAGGAAAGGTTGGTCAGACTAGGCAGTGAACAAGCATCACCCTTCTCCTCCTTCTATCTCTCTTTGCTCCTATTTGCAAAATCCAAATGTCAGGCCACTGTCGGCCTCCTTTTTGTTGAGTTAACTTTTGTAACAACAATCATACTTGTTTTTATAAATGAAATCTATCATTTTGACTCAAAAACATGTTTTGCATCAAACATTTTGGCTAATGATGAAAATCACACAGACTCTTCTCCTGGAAAGCCTAGTGTCCCGAAGCCACCAAAAAAAAAAAACGTAAGCATGTTAAACTTAGCTACATATTTTGCCAGGAAATCGCCTACACTAGGGCTACCCCTGAAACCCTTCTGGAACTAACGGAAGTAGAATATGATTCAGAACAGGAAGAGGAACCGCCTCAGGAACTCCTGGACCTCTTAGAGCGCAGTGAGGGGCTTCTGCAGTCAAACATTGAGGACACCGAGACAGTCAACCTTGGTTCCGAGGACAACCCCCAACTAATCAGGATTGGCACAAGCATGAACTCTCAGTAGAGAACAAACATAATTAGCTTCTGAAAAGCTACAGTGATGACTACACCTGGTCATACGCAGACATGCCCGGTATGGACCCAGCATTAGTGGTGCATAGACTGTCCCTAAACCCTGACGTCAGACCAGTTAAGCAGAAACTGAAACGGATGAGACTCGAATTGTCACAGAAAGTCAAGGAAGAAGTTGAAAAGCAGATCAATGCAGGCTTCCTGGCAGTAACTACATACCCTCAATGGTTGGCCAACATCGTGCCTGTACCCAAGAAGGATGGCAAAGTCCGGATGTGCATCGACTACCGAAATCTGAACAGGGCAAGCCCCAAAGACAACTTCTCTCTCCCGCACATCGACATTCTAGTCGACAACACCGCATGGCACAAGACTCTCTCATTCATAGATGGTTTCTCCGGATACAACCAGATCAGAATGGCAGAAAAAGACATGGAGAAAACCTCCTTCATTATACCTTGTGGCACATTCTGCTATAAGGTCATGCCCTTCGGACTCAAGAATGCAGGGGCAACTTACCAGATGACCATGATGACACTATTTCATAATATGATCCACAAATCAATTGAAGTTTATGTGGATGACATGATCGTCAAATCGCCTACTGCCAGGCAGCACCCGAAAGACCTCAAAAGACTCTGTGACAGACTCAGACAGTTCGGCCTGAGACTGAATCCGGCCAAATGCGTCTTTGGAGCCTCATCATGAAAACTCTTCAGCTTCATCGTCAGTAAAAGAGGCATCGAGATTGATCCAGCCAAAGCTAAGGCTATCATCGAAATGTCGATTCCCTATGCTAAAAAGAAGATCCGTGGTTTCCTTGACAAAATTCAGTACATTAGCCGGTTCATCTCTCAGCTCACTCCGATCTACGAACCAATCTTCAAGCTTCTTCAGAAGAATACACCGACAATCTGGACAAACGAGTGTTAGGAAGCCTTTGACAGAATAAAACAATACTTGCTCAATACTTCAATACTTGTACCACCTACGCCGGGACGGACCCTACTACTCTACATCTCAGTGCAAGAAACCTTCATGGGGTGCATCCTAGCACAACATGACAAGACAGGCAGAACAGAGCAAGCTATCTACTACATCAGTAAATGTCTGTTGGAGTATGAAGAGAGATACAACCTTTTTGAGAAGACATGTCTGGCACTGGTTAGGGCAACTCAGCATCTCCGGCACTACCTGCTTTCCTACCCGGTAATCATGATCTCCCGGATGGACCCACTCAAGTACCTCTTGAAAAAACCAGCCACTACCGGAAGGACTACCCGATGGCTTATGATGTTGTCTGAATTTGACATCACTTACGTAACACAGAAGTCAATCAAGGGGTAAGGGATACCAGATCACTTGGCCCACAGTCCAGTAGAAGACTACATCTCAGTACATGATCAATTTCTAGACGAAGTCATCCTGTACACAGAAGAGCAAGAGTACTCCGATTTGGAGTTATACTTTGACAGAGCTGCCAATAGTCATAGGCATGGGGTAGGAGCAGTCCTGATCTCACCCAAAGGAGCACAACTCTCCATCTCGGTCAAGCTAAAATTCAGATGCTCCAACAACGAAGCAGAATACGAGGCGTGCATAGCCGGTCTGAAAGAAGCCCTGGGCATTGGGATTGAAGAGATAGACGTCTACGGTGACTCATCTTTGGTAATCTGTTAGGCAAACAAATCTTGGGTCATCCGAGAAGTAAGGCTAGTCACGTACTTAGCCTGCCTTAACATGTTGATTACTTAATTCAGAATAATCACGTTCAGCCACCGATCCCGAAACCACAACAGGTTTGCCAACGCACTTGCCACTCTCGCCTTTATGGTTCAGATCCCCAAAGGCATCATGCTGTGGCCGATTGAGATTCAGCAATAGGAACAGCCTACCTACTGTCTAGAGCTAGACGCAATATCTAACAACAAGCCTTGGTATGCGGATCTCAAACAATACCTCGAGGATGGGGCCTTTCCCCTCGATGCCACCAAAACATATCGTCGAGCAATTAGAAGACTGGCTATTCAGTTTGTCCTCTTAGGAGGAATCTTGTACAAAAGGTTGTCAAATCTGATCTGGCTCAGATGCCTTGACACTAGTGAAGCAGCACAGGTAGTCGAAGAAGTTCACGATGGAACTTGTGGCCTGCACATGAACGGGCTAATGCTCTCCAAAAAGATCCTCAGGCTGGGATACTACTGGTCTACAATGGAAGCTGACTATTGTAAACACGTACAGAAGTACCACCAGTGCCAGATCTATGTTGAAAAAATCAACGCACCACCGACAAGGCTTCACAACCTGACAACCCCTTGGCCATTCTCAATTTGGGGCATCGACGTCATCGGTCTCATAACACCGAAAGCGACTAATAGTCGTCGATTCATCCTGGTTGCAATCGATTACTTCACTAAATGGGTCAAGGCAGCCTCTTATGCCAACGTCATAGCTTCTATGGTTCAGCGCTTTCTGAAAACGGATATCATCTGTCGGTACGGAGTCCCATATGAGATTGTGATAGACAATGGGATGCACGATCTCTGCCAGAAGTTCAAAATACAGCATCATAACTCCACGCCATACAGGCCTCAGACCAATGGTGCAGTGAAAGCAGCCAACAAGAACCTAAAGAAAATCATTGAGAAGATGGCAACCAACTATTCTGCCTAGTATGAGATGCTCTCATACACACTTATGGCCTACAAAACGTCCATCAAAACCTCAACTGGGGCAACACCATTTTCTTTGGCTTATGGTATGGAAGCAGTCCTCCCCGTTGAAGTACAAATTCCATCACTCCGAGTGTTAATGAAAGCAGAAATATCAAAAGTAGAATGGGCACAGACCCGGTATAAGCAACTAAATCTGGTTGAGGAGCGGCGACTGAAAGCCATCAATCACTCCAAGGCCTATCAGAGGTGTATGGCTAGGGCATTCGACAAGAAAGTCAAGCCCCGCAACATCGAAGTCAATGACTTGGTTCTCTGGAAAGTATTGCCAAACCGCCTTGACCCAAGGGGCAAGTTCACTCCTAACTATGAAGGCCCATACATCATCCGAGACAAATTCTCAGGTGGCGCCCTTCAGCTTGGATGCATGGATGACGAAGACCTCCCAGAGCCCGTCAACATGGACAAAGTCAAGAGATACTACGCTTAGGGTCTAGATTTGATATACACTTTGCACTCATAACTTCTCCGGGAAATGACAGGAGGCCATCTTTGGCACACTCCTTATCTCCCTAGTATTGTAAACTCTTTTACAAAAATCAATGAAATCTGCTAGTTAGCCCCTTAAGCCTAACAACCTTTCTTTCACAAAACCTTTTCAGGGACACCCTCCCTTGCCAACTTGTGGTACTTGCCTGAATTACGTCATAACCTGATCCTACAAATGGTACGTAGGCAACCTGACAAATCAGGTGCAGTCACTAAAAAGAGAAAATCACCCCAAGCAGAGTCAAAATCCCTCCCAACTTCCTTAGCGGAGTCGACATCAAAGTATATAAAATTTTGATCAAAGGAAATCTTAAAATAGAAATTGAAACATTTTCAAGAGTCAGAGACTCCCCACAGAGATAAAACTCTCCGGACTCTTCCTCACAGGAGAGACAACCTCTTTCACTCTCCCCAATAGAAACAACCTCTCTCATACTCCCCGGCAGAGAAAGCCTCTCTCAAATTCCCTAGTAGAGTAAAAAAAAAAACCCTCCAAGGGAGTGCAAATCAACTACATCCCAGGGTATCCCAAACTTCGGTCCCCGAGCCTACGTTTCATTCTACTCTAAGTCCTTCTAGATCACTTAGAAGCTACGAGTGCAAACGTAATGTCACATCGACATCCTCGGCAAGAAACATCATCCATATTCCCCAAAGGAGCGTCGTTCAGGGCAATGAAGGGAGAACACATATTTTTCCCCAGCAAATCACAGGCTTCCCCAGCCAATCGCGGGCATGAGTGAAAACCAAATTGCGCAAAAATTACGCGATTCCCAGATCTAGTCTTGCGACTAGGGGTAAAAAATGGACAAATATCAGTCAGCTTCGCAAGCATTAGGAAAACCGGCAACGCCCTCATCTCGCAAAATTTATGCGAACCCCATGACTTGGTCATTCTAAGGGTAAAAAAGAGAGAAAAAGCTGAAAATCAGTTTGACAACAACATCCGACAGCAATCAGGCTCATCGGATTCCCCGGTATCCTTAGCAGAGATCCCAACAGGGAATATCCCCCAATAGATCTTTAATTCACAAGCATTCCCCAGCGGAGAATCCTTAAGAAAACATCCCTCCAGCATATAAGCAAACATCAAGAAATCCCCAACAACTAGAATTCCCCAACAGTGGTCTACAGCAGAAGCCCACTCCCCAACAGTGCCTTGACGGCAAACAATCTCCAATCCCCAGCGGATTCCCAGTGGAAGCCTCTGACAGCTTACAATAGTACTCTTCCCTAACAAGAGTTCAGAAGCTTATAAAGCCCCTCAGAAAGTTTCTCCTCAGCCAAGGTCCTTAGCTTACGACGGTATTTGACAAGCTTGTCTACCCTCGGTAACATCCTGCTCTGAATCATACTCCTCATTTCAAGAGTAAAATACGATTCACAAATTCCCGTAAGCCCTAGCATAGGCAATTTACTAGCACATCTAAAAGCTAACTAAGTATTTTTTGTTGTCAAAACTAAAATCTTTGCACAAGTTTCCTACACTTTTTCTGAAAAAAGATTTTCAAAAATAAACTTTTGGTATCAAGATCTGTTTGTACCAACCTGCACCAAGCAGCCTTGGCCAGCAAGCAAAGGAAGCCGACATCACGCATCCCCGCCAATCGCGAATCGCCGCAGTCATGGGAAAGCATCCTCCCATTTATCCCTGCATGACAGCATAGCATCATATTCTGCATGATCAAAATCTAGTCCCTCTTAGGCAATTCTAATGTCAATCCAGCATCACTCCTCAAAAAATTTTCTAACACTCTCCGTGTGTCCTAAACATCTTGTGTGCTCCGTGACAACCTCGTCACACCGCAGTCTCACCAGCATGTCCCTACCCCCGGTGTGTCCTTGACATCATGTGTGCTCCGTGACAACCTCATCACACCGCAGTCTCACCAGCATGTTCCCTCTTTTTCGACACCCCCGTGTGTCCTTGACATCCTGTGTGCTCTGTGACAACCTCGTCACACCGCAATCTCACCAGCCTGTCCTCCTTTCTGATACCCCCGTATGTCCTACACATCCTGTGTGCTCCGTGACAACCTCGTCACACCTCAGTATCACCAGCATGTCCCCCTTTTTCGACATTCCCGCGTGTCCTTGACATCATATGCGCTCTGTGAAAATCTCGTTACACCGCAGTCTCACCAACTTGCCCCCTTTGTGACACCCCCGTGTGTCCTTAACATCATGTGCGCTCCGTGACAACCTCGTCACACCACAGGTTCACCAGCATGTCCCCCTTTCCTGACACCTTATGCGTCCTCCGATCGTTTCAGTTAATATCCCTCGGGAAACACCGTTTCGATCAAAGCCCCGCCGCTTCCGAGTGACACCCTGTCTCGGCTAAACACCTCCGGGCCACGCCATCTCTACATCATTTTTCTTCCCCAACTAACTCACTACCCCTAAGTAGTAGCCCTAATCTCTGCAGAGCACTCACCGTTTGCACAACACACATACTGTTGCATTTCCCTAAACCCACTCTTGGTGTAAAAATCAAATGATTCCAGTCTTTGTCGTTCAAATCCCCAATCTCGGCATTCTCCGACAAAGAGAGGCAGCTGTAAGCACCCAATTTTTACACCCCTAGCTAACCATGATTAAGTCCCTTAACCATGGTAATCCCTAGCCAAGTCCCCTTAATCTAGGTAAAACCCTAGCAAACCCTAGGTATCACCCTATCCAAACCATAGGATTTAACCCTAGTTAAACCCTACCCTAGGTAAGCCATAGCCTAGCCCTAAACGAGCCCTAACCTAGCTCGAGCCTAGCCCAGCCTAGCTTAGCCCTAGCCCAAAAACAAAGCCCTAACTAAGCCCTAACCCATTAAGGTCTAAACCCTAGGTTCACAAACCCCATGGGTATCAAAGCCTCGGCCTGGGCCCAGGCCCAAAACAAATTCAACAAACCCCTCCAGTACTGTGTGCCTGCCATGGGCCAAGCCTATTGGACAAAAACCAGTAGGTGTCGGTGAAGGCTTCACTGACACCCTCAAAAAAATTCAACAAACCCCCCAGTACTGTGTGCCTGCCATGGGCCAAGCCTATTGGACAAAAACCAGTAGGTGTCGGTGAAGCCTTCACCGACACCCTCAAAGCAAACTGCTTTGGGGATGTCGGTAAAAGCATTACCGACACCCCTGGATTATTCTTCTACGGTGCAACCACCCCCTGCAGCGTTCAGTGCATGCCTACACCACCCCTCTCCAGTTGCAGGAAGTCATTCCACCTCATGAGAGCCCCATCTACCACTGTACAATTGCCAAGGGTGTCCCCATGGGACTTCCCTATAAATGGCAGACCACCCCACAGCAAACACCACCAAAAAATCTACTATCCGAACCCCTGTTCGAATCACAAACTTAGGGTCTCCTCTAAGCAGGTCCTCAGCCTCCCCTTTAAGCTTCAGGGGCCTTCCCTGTATTCCCAACCGTGCACAGCACCACCAACAGCACTTGTAGCAGCGCCACCACCGGCCACCACTCCTCACCAGCACTCCAGCAAGGTAGGGCTTTTCCCTACCCCTCTTTTACTTGGAAAATGGCATCACTTTTGGGTTGCATGTTCATGCCTAACCATGGTTAGATGAGCTTAACCATGGTTAACACTTGGTTTAACCATGGTGAAGCTCATTTAAGTCATGCAAAATTTCAAAAAAGTCATGAAAAATCTCAAAGAGCACTCTAACCCCAAATTTAACTTTGTAGAGTGCCTAACCTGGGTTATCCGGATTAACCATGGTTAGCCCCATCTAACTTAGGAAGAATTGGGAAAAATCCCTAAAAATGTTTACATCACATGTAAGGACCATAAAACATACCTTGGACCTTGCCGAACCCCGGTTAGCAACCCTTACCACGGTTAAACCCCTTGGCCTACCAGACCTAACTCTAAGCTTACCGGGCCAAGCTCAGCCTACCAGGCTTACCCTTGGCCTACCGGGCCCAATCCAAAGTCTACCGGGCTTACGTTTTGACCCCCGGGTTTAACTAAGTCCTACCGGGCCTAATCTTGGCCTACCGGACCCAACCCTTAGTCTACCGGACTACACCCTAACCTCCGGACTTGCATCCAAGACCTATCAGGCCTAATCTTTGCCTACCAGGCCCAACCCTTAGTCTACCGAACTACCCATTTGGCCTACCGGGCCCAATCAAACATAAACCATGCACTTGACCAACTCTGGTCAATCACCCCTACCCTCCCGGTTAGACCCTAAGCCACCCTTGGTGCACACACAACACTCCCCTAGCCTCGGCAGGGGCTCATGTATTAAAACTACGCTCGGTCTGATCTCACCCCTATGTGAGTACGTAGGCAACCCAACCCAGATTTGACCGTAGTTAGCTTTTCCCTTCTTGGATTAGTATACACTAAACCTAAGGCATTTGACTAATCATTGACATTAATTTGGCTTAAACTTAGTAAGTAGGGAACCGTTGTAAAACGGAAGCGCCGGGGTGCCTAACACCTTCCCCGGGCTTAACCGAACCTCTTATTGAGAACTTTAAGCGGACCAAGACCTTATCCATTACCTGAGACTTATCCCTACCGAATTAATAAATGGCGACTCTAAACATAACATGCCAAAGGTGGGTACCCGGAATCCGTGCTCACACACTCATTTTCTATTTTCTGTATAGTTTTTTTTTTTTTTTTAACTAAATCCACTCAGAAGGGGTGGGGGGTTTGGCAGACCCCTACCTGTTTATTAAAAATAAAAATCATGGGGGGGGACATAAACCTTACCCCTACAAACGACCAACCAAAGAGAAGGGGGGGACATAAAACCTTACCCCTACTCCACGACCAACTAAAGAGGGGGGATGACTCCACCCTAAACAAACAAATACAAAGCATGGGGGGGACATAAACCAAAACCCCAGCCAAAAGACCAACTTACAATCTGATATTAAATAAAGATGCTCTATCTGTGTTCATCATGCCTTTAATAGGCATAGGACAATCACTGATTAAATTGAAGGTTTTATCGTCCTGATTTCTACAAGCTTCTTTAGATAGATAATCAGCTATCTGGTTGTTTTCACGGTATGTGTGTTGAAACACCAAGTTACATTTATACTTCAAGTTTATAATCTTCTTCCACCAGTACCAGGTTTTCCATGGGTGCTCTAAGATACCATTAACAACATCAATAATAATTTTAGAATCACTTTCCACTTTCCACAATGATGTTGGATAATCCCAACTCCTCACATAGCAGACAACCGTCCCAAACTGCCCTTATTTCAGCAATAGTGTTGGATTCCATCTCATAGAATTTGTAGTAGGCTATAATCATCTTTCCATTTGAATCCCGAATAATACCGCCTCCTCCACTAACCCCAGTATCACCATTAGCTGCTCCATCAGTATTTTGTTCCTAGTCCATTTCTAGGAAATTTTACAAGGCCTATTAATTATACTTCTAGTAATTTGATATCGTCCTATTTTATGGGTATGCACATATATGCTCACCATGTATTTGAAGAATGGTAGTTACTCCTTGTCCAGAAAAGTAAGTATTTGGAGTACTAGTATTCGTTACTTTGTAAAATATGCCATAAATAATCGCTTAATGTGGCTGCATAAGTGGGTCCTTCATGTAAGCTACTCTCAACTATTCCTAAGATTTGATCAGAATAAGTATTCTAACGCAAAAGAGAGCAGAGATGTTAAGTCCTTAACGGACTAATGGTTTTAATTTACTGCAACTTGAATTAGACCAATATGCAAATAAGAATATTTTTTCTTGTGGTCTTCAATGACAGATTGAGAGAGAAGGTGAAAATGTACATTTTGATTAGAAATCAGAATTTATTTTCTTCAGTTTTAATATTCTAATCGGATTTAAGGTCAAAGCTACCATATTTATAAACCTCTTTCTTAAGTCACTACTATTAATAATAGAATTAGACTGACAACTATCTGATGAACTAGTAGATCTAAATGACAAATTTCTTAATAAACCATCCATAATGATACTTTACAAAGGATTAATGATTTTTGTATTAAGACTTATAGCGTTCTTGTTAGCTGTCAATGGGAATTGAAAAGGAGCACAAAGATGGCCTCAAACGCACTATTGGCAAACGGTCAAAATGCTCACCCACGACTTCGGCGCCTAATCCACAAGAGACTTTATAATACTTTACTCAATCACCCTCAAAACTTGGCTCTGATACCATTTACGGGCTGGATCGTAAGAGGGTCTTGGAAGCACTATTTACTTTAGAGTTCACCGTCTACTACAACTAATATACACATATACTACCAAACATAAATATACATATTCTAATACGAGTATTATAACACTAAATAGTAAATACTATCAATCTTTGAGAAAACAAACTACAAGATAATATTCTAATAAAAGATTCTACAACATTAGAGAAGAAACAAGATTTATTGCATAAAAGATTCTACAACATAATAAAGAAAGAACTATTACAAAGAGTGGAGAAACTTACAACTTCCCTCAAGCAAGATGGCCTCCCTCAAGAGAGATGGCCTCACGTGACGAAGGAAGAAATACCCTGTAATTGGATCAGTCAAACCAATTTCATATTTGGAAACATATTGAGAAGTATGACAACCAAATAAATTAACAGGAAAGGTGTATCAGTGACAATTTTGTTTAAAAAACAACATTTCACTCCTATTGGATCACTTCACAAATGCATATGAAAAGGACTTGAGCCCTCAATATACAATGCCCAACCAAAATTGATTTTGTTTATAAATAAATAACAGCACCTCTTAGAAAACAGTGAAAACGAAATACACAAAAATGCACCTTGAAATTATATTAGAAATATATGAAAAGTGAATGTTGTGAGTCAATTTACAGAGCCAAATACACATTTGTCAATGATGTTAATCAACACTAAAGGTTTCCTCAACACTGAAGGTGCGTACGCATTCAAATGCAACAATCCCCTACTTTTTTTTCATAAAATAGTATAAATTAATTAACAAAAAACACCATACAATGCAATGCCTAGGTGTTTGAGATGATTTAATTTTGATCTCAATAAGCTAAGGTTGCTACTTGCTAGCAGCAATCAGACATACACTTCTCACATTACAGTAGGAAATCCAGTTTTATGTGTTTATAATATCCCTTTGATAGGATCTTAAGTTAAATATGAATAAAAAAAAAAATTTACAATGTAATAAATAAGGTCAAATTAACCACCAAGGCCAGGGGCGGAGTCAGGGGGGGCGGGGAGGGGCCATGCCCCCCCCCCCCCCCCCCCCACCCCAAATTTTTTGTAATTCTTCCTTGCGTTGGTATTAAAACGGTGGGTCCCACAATTTTTTTAAATTTAATAGTATAGTTGGCCCCCTCAAATATTTTAGTTTTATATATACAGTGGTCCCCCCAATTTTTTGTCACATATGTAGTGGGCCCCCAATGGAGTCCGGTTATACCCTTGAGGTCGCGACACGTCCCTATTGTCATCCTTAACTATGGTTAAAATTCACCCACTCTAAGGGTTCACCTACTTATCCTTGGTTTTTGAAAACATTATAAAAAAAGTTTAACCTTAAGAGTTAGTGAATTTTAACTAGGGTTCGAATAAAAATTTAATATCTTTTTAAAAAACCAAGGATAGGTGGGTGAATCTTAACCACAATTAAGGAGTATCAATAGAGACGCATGGCGACCTCAAAGGCATAAGTGAGAAAAATAAATAATTAAAAAAAAAAAGAAATTATCCAAAAAAAAAAAATTCGGAGGCTACGCCTCCGAACCCCCAAGCTCCATACCCTCAAATCTATTAATTTTTTTATACCATGTATTTCGGCTCCCCCAATGAAAAATTTCTGGCTCTGCCCTAAAGCAAGGCAACGCATAAGCAATGCTTAGACTGTGCCTTGTCTAAGGAACACTCATCACCTGGATGCGTTGACTACACTGGTTTATGCTAAGGATCTATAGGTGTGCTACTACTTAGTTTACAATAAAAGTAATACAACCATCTAAAAATTTTCCCTACATTTAAGCATGGTTCAAATTTTGGTATCAGGTGACGTATTGGTAAGTCTAAAACAGGATACGTATCGACGTATCAGACCGATCGGATGAATACGACGGAAAAAATTATGATACACTAAGAAACGCTTGGATACGGAAAGAAGAACTTAGATACATTGCATAAAACTTTTTTTAATGCAAAATATAAGCTAAAATAAATAAATGAATGCCTCCAATTATGTTTATAACCATACAGATGAGAGTTAAAATTTTTATAAGTTAAAAAATACGTGCTGCTGATAAAAATATATAAAAATACAAACCATAATCACTTAGCTAAGTATAAAAAAAAACAGTTTAGATATCAAAACTTTACATTCAATGAGTTAAATAAGAATGTATTAAATTACAATCATAATATTAAACTTAATGTAAGTCTTTTTATGCTGAATTGTTATACTGTTAGTTGACTTTTTGTCTTTATTTTTTAAGACTAAAATATGAGACTTTTTTTGCCACACTTTTGGGTTTTGGTAATCTTGATACATTAGAATTTATGAAATTTAAATTTTTGAGAAATATCTTATCATTTGAAAGTTGAAAATCTAATCCCTAAAAGGTGCTAAAAAAATGATTTTGTTCTTGAACTGAAAAGTTAATTTTTTATTCTTAAGGAATTTGGATCAAGGATAAATTTTATTTAATTTAAATATGAGGATAACCTTATTTACATATTAATATCTTAAGTAAATGAAAGTAAAATTAATTTAAAATCATTAATTAAATGATATTTATGTAAATAAATTGTGTATCGGGTCTGTGTTGTGGATCCTAGTGTACATAGAAAGGGGGGGGGGGAGAAAGAAAGTAACTGAAAAATCCTTTGGGCATATCGGGCCTATATCGGCCCGATACGCCTGATACAAGGGTATTTTTATTTTTCAGTGTACCAATATATCGGATAGCTCCAAACAGGATGCGAATCGGTCGATACATATCAAAATTTTAAACTAAGATCTTTCTTTTTTGTCTCACTATATATACGAGATTAGATGTGCCTTGTCTAAGGAACAGTAATCACTTGGACGCGTTGACTACACTCATCGCATAAGCTTAGACTCTACCTTGTCTAGAGAACACTTATCACTTGGATGTCGGTTGAGGATCTATAGTTGTGCTATTTGGTTTACAATGAAAGTAATAGAACCATCTAAATATTCTCCTTACATTTCAGATCTTTCTTTTTTGTCTCACTCTATATATGAGATTGACTGTGCCTTGTCTAAGGAACACGATCACTTAGATGTCTAAGGAACACTTATCACCTGAACGCGTTGACTACGTTGGTTTACGACGAGGATCTATAGGTGTGCTATTTTGCTTACAATGAAAGTAATACAACCATCTAAACATCTTCCCCACATATAAGATCTTTCTTTTTTGTCTCACTCTATGTAGACCTGTATTCAAGTCGAGAGTTTGGCTTAAACTTGTTAATTATGGCTTGAGCTCGAATCCAGTTTAAATATTATGGCTTGAGCTCGGCTTGAACGTAACTAACCAAGCTCGAGCTCTATATATGAGATTGACTTAGCCTTGTCTAAGGAACAATATCACTTGGATGTCTAAGGAACACTTATCACCTGAACGCGTCGTTGACTACACTAGTTTACGATGAGGATCTATATGTGTGCTACTTGGCTTACAATGAAAGTAATACAGCCATCTAAACATCTTCCCTAAATATAAGATCTTTCTTTTCTGTCTCACTCTATATTGGTCTATATTCAAGCCGAGAGCTTGGCTTGAACTTGTTGATTATGGCTCGAGCTCGAATCTAGTTTAAATATTATGGCTCGGGCTCAGCTTGAACTTAACTAACCAAGCTTGAGCTCAAACTTGATTCAAGCTTGAGCCGCTCGGCTCATTATATCAAAATTTTTGCAATGTTTTTTTTCATGTCTCCTAGTGCTCTAGTTTTGTGAAAAACCGCATAAAAAATTTTGATTAGAAAAAAGAAAGGAAAAAGAAAAGAAGGATAAATAAGATTTCTCGGTCGTCCCAAATTGCGGTGAGATTCTTGTCGTAAAGAGAGCAAAGGGAAGCCTAAAATTTGAGTTGTAGATGTACCATCAACATTTCTCGCTCCCATCTTTCGTTGGCCAACTAATTTTGTTAAGAATTTCTCAAAGCCAATAACATGGTGTCATTAAGCTCTCCTTTAAACAGTACTAGTTCTTCTATGAGGATACAAAGGTCTCCCAAATAAATCAGGTTTTTGTCCATTTTAGTGATTGCACGGAGCTCGAAACCCCCCAACTTATCTCTAATAAAATAATATAATAAATTAAATCAAATATATTTTTATATGAAAAGACTTGAATCCCCGACTCTTAGACATGAGAGATGAGTTAACTACTCTTAAAAGCAAACATGAAATGGTATTTTGTTCAAAATTTAAAGAGAAACAAGTACTTAACTAAAGAGAATGAGAGAATGTACACTGAAATAACAAATGAGAATTTTTTAAATTGAATATATAATATATATTTTGACCCAAGCCAAGCTCAAGCAAAATCGAGTTTAAACGATTTGAGCTCGAAGCCGAGAGCCAAATCAAACAGGGCCTGGCTCGAGCTCGGCTTGATTAAAAGTTAAAGCTCAACTATAAGCTCGGCTCGTCTCGATCGATCCTAATATTTTAGTTCAAACTCGACTTGATCAAGTCGAGCTGAGCCTTCGAGTCAGCTGGGCTTGGGTGCAACCCTAACTCTACATAAGAGATTGGCCTCATGATAATCATAATATTTTTGTTGCCCAAGTATTGACCCTAGAGGGGGTGAATAGGGTCTTGGCAAATTTAAATTTTTAACTTAGCCCTTTTTTGCGGAATTTAAATTAATAAAAGAATGCAACTAGCAATTTTAAATAAAGGAATTTAGAGAAATAAAAGAAATAATTACAGAAGCAAACACAGAGATTTGTTATCGAGGTTCGGCAAATCCAACCTACTCCCCGCCTCAAGCTTTTCCCGCTAGAGTGTTCACCACAACTCACTAATCGTACAGACTTCTTCCCGCGTGAAGCCCAAACCTTTTACAATCCTTTTCCAAACGAGGATCTCACCTTTACAATCCCACTTCCAGGTGTGGATCAGACCTTTCTTGTAAGGGAACAATCCTCTCTTGTTTTTCACGAAGCCTTCAGCTCCAGTGCAAGAATCCTCAAATTCATAATATAATACTTTGTAGTTGGATTTGAATCCGAAAAATGCTCTTTGATTGAGCTGAATACTTTAAAAATCACTCAAAGGATTAGAGTTGAATAGCTCAAGAACAGAGTATTTGGGTATTTTGGGTTTTTCACTAAGAATTTGAGAATTTGACTTCTAAGTGAGTAATGAATCTTTATGGATTGATCAATGGTAGTTCAAGCATTGTTGGAGATTCATAAATGAACTCCTTATATACCCCAAGTAAGTTTATGGTTGTTGGAAAAAGCAATTAATGCGAGATAGCCGTTTAAAAATAGTCGTTACAGGCTAAAAATCGTGTTTTACTATTCATCCAGTCGACTGGATGAATCACAACTTCATCCAGATAGGCAAAAATGCCTTCCGATTGCATTTTGGCTTATCCGCGTGAATTTAGCCTATCCAGTCGATTAGATGACTCCATCCAATTGACTGGATGGTGCAGATTTTGCTCAAACTTGAATTTTCATTATCTTGATGATGGGATTTGATTTCGAGGCCTTCTACCTCATCTTTAACAAGATAATTACCAACTTTTTAGGTCCTATAAATAATTTTTCTTAAGGTACCTATGGTCATTCTAAGTTTTTGAGCTTTTCAACAACAACCATTGAGGAACTTTTACAAATGTCCTAAATACTCTCAAAGACTGAAAAGTAAATTTTAAAATCATTTTGAGAGTCTTCTAATCTTGATTCTTGGATCTTCAGTAAGGCTTTAACTTTGAGATCTTTCAAGACTTGTTCTTCATCTTTTTTTGAATTTTGGCATGAACTCCAACTTGGTCTTCTTGTATGACTGAAGCTTCTTGACTTGATGGTTATGTGTTTTTTCATCAACTTGACTTGAATGCATCTTTTAGCAACTTGGATGGTGATACCATGTCTTTTGAATTGAATTGTTGACTAATGCTCTTGTTCACTGTTTTTCATAATCACTTTAAAGTAGACATTAGTAGTACAAAAATCATTTCATTATTTGAGTTATTATCAAAATTAATAAGGATCCCTAAGGTTGTAACCATTAGGCTAACAATATTGTGAGATACCATATATGTTTTAATTCCAACTAAGTGCTTTGGCACGATGGTAAAGGACTTCCAAATAAATCTCTTTCTCCAAGGCCTTGGGTTTGAGTTCAGTGACAATTGCGCCTAGCTATTATTCGAAATTCAATAAGTTGAAACAATTAAGAGTATCGGACCACTTCCAAAAACAATGCCTGTATAATATAGTGCCCAATAAAACTTGTTTTGGTTTATCTAAAACTTTGTGGCTTTAAAATCAGAAAACCAAAATACCATAAAAATGCCTTATATAAAGAAGATAAAGATAAAAGACGACAACGTTAAAGGAAACAAGAGAGCACTTCTGAGAGACATTGTTTGATTTGATGTTATTTGTTTGAGTCCATTTAAATCATATACACCTCATCAGAGATGTATCTTGGTACCAAAGCTAACACTTCATATAGATTGGAAGTTTTAGATTCACACACCTTACTTTGGCACCTTTACTTTTTCTATTTTTCTACTCTAACAATACCCAAACATCTAAGTGGGCACTCGTCATGGGTATGTATTTGGGTACATACTCCAATATCTTCGCTCTTGTTTAATTATAATTATATATTAAAAAAAAAAACTACTCTTTCAACCTCAAAAAAACAATTTTCTGGTGTCCCAGTTGTCTCACACAAGGTAGGTGAAAATTTAAATTTTTACAGGAGCTAATATTTAAAATTTTCATTTTGAAAAAAATAAAAATAAACCTCCCCACCTCATTTAATTCAAGATCATTTGATTGAATAAATGGTTGGTAAATTGATTCATCATTATATTTTAAAATGTTTTTCAAATTTTAATCTAGTGCATACATGAGCAAGATACGTGAAGCTCTAGATTTGTAAGAGTTTCCTATTTAAAAGTTATCCTACATATTAGTATAAACCAATAATAGGTAAGAGAATCCAGTATATTTGTGTTGTCTAGAAAATTTTGTTATATTTTTTTTAAATAAAGGAGTTGTTTAGAGCAGTTTAAGAGAAGTTTATTTAAATAAATTTTGCTTCTATGCTCCCATTTGGTGGAGTGATATATGTATGTACTTATATCACGAAGATAAAAAAAAATCAAGGCATCCTTCAAGAATAATATCACAACATGCTAAGTGCATATTTTACTATCAGAGCATGTCATAATGACAACACACATAGCAAAATTAAGAGTTCAGAATCCAAAAGAGTACCAAAACAACTACTGAAGGCTATTACAAACCACATAGTTCAAAATAATATAAAAGCTTAGACAAATATTGAATGCATCATCATAAATAATAACTCAAGGAAATCATTCCTCGAATTCAATGTCCTCTCCTAAGTCCTACCAACGACGAGGGTGGAAAGTCGTCATTCTTGCTCCTCAGTATCTTCACTCTTTCAAATGGAAGACTTTGCAGTGTAGCTGCAACCCTACATGTCATGCATATCATCATCTAAATATTGAGTTGGTTTCTTCTTTCATGTCACTTTCAATTATTAATTGATGAAATCATAAACATTAAAATAACATACAATGTCCTACCAAATAAATCAAAAAAGTAACCGTAAATCATGAGGATTGATTAGTCAACATGTACATAGAGCTCCTATGGAAAAAACATGTACAAGACAATATTAAACATGTACAACATACTTTTTGTTCTCCTAATCAGAGTCTCGTCCCTCTGATTTGGGAACCAAAGGAGTTTTTGAAGGAATCAATTTCTGGGTGGAAAGTCGTCATTCTTTGCAGTGCAGCTGCAACCCTACATGTCAAGCATATCAAGTCTAAATATTGAGTTGGTTTCTTCTTTGATATCACTTTCAATTATTAATTGATGAAATCATAAACGTTAAAATAGCATTCAATGTCCTGCCAAATAAATCAAAAAAATAACTGTACAAGACAACATATCCTGTCAACATGTACATAGAGCTCCTATGAAAAAGAACATGTACAAGATAACATACTTTTTGTTCTCATAATAAGAGTCCCGTCCCTATGATTTGGGAACCAAAGGAGTTTTTTAGGGAATCGATTTTTGGGTGGTAATAAAGACAAAAAAACATACTTTTTGTTCTCATAAAATGAGAACATCCACAAGATTGATAAATCATACATTTCAACTGCACTTGAGGGCCTGAAGAAAAAAATAGAACAAAACTTAGTCTCTCCACAAAAATTCCAATAACCTAAAATTAGCCAATCTTGAGCAGAAATTAAAATACAAATTTAAAATATTTACTGACCTGGATCTCTTGGGACATAGCTTTCAAAGTTTCCACAAGGGCTTTGCTTCTCCTGCCTTTCTAATTCTCTAGACTTTTGTTTCTCCTGTCTTTCTAATTCTCTAGACTCCCTATACTCTTCCCTCTTCATTTCTCGATCTTTTTTATCTTCATTTGAATTCTACTCATGCAACTCAACTTTTCGATGAATAAATTCAATTGTTTCGTTGAATAATTTAAGGTTGTTGAGATTTTTTATGTTCAAGACTGTATTAAAAATTGATGCGATGACAGCTAGATTGTAATAGCTGACCTGTACCCGTCGATCCGCAACCCGCCCATTTACCACTGCTACTTCTAAACATATTGTATGAAACTATCCACGTGCATCGAACGTGCTCCTCCGCTATAGTTTCTACTGAAGTGTCATGCTTAGGCAAAGTTTCTTGCTTTTCTTGGGCATCGAACAAGCCTAGAAGTCGCAACGCACAGGTAGTCTAGGGATAGGGATTTCAATACTCATCAACTCTCACTCTCTCCTCTAAGAATCTCCTCTCTGTCTCTCCTCCATCACAACCATCACACCTGTATCCTCCATCAACTCATGGTGCTAGCTTGAAATTTATTTGACTTTATGATGGGCATGTCAACCCTAGATCCTCATATATACTGTAATTAGATTATAACTAAGAAAGGCAAGTCACTAATTATAATACCCAAGTTCCAAATTTCTCTCTAGTTTGGAAGACTTGTGGGTGTCTTATGAATAAACAATTGAGGGGTGTCAGTGAAATGACCTTAGCTGACACAAGTGAAAGCTTTCTATAGGTTAGCTGGCATAATTATGATCCAAACAAATCCTCTATGCCTTATTTAGAAGTCCAACTTGTCTTCGGTTGAAACCTACCATGACTTCTGACGGATTTTCGTTTCTCTCTGTCATCTCCTCGATTGATAAAACTATTTATTGTATTTTAATTTTTCAGTCATACATTGAGTATATCAATAGTAAGAAGCTCTCACAGCTCTTACAGATATACTGCTCTCCCTCTCTTGATCATTTTCTTTTGTTTCTCCTTTGTGATTGTTCTATGGATTCATTATCTCAAGGAAAGCTCAATCAACGAAAGCGACCTTTGAGCAAACTTGACCTTAAGAGTGGGAGAAGGAGGGGGTTTTTCTTAAAAGGAGACCCGGAGTTTCAGGGGGAGGACCCCCCAAAGCCCCCCTTTCACTTAGCTCCCCAAGCCGGAGCTGCACGCTCCTGAACTAACCGCTACCCGGAACCACAGGAATTCTCTTTCTTTCTCTGTATTAAACTAGCAAGCTGAAGTAACAGACTTCCTACCATACCAGGGTGGTGAAGTAGAGCTAGTAGGTGGCCCTCGTGGAAACAATTAAAAGAATTAGTGAGCTTGTAAAGTTGTTGAAAAGTTCTGAATTTAACTTAAACCATCTAATTGTCATCGTATCAATTTTTAGTACAGTCTTGAACATAAAAATCTCAACAACCTCAAATTAGTCAACGAAATAGTTGAGTCTATTCATTGAAGGGTTGAGTTGCTTGAGTAAAATTCAAATAAAGACAGAAAAGATCGAGAAATGAAGAGAGAAGAATATAGAGAGTCTAAAGAATTAGAAAGACAGGAGAAGCAAGAGTCTAGAGAATTAGAAAGACTAGAGAAAGCAAGCCCTTGTAAAAACTTTGAAAGCTATGTTCCAAGAGATCCAAGTCAGTAAATATTTAAATTTGTATTTTACTTTCTATTAAAGGTTAGCTAATTTTAGGTTATTAGAAATTTTGTGGAGAAACTAAGTTTTGTTCCCTTTTTTTCTTCAAGCCCTCAAGTGCAGTCGAAAGGTATAATTTATCACTCTTGTGGATTATGTTCTCATTTTATGAGGAAAAAAAGTAAGTTTTTTTGTCTCTATTACCACCCAGAAATCAATTTACTCAAAAACTGTTTTGGTTCCCAAATCAGACGGACGTGACTCTTATTATGAGAATAAAAAGTATATGTTGCACATGTTTAATCTAATTTTACTAAGTTTTGTTCTCTATTTTCTTCAAGCCCTCAAGTACAGCCGAAACGTATATAATTTATCACTCTTGTGGATTATGTTCTCATTTTATGAGAACAAAAAATATGTTTTTTCTGTCTCTATTACCACCCATAAATCAATTCACTCAAAACTCCTTTGGTTCCCAAATCAGACGGACGTGACTCTTATTATGAGAACAAAAAGTAAATGTTGTACATGTTTAATCTAATTTTACTAAGTTTTGTTCTCTTTTTTTCTTTAAGCCCTCAAGTGTAGTCGAAAAGTATATAATTTATCACTCTTGTGGATTATGTTCTCATTTTATGAAAACAAAAAATATGTTTTTTCTATCCTCTATTACCACACCCAGAAATCAATTCACTCAAAACTCCCTTGGTTCCCAAATCAAAAAACCGGGACTCTTATTATGAGAACAAAAAGTATGTTGTACATGTTTAATCTAATGTTACTAAATTTTGTTTACTTTTTTTCTTCAGGCCTGAAGTATAGTCGAAAGGTATAATTTATCACTCTTGTGGATTATGTTTTTTCTGTCTCTATTACCACCTAGAAATCAATTCACTCAAAAACTCCTTTGGTTCCCAAATTAGAGGGACGAGACTCTTATTATGAGAACAAAAAGTATCTTGTACATGTTTAATATATTCTTGTACATGTTTTTTTCATAGGAGCCCTCTATGTACATGCTGACCAATCCATCCTCACCCCATTTACGGTTATTTTTTTATTTTTTTGGTGGGACATTGAATGCTCTTTGAACATTTACGATTTCATCAATTAATAATTGAAACCAACTCAATATTTAGACTTGATCATATGCAAGAAATGTAGGGCTACAGCTACACTACAGAGTCTTCCATTTGAGGAGTAAGAATGAGGACTTTCTACTCTCGTCGTCGGAAGGAGAGGATAGTGAATCTGAGGAATGATTTCCTTGAGTTATTATTTATGATGATGCATTGAATATTTCTCTAAACTTTTAACTTATTTTGAACTATGTGGTTTGTAATAGCCTTCAGTAGGTGTTTTGGTACTCTTTTGGATGTTGAACTCTTAATTTTGCTATGTGTGCTGCCATTATGACATGCTCTTAAATAAACTGCTCTAAACCACTCCTTTATTTTTTTTTTTAAAATAGAACAAAATTTTCTAGACAAAACAAATACATTGGATTGAACAAATTTAGAAACCCAATGACAAGATTATATCCTGTCTACCCTTACACCTATTATTTAAACAAACTTCTCCTAAATTGCTCTGAAACACTCCTTTATTTAAAAAAATATATAACAAAATTTTCTAGACAACATGAATACACTGGATTGATCAAATTTAGAAACCTAATGATAAGATTATATCCTGCCTACAGCCTACCCTTACACCTGTTATTGGTTTATATTAATATGCAAGATAACTTTTAAACAGAAAACTCTGACATATCTAGAGCTTCAAGAATCTTGCTCATGCACTAGATTAAAATTTGAAAAGCATTTTAAAATATAATGATGAATCGATTTTCAATTTACCAACCATTTATGCAATCAATTGATCTTGAATTAAATGAGCTGAGGAGGTTTTTTTTTATTTTTTATTTTTTTAAAATGAAATTTTAAATATTAGCCTGTAAAAATTTAAATTTTAACCTACCTTGAGTGAGACAACTGGGACACTTGAAAATCGCTTTTTTGAGGCTTAAAGATTGGTTTTCTTATATAATTATAATTATATAATATATAACATATAATAAAAAATCAATTTGATTTCAGGTTTTCGGTCGGTCCTACATATTGTACCAAAATCGAAACCAAATCAAGCAATAATGGTGATGCAACTGTAAGAGCAAGGCAACATATACAACACTTGCGGAAAATTGCTTCTCTCCCTAATGTTCACACAGATATCCCACTCTACTCTGAGGTATCCCAATCTTGACTTAGATATCCAAAGCTTTATAGGTCCCACTCTTCTCTGAGGCATCCCAATCTTGACCAACATATCCTAATCTTCAAGTAGGATCATCCCCTATGGGAATGTACTATTAAACCTAAATTGCGGTTATCCGCTAAGAACTAAGGTAGAGCAGTTTATGAATGTCTCCATGGTGGACTTGATTTTACCAAAGATTATGAAAACGTGAACTCCCAACCATTTATTTGTTGGAAAGACCGTTTCTTATTTTGTGCCAAATCATATATACCTCAGCAAAGATGTATCTTGGTACCAAAGCTAACAACTTCATATAGCTTGGTAGTGTTAGACTCACTTTCTTTGGCACCTTTACTTTTTCTATTTTTCTACTCTAACAATACCCAAACATCTAAGTGGGCTGAGTCATGGGTACGTATTTGGGTACATACTCCAATATCATCAGAGAAGTATCTTAATTTTTCTTTGGCATCTTAACTCTTGTTTTCTTCTTCCTACCTTAGGAAAATACTCAAACAACTTAAGGTTCGTTTAGTAGATTGTCTGATTGTGTCTATTTTGGACAAAACTATCCAAAATGAATTTGTGACAAATTGTAAGAAATAGATCTGTTCACAGTAAAGCCATTTGGCAGTGCACAGTAATAGACAAAGTTTTTTTGCAATAATAATAATAAGAAGAACCAGGATCCTCTCCAATTGTTGCTAGCGAGGAGACCGTCACAACATCCACTCAAGAGGTGCCACATACCCCTATGTGTGTCAACCAAGGCCTTGTTTTGCATGCATGGCTCTTGATTGGCGTGCATGTACGTGGCGCCTCTCGAGTGTTGTTGGCGGTCTCCTCGCCAACAACAATTGGAGAGGAACCCTAAGTCTAATAATAATAATAAAAGAGCAACAGAATCAAAAAAAGCGAGGAAAATCTTCATTCCGTCATCTACTCGTAAAAAACGTGCGCTTCTTTCCCAAAAATACAAAAAATGTAAACAAATGTGAAAACGTTTACCCACAATAGACGTATAGATAAATATACCAGAAGTTTAGAGATTCCAAACAACACCTTAACAAAGGCCTTAGTTGGCTTAGTCATGAGTCTGTCGACTTGGTTTTGGTAGACGACAAATTCAGTCGTTGGCAAACTAGATAGTCTCTGGCCTGTTGGAAGCTCGTTTTTCATTGGACCAAACTAGTGGTTCTCTATCCTTCCAGCCAATGGAAGCAGTTAATATCTAGTCTAGGAGTATCTTCCACTTCAAGAAAATTCACATGAAAATATAAGGAACCATACATTTTCGAAAGGCAATGTAAAATGTTTCTTCTTTCTTAATAAAGGCTATTATATAAGGAAAAAGAAGAAAAAAATATGAGGAGTCATAGAAATTACCAGATTATTGCATTTGCACTATTTTAGCAACCCATGGATGCTTCTGGAGGTAGTCTCTTGATCTTATATCAGCCTGCATTTTCATACAGAACATGAAGACTAAAAGAAAAAGTTGAATCCCTCTAATGATATAATCGAACAAACCATTTATTTATTTAGTACACAAGGTTACAAAGTCTACGATAGATGATCAGAAGGACCAGATGACAAAAGTCTACTTTTTGTAGCCAATATTGTAGTCTAACATGTAAGCCAAACATTGTGTTTCAGAATATTGGCACATCTAGTATTTACTTTTTTTTAGTAATAGTAATTTATTTTAAAGAAAAAGAAATGAAGGAATCTAGAGATTCCTCCCAAACAAGGAAGGCCGAGAAAAGCTGTCTTTAGTCAAAGAATTAGCATCACCGTTTCACATTTCTAAATGTGTGTCTAAGTATTATTGCTAGCACCCAATTTGGACGACCAAATTTCGTCTGAAGGGAATGAACCATAGTTGTCGGGAAGCTATGTACAAGGTGGGAAGCTCGTTTCCAGACTCGCTTCTCATTTAGTGGTCAAGGGGTTATGAATTTCCTATTTAGGAAGTAATGGGATAGACCTGAGTCTAAAGCCTATGACATATATCCTAGGCAAGTATTGTTGAATTGAAACCTAAGACTCTAAGGCACCTACTTCTTCACAAATATCTCATATAAATAAAATTTACGGTATAATTGGTCATCCTAACATGATGAGAATGATGTACCTGTATTTATTTCTCGCTTCCAGTTTCCTAAGGATTTTTTGAGCTTCGCTTCCCGCTTCTCGTTTTCGCTTCACGACTTGGTAACTATGGATTGAACTCTATTCCAAAAAGGAAACCTCAAGAGTTTTCAAAATGGAAAAAAATGATTTATTGTATTCCATTTTCATAAAATAAAATAAAAAATCTTGCATGTACCTTTTTGAAGTAGCAAGAGTCAGGTTTTAGCCTAAAACCAGCATGTGGCTGTTTTAGTATCGACAACCAATTTCTGGCCCAGAATTCGGAAACAGCCTATCTATCACCTTCCAAGTAGTGACAACCAAATTTTATCCTAGTGACAACTGACAACAAATTTTTATCTTGAATTCAGCCTGAGCCTTTTCAAGTAGCGATGGATGTAGTGTTTCGCCGAATTAGTAGATAAGAACCACCTTTCAGCATTTTAATGTAACTGTCCGACTCCATCTTGGAAATCACCCTAACCTACAAGATATACCTCTCAATCCCATTCTGAATCTCAAATAGGCCTCAGAAACTCCATGCTCCTGCTGTGAAGGACCTAGTAAGTAGCAACCCTATGTAGAAAACCTCAAAGAAACGAGACCATGCTGCTTAACCACAAGGGGTTGGGTTGCTGGCCAAGACCACACCTCAGGAAGCGGAGGTCTTGAGTTTGAATCCCTTCCCCTTGTTTGCCACCTTCAGGGATTTATCCCAACTTTCTTGGTGCATGTGATTGAGGAGTTTGCACGTACCCAGGGGATTTAGTCGGGTGCTCTAAGAGGCCCGGATATCCTTGTTACCAAAAAAAAAGGAGACCATGCTGAAAATCCTACTGAGGAAAACCAAGAGCAAAATCAATTCAAAGGCAACAAACAAGGTAACTTAAGCTACCTTGGGTACATTTCTGCTTTTTAAAATTTTGGTATTCAAATGGGAAGGCAAGCCCGAATCATTTTAGTTTAGTGTTCATTTTCAATATTTTTTGCTATCTCTTAGTATTTACCCTGCATTTTTCTTCTTTTATTTTGTAGTTCCTTTACTTAGATTAAAGCAAGCTTAAGTTATTCCGGATGTTGGTTTGCTGAATAATTGTTTCATATTAATTCTTCTCCATTAATGAATTTCCAGAATTAGTTTTGACATGTTTTTTTTAAAGACAAATCACAAAACTAGCATCTCCGATAACCAATTTGGATTTATGTCATGGAGGTCTACCATGGAGGCTATCTTCTCAATGGATAAGTTTTGGGAGAAGACGAAAAATCTCCATATAGTATTTATTGCTTGGAGAAAGCATATGATATGATAGAGTCCCTCAAGAACTAATACGGTGGGTGTTGGGAAGAAAGGAGTTCCAAGAGATATATTGATACTTTTATAATAGCCATCATCGTGAAGCTTACAACCACAACCATCATGTCAGCCTTTCAGAATGCATAATGAATTTCAAACTGGACATTTCCCCATGACGCTTTTTTTTTTTTTTTTGATCAATAAACATTTCCCCATGACGCTTGAAAACAATTTAAGGAAACATCTCCAACAACGTATCTGGCTTGTTTTCTTTCATATGCTTAAGCATCTGTTTGATTTTCATGTTCCACTATCCATGTATAGATTCTTATTGGGGGTAACACTTTTACCTTTCCCCCTTCTAGGTTGTATTAAACGGCCACAACCATCATTTCAGTACGCATCAAATAAGGGTCAATAGTATTGGTACATCCAACAGTAGGCCCTCAGCCACTCCTTCCCCACCCCCCCCCCCCCCCCCCCCCACCCCCTCTCTCCTGCAAACTCTCAGTGATACCCCCGTGAGCTACTAGATCGCAGGATTTGTGATGGATGTAGACTTAATGCCGATGGCGGTTATGATGATGACCCTCCAAACTCAAACATCCCCCAACAACGTATCTGGCTTGTTTTCTTTTAGATGCTAAAGCGTCTGTTTGATTTTCATGTTCCACTGTCCATGCATAGATTCTTATTGGGGGTAGCACTTTTACCTTCCCCCCTTCTAGGTTGTATTAAACCGCCACAACCATCATGTCAGCCTTTCAGAATGCATATTGAATTTCGAACTGGACATTTCCCCATGACGCTTGAAATAAATCTAAGGAAACATCCCCAACAACGTATCTACTTTTTTTTTTCAGATGCTAAAGCGTCTGTTTGATTTTCATGTTCCACTGTCCCTGTATAAATTCTTCTTATTGGGGGTAACACTTTTACCTTCCCCTTTCTAGGTTGTATTAACTTTTTTTTATTTAATTTAATAAAAAGGTAAGTGGCATATCAACCCCCCACCCCCCTCAAAAAAAAATCACCATGGTGTAGTTTTTATGAAAAAGAAATATATAGTTTTATGAGTAAATTAAGTTTAAATTTGACAATTGTATGGGAAGTTAGAACAGGCCTTCCACTATCTTTAATTAACAACTTAGACAATTACGAATTAATCTAATAGGAAAATCTAGTATATCTATGACACACACAAGTAACATAAGAAAATAAAAAGAAAATGAAAAATCCAATTCATAGTAATTCAATTTATTCTTTTCAATAAATTCAATTCAATTTATTCTTTTCAATAAATTTCCAAATTACTAGATTGAACTCATAGTAATTCAATCTAGTTTCAATAAATTTCCAACTTACCCTATATGCACCCATATTGAATTTAGTCGCTCATTATGATATTAAGAAGACAAAGTTTTCAAACACTAATGTACATTAAGAAGACAGTTTTCAAACACTAATGTACACTACCTGTCGGATGGGCTCTGGTACACGGTACTTGCAGGTCATCTTAACAGCTTTGAGGGCCGTATCAAGCGATATACGGTGGCCTATCGACACAAATATTGGCTTTAATGAACTCTCGGTTGATCGCATTGCCTGTAAAAAAATCAGTTATGATTACAATGGGGACATCTTTGACTTCAAAGGGGCACAAGAAGAAAAAAAATACAAAAACTACAAAAGCACATGTTAACATATTAAGTTTCTTAGCATTTAAATATGAAACTAGTAAAAAGCTATGGCATACATGTGACCAGGGGCAGAGCCAGGTGGGGGCCTGTGGGGGCACGTGCCCCCACTCAAATTGTCAAACAGTTTTATATATATATATATATATATATATAGCTCTGGAAGAGATCAAATCACAGCCAATTGCGATTGAACTCTCCCCGAGTTCAATCGCACCCATAGGTTAACACTTGTCCAATTTAACCCTTATTAACCATGGTTAAGATTCACTAATTCTTAGAGTTCAACAATCTAACCTTGGTTTTTAGAAAAAAAAATATTATAAAAAATTTAACCATAGGTTTAAGAAATTATAACCTTAGGGTTAACTATTTTTTTAAAATCTAAAAACTAAGGTTATATTGTTGAACCATAAGAGTTAGTGAATCTTAACCACGGTTAATCGGGGAGCAATTGAACTCTCCCCGAATTCAATTGTGATTGTTGAACTCTAAGGATTAGTGAATCTTAACCACAGTTAATTGGACTTAAAAGGGACATGTGTTGACTTGAGGGTGAGATTGAACTCTTCCAATTGATTTTAATCACAATTGACTATGATCCCAACTCCTGAACTTTAAAAAAGTATCTTATATACTAAGTTGATTAATTATTTAATTTGACATAGTCATAGACAAGGGGCAATTGGTTCGTAAAAAAATATACTATTTATTTAATTATTTAATATGGCATAACCATGAGTTAAGGGGGCAACTATCCCTTGAAATTTTTAAAACAAAATATATCTTTTATATGATTTTATTTTATTATTTAACAGGACATAGCTATAAAGCAAGAGGCCGGTTATCTCGTAAACAAGGAGAAAAATATTAGTAAGATATGTACGAAATGTATGGATGAAATGCCCCAAAAATTAAGTCATTAAAAAAAAAATCGGGGGCTACGCCCCCAAACCCCTAGACATAGAATATTTCATACCCATCTAATAATTCGTCACAAAATCTATCGACAATTACTACAATTTTCAATCAACCACCGTGTGCCCCCACTACTAGAAAATCCTGGCTCCGCCCTTGCATGTGACCCACCATTAATTTAATATTACTTAGATTTTCCCACAAGGGATTTTTCATTGCATATTTAAATTGTGGCACCTATTAAAGCTGGGATATATTGTGGGAGCATCTGGTGCCGAACTTGATTTTAGGTATGCTAATAACATGCAATTATGTGTCCGCAATCGCATCCCATAGGAATATTGAGCACAACTTGGTAGTTTTCGCAGCAAATCTAAAATCCATTAAATGTATTTCCTGTCTCTTGCCTCAACAGGAAATACATTTTGTCTTTTTTTATCCTCAAAATATTACCCAAATGAATCTCTCTTTTTTCCCTTTCTTCCTCTCTTGCACTTAGCTATGAATATTGAACAGAAAAAAAAAGGCATATGTAAGTAAGGGAGGCGAATCCATATCCCATCCAAATTGGCAAAAAAGTAATAAACTTAAATAAGCATAACACTCATAGAGAAAGTTAGCCACTATCAACATAGCACTTCTAAGAAGAAATCCCAGCTTGCCCATTATTCAATTCAAATCCATATCCCATCCACCACAATATATATCATCAAGAAGTCCAAAAGGTAAGGTGAAATACCTTACAGAAATGTATGCATCCATCTGCATGCATGGGATTACTAACCAAGTGGATAAACTTCCAGTCAAACCCCTACCAGCTAAAAAACTTTCAAGGAAAAATCTTTACAATCTGTAGTATTTAGATAAACTTTCGGTCAAACCCTAGGCCCTACCAGCTAAAAAACTTTCAAGGAAAAACCTTTACAATCTGTAGTATTTAGTCTTGTATATTCAATGAATATAGCTAGGGAAGTCATGGAAAAGATGAGAGATCCTCACACTGACTGAAACACCTTACAAGATAATCTACCACCCTCTTAGGACCTCCATATGTCCCCAAGCCTCCCCAAGACAATCCAATTTCTCATTTAGCAATTCCACAATACTAGATGGGCCATATGAACTTCAATGCTGTCCATATTAATTAGTATGAGCCCGAGCCAGGTTGAAACCTTCTAGTAAGGCCTAGTTCAATAAGAAAGATATGATCCTAGTTAGAAGCATTAAGAAAAGCCACAAGTGGGTCTCCTGAAACATTGCAAATAATGCCTACAATGCCTATTTTGTCTACAATAATGCTAAGTTGAGCAAATATACCTATACTTAACGTAAGTGCAAATATATGCCTACAATGCCTATTCGACATTAGTTTCCTACGGCTTGTCTTGTTCTGAAGAAAGTTCAACATAACATAGTAAGCAGCAGTGAGGGTTGCTCGTTAAGAGCCATTTATAGATTTAAATAGGTTCTTTACTCACATTAGGCAACCCCGACATTCTCAAATATTTTGGTTTTTCTCTTATTCAGGAAAGGTGGGTTCCTAACTCTGAAGGCCATACGCTTCAAGAGGATATACAAATTCAAAGGACTTCCCCTCTTGGTATTTTTGAATGATCTCATGTGCTTTTTTGTTGAGTATTATATATTTTTATTTAATTTTTGATAAATAAGCAAAATATGGTCAATGAATTTGATTTGAATAAATAGATGACTGGGTGGGCCTAATAGTATTATGTGGATGGGTGGATTGGAATTGATGAAAAGATGGCCGCAGATTTTACGTTAAGTATAGGTCTACTTGACAGCGACCTTTGGCTTCCCAATTTAGGTATGAGAGGACATTGTCATAGTAGAAATATGTACCAACAGATTCAAATACTACTTTACAACTTAGACGAGATCTCTTACCGATCCAAAATAAATACATAGATGAGATCTCTTACCGCTCCCCATGTGCTCCCAGAGTATCCAGTTAAAGTAACCAAATCTTTAGAACAGTTTTCTTTTGCTTCCAAAAGGATTCTCACTTCAGATTGGACAAGACCATCCACATGATGCAACTGACAGAACAAAGTTAGGATCATGAATTAACCAAAAGAAAAAGGATGATTCATGAGACAATTTTCTTGCACTTCTATAATGGGATTAAGCAATATGGCTAAAACCCAAATTAAAATATCAATACTGATCAATCTTATGATACTGAATGGTGGTCCATTCATTACATCAACGCTAAGAAAAAGAAACATAAGGACCTAACTTCCAAGATCAGAGCAGTTAATTGGTTCAGAGTTAAACACACATTCTTTTTTTTATATGCAAGTTAACTCACATTCTTTCCTATCCCGATGGTAGGAAGATTAGCAATAACACCAAGATGACAAGCCAAACCAAAACCTGCACAAAAATTTCGGTTTAGAACATTCCTGATGGAAATGTAACTAGTGGGTTAGCAAAGTGATAAACTCACTAGAAATGCTAATTTAAACACAAAAGTCAAATCATTGATGCAGTCCATGCCTAGGATTAAAAACTCGGTTTTGGGGACCGTAACGGTCCCGGCCAAAACCAATCCGTACCACCGATAACTCACATTCAGCCGTTTTCTTTTTTGGACAAAAATCTAAAAAATCACAATAATTTTTTTTAATTACAATAGATGAGGAACAACATACTTCTAAAGCCAATATCAAGTTAAAAATGTAAAAATAATGAAATATAAGGTAGTAGATGGGTCGAAAGTAAACATTTACACTGCTAAGTGCTAAAGCCACATAGAATTACAGGTTGGCTCATCATCATAATCATCTCTATTTGATTGAATGTAAGGCTAGTGGTAGAGACTTTCATAGTGTTGGACTTGGGCATAGTCGTGTGAGAAAAAGCCGCTGAAAAATCTTGTGCAATGCCAGTATGCCCAGTATTATACTGTGTCTGGTCATGCAGGTATAGGGGAGCGTATCCATAACCATAAGCTCCATACTGATACTGGGAAGCGAACTACCCTTCCCTGTAGTCTAAAGGAGTCGAATATTCTTCCCTCTCTCCCCCTACTTGTATTAGGACTCTCTTGAATCTCAACTCCAATCCAATCGACATTTTGCCCGTGACCAGCATCTACATCATAAATAACTACTATGACACTTGCATTTGGACCTCTACCTTTATCACCAATACTAGTAGATGAGAGCTCATGCCCTTCTCCCATTGACTCTTCACCTTCCTCTTCCACGGCTGGTGCTGCTTTGCCTTTTCCTTTTCTGCTTCTACTTGTCCTTGTAGTCATAGTAGGTGGCTATTGTGCCTGTAGCGGTGGCCGCCACGGCCCTCAACTCTTCATTGCTTATATTTACATGTCCTTGAAGGAAAGATGATCGGTTAAAACAAGCTCTTCGACTTCATGCAATCATTGGCAAAAATATAATTCAAATTTTTTGGATCATAAAAATCATTGTCCTGCTCCTTGTTAGATGACGTGCACGCAATCTCATATTGTAGAGGACAAATACTAATTTGTCAAATTTCTAGGAAATTAGCCTATTTCGCTGCTTCGTGTGAATCAATGAGAATGTGCTTCAATTTCATTCACATCCAAATGAGGAGCAAGTTTGACTTAGGACCCTCATTGCAATTCTTCTAAGGTCTGGAACATCCTCACCATATGTACCCCACCACTCGTAATTTTAGGTCATAATCAATTAATCATTCATAATTTTATAACATAATATTATATGCTTATAAATTATACCTGGTTCAATTATCTTTCTTGTCAGTCGTGCCGTATCACTTCCAAAAGAATCTAGCTACTGCTTAAATAGCTTAAGCTAATAAAAATTTAATTTGAATTAGTATACAACTAACTAATTAATAAATCTATAAACTTAAATGCATAAAGAGACGAGCACTATAATTTATACATGACTCAAGTTTTTTACTTGCACTTCATTACTTGGCACAAGTCTTTTAATTATCTACTTTAAGCCCTTACACACCTTTGGATGTTTGGAAAAAGTGTTTGAATAATAACAAAAGAGATTCAAGTAGTATGTATATCAAACAGATAATAAATATAAACAGTTAATAAATTAAATAATAATTAATACCCGCAACATGGATATCCTAGTGAAGCTGCTTATCCCAACATCAAACAATGCCCAATATTGTTTATACGATCTTTGATTGCTAATTTTGCCTGGTCTATAGCATCATATATATAGCCTATCGTAGGCGCTCTACAATGTTCACAATCTCTTCTGCCTTTCCCTAAAATGTATTTTGTTCAGATAGGATGGTTTGTGTTATCTATTTAGGCAAAGCCCTCATCACGAGGGCTTACATCGTACAATACTCTCGAGGGCAATATAATTTGTGGTAAATCTAGTAATGTCCGGCCCATTGTAGATGTAAATCCAACCACCAATAATTGCCACCATCCAATTGTAGATGTAAATACAACCACTAATCTTCCTATCTTTATTAAATTGTCTCTATTGAAGGAAGATTACCCTATTCTCCAGAAATAATTCTAGACAATGTGTTGCGTAGGGATAGGAGTATAAATGTTTAAACTTCTTCATTAACTTCTTCTCAGTTGCCTTGTAAAAAGCTTCATTATGGGTGACTATTTGAATTATGCATTCTCGCCGATTTCTTCAACTACTTGATCCATTAATTTAAACAAAAACTTATAGTCCTTTATTTTCTTGGATCCACCGACTATAAAATATTGTACCCTATCAATTATAGACCATAAAGTTCACAATTGTTTTCCTAGTAAGGCCACTCTGTTAGCCTTTAGGTTTTTGACCTAAGTTAACATCCTTGATTTTGATGATAACACAATAATAGAATGACAATTGTGTTACTAATGTTCTATTGAGTTAAGTGTAATTCAGATTATGAAGAGCATTAGCACATCATCCAAGGCAAAAAGATGGAACTAGCAACCAAGCAAGAAAGATTCTCCATCAAACCATAAGAAAGCAATTGGATCAAGTTGAGCCTATTGAAGATCATATCAAAAGCCAAATTCCAAGTCGGATCATCATGAAGATTGAAGGATTATGAAGACCGCAAAGTTGAAGATCCAAGATCAAGAGGAATAAAGACTTTCTATGAAGGTTTAATGTTTTATATTTTAGTGAGAATGTTTAGGACTTTTTTAAGAAGTCTCCAAAGGTTATGTACCTTAGATAATATTGCACCTCCTTATAAGGACCATAGACATACCTTAGAATGACCCAAATCATGATCAAGGTTCTAAATGTCGATATCGCTCGACATGTCGGGCCGCGGAAAAAAAGATATATCGGAGATATATCGGAAGACATATCGTTTATCGGTGATTTTTGGAAAAATTGCAAAAAAATAAGATAAAACATGAAATTTTGTAGTGAAACTTTAGGAAATGTTAAAATAGATATTAATACATCTTTTAGAGTAAAAAAATTTTAAAAAACAACAATATATATAAGAGATGCACTGAGAAGAGAGTAAAGATGTGCGCTGATGAGTGATGATAATGTATGATTAATTCATGTTTCATTCATTTCTCAATAAAATGTGCTCTTACCTCTATGTTAATTGTAATATAGTCAATTTTACTTCATTTGAACAAATATGTGAGATTATTTGATTCTCTCTTTTTTAATGATTATCCATGTTAATTGTTTTAAACTTTTGAAAATCTTATGAATGCACATTAAATTTGACAAATAATTAAAATTTAATTTAGTATCTAAACATATTTTTATCTGCAATTGATGAGCTCCATGTTTTTACAGGGCTAAATCAATATGGGAAGAAGAGGAGATGATTATATTATCGGACACCTTGCATCAAGAGAAAAAGAAGAGGATTGTAATTTTAGTTTACTATAAAGTGAATGTATTATGCAAAAAGAAGTGGATGCAATTTTATTTAAATGTGCGGAACTCCTATTTGATGTAAATAAGCAGGATGTCCATTTTATTTTGATTTGGATGTAATTTTTTTGGTTAGATTGGGGCTCGAGACCCATGATTTGGATGTAATTTTATTTTTGATGTAAACAAGTAGGACCTTTAGGTCATTGAGTGTTGTTTAAGTGATTAAAAATTTAATATAATCAAGCAAGACCTCTATGCCAAAATACAATGTTTTTTTTTATCTATATTTTTTTATCAGTTTAGAAAATATAATTTTAGTTGTTTTAAAAATCATAGAAGATTTTTTTATTTGCATGATTTGTGAGAGGGAGGTAAAGAGAATTGTGAATAACATTAGATGTGAAAAGTATTTCCAATGGCTTTAACCTTAACGGTTAATAAATCTTAACCACAGTTAAAGGGAGTTAATTTGGGATATGTTAATTGTTTAACCCTTGTATTTTTTAATCTTTGGAGAAAATTTTATCATTCAACATTATATTTCTTAAAAAAATTTAATCATTCAACATTAAACAATAGTTTGAGAAATAAAAGGGAGTAATAAGGTGATACATTTATATTTTTTTCTTTTTTAAAAACCAAAGTTAGATGCTTTAACCTTAAAAGGTTAGTGAATCTTAACCACAGTTAAAGAGAGTTAAGAGGGTCACCCCTTAACTTTGGTTAAGAATATGGATAAAAAAATTGTTGAGCTTATTTGTAAATATATTAATATTAATTGTTTATTTGAAAATTATCAAAACATAAGGGCCTGATTTGTAAAATGCCAACAATTAAAGCCCTACAGTTCTCCCTTCTCACATTCGTGAACTTTGAACAGTAAACAAGAGATCCGAACAAAAAAAAAAAACCAGAAGGGAAGAAGAAAAAGAGAAGAAGAGGGGAGAGGGATTACTTAGCTTCACCTTCGAAGGCTCAAATGGTGATGGCGACTGCGGCAGCGGCAGCGGCAGCGGCAGCGGCAGCGGCAGCGGCAGAGGCGCTCCTCTCACAAGTCACAGCCTCACAATCACAGGTATGTAATTTCTTTTTTTCCATCTTCTTCCTTTTTCATTCTCTACTCTCAAATTTCTAAGCTTTTTCTCCCTCTTCTTCCCTTTTTTTTTTTTTTAAAAAAATCTATTTTGGATTTTCCATGTGAGCAGCAAAACCCACACTGTGTAGCCCTTGATTCAGCCTGTTTCGGTGAGATATCGGCGATATATCGCCGATATTGAAGATATATCGGCGATATCTCCCGACACAGTGTAAAATTTATTAAACAACCTATCTATACATCGGTGGTGACCGATATCGAAAAATATCGGCGATATATCGCCGATATTTTCGATATTTCAAACCTTGATCATGATAAAGTTAAGGTATAAGACCAAGCAATTCATTCCCATCATTTAGGTCAAGCCAAGATGAGATTTCAAAAGAAAAATAGAAATCTCACTGACGATATTGACCATAGAGCCACTGTTTTGTTTTCTGGCCAAATCTCGTCGACGAAATCATAATGCATGCCAATCTCGTCATAAGCTCAATCTCTTCTTCACTTTCCTCTTCACTTTCTTCTTTGTTGTAGCAGAATTTTAGAGCATGTCCCCTTTGTGGTGTAGGCCATAGTTACCAAGTATGGGTAGGGGTATAAGACACCAATGATCCGTTCGGGGAGTACGGGTGTTCTACGGCAAAAACACGGTAAAAGTACCGGGAAATTAAAAAAATAATTACTAATTATAAATAAATAGGATTTATGATACCAACTACTAACAATCATTTAAGATCATCATTCAACAAAGATTTTCAATTATATAATCCCCAACATAGTAAAATATTCACCAATCACTTTTCAAAAAAATTACAGTATAATCATCATTTTAAGTCCAAAATAGAATGCCTACCACTAACAAAAAAATTACAACCATGTACTATTCTTCAACATTAACAGTAGAATAGTCCGGAAGAGTTTCCCATGTAGGTAGAATCGGATTCTTCAACCGCTCAAAATAAGTCTCATCATCTTCACTATCTAGCTCTTCTTCTTCTCCACTAGAGGCTCTGTCCTCTATGGCTAAACCACTTTGCCTTTCACTATCTAACTCTGGGAAGGCCAAGATTTTTTCAAGATCAATTGAAGTCGAATCTTTTTCTTCCTTAATTGTTGCAGTCTTCGTAAAATGCAAATTCATTCGAACAAAGACCAAATCGTGCAATTTCTTTAGCTCTAACCTATTCTTCTTTTTGGTGTGAGCGGCATCAAATGCACTCCAATTTCTTTCGCATGCGGAAGCACTGCATGGTTGGCTTTGCAATTTTATAGCCAACTTCTGAAGGAGTGGAACAACATCAAAGCCCCACATCTCTCACCAAAATCCTAAGAAAAAATGTAAATATATAATAAATCAATTTTGTTAACTACACATTTAAAAAATTTATCAAATTTTAAAATATTGGAATTTTATTTATTGTACTTACTTGGATGTGATATCTGAAGGTTTATAATTGTCATTCGGGTAAAAATTGTATTGGACTTGCGTTGGTAAAGAAAGAGTTCTTTTGCAAAAGTACTTCTATCATTCTCATTGGATATCATCTTGTCCATCACCGTCTCTAGTCCAACTTTTACCTCCTTATCCATCTTTACAAGACCGACATAGTATAATTGAGGATTGAGAAAGGCGGCAAAAGCATGTAAAGGTGAATGTAAGTTCTTATTCCACCTATTATCAATGATAGTCCAAATAGGTAGGTACTAATCAATCACACCTTTAAAAAATGCCTTAATGGCTTCCTTGGCCCTATCCATTCCCTCAAAAAGGTATCCTATGGTGGAACCATCACCATCACCCATCCTTAACACTCTTATTAAAGGCTCAACTATCTGAATAATCTCATTCCCATGCTCCCAAAATTGAGTCCCCTGTATTGTGTTAGTAATCTCCCCTCCTTCCTCTGTCTTACTTTGAGGCAGGGCTCTCCATTCAACATAAGCAACTAACAACCTCAAAGCATTTTCTTGTTTCAAAACTGATTGCAAACAAAGAAACTCTGTTGCAAATCTAGTTGCACCCGGTTGTTTAAGCTCATTTCCACCACTATGCTTTCTCATCAAATCCAACACATGTTGGAACCTGTACATAAACTTTGTTATTGTTCTCGCACTCTCCAAGATTGGCTTCAAATTTGAGAGTTGATCGATATCCTCCAAGATGAGATCAAGACAATGAGCTGCACATGTTGTCTTCAAGATGTTCAAAAATCTCTCTTCAATAATGATACCGGCTGCCGTGTTAGTTAGAGGCATTGTCAGATATAAATTGTATTATATTCTCTATCCTGATTTCTTCAATTCCCGATGTAATAAAATCGGCAATATATCTTCCATCTTTCCTATGGTTCACTGTACATTCACTTTTCAGAAAAATTGTACCTTTAGGGCAAGCCACATGCAAATTAATTTATGTGGAGCCTCTTCCTCCCATCAGTCCAACAATCGGACATCACCGTGCACCCTAAAATCTTTCACCCTTCTTTTATCTCTTCAATGTACTCTTTTGTGCACTCTTTTATATTCTTCAACAAATTTGTCCTAGCTGTTTCATACCCAAGAAGAACATACCCAGGCCCACGATTAGCAATAAATGTGATGGCTTCTTTGAATGACGCCAACCTTAACCGATTGAATGACAAATTGTTGTCAATCATATATGTCACCATTTTAATGTCTGTTAACTCGTTCTCCTTCTTTACCATGGTAATAATCTTTGGTTGACCTGCAGTTTTGCTTGTGCCCCCACTCCCCATTCCAAAAATATTAGCATAGTCTACCACTCCTACAATATTACAAGTAGATGTGCTTGATGGCCCTTCTGTAAGTTTTTGCTTCTTCATTTCACATTCTCCCATTACCGTTTCAGCACTTGCAAAAACGGCCTCAGGTACATTAGGACAGCTTTACATTCCTATTTAGCATCTTAGCCAAATGGTACTTCGCCCTTGTAATTGTACCAGAAATAATATCCCCACAAAACTTGCATTTCATCTTTTTGTCAGAGATTTCAATCATATACTACCAAAATTTATCCCTCGATCTCATCACCTTTGTAAAAATCAACACCCTATCATGGTTCAAAATATCGATACGTATCGGCCGAAACGGGCCGATATGAACGGGTTTTTTGAGTGTCTGATACCCTGATACACTGGACAGAAAAAAATACACCGTATCGAGACCGTATCGTGCGTATCGGACTGATATAGCTCGATACGGTATTTCAACAATTAAAAAAAATATATTATGCAGAAAAAAGAAAAAAAAGGTAGTGTTAGCACAGAAGAAGAATCCATCAATCATCAAAAAAGGGAGAGATTCGCACACAAAGGCACACACCCTATAGTCTACAGAAGAGACTGAGAAGAAGAGAAAGGAAAAAAAAAAGATTTTTTAGGGTACATACTTGTGCCGTGGCTGCCCCCCACTGTAGAGGGCCATCATTTTCGTCTTCAAGACTTCAATCGAGGAGGAGGACTTCAATCGAGGAGGAGTGCCTTTGCCGTGTCGTCCTCGCCTTTTCCCTCTTTCGGCCAAGGTAAGAGTAAACCCTGGTTTTTCTTTTTATTGTTGAGATGAAGACTATCGAAGACTTTGTAACTTTGTAATAATGAGGATTGCTAACCTCACTCGGCCCAAGAATAATGAGGATTGCTAGCCTCATTCAGCCCAAGATTCATGAGGATTGCTAGCCTCACACAGCCCAAGATTCATGATCTATTTGGAGGAATGCTAGCCTCACTCAGCCACATAACCACATATTCTGATATTCATGACTTTATTGGAGGAGTGCTAGCCAATCACAACCCAATGGTTAAGAACTAACCTATATAGTTAAGAATATTTAACTCTAATTTTTTTTAAAACATAATTTTTTTTAAAAAAAAGCAAGGTTAGAAATGTGTCCATTTTAACTCCTATTAATTGTGGTTAAGATTCACTAACCCTTAGGGTTCAATAATCTAACCTTGGTTTCTAAAAATATATATATATATATATATATATATATATATATATATATATATTAAGCAATAACCCTATGGTTAAAAAATTTTAACTCTAAATTTAATTTTTCAAAAGTTTTTTAAGAAAATCACGTTTAGAGATGTGTACCTTTTAATTCCTATTAACTGTGGTTAAGATTCACTAACCCTTAGGGGGCGTTTAGAAAAACTAATATAAGTTAATACGTATTTTTTGTTAAAAAAATTCTCAGGGTTTAAATTTTTTAACTAGAGTTACCATGTGTCCCTTTTAACCACCTCTAATTGTGGTTAAGATTCACTAACCCTTAGGGTTCTACAATATAACCTTAGTTTTTGTAAAAAAATATTAATCCTAAGGGTTAACTTTTTAGCTAGAGTTAAATATTTTTATTTATTTTTCTAAAAACCAAGGTTATATTGTTGAACCCTTAAGAGTTAATCTTAATCGCAACAATTGACTATGATCCGATATCTCTATATTTTGTAAAAAATGAACAGAGATCCTGCTTGTTTACATAAAAAATAAAAATTTATATTTACATTATTACATCCGAATGCATCACTCTACTCAATTCTTGATCCCACAATGATAGAGTATGAGTCGGCACAAAGCTCAATGTGGTATTGAGCTTCTATTATGTATGTAATTTGATTTGTTAATACAAGTGTCTATGTATTTTCATACTTTTGATTTATGAATGCAAGTGAACTTCTATCACTTGGTTAAGTAACTATAGATTGTATTTTCATACATATTTATCAGCGCACACGCCTTTTTTAACTAATAATTTTTTTAATTCTCATATTTATGATTATAAATGTAGTTGGAGGCCTTCATTTAGTTTTTTTTTAGCTATATTTACGTTAAAAGAGGTTTTATGCACGGTATCCAAGTTTTTCCTTGCGTATCCAAGCTTTTTTTAGCGTATCATGAATTTTTCCATCGTATCCAACCGATACGATACCGATATGCCGATACGTATCCTATTTTGACTTACCGATACGGCGACCGATACCGATATTTTGAACCATGCACCCTATATATAAAAATGATTACATAAACTCAATAATATTTTTATAAAACTTAATACATATCATAGAGAACCTATGCAAATTGCAGACATGGTTGTAAATTAATTCAATGCAAAAATATTTCGTAATAGTAAAATGGTTGGCATAGTAAATTAGTAATAAGAAATTTGGTATCTGAATTTTGAAATAACATTCCCACATAAATTTTTGTAACAGTAAAAAGGTTGGCAAAGTAATCTAAAATAACCTCTTGATGTTCAATGTTTTTGCAAGTGGGCGGCAACCGACAAGGGAGGTCAGAGGTGTGATGCATGTGGTTCTGTTTGCAATTTGCAGCCTTGCAATGAATTTATACAACTCCCCCTGTTTTAAAAAAAATTCATTTAAGAAAAATTAAGACAAACTAAAGGTCATGTAACCAAATTGTGGGTAAAGTCAGAGTTTGAACTTCGAAATAGAATAAATTCAATAGTGGAAGTGTGGAACAGCCGAACAACTGTTGGAATAAATCCAACAGTAGAGCCGTGGGCTGTGGAGAGAGATAGATATAGGGAAAAGGGTTGGAGGCTTGGAGCCGTGGAGCCGTGGAGAGAGAGAGAGAGAGAGAGGAACAAGGGTTGAGCCGTAGAGGGAGAGAGAGATGAACAAGGTACCGTAGGATTTAGGAGCCGTGGACTATGGAGAGAAAAAAAAAAAAGGAACCCAACTGTTGGAAAAAATCCAACAATGGAGCCATGGACTGTGGATTGACTGTGGAGAGAGAGAGATGGAGAGAGGAAAAAGGGTTGGAGGCTTGGAGCGAGAGAGAGAGAGAGAGGAACAAGGGTTGAGCCGTAGAGGGAGAGAGAGATGAACAGGGTAACGTATGATTTAGTAGTCATGGACTGTGGAGAGAGAACAAAAAAGAAAAAAGAATGAACCTTAGTTGGATTGAGGCTGAGTTCTTCTTCTCTTTGTGTTTGGACTTTGGTGCCCTAGAAAGAGACAAACTAAATCTTTCTTGAAGGAAGGAAAGGGTTCTAAAACCCAATTTTGTGAAATTATACATAAGCCCTCCACATAACTTTATAAAATCACAAAATTACCCTCAAATTAAGTACACGCATATAACGCGGGTGTTATACGCATTTAGCACGGGTATAATATGGAAATATGCGTATTATACGGGATGCGGTAAAAACACGCCGTTTAATGCGGCATACCGCTCCAAACGTATAATACACGTTTTTGGCAACTATGGTGTAGGCTCTTCTTGATTCCTCATGATTGTCTTATGGGTCATTAAAGATCTGAGAAGCTCATCCATGGGTAGCTTTGTCAAGTCATTGGCTTCTTGGATGGCCGTGACCCCAGCCTATTCCTTTGATAGAGATCGGAGGATCTTCCTTATTTTTTCTACATTATGATAAATCTTACCAAGAGATTTCAATTCGTTAATAATGTTAGCTTTGTCAAGTCATTGGCTTTGTCAAGTCATGGGTAGCTTTGTCAAGTCATTGGCTTCTTCCGTTCTTCGTTAATAGACACCCTATTTTGCATGACCTGTGATTTCATGGGACCAAAAAGCCCATTGGCTCCGAGTATTAAAAGAGACTCAAGATGCGATCCAAACTCTGATGTATCCAAGGTGAAGTCAAAACCAAATCCCAATCCAACCTAGGGTGTGATCCGAACTCTGATGTATCCAAGGTGAAGTCAAAACCCAATCCAACCTAGGGCCCAAGAGAGGAAAGGGTTGAAAGATCTTCGATTTCTCTTTTATTTCAGTTTTTTTTTAATTTCAAAATAAGTTAGTTCTCAAATCGGTCGATACCCCGATAAACCAGACAACCTGGGGGGAATTCCTCACTTAGAGGATTGGGAAAGGACTCAATCTAGCCCTGCTGATTTAAGGAAAGGGGATTTATTGCTCTAGTAGAGAGAAATCACTTCCAATTCGGTTGAGGAGTTGTGAATTTCCAATCTAGAATTAAAAAGAAAAGCTAGTAGAGAGAAATCACCCCAATTCAGTCAAGGAGGGGTGAATTTCCAATCTCGAAATTAAAAAGAAAATCAAGTAGAGAGAAATCACCTTGAATTAGTCAAGAAGGGGTGAATTTCCAATCTCGAAATAAAAGAATAAAAAAAAGAAAGTAATCGTTAAACTAAATCAATGAAGAAAGATTAAAAAGGTAACCGTCATTCGACGGATGAGTAGGGGTGCCTAACACCTTCCTCTACTCATAAAAAGAACCCCTGAACCCGATCTCGGTTCTTGAACCAAGAGTTTTATTTTGGATGACCAATCACACTCGTATACCTTGAATCAGTCGAGAAGGGGTGAATTTCCAATCTCGAAATAACATAAAAGAGAGAAAATAATCGTTAAACTAAATCATGGAGAAAGATTAAAAAGGTAACCGTACCCCTGAACTCGATCTCGGTTCTTGAACCGAGGGTTTTATTTTGGGTGACCAATCACTATCGTATATCTTGATTGGTGGGAACTCTGAGATCTCGGCTTCTTAATAGTGCGAAAGCATTAATGTCCATCAACCCGAGCCGGTTATCACACAAGTCCCTTCATAGGTAATTTGGAGTTTATCCCAAATTTCATTTGTGGAATCGCAAGCTGAAATTCTATTAAACTCTTGTGAGCTTAATGAACAATATAGATAGTTTATTGCTTTGGCATTAAGTTGCACAAGCCTTGTATTGGCTTCCAACCACTCATCCTCATCTTTAAGAATTTGAGTTCCATTGACATTTTTAGTGGGGATGTGGGGACCATTTATAATCAAGAGTTTGAATGAAATACATCATTCTCACTTTCCAATAGAGTTTTCACCATTGGAACAATGGTGGTCTAAGGGTAGATTGGCCTTCTCCTTTGGTAGATTCATTAATAATATATGTCATTTTATCTTTATTCTAAAATTGTTAAATCTTCTATAAAGAACAAAGACTTTGATATCACTTGTTGCCCAAGAATTGGACCCTAGAGCCGAGGGGGGGTGAATAAGGTTAGAGAATGGTTAGAGAGATGCAAAAACAATGACACATGATGTTGTTCACGAGGTTCAGCAACCCACCTACGTCCCCGCCTCAAGCTAAACCCTCTAGAGGATTCACCACGATTTATTCCCAATCACCAATCTTCTTCCAGGTAAAGATCAAACCTTGCTAGAAAACAATCTTCCCTATACTTAGTTCACTTTCCGGGTAATGACCAAACCTTTACAAAGCTTCCAGCTTCACGGACAAGAGTCCCACAGACTTCTTGAATTTACAACCTCTTTGACAAGAGTAGTTTTTGCACTCAGATAAATGCTCCTTACATGAACTGATAAATGCTTGAACACTCACTAAAAATCTCCCAAAGATTTGGAGTCGAAAAGCTCAAATTCATGGATTTTGGATTCTTGGTTAAGCTCTATAGATTTGAAAATCTAAGCTTGGAGTGAAAGGATTGAATGATTGGAAGTATTGGAGTTGGTAATATCAGTCATAAATCATTCCTTTTTATAGCCTAAGAGATTTTATGGCTGTTGGGGAAGCATCCAAAACAAAACTAGCCATTTAAAACTAGCCGTTACAGAATATTTTGGTTCCCGCATAATTTCGTCGACGAGATTGGATATGCATTATGATTTCGTCGACGAGATTTGGCCAGAAAACAAAACAGTGGCTCTGCGGCCAATTTTGTTAACGAGACTTATGGACTTCCACAATTTCGTCGACGAGATTTTTGTTTTACTTTTGAAATCTCATCTTGGCTTGACCTAATTGATTTAATAGCTTGGTCTTATTCCTTAACTTTATCATGATTTTGGTCATTCCAAGGTATGTCTAAGGTCCTTATAAGGATGTGCAATATTATCTAAGGTACCTAAGGTCAATCTATGGTTTTGAGCAATTCAACCAATTAACCTTAGGGGCTTTTTACAAAAGTCCTAAACATTCTCACTAAAATATAAAACATTAAACCTTCCTAGAGAGTTTTAATTCCTCTTGATCTTGGATCTTCAATTTGGCTTTGTCTTCATGATCCTTCAATCTTCATGATGATCCGACTTGGACTTTGGCTTTTGATATGATCTTCAATATGCTCAACTTGATCCAATTGCTTTCTTTTATGGCTTGATGAAGAATCTTTCTTGCTTAGTTGTTATTTCCATCTTTTTGCCTTGGATGATGTGCTAATGTTCTTCATAAGCTGAATTACACTTAACTCAATAGAACATTAGTAGCACAATTGTCATTTTATTATTGTGTTATCATCAAAATTAAGGATGTTACCTTAGGTCAATAGCCTAAAGGCTATAACAATCTCCCCCTTTTTGATGATGACATAATAATAGAATGAAATTGGTCAAGCTCCTCCTCAATATATGATTAAAATATAATATTTGAGGTAAGATCGCCCCTAAACATATGCATCAATTAAATTTAAGAATTTCATTTATTTGCATAAAGTTTAGATCATCCATTTATTACAATGATACCATTAATTTTGTCAATTAGGCTCAAGATACTACATATGATTCCAATAGGAGATTAAGTAAGATTTTAATCATTTAATTACATATTTCTCCCCCATGGCAACATCAAAAAGATAAAGCAATCTAAGCATGATGCCAAACAAAGCAAAATATATCATAGCAAATGGTTATGATCAATTTCGTCGCCGAAATGGGCTTGGCCCAGAGAATTCGTCGCTGAAATAGAGACAGGAAGCACACAGGAATTTTCAATAATAAATTTGTCGCCGAAATTTTACGGTGACTACAATTTCGTCGCCGAAATTGAGATAGGAAACATTCTGTTTCTTGTTCTCAATACAACGTGTCGCCGAAATCAAAATGTTTCTTGTTCTCAATACAATGTGTCGCTGAAATCAAAAAGCTACCTTGATTTCGTCGCCGAAATCAGTGTAAGCGCTGAGAAAAATATATTTTTCAAAACTTAATCCAATTGTATTCAATTTATTAATTAATTTAGCTATCAAACTCTTCATTCAAGCATCCAAAACATTCAAGTATAATCATCAAACAATTTTCATTCATTTTCATACAAGACACAAGGATGATCAAATAGTGAACAAGAATGTTCTAATTTCTGAGCTTGTTAGGTAGTTGCTTTATAATAACCCGTGTGGATACCAAAGACTTACGGCACCACTCAGTTGAACATTTGTGCAGTGATACTATATTTTATCAAAGCATTTCACATACAACACATCAAAGCATCTCATACATATCATTATATATATATTTCAAACATTTCATCATTGGCTCATAATACCAATATCAAAACATATACATATTATCATTCATTTCATCAAAGGTATTAAGCACCATGCAAATAATCAAGCAATCAAAGTTCATTCAGGGAACACTCTTTGGTACCCAAACCAATTTGGGTCCTATTGGGTTAGCCTTGGGAAGACTTGATCCTTTAAGCACCCAAACTTGCCTAATCCTCTTATTACCAACAAAAGTATAAATATTCTTTAAAGTGCAAGAGGTAAAGAAATTTTGATAGTTCTTTTGTTTATCTTTTAAGTTATAGTCTAATCCGGCTCTACCAAATACACAACTTTGTTGACCTAGTATCTAAAGTCTTTTTGCCATTAGTGAATTTAGTGATAATTTTTTTATAAGTCTTCAACTTTAGCATTCAATTTATCACATTCATTACATTCAATGGTTTGGATTTGAGGCCTAGAACTTAATTTTTCTTTTTCCTTTTTCAAAAATTCATTTTGATTTAAAAGAGAAGAATTTTCCTTTTTAAGCATTTTATTCTTGGAAGCCATTTTTGGTGGATTTAAGGCCTAAAAATCAATTTTTCTTTTTTCTTCTTCAAAACATCATTTTGATTTAAAAAAGAAGATTTTTCCTTTTTAAGCATTTTATTCTTGGAAGTCATTTTTCTATATTCATCATAGAGTTCATCAAATGCTTCCCTAAAATTCTTCTTTGTTGTAGGAGGAATTTAGAGCATGTCCCCTTTGTGATGTAGACTCTTATTCTTGATTCCTCATAATTGTCTCATGGGTCATTAAAGATCCGAGAAGCTTATCCATGGATAGCTGCTTTGTCAAGTCCTTAGCTTCTTGGATGGTCGTGACCTTGGGAGCCCATTCCTTTGATAGAGATCGGAGGATCTTCCTTACATTTTCTGCATTATTATAAATCTTACTAAGAGATTTCAATTCGTTAATAATGTTAGTGAATCTCAAGAACATAATTGAAATAGGTTCATTTTCTGCCATTTTAAACAATTCATATTTATGGACTAATATATTAATTTTCTCTTCCTTTACTTGATTAGTCCCTTCATAGGTAATTTGGAGTTTATCCCCAATTTCCTTTGCGGAATCGCAAGCCGAAATTCTATTAAACTCTTGTGAGCTTAATGCACCATATAGATAGCTTATTGTTTTAGCATTAAGTTACACAAGCCTTATATTGGCTTTTGACCACTCATCCTTATCTTTAGGAATTTGAGTTCCATTGACATTTTTAGTGGGGATGTGGGGACCATTTACAGTAACTTGCTAACATTTATAATCAAGAGCTTGGATGAAATACATCATTCTCACTTTCTAATAGTTATAGTTTTCACCATTGAACAATGGTGGTCTAAGGATAGATTGGCTTTCTCCTATGGTAGATTCATTAATATATATCATTTTATCTTTACGCTAAGATTGTTAAATATTCTATAAAGAACAGAGACCTAGGCACTGATACCACTTGTTGCCCAAGGACTTGACCCTAGAGGGGGGAGGGGTGAATAGGGTCCAATTCCTGGGCAACACACTCAATCCATCACACATTAGAGTACATATTCATCCTAAGACCGTTTCAAACTTCCGAATATAAGTCTTCAACTCATCAACTACCTTATCCAGTTACCTCCCATCAATTTAATAAGGACTAGGCCCTTTAACCCCTAGGCCTGCCATTGCTATAACATCAATCATGGTTTGAAAGTAAGAGGAGGTGGCGCATTAGGAGGAATGCGACTCGAATGGAAAAGTTGAGCTATTGCCCCTTACCTACGTTTGCCCTTAATTCTCCCCCCCTCCTTATTGAAAGAGGAACTTCATACTCGGCTACGTGGTAGTATCAGTATGCATCAAATAAGGGTCAATAGTATAAGTACATCCAACAGTAAGGCCTCAGCCACTCCTCCCCCTAACCCCCCCCCCCCCCCCCCCCCCCCCCCCCCCCCCCCCCCCCCCCCCTTTCTCCCCACAAACTCTCACTAGATACCCGTGAGCTACTAGATCGCGAGATATGTGATGGATGTGGACCTGATGCTGATGGTGGTGATGATGATGACCCTCCAAACTCAAAATGTCTCCCAATAGAAACAGCGAACCGTTGAGCAACCCTCTTCATCTAAGCATAAGGTATCTATCCATATTGGCCCATAAACCTACCTTTAAAGTAGCAGCATCATCCTTCTCCAAATCCACATCTTCTTTATCTGATATTCTCTCCATATTAGTTATTCTATCAGAAAATTTTCTTTTCTAAGATTTTGCCTCTTGAGCACCCTTCAAATGATCTCTCATCATCATTCCAACTTCTTTTGGAACCCCAATACATCTTGCAACATCACCTGCTTTTGAGCCAGATGCTTTTTGAATCTTATAATTCCCTCAAAGATAACTTTGGAGCAATAATTACACTTAATCTTATATTTATTCCTTATTTTCTGCCCAAACTCCCCAATCAATGTTTGTTTCTTTTCTCGGCATGATGTCGAATTTACAAACCATGGGACTTCAAGTCTTCAATCAAGTAATCTAATTTGCAAGAATCAGGCAAATTCTAATGTTGACAATATAATTTAACAGATAACAATAATATAAGTTAACACCATTGTAAATTCTAGTTGTATTTTAAATATAATATTATAATTTATAAATCATTACATTGTATATATAAATTAAAAATAAAAGACAATAAAATTATCAAAACAACAATAAACAATATTCTAAATTTCTAATAGTTAGTATAATAGTTAAATTGTTTAACAACATTTTATAGTACAAAAAGTTATTTAGACAATAATATAATTACATAAAAAGTATTTTTTATTTAAAAAAATATGCAATATTACTTAAAACAACAAAAAATATATATGAAGAAGATCACCCAGTAAAATAAATAGAAAGTGTTATTTAGTTTTAAAAAGTAGAGAAAATAATAATAAAAAATGAATCCCTAATAGCCTAAATCAACTAATCAAGTATTAAGTAACCTCAAATCAAGTGAAATCCATGAATTTGGTTTGTAATAAACATGATTTGCATAAAAACTTGATAAAACTTACCCGATCTGGCTCTCAAATTGAGTTTTCCCCGAAAAGAACTTAGCATCAATAATTTTCAAATCAATGATTCTTGAGAAAACTTACCCGATCTAGCTCTCAAATTGAGTTTTCCCCGAAAAGAACTTGGCATCAATTTTTTTCAAATCGATGATATAAACCCTAAATCAAGTTTTTAATCAACAAAAATTAAAGGATTTTAGGTTTTAGGAGTTATAATGGGTAACGAAGAAGAGAGGAAGGAAAGTGGATTTTTTGTGGTGTGTTTAGGGGTTTACGGAACCCCTTTTAACATAAAAACACCGGGTGAGGATTCATTCGATACGCAACAGTATCATTTAATTAGTTGATTTATATACCGTCTATGCTCACACTTGTCAAGTGTCATCTATAATATCATTTAAATTACCAAATTTCAAATCCACTTCTAAGAGTACGGTACCCTCCTAAATTCCTAATTAGGGGGTGTCAATGGACAGAACTGTTTAGATTAAATAGTTGTGTCGAGTTGCATGGTTTAAAAACTCACCAAAACCGATAAGATCGCCTAATATGTATCAATTTCAGTTGCACCCGAGACCCAAAACAGCACCTTTACCCTTTTTTTCCAAATAAAATAACTCGACCAAAATCGTTACGTATCATCTGAGTCCTATGATATGTAAAGAGTTCGACCGTAGGATTCGCCTGACGTTTTTACGTTAAAAGGGGTTATGTAAACTCCTAAACACACTACAAAATCCCTCTTTCCTTCTTCTCTTCTCCTCTCTAGCCATTCTAACCCCTATTATCTAAAATCCTGTTGATTTTGATGGATTAAAAACTTGATTTGGGGTTTGAATCAGCGATTTACAGAAATCTACACCAAGTTCTTCATTTCGGGGAAAACTCAATATCAGAGCTAAATCAAGTAAGTTTTCTCAAATTTTTTATGCAAATAATTTTATTACAACCCAAACTTACTAAATGCATGTGAGTTTCATGCAAATCATGGTTATTTAGGGTTTCATTTTTTTATATTTTCTCTTTAAAAATAAATAACACTATTTATTTAATTGAGTGATCTTCTTATATATTTTTCATTTTTTAAAGATTGATAGTTGATATTGTTATTTTTAGTAGTATTGCATATTTTTTTCAAATAAAAACTTCTTTTTATGTAATTTTATTGTAGGGCTTCATTTTTTTATATTTTCTCTACTTTTTAAAACTAAATAAACACTTTCTATTTATTTTATTGAGTAATCTTCCTTCATATATATTTTTTTAAAAGATATCAATGTATCATGGTATTGTTATTTTTAGTAGTATTGCATATTTTTTTCAAATAAAAAATTATTTTTATGTAATTTTATTGTTGTTTGAATAATTATTTATACTATAAAATGTTATTAAAACTATTAGAAATTTAGAATATTATTTTATTGTTGTTTTGAAATTTATTGTTTTTTATTTTAAATTAATAATATATACAATGTAATGATTTATAATATTATATTATATTTAAAATACAACTAGAATTCCACATTGGTGTATTGTTTATTTGTTAAATAATATTGTTGACCTTGTTATTTGTCTTACTTTTGCAAATTAGATTACTTGATTGAAGACTTGAAGTCACATAGTTTGTGAATTTCGACATCAAGCCGAGAAAAGAAAAAAAAATTGGTTGGGAGGAGTTCGAGTAGAAAATAGGGGATATACATAAGATTAAGTGTAATAATTGCTCCAAAGTTATTTCTAGAGAGATTACAAGATTCAAGAAGCATCTGTCTCACAAAGTAGGTGATGTTGCAGGGTGTACTACGGTTCCCAAAGAAGTCCGAATAATGATGAGAGATCATTTGAGGGGTGCTCAAGAGGCTAAGGCTTAAAAAAGAAAATTTTGAGAGAGAATAGCCAATAGAGAGACAATATCTCAAATGAAGATGCCCAACGATTCGCTGGTTCTATTAGGAGAAGACATTTTGAGTCTAGAGGGTCATCATCACAACCACCATTAGGTCCATCACATATCCCTCGGTCTAGTAGCTCACATGTACCAGGTGAGAGTTCGCATGGGGTTAGAGGCCGTAGAAATACTATTCACCCTTACTTGATGCGACCTGATACTGCCACGTAGCCTAGTGTGAAGTCCACTTTCGATAAGGGGATAAGGGCATAAGTGGGTACGACAATAGCTCGATTTGTCCATTGGAGTTGCATTCCTTCTAATGTGGCAACCTCCCCTTACTTTTAGGCCATGATTGATGCTATAGCAACGACAAGCCCAAGGGTTAAATGGCCTAGTCCCTACGAGATTGGTGGGAGATATTTAGATGAGGAAGTTGATGACTTAAAGGGTTATATTCAGAAGTTTGAACGTCATGGGAAGAATATGGGTGCACACTGATGTGTGATGAGGAAGTTGGAGATATTTGGATGAGGAAGTTGATGACTTGAAGGGATAAATTTAAGAAGTTTGAACGGTCTTGGGAGGAATAGGGTGCACTCGGAGGTGTGATGGATGGAGTGGCCCTACTAGGAAATCCAATGTTACTGGGAAAATAAAGGACCATAAGTTCTTATTCAAATAGTCATCGATAATGAAGCTTCTTATAAAGAAGCTGGGAATAAGTTAATAAAGAAGCAAAATCTATATCGGTCTCCTTGCGCAGCACATTGCCTACTTATTTCTGGAGGATATAGGTAAGCTTCCTTCAATAGAGACAATTGTTAATAAAACTAGGAAGATTAGTGGTTGTATCTACAACAGCAGCTGGATGATGACAATTATGAGGGAGTTTACTTGTGGCAAAGAAATTGTTAAGACCCTGGCCCATTATCAGATTTACCACAAATTTTTTTTTTTGATCGGTAAACCAGAATTCTATTATAAATCAAAAAGGCAAAGAAACAGGTACAAAACATATGCTCAACAGAGATTACAAGCATGTAATCTCAAGAGCAACAAAATGAAAATAAGTCTTGAATCTTAGCCATAGGCCTCCACCCAAAAAGGAACTCAACCCATCACTTCCCGAAGCTCCTCCCCATAAAACCTAAGTCTTGAATCCTAGCCATAGGCCTCCACCCAAAAAGGAACTCAACCCATCACTTCCTAGGCCTCCACCCAAAAAGGAACTCAACCCATCACTTCCTAAAGCTCCTCCCCATCAAACCTAAGACCCACCCATTCCAGGGCAACCAACCGAATGCGAGCACATATCTGAGAATGGGATGTCGATATTCCTTCAAAAACTCTGAGATTTCTTTCTTTCCATATCATCTAGGAAATGGCCCCCGAGAACACTGCCCAAAGAGCCTCCCTAGCCCTACCCACACTTCCCCTAGGCCAACAAGATAAGAAGTCAGTAAAGGAGGAGGGAAAGACCCAGTCCACTCCCATGCGGGAGAGGAAAAATCCCTAGATATCAAACACCATAGGACAGTGAAGGAGTAAATGATCCACTGTCTCTTCCTCTTGGAGGCACATAAAACACCGATTGGCCAACCTCCACCTCTACGTTGTAAATTATCACATGTGAGGATCTTATTCAAAGCCGCACTTCATAGGAAAAAACGAGACCTTAGAGGGAGTACTTGAATTCTACACTACTTGATGAGGGAACGAACCCCTGTTAACTGGAACCCAATGATAGTAGGAGTGATCTTACTGAGAAACGACCGTTGTTGCTGCCAGACCAAACCTTGCAATCCCTGATGTCAACACGTGGGGAAGATGAATTTAAGCGAGCCAGCAACCGCGAAGCTTCATCAATTTCCCAATCATTTAAATCTTTTCTCAGCAACAGGCCCCACACCACTCCCTCTCCCCTCCTCTCAAAGTAGTCTCCTACCACCGCCTCCTTATCTCTAGCGAGTATAAATAATAGACTAAAATCTTCCTATAGCCGAGAATCTCCACACCAAACATCTTTTTGATGAGGGAACGAACCCTGTTAACCGGACCCAATGATAGTAGGAGTGATCTTACTGAGAAACAACCGTTGTTGCTGCCAGACCAAACCCTGCATCCCTGATGTCAACACGTGGGGACGATGAACTTAAGCCAGCCAGCAACCGCGAAGCTTCATCAATTTCCCAATCATTTAAATCTTTTCTCAGCAACGGGCCCCACACCACTCCCTCTCCCCTCCTCTCAAAGTAGTCTCATACCACCACCTCCTTATCTCTAGCGAGCATAAATAACAGACTAAAATCTTCTTGTAGCCGAGAATCTCCACACCAAACATCTTTCCAGAATCTCACTTCGGACCCTTGCCCAACCTGAAACCTGAACTGAGGAACCACCAAGCTGGCCATCGCCATAATCCCCTTCTAGAGCCCCAGACCATGAGAAGACTTTACCTGATTCGGGACCCAATACAAAGAAGCCCAATATTTAGCTACTATCACGATTCACCGTACCCCCCACAAACCAGTGTAGTCAAGGCGCCTAGGCGATTAGCCCCGGCTAGGCGAGGCGTTGCCTAGGCGACGCCTAGGCGTGGCCTAGGCGATAAATTTAATATATATATATCACGTATATATATAACATACAAAAGACCAAAACTCTACACCCACATTCCACAAAAACATAAAATAAAAAGTCTATTACAATCATTCATCACATAACCAAAGACATGTTAACATAGTGGAGTATTAAACATTTCAAAATCTAGGCAAAATACCCAAATTCGTGTCATTGTCCATGTATAATATTAGGCAGAGCTCCCTATGATTGCCCGGGGGGGTGGCAGGGGGGGCAGCGCCTAGGCGATGCAAGCCTAAAACAATATTTTTAGTGAAAAAAAATGATATTTTTAGTGAAAAAAATGATTTAGAATCTTATTACTACTTCATTACATGTTTTTATATTTTTTATTTATTTATTGGGAAATTTTGGATTTTTTTAATGCAAAAAAAAAAAAATTAACTAGAGGGGCGCCTAGGCGACGCAGACCCAAAATCGCCTAGGCGACGCCTTGACTACACTGCCACAAACTATTTCTCTCTGCCCTAAATCGCCAAATCCATTTTTTCTTAACAAAGCTCTGTTTACTAGAACCAGAGACTTGAGATTTAACCCCCCCTTTCCTTCGAACAACAAATTTTATTCCAAGCCACCAGATGATATTTAAAAGAGTCAACCTTCTTGTTCCATAGAAATTTCCTTTACAAACGCTCCAGCGAAGCAACAACAGATTTAGGCATTGTTAGCATGGACATGTAGTACGACGGAAGACTACTCAATGTGCTCTGGATGAGAGTTAATTTGCCTCCTTTTGATAAATAGTGCGACTTCCAACCTGCTAACCGATCCGCACACCTTTCTAGAACTGGAGCCCAATCCCCTTTAGCCTTGTAACTTCCTCCTAACGGTATACCTAGGTACATAGTCAGAAGAGCTCCCACCCTACAACCGAAGCAATTGGGTAACTAGTCCATGTTTAAGACCTCTCCAACTTTTATAATTTCTGACTTGCCCAAGTTAACTTGAAGGCCGGACACTGCTTCGAAACAACGAAGGAGACACCTAAGGTACAATAAATTACTCGGAACCGCGTTACAGAATATAAGGGTGTCATCTGCAAACTGAAGATGCGAGATACACAACTGAACTGCCCAATCGAAAAGCCCTCGAACACCGCCCCTTCTGTTTTAGATACCATCCTACTCAGAGCTTCCGAAACAATCACAAATAGGAACGGAGAGAGCGGATCGCCCTCCCTCAAACCCTGAGATCTGGGGAAATAACCTACCGAACTCCCATTGAGAAGAATGGAAAAAGAGACGGAAGATATACACATCTTCACCCACGCCCTCCACTTGAGACCAAACCCCATTCTGCCTATGACAGTCTAAAAATCCCTAGTTAACATGATCATAGGCTTTCTTCATATCTACTTTGCATAGAATAATGGGGGATCTAGATCTGATGCGGGTATCAATACATCCATTGGCAATCAGAATTCCATCTAAAATCTGTCTTCCCCCTACATATGCTCCTTGATTAGGAGAGATAATGGAATTCATTACTCTCTGAAGACGAGTCACCAAAACTTTGGAAAGAATCTTGTGCACGCTACTCACAAGACTGATCGGGCAAAAGTCAGCAAGATCCACCGCTCCCTCCTTTAGAATCAACACCACAAATGTACTATTGATCACTTTATCAAAGCGCCCTATAGAATAAAGCTCCTTCATCACCTCTAAAAAGTCCCTCCCCACAATCTCTCAACAAGATCTATAAAACTCAATGGTGAAGCCATCCGGTTTAGGGGCCTTATCCCCGGTCATATACGAATAACACCTCCTCCTCCTCAAATGGTCCCTCCAAGGAAGAGCTTTGATCTTGAGACAACCTCTCAAAAGAAAGACCATCGAGCCTCGGGCCTCCAAATTTCCTTCTCTTTATATAGGTCTTTGTAAAACGATACAATGTGGTCAGCTATCTCACTATTCTCCTCCTTCCAAACTCGTTTGCCCTTAACTTTGAGATAAAGTTTCGCTCAGTGTAGTCAAGGCGTCGCCTAGGCGATTTTGGGCCTGCGTCGCCTAGGCGCCCCTCTAGGCGGGCGATCCTAGTTTAAATTTTTTTTCTTTTCTTTTTTTGCTTTAAAAAAATCCAAAATTTCCCAATAAATAAATAAAAAATATAAAAACATGTAATGAAGTAGTAATAAGATTCTAAATCGTTTTTTTCACTAAAAATATCAACTTTTTTCACTAAAAATATCGTTTTCGACGCAATCTTGGCCTAATAGGCCCAGATTGCGGACGCACTTCGTGCGTCGCAAGGGGGCACTGCCCCCCTGCCACCCCACGGGCAATCGTAAGGGGCTTTGCCTAATATTATACATGGACAATGATACGAATTTGGGTATTTTGCCTAGATTTGAAATGTTTAATACTCCACTATGTTAACATGTCTTTCGTTATGTGATGAATGATTGTAATAGACTTTTTATTTTATGTTTTTGTGGAATGTGGGTGTGGAGTTTTGGTCTTTTGGATGTTATATATATACGTGATATATATATAATTATATATATATTTATATTAAATTTATCGCCTAGGCAACGCCTCGCCAAGCCGGGGCTAATCGCCTAGGCATCGCCTAGACACCTTGACTACACTAGTTTCGCTTCCTATGAAAATTGGCAGTACGATGAAAAAACTTGGTGTTCCAGTCTCCCTCTTCAAGTCACCTCATTCACGCCTTTTGTTTCCAATTGATCTCCTCTAGATTGAGCACCGCCATGTACTCCAACTTCTTCGCCTCATAGTCTCGGGATCCGATGTCTGTTAGGTCCCAAGTGCGGGCCCTCCCAAACTGCAATCTCCCTGAGAATCCCCTCCAACCTCACCTGAATATTCCCAAAAACCTCCTTGTTCCACACCTTCAGAGCCTTCAACTTTTGACTATAAAGCGCGAACTTGCTGACCCCCCCGTCCCCCTCTCTACTCCAAACCTCTACCACTACATCTTGGAATCGCTCATCCTTGAGCCACATATTCTCAAATCGAAATGGGGAAAGACCACCTTTGAAACATCCGAACTCTAACACAATAGGCACATGATCCGAAATGGGTGGGAAGAGAAGATTTAGCAACAAACGAAAAGTGGCTTTCCCAGCCCAGGCTTACTAGGAATTTGTCCAGACGACTAGCTCTCCCACTTGTTGTTGACTGATACCACGTGAACTGGGCTCCCTTAGACGGATAGTCTATTAGCTCATGCCGACTCCTCAAACCTCTTCATTTTGGTCGTACACACAACCCCCTTTTTTTCTGAAATTAATCTAAAACAGTTGAAATCCCCCCCCCCCCCCCAAGCACCAAGGACCTCCCCATCATCGCACACTAACATCATCCAACTCATTCCACAACTACCGATCACTTGGCCCACCAATGCAAAGTCCTCCCTTACTAATCTACAAAGAATGGTAATCGAGAAAGCTCCCTGTTCAGATTCCAGCACCTCTACCTTAGCTTTATCCCACATAAGCAATATCCCCCCAGACACGCCAAAAGATGGAATATTAATAGACAAAACTAACATCGAGAAACACTGCGATCCTTATTTGGCCTGGAGCTGTAAGATCCCTCCCCATCATCGCACACTAACATCATCCAACTCATTCCACAACTGCCGATCACCTGACCCACCAATGCAAAGTCCTCCCTTACTAATCTACAAAGAATTGAAATCGAGAAAGCTCCCTGTTCGGATTCCAGCACCTCTACCTCAGCTTTATCCCACATAAGCAATATCCCCCCAGACGCGCCAAAAGATGGAATATTAATAGACAAAACTAACATCGAGAAACACTGCGATCCTTATTTGGCCTGGGGCTGTAAGATCCCTCCCCCCCCCCCCCCCCCCTAAGCTGCTGGACCATCGTAATTGATACCGCTCTCCAACCGCCTCTTCTCCATCACAGAACGCCCTCTCCGTCTTGCTGACTTAGCTATAACTGAATTCATACTTCCTTGGGTCTCACTCTGCTCAATCTTCTGGAACAGATCTCTTGCCTCACCCTCATGCCCCTCAATAGAGAGCCCCAAGAGCCTGCTCACTCCCTTCATATGTCGGACCACCCAGTCAGATACCTCCTCCTAGCTCAACTGTTGATCCCGAACAAGGCTCCCACACCCAAGTTCCATGGCTGATCCTGGTAACTGATCTGGCAACACTGACACTGTCTCCTAATCATCTCAGCAAGATCACCTGTACTAAGTTGAGCACTAAGTTGCATTATTGGACCCTCTCCCTCATTGGGGAATGAAAGCCTTTTTTCCTACAGATGGGAGCAAAGAATATTTTTCCACAACAGGAAATTGCATTACACTCACGCTACTTATCATAACCCCACTTTGAGCCTGGTTATGATGAGTGCAGTGAGAGGAAGGTTTATCATAACCCCTACATGCCAAGGTATGGTTTGCTTCCCTAATATCAGAATGAAGCTTATGGTTAAGGACACCCTCCCCCCCATACCAGCATAATTAGCCAAAGGAATTTTTCAGTGGCTTATTCCCACACAGCTATGCCCAAGTCCAACACTATGAAAGTCTCTACCACCAACCTTACATTCAGCCAAATAGAAATGATGATGATGATGATGAGTCTCTCCCGTAATTCTATGTGGTTTTAGCACTTAGCAGTGTATGTTTCTACTTTCGACCCATCTAGTCTAGTGCATTTTTCTATCTATTGTGATTTTTTAGATTTTTTCAAAAAGAAAAGAAAAAAAAACGATCAAAGCCGATACGTTTCGCCACCGAGATGGTTTTCGAAACCGCTTTTTTAGGCAAGGAGGCCCAACCTGATTATATAATATTATTTTAATCAAAATCCCCTATTTTACTTTTTGACAAAATAAATGGGTCTTCCCTGACCCGATTAGCAAAAAGGCCAGGCCCCGCGCATTGACAATTTGACATCCCTATTGCTAATTAACCAATAGTATAAGCAGGATAGTTTGGTAATTATTAGGAACCAATGACTCAGTATTTAATGAATTCTAACTATACTCAATGTCTTTATACCTAGGCCCACCTAAACTGAATGAGAAATATTAATCATCCCTAAACATAGTTGGCATATTTTATCTCATCTTATAAATCTGGACATCCTTAGCATCAATCATTTCAAGTCGTGTCTAAAATTCGAAAGGCAAATACATTCACAAAATGCAGGAAATGGCTCATGATGTAAAATTGGGGCAAGAAATGAAGGACATGTTAGACTATAAACTATGTAGCATTGATAGGGGGAGTAATTGTTTGACTTCGTAAATGATATAAACTACAAAGTGTTGGATTTAGCAAACCTGAAATATAAGTTTCATGGTTCAGCAATATATCATAAGTAATGTTTATCAATTAGAATGGATGTATCACCGAGTACCTTCTAAGTTGTATCATACACCCATTATATTTTCCATGTTGAAACTTTCTCCTACAAAATAGAACTCATAATCTATGGTCTATGCTAATTTATGTCATCTAAGTAAAGAAAGGAAGGTAAAAGATAAATTCAGATGTATCATTCAGATGCATCCAACATGTGCTAACATGAACACTTCACCCGTTAGAAGAACCCATGCAACACTGTTTAGAACAGAATTGAAAATCATCATCAACCTCCAATTAAATAAAGCTAAGGTAATACATGAATATATTCCCAACCCAGGTGATGATTTCTATAAATCAGAGGAATGAAATGAATAATTTGACCATTATCTGAATATAAGTGGTAAATTTGTTTTTTCCTGAAAGATCAATATTTTGCGTACATATCAATATGCATGCCCATGCCTATAAAACTTGCCTTGAGGATGAAGTAATCCATTGCCATCAACCATTAATAACTGTTCACATTCATAAGAGATCCACACTTCAGGCATCTGATGGATTGTTAAGTTGAAAAAATGAATGTACAGAAAATAGCTAGTGATATATTATGTAACTAGTTTTTTACAATAGAGAAATGTCATTGGTTTCTGCAAAAAACAATTGAGAATCAAGGATAGAGAACTCTACTGAAATCAAAAGCATGCCCGAAATAAAATAAAACATGGGAAGCTTTGATATATAAGTTCACAGTTCCGCATGGCTAATCAACTAATGGCTGCAAGCCTGAAACTACGTCTAGGTCATGTGCACTAAATCCTATGCAATACTACAATCACCTGGGGGTAGAAAAGAGGAGCATCATGCTTCACTTTCTCCAAAAGCTCTAGAAGAATTGGAGCCTGAAACAATGAGAACAATGCATTGATCAAATAACACAATCTCTTATTGTTTATAAGCATTGATCTAAAGGGATTTCAACTAATTGAACTAAAACTACCTACAGAAATATTTATATTATAGCCAAACCATGGAAGCATTAAGCCAAACTAATGTTATTCTTTGTGTAAACAGACTACACATCCAAAAGAGAAGTCATCATTTGTAGGTCATGCACACGCACACAAATCAAATGGGTATGCAACATTAAAAAGGAAAAAGGAAATGCACTGCAAAGGAAAGGAAGATGATCCGATGGGAGTTCTTCCCCTCTTGGTCACAACTCTCAAGTAACCATCATATCTTTCATATCAGTCTCAAGTAACCCCAGGTGCACGCAAGACCCCGCAACCCACATGAACCGGTAAGCCCAAGGCCCAAAACCCCAGGCGCATGCAAGACCCCTCAACCCTTGTGTAGGTAGCCCCAAGGGGATGGCAAGAGTAGAACTCAGGACCTCCGCTTCTGAGGCCTGGTCCCTTGCCAATTGAGCTACCCGTTGAGGTTAGTATATATATATATATATATATATATATATATATATATATATATAAAACCTTTTTAACCTTAACTTGAAAGTTTAATATTTAATTACAGAACAGAGCTTATGAAAAAGAAACTATATATACTTATTGCAACAGAGAGAAAAAGGGTTCAATCAAGTATAAACTGCTTAAAAGAAGAATAAGAAACGCCGCTTTAGGAGGAAGTGGAAATCAAACCTCTCTAAATGCAAGGAATCCGGGAATATATGGTATTTGAAGCTGGACAACACTGAAATCATCATAGACAACATTGAAATTATCAAGATCCACAACAACAAGTCCAGCACATGCTATAGAAGGGTCATCTTTTAAGAAACTCAAATCAACCCCTCCAACATATTTTAAAGTTTCAGCTATAGAATTCTCCTCCGACCCATCCTCATGAGTAGGAACTCGCCACTTAAAATCATCTTCCAGAACCAATCTTCTCCTAAGAGATTCTTGAATCCTGAAGAAAGAGAAACAACTTGTCTTCTGATACCATCATCAATTAGAAGCTTTAAAGAACAAATCCAAGTACAATGTGAATGTAATTACATACCCAGTCCAATTGTTGATTTGGGATGAAAGAGACGTTCCATGAATGTTTTCCATAGATTTGTAGGCCAGAAATCCAACAACTTGTTAGAGGGCCAGAATGAAGGAGTGTAGAGAATCACTTCATCAAATAAGAAATCCAACAACTTCTGCATATACCAAAAATATGAATAATTTCTTCGTTCCAATTGGATTCTCATATTCATCTGAGAATTTCTGCATTCAACTGGAAATACAAATCCAGATAGAAATTTCAAAAGAGCAATGGAAGATTCGATTACCTGAAAGAAATTTTTATTAATTATGCTCGCAGAGGGATTTGGGTCTCTAATTTAACTGGAGCCGCTCTGAAATTCTAGGGTTTCGATTTCAAATCAAAATCTAGGGTTTCGATTTCTGTCATCGAGTATAAAAATTCAAAATGGCTATCACAGTCCATTTAACAATGGAAGAGAGATGCTCCGTCTGAGGAGGAGGATGGCCTGTTGGATCAAAATTCAAACAGCCTTTGTGTCACCGTCAAATTTTCTTATGACCCTGGAAGAGAGATCAAGGAAAAAAAAAAATGGACCGTTGCAGGGGTAAATACGAGATTTATGCACTCTTCGTTATCTGCGCAAGAAGAACTGTACGCAATTCTTCCAGTTTCCTTTACCCCCACTTTCCTGCAAACGAACAGACTCCGAATTCGACCATTTGCATTATCGCAGGACTTTAACCAAAAAAATTAAAATTAACGCAGGATGAGCGGATGAGATTGGATCACACTCAATAGCGATTGAATTAGGGAAAGTTTTATCGCACCCACAGGCCAACACGTACGTTTTCCTTTTAACTTCTAGTGGTAGCTTAGGCATTTGCAATTCGCAACTGGGAATTAGATCCCACACCTCCCTCAACAGATAGGCCACACCCCCACCACTAGCACAAGAGGTAGGGTATAACTTCTAAATTCACTAACACTTAAGGGGTTTTACATATTAACTACTGGGTTTATCCTAATTTGCAAATGAGCATTCAGCAGACCTACTAAAGTCACCATCTAGGAAGCACGGATACTTTGAAAATGGAAACGTACCCGTATCACCGTATCAGATACGGCACTCTAAGGTAAAACTTAACTGTTTTTCATAATTTTTGTCGTATCGCCATACTCTTGCCGTATCTAAGTATCACTGTACCTGTGCTTCCTAGGTCACCATCGTGTCCTCATGTTCATGTTAATCCCAATTTAATTTAGTTAAGCTTAACTAAATCATAGTTAAGATTTTGTTTATTTTAAAAAGGGGTCTTTGCATACAAACTGCTATGTTTGGCTTAGTTTGCGAACACACACTGTTATAGATAACAGTTTTGCAAATTAACTCAACATTATACAACTGTTAGCCAAATCACCTCATTTTTCAACTTCCGTTAAATTTCATTGAAAATTGTTTAAAGAGTGACTATAATACCCTTGTGACATTTAATAACTATAATACACTAGTAACACGTGTCCTCTCTTAACTTTTTTAAAATGTGGTTAACATATACTAACCCTTAAAGTTAAAAACATCTAAGCTTAGTTTTATAAAATATTAACCACAAGGGTTAAAACTTGTTAACCTTAGTTCAAGAGCAGTTAAAAGAGTGTCCCCTTTTAAATCCCTTTAAATGTGGTTAAGATTCAATAACTTAGGATTAAGGCATCTTACCTTTGTTTTTAGAAAAAAAAAATAACCATGAGGGTTAAAACTTGTTAACCATAGTTCAAGGACAGTAAAAGGAGTGTTTCTTTAAAGTCCCTTTAATTATAGTTAAGATTCACTAACCTTAAGGTTAAAGCATCTAACCTTGATTTTTAAAAAAAGAAATTAAATTAATCACAAGGGTTAAAAAAAAATTAACCGTAGTTCAAGGGTAGTTAAAGGGGTGTCATCTTTTAACATCCTTTAACTATGATTAAGATTCAGTAACCCTTAGGGTTAAAGCATCTAATCATAACTTTTAGGTTATTTTAAAAATTAATCATAGGGTTAAAATTTCTCAACCATAGTTCAAAGACAATTAAAGGAGTGTCATTTTTAAGTCCTTTTAATTATAGTTCAAACTACACCAAAAAAAAATTATAGTTAAAATTCAATAACCCGAAAGGGTAAAGCATCTAACCTTAGTTTTTAGATAAAAAAATTAAAAAGTAATCACAAGGGTTAATACATCAACCATAGTTCGAGGGTAGTCAAAGAGGTGTCGTCTTTTAACACTTTTAACTATATATGGTTAAGATTCACTAACTCTTAGGGTTATAAAGCATCTAACCTTAATTATTAGATTTTAAAAAAATTGATCATAGGGTTTAAACTTACTCACCATAGTTAAGGGTAGTTAGAGGGGCTTTGTGAGGTTACGAATATCATAAGGACATAACAATCATTTTATTAACAGTTATCACCGAATGCCCATCAAAAGTAAGGATTGAGGTCCTTTGTCAAACTGTTGAAAAATTATGAGTTCATCTGTTTTCCATAACAGTGTATTTACGAACTAGGCTAAAACTAATAGCTGATATGAAAAAACCCCTTTTGAAAACTAAGGTTGGATTGCTTAACCATAAGAGTAAGTCAATCTTAACCACAGTTGATGAATGTTAAAAGTGGGGTGTGGACTAAAGAGGACCAACCATTTCATTACATAAATGCAACCCCCGATAAGCTAAGCATTTTCCTTTGCAAATACACTATTATGTATCCAAATTAATTCATTATTTTGCAATCGTTAGACAAAGGAAAATGGAAAATAGACCGCAAGTTCCTCTTCCAAACAGACCACCTTACTGTAAATTGACATGTGGTATTGAAACTGTTATTTTATTTTTTTTAACTTTATTTCTGTTTCTCAATGTGTTGAAATTTGATTGGTGTGGTCAAAGAGGATCCTCTAAGTAGAACTCTTAGACAAACAACCACATTCGTTTATGATTGTTAGTAAACTGACTATTATACCCTTAAGATATCTTATAACCTTCCATTAATTGCCCTCAAATTATGGTTAACAATTTTTAGCTCCTATAATTAATTTTTTTCCTAAAAATCATGATTATACGCTTTAATCCTAAGGGTAGTGAATCTTAACTGCAGTTAAAGGGAGTTAAAAGGGGACACCCCTTTAACTATCTTAACTATGCTTAACAAGTTTTAACCCTATGATTAATTATTTTCTCTTCTAAAAATCAAAGTTAGATGCTTTAACAATAAGGGTTAGTGAATCTCAATCATCGTTAAAGGGAGTTAGAAGTGGGCACCCCTTTAACTGCCTTGAACTATGATTAACAATATATTTTTTTTTAAAACCAATGTTAGATCCTTTAAACCTAAGGGTTAGTAAATTTTAATCACAGTTAAAGAGAGTTAAAAGGGGACACACCTTTAACTAACCTTGAACTATGGTTAACAAGTTTTAAACTTGGTGGTTAATTTTTTTTTCTAAAGACTACGGTTTGATGCTTTAACCCTGAGGGTTGGTAAATCTTAATCACAGTTAAAAGAAGTTAAAAGGTAGTACCTCTATTGCCCTTGAACTATGGTTAACAAGTTTTTACACCTATAGTTAGTTTTTTTTTTTCTAAAAGCCAAGATTAATGCTTTAACCCTAAGGGTTAGTAAATTTTAACCACAATTAAAGGAGTTAAAAGAGGACACGGGTCACAAGGAATTATAGTATTATAGTCAATTTTTAAATAATTTGAATGTAATCACGGGAAGAGGAAGAATGAGGTTGTTTGTGCAACGGTTGAATAATGATGAGTTAATTTGGAAAACTATTATACATGTATTTGCAAATTAGGATAAACCTAACAATTGATATATATGCAAAAACCCCATGATATAACCATAAACAATTTTTAGAAAAATTATTAAATAATATTTAATTCTAGTTTAAAAAAATTAACCCTTAAGATTAATATTTTTTTTAAAATAAAGTTATATTGTTGAACTTGAACCCTAAGGATTAATGAATCTTAACCACAGTTAATAGGGATTAAAAGAGACACGTGTTGATTTGTGGGTGCGATAAATCTCTTCCCGATTTATGACTCAACCCCGAGCCCCCTAAAACAAGTTTTGTTTAGCCGGCCTACTCGACACTTCATTGGTGTAATAGGGTTCTTTTTTAGGGGTATCAATGGGCCAAGCTTGGGCAGCACGAGTAGAGAGGGTTTTAGGGCCCTAATTTGGCCTGTTGAAAGCCCCATTCTTTTGTCGTTAAAGTCCCCACTAGTGTATTTCCATGCCATTAGGCTGCATTTGGATTTATGGAATTAGGGGACGAAAATGGTATCCCACAATTCCAATTCCATCGTGTGGGACACAATATGAAAATGGTGGAGCCGCACTAAAACTCCATTCTCCTTCAATCTTCGCCATAAAATGTAAGTGTGTTTCTTGCACACCAAACGCAAGAAAGTGCAAGAAAACTCACTTTTCTTTTACTTTCTCGTCAAATGAATGCACCTTAAAGAAAACTACATTCTCCTTCAATCCTCGCTAGAAAACAGCTATTGATGACGGACGACTGGTATTGTATTTTTTTTTTCTTTTTCTCCTTCTTCTTCCTCTGTCCTAGCTAGAGTTTGCATATCTTCTTCTGCTAAGAGCACAAAGGTTGCAGTTGTAGTTATGAAAATAAAGAGAACAAACATATTGCTGATGGAAAGGAGTGAGGTTGCGATGAGAAGAAAGAAAAAAAGCACCGACTCCCTAATATGTGAAGTCCCCATCATTGTTTCTCTACTCTATTGAAGCTTATTTGCTCTATTTAAAACTTTTTATTGTATTACTCTAATCTTTTTTTTCCTTTTTGTATAATATCTGTAATATATTAACAAAAAAAGTGGGATACACAATTGTACACCACTTTTTGACCATAGGTGCTCGTCTTAGTCGTATGTTTGGCTATAACACGAGTCTATTTAGTTTGAGATCTAAATAAGTATCTAATAAAATAGGGTATGATTAGGTTCTCCTATTCTAAAAAAGCCTTAAGTGCTCTTTGATGTATGCCAAAATATTGTTAATTTCGCCAGGGACATCAATGTAATTTAATAATGCTTGAATCACCACTCTTCAAGCTACTTTTATTGATGATTGTAGGGGGATTAGGCATCTTCCCAATCTTTGACATCTTCCCTTGACACAAGAAAAAAGAATTTTTCACCATTTTATTTTTCTTGTGTTGAAATAAGATCTTCATTTTCACTGGCATTTCCAATAGGACCAAGATTTTCCATTGATTTACTTAGCCCACACCTGTATTCTAACTCTTCGTTATAAAACATCGAATTAGAATCCATGGGGTGAGTGGAATTTGATACATAGCTTCTTCTATTCTAAAAGGCCTTAAGAGCTCTTTGTTGTATCCCAAAAATGGTGTTGATTTCATCAATGTGATTTAATAAAGCTTGAATCACCACTCTCCAAGCTACTTTTGTTGATGTAGTTATTCCACTTAGTTTCAACATGTATTTTCATTGTCCCTTAATCTAAATCGACTTGCTTGCTTTACACATGGGTACTGAGATATTAAAAAAATTCATGCTATTTCATGATCGAAATATTAGATCCTGAATTTACAAGCACTGATTTAAAAATCTTAAGTTTAGAAGTTGTCCTTAATCAACCATACTAATCTTCAATGATGTCTATGCTATTTATTTTCATTTATCTCAATAGTTGAAAGAAATTTACACATAAAATTGTATTCATCCAAATAGTGGAATTGAAAATTCTAAAATTCAATGCCATATATTCATTAGTCCATCCAAATGATAGAATTCTGAATTCTGTAAAAATTAATTCAATAGTTTTTAATTCCATGGAATTTAATTCTTTGGGTTAAATCCAATTCCATAAATGCAAACACACCTTAGGTTCTCTACTCAAGCCAAGCATCCAATACATCCTCAGGTCATTCCCGTGCATGTTTTATAGTGTTGGTGTCTTGTCGTTCCATCCACCAAGCTAATGACGATATACGAGCCTGCAACACGATCCTCAGTTTCCGCTAGAGTAATGCAAGGAAACTTAGCCTTACATAGCTCGTTGTTCCAAGATCAACCCACCTATAGTATGGACGCAAAGTGTTGTCCTTTTAGTTGACTTATTGCGCTATAAGATCCAACAAGGATAGCCAAACCCAAGGCAAGCACTGACGATAGGCACTCTCGGTCTACTCAGTCTTGAGATAGCCTACTTGCTTCAAGATGACCAGTTGAATATGTATACTCCATGTTCCCACGAAGCTTTCATTTAAGAGTAGCCTAGTGTGTAAGCACACTATAAGACTAGAGTGGAGCCCAAGTACACAAAATATCTAGTTCTAGAGCTTTGAGTGTTGGGACATCTAGACCAATTAACATCTGAGTAGGCTGAGAGGTTGTCACGCCCCAAAATCTAACATGGATCTTAAAAAGATTTATCAAGTTTTGAGGTGCAACACAAAACCCTAATATGCCCAATTTACTAAGGGGCCGTTTAACATCAATTTTGTCGATTCTCTCATTCTGAAAAAGAATTAATTCTTAATAGTTTTGAGTGTGATTCTCATAATTGATTATGAAAAGCGACTTTTTTTGTTCCCTAAAAATTGTGCATAAAGTCGGACGACTTTTAAAATTGTTTCCTAAAAATGACTTGTCAAACGCATTTAGACTGTTTCTATTTCCGGGATAAGAAAAATCGTTCCCGAGGAACGATGCCAAACAACCCCTAAATAACACAGATAGATTGGATCTGATAATATATACATAATATGGTGATTTGATTGTGATTATATAGATACAAAAAAATATCAAAACATACAAGTGTTTTGTGAACACCCCATTTTTACACCCCTAAAACCTTATTTACCTTTTATTTTATTTTATTATTTATTATTGTTATTTTTTTAGTTATTTTAATTTTACTCATTTTTATTTTCATTTTTTTAGGGAGAGAGAGAAGGAGAAATCCCATGTAAGCCCTTGGCCAAGAACCCAATTCACGTGACTCACCACGTTTCCAAAACAAAATCCAATTCAAAATCCCAAGCCCAAGTTTACTTAAGCTAAATCCTCTAAGGGATGAAATTTTAAAGCCTATGGCCCAAGTGAGATCCAAAACTTGTTTAAAGTTTTCATTGCTTAAAGCCCAAGCCCATAACATATGCCTCATACCCTAATTTCTTTAACCACTCTATAAATAATCTTTATGAGGTCAGATGACCTCATTTTCCCTCTCTTCATTTTCAGCAGAGAGCTTCACTCATTTCTCTCGTTATTTTTTTCCCTCTCTTGGGTGTGAAACCTCACCCCTACACTAGCAGCAGACCAACTCCAGTAGCCCAAATCCGTTTGTTCTCATTGCCGGCGCCAGCATCTTCAAAGGTTCGGCCAACAGTCCCCTTCACCATGGTAGCATCACCTTCGGCGGCTCGTCCTTACTGACCACCTCGACTACAGCTCCAAGTCGACTCTAATCTGGCGTTCTTCCTTCTCCGGCGATTTTCAGCTCCGCCTCAGTTGCGATTTCCGGCCAGCTCATCGTTCTCCTGTTCATCAGGTAAACGGCCCCCCATCTCTCGTTTTTTGTGGTTTTATCTTCTCCTCTAATTCCTTCTTGATTTAGAATTCCTAGATCTAGATCTAGAATTTCTATTCTCTTTCTTTCTATTTATGTTCGTTTGTTTTTTTTTTTTAAATCTTACTTGCAGTAGAAGTCCCCTTCGACCAACATCTCCATCTCCGGCGATCCTTCTGGCGAGTTGCAGACTAACCACCACCGTCCATCTCCAGATCAAGACCTTTTTCAGCCAGCATCTCTCAGATCGCCTGCATCGATCATCACCGGCTCCTATCCGGCGTCTGCAGCTCCCTTTCCCTCTATCCCCACTTTCAGCTTAGCTTATAGCTATTTCCTAGCCGTTTTCTACTTCATCGTTCTATCAAGGCAAGTGGATCCTGTCAAATTTTTTTTTCTCTCAGTTTTTCTAGGTCTGAAATTTCTAGATCTAAACATGAGATCTAGAAATTCGAATCTAGGATTCCTACATCCAGGTCTGTGTTCTTTAATTTCCTTCTCATTTATGAGTTTATTTATGCTCTAGTTTTCATCAGTTATCTTCCGAACATCCTCTCCGGCGAGTTACAGAATCAAGCTTCTGTCACCTTTTCCGATCAAATCTCTAACAACACACCGGATCCTTTTCACCCAAATTCATTTCTCTTCGTTCTCGGGTAATGCTCTGGTCACTCCGCATCATTCCTTTATCCCTAGATCTGGATTTCTAAATCTCTAAATTTAGAAATTCAGATCTAGGTTTCTAAATCTCTGCAACTTATACCATTGTTTGGTCATCTCTATCTCATTTGATTATTATTTATTTATATATTTATTATTTCTTGATTTTTTTTCTGTGCAGTAGCAAGGAGGCTGGAAACCTTTCTTTTTATTTCTTTCTTTTTCATTTCCTTTTGGATTCTAAATTCTGTATAATTGAGTGAGTGTGAGAGATTTTCTGTTTCCTTCTCTATCTGGATCAGTAGCTATCATCATCGCCAATTCTCCTATCAACCCTCGCAGGTATGTCTTCTCTCATTTCCTATCTCTTTTCTTCTGTATTTACATATTAGTGTATGATTCTAGGTGGGGGCTGCTCTTATTTTAGAAGGTTTGGCTCAAAACCAGAACACTGGCAGTACTGTGTGCATATTTGGCATAAGAGTGGTGGCCCCTATATCGTTTTCTTGTCTTAGAGGTGATCTCAGTGTTCGTTACTGGGTCGAAGCCAGATAACCAATTTCCACGAGTGGTTAACTGGCCTTGATACAGTAGCTTATCACCGGCCCTTAAGTTGATTTCAATTTAACTTTCTCATTTCTTTTGTTTTTCATGTCAAGCATGTATGTACTATCCATGTGTGTGCAATAGGGTTAGGCCACAATTTTCTTTTCCTATTTTGCCTACATTGGGCACTTAGGTAGGTTTTTTAACCCTAAATATTTGGCCTATCCCATTAGTTTAGTCTTACAAAAAAAAAAAAAAATCAAAAATTTGTAAAAAAAAAAATAATATCAAAATAAATTAAAGGTACTGGTCTATCTCCCCTTGGGACCTAGAGCAAGGTCCGTATTTAAACCATAACCTCTTTTGGTTTAAGGCCGCTCGATCCGCCCTGCTCTTTGCCTTTAAGTTAATTAAGTCAGTTAGACCTTATTTTTCTTTTCGCCTACCTTGGGCACTTAGATTAGTTTTTGACTAGTTAAACTTGCCAAAATTAAAAAGATACAAAAAAATCAAAAAAATACAAAACAACAAAAACATTTAAAAAACCCACAAAATTCAAATAAAGACTTACCCTAATAAATGAACGCCCCCTAGAGCTCCCCCACAAGCACCTAGCTACGCAACCAACTCCCGGAGTGAGATTCATAAATCTCAACCCCGCTTCCCCCAACTCAAGCACGAGTTGGAAGTGACCACACTCCGAAACGAGTATAAAAACAGTCACTTCCCCGAACTACTATTAGGGTCTGATTCCGACTAACCGGATAAGTAGGCAGCCCAAACCAGGGTTCGACCCCAACCAAAGATAAAAATTTTACACCCTATACTGATCTGTGTTTGATTAGCAAAATTAATAATTGTTTAGGAAATTTTTAGGGATTTTAAATGTTTGGCTTAGACCTAATGAGTAGGTTACCATCAGTAGATGGAGGTCTTGGGGTGCCTAACCCCTTCCCCAGGACCTAAATGGATCTCTTACCTAGACTACTCTGGACCGTAGACCCCTTATTTTGGGTTTTATCTCAGGATCCTACTTCCCCTAAGTAGGTGGCGACTCTTAGAGTAAATTTAGCGTTATTCCTCTACTCTTGGACCTTATCTCGACACTTAGAGTTGAGAGGGGAGGAAAGGCGGTAAATTTATGTGTTTACATGTTTATAATATAAATAGGATACAAAACAAAATATAACACCTCGAACAAAATTTTGTAGAAGCTTGATCCACCCGATCAACTCCACACAGATCCTTAGTCTTTGAAATCTTCTATGCCTTCTGTCCACGTACTCAACGAACTCTACCTGGTCCATAAAGTCGCCTGGAGGGTTGAAATGAAGGGTAAGCGAAGGGAATCACCCAGTGGTAGTTTATACTACTGAGAAGCAAACATCGATATAATAATACATTTTTAATTAAAAAATTATAACGATAACATCTGTATATGAGATAAATCAGAACTCACTTCATATGAAACAATAACCGTGTATAAGAATAGAAAATAAACTGTAAGTCATACCGAATAACCATGTTTTAACTCATACTAAATAATCATGCATCACGAGATATAATATGGTAGTATATTCATCTAGAGTGAAGAAGAACACCACTGATGATAGTCTCAATCAAACTGTAAGGACCCACTAATCAGTAAACCAAACACAACCTTTTATTGCGGGTCAGACGTCTTTTCCTGCCCTAATTTTTCGGTCAGGTTTGGATTACCATTGACTCCCAAATGAAATCGGCACAGGGCCGAATGCCAAAAACTCATCTTTTCTGGCTCAAGTAGCCATTGACTAAGATCCTTAAGAAATGGGGTCAACTTCATGTTGGTCAGACGTTTGACGATTGCAGACTTTCACAGGATCCTTGAACAGTCCTGAAGCAGGATCACACCTAACTCCCCGCGTTATTGCCTAATAAAGACATTCATGTGAACCTCAACCATCTCTAGAATCCTACAACAACTACATTTACACAAAAGGTTTTCTAGGAAAGATAAAAACATATGCAGATCCAATCACAATCTTGTAATAAGAACAAGAGATCTTTCTCAATCAATCCCTTTGCGGCTCATTCTTTAAGAATTAGGAATTACCCTGATATCAAAAGTAATGTTATTCTTTAAGGCATCTCACATTACCAAAGAGACTAGACACCCTGTCGTTATCTTGAATAATTTATGACCTCTGGAAGGTAATAAATTATTCTTATAGGAATTCAACTTGTGTGGGCAGTGAAATTTCACTGCCCGCAAGACGGGTGTATGTTGCACCTTCCCACACCGAATCACCACTCATGAAATAGGAGGTTAGGCTTCGCATGTGCCAAAGGCACACACACTAGCTAGCCAAGGGTTGGCTCATCGCCAGCTCGCCAAGCATTTAATACTGGCAGTAGGGCAGTGATGCCCCGTGGATACCTTAGGTGTTAGTCCCCCATGGGACTGATGTTAGACATGATGCCCAGAAAAGTCATTTAGATTGTTAGACTTTTATTAATTTGATTAATAAAGACTTTTTCATAATCTATTGTGTATTCATTATGGGTAATTGACCATGATCATGAGATGATCTATACGATATGAGATATCGATAAAGGTCCATAGGATATATTGTACGAAAGTTATGTGATTAGATTATCACAGGCAGATATAACTTTCCAATTCCTTATACCTTATATAGTCATAGCTGTGGGTGAAGCTGGGCACTTCACTTATATGGATGTCAGAATGCTAAGATGTTCTCAATAGTTGAGATGTAGTTCTATCTCGAACTATTGCAGTGGAGACTACACATCAGCATATGGGTGCTTAAATGTACACTGACTGATTGCATTCAATGAGAGACCTCTTGCATAAACATACTATCAGATAGTTGGTTTCTCATTCACATTGAACAGTTTCGATGATCCTTAGATCTGATGAGTTCATCTATAACTGAGTAGTGATCTGATTGTTTTGATTCCACCAACGTATTTTCTAACTTAGGGAATACAATACAGTGACAGTTGGATAGTCAGAAAGCTGTTCGAGTCATGATAAATTTCAAACAAGAAATTCATGCTCATTAATTTGAGACATTATCCAAGTTCCGGGTAAGACAGTTGAATAAGTTCAAATCCTGCGCAAGTGATTTTGAAAAAAAAAAAAGTTTTGAAATATACTTTTATTAAAAGGTATTATACTTATAAAAGGATTTTCTCAAAATGTTTTTCATGAGAAATTGTTTCTCATGGCTTAATCATAAGTCTTCGAAACCCGGATGATTTGCAATGGGCTATGGGTTAGATAGTATGTCAATCTCGAAGGACCATTAGGGATAATGTATTTGGAAGGATAAATCAAATTTAAAAGTTCATGTGGCGGGATCCGTAATGGTTAATGTTCATACAATGGGATTCAATTGCAATATGGATATCTCACGCCACTTGCAATTCTGATGTATTTCCTGTTTAGGGTCAATAGGATAACATTGGGTAAGCTAGGGTAAGAATGTCCCAGAGCAATCTATGGAGGTACTCACATAAGAAATACAAGCTCAATAATTGATTAAAAGTTACTCAATTATTTAAGTGATTAAAAGTTAATCAAATAGATTTAAAAGTTAATCTATGGTTTAAATTAATTGTTAATTTAAATTTAGGGATTATTTTAATAATTATTTAATTAACATAATTAAAGGGGAAATGGGTTTGACCCATATCTATAAACTCATTTAATATGGACCTTTAATATAGGCCAAAGCCCATGGGTTTAAACCCTAGGGTGGGGCGCCCACTTTGGTAATCCTAATTGGATTAGGAATTGTTTAATTGAATAATTGTTGAAATATAATTCCTATAATTATGGAATTAAAATCCAATTGTTGGATTGCAATAAGGATGAGGATAAGTTGTAATTGGATTACAACATGGAGTGTTTAACTCCCCAAAGTCCACGCCCCTTGAAGCTCACGCCCACCCTTGTGTAGGGTTTCCTAGTTTGACTAGGTTTCCTTCTTTTTGTTGGCTGTTGACTTATCCCTTTTAATTAAGGAATCCTCTTGCAATAAGGACTCTTTAATTAGTAGGATTACTATAACTAAAGTAGTTATAGATTAAGTAGGAGTTTAATTAATTAATAGTAAGAGTTATTATTAATTAATAAATCATACTAGATAAGATCAAGTTGGAGTAGGATTAAGATTAGGGTATGTTCCTAGTCTATAAATACCCCAACACCCTAGACCATTAAGCATTTTTTTTCAGAATTTTTTCTCTCCTCTCCTCTCTCTCTCCAAACCGTGAGCCCTAGGGGATACCCTTAAGGATTTTCGTGAGCTTCATTGATGGTGCAAGTTGGGTTTTGTTTGTTCTAGGGTTTTGAACCTTAGTACTTTTGGTGATAGAAGGTCTACACCATTACTCCATCTTCTTTCTATTGCTTCTATAATTTCAAAGGAGATTCTAAAGCGTCGTGGGGATAGCAAAGAACAAAGATCGAGCTTCTAGTATTTTTTCAGAGAAATCTCTACGAAGAGTTCTGACGATTCTAGTGGATTAAGCTTCACCGGTGAACATCATTCATTGAGGTGATATGACTAAGCTTCTTAGATAGTTTTTAATGCTTTCTATGATGTTAAGATCTAGGAGATCTAGTTTTCGCATACTTTTTTTATTTGGATCCCCCTTCAACTTACACGTGGTTAGGGTTTGCCCTTAGAGGTAGACCTCCATTCAAGTTCTGTGGATAGACTCTATCAGTCCATCAGTGGGATAGTCAATGACTAGTCTAGTCCATGACCATAAATGGCCAAGGACTTAACCCAGACCATGGTCCGCAGCCCAAATAGGCTTTGGACCTGACCTAGACCGTGGGTGAGACCTATGGTCTCACCCCTTTGATCTGCAGACTGACCAAGGTCAGTCCTTTTCCCCAACTGGCAATTAGTACCTGACTACCTTGTGGCAGAGATTCCTTGATGAAAAAGGATTCTCTCTACCAGTTTTAAGGAATCTCAAGATAAAGATCTCATCTTTTTATCCAATAATAGAGTACCATATGACACCCCATCCAAAAAAGGGAGTAATCTCTCTCCTTTTATTGGAAGATAAGATTCTTTCCCTTTTAAAGAAAATGTTTTATCCTCCTAGGTTCCCCAAAAAGGAAAACCAATTTCGAGTTCTTCAAGAAAATGACTCCCAATCGTACCAGGTTTCTCTAAGATAAGAGCAACCAACGGTCAAATGACATATGAATTTCTCTAAAGGGAGAGAATCTTTTGGACCTCCACAAAAAGAGGAAGTCAAATGAGAGTCTAAAACTGACTCTCCAAAAGCTATAAAAAAGAAGTTTCTCACAAGAAACTCCCACAAACAAACGAATGAAGAGAGAACCAACATAATTTTTCACAAATTAAAAGAGAGATAAGAGAGAAAAAAAACTTTTCTTTTCTTTTGTAATGACAAAGCAAGTAACCGGTGAAGAAGAAGGATCTCCCATCAATGGAGAATTTTAGGTGAACCCCTCAATATGGTCACCTCTCTTTCTTTTTTTCTTTTCTTGATACAAAGACCTCTATGAGGCATCCCGTAATGCCTACATGGGATCTGGGCAACCCCTTTGAATAAAAAATATTTTATTCAAAATATTTGTTCTTCATTATTTCTTCTTCTTAATCAAAGGTTATTCCTCAAAGCAAAAAGGTAATTAACAATCTGGGTTTACTCGGATTGAAAGGATAGTCCCTCACATAAAATAATAAACTCCATACAACAATGGAGGCAATTTGACTGTAGTGAAATTTTCACGTTACGAATTTCTGGCACGCCTGGTGGGAGTTTCTTCTCCTCTCATCTCCTAAGAAGAAGAAAAAAAAAAGGTGAGTAATCATTTCCCCTATTTTCTTGTCGGTTTTGTGCAAGATTATCGAGACTGTATGCGTGCATCGGGCCTACATCCTGACGATCAATCGGTGGGTGTATGTACCCCCGATGCCGATGCCCGTGACTCAGCCACTCACATGGCTGAGGTAGTAGTAGCCCCAACCAAGAGGGTTCAGCCAACTAGTCAGACCCCTTTCAAGAGGCCGTGGTCACCAGACCAGGTCTCTATTGAGGATGCCCCTTCCCGCAGTAGGAGCAGGACCCATCCCATCAACTCAAGGGTGGAAAGGCAGGCTGCCTGGCCACATCAGGCTGCCCGCCCACAGTAGGTTGCCAGCCTGCGGGTAGGAGTGCCCACCCACGGACACCCCTGTCCATGGACACCAAGGAGGGTACACTCAACTAGGTGCACACAAGGCAAAGTGGCTTGACCACTTTACGACAAGTCCGCCCAAAAGGCAAACCTATGTCACCGGAAACCCTGAAAAGGGATTCTAAAATAGTTAGCCCTTCAGGGTCCACTAATGGAGCAAGCTTGTTTCAAGCCCAACCCATGATCTAGTCAATGTCTAAATAAGAAAAACCCTATGGGTTGATCCTAAGACAGACTGTTGAGAGCCTTCAACCCAAGTTTGTTGTTAGAACTCACCCCTCAAAAGTTTATCAAGAGAGGAGAGATGCTACCCAAATTTTCTCAGGACAAAAGGATAAGGTCATTGGCCTGAAGGACTTAACAAAAACTTACCCAATAAAATTGGTTTAAAATGACAAAAAAAGTCAAGCGCAGGGAACTAGTTTGTAGGAGAAGTCAGCGGATAGAAACTTGAGTCTATGGACTAGATCCATGAACTTGAAGACCAACCCGCATGCCAATCCTACAGACGGAAGGAGAAGTGGCTGAGGCCACTCCGCGGGCAAGGGGCAGTGCCCATCCATGGATACCAATCAAGGTCCACAGACCCAAAGTCCAGCCAGAACCAAGGGTCCAACCCAGGTTTATGCCACGGGAGAGTTGCTAATAAGTTCATGGACAGAAAATTCCATGGACAAATCCCTCTCAAGAGAGGGAGGGACTTGTTGACAGACTTATAAGGTCATAAATTGTATTGGCTTAATTCCAATGTCAAAATGGTGTCAATGTAAGTGTAGTGTCGTTGTTCCTCTGGTTGATGAAGTTCGGTGAAGATGAAGCTCCAAAGATTCAAGTTAAGTACATTCCGGCTTCAAGCTTCGCTCACAGTCTTAGGATGATAAGTGACCTAGATACGTAGTGGTTACCTTAGGTGGAATTGACTTAGTAAAATTTAATCATATACCCTAAGTGATTAGAATTTGACCCAAGTAAGTTTAATAGCCTTTGGATGGTCTTTATGGAAGATTGAATGGAGTGGTAGAGGTCTTAGTTCAAATTATACAAATTTAGCATAGGTCGTTCGAAAGACCAACAAGGCCATTCGAACACCCAAGAACGGCTTGCTAGCTATTCGAACGGGCATGTATAATGAAAATTTCAGTAGCTACTCTGGCGGCCCCTTTTTGTCCAAATCAATCCAATCTCAGGATTATTCGAACGCCCCTCATGGCCGTTCGAACAAACCTTGTATTTTTTGTTTTTGAACTTTGTTTTGGCAAGTGCTATTGCCTTGACTATTTAATTGGTGATCTCTTAGCTCGTTCTAACGAAGTTGAGAGAGTTTTTTGGGACTACTCTGAAGATTTTAGAGTTCTTAAATCCCCACTTGGTGGATACCCTTAGTTCTCCTCTCTCAAGCTCTAGTTGATGCAAGATTGAATTGTTCTATCTTGGATGTGCATAAGTTGATCTCCACTATTATTGAGATCCCACTGGAGCTATTCTATTCCTTCAAATTAGTTTGAAAACTCTAAGCAAGTGTTGGTTGGCGTTGCCAAAGCCGTCGAGGATGGAGATCAATCTTTGGAGATCGTAGTTGGAAACTTTGAGAAGAGTTGGCCGATGAGGAAATGGAGCTGCTGTTGCAGGGATCAAATGAGGAGTTCATGGTCTACAAGATGGAGAATTTGTAAAGAGGAACAGTGTTTGGTGTCCGATTGGGTAAGATTTGAGTCGTGTATTTGATAACTATTCTCTTAATGTATTTTGTGTTGGACTAGGTCCCGTGGTTTTTCCCAGAAGAGTTTTCCACATAAACAATCTTGTGTGTGGTGGATTGCTTGTCTTCTATACTTTTTGCACTTTTTTGTTTTATTTGCCATAACTCTAATTGATAACTCGATAAAATTAAATTGGTAGACATTGCTAGGAAGACCTGTTCATCCCCTCTCTAGGTAAATGAATCATTGAACAAAGATATTTCAATTAGTATCAGAGCGGGTTCTCTTACAAGGATAAACCCTTAAGTGTGATCTTATCTAAAAATCCTTAATCAATGAATACTCTAAGAGAGGTTGGGTCTATCTCTCGTCCTCCACTGTTTGATGGAAATAACTATGCTTATTGGAAAGCTCGAATGAGAGCCTTTCTCAAATTCATAAATGAGAGAATTTGGATGTCTATTGGTAATGGGTGGACTGCATCCACAAACATTCTCGGTGAGATAACAATCACCAAAGACTCCAAAGACTTGTCCTGGGATGAGCTTGAGAATAGTGGTTGGAACATCAAAGGTCTCAACGCAATCTTTACTACAGTTACAGCCGAGGAATTAAAATGAATTTCTTCTTGTGAAACTGCAAAGGAGGCTTGGGATATTCATGAGATTACCCATGAGGGTACCACTACTGTAAAGATCTCAAAGCTTCAAATGCTCACAACCAAATTTGAAAACCTAAAAATGGAAGACAATGACACGTTTGATGAATTCTATGCTAAACTGATTGGCATTGTTAATTCTAGTTTTAATTTAGGTGAAAAACTGAGTGAGTCTAAAATTGTGAGAAAAATCCTTAGATCTCTACTTGAGAGATTCCAATCTAAGGACGTCACTGCCATAAAAGAGAGTAAAAATGTAGACTCTCTCAAGATTGAGGAATTGGTTGGGTCCCTCCAAACTTTTGAACTCAATCTTAGGTCATCCAAGAAAATAAATCTCTAGCCTTGAAATCTGTCAAGGAGACTTTGGATCAAGATGACAGTGACTTTGAAAACAAATAAGAAGTTTAATTCTAGACAAGGAGGAAAATCTGGTGAAAAACCAAAGTGAAAACATTGGGAAAAACAAGGATAAAGTGATGAATGCCACATGGGATGATAGTGAGGCTGAAAGTGAACACTCTGATGACTCTTCTTCAAGTGGAGAATCTGCCAATTACATGTCTTTCACTGTTTCCTTATCTGAGATTATTGAGTCTCTCCCCTTGGTTAATGAAAAGGAGAAAAGTGTTGATGACCATGAGACCAAGACAAGTGAGGACATTGAGAAGAGTCAAAGTGACTCTGAATCAGATGAGGATATTGATTCAGCTTATCAAAAGTTGTATTCCGAAAGCCTAAAGCATAAGAAAACAAAAATCTCATTGAATTAAAAAACTAGAATCAATTAAACTTGAAAGAGATGATTGCAAATTAGAAGCAGATGGGAAGAGTGCTTTAGTCTCTCAGTTTGAAAAAGAAAAGGCTGAACTTTTGGACAAAATAAAGTATCTTGAAGAAGAAAATGTTGCTTTGACCGAATGGGTCAAAGTTCTAGAAAATGATATTTTCTGGGAATGTAATCGACGATTCCAAGACTCTTATTTCAGAATTGGAAACTGAGAGAGATAACCTTACTGAAAAGGTTAGATTTTTGGAACTGAATTTTTGAATATTCTTAAAGTGAAGGATGGGTTAGCTAAAAAAGTAACTGAATTTGAGAGAGACGCTAGACTGGTTAGCAATTCTCAAATTCTAGATGGATGTTGGTACTATGACATCTGCTACTTATGAGCCAATTCATGCTAATTCAATTCAGGATAAACCTTCTACCTCAGGCCCCAAAGAGAGAATCCCAGAAACCCATGCTCAACCAATTGCGAATTCAACCCGTCCTCCATTATACCAACACTTTGTTGCAGTTGGGTGTGGGAAAGATTCTGCCTCTGATGAAGCAAAGAGGACTCATGATTTTCCTCCTACTAGTAGTTTCCCTCCTCCTACTAGATTCATCCCCACTTGCTTTCAGTGTGGAGTGAAAGGTCGCACCAGACCTTGTTGTCCTGCTTTTAGGTGAAATCCCCGAAATGGTTCATGGAATCAACATTCAAATTAAGGGAATCTCCAAAGGCAAATTCAAGTCTTAGCTGAAAATTTTAGAAGTCTGAGCGAAGAAGTGATGAAAATTGCTCAACTTTTCTAGTAATAGATATGGTATGGACACTTCCTATGCTTATCATGAGGAAGGCAACAGGATAAACCAAAACGCTAGGACTCCCTAAAGGAGTAGAAAGAATAGGAATCAGAAGAAGAAGATGGTCACCCCTTCACATCTTCTCATGAAATGGATAAAGACCAAAGGGTAAATAAGAAACTCAAATCCATCTATGTGAGAAAAGATGACCATAGATGCCTTACCTCTCACTCCTCTTTGAAATTGCAAAATCTCATCATGCGTGAGGGTGAGTGATTGTGTGGTTCTTGATAGACTAGGATGTTCTTCATGCCTACTATTACCTAGTGCTATATATGTGATGTATATTAGCTGATTTTGTACTTTCTTTATTTTTTCACTCTTTGATTTTTTTTTTTGATTGGTTTTAGAAAAAAATCCAAAAAGATTTTGTGTTTCTTTTAGTTAGACTGTTTTTCCTTCATATATTGAAAAATCCAAAAACATTTTTTAAAAAATCAAAAATACAAAAAGATGTTGCTTGGGCTTGCTCTCCTATCAAATTGTTTATGTTTCAATTTCCTTGCATTCATATTTCTTAATTCATGCGAAGGTAAAAATTTTGAATATGATTGAGTTCGTGAGGATATTATACCTTTCAAGTCTTCTGGATAATTGAAAATAGACAAAGCTTCTAAATCACAGTTGGAGTTTAGTTAAACAATGTTGCTAAAGTGTCATGCACATGCACTTTGACTTACTCTAAAAGATGGTCTAAATTCCTAAGTAAAGGTAATGTTATTATTCATGATGATTCTCTTGGTTGGTCAAATCTGGATTAACCGATATGCTAATATCACATTTGCTTGTGCCCCTACTTAAAAAAAAATGAGATAACGGAAATGGCTACCTCTGGGATAGTGTGAAAGTCACTATTGGATGCAAGCAATATGAAATGGCTACCTATGCGGACAATAATTATCTATTTGAGTTGCTAGTGTGAAAGCCCTTGCTGCCAATAGTTAGGGCTACCTACCCAATCAGTGTGAAAGCCATCATTGTAAGAAAATTTTGAATGAGAAAAAGCCAAAAAAAGAATTCCAAAATATGGCTATGTTTGTCATGAAAAGAAAAGAAAAGACAAATTGTAAAAAAAAAAATGAACAAGGGTAAAAATTAGCATATGTTCAACAAATGCTAAATTCAGGATTTAACAGGTTTGACTTCTAGTGTTTGAAACACCTTGAGTTCCTGAAATGAAATAATGTCATAACCTTAACCATGGTTTGAAAACTCCAATATAGTCAAGTCAAAAACCTCACTACACATACTATGTTTCAGAGTGAAACTTTTCACTAAATGTATCTTGGTTGTTGTGGTTGTAATTGATCGCCCATGTGACTAGTATAGGTGGACATATCTTCATTTAGCTAAAACTTAATTATATTAAATCTTGGGCAAACTCTTTTTTGGCTTTTTGGAAATTGCTTCATACATATGTGATTTGTCGCGACCCAAAACACCCCCTAGGAGTTAGGATACTTTGGCATCGTGAACTCATTACCAAATCATCCTATACAACATATAAGACATACTATAACGGAGGCCAAACTGGAAATGTCTTCTAAACATGTCGTAATCCAAGTTTATACATCAACCAAAAGTAAAGAGTGAACAACTTCACTCATCAAAATATATATACAAATCTCTCCCTCTCATCACTTATTATGGGGCCACCTAACAATGGCACTCTGCTCCTCCTGAGCCCTCTGCGCCTGCAGACTACCCCAAGTCTCCTCCTCCTCAACGTACTCTTCCTCGACCCAAGGCTCCTAAGCACGATCACCACAGATATCGAATGTACTTGCCGAAATAATAGTTCGGCTGAGTATGGAATACTTCGCGTATACAAACCACTAGATAATAATGTCATAAACATGAACAGTACATATATCGCAGTTAAATCAGAACACATGCAGTACTTTTAATCAGAGTGTGGAAACCTTTACATTTAAAAACATCATGTGTATATGTTATAGAAAATCATCTTTACTGTACTTTTCCGTCTTTTACCATCTTATAATTTCCATTACGGATATTGTAAAATACCTTATTCATTACTTTCCATCCCAGGTATGTAAAATACCTGAGAGCCAACCTCCAGAGTCAAACAACTAGTACCCTTGTACCTAGGTAACCGGGAGGAGGGGGGGCCTACTATCATCCTCACCTTTGGTTACCTTCGGAGTAGACGACCAGTATCCATGATCCTTCCGGGTGGCTTGCTATTCGTTGGAGTCTGACGACCTGTATCCCTTTCCCTTCCAGGCAGCCTGCTATTGCCCCTCCCCATCGGCTTCACCCAGTTCCATTACTTCTCCTTTACTTTCCCTTTACTTTTCCGTATATTTTCCCATATACTTTTCCTTTTGCTTTCCCTTTACTTTCACTTCTTCTTTGGATACCCATAAAACTCGATCATGCATATACTTGTGTCAATGTAGCAATTGTGAATAATATGGTTAACATAATGGAAAAACCTTACATAAGTCAATACTTTCCATTTTCACACATAGCAATAGCCCCTATACAATCTAGTCACACATATTTCATTTCATCAAAATATAAGGTTTTCCTTCTTAGTTTTCCCCAAAACTTAAGTCTTTTAACATGCTTTTCATCTTTGAATTCTAATATCAAGAATGCTTAGTAAAAATAGGATCAACTACCCTTTTTATTCGTCGATTGAAAGTATAAAAGCATCACAATTAACTAGTAGGATTTCCTACTAGTTCAAAGAACAATACAAATGATTTTATCTTGATTTACAATATGAGTTTATGAAATTATAAGCTAGTAGAGTGTATCTACCTTACAAAGACCAAATCCCTTTGGTCTAGTGCTTTGGAACACTTGAGAAGTGAGAAGAACTCCTCTCTTGGAACCCACGAGAAATTCAAGAACACTCAAGCAAGATCCAAGCCTTTCCTAAATCGAGTCTCTTCGATCCAAGAGCTTGAGAATCACTTTGGAAACGAAATTCAGGCTTGAGGACACCAAAGAAATGAAGCTTGGAAGCTTGAAGCAAGAATTAAGCTTCACTTGATCTTGGAATAACACTTTAGAATTTCACAACTTCTTCCCCTTTCTTCCCTTTCAATTTCTCTCAAAAATCAAAGCTTAGGGTTTGAGTAACTCAAACTCACGAATTTGAGGTCCTATTTATAAACCACGGGTTGCCAAAACCCTTAAAAGCCCTTAGAAAATATCCTCAAGGTTGGTTACCCAGTTCTGGGTCATTTTTGGCCATTTCTGAGCCAATTTCGTCGCCGAAATTCGGCCTCCGACTAATTTCGACGACAAAATGGTACTCTGACTGGGCATGTTTTTCCTACTTTGGTATTTCAATCATAACTTTTGACTTGTTTATTGGATTTTGACGATTCAACTTGCGTTGGACTCGTCGCCCAAAGGGAAACAATTTTGTATCTGATGGATAAATCCTAATTCTGATTTCTCAATGGTCTAAATGGGCTCTAAATCTGACTGGTCTGGGATGGATTACAGTAAATCATAATTTTAGCAGACCAGACTTCGGAAATCCAATGTTTGACCCAAATTTAATTCAAAATCTGGAAAAATAATAAACATGAACCTCGAAGAGGGTTTCAATACCTTTCCAACGGTTTAAGACTCATTCAATTCTGATGAGTGGTGACAAAACTAGAGCTCCTTAAAGTTGAAGGTATGTTAAGACATCCCTCTTTGACACTTAGAACATTTAGAGTGCTTTCACACTCTCTTACCTTTGGTCCAACACCCTAGACACAAGTCATGACTCATTCCCCCATAGGTTTTTAACCCACCTAGGTGATCATTGAACCACACCAACATGCTGAGAGGTCCCGGCCCCTTTTTGCCTCGCACACTAGCACTATTCACTACACTATTCACCTAAGTTTTCGGGTTTCTACATACACCCTTATGGTATTTTATACCCTATACTCTTAGACACATAAATATCTCACTTAACTTTCATCAAACCAAAGACAAATGGAAGGCCTTAGGCCTTTACAAGAATGGTGCCAAATACTATTCATTGTACAGTGAACTCAGATTCCGGGGTTCCACATGATTGTAATGTGGCTACTGCAAGCTTGTTTTCAGGGGGAGTTTCTATTTTTGACTGACTTGGAATTGAATTTGATTGTTCTTTGCAAATGAATAATGGTTTCAAAAGTGTTTTGAATTAAGGGGGAGTTGTGTATTTCAAAATTTGATATCTCTTGCACAAATTCCAGACACAAAATTGAATTCAGGAGTTGATTTTAAACTCAATTGGAGACTATATGGTGTCATAAGTGAGGGGGAGAGTTTTTTAAAAAATTGAAAAATCATAATTTTTGAAGTTACTCTGAGCAAGCGTTCGAACGGATGAGTATCCGTTTTCTGCCATTCAAATGGCCAACCTGGGCGTTCGAACAAATATCGAGATTTTCGAATATAAACCCTCGGTATGCCCCATTTGTTACTCACTCGTTCGATTGGACTCAAAACAGAAGCTAGGGGTCTGAATCCTCCACTCCATTTTGAGGTAATCCACTACTCTAATCTTGAAATTTCCATTCTTGGCTTGAAATTTCTCATTCCTCATCATGTTTTCCATCATTCCCCTATGGATTCTTGTTCTTCTCATGGCAAGCTCCTCACAGAGAAAGGATGCTAGAAAATCCCCTACTTCATCACCCACCCTCTTCATCTAGTGCCTCCGAATTTGACTCGGAGTGTGAGAGTGATTCGAATTCTGGACCTCCTCCCACTCAAGGTTCGGGGATTGTGATTGAAGAACCCTTAGCCCTCGTCCCACTAGGGCTAGAACCAATGCTCCTAAAGGAAAAGGGAAGGTAGCCCCTAAGCCTAAAGCCCAATCTAAGGCCGCTCCCAAAAAGAATGCATAAAGGGCCAAAGTGAGCCAAGCATACCCCTCTTCCGAAGGTCGTAGGTTTCGATCTTTTCAGCACTACTTTGAAAAATGTGTTGTAATCCATGAGAGATCAGTCCACCTTCGTGACTTTACCCATACCGATCTTTCTCGTATTATCCAATCGAGAGGGTGGCAGGGTGTTCTGGCTTTATCAGGGCAATGTCCTTTGATTTTGGTTCGGGAATTCTATTCGAACATTGAGAAAGATGACCTGGTTCATATGACCTTCAATACTGAGGTCAAAGGCATTTTCATGGAGATTACTCCAGGCTTTATTGTTAGGCTCTTATCCATTCCTCAGGTTCTAGATGTCTACTTCTCATACCATTATAGGACTGATCCCCATGGCCATCATATGGACGAGATTGCTACCATGATTTGTGGCTCCCAGACTAAATGGTTTCCTACTCATTTGTTGCAAAGTAAGTTGACTCCTAATGCTAGGATCCTCCATCTGTTTATGTGCTCTAATCTCCATCCTAGAGGTCATGCCACTAACATCAGTTCAGATTGAGCCCAATTTCTTCATGCATTACTCACTAATGAGCCTATTGATCTTGTATCCCACTTCATTGAGTTGATGATCCATACGTCCCGTCTTAGTACTGGTACTGTAGGATTGCCTTTTGGTATCTTGATCCAAGGCACCTTGCTTCTCATGGCATCCACCATTCAGCAGAAGACCTAGTCTAGATCCTAAAATTACAGTCTATTATCTCACAACACGAGATGATATCAGGCCAATCAAGCAAGCACAGAGGAGAGCTCGCCCTGAACTGGTAGCTCAAATTGAAGCCAAGGTTGACAAACTCCTTAAAGTCGGGTTCATAAGAGAGGTTCAGTACCCTACTTGGCTTTCCAACGTTATTCCCATAAAGAAGAAGAGCAAACAGATTTGGGTTTGCATAGACTTCTAGGATTTGAATGAAGCTTGTCCTAAGGATGACTTCCCTTTGCCCATTACAGAAATGATGGTCGATGCAATAACCGACTTCAGAACTTTATCCCTCATGGATGGATATTCCGGTTACAACCAAATCAAGATGGCTTCGGAAGACGAAAAACTCACAGCCTTCTGCACTCCTAAGAGAGTGTTCTGCTATAAAATCATGTCTTTCAGTCTCACAAATGCTGGAGCAACTTATCAAAGGGCCATGACCATCATATTCGGGGATATTCTACATGACAAGGTCGATTACTATGTCGACAACTTGGTTGTCAAAATAAGGCAACGGTGCAATCATCTAAATGAATTTCAAGAAATCTTCGACAGACTGCGACCATATCAGCTCAAAATGAACCCACTCAAATACGTGTTCGGAGTCGCATCAAGAAAATTTCTAGGCGTTATGGTACACCATTGAGGAATTGAGATTGACCCTACTAAGATAAAGGATATTCATAAAATGCCTCCTCCAAGAAATCTACATGAGCTGAAAGGCCTTTAGGGTCAATTTGCTTACATCCAAAGATTCATCTCCAACTTGGCCAGAAGGTGCCAACCGTTTTTCTGGCTGATGAAGAAAGGAATACCATTCAAATTGGATAAAGCTTGCCAAAATGCTCTCGATAGCATCAAGACTAATCTCACCAATCCGCCGGTCTCCATGGGCCCTATTAGAGGAAAACCACTTATCCTCTACATTGCAACACTCGAAGGATCTTTGGGAGCCCTCATTGCTCAACATAATGACCAAGGAAATGAAAATGACCTATTCTATATGAGTAGGACTCTAGTTGGAGCAGAATGCAACTACACATCGATAGAGAAAGTCTCTGTAGAACCTTGGACTTTTCCGTACTTAATGAATAGCACTTTTGTAGCCAATGGGCCTTTAACATAGTACAACTAATAAATAAGGGATAAATTAAAAATTCTAAAATGTCAGGAATGTTCCTTTTCGAAGGATGAACCCAACGCAAGTTGAATCGTCAAAATCCGATATACGAGTCAAAAGATATGGCCAAAACAGTAAAATGGGTCAAAAATCTACAAAGCACCGATCGCTAGGGATCGATCGATTCACAACCAATCGCTCAATCCAAATTAGCGATCAATAGGTCCACAACCGATCGATTAGTATCTATCGACTGGTTAACTTTTTTGCATGGGAAAATTTTTCAGAGAGCATGTTTTTGACCAAGAGCTCGGTCAAGAACACCGATCGCTCAGTAGGCGATCGATCGCTCAGTATTTACCACCGAGCGATCGGTATATCGCGTTTTGCAGAAATTTCAGTAAGGGCTTTTTCATCTTTAGGGCGTATCACCTTTACCTTAAAGGCTCTGCCCGAGCATTTGGGGGTTCATAAACCTTAAGTAAGACATTTGAGAGATTAGGAGAGAGGAGAAAGGGGACTCTAAACCTAGGGTTAAACCTAGGGTTTTCATTTGAGAAGAAATCAAAGGGTTTGAAGACCCTAGATCACCTCAAGCTTAGATTTCCTCAAGTTCTTGGTTCAAACTCGTGAGGAGCACGTTCTCCAAGCTAGGGCAGCGACTCCACGAACGTTTAGAGGGTTTTTCCTCGACTCTACAAGGTCGGTACCTTTTACTACCTTCCTAGTTCATACCCTCTTCTTTCTTGCTTCTTTGTCTTGCCTAATGTTGAACCTAATGGAAGATAAATGTATGTGGTGTGAAAATAGATGTTGGGCGATGGATGCCATATGAATGTGAATGTGATGAATGAAATGAGAAGGGCATTGTATTAATAATGAACACACATGTGCGCCATGAGCTTAACCCATCTAGAAAAGTAAGATTTAGGTAATGACAAATAACATACACACTACATGTTTGATGAAATGCCAAGGTGATGGAAATGAGTTGTAACTTAAGAAATGCATGCTTATAAGCTTATGAACTTGCTAGGATTTATGATAATGTGATTTCTTACTTTCCCTAAAATGGCATGAATAATTATTTGCTCAAATCATTGATATGTTGTGTATTGTTGAAATCCCCAAATGTCATATTTAATTTCAAATGCAAGTATGCACATGATTCCACGAGCATGGCATGCATGACATGGTTTACCGATGTTTTCAAGAATAAGGTCTAGAGGTGGGACATATCTTACGATATGTTTTACCTCGCTTTTGACAAGAGGACAAGAACAAGCATTTCATAGGAGGGAGTTTACACTTCCCTTCCTTCTATGAGGGGTCTCCCCTCACTTACGAGTACATATCATTGAAAGAAGGGTCTCCCTTCCCTCTCAAGTGCATATCATGAAAGAAGGGTCTCCTTTCCCTCTCAAGTGCATCTCACAAGTGCATCTCACAAGCGCATCTCACAAGTACATGAGCATGTTAAATTCCAAGCAAGCACGCATGACACGCATATGGCACGCTCGACAAGATCAAGCAAGACAAACATGACAAGTTTTCAAGTACGAAACGAGTATTTTAAGTCAAGTCAAATGCAGGATGATTTCAAGGGTTTTATCGGCTTTTGTGATGCAAGCATGAATGTAAACTGCTTTACTTTCCTATTATTATATGAATTGCTTCCTGTTTTATATATATCATTGTTGTTATGCTGTGGCTATTGGTTAGCATTTGGTACACGCTGAGTATTCCATGCTCAGCCGTACGTTTATGTCGGCAGGTACTGAGGGAGCTGATACTCCATTCGACATCTGTGCTCCTGACCCATGGGTGGAAGAGGAGTACGTTGAGGAACCTACGGAGGAGCCTCATGTAGACGACTACTACTAGGTGGTTGATTCTGAGTGATTCGTGGATGAGCTTGAGATAGTATGTCCATGTATTTTGGCGGGCCTGTCCGCACCTTCTTTTGTGATATCATTTTGTACAACTTGGATCATGTATATATATAACTAGAGGTTTGGTTAGTCTTCCGCTGTGCAATGTAGTTATGTTTCCGCTTTTATTGCCCTCTATTGTATATGCTCCAGGTATTTTGCAGGTTGGTCTGTCAAGCAAGTCATGTAAGTCATGATAAGTCATCTAAGATTCACTCTAACTCATAGGGTGGTTTTGGGTCGCGACAGTCTATCTGGCTCTCATCATTGCCTTAAAGAAGTTAAGGCATTATATGCTTGAGCATTCGGTGAAACTGATATCCAGAGCCGATCCCCTCAAATATATAATGTCTTGCCCCACTCTCTCTAGCAGAATGGCAAAATAGGCGGTACTCCTATTTGAATTCAAAATCGAATTTGTGCCCCATAAGGCGATGAATTGGCAAGCCCTCACCGACTTCCTTGCAGTACATCTGGTTATCGCAAATTCGCCACTGTTCACTGATCTCCCCGAGAAAGAAGTTATGCAGGTACAGGTCAAACCAGACTGGAAGATGTAATTTGACGGATCTTAAAGAATCCCCGATGAAATCAAGCGCATTGACCCAAAGGAGAACAAGTCAGGAGTTGGTATTTTTTTGTCACACCAGACAATACAATCCTTTCCTATTCCTTCGCACTAACAGTGGGATGCTCGAATAATGAAGCTGAATATGAAGCCCTGATAGCAGGTCTTGAATTGGCCCTGGAAATTCCAATGGATAATCTTACTATCTATGGAGACTCAGAACTTGTCATCAAACAGGTACGAGGTGATTATGTGGTGTGAAGAGTAAACCTCATTCCTTATCATAAGAGAGTAGACTACCTACTTGCTCAGATACCAAGGATCAGCCTCTTCCATGTCCGTAGAGGACTCAACAATTAAGTCGATGCTTTAGCCGGTCTTACAGCATCTCTAACTCTATCATCCGATAGGGTGTTGAATAACACAGTGGGAGAAAGAAGAACTCTCAAACCCCTTCTGGAATAGACTTTGAAGAAGCAGTTTGTTCTGCGACAACCAAAGAAAGGACGAAGACTGGCGGCAGCCCTTCATCGATTATATCTAACATGGTCGACTGCCTGAATACCGTGCCAAACGCGCTGAAGTCGGTCGACGTGTTACAAAGTTCGTGATGCTAGAGGATACTTTGTACAAATGGTCCCTAAATGGTATTTTAATGAGGTCTCAGGAAATGAAATTGATCAAGCCATGGAGGAAACTCATGTTGGGATCTATGGTGCCCACCAAGCCGGGCCCAAGTTTTAAATAAAATTGAAAAGATTGGGCTATTACTGGCCCACGATGATCACTGATTATCTTGAATATGCAAGGAAATGTAAAGTATGTCAGCTTATTGCTGACTTTATACATCGGTCTCCAGAGCCTCTTCACATGACAACATGTTCATGGCCTTACGCAGCATGGGGAATGGATGTCATAGGTCCATTCACCCCACTATAATTTGTTAGGCATCAATACATCTTGGCCGCGATGGACTACTTCTCAAAATGGGCCGAAGTTGTCGCTCTCAAATAGGTCAAACACCACTCATTAGCAGATTTCATCTGGACCAACATCATATACCGGTTCGGAATTGCTGAAAGCATCATCACAGACAATGGGCAACCTTTTTGAAGCGCTCCTATCCATAAATTGTATGCCAAATTTGGCGTTCGGGAAAACCATTCCACTAGGTACTATGCAGTTGCAAATGGTCTCCCTGAAGCCTTCAACAAGATTTTGTGCAAAATCCTAAAGAAAGTTATGAACAAAAGCAAACGGGACTAGCATGAACACCTACCCGAAGCACTCTGCGCATACAGGACTACTTATCAGACTCCAACTCGTACGTCATATTCCCTGGTCTTCGGTAGTGAAGCGGTTATTCCCCTAGAAATTCAAATTCCTTCCCTACGGGTGATAATTCAGCAGTCTATCACAAATGAAGACTCAGCTAAGGTTCGTCTGGTAGAGCTTGAAACTCTTGATGAACGTCGGCTCCAAGCCCCACAGAGTTTAGAGATGTACCAACAAAGGCTAACTAATGCCTTCAACAAAAGAATAAGACCAAGGTCATTCAAAACAGGGGATTTTTCTTAATGGTCAGGACTCCAATCATTGTCATTGGTCGAACCAAGGAAAACCTTGAACCGAAGTGGGAAGGGCCCTACATCATCGAGAAGGTATATTCTAATGGAGTGTATCTGCTGACTTCAATGGATGGAGAATGAATCATCCCTCCAACCAATGCAAGATGCGATATAACTCCTAGGAATCAAAAGAAAAAACTTGCTAGACCAAAATTTCAAAAAACGGTCTAGGAAAAAATTAGAGCAACCAAAAAGATGTACTAATTTGAAAATCCGAAAGGACGGCTTAGGCAAAAATTAGAGTCAAAATCAAAGCTCACTAAGTTTAAAACCCTAAGGGGCGACTTAGACAAAAATTAAAGCAACAATGATTCACTAAGTTGAAAATCTGAAAGGATGGCTTAGACAAAAATTAGAGTCAAAATAAAAGGTCTGATAGATCAAAACTTCAAAAAGACGGCCTAGGCAAAAATTAGGGCAACAAAAATTTTGCTAGACTAACACTCCAAGAGTCAATCTACGTAAAAAATTAGAGTAATTTGACAGGCTCCTGAATACGAGCTAAAACTGTTCACCGGAGTCAAAACCCTCCTAGGTATGAACGGAAACTGCCTATTCGCTCTCAAAATACGAATCAAAGCTTCAAAGTCTTCAAGATATAAAACCAGAGTCAAAATCCTCCTAGGTATGAACAGAAATTTCTTATTCGCTCTCAAAATGTGAATCTAAATAATCTTTTCCTGAACTACATTTGGCTTGATCATATCATGGGTACGTAGGCAGCCTGAAAAAATCAATTTGGGTTCAACCAATTCTTCTAAAAGAACACTATCCTCCTAGGATACAAAATCATCGTTAATGCCTCTCAATATTGGTAAAATGAAGAAAAATGTTACCTGATGCATAAAGAAGAAATTAAAACTCAAAGGAAGGACTCCTCATCATCAAGGGAATGCGCTTAAATGAAGCATATCTGCTGACTACAATGGACAGACAACGGAGTATCTCCCCGACCAATGTATGATTCTCAAAATGATACCATCCATGAGGATCAAATAAAAGGCTACTTGACCAAAATCTCAAGAGATGGTCTAGGCAAAAATTAGGGCACCAAAATACCCGATAAGTTGAAAATCCAAAAGGATGGTTTAGACAAAAGTTAGGGTAATAAAGCTCACTAAGCTGAAAACCTGAAAGGGGGGCTTAGGCAAAAATTAGAGCACCAATGGCTCGCTAAGTTGAAAATACGAAAGGAAGGCTTAGGCAGAATTTAAAGTCAAAATCAAAATGTCCGCTAGACTAACACTCCAAGAGTTAGTTTAAGCAAAAATTAGGACAACAAAAAGCTCTCTAAACTAACGCTCCAAGAGTTAGTTTAGGAAAAAATTAGAGCAATTTGATAGACTCCTGAATATGAGCTAAAAAGATTCATTATTTCTCAAAGACTTGCTCCAAAAATTCAAGTCTAAACCTTCCTAGGTATGAATGGAAACTACCTACTTGTTCTCAAATTACAAGTTTAAACCTTCCTAGGCACGAACGGAAACTACCTAATTGTTCTCGAAATACAAGTATGAACGGAAACTACCTTCTTGTTCTCAAAATACAAGTCTAAACCTTTCTAGGTATGAACAGAAACTACCTACCTGTTCTCAAAATACAAGTGTAATTAAACATTTCTAGATATGAACGGAAACTATTTACTCATAAATTACGAGTCTAAAATCGCCCCTTTTGGAACTACATTTGGCTTTATCCTATCATCGGGTACGTAGACAGCCTGAGAAAAAAATCAACTTGGGTTCAACCAGTTCTTTTAAAAGAACACCAATCCCTCGGGATACAAAAAAAATTGGGTCATATCACTTTTTCAAAAAAGGGAAGCACAAGACAGATAACAAGATAGAGTCTTTTATTCATCATGAATAGCAAAAGGAGGGAACTCCACATAAATTGGAGAACTCACTCGGGTTAGAGAAGGAGTATCTTAAGAACATGTTATCAGCCCCAACAAGTTGCTAAGTTAAACAAGCAGTATCTTGAGAACTTTTACTCAAAATCAATGTTAAAGTTGGAGGACAGAACATCGTATTGGTGAATGTAATTCAAAAAAGAATTCCTCTTGTGACTGATTATCTCACAATCATCTTTGGTGACGATGTTACACATCCATCTTCAGGGAAGGATTCTAGCCCATCAATAGCAGCTGCAATGGCCTCTATGGAAACAAAGCTGGGAATTGTCTCTCAATGTTGTCAAGCGCGGCAAGTTGCAAAATTAAATAAGCAATACCTTGAAAAACATGTCCCTTAACATCAGTGACAAGACAATAAAACGTCAAGAGGTTGTTCAGCAGCATCAAGCAACCCAAGTAGGCTTCATCAGAGCAAATAGGTAAAATGCAGAGTATTCCCTTCAGCACCTGCTCAAGCTCACCGTCAAGAACACCTGAACTTCTGACAGACTCTAAGAAATTGAGTTCGTTCTCATGAGGTCCTATCATTATGCTGATGATCAGGTTACAGGAAAACATTAAGGCATTACTCTTTGCTATCTACTTTACCGAGTCACACAACTTGACAGCTTCAGTCTTATCAATGTTGAGACTCCTTATAGTCTTCAGGTAACAAATGACGACTGATCCGGTTTCGTTGATCTCCAACCAACCAAGGACATCCCTTCTCAAAGAATGTTGTGATAAAAGGTCCATTCTGTAAAAGAAAAGAGCATGAAGTCAACAAGGATACATATATATCAGTTACTATTTTATGTTTTGGATTTAAAAAAAAAAAAGTGGACAAACTTTTGGACTTAACCAAAATTTGGAAAAGCTCAACTTTGTGGACAAAGTTTTGGACTTAACCAAAATTTGGAAAAGTCCAAGTCTGTGGACAAATTTTTGGACTTAACCAAAATTTGGAAAAGTCCAAGTCCGCGTACAAACTTTTGGATTTAACTAAAATTTGGAAAAGTCCAAGTCCACGAACAATATGTCCACAGGCAATAATTAAAGGCCGCAGACATGGTCTTTATGAACATTAAATTAAAGTCTGTGGACAAGGCCCTTGGACAAAATCAGTCTGTAGACAAGTCTACAGACATAATATTATCTCTTTAGATGACCCTTCAGGTTTTCCTTATTAGAAAATAGTAGAACTCCGGTAATGGCACTGGAATTCTTATATAAAAGTAATACAGAAAACAAAATACCTAGAAGGTCATTCCGAAGCTTTTGGATGAGGAAAATCCTCATCCCCTTCTTCTGTAAACCCAAGAAACCTAAAGAAAGGGTTTCTTTCTTTCAAATTTAGAAAGACAGTTGAACATACCTCTAAAAAGGAATGATCGGATCAAAGAAGAATCTCCTTCTTCTCTGAAAAGAAAGAAAAAGAAGAAGGAGAAAACTCTAGAAAAAAAAAAGAGTCCTCTCTGATTTCAGAAAAGAGAAGGCAAAATATCTTCCCCGAGCCCTAAGGGTCCCCTATGTAGGGACCCCATTCACCAAAATCTTGACCATTTATTTCGAAATGGATGGTCCAGATGGCTGGGAATTTCCCTAGCCACTTTTCCTTGGTAATGGGAGACCTTCATTATGGGGACTTCTCGAAACCAAGAGATCCCACTACTGATATGGGGCTATCCACTAAGGAACAACCCACGAAGTGGGGAGACGGTATGCCTCCCCACATTCACTGCCATGCGGTGGGATCTAAATGGATGAACCATTTTTATTCATTCAGATCCGGAGGGGCATTTATGGGTAGTAAAATTCATTGCCCGCAAGACGGGTGTATGGTGCACCTGCCCACACCAAATCACCACCCATGAAATGGGCAGTTAGGCTTCACACGTGCAAAAGGCACACGCGTCAGCTGGCCAATGGCTGGCTCACTGTCAACTCGCCAAGCATTTAATGCTATCAGAAGGGCAATGATGCCCCGTGAATACCTTCAGGTCAGTCTCCCATGGGAGTGACACGTGGTTAGGATTCGTCCTTGCAGATAGACTCCATTAGTCCATTCGTGGGTTAGTCAATGACTAGCTTGGCCCGTGACCCTAAATGGCCAAAGACTTAACCCAGACCAAGGGCAGGACCCATGGTCCCACCCTATCTTGGTCCGTAGACTGACCGAGGTTAGACCCTGGTCCATAGCCCAAATAGGCTTTGGACATGACCCAGACCGCGGGTGAGACACATGGTCTCACTCCTTTGATCTGCGGACTGACCAAGGTCAGTCCTTTTCCCCAACTAACAATCAGTATTTGACTGCCATGTGGTAGAGAATCTTTGATGAAAAATGACCCTCTCTGCCAGCTTTAGGGGACACAAGAAAAAGATCCTCTCTTTTTCTCCAATAATAGAGTGCCATATGGCACGCCATCCTAAAGGGGGAGTAATCTCTCCCATTTTCTAGGAAGATAAGATTCTTCCCCTTTTAAAAGGAAAGGTCTTATCCTCCCAGGTTCCCCAAAAAGGTAAACCAATTTAGAGTTCGTAAAAAAATAGGACTCCTAATCGTACCAAGTTTCTATAAGATAAGAGAAACCAACTGTCAAAGAACAGATGACTCTCTCTAAAGGAAGAGAACCTTTTTGACCTCCACAAAAAGAGGAAGTTAAAGGAGAGTCCAAAAAGGACTCTCCAAAAGCTATAAAAAGGGAGTTTCTCACAAGAAACTCCCACAAACGAACGAACAAAGAGAGAACTAACATAATTTTCCACAAATTAAAAGACAGAGAAGAGAGAAAAAGAACTTTTCTTTTCTTTTGCAAGGACAAAGCAAGCAAAGAAGAAGGATCTCCCATCAATGGAAAATATCAGGTGAGCCCCTCAATATGGCCACCTTTCTTTCTTTTTATCTTTTCTTGATACAAAGACCTCTATGAGGCATCCTGTAAGGCCTACATGGGATCTGGGCAATCCCTTTGAATAAAAAATATTTATACAAAATATTTGTTCTTCTTAATCAGAGGTTCTTCCCTGAATCAGGATGGTAATTAACAATTTTGGTTTACTCGGATTAGAAAGAAAATCTCCCACATAAAATGAACTTCATACAACAATGGAGGCAATTTGACCGCAACGAAATTTGTGCGCTACAACTTTTCCTTTTCTAGATAACCAAATGATACATATATATATGTGCATATATAAGTACGTTTTAATTGTTAAAACTTCTTTTTTAAAACCAATCAATATATTTCAAACAAGTATGTGTGGTGAATCTCCATCAAATCACAACTGCAAATCATCAATCCATTTATTACCTAGCTCACTGCTATAAAAACTATCAAACTCATCCCACGGTTGTAAAACCATCCATTATCTCAAAACTGACACTGGGGATTCCACACACACATACATCCAATTGAGAAGTTCCTTTTCAATATCATACGAAAAAAAAAATAGTGTACAATTCTCACCAACTGTCGGTCCTAGATTTTTAATAAATTCGTTTTATATCGAAATATTATGTACCTTATATTTTTTGAAAATAGACAAAAAGATGCTTTTATAAAAATTATTTTATATATTGGTTATACTATATTTATTTGTACAAAAAATATCATCAAATTACTCTAACTATTTGTGATTTCCTGAAAACAGTACAAACGCATTTTTGTAAATAATTCATTATAAATCCAATATTATGAATTTTGTATTCATAAAAATTGGGTTAGAAAGAAGATAGATATATCTAAAACTTTCATGTTTTTTAATTATCTATAATTTATAACAAAACTAGTTGTAATATGTTGAACATGTTGGGACTAACGTTCTTGTCTGGCAATAGAGACACATTTTAGTAAATAATTCACTATAAATCCAGTATTATGAATTTCATATTTAGACAAATTTGGTTAGAAAGAAGACATATAGATCTAAATTGTCATGTTTATAACTATTTCTAATTTAGAACCGAATTGGTTGTAATATGTTGCACAAGTGAGGACTAACGTTCTGACCTGATAGAAAATGGGATTACCAATCCATATTGTAAAAATCCTAACTTAATTTAGAAAAATCGTATCGATATAAGACTGCTCATTCTATAAACTATATTGGATATACTATAAGAAATAAAATTATGAATAAATTAAGTCCACAGATTTCAAATTACACTAATAAGTTGTAAAACCAACACAAATGACTACAAAATGATAGTTATAAACTCTTACCTTATGAAGGGATATGTAAAATGGGCAAAATTCTGGCTTCTTAGCTTCAAAAACCCTTTCTTCCTCTTCCCTAGTAGCTGAAATCCAAGCTCAATAGACTAATTCCCAATTGATAGAGGAGAAAAAAATGTTTACTTTGTCATCATCCCCTTGATTAGCTAATCATCTTTCTCTTCTTGCACTTTGCCCAAATCCTACTCTAACTTCTTCAAATATTTTGTTGCAGGTTTCTAATGGAGGTTTTAGAGGGTGAAGAAGATGAAGTGCTGGAAAAATGAACCAACATTCTCTTGCATGTTCTCTTTATAAGCATGAAGACATGAGTCAAATGTGTTGACACATGTCATGCATGTTTTCCATCTTTGAATGAAAATTTAAGTTTCATGTGAGCTAAATCCACTAAGGTCCCTACACTCTTACTAATTTAATTTTAAGTCCTTTTAGTATTAGATAGTGTGTTTACATTTTTTCACTGAAGTCCCTACAATTCGTGTAAATTAGGTTTAGACCCTTATATATATATTCGTTTTAATTTTTTTTTTAAATCAATCAATTTCATGATAACTCATAATAATTAATAATAATTTTTTTCAAGTGGATTATCTCGGTAATAATTTCTCGTCAGAGCTTCATGTTAATTTGATTGGGTGTGATATATATATATATATATATTAACTCGGAACTAAACATGATCTCAGTCTAAAATGATGGTTCAACAAGAATTTTCTATATTTATTTTATAATATTTTAATTTTGATGATTCATCTATACGCATCTCGAGGATATCTCGAAATACGCGATTGATTATAGAGAATGAGTTATCAATGTCTTAACTGATCTTCGGGTCATTACAGAGGTCGATGATCGTCAATTAAATAAACCTCGTAATAGCTATAATTCCATAGAATAGTGACTAGTATGAGGAGTCGAACCATAGAAGATTGCGTTGGTTTCATTGTCTTTTTCTCAAGTTAATTTCTAAGTCAATGGGTAACAGTGTTGATTTGGGTTGATTGTTTTTAAACTAAGAACATAATTTGAACTAATGATTTCTATTTTTATTAACTAAACTAAGAGTTTTTGTGATATAAAGGAGAGAAGATCTAGGGTGTTTGAATTCACCACTAACCTCCTAATTGAACCCACATGTATTCATTTAGGCCTCTCGAGTGTAAACAATAGGGATGAGAGTGACTACAAGTCCCAACTCATCGAATCAAGAATAATTAAAGGGATTAAACCATAGGTATATCCTATCTTTCGTTAGCACAAGTGATACACACTAAACTAGGGTTGTGAAATCACTTGTCTTCCCTAGGCATATAATATCCTATAATTCAATTCCTCGACAGTTATACCACTGTATAAAATTCACATCAACAATCACAGATTGATGGAGCGAATGATTTCAATCTCAATATAATAAAACCTAAGACAACAATAAGATCATAATAGAATCGAATATAAACTCTAATAAATTGGTTGACAAACAACCTTCTTATTATGCAATCATTATTTACAAAAGAGAAAACAGCTAAATAAAATATATGAGATACAATTACTTGGCTAGACTTTCATCTAAACCCTAGGAAAAGAGATTATTTCATGGCAAGGGCGAAGAACACCGCTTTTGATGAAGAACACAAAGAACCCATCTTCCAACCTTCACAGATCTCCAGAGCCTTCTTACTTTCATTCTCAAAATTCAGAATCTTTGTATGATGATGTTACTTTCTTATTTATAGAGAGAGGAAGACACTGCTAATTCAGCTTTAGGAATCTCCAAAAATGGGTTCAAAATTGGATTTTTCGCGCAATTAAAACGGAGTAGAATCGGTGGCCTCCAATCGATCGGCCCATCCTGGCCGATCGATCGCAGATGGAGATTTATTCTGATTTTCTCTTTTCTTCTCTTTCTTTGTCCTTTGCCCGGATCTTTGCTCGATTGAAGTGCATATGGATCTTCAGAGTTGGTAAATATTTAATTTAATTCTATTTTTCTCGCATGAACCTAAAATCAACAAAGAACACCTAGTGAAGTAACGTAATGGATAAAAGGGCTTAGCAAAATTAACAAATCTTACAATTTAAGGGGCATAAATGTGTAACAATTAGCATTGTTCAGTCGAGATTAGCAACCATTGCATGAGCAGACCATTCCAATAGATACGTTTTATCGCCATGAAATGCATAATTGTGGGTGAGAACATGAATTGAAATAATATTTGATTAACTATGCAAGTGATATCAGGTTTGGTAATGATGAGGAACTATAATGCACCAACAAGATTACAATAAGTTATGGCATCAAGTTAAAGATCTCCATTAGAAATTATAGGTTTAGATCATATAAAAACAGGGGTAGAAAATGATTTAGCACCAACCATATCAAATTCATAAAGAAGATCTAAAGAATACTTGGTTAGAGTGAGAAAGAATTATATTTGGAGCGATGAACTTTCCATTTCAAGAAAATAGTTGAGATCTCCTAGATCTTTCATATCAAAGTGTCTAGACAGAAGAGAAACAAATCGTTGAAGGGGTTGGAGGAGGTATCTCCTATAAGAATGATATCATCATAGTGAACAAGAGTATTATCTCCCTGAACTATCCATTGCAGTATTATAAACATTGATGAATCCACTTTGTTGCAAGAGATTCCAAGATTGACAAGATACTGACTAAATTATTGAAACCATATGGCTTTGTTTAGATGACACAAATGATGGAGATGTGATTGAATATAATTGACAATCGCGAAATTTGTGTCATAAATACTTCTTTGAAAAGTTTTCCATACAAAATAGGCATTTTTATGTCTAACTATTGAATTGGCAAATTGCGTGAAACAACTACAATGAGGATAGTTCTAATAGTGGTTGTTTTGATGATTAACTGAAGGTTTCATGATCAAATAGCGCTATAATAGATAGTTTTTGCGATCTAGTTTGATCAACATAAAGTGAGCATAGAGTTAAGAAGACAAGTTTGAATATTCTAAAATCCTTGACAGTTGAGCTATCTTTCATTAGTATATCTAATGCGAGGTTTTACAAAATATAAAGAGGATAGACATGATACGTATACTCTTAAAAATAGTATACAACTATACAAGGCGTAGTTACTAAAGATAACAACTAAAGAGATCTAAAGATAGTTGTGGATACATAAGATTGTAAGAGATCATCCAAGATTTAGAGTCTTCTTTGGATCGTCTAATACTCCCCCACAAACTAATGCCATGGAAGGCATTAGATTGGACTTTAAAATTTTGAATCTTGGACCATCTAATACCTTTGTTAGAATGTCTGTATTTTGGCAAACAATAGAAATGAATGAAATGCGTAGATCACCAAGAGTTTTGCGTTCACGAAAGAAGTGATAATAAATTTTAATGTGCTTCTTTCGAGCATGAAAAATTGGATTAGCTACCAAATACGTAGAATTAACACTGTCATAGTGTAGATGTGTAGGAGGGCCATGGTGATTTTGAAGCAAAATAGGTAAAACCGTCTTTCTATCAACCGATAGATATTTTGGTCATTTACCTTCATCCAAAATTTATGAATCTTCTAGGGTAGATTTTAGATGACATTAAGTAGTTGTAATTGGAATTTTAGGTTAATCCGATAATAATTGAGCTCTTTATAAATATCCAAAGTTTCAGTGCAACTAGTGGGAGATGAGGGGTAGACAACTGGCCTACAGGTAGACCGCCCATACAAAAATTTTGTATGAGAATTTTTTCCAGAGACTTGGTTTTTGAGGGGTCAACTGCCCATGAGGCATATCGACCGGTGTGCGTGAATTTTGCTCTTTTACTTAAATCAGAAGTCCAAGTTTGCTTATAAATAGTGGGGTTTGATCCTCATTCGAATCTAAGAAGTTTAGAGAGTTTACAAAGGGCTTTATTGAGTTAATTAGGGCTTCCCAAACCCGTTCTTCTCTCCTATTCTACCCTAGAGTTTGGAAGACATGGATCTATTCTTTCTTGCTTGTTTATTCCTTTGATTGGGATACAATTAGGATTTGTTTAATCAACCATCAACCCATTCTGTAAAGAACAATTGGCCCGTGTGATCTGAAACTTTTGCGAACGAGATCAATCCAAAGAGGATCGTGGTTGTTGTAGAGACACAAGAGAAGAAAAGGCTACTGCGGTAGATTACGAGACTTGCAAGATCATGATTGCTTATCGAGACGTGGAGGGCTAAGTATTGAGGATCATAAAACCTCCCACTGAATGGACCACTATAGATCTTGAAAGTTGTAAATGGAACAATAAATGTCTCAATGTCATGTTCACTGTTGTCAATCCCGAAGAATTTCAGTGTATTTCTAAATGTGACATTTCGAATGAGGCTTGGACCATTCTTCAAGTTACCCAAGATCTCCAAACTTCATATGTTGAACCCTAAATTTGAAAAGTTAATAATGGATGATAATAAAACTTTTGATTATTTTTATGGTAATTTGAGTGACATTGTCAATTTTAATTTTAATCTAAGGGAAAGAATTCATGAGTCCAAAATATTTAACCCCAAAATAGCTAATCTAATAAAACCTTTAATAGTGATCTTCCCAGTTTGTTGATGGGTAAGATTGATTCCATAAGTTCCACCATGATCAGCTTCCAAGCTGAAATCAGAGAGAGGATGGGCACTCTCGAGACTAAAGTGGGCAGCCTCCAAACAGAGCTGAAACAGAGATTTGATTCTGCTGACTCCACTTTAGAGGATCTAAGTGTAGAGGTGAGCATAGTGAAGAACAAAGTGGATGCCACCACTTCTATAGTCGAGCGCAGAGCATTACACACTTCCGAGCAGTTTATCATGTTAGATGATGAGATTTCTCTTATCAAGGGAAGGACTACTTCTGCAGATCAGCTCCTTCGAGCTCAAGGCCCTATCCTTCATCAGGTAGCCTCCCTTGTTGCCCAAGAATTGACCCTAGAGGAGGGGTGAATAGGGTCTTGGCAAACTAAAAATTCTATTTTAGTTACTAATGTGGAAATTTAAACTTAGTTAACTAAACAATAGATGAGATGCATTCAGTTATAAAAATTTCACTGAAAAGAAAAGGGGAAAGAGTAAAGGAATCAAACACCGAGATTTGTTATCGAGGTTCGGCACTCTAGCCTACTCCCTGCCTTAAGCTCTCCTAGCTTCAAGGTATGTACTACGATCCACTATCATACAATCTTCTTCAGGTGAAGATCAAACCCTTACAATCTCTGTTCCAGAACAAGATTACACCTTCAAAGCAAGAGAATAGTCCTCTCCTTGCTCTACAAAGCCTTCGACTTCAATGCACCAGAATCACAAATTCTGGAATTTTTACAGAGTGTTGAGATGATTGATCTTGGATAATACACAAGCTCCTTAATGAGCTGGATAAGAATGAATAACAAGCTTCTTACTAAGCTAGATAAGTGAGAATAACAATCTATAAAAATCTCTCAAGGGTAGGAGTTGAATAGCTCAATAGCAGAGATTTGACGAAAACTAATTTTTACAGAGTATGAGATTGATTGCAATGAATGAAAGTTAATAATTCAATCAAGATGGTAGTTGTTTGTATTGTAGTTCATAAATGATCTCTATTTATACCTGTGAGGGGAGTTTACCGAGAGGACACGCGTCAGCAGCAGCTCCTCCCAAGTTCTGATTTACTGGTAGAAGATTGGAGTGGAGGGTGTGATACCGTGACCTGTACTCCGATGATTAAGTCAGTAGGTGTAGAAGATGATGAACAGTAAGAATATAATAGAAAGTTCAAAGGTCTTAGCTCTTTCAATTTTTTTGCCCCCTCGCCACACTGTTTTTCACAGGTTTAAATAGACCACCCTTGTCATGGCCATGGGCACCCATTGATGTCCATGCATACCTCGAATCCCTGATGTGTACTTCAGTAATCATTTTAGATAGATCTTCCGGTCATTCGTACTGCACGCGCATCTGCACACAAAAAGAGCAGGCCAAGAGTAGGAACTCGTCCGAGGTGACTGGCATTAAATGCAGCATTAAATGCCATTTAATGCCAAGACAATGTTACCCACCTACCATCGTAGAGGTAGGATCAGTCCCAGGCGACTGGGCAGCAACGCCAGGTCTCATTACGTGTTAGGATACGCAATCGTGGACAATAAGACTATGGGTACGTCGTCCGAATGAGGACGTGATCGTCGTCCACGAGACCACGGGTCCGTCGTCAGAGTGGGGACGTGATCGTCGTCCACGAGACCACGGGTCCGTCGTCAGAGTGGGGACGAGACCACGGGTCCTTCGTCAGAGTGGGGACGTGATCGTCGTCCACGAGACCACGGGTCCATCGTCCATACGACAACGGGCCCGTCGTCGAGGAGACGACGGAAATGAGCTCAAACGATAACACCACACTGAGGACGAGCTCGTTGTTACCACACTTAGGTTTTTACGAAATTTACTCATTACAATACCCCAAGGAAAAATATGGCCGTTGGAGGATCAATAAATGCATAAATGCCAGTTAAAAAAATAGTCGTTGCAGAACATTTAATGTGCGTCCCACATCATTCGGTCGTCTGAATGGTGATGAAAAATAATCCCTTTTTAATGGGTCATCCGATTGATCCATTGGATCGTTTGAGTCAAATGGTATAAAACAACTTAATTTTTGTTTCTGCCATTCAGTCGTCCGAATGGATCATTCGGTCGTCCACATGGATGAATGATGAGAAACAGTAGCTTACTGCTTTTAGACAGAGAATTCATCTCTGTGTTCGGTCGTCCGAATGAATCATTTGGTCGTCCGAATGGCCAAAACACATCTGAACCACTCTTTTACCATTCTTTAACTTTTTGGGATGACTCCATGGGCCTTCTTCCTTACTTTAACAGAGATGATTACCAAATTTTTAAGTCCTTAGAAAGATTTTCAACATAGTCTAAAGGTACCTAAGGTCAATCTAAGTTTTGTGAGCTTTTCAACATCCAACCTTTGAGGATTCCTTACAAGGTTCCTAAAATAAATCAAAAATGTCTTCTTTGAAAGTCTTCATCTTTGTCCTTTGATCTTCCATACTCTTCAAGTAGATTGCTTGAGTTGAACACCTTCTTGGATAATTTTTATTTTTTTGGTTGAGTGAAGTGCTAGTTTTCTCACAATCTGAAATGTCTCAAGCACTTAAACACAATTATTAGTACCATAATTTTCATTTCATTATTGTGTTGTTATCAAAATTATTAGGGATACCCAAGGTTGTAACCTTGAGGGTAACATCCCTGATGGGCGCTCAGGCCCCTATCATTCCCCGGATAGCTTCTCAGGTGAACTAGTTGGCCATAGTAGTGTCCAGCATGGGATCCAGACCCTTTGCAGCACCTTGGGCTCTTGAAGACCCCAAGAAACCTCTCAACACCTCTCTTGATTCTAGTGATTATGATGCTACCAAGATGACAAAGAAAAGGGGAGTAGTGGGCAAGAGGAAGAAGAAAGCTGACTCTTGATCTTGGAGAAGAGAAGAAAATGAAAAGAAAAGAGAAGAATTTTGTGTTATCTGTTTTGATATTCTTTGATGATGCCAAGGGGGAGAAAAAGAATGAAATGTATTCATATGAAATGTATCTTTTTGGAAAATATATACATTTTTGAATGAAAATGGTATTCTTTTTTATGAAATGAATGAAATATCTTTTTGGATCTTTATATGAAATTGTGAATGGAAATGTACTCATTGACATATCTATAGAATTCTATAGAATTTATGATTCACTCCATATTGGTATTTTCATTCCATATTGGTATTGAATGGCTTGAATGCTTAATTGTCTTATCCAACAATTGCTAAAATTTGGCTTCATGTACCTAAGAATGCCTACCATATCATTTTTAATGCTTTTGGTATTATGACCTTGAAAATGAATTATCTAAAATATGCAAAATGAAATGAACAATGCTATAAATATTAAGTGCATATGTTTAGGGGGAGCTTACCTTAAAAATATTAGTGAAATCATATATTGAGGGGGAGCTTACTCCCATTTCATTACATTATTATGTCACCATCAAAAAAGGGAATATTGTTAGCCTCAAGGTTATAAACTTGGGTACCCTTATTAATTTTGATGATAACACAATAATGGAATGACTATTGTGGTACTAATGCCTCTATTAAGTTTCTATGAAATTCATATTATAAGAGCATTAGCACATCATTCAAGGCATGGAGCGTGAAAATAACCACAAGCAATCAAAATGGATTCTCATAAGCAAGACCTTCAACTATATGCAAGCCATCAGTCTCAAAGTTGAAGATCACTCAATCCAAAGCTATTGGAAGATGAAGTTTTCTCTTGAAGCCTAAGTTGAAGATTCTAGAAGATGGACGCTCTAATTCAAAGCAACATTGAAAATCCAAAGGATGAACTCTTGAATGATCATAAATACAAAGCCAAAAGGAAGATCCAAAATCAAGTTTGAAGAGCAACAAGAAGCTTTTAGAGTCTTAGTTTTTATTTTGAGAAAGTCTAGGACTTATGTAAGAAGTCCTCAAAGTATGGTAAGTTGAATGCTCAAATACCTAGATTGACCATAGGAGTCTAAAAAATTTAATTGAATATTATTCTAAGGTCCTAGGACATCATAAAGAATGATGAAAATCATGGGAAAAACAAGCCAAGTAACCTTGGAAAAGGTCCCAAACATTAAGATGAGTTAAAGATGAGATTTAAGCCTAATTAGCTTAATCTCATCGACGAAATGGGCTACAGAGGCTACTGTCTCTGTTATTGTCCCAATCTCGGCAACGAAATGTTTGGCACCCCCAGGATCTCGTCAACGAAATCATGCGCGAACCTCTTAAATGCTGTAATGGCTAGTTTTTAAATGGCTACTTCCGCATTTAATGTTTCACCAACGGCAAGATTGATCCAAGAACTATAAATTGAGTTCATTTATGAACTAGAAACAACTCTTGAACTACTATTCATCAAAGAATTAATCTTATCATCTCATTCTCAAGCTTAATCGTATCATTCTTTGAGAAAACCCAAAAATCCCCAAATCTCATTCTTGAGCTATTCAACGTCCATCTTTAAGAGATATTTAGAGTGCTTCAAGGAAATCATTTCAGCTCATATCAGGAGCATTTTTTGGATTGAAATCCAATATTTAAATTGTATTTGAAGAAATCAAGAATCTAGGATTCTTGTCCTTGAAGCATGGAACTTCGAGTAAAGTGAAGAGAAGATTGTTTTCTTGCACTGCTAGGCTTAATCTTCGCCTGGAAGAAGATTAGATAGGTTTGACTTTCACCCGTGAAGAAAGTTATAAAGGTTTGGACTTCACCCGGAAGAAGTCTATGCGATATTGTGGTGAATCCTCTAGCGGGTAGCTTGAGGCGAGGACATAGGAGGAATTACCGAACCTCGTGAACAATATTTTGTGTTTGCTCTCTATCTCTTCCCTTTACTTTTCTTTATTGCTATAATTTAGAATTGCTAGTTGTTCTTCCTTTCATAATTTAAATTCCGCAAAAGGGACTTAGTAGAAATTGAAATTTGCCAATACCCTATTCCCCCCCCCCCCCCCCCCTCTCTAGGGTCGAATACTTGGGCAACATATTTTGTATGTATATTTTATTCCTATTAGGGATGGAAATATTCCGTCTCTATATGTATATTTATGTAAAAAAAAAAATCATAATTGTAAAAAGAAAGCAAATCCTCTACGGTGATAACCGGATTTGGCAAATCCAGTTATCACCCCTTGAGGTCTCCACGTATCCCTTTTGACACTCCTTAACCCTGGTTAAGAGTCACCCACCCTTAGGGTTCACCCGCCCACCCATCCTTGGTTTTTTAAAAACAATATTAATTATTTTTTTTAATTAAAAAACTATTTTTAGGGGTTTTTTAATATTCAAATATATATATAAAAAAAAAGAATTAATTTTTTTTTCTAAAAACCAAATATGGGTGGGCGGAACCTAAGAGTGGGTGACCCACTTTTGACTTTCTAAAGTTAGAAGTCCATAGAAGTAGCGGGGGAAGTCTATCCAAACACTGCCTTAATTTTTTTTTACTTTCTTAATTGCTTCTTACAACAGTATTTTAGTTTGCAAACCCCTTCATGTAGTGATCAAAATAATGTCGTGCACGTGAGCTTGTTTTACTAGCCAAGGTACCTAATATTAGATAGGAAATCTATATCTCTTAATAATTCTTTCATATAGATAAATAAAACATTATGTTTACACTTTGATCCATAAAGATTAACCTACTGAACAATTTTTCTCCAACCAATATTGCACTTAGGAAACATAGAGTTTTATCTTTGATTTTTCTGTGTGATTCTCTATCCAGTCCATGGACTCCTCCTAGGCCTCGAAACACTCCTAAGTGCCTTCCAAACCACACTATTACACTTGAAACCTGAACCGAAAGCGATCTGCCAAACTCGATTGCCTTTCTTGATTCTTCTCTTTGTCTCTAGGTATGCCAATTCATACCAAACACTACTGCTCGAAGTATTCCCGAATCGCTCGAGAGTCATTCGCGACGCCTCCATGTACTCCTCTGTAAGCTCTAAGTTCTTCTGTATTTCGTCGAGGACTTTCTTGCTTGAAGCCAGTATGCATACGTGCTCGAAAGCGAGCTTATAGTCAGGGATGTAAGGCTTGGTCTCCTTCTTAAAGAGCAATGAGGTGAAGAAGTGGAGTTGCTCCATGAAGGGGAGCACAAGCGGACCAAGGGTGGTGATGTTGTCCTTGAGGGCATGGCCACTGACTTCGAACATCTCTTTGTTCACTGAGAGGCCTTTCTTCCCTTCGGCGTCTTCCTTCATACCGATGCAATTAAAACATCGACTGTCCATGCCTTTGTGAGTTCGAACAAGCTGTAGTAATCATTCAATTATAAGCGTTAATTAATCTTCAAATGTTCTCCAAAGGATGTCCTAAACATAGTCCCAAAACACCTCCCATGGTTTGCTCCAGTGGTAGGATGTTCCTACCCCCTTTGGGGGCGGAGGACTGAGTTTCAAGTCTCACCATGACAGAAGATGGTTAATTATAATAATTCAGAACAAATTACCTGCTTGAGCTCGTACTTGGCACGCCACCTATCGAGGCGGAAATTTGAGAGCAGCATGGCGGCAGCGCCCATTCGAAAAAAGCAATTGGGAAGAAGCATATTGGCTTCTTTACCTGTGTACCAAGTGAAGCTCACGACCTCAGTGCTCACCACTAGTGCATAGGAGCCTGGATGAGCATTTAGGAGGTCTCTTGCAAGATCAATCGCAATCGCACCGGCAGCACAGCCCATTCCCCCTAGGTTGAAACTTTGGATATCATGCCGAAGCTTGTAATGATTTATAACCATCGCCGAGAGCGATGGTGTGGTGTTGAGAATGCTGCAGTTCACGATAAGGATCTTAATGTCATTCAGCCGCACTCCAGTGGTGGCAAGGAGGTCATCCACAGCACCAAACATGACCATAGCTGCCTCTTCTCGCCCATCCTTGAGGGTTACTTTGTGCCGTCCGGGAAGGAACACCGATCTTGGCAAGTAGGTCTCGTCCCCAATGCCAGAGTTCTTGAGGACCCGATGCTGAAACTGAATCGCGGCATCATCGAAGTTGCTGGATGTTCTAGCCAGATCGATGAATTTTGCCTTTGAAATCTGAGTAGTGCATTGACTGAAAAAATCACTTGCATATACATAGATCGAGGTAGAAATTCTCTAGGTAGCAAGTACATATATGCATGATCTAGAAAAATTAGAGAGCACCATACATAATCAAAAGAATTTTGTTTAAAGTTCAAAAATAGCTTCTTTGGATCGTAGGAATAGTCTAGTAATTAATCTTGCAACAAAGGGGTCACAAACATGCATGGGTAAGGAAAAAGGAAAAAATATATTTGAAGTTACCTTGAGGTCGTCCGGTGGGCGATAACAAGCAAAATCGACCAAATATGTAGACCGCGGGGAGGTAAAATTGAGATAAATATAGGGAACTAGAGGCAGAAATACCATAAGAAAAATGGTATTGGTAAGATCCCATTTGAAATAAAAATCTCGGAATGTCAGCTTCCCTATCTGGGCACCAAAAATCATAATAATCAGAAGTAGTGGTGCAGTTATAAGAAGATAAAATCCATGGCTAATAAGATAATGGTAGCCGAGCTTCACGTATTTTAGATTAACAGAATTGAGAAAGTCTGGCATGCAACGCCGGACCCTCACGGTGAAATTTAGAGAGCCAGCATAAGGACCTGAACCCTCGACACCCCGGTTCACGATCTCGGTGGAGAGGAGCTCCTGCTCACTTGCCATTTATGGAAACAAATTAAGTACACAGTAAATTAATGAATCGAACTGATTAAGCTGCGTATATAAGGACCGTTTTGTTGAAAGAAGAGAATGGATTAATGGTAACAGAAATTAAGGAAGCTTTTTCAGGGCATGAAAGAGTAATGGCAGAGGGTTTTTAGCAAGAGAGAATTTGGGTAATGGAATGCTTTATACCGGAGTCGAATGAACACATGCGTAGAGGTTTCAGTACAACATATCAAACGCATGAGCAGCCTTTTTAGTTGCGTAAATGGTTTTCAAACAAACTAGAGTCATTGGCTATCGTATGAACCTTCATCATGTATGTATTTTCGGCATCATCTCTCACAGTCAATCTTGACCGTTGATCCCTACCCTCACAATTAGCTTTTCTTAACAGCTAATGCATTTTACCTTTCAAAAATAAAGGAACATAATCACCTCCTCGGGCGTCTCGGCTCCCCTTTTCATGCCATCGTGTCCTCCTTTTAACCCTCTTTAACTGTGATTAAGATTCACTCAACCCTTTTCACCCATTTACCTTGGTTCTTAGAAAAAAATAGGAAAATAGTTAATGTACAAGGGATCTCCATTTGCAAATTAACCTAAGGCTGATCTTTATTGGTCCATGCCCCACTTTGAAATTCTCACCACAGTTGGTGAGTATTTAAGAGTGGGGCGTGGACCAAGGATGACCGGCCTTAGGTTTGCAAATGAAGATGCCAAGTACGCCTATCATTGCTCAAAAATTATAGCCACTTGCTCAAAAATTATAGATAGCCACTTGCTCAAAAATTATAGCCACGGAGTTAAAATAAAATAAACTCGTTCATGGCAATTGAATGGGCTGCTTTGTGCATGAGAGCGAGGCGGAATAGTTGGCTCCTGATCAAACCATTGCTCATAAACAAAATGATTTTGCTAGCCCCAGTCGCAAATCTTCCAAATACGCAACTTGGGTGCTACAAATGTCAGACATTCTCTTACTTCTATTTTTTAAACTTTTAAAATAACAAATAATCTCTACGTGTTAGCCTCATCTTGCATCTATGGAAAAATTTGGAGGCTGGGGCTAGCACTTCTCTAAATAAAACAAAGATAATCTACTTAATTATGGAGATCAATAGCGGTAAAAATGGAGAACTAAACACGACAAATGGGATCTATCCACTTGGAGATCTACTTTGTCAGCATTGACCAAGTATCTGATATTGCATGATTGCTCTCCAATATTAGAGTCTTAGAGATATTATGTGCTCCATAGTCCATAGCATCTTGTTAGGTAATGAAAAGGAAACACCACTTTAGTTAGTTGCCTTTGGATTACGATATCTAACTAAATATAAGGAATTAGTCTAGGGATACTCCCAAGTGTACTCCTACATATACTCCCAAATCTTAACCGTTTATTTCAATTATTAAATGATTAGGATTAAAACTAATGTGACATTAGAAAAGACAATAAACCAACTCAAATCCTAATCCTTAATGGTTAGTTATAAACTGTTAAAATTAAGGAGAATATTTGGGAGTACCCATAGACCAACTCAAATATAAGAGTTGTAAATCTTTAAGGAGTTCGAATGGGCAGCAGCCCTTTGTAACCTATTGGGCTACAGCAGGCAACTGATTGATCCATAATAACACTTTCTTCAAGGGAAAGACATGCGTTAAAGAAAGTAACTTTAAAATAAAGTGGAGCTAGCATTACCCATATAGAATGAGAAGTATTTGAGAGTGAAAAGGACTACCATCCAAGTCAACACCAATTGTTCTACAGTTTATATATTTGGTATCAGAGGAAACAGCAGCATCATCTTCCTCTTAAATGGCTTCTTTTAATTCCCACCCGAGTTTAAGACTATTGAAGAACATGGGATAAAGCCTATGAAAAATCACTGTTAAGATCTTTTGTAGGGACATCTACATGTACTCTAGAGTGAAACACGTGTCCACATGTGCATGGCGTTTCTTAATAACACTAATTAAGAAGACTAATTAAGAAGGGAGTTTCCATCTCATTATAATTGTGTTCTTCTAAAACTGATCTGGATAGGTGGGTATGTGGCACTCTCCTTAGATTCTACAAGAAATCCTTGTTGTAGCATCTACAAAAAATACAAAGAGGAGCTCTGTTTCACGGCGTTGAGTGGAGCTCCCCTTTTTACATTGTGACAGTGGCAATGTTGTAATTATGTGTGTTACCAAATTGTCCCAACCTTTCTCAGTAATTATAACTGTGCCACTGCCTTAGTGAAGTAGAGGTCCGGCTTAAAATTAATCTCTATAAAAAAATTTGTGTTCTTTAGTATGTGGTAAGACTGTTATTTTGTTGGAACACCAAAACACGCAAGACTATACAAGTCCCAAGATATCCAAGATCCAGTACTTTAACAGGTTTGGGCATTTGATATTCTATGTTCTTTTACCCGAAACTTTGTGAGTAAATTTCATTGTTCTTTTGTTTTGATATAGGATACATTTGCTGGGATTTTGAGATGTTGAATTTTTTTTTTAAAAAAATATCCTTTTTAGAAAAAAAATTTATCTCATTATGTAAGTATTTAGTGTTCTGCAAATTTGTGAGCCATGAAGACCTAATAGTCTTAATCAGATTTTTGGTATTGTATCCCTTGCATGAGCCTAGAAAAACAAGTCGAATTTGTGTGTGCAACTCGGCCACAGGTCTTGTGTGCCCCTATGATTACGGCGCCAGGAATACAAGTTGTGGGAATGTTAGTAAAAACATTGGAATAAATTTGTCACAAACTATACTTATAATTACTAATTAACATGCCAAAAGGGAATCTACAAAAGCCGAGTGTGGCTTTAATTACCAGCTTGCGCCAATTGCAAACATGAAAACGAACATGGGAGAAAGATTCACGGGTATGTTTCCTGGCATGGATGGATTTGATTCGGAATCTCACATTACAGCAGCTAGCTCTGGTCGACGTACCGCAAATACGGGGGCAGTATTGTGTCCCGCCAGGCTAGTTTTTTGAAAGCTACTGTCAAAGTGGGGAACAACAAAATGAAGCTTTTAACCAAACTATGTCACTTATTAATTTATATATTGGCAATAATCGATGCCTTTACCACATGTGAACCTCCCTTTGGGGAGGAGTGACTCGTGTTCGAGTCCCGGTGTGGCTGTTGAGCGCCCACCCTTAAGTTCTAACCCACTAATCCCCCTTTAACCCCTGACATAGATAGATAAATGTAGTTGCCTACCAAAAAAAAACCCACAAATGTCGAGTCCACCACTATATCTCAAAATCTAGCTTTAATTTAGGCATTTCCATCAGTAATTCCCTTCATTTAAATACTAGTAACTAGTTGGGCACGTGCAAATTTAATACTAAAATCAAAAGAACAAAGTATTTTGAGAAATATAAATTTTGTAAGAAATGGTATTATATAAAACTAGTGGGTGGCACGTGCATTGCACGTGAGAAGCAAGGAGAAGGAGTTAACCACAGTTAATAGGAGTTAAAAGGGACACGTGTTAACCCGCAAGTGCGATTGAACTCTTCCCGAGTTCAATCGCGATTGGCTTTGATTCTATTCTTTAAATAGATAGATGAGCAAGGGATAGTTTGAGAATTAAAGTAAAACATTAAATCAAAGTTTTGTTTTATATAAGGGCAATTTGGGAATTTCATAAAATTCAGGCTACGCCCTCCTATCGCATTGTAATAGTAAAGATAAATTAGTAGGGATGTTTTGAAAAATAATAAATCTAATAAGGGTATTATATGAAATGATTTCTCACTTTTATTATATAGAAGATATATAGATTACATGGATATTTTGGGAACAAATCAATAAGGGTATTATAGGAAATAAAAACTTATAGGAAGGGTATTATGGGCAAATAAAATAGGAACATGTTTGGATTTTTTTTTTAAAAAAATCTAATAAGAGTATTATGAGAAAATTTATAAAAAGGGTATTATGGGCAAATAAATTAATAGGGACATTTTGGATAAAACAAATCTAATAAGGGTATTATGGAAAAACTTATAAGAAGTATTATGGGAAAGCAAATTAATAAGGAAGGATATTATGGGAAAAAAACTTGGTTGGACACCTATTTTGCGCTGCACCCACGTTCACGCCAGATGCCTACAAGAGATTTTGTCTGTCATGGGCATGGCATGGAAACTATGCAACTCTTTCATGAGATGCAACAGATAGAGATAGAGCCTGACGGGATCACAATCTTTGCTATTTTTTATTTTATTTTTTATCTTCCGAAAAAAAAAACCATACATGCGGGCCTTATCGATGAAGAGGTAAGGATTCTTTCAATCATGTGATGCAAGATAACAACATAGCCTTTAATTGTGGAGCTGTGCGGAAATGACCGGATCTTGGGGTTTAAAGATATATAAGGTAGCCACTAGCTAAGGTCCCATAAGGGTAAGTCCAAGCAACCACTCCAAAAGGGTCGGGTCTGTCTTAAAGAGGGTTGATGATCCCTTGGTACCTTAGCGGTTACCTAAGGTCTGGCTGTGTGTGCGCGCGCTTAGCGAGTGTGTGTGTCAGTCCATTATTTTCCATTAAAAAAAAAACAATATGGCTATTTTAGTCTGCATGCGCTAGGGTGTATCCCGGTTTAGTCCCACATCGATTGGGACTTGGACTTCGCAAGGGTGTATAAGGGGTCATCCCCTCCTTAAGACAGGCCCTTTTGGAATGCTTGCTTGGACTTACCCTTAGAGCACCTTAGCAACTACCTTAGGTCTGAGGTCTGGTTGTGTGTGTGTATTTAGCAAGAGTGTGTTAGTCCATCATTTTCCATTTAAAAAAAATGATACATAAATGACAAACAAACTTGAAAAGATTCAAATACACAACCTAAGATACACCTGGTTCACCAGCCATTGGGCTATATCCACGGCCAAAAACCTTCACAAACAATCAGGGGTGGAGCTAGGATTCTATTGCGGGTGGACCTAACAATAGGGATTCATTGGCGTAGCCCCGAAAAAAAAAATTTAAGTGCAAAGTTCATGGTACATCGCATCTATTTGTGTCATTTACATGTAAAGAATATATTTTTTCTCAAAAGTTTAGGGAGGGTTAGAGTTCTTCATCCCCCAGCTCCGCCCCTCTATCTCAGGCTACACCCTTATTAATACAATAGTTTTTTTTATTGGCTCCGCCCCTACTGATAATGGAGATGGTTACAAAAGAGAAGATGAACCAAGAATACAATTCAAAAGCTTTATCAAAACCAGAAAAAATCTGACACAAATTTCTTGATCTCAGTCACAAACCTTAAATTGATATCTTGAAATACTGTTCAAACTCACCGCATTCACTCGAACCAACACAATTTTGCTCGTGCAAGATTGTCAAAAATACAGAATCACGAACTAAAACCTAAATCATTTAATGTGTAAAGATAAATCTTCTCTACGAGAGGCACCAAGATAAGCCATGAGCCAACACTCTTCCTCCCAAAAGCAATAACTGTCATGGCTCTCCATGAGAGCAAACCTACTCTTCCTGAAAACCCTAAACACTCTTACACCCTGCCTAATTATAAACATAAAATCACATTAATTCCAAAACCAATTAGAATTTTGGACCAAAACCAATTAGAATTTCCAAATTCTAATTCTAACAAATAACTCTATAATAGAATTTTACTATTAATAGAATTATAGACAAATTTCAATATACAGCACTAATAAAGTCAAATTTTTTTTCCAAACACAGAGTGGGTGCAACACCATGCAACACGTGGTGTTGCTTCCCTATAACATAGATGGTTTGACATTTGTTGTCACCACCTTGCAACTGGGGAAGATTGCGACTAAGGCCAGCATTTCTGAATTTTTAATATCCAATTTTTTCCATGCATTTTTCAGAACTTTTGATAGCAATGAAGTCTCATTTCAAGACCTTTCCTCTCTTTCCTTTGATGGATATGTTATGCACCTCACTTGGTGGCCCTCTGAGACACCGCATTACAACCATGCACAAGATATGCATGCACTGTTGGAGATACTACGTCATTAATCCTATTTAGAAATCTATTTTATTTAGAAACTTTTCTTTCTTTATTTACTTGGGCTGTGTTCCGTTCAAGAGAAAATGGGGTAAAGTGAAACCCATTTTCTCTTGTTTGGTTGGTGTTCGGTACAGAGGATAGGCGCATCTTCCAAAACTGCTTTCTCTACAGTTATGTCCGTACAACAAGTCTGACCCAAAAAATTTCTTTCACAAAACATGGTTGTTTTTGATGTCCGGCTTATCATCCAAAAAAAAGTTGTTTTGAAAGAAAAAAGATAATTTTACTATTATACCCCTCTCAACCCTTCCCACCAACTATACTCTTACAAGCGCATTTTTGTCCCTTAAAAAAATCATTTTCTTTCTCTTTTCTTTTCTCACACTCACTATCCCGTGAACCAAACACAGCCTTATTGTTTTTAGAATGTTATTCTTAGCAATTATTCCTAATTAAAGGATGCTAGACTATTTAAATAAGTCATGTAAGTTTTAAGAGTTAAGTTTTGAATACAATCGTTCCAAGGGAACTTAGGAGGTTTGAACTCTCTTGAAACAGTCCACTTTCTCTCTCATTCTTCTTCTTATTTTGCTTTTAAGGGTGCTGAATTCATGTGATTTAGGGATTACACATTTGGTATCAGAGCAACACTATCAAGGGACCATGACGAATGATGGGTATGGGACCAGATTTCCAAAAGTAGAGGTAGAGATCCGATCTCTTAAGGAAGGTTGGGAGGAACAAGGTCGGGTTCTAGTTGAGATTTTGAAAAAATTATCTAGTCTCGAAGAAAAATTTGATGACACGGTACGGCAGCAATCTCATCTACTTGATGATGAAGAAGTGCATAATACTCAATTTCAAACTAAGGAGGCTCTGGATAGTGCTAGAATCCAAACTCGTACTGTTCACCTTGATTTCCCACGATTCGACAGTGTAGATCCCGAATGGTGGGTGTACACCGCTAAACAATTTCAACGTTTCAACAACATTCCAAAGAATCAGATGTTTGAATTAGCATCCCTACCCTCATAGTGGGTGCTATTCCATGGTTCAGGTGGTTGGAAAAGACTGTTGCACAGTTTCATGGCCATAGTTTTCACACGCATTGCGCTCGCAGTTCAGACACTTAAAAATGAGGACCAAAGTGGTGCACTTGCGAAACTTCGACAAGCTTCCACCATCTGTACGTGACTGTCAAACACAATTTGAGAGGTTGGTTATTCACACAACCTGATTGCCCGAATCTTTTCTAGTTGGTTGTTTTATTTCGAGGTTATGGGACGACATACGAGTTGGAGTCAAGATGTTCCAACCATTGACACTAGCCCATGCGTTTCAGCTAGCTTCGCTACATGAGGAATCTGCTGTGACTAACTGGAGATAATCACGATTTTTTGGAACCAAAACCCATGCCATTAATAGCAACTACGACACCCGACATTAATACCGAGGAAGGGTGTAGTAACCCAAGAAATTAAAAGACCACTTACACATTAATATGCTACACACATACACCACATCAAAAACTTAATTAAAGATAAGATTTTAATGAGATCTACGGCTCAGATTGAAAGTCATAAACTCTTGTCATATAAATACAACCTTAAGATGATATTAGGTTTCATTTTACAACCCTAATTTTTATTGCTCTGGAGAAGAAGAAAAAGAAAGAAATGAGAGTTTCTTTTGAAGATGCACTATCTAAACGCTTTTGAGTATGGTACACTAGCAGCTATATCACGTGCCTTTTGGGATGATCTCCATGCTATCAAGGATTCTTTCAACGATGACAAATGGCTCAACGATATCATTCATTGGATCAACAAAGGGGACACTACTAGTCCACGTTATTATATTCATGATGGAATTCTTCGTTGAAAATGACGTGTTGTCTTACCATCTACTTCACCAATTCGCACAAAAAATTTGATAGAATTGTATGGTTCACCAATTGCCAGACACTCGGGTTACAAGAAGACGTACAAACGGATATCAAGGGCATTCTATTGGCGAGGTATGAAATTTGAAATTAAAGCTTATGTTAGGGAATGTGATGTTTGCCAACGAAATAAATATGTACATGTTCACCCTCCCGGCTTACTTCAACCGCTACCCATTCCTCATCGCAATTGGAGTGATATCCCGATGAACTTCATTGATGGGCTCCCAAAATCACAAGGGTACATTGTCAGGTTACAAGAAGACGTACAAACGGATATCAAGTGCATTCTATTGGCAAGGTATGAAATTTGAAATAATAGCTCATGTTAGGAAATGTGATGTTTGCCAATGAAATAAATATGTACATGTTCACCCTCCCGACTTACGTCAACCGCTACACATTCCTAATCGCCATTGGAGTAATATCTCGATGGACTTCATTGATGGGCTCCCAAAATCACAAGGGTACATTGTCATCTTTGTTGTGGTTGATCAACTTTCCAAATACACCTATTTTATGCCCATGTCACATCCATATACAGCGGCTTTGGTGGCTCACATTTTCATTGACAATATTTTCAAGTTGCATAGTATGCCAATTTCGATAGTAAGTGATCGAGACTCAATTGTTGTTAGTGGCTTTTGAAAGGAATTATGACACCTCCATGGCACTCAACTACGCATGAACACTGTGTACCATCCTCAAACTGACGGCCAATCTGAGGTGATGAATCACACCGCCAAGCCAAAACAATGGGTTTGATGGTTAGCTTGGGCTGAGTGGTGGAATAATACCACCTATCATGAGGCAACAAAGATGTCTCCTTATGAAGTTGTGTATGGACAGTCCCCGCCGGGGCCAACAATCATATCTTACAATGGCCACTTCATTAGTGCATCATGTTGACCACGAGTTACGCAACCATGATGATATCATGCGCATTGTTAAAGAGAACCTACATACTGCCCGCCAACGAATGAAAATGCAAGCCGATAAAAAACGCACTTAAAGAAGGTTTCGGGTGGGTGATTAGGTTTTTATGCGGGCTCCAACCATACAGACAAAATTCTGTGGCTCTAAGGAGCTCACTTAAGCTTGCTCCACGCTTCTTCGGCCCTTACAAAGTTCTAGATTGCATTGGTCGTGTTGCATACAAGTTAGATCTCCCCAATGGTACCCGAATCCACCAAGTTTTTCATGTTTCATGGCTTAAAAAACAGTTAGGTTTCAAGGCTATCACTTCTACCAAGCTTCCCACAGTTACTAATGATGACGTCATCCAACTTGCACCACAAGCTATTTTAGAGCGATGAATCGTCAAACGATAAAATCATGCAGTCATTGAGGTATTGGTTTAGTGGATCGGCACCACAACTGAGGACGCTACATGGGAGCTGTGGCACACCTTTCAAAAATGCTTTCCAGATTTCAACCCTTGAGGACAAGGGTTCTTCAAGGGGAAGGGGATGTTATTCACCTCACGTGGTGCCCTCTGAGACACTGCATTACAACCATGCACAAGATATGCATGCACTGTTGGAGATACTACATCCCTAATCCTATTTAGAAATCCTTTTTATTTAGGAACTCTTTTTTCTTTATTTACATATTGTTTTTAGAATGATATTCTTAGCATGTTGATTTATGGCAATCATTTCTAATTAGTAGGATGCTAGACTATTTAAATAAGACATAAGTTTTAAGAGTTAAGTTTTGAATACAATCATTCCGATGGAACTTAGGAGGTTCAGACTCTTGAAACAGTCCACTTTCTCTCTCACATTCTTCTTCTTATTTTGTTTTTAAGGGTACTGAATTCATGTGATCCAGGATCACACCAGGATCATTTGCTAAAATCCATCTAGAATCCAGCTAAAATCTGGTAAATTTTTTTGGCACCTTCCCTGACTTTTTGTCAACCAACGTTAACTCCACTAACATGTCAGCGGAAGCGTTTCTATTCTACAAATCCTATTGCGTCACATAACTGAGTTTCTCATGGCATAAGGACCTATAAAGCTTAAGACGGAATGTATAATTCATATTGTACATCCCAAGTATGTAGAACAATGATAATAATGACTCAGACCAAATTAAATACCTTACATACATTTACAGATTATCTGTTTATCATATCCCTATAGATATCTTTCTATAGTTGTCTGAAATTCTTAGTTCCTTAATATGTCCCATATCCAATCCACCTCAAGCATGATCAGATCATCAAACAGAAAACTCTCCGGCAAAAATGTATCCGGTTCTGGCATACCAGCTGCAACATGAAATATCCGGTTCTGGCATACCAGCTGCAACATGAAATTCACCAACTTCACACGAATTCTCGAACTCATTCGAAACCGATAGATCTGGCAATGTCACAAGACTTGTCATTGAAGACATTGGAGAATGCACGGGCATACATTCTAGTGACGCAAATCTTGATGCAATTAACTTTATATCAATTTTAGATAGCAATTCGGTGATCCACTGGAGAGCTCCGACCGTTTACCTGTTGGGAAATTGAACCTTCCTCTAGCACCACATAAATAGTATAGTGCAGCGTCATATGCTTGAGCAGCCTTCTCCGGCTCATCATAAGACCTAACCATATCCTGGTTTGGCTCTTTGGAACTCGTATTTCCGACACCCATTGACTCCATTTCCTCATTCGAACACCCTTGTATGGTCCTAAGCTTTGCTTTTGCTGAAATTCACCTTTTTGAACCTTTTTTTGACATAGAAACCATATGTATGAACTTCAAATTACAAGGTTCAGGATTCAATTACTACAAACTAAATAACAGAGAGAGAAAAACCAAAGTAACAAAAAAAACTGCGAGAACACATGCACACTACAAGTTATTCTTGTCAGCAGGACAATTTTTGGGGAATCTGAGGTTTTGGGGAAATGATGAGAGAGCCAGAAGGGTATTTAATAGCAAGGAGAGCGCAAGTGAAGATTAGACGACGGTGGCACCTAAATTATGAACCGCACGCGGCAATGTAGATATTGTCACGTGGTCACTCATTGCCCACCCGAATCTCCAACTACACAAAAAGAGATTAGCAAGCCATGAATCAAAGCCCTGGCCATGTGTTTGTTCTTTTCTGGAAAATAACCATTATCTCCCTGTCAAGAATGTAGTGAACTTAATCTCCATGCCTATTATATGATTTGTTCACAAGTTTGAAGGTGGCAAAAGCCAAAAGCATTTGCGCAGCCCCCCCTTAAGGCATCTTATAATCCAGCTTACCCAAAAATAAATGTGGGAATTCTATACTCAGAAAGCTACTAAATCGAGAATCCGACGATTAAGTCAACAAAGGCGCACTTGTAGAAACTATCCAACATCTCATCAGAAAATTCAGTACAAACTTGGAAAAATAAATGGCTTGCTTCTTGTATATTAATTAAAACTACAGTAGGTTCATCTCCTCCACTGCAGATAATTCAAATTTAAGACCACACAGAAGGGGTCTTCTTTCATTTACCATGGCCTTGCCAAAAATGATATTAATTACACAGCTCTTAAAACTTGCTTGTTGGGTCCAAGTCTTCTCAGCTTTGATGAATATCCTTACCATAACAGATCATCTGGAAAAAATAAATAAATAATTCATCCTCTTCATGTTCAACAAAATTCCAGATTTCTGAATGTAATTTTCCAATGAATACATACAACTGACATTATTTTATATTTGAGCAATCTGAACTATTTTAGGAAAGACCTAAAAGTTCAAATAAATCTTTCTCCTTGAGCGTTTGAACATAAATAAGTCAAGTGAAATTGTCAACTTAAGAAAAATGAAAGCACAATTTCACGTCCTGTGAGAATTTCAAAATGTGAGCCCATGGCAGTAAAAGTTCAATTAGTACCAGAAGGATAAGGAAAAGCCATGTGGTTTCCCCCCAGCTCAGTCTCGAATTTTCAGATTTCTTCTTTTCAAAGACCAACAAAAGAAGCTTAGGCTTTTGTGGTGATTTTAATCTAGAGCACCAAAGCTTCAAATGGAACTCAGATTTCTTCTTTTCAAAGAGTTAACAAAAGAAGCTTAGGCTTTTTTAGTGATTCTAATCTAAAACACCAAAGCTTAAAATGGAACTATGAGTTAACGAAGATTGAGAATTGACTTTGAAGCATCTTTTGTTGAGGATGATTAAGAATTGTTCGATTCCTGATGCATTCCTCAGGTAGAAGAGATGCAATCGTCCAGCAAGATGTAAAGAACAAGTGATGGAGGATCTCTCATCCTCTCTTTGTAAACAGTTCCAAACTAACCCACCCAGCAACCTTCTTAAGCTATAGATCCATGAGAGAGTTATAGTAATTCTTCAAAGGACCAGTTTGAGGTAAATTTTTTCCGTGATGGAGCAGCTAGAACAAATGGGAGTTTATCAGCATGTCTTTAATGGGAAAAAGTCAAGAAGGCCTGACTATTGTCAAAGTAGCAAAGCTGATTCCGGGTGGTTCTGCAATTGTAGCCGAAGCTTGGGCAATCTTTGAAGCTTTAAAATTGGCAAAATCTAGAAGTTGGGGCAGCATAAATATTTTCAGCGCTGAGTTCTAGTTCAGAATGTAATTATCCTTGGACTATTATGGACACAATCTCTCATTTCTGAATTCCAATCAGTATGCATTAGGTTTGCAGGAAGAGCTGTTATACATCAAGCACATCTTCTGACAAAGGGAAGACTATCTTCATAGATGCTACCGATGTTTTCATAATTCATGCTCTTCTCATGGAGAGTTCTCTAATTCTCGAACCCCTTAATAGGTTATGTAATGGCCTTCGCCCTTCGGACTTGTCATATTTAATTATCAATTGAGTTGGGTTATTAAAAAAAAAACACACCATTAGACATGACCGTGCAAAGAGCGGACTGTGGAAATAGACCATGAAATCCATTTCATTTAAAGCTAAAACCCTAGGAATGGCATAAGATATTGGTAGGAGTCTGGTAAGACCAACTGACAAAGAACATGGTAAAACTTGGTGTACTGAAGTAAGACACAATAACAGCGCACAAAATCAATCCTCTCAATATAAGAGTAATTAAAAGCAATACAAGAAAAGAGAATAATGCAGTCTAATTTCGTCATTTTATTTAAGATAATAGACTATCGTGTTAAAAAGTATTTCGCTACCTTCAATTCATACCAATATAAAGCTTATCTGATTAGCTTTCCATAGGAGCAGATAATATGCAGTTTGTACATGATTTGAGTTATGGCAAAAAAAAAAAATACATACAAAGTGGGAGCTTATGGTAGGATGATAGTAGTTTGATTTTTTATTTTCTTTAGGTTTAAGTGAAAAGAAATCTAATGTCTTGGGCTTTTAGATTAGTTTAGGATGATATTTCAGGATTTCAGTAGGAGTCTGATTCACTTTCTTTAATATAGTTTCTTTTATATTTTAGCAAGTAGTCTATATAGTAAGTTCTTAATTGAGTCATATTAGGTTCAAGAAAGTCTACATTTGAAGTTAAAGAGTGAAGGAATTACAAATGTATTTAATTTTGGAATATAGTTAGTTTTACAAAGTCATTGGTCGAGTCCAAGTATATATATATATATATATATATATATATATATATACTCTCTTATTTAAAAAGTGCAAATAATTGAGAAATGTTATTTCAAAACTGCTCATTGCATGTTTCTTAGAAGAGAAATATCTCCAATTTATTGGTGTGAACAATGTTTTAAAACCGGACAACTCGTCAATCCGTAAAAAGAGCCGGGTTGGAGCAATTGGGTTTGACCATCCGAGTGGGACCAGCCAACCCATGATACAATTGAATGTAAGAATAAATAAACCTCTTTGTCTATAACAGCTGATATGAGCGAGTTTCCATAAAAAACTCTCTTTTGCTGTGTTTGGTTGCCGAGAAAATCTTAAACTCCTCCCTTTTCCTCTCTCTCTCTCTCTCTCTCTCTCTCTGTGAAATTTCAATTCTCTTTCGCATTTCGTCGAACAGTTCATCCTCATCAAATTTCCGGCGAGTTTTGCCGGACTTCACACTGGAAACCCAGTCCATTCGCTCTCCGGAGAAGAACTTATTGAATAGAGAGAATAGTCTGAGGAGCTAGAGAATAGCTTCTTGGGTTGGTCTTAATGGCGTGAGTGAGTAGAGAGAGAGAGAGAGAGAGCAAGGATTAAAAATACAGTTTGGGAGGATGTATCGGTTCCAACCGAAACCTATATGTATCAGTTTCGGTAACGGTTTCAGATGATATATATAATTTTTTCTTTTTTTCAAAAATCAAATTAAATTTTAAATAAATAAGTTATAAAAACTAAATTTGCCAAATATAAAGTCATGGAAAACAACTCAAAGATAAAATAGTAAACACAATTGCAATTACACAATGAATTAAAATATAAATAACTAATAAATGGTATGTATCGCCCGCTTTGTATCAGTTTAAATATCGCATAGGGGCCTACTGATACCTATACATATCGCCCATTTCGTATCGTTTTCGGCGAATTTCCATGAGAGAGAGAGAGACGGGGAAGGTGGATTCAGAGTTGGCGTCTAAAGGAGGGAGCAAGCTCAAGATGAACAGAGGAGGGGAAGAGGGAGAGAAACACACCTAAACTCAAGTCCCCAGAGTACATTCGCCGGAGTACAAGAGGAGGAAAGATGAAGAAGAAGAGACGGAGAAAGGTGAGACCGTGAGAGAGCCCAATACTTTTTTCTTTCACTTTTCTCTCTAAAATCCATCATTTTTGTAAAGATTTTAAATCCATGTTTTGACATAAATTTTTAAAAATTTTCTTTTCCCTTTTCAATTTTCTCGGTAACCAAACAACGGATAATAAAATTTTCTTTCAATTTTCTCTTCCATCTCCTACTTTCTCGGCAACCAAACACAGCTTGGGTTCTTGCAATAGATCCCTAAATCTGTTCTCTTTTCTTATTAATTAAAATTGGTGTCCATGGGTGAAGACTGAAGAGTGGGAAAAAAATGTGGACCACGCAGGACAACTGCAAGCCATCCTGTTCAAATGCCTGTGGACCGAATGGTTCTCCCTATTCTGAAAAGTTTCTTGGCATAACACTTGTCTGGTGGTTCACCCCATCTCAAAGAGGCCCATGAAGCCATTCAAATGGCTCAACGCTCCAGTCTAGTTTGGTTTCAAAATGTTGGGTATTCACTCGATGATCAGTGATTCCACTTTGGTGCAATTCCTCTCTAGCGTCTCCACAGAAGTAGCGTGACTATACTCAACACATCTCTTTATAATACTTCACTGCTCATCCTACATCACTCGGTTTGGTAATGGTTACCTTTAAAAAAAAATTTGATGCAAGTTAAAGGGATAATACAAGTTCATAAATCCTTCAAACACCAGAAACTGAAATCCATTCAGCTACTCACAAAAGAGACTCAGACAGTATACAAGTGCATAAGAAGTAACCAATAAGCTTTGACTCTAGCGAGATGAATATCAGTACAGATCACAGGTGATGAGTTGTAGTCAAACCTTAAGAGGACGAAGAAGCGATTAATTCAGTCTTGCTGCTTGAATTAGCAGGACCTTGCGCTGAGGGTGGAACATAGATTCGCGCTTTCTTCAAAATTTCAGCAACAACCCAATGCTTGCGTTTACTCAATGGCCTAGAAGGATCCAATCTAACCTGCAATTATAGTTTGATGAACCAAAACCCAGTTTAATATTATTTCTCATGAAACTACATAAAAATAACAGCCAAAGTACTTGAAGGCAAACTAATTAATTATTAATTATGAAAAAATTAAAATAGGGATAAAACAGAGAAATCTGCTATTCATGTCTTGTTTTACCATGGTCTAAAATATGGATCGTATAAATATTTTAGGTGACTGACATAGTACACTTGAATACTAGAAAAAAAAAATTACAAGAGTTTTAACATATGACCATCTCCAAACCCTTTCTGTTCATCATGATCACATAAGCCCTTAGCAAGATAATTGTTAGGCCAAGGTCTCGAGTTCAACTCCTCCCGGACTTATCTGATGCAGTGTTTGCGGGCATCCGAAAATACTAGTCCTTTCTTGTCAAGGTTGGGACACCCAACATTACAAAAAAAAAAAGGGTGATTGTTAGGGCCTCGGAGTTGGTTTAGGAACAGTTCCACATAGAAAGTCCTCCTGTCCAACTGTCCCATCTCCTATTTGTAGATGACACCCTCTTGTTTTTAGGGCTTCCTTGTCTATTTAAATGTTTTGAGGAAATGTCTAGGTTGAGAATTAACTTTCTCATAAGTCAGATCTTTGTTGTAGAAGAGGTTCTCAATCTAAAGGTGCTAGCCATGTGTCTAGGTTGCAAAATTGCGTCCCTTCTGGCCAAATACTTGGGTCTACCTTTAGGGGCTCACTTCAAGGCTTCATCGATTGGGAGCCATTGGTCTATAGGTTTATCAAGAGGCTAGAGGGTTGTAAGTCCATCTATCTATTGCAAGGTGGGAGGTTAACCCTCTTGAAAAGCACTCTCTATAGCCTTCCAACCTATTATCTATCCCTTTTCTCCCTCCGGTCAAATGCATTTTAATACACATATACCACTCACTTGTGCTTGAAAGGTATCTACTAGATCTCAATCCCTTTTTCTGGATAATAAACTATTTATTTAATTTTTGAATATCAAAAATTATAATTCGAATATAACTTTAAAGATTTTAAGCTACTTATTATTTATTTATGTTTCAAATATTTATATGAGACTTGTCTATGGGACCCATAGACTAAATCATTATTTATGTTAGTTTAAATAATTCATAATTATATTTATTAAAATAACCAAAAATTCATTGTTCTTTTAGATTATTATTAGTCAATTTTTTTCATTCTCAATCTTATGTGTTTAACAATGTCATATTTGTTTCATTATTATTTTAATAATTTTTTGTACTTAATCAGGCCAAGATGGTCCTTCAATATTGGTTGGACCACGGAGAGAGAGTGAATAAGGATAGGTTGTGCAAACACTGTCTCAAGATAATTGTGGGGGTATCACTAGATTTAAGAAGCATGTGGCTCACATGAGAATGGATGTTAAGAATGCCTAAACGTCTCTATGGAGGTCAGGAAGTTGATGATGAAGCAATTACTAAAAAATATAGAAGAAAAGGCACAGAAAAATGTATCTGGATCTGAGGGAGCAAGCACATATGGACTCCCATCTCCTTGATAAGGAAGATTGTGTTTAATAGGAGGGTAACGAAGAACTGATTTTCTTTTTTTTGATTGGTAAATAGACTTTATATACAGGAAAAAAAAGAACAAGGATGAACTAAAAAGGGGCAAAAACCAAGGAAAAGATTACAAGCGCATAAACTCAACCAAGATAAAGCTCAACACCCAAAAACACCTACATCAACCTAACACCACCCTCAAAGCTTCCACATCGAAATTTAAACCCGCCCACTCCAACATCACCATACGGATCCACACACTCACGATCTCTGACTTTCCCAAGTTTACTTGTAAACCAAACACCGTTCAAAACACCGAAGAAGACATCGGAGGTTGAAAAGATCACCCCTCTGAGCCCGACAAAAGATTAGGGTGTCATCGGCAAACTGAATGTGAGAAATTAGAAGCCTGTTGGATCCAATCGGAAACCCTTCAAACACTCTCCCTTCAGCGCGAGATAACATTCTACTCAAGGCCTCCAAATATATTACAAAAAGAAAGGAAGAAAGAGAATCTCCCTGTCTTAGACCCCTAGAGCTAGGAAAGAAACCCACCGAACTCCCGTTTGGGAGAATGGAGAAAGACACGGATGATAAACACACCCGCATCCAAAGCCTCCACGGGATATGTGGGGTTTTGTTCGTCCTGGATGGTTGGAGCTTCCGTCTTTGGGTGCGTCGGGAGGGATTTTGGTGATGTGGGATCGGATGAATGTGGAAGTGTTAGACTCGGAGATAGGAGCGTATTCGATCTCCATATTATGTCGAGTGGGAGGGGAAGATTTCCCTTGGGTGTTCACAGGGGTCTATAGGCCGGTGGGTAGGTCGGAGGATGTGGTTTTTTGGGAGGAGCTAGAAGATGTAAGTGTGAGATGGGGCTCTCCGTGGTATGTAGGTGGGGATTTCAACTGCATTCGCCTTTCTTCAGAGAGGAGAGGGGGTAGTGTGGTTATAGCTAAGATGAGGAGATTCGGAGCGTTCATATATCGGCATAGATTGATTGATTATCCCATTCGGGGTGCCCAGTTTACTTGGTTTCAATTGGGGAACAATGGTGTGGCGAGTTGTCTCGACCGTTTTCTTGTTGATCAAGGTTGGGAGGAGCACTTCCCTAATGTGATTCAAACCTGTCTTCCTCAGCCTATTTCTGATCATGTTCCGCTTCTCCTTGAGTCTGGGCACTTTGTGGGGGGGCCAAGTCCTTTCCGGTTCGAGAACATGTGGTTGGAGGATGCGAGATTCAAAGAGGTGGTTGCAGAGGCTTGGAGACATGAGAGTGGGAGGGGACCTGTAAGTGCTCGTTTTGTCTCCAAACTGAGATTCTTGAAAGAGAGGCTAAAAGTGTGGAACAAGGAGGTCTTTGGGAAAATCCAGGAGCGGTTGGCAAATTTACTAAGTCGGATAGAGGAGCTGGATGGAGAGGCCGAGTCGCGAGATCTCTCTTCAGATGAGGAAAGAGAAAGAGAGGGAAAGAAACTAGATTATATTTCGGCGCTAAAGCTTGAAGAAATTAACTGGAAACAAAAAGCTCACACTCGATGGCTCAAAGAAGGGGATGGGAATACAAAGTTTTTTCATCCAACGGCGAATTTTAATCGGAAAAGGAATTTCATCTCCAAATTGTGGGTGGAAGGGAGGTGGGTTGAGGAGAAGAGAGAGGTGGAGGACAGTATAATCTCCTTCTATAAGGAGTTGTATCGAGAAAGGAAGGGGTGGCGGCCGAAGTTAGACGGCCTTCATTTTGGTGGGTTGTCTCAAGATCAAAAATTAACATTGGAGGCCCCGTTTGAGGAAGAAGAGGTTCTTGGCGCGATTAGGCGTATGGAAGGAGATAGAGCTCCCGGCCCAGATGGATTTACTATTGATTTCTTTAGGAGGTGTTGGGACATTGTGGGGAGGGATTTCATGGCCGTGATGCAGGAGTTCTTTGGTTCGGGGAGTTTTGATAGAGTGATGAATTGCACGTTCATTACTTTGGTTCCCAAGAAGGAAGGGGCAGTGGATCTCATAGACTTTCGGCCTATAAGTCTTGTGAGCAGCCCTTACAAGATCCTGTCCAAGGTGTTGGCCTCTTGTCTTAAAGTGGTGATGCCTTCTCTTATTGCGCTCGAGCAAAGCGCATTTGTTGGGGGGCGTCAAATAGGCGATGGGATTCTTGTAGCTAATGAATGTATTGATTCCAGGGTGCAGGATAGAGCTCCGGGCATTTTGTGCAAGATTGATATGGAGAAGGCTTACGATCATGTAAGTTAGGAATTCCTGCTTTATGTCCTTCGTAGAATGGGGTTTGGTTGGAAATGGAGAAGATGGATAAGGTCGTCTATAGCTTCCGTTTCATTCTCGGTATTGGTGAACGGGAGCTCAGTGGTTTCTTTCCTAGCTCCAGGGGGTTAAAGCAGGGAGATCCGCTTTCTCCTTTCCTTTTTGTGATGGTCACGGAAGCGTTAAGTAGGATGGTGTCTAAAGCAGAGGGTTCTTTGTTTGAAGGATTTCGCATTGGTAACCAGGGCCCTAGGATTTCTCATCTCCAATTTGCGGATGACACTCTTATTTTCAGTAGGGCTTCGAGAAGGGACATCCTTAACATTAGGTGCATTCTACGGTATTTTGAGGCAGTGTCGGGAATTTGTATAAATTTGGCTAAGTCTGAAATTATTCCGGTTGGGGAGGTTTCTATTTTGAATCATCTGGCAGTTTGTCTAGACTGCCGAGTGGGATCACTTCCTTCAGTCTACCTTGGGATGCCGCTTGAAGCAAGCTACAAGATGAAATCCGTGTGGAATCCCATCTTAGATCGGATTGAGAAAAGGTTATCAGGATAGAGGTCGGCCTACTTATCAAAAGGGGAGAAATTAACTATGATTCGGAGCACGTTACAGAGTTTACCTGCGTACTTCTTGTCTTCTCTTACCATTCCCCGATCCATTGCAAGTATTATAGAAAGGCGGTAACGGGAGTTTCTCTGGAATGATAGGGGGGTAATGCTAAGTATCATTTGGTGGCATGGTCCCAGATGTGTCGTGGAAATGAGGAGGGAGGATTGGGATTGAAGTCGATAACTCGTATGAACAGAGCCTTATTAGGGAAGTGAGTGTGGAGATTTGGGGAGGATAGAAGTAGCCTGTGGCGTCAAGTGGTTGTAGCCAAGTCTGGGGAGAACTCATGCTGGATTCCCTGGGAGGTGAGGGGCTCGCATGGCTTGGGCTTGTGGAAAGGGATTATCGCTATGGTGGATTCGGTTGTGCCTTTCTTTCGGTTCCGAGTTGGGAGAGGGTCAAAAATAAGGTTCTTGAAGGATGTTTGGTCAGGGTCGTCGCGTCTTATGGATAACTTCGGCAATCTCTTCAGCCTAGCGGTAGATAGGGAGGCGCTTGTGGAGGATTCGTATGAAAGAAGTGCTTCGGGAGTGGTCTGGTGTCCGAGGTTGAGGAGAGACCTTAATTATTGGGAAGTGGGTGATTTAGCTAGTCTCCTAGAGCGTATTTCAGCGATAACCATTTGCCCGGAGGTTAGGGATTGTCAGCTGTGGTCCAAGGAGAAACAGGGAAGGTTTTCAGTTAAATCTTTGTATCAGTCGTTGCTTGTGACGGAAGGTGGGATGTTTCCTCATAGGGTTGTTTGGTGTCCAGGCCTTCCTTCAAAGGTTTCTTTTTTCTTATGGACCACGGTGCTGGAGCGAATCCTCACGCTAGATAACTTGCGGAAGCGGGGTTGGAGTTTGCCAAACAGATGTTTTATGTGTTTTCAGGAGGAAGAGACGGTGAATCACCTCTTCTTGCATTGTCCGATAGCGAGGGGGGTGTGGAGTTATTTTTTGTCTCGTTTGGAAGTGACGTGGGTAATTCCCTCGACATTAAGGCATTTTATGGAGAGTTAGCCCTGGGAAAGTGGAGGGGTTAGGGAGGTGGTGTGGAGAGTTCTTCCGGGGGCAATTTTTTGGTTGTTGTGGAAAGAGAGGAATGGGAGAGTGTTTCAAGAGAGTGAGACCATAGTGCCTCGTCTTCGTGCGCGTATTCGATTAACTGTCTTGGAGTGGGCGGGGGTAGTGTGTTCTCGGGAGGACATTCTTACTTTTGGTTTTTAGTTCTGGTGGCCTTTTGGGGTCTAGACTAGGCGTTGGTTCTGCTGTTTGGCGTAGAGTTTACTTTCTTATAAACTCTGCATTTGTGTGTTTTGGTTGTGTAGTTTCTGTTGCCTTTTTTAATAAAGTTTGCTATTAATCAAAAAAAAACTATCATAAGCCTTTTCCATATCCACTTTACAAAGGAGCCCCAGGACCTTGATTTGGTTCGGGCGTCTATACACTCATTTGCTATCAAGATCCCATCGATTATCTAACGCCCCCCTACGAATGCACCCTGATGAGGAGAAATAATGGATGTCATTACTACCTTTAAGCGGGTTGCCAAAACCTTTGATAAAATTTTGTACACACTGCTAACCAAACTAATGGGGCGAAAATCTTTGAGATCCACCGCACCATCCATCTTTGGGATCAACACAAGAAAGTGCTATTGATCACTCTATCAAAACGACATCGATCAAATAACTTCCTCATCACCTCCATAAAATCACACCCCACTATCTCCCAACAAGACCTATAGAATTCGATGGTAAGTCCATCCGGTCCGGGCGCCTTATCCCCTACTAAACTCCTAAGAGCTCCAAGCACCTCCTCTACCTTAAAAAGGACTTCTAAAGTCCCCATTTGGGCTGGAGACAAAACATTGAAAGGTAACTCGTCCAAACAAGGGCGCCAACTTTCATATTCGCGATATAGATCCCTATAATATGAGGTGACGCTTTCAACAATCTCACCCCTCGACTCCTTCCCATGGTTTAAAATATCGATATGTATCGACCGATACGGGCTAATACCTATCCTATTTGGAGCTACCCGATACACTGGTACACTGAAAAAAAAAATTTCACAGTATCGAGCCGATACACTCAATACAGGGATTTTTTAGTTAATTTTTTTTCTCCTTTCATTTACGTTAGGATCCATAATACAAACCAAATACACACAATTTATTTACAAATATATTATTTAAGTAAATGATTTTAACTTGATTTTACTTTCATTTACTTTAGATATTAATATGTAAATAAGGTTATCTCCTTGGTTATGATGCCCCAGCCCAACCCTACTTATCAGGAGTCACTGGTTATGATGCCTCAGCCCAACCCTACTTATCAGGAGCCACTTGTTATGATGCTCAGTCCCAGTCTTTGACTGACAGTTATGGACAGACGACTCAGCAGCAGACATATGTACAAATGTTCCTGGGTATGTACCGCACGATGATGACTTGGACACAATAGTGTCATCATGTCTGGACCACTTATAATGTATCACTCTATTCAATTCCTAATCCCAAAATGATAGAGTATAACCCGGCACAAAACTCAATGTGGTATTGAGCTTCTATCATGTATGTAACTCGATTTGTGAATACAAAGGTATATGTATTTTCATATTTTTGATTTATTAATGTAAGTGAGATTCTATTACTTGGTTAAGTAACTATAGTTTGTATTTTCATACATATTTATCAGTGCGCACGCCTTTTTTAGCTTATAAATTTATTAAATATATATATGATTATAAATGTAGTTGGAGACCTTCATTTAATTGTTTTTAGTTTATATTTGCATTAAAAGAAGTTTTATACAAAGTATCCAAATTTTTCATGGTTCTATATATGATTATAAATGTAGTGGAGGCCTTCATTTAATTGTTTTTAGTTTATATTTGCATTAAAAGAAGTTTTATACAAAGTATCTAAATTTTTCCTTGCGTATCCAAGCTTTTTTTAGCGTATCCGCCGTATCCAACCGATACAGTACCGATACGCCGATACGTATCCTACTTTGGACTTACCAATACGGCGACCGATACCGATATTTTGAACTATGCTCCTTCCAACACCCCTCCACCCTTAACTTAGATATGAAATTCCTCTTCCTATGAAAGTTAGTCATTCTTTGGAAAAACTTGGTGTTTCGGTCCTTGAATTTTGGACTTTTGTTTCCAACTTATTTCTTCCATCTTAAGAAGAGAAACGTATTCTAGACGTTTTGACTCTCTTGCCCTCTGATCTGATGGAGTTAGACCTCGAGAATCAGCTCTGCCATCTAACTCGTCAATCTCCCTTAAAAGTCGAGATAACCGGTTCTGAACATTCCCAAACACCTCTTTGTTCCAAATTTTCAGCTTGGCTTTGAGGGCCTTAAGCTTCAATCTAAACCTAATGTTGGCCGATCCCCAACCACTATGGTTAGACCACACTTCGGTCACTAAAACCTTAAACCTCTTATCCTCAAGCCACATATTCTCAAAGCGAAATAGGCTAGGACCCCCGGACAAACACCCTAACTCTAAGAGGAGAAGACGATTATCAGAGATGGACCTAGGAAGGGATGACTGAAAAGAGTTCGGGAAATGAGATTCCCATGCCAGTTCAACTAAGAATCTATCCAACCTTCTTGCAATCATGTTAGAACCAGATTGGGACCAAGTAAACTGGGCACCCCTCACCAGGTAGTCTACTAACCCATTAAGAAAAAATGAATGCTCCAAACCACCTCATCTTGGTCGAGATAAGGCAGCCCCCTTTCTTTTCATGAGAGAACCGAATGCTATTGAAATCATAGTTCAAAAACCCGAAAACTCGACTCGACCCGAAAGTTAGCCGAGTCGAGTAAGTCGGAAAACTCGAAAAAAAATCGACTCGGTCCAACTCGGAATATATATGTAATAACTTAAAAATTTTGGGTTAAAAGAACTCAAAGTACGTTGGTTTTACAGCTTCAAACAACAAAATTAGGTTTAACAAAACCCATAGTAAGTTGTTTTTGTAGACCCTAAAAAATATGATGCAAAAATAGTGACATTTTAGTTTAGGTTTTAAAAAATGATAAAAATACCCTTCTATGACTCGACCTAGTATGGAGAGTCGAAAAACTCGGCTAGACTCGATCGAGTCACCTGAGTAACTCGGTAAATAGTATCTCCTTCGAGTTTTGAGGCGACTCGACTCGAAATTCAGCCGAGTCGAGTAACTCGGCCAAGTTACTCGGGTGACTCGCTGAGTTTTCGAACTATGATTGAAATCACCTCCAAAGCACCATGGAGCCCCCCATCTCACACTAACATCATCCAACTCATCCCATAGAACTGACCCGGCCGAGTTTCTGACGGCCCGTAGACCCCTGTGAACACCCATTGAAAATCCTCCCCCACTAACCTACAGAGAATGGAAGCTGAGTAAGCCCCCACCTCGGACTCCAGAACCTCCACTGAATCCTTGTCCCAAAGAAGCAAGACCCCCCAGAAGACCCTAAGAACGGAAGAGCGAGCCAGCCCAGATGAGGGCTGCCCTATAAATCCCTAAGATGAAACTCCTGAGTAACTTTTAGCTTAGTTTCCGGAATGCATAGAATCGACGGTTTCTTTGCTTTCACTAGATGTTTAACTACCGCCCTCTTCCCGAAGACCCAAGCCCCGAATATTCCATGATAAAATAGAAAGACTATTCATCTAGGAACACGATCATCCCTACCTGACCTCGGACTCCGTGAGACTCCTCTAGGATGAGCTTTCTCATAGTTAACATTCCACTCTAATCTCCGCATCTCCAAAAATCTCCTCGTTTCCGAAACTAAGGAGCCTCTTCGGCTACCCTTGGATTTGGGAGAAGGTAGAACCCTCCCCCTAACGCCCTCCCCTCGATTCTTTGGAATAAAGCCCTAGCCTCCGGCTCGTGGCCTTCGAGAGAAAGCCCCAAGAACTTACCCATCCTGACTGCCTGGTTCACTACCCACTCTACTACGTCCTCCTTGCTCAAACTAGGGGACACTATCGGACTTCCCCCAAGGCCCTCATAGAGGACAACAGGATTAGAACCCCGAGGCAGTGGTTCTGGTCTCCTGACCCTTTTAGCAAGATTCCTAGAACCCTCCACTAATTCCCTCCCCACATCGGACTCCATTTCCTCATTGGATTGTGGTATCAAGACTCCATGAGCATGCAACAAAGGATAATTATTCGTAACATAAGACCATGAAACACTCCCTCTATCTCCCGTATCTGAGGCACAACCCTAGATAGGGGGGATAGAAGGAAAAGAGGGTGAAGAAGTACCTTCCAAGGGTACAAGTCGGGGGAAAATCCGCTTGAAGACTTCCATCCCCCTAGTTGGGGATAGTGTTCGGGCAAGAGTAACCTCCCCTACCATGCAAGATGAAATCTGGTTCTTGATACCCCATCCCGACACCACTTCCTCAAAACAAATTGGACTCAAATTATTGGGAAGGGAGCCTACAGAGAAAATACCCTATTTTTCTTCAAAATGTTGGCCGGATCCCGACGAAGAACTTAATGAGGCCATAATCCCGTTATAGCAAAGATCATGAGCCAACAAAACACACCCTGAATTTTCCTTACCACTGGCTGCACCCACCCCCGCTAGATCTACTCCCACGCCCTGTGACTCACCTGGCGAGGAACACGGGGACCTAGACCTTGACAACTGCATCCCTGAGTTGGGTGTGGTGGCCAAAACTAAAAAAACCAACAGCGTATACGATTCCAAATCCTGGTCTTCCAAAACATCCGACCAGAATCTACCCCTTAAAACCTGACTTGAGGGGTAAGAGAACGACAACCTTGAACAGGAATTGGCCGAAACCTTCATCTTCCTTCCTCGTCCCTCACTTCCCTGGTGAGAGACAGGAGATGATCCAACCATACCTTCAAATGAGTTCTTTGCCAAACCCACCGAGACCCATGCCCTGAAGAATCCTCTCGAACCCCTTCTTCCACCCTAGAACTCTGCTTCACACAATCCCCTTCATGTTCACGGACCACCTCCATTGTCCCCCTGCTCGCGAACGATTTGAGAACGGGAGAAGATTCGTGATTTCTTTGAAGGAGACTCTGCACCCGCCAGAACAAAGGGGAGATGGCCGAATTGCCTTCGATCTCCTAACCCCCCGCCTCCGCATCATCCCCCAACTCCTTCGAATTTAATGAGAACTTCAACTTGGATAAATTCTTATTCTTTTGGTTTATAATCGGGTATAACCCGAAAGGTTGGTCCAACCTACCAGAAGAGGCCTGAATGCATCTGGGCTAGGTCTCAATCCCAAAGTGGTCTTCCTCGACAAGACCCACTTGGCTATCGTTTAGAAGCTCGACCACAGGATTGGGCCCAATTGACGTGGGCCCAATCAGACACTCCTTATTAGAAGTCACGAGCCCCTTCAAACTCATATCGACTTCCTCAACCCCCCTCGAGCTTACTGCCCTAATCCCCTTTTCTCTCCCAGATGGTGAAAGCAGGCCGCCGGATTGTGGAGCTGGCTCCCCTAGCCGACGCTGCCTCTGATAACGTTGCCGCCTGATGCTCCTTTTTCTATTTTTAGCTTGCCTCTTCCCTCTCTTTTTCCCCACAAACTGAACAGCTGAATCCATACGCCAATTAGAGAATTCTGGTAAAGCATGTGCTACTTCCATCCTCTCATTAGCTCCATACACCCTACCTAGTGTTGCAGAGAGTAGGTCTGACTCTACACGCACAAAATTTGAATTTGAAATTACTACTAATCCATTGTTGATTGCTTCCAATCCCATGGGAACACGTGTCTCTCCTTGCCCCGGTAAACCTCCAGCTCCTTCCACCCAGCTCCGATAGTACCAGATTTCCAGTTTCTGGCCACATCTTATAGTTATCGCAAAGTTCATCCTCCCAAACCGAAACTTCTACGGGGTAGGAGATGGAATGAAATACGATTGATATCATCCGAGGATCGAGATTAAGATCACCTCTCACCTTGATCTTTGCAAAAGAAAGATCCGAAAAATCCACCGTGGAAGGATGAACCTCCATCAATTCTCCACAAAGAGCTCCAACCTTTCCCAGCACTTCCGGGACCCAAATATGAAAGGGGATTCCTTTCACAGCTAACCAACGAGGTTTCGAAAAACCAGTGAAGGACAATGAATTGGCTGCCGGCCACCACCGCCGTAAACCCACCACGTTGCAATTGCCTACTGGATTTGGTTTGCTACTACACAGAACTGCTATGTGTGATTCCTTCTTTGTATGATAAATCGCTCGGTGTGCTTCAAATGGAAATATAGTGACAGATTCCTCCTTTGGTAGCAATTTGCTGATTATTTTAGAGACCACCCAATCGTCGGATGCTTTTGGAGCACAAATGGAGCATACAACAGCCACAACCCAATTATGGAAAACTACAGCATCTAAATCAATCACCACCTTGCTAGAACACTCATCCTTATCTATGTGATATTCGAGTCCCTCTCTGGGCTTTACACACCACCCCATCCTCACCGCCGACCTACCTTGCATTTCACCTGCGGTATGTCCCCTTTTTGGAACTGATTGGAGAGAAGAGGAGACCGACCCCAACACCGAAAGGAGAGCGTCCCAACCAGAGTATCGAGATCCTCTCGGAATGAAAACTCGGCCTCCAGCACCCTCTCCGAGGAAGGCCTGAAATGCAATAAACTCACCCCTTTCATTACTTCTCTTCTCTCCTTAGAGTGCATTTTCTACCCCGGAACTTTTTGAAACAATAACCCGAACTATCGATGAATTCCTCGACTGTTCTGAATACCCATTGAACTGCTTCCTCTGGAATCCACACTCTACTACTCCCTCTTCTCTAGTTTCTCTCAGTAATCTTAAGAGTGAAACCAGCACGAAGCTCTACCACCTGAATCTCAAAAGCTTTTGCTTCAACCCCAAATTTCTGAACTTCAATCCTACACTAATCTAGTAGTCAAGAGGGCATACTGATTAGAGACTCTAGACCTGGATTCGAGATATAAACAAGCATAACAGAGGACTACAACCAGACACAGATGATTCCAAAAATTAAAGACTAAGAAAGAAGATGATGACTAACATGGAAGATGACAAACTGCAAAAATAAAGATGACAAACTAAGGAAGATGACAGACTAAGATTAATGAGAGTGATGACATACAAGGAAGATGACAGACATGGAAGATGAAGATGACAGACTAAAGAAGTTGAATTCTCATACTTTGGAGTTTTGGAATAAGATAAATACATCTAAAGGATGGAAGCTCTAAGTTATACCCATTTGGAATAGTCCTTCCAAACCTCTCCCTTTTCCTTGGAGCCTTGAAGAAGAGAGGAAATCAAAGCTTAGAGCTTGAGGAGAGTTCTTGGAGACCTTCCTAAAAGGGAAGCATAGAGCTCTTTACAAGCTCTCTTCTTTGGTGGACTTTGAGTTCCCAAAGCCTTGAAAAAGAAGGCTGGTGAAGGGGTCTCCCATTTTCATAAAGTTGTAAAACAGAGAATATGGATTTTTCAGATGGAAGAAGAATCCTGAAATTTCTTTGTTATTCCTGTGACAGCAGAGGTAGAGTTCATCTCTTCAAACTAGGAGGATCCTAATTTTCAGCTTGCTATAAGACAGCCATGGTGTCAAAAATTGATTCAATTCTGCCAAAGTTGACCGAATTAAGTCGACTTCTGTGGTATCCGAAGAGAAATACACTTGTATTTTAAAAGTACTGGACTTACTTGTAAATTTCGGTAAACTTCAACCGAAACAGAAAAAAAGGTGTTGAAAAATACAGAACTTCGGTAGAAGTTAGCCGAAGTGTACAGAAAAATATTCTAAATTGAAGGACTTTTAAGTTTTAACTTAAAAGGGTAACGCTAGTTCCACTCGCTCTAAACTTACTTTCTTTATAAGGAAAGACATGTTATGTGTCCCTATCATTGACCTTATTATAAATATAATTAGCTTTAAAAGAGCGTATTGCTGGCATTAATCTTATTATAAATTTATTATTAGAGTGTGATTAGCATTAACCTTATTATAAATTATAATTTTATTCTTCTAATAATTTTTTTATTAGTATATTATGCCCGTAAGTGCTTTTTAGTAATATTAAAAAAAGAAATAATTTTCTAATAGTATTTCATAAATTAAAAATTATTTAATCTCCTCTTCACATATTGATTCAGTCCTGTAAAACATTGAGCTCATCAATTGCAGCTTGAAATAGGTTTAGAAACTAAATTGAATTTCAATTATTTATCAACTTCAATGTGCATTCATAAGTTTTTTAGGTTTCTAAAACAATTAAGATGGATAATCATTAAAAAATAAAAAGAATATATCTCCTTCACTTGACAAAGATGATAAAATATAGTTAAAAAAATTTGACAATATAAAGAAATATCAAGAAGAAATTACAGCTCAAACAAGCAAACAAAGCATATCATGTTAACTTAACATGATTCTCACATTTGAGTACTACATACTTGCATCAGTAATATAATGAATTATAGATGTGTATTTATGCTTTAATATTGAATTTCTAAAATTCCATTTTAGATTTCCAATATTTCCTTAAAGCTTCCTAAGCTTCTATAATTTTAACATAATTTCCTTGGATTTCCTTAAACTTCATTGAAACGTGTCAACTTCCTTAGTGACCAAAGTTCATACCGAAACCGAAGTTTAATACCTTGAAGACAGCACACGGAGACCCTTGAAAAAAGGGAAGAAACTCAACACACGTCAACTTTTCTTAGAAGACAGTTTGAGACTGAAGATTCCTCATAGTTACAACCACATAATCGACCTAGGAGATGATAAAGACACGGCATAGTTTTTTTTTAGAGGAAAAAAAAAATTGGCATGGTTAAGCATTTGTTTGTGTTTTTTTTATGAAAGGCATCTCCATATATATATATATATATATATATATATATATAAATAAAATAATAAAACTAAATCTCTTTTTGTATTTAACTACTGATAAATGAATGTTTGATTGAAGAATCATGCTTTAATTTGCCTCTTCATACACATATGCACAACGTATCTCCTATTATATAAAGTAATGCACAGTAGAAACTCATATCCATAGTTCAAAGAGTATTTATAAGACTTCAACTACCATAGTTTGATGTTGCCTTTGAATTAAAATAAGCTTGGGTTAAGTTTCTTACATTTCCTTGATTTAATAGCATTTATGTGCGTATCCTAATTCCTAAATATGTATCGATGAGTTTCCTATTTTGGACTTATGGTTCGATTTACAGCATGGGGCTTCATAATGGTTGTCATGGTTGAGTTGAGATTTGCAGAGACTTGGATCCAATGGATAAAGCGTCTTATACTCTTATTAAATCCTCTTAAATGAGTCACTAATGGATCATTGTAAATCTACAAAAGTTCTTCGACAAGGTGATCTGCTGTCTCCGTTTATATTCATCCTCTGTCAGGACGCCTTGTTGAGGGTGATTATGAAGGAAAAAGAGAGAATGAAAAGTCAATAGTATACTAAGATAACCGACCAGGAACCAATTATTTCATTTATTATTTGCAGACGATTGCAAACTCATAGGAAAAATAAAGGACATCCTAGGCACATATTGTAAAGCCTCTGGCTAAAAAGTAAACCTTAAAAAGTTGGCAATCAGGATAGGACAATATTTTAAACAAATTTAGGATTTTAAGCTAAGTGATTTGAATCCCGGTAAAATTGGATTTACGTATATACCTTGGTTCTCTGACATTTAATTAGAGGGTCAACAAAAAGCATTTCATTGAAACACTGGAGAGCATAAGCAAAAGCTGCAAAGTTAGGTCCCCATCCAAGGTATGAAAGAGAACCTTCATTAAATCAATATCATTTGGGACTCCCCAGCATGTTAGGAATTGTATTTTGCTACCTAAATGGTGTAGATAAGTAGATTATATGAACATACCTCAAAGAGACTTTTACTGGTACGGAAAGCATGAAAAGAAATGGATAAAATTCATTACATGGGAAAATATATGAAGGGCGCCAGGGTTCTACGCTTGTGGGCTGGAGAGGGGAATATTGCAAACCGACGGATTTCGTGGGAACATAAGGGAAGGTGGTTTGGGAATTAGAGATACGAGTCATGACAAATGTAAACTTAGCTTGTATGGATAAGTTGGGATGGGGAATATTAGTGGAAAATAGTAACATTTGGGTTAAACTTACGAGGAAAAAATGCCTTCATAATAGGAATTTCTCCAAGGAAATAGCATTTTAGAGAGAGCTACATGGTCTTGGAGGAGTATCAAAAAGCTAGAAAGTTATCGATCAAAGAGATTAGGTGAGTGGTTAGCAATGGAGAAGAAATTTATATATGGTTAGACAATTGGGTGCGGGATCAACCATTACTAGAGCTAGTGCCAAGGCACTTAAGAGGTAGTATATCACTGATGAAAAAATAGTAATGCTCGTAACATAGGATGGACATTGGAATACTACGGTGCTGGAAAATGTTCTCCATAAAGATGTAATTGATCAAATAAAAACCATTAATATTATGAAATCAAGGGCACATGGTAGGATGGTATGTGGCCCGACTTCCAAAGGGACCTCTTGCAACTTGCAAGTCTGCAACCTATAATACCAACTAGTACTTGCTCAGTTTGTTACCTCTTGTTGTGGAATACCAATAGCCTAGGTTCAAAAATTTTGACCAATAAGGCGTGAGCAATAATATCAGTTTAGTCATTTTTTTTCATAGGATCCAGGAGATAGGGGGTTTTCTGGGTGAGGCGAGGCAATGCCTAGATGACAAACATTTATATTCTGTTTATATTATGTAATATTATATAAGATTTAGTAAGTGTCCTCCTAGATCATGATTTAGGCGATAGGAGTTCTAGTTAGATGAGGAGGTGGCCTAAGCGTAGCCTAGCCTAGCTGCCTAGGTGACATTTTGGCTACACTGAATAAAATCCCTTACAAAAAACTTTAAAAAAAAAACTCTGCAACTTGGTTAAGTAGCAATGAGAAAATGAATCTGGAACACCCAAAAACCAATCTTTTAAATTGGGTATGGACATTTAAAGGCCCACCAAAAGTAAGCATTTCTTATGGATCCTTTACAAGGACAAACTACCGACCATACAAGTGCTTCGAGAAAGAGGATATAATGTTCAAGTCCAAGGAGTGTGTGAATTGCACTAGGTCGATTTTGTCGCATTTCTCATTTCGATAAGACCTTTCCTCAAAACAACCTACCTTATAGAAAAATAGGATTTTGAAATAGCAAACATCGTGTTATTTTATCAAATGCTTATAAAATGTTAAACCCTAGCATTTTATAATCACATGGTAAAATTTTATAATCGCATGGTAAAATAGGAAAGTGCTTGCTATATTTCAAAATGTGGATTATTTTAAAAGTGCGGTCTTTACCCTTGGATTGCGAGTGTGGTCCTAGTGGGAAAGATCTTTTTATATTGAATCTAAATGGAATGCTAGCCATAATCGTGTCAACCATTAATTACCCTATCAAAAAAAAAGTCCAACACTTTTGATTGATCCTATATTCAAATTTTCTTTTGGGCGATTAAGGGTGCGGCTACCTAGCACTCCTCTTGAAGTCGCTTCTTCCATTAAGGCGCATATCTAAACCTTGATGCAAGATTGTTGAGGCCACCCAGGTCTTGCTAGCATGCACTTGAGTATGAGCTCTGAAGAAGCTAGCATGTAAATCACAAGTTCAATCTGTATGTCCTAGGTAGAAACTTTGCAGTTAGTTGAAGAAGATAGAGGAGCTTTACATGTAAAAGGGACTCATGATTGTCAAGGAGAGAAGCATTGAGGATATTTAGGTGGAGGGTGACTCCAAATAGGTAATAGATATTGTAAGGGGAGAGGATCAACCTCCTTGGAAATTATGGGCACTAGTACAGGATATCCGAGAGATGCATATGAGTTCAGAAATGAGAAATGTATGAATCTCACATGTATTTAGATTTTAGAGGAGCTAATCAGGTGGTGGATGGGCTATCTAAATTACTCCAAGAAATGAATAATTTTGCGTGTTTGGGATGGATATGTAACGATCCAATTATAAATACTATAAGAGATGATAATACGGGCCATGAAATGCCCAGAATTTGTATTTCTGGTAGAGATTTGTAATTCTCAAAAAAAAAAAAAAAAATGTTTGATCATCTTACCAGAGACTGGGTTGAAATTTTGTCACACGTATGCTGAATAATCTAAGAAACGTACCAACCAAAATCAAAGAGAAATACAAAAGAAAAATTGCAAGTCGTTAACTACCAAACATATATTGAGCTACGAATAGGATTGAAATGGAGAGAGAGAGAGAGAGAGACTCGGTCACCGATGTTGCATTGATTGGTCTCATCATGAGCCATGAATTTGCTGGTTCTTTTGACATAGCGATTGAAGAGCTTGTGATGGAAGAGACGATCCACAGCCACCACCACCGATTTCTGCATCTTGTTTGAGACCACCATCCCCACCACCGCCTTCATTTTACACCACTTCCTCACACTTAAACCCTACTTTCTTCCTTTGAAGATGAAAGATTACAAGTTCAGCTCAAAACCCTAAAACCCTTTTTACAGAGTTTTCGGTAGGGGTGTCCAGGGCCAAATTTGGGCCTAAAAATCTCTCCCTTATCTTCTATTTTCTTGTTTCAAGGGGTTTTTGCATATCAGAGGCTCAGAGCTTTGCAAATACCTGTTATGAGTAACAACTTTGCAAATTAACTAATGGTTCAGGAAATAACTATTATGCCCTTAACATATTTCATAAACTCATAATGCCTTTAACTGCCCTTGAACTATGGTTAATAAGTTTTAACCCTTGTGATTAAGATTCACACCCTTAGGGATAAAGCATTTAACCCTGATTTTCAAATTAAAAAAATTAATGTGTCCCATTTTAACTTCTTTTATCGTATGTTAAGATACACTAACCCTTAGAATCAAAGCATCTAACCTTGGTTTTAAAATAAAAAAAATTAACGTGTCCCCTTTGAACTCCCTTTAACTGTGGTTAAAATTCATTAACCCTTAAGGTTAAAGCATCTAACCTCAATTTTTAGCAGAAAAAATTAATGTGTCCCTTTTTAACTCCCTTTCACTATGGTTAAGATTCACTCACCCTTAGGGTTAAAACATTTAACTTTGATTTTTAGAAAAAAATATTAAAAAAAATTTAAGATGTCCCATTTTAACTCCCTTTATCTGTGGTTAAGATCAACTAACCCTCAGGGTTAAAGCATCTAGCCTCAGTCTTTAGAAGAAAAAAAATTAAAAAATTTTAACCTATCTTTTAACTCCCTTTAATGGTGGTTAGGGTTCGCAAACCCTTCTGGAAGGGGAGATGTTAATTTTTTTAAAATACCAAGGACCAAGGTTATATGCTTTAACTCTAAGTTTAGTTGATTTTAACCACAGTTAAAGGGGACACCTTAAATATTTAATTTTTTAAATCAAGGTTTGATGCTTTAATCATAAGGATTAGTGAAGCTCAACCACGGTTAAAAGGAGTTAAAAGACACGTTAAATTTTTTATTATTTTTTTCTAAAAACCAAAGTTAGATGTTTTAACCCTAAGGGTGAGTGAATCTGAACCATAGTTAAAGGGAGTTAAAAGGGTCACGTTAATTTTTTTATAAAAATCAAGGTTTTATGCTTTAACCCTAAGGGTTAATGAATCTTAACCACAGTTAAAGAAGTTCAAAGGGGCACGTTAATTTTTTTCTTTTAAAACCAAGGTTAGATGCTTTAACTCTAAGGGTTAGTGTATCTTATCCTATGTAAGTAAGTTAAAGGGAGTTTAAAAGGGATACGTTAATTTTTTTTAAACCTAGGTTAGATGCTTCATCCCTAAGGGTGTGAATCTTAATCACAATGGGTAAAACTTATTGACCATAGTTCAAGGTAGTTACAAGCTTTATGAGATTATGAAAAGTCTGAAGGGCATAATAGGCATGAGATTATGACAAATCTGAAGGGCATAATAGGTATTTTCCTAATAATAACAAACGTAAGCCTAACAAAACTAAGGATTGAGATTATTCGTCTAATGATTGCAAAATAATGAGTTAATTTGCAAAATTATTATTCATAGCAGTGCATTTGCAAAGCTGTTACGACACAAAAATTGATATGCAAAAACCCATTTTGTTAATAGTTGGTAAGGGACAATCTAAACACACACACATGATCAGACCTGGGATAATCTAACACACACATGATCAGACCTAAGATAACCGCTTATCTTTATCTTGTTGAGGCATTTCAAACGTTATGTTTGTTGGAATAAATAAAAAGAACAGTTTTTTTCTTGGGTACACCCATGGTTTATTAGGATCCTCTATATACAACCCCTTTTAAGAGTTTTACTTTTTTACACCCAGCCTTTTTTGGGTGACGTAAGTACCCCTAACCCTCAGCAAAAGAAACTTTAAGAATTTTCGTCAACAAAGGCAAAAAAAAACCCCTGCTCCTCTTTAGTTTGTTTCAATCTTGACGCACCCTCGGACATTTTGGTAATTTTCATAACTTCTCACGTACTAAAATTAAGGGTGTATTCGAGCCGAACCAAGCCAAGCCAAGTTGAGCCGAGTTTGAGCTTGACTTGAAGATGCTCAAACTCAGCTTGAGCTTGGCATGGGCTTTGTAAGCATCTAATTTTTACACCCCTATTTAACCATGGTTAAGTAATTTAATCATGGTTAACTCTTGTCAAACCCTAGGTTGACCCTAGTTAAACCCTAGGTCTCAGCCCTAAGTAAACCCTAGTACAAACCCTAGGTCTAACCCTAGTCTAATCATAGGTTAAAGCCTAGTACAAACCCTAAGTCCAACCCTAGAACAAACCCTAAGTCCAACCCTAGCTAACCCTAAGGCCCATAGGTGACCAAACCAAGACCCCCAGGGCATAAACCCGTAGAAAAACAACCCTCGGCCCATATAGGGCCCACAGACTCAAGCCAAGCCCTAGAAGGGGGCCCAACCCTAAAAATTCAAAAAAATCCAGAATGTTGGTAATCCATCTACCGACATTCCTTATTTGGTAAGAAAAGTATCGTGTGGAGAGCATTTAAGTCTAGGTCAGGCCTTTTTCTTGAAAAAACCAACAATGGTGGTAGATCATCTACCGTCATTACCAATTTTCCTTTCAGGAGAATGGCGGTACTGGATTTACCATCATTCCCAATATTAGTGTGCAAACAGCACACCTGCTCCCCCCTAGTGCTCAAGCACGCCTTCTGGCCACCTCACTCCTCCCTAAGCTCTTCGCCTATCCTCGTCTTAATCCCCAGTATGTCCCCAACCTCTTCTCCTATAAATCCAAGACTCCCCCATACCTTCTTCTCCATTCGAAAATCACTCTGGTGCAACTCTGTAGAATCTGAAGGAAAACCTCACAGAAGCTTGTCTCCACCAAAATCCCAGTCCAAGGGCAGGACCAAAAGATTCCTGGGACCATTTTAGGTCTCTCCCAATCATGCACCACCACTGCAGTCACCATGTACCACTATCCGAATCATTTTAGTAGGGTAGGGTCCTCCCCTACCATTCTTTCCTCCCGTAAAGTAGCATGTGAGCCCCTGGTCCTATTCCAGGGGACTTTTGTTTCTTCATAATCTAAGAGTAGAGGTCCTCATGCCTTCCCATAGGCATGGGGACCCTCTTAAGGGAAAAAAGTTGTTATCCTTAGACCAATAAAGAAAACTCTGGAGTAGCCCTGATTCGAAGCCTAGAAAGAAAAATTCGAGACGGTAAACACAGTACCGCCATGTCTGAGCTTTCCCCTTGTAGTGGCTCTAAGCCTTGTTTCGTGGAGCCCTGGTCCATTCCAAGGCCTGGCTTGGGTCCCTCAGACCTCCCTCCATCTTCCCTAGTCCTTATAGGCTCAGCAGGCTAGCTTAACCATGGTTAAGATGCATTAAAATGGGAACTACCCAAAATGTCGGTAAACAGTTTACCGACATTCTGGGCACAATTATAAAATAGTCTATGTGGGCACAATCCAGACCAGACCCAAAGCCCAGACCAGGCCTAGGACTCATGCTTGATTCTCCTGAACTAAACCTCCCCTTGGTCCTTGGGACCTTTGAACATCCCCCTCAAACTTCCCCTTGGCTGCAAAGCCACTGTTTTAAAAACAGTGGCATTGGCGGTACTCACAGTCCCGTCAATTCCATTCTCTGAAGAAATGGAATTGGCGGTATTGTATTTACTGTCAATTCCAATGTTTTGTATAACAGTGGCATTGCACAGGGCCCAGACCAATAGGAGGCTAGTTTAGACCCCGTTGCACTCTCTGGGCCCACCTCAGACCTGCTTAGACTCTTAGCCGGGGTTAAACTCAACCTGGTTAAATTTTAACCATGGTTTAAACCATTTAATCCTAGGAAAACAATCTAGAAAATCCCTAAAAATCTTTAAAAATCTGAAAATATAGGAAATAATCAAAATTGGACCTTAGAGCATTCCCAACCATGGTAAAGCAGCTTAACCATAGGTAACTCATTTCTTAACCATGGTTAAACCCATTTTAACCTTGGAAAAATTCAAGAAATTTTTTGGAAATGCCAAAAATATGAATTGACCAAAAATATGACATTGGACCTTTTAAACCATGGTTAGCAGTCCTAACCATGGTTATTTCACCATCTAACTCCGCTTAAGCAATCTAGGCCTCCGGGCCATGCCTTAGCCTCCAGGCTTGATCCCCAACCTCTGGGCTCAACCCTTGGCCTCCGAGCCCATGCCTCCTCTAGGCTCAATCTTTAACCTTTGGGCTTAACCTTAGGCATCTGGGCCCAATCTTTGGCCTCCAGGTCCATGCATTGGCCTCTAGGACCAAACCCTAATCTCATGCACTTGACCAACCCGGTCAACCAAACCTTAGTCCCCGGACTAAGTCCTAACCACTCCACACACACACTCCCCTAACCTCGGCATAGGCTCATGTGCCAGAACTACGCTCGGTCTAATCTCACCCCATGTGAGTACGTGGGCAACCCTACCCGGGTTCGACCCTAGTTAGGATTTTTCCCTTTCTTGGATTAGTATAATCTAAAACTTAGACATTTGATTAAAATTTGACATTAATTTGGCTTATACCTAGGAAGTACATAACCATTGTAAAATAGGGGTCGTAGGGTGCCTAACCCCTTCCCTAAGACTTAATCAAACCTCTTACCGAGACTCTCATTGAGACCATTAAACCTTATCCATACCCAGGACTTATCCCTCAGAAAATAAGTGACGACTCCTAATCAAAAACCAGTGGACCAAAAACCGCGCTCACAGGCTTGATACGAGCTCAAATGTTTAGACTTGAGCTTGGCTTAAACAAGATTGATCGAGCTCGAGCTCGAGCTTCGTTCAAGTTCGAACTTTATTCAAGTCGAGTCGAGCTTGGATTGGCTCAAGCTTGATTCATAGAATTAGTTTGTTTAATTTTACATGATTGAAACTATAATACTAGAAACTATAGAAAATTAATACATTCATATACGAAAATAAGATTTGAGAGTAGTCCTTTGGTCCTAAGAGTAGAGAGTTATATCAGAGTTTTGTATTACCTTTTTAACTTTTTTGTTATTATTATCTATTAAACTTATTTAATATAAATTAAAATTATTACAACCTATAATAAAGAAAGTTTAAAATATTATTTTGTATTAATATAAATAACATTATTAAAAAATATTGTGTCTATATATATAAATATATCGAGCTGAGTCAAGCTCAAGTTAAACCGAGCTTTAAACAAACTAGGTCGAATCAAACAGGGTATAGCTTGAGCTTGGCTTGTTTAAAAATTCGAGCTCATATATAAGCTTGGCTTCATCGTTAGAGTCTGGCTTAAACGAGCTGAGTTGAGTCACTTTATCGAGTTAGCTTGCCTTGAGTCCAGCCCTAGCTAACTAAAACAGCCAAAGCTTTATTTTTTCATGCGCATTTCTGTAGTTTCTATTCCTAGGGATTAGAGAATTGTTCCTGTGGGATTAATGCCAAATGGCACCTATACTTACGAGAAAACAAGTTTATATATTACTCAAATATTTTGCTAGACATAGATGTAATATGTGAGGAACCTTGGACATCCTCATTCTTGGCAAAGTGACAAACAACCAAAGTGTTTATCCTCTTACTAAGAAAGGGGAGACTTCTATGCCCCCCGCATCTACATCTAAAACTGCTTATTACTCAAAACCATCATTCTTTTCTGCTATTTCTCTTACTTTTATTCGGCCAATCCAACTAGTAATCCAACAAAAAATAGCTTGAGAGATCAGATAACCAGAAAAGGCAATTAAGAAGAGCTCGCTCGAAAGATACACTACTTGTCTCTTCATACTTTTACATTTCTAGGGTTTCAACAAACCTCTAAGGCTTAGCATTTGTTATATTCAACGGTTGATTGGAAAGACTTTCATTGTTTTCAATTGAGGAAAGTTTCGATTGCAGGGAATAATTTGACTTCTTGTGATCTGTTTTCAAGGGCCGAAACCAGAATGAAATTCATCGAATATTCATTCCCTACCCAAAGTAGTTGACTCAATAGACAGCTAGGCGAAAGCAAGGTAAGTCTGAAGGGAAGGTGGGATCATGCTCCTCTACTTTTAGCGATGATTCTTGTATCTCTTGCTCGCTTCTAGGGACTTTAGCTCGACTACTAGGCTAGACTCGCTCTATAGAATGAATAAGGTTAAAGAGGGAGAAGGTTGTGTGCGTCTTATTAAGATTCATAAGAACATGGGGGAACAATATCAGATTGATTCTTGCTTCAACCACCTAACCGTTGGATACAATACCTTCTCCTAATTCAGGCATACATTGACTTACAGGCGATAAGGTTTCGGCTTTATGGACCAGTACTTGATCGGATCCTCAGTTGGGCTGACTTATTCCAATATTTCCTGAAATGCTGGCTATATAACCGCATCAGCTGTTGGTGGAAGGCCAACTTGAAAATTAGGATTTCGGGTAGGAATAGAGGTGTTGAACTAGTCATGTCAAGAATATAGGCTCTTGGAGCATAGGGCAATCATTCAGTAGTGGGTTGATCCACAAAAAGCCAGGGATTCATTCAAAAAGGAGTAGGCCATCATCACGGCCACCCACCGATATGCTGAGGGAATTAGATACTGGCTAGGAATCGAGCCTTTATGCTCATAATACGTGGTTTCTGTCAATTATATATATTGATGTGAGGTCAGGGAAAAAGGGTGAGTGGTCCATTCCGTCATCCGCTCAAAGGATATGCAATCCTGGATATCTAACTAGGGGAGGGAAGGCTGGCTTGACCAATAGTGATATCTAGTCATCGACTAGTCAGGTATGAAAGGGTGGAAAGGGGTGACTCTTCCTATCAAGTAAGGCAGGTTAGCAGGAAGCTGAAAAACTACAGCGCGCGCTAGCGCCCTTACTATACTATAGGCTTTGATGCCAGAGTTTGCTTGCTGGCTAGCTCGTGTAGATAGTGCGGCTTTCTTTGTTCTCATGGCAGAGTGAGGGGCACTATCCATCGGCCAATATAGCCGGCTTTTAGTGAAGATCCGCTCATGCATGCTGCATGGGGGGCGGCAAAAGGCGGCTTTGCTCATGAGTTAGTGTTAACCAGAAAAGGACTTGCTGGCTTCTTTTCTTTCTGGAGCAGAGTTGCCTTGCTCGTAGCTCGTAGACAGATGAAGGGTGAAGGAAAAATAAGAAGCAAGTCTTGAGGGAGTAAAGAGCCCCCCTTAAGTGGTTCGAAGCCAAGTGCGATCGATTGTCCTTCCTTTATAGATTGAACTACTGCGCGGGTGTCTCATCCCTAAAACTTCTTTGCTCTGTATGGAGTGCCTTATGGTTCCTCAAGTGCCAGCCATAGAGAGGAATAGCATCATAGTACCGTCAGGGAGGAACTAGTATAGTGGGGGCTATTCTCTTAGGCTTTCGAGTTGGAACCTCTACTCTCGGTCTCGCCACAACACAAGTTGTGGTATTATCGAATCTGTCTATACCTCACTAGGTTCAGGAAGTATCTCCGCCATTCTCTCTAAAGCCTCCTGATGGCACTCAACTATGGACATGGGGCTTCTAAACATGTCGCATTTAGGGGATTTTGATGTTTTACCACTTATTTATATGTATGTGTGTTTGCACTCTCTGGTTAGCAGGGTTAGTATATTTTTTTAGGTTAAGATAGGTGAAGATTACAACCATGCACACACACCAAAAGAATAGTGCTATGCACACACTACCGATGGGGCAAGCATTGGTTATGCTATTTGTGTTATTTAATACAAGAAATTTGTGGTTTTCTAATAAGGAATTTCTTGAATTTTAAAGAGAATGGTATCATAATTCATGTACAGTGAAAATTGGGGTTTAGAGGGATTGAAGAATGCTAGTTTTTTGTCTTGTTTATTAGCTAGAGTGATAATCGCCTCAAATATTCTGGCTACGACATCAAACATTGGGTTTGCTTGGACATTATCGTATTCCTAATCATGAGAGAAATCACACTCAATTACCCTAGACTTTGTATATCATACGGATAAAAAGGACCTATCACATTCCTCTAGAGAAGGTCTATCTCTCTAGCGTTTGTCCTTAATACAACATATGGTTTCAAATCCTTGGCGGATTCAAAATTATTGTTATACATGACATCTAATTGCGTCTAATATCCAATTAGACTTTCTGTCAAGTAAGATTTGTTATGATGGTTATTGTTGTACCTCTGATACCAATTGTGACGTCCTAAACCCGCGCCTTAGGAAAAACATTTTCCAAGACACGCGTCCAGTCATCATTACCACACAACAGAAGACTTTATCCGTGAAAATGTGAAAATTTAGAACTTTATTAGATGTTTACATAAGCAATAATAAACTGGTCATCACATTAATCCATCATAAGCAAATGTGTTACGCTTACTCGTTGCGGTGGTCCTTATAAACCTCAATCGTTCTTTCAGGACCTTCTATTCACCGGACAATAGTATCATAATCTGCTGACATAAAACATTAGTGAGCTATGAACCCCAAAAAATAAACAATCCATGTAGACTATTTTCCACATAATATCACACATCAATAATGATATAACAGTATCATTTCATTTCAGTGTTACAGTAATATATAGGATTGTAAGCACCCAATTTTTACACTCATTTCTTAATCATGGTTAGTCTATCAAATCCTAACCCTAGGTCTAACCCTAACCCTAGCTAGGACCAACCCTAACCTTAGGCCTAATGCTAGGTCTAACCCTAGATCCAACCCTAACCCTAGGTATAACTCTAGGTCAAAGCAAAGTTAGCCCTAGGTCTAGCCCTAGGTCCATGCCTAAGAGGCTAAGGCTTAGCCCTTAGTTCAAACCCTAAGGCCAAGCCTTGCTAAAACCCCAAGGGCCCAAGCCCATGGTCCACGAGGGTTCATATTTTTTCAGTTTCTTTTCTTCATTGCAAATCCTTTAAGAGGCAATAGAGGGTCCCATATTCCTTCCTCAATAGAATATGGGACCCTCCATTGTCAAAGAACCAAGAGCAGGGCATAATTTTTGCTGTTTTTAAGCATAGGCAGAAGGCCTATCTTAGTTCATAATTTTTTTCTTTCTTTTTTATTTTTTCTTCACTCCAGATGATCTACTTGTGCATTTGGGATTACCCTTTTTACCCACCTCTCAAGGGGGTATTAGACCCATTAACCAGGGTTACAGGTAGCCCTTGTTAAGCCCAGTTACAGGTAGCCCTTGTTAAGCCCATTTATCCTATCCTATCAGGATGTTCTCGCAAGACCCGTATTCACTCTAGTAAATCCATGATTATCTTATGCATTAGCTCATCTAGTTCAGGACACCCTTTAGACCTTTGATCAGACCCATCTCAAGGGTTAAACTCAACCCCAGTTGGACTCTTAGCCATGGAATACCAATGCTCAGTGACCATCTAGCATATTTTTTAGGCTAATACAATGCTAAAATAAGCATTGTCATAGCTTGTGGCAGTTAAGCCTATTGGATTTTGCAACTTGCTATGACCCTTTAGACCTTTGATCAGACCTTTATCAAAGGTTAAACTCAATCCCAATTGGACTCTTAGCCATGGAATATCAATGCTCAGTGACCATCTTAGCATATCCTTTGAGCCAATACAGTGCTGAAATAAGCATTGTCATCAGAAATAACTTGCGACAATCAAGCATATTGGGTTTTGCAACTTACCACGACCCGTTAGACCCTTGACTAGACCATCATCTAGGGTTAAATTAAACCCTAGTTAGTCTTATTAGGGTGCCCCCATTACCAATCCAAGGGAGATGTTTTCAAAATAAGTCCAGGAAGTCAGCATGCTGTCCCAACAATGATGCATAGAGTAGGACCCTTCTTTAACTGTGGTTGCGTTTAATGTTGGCATGTTCATTCTTTGCACACCCTGGGATTTCATCATCAGACCTCTTTTGGTTCACAGTGGCCTGGTTTTGCTGTCTCATGGGCTGCTTTCTATCATCAGTGGCTCTAAACCTTGTGATTAACCAATGAAATCAGTCAAACTGATTTGCATAACCGACCTTTGTTTCTTGGACCATTTCATTTCTCCGGATAGAGAATCAGTCAGCTGGTTTTTGATCCCTGGAAAAAAAAAAACAATTGCCTGGGTTACATAACAAATATGATTCCATTTTCTGGGTAGAGAACCAGTCGATTGGTTTTTTGTTCCTCTAAAAACCAGTCGGCTAGTTTTATATTATAAGTCATGTTCCAATCAAGGGACCTTGCAGAGATGGGGCCTAGACTAGGTAGGAGGCCAGACTAGGTCCTGACGTGTCCTTTGGGCCCCACCCCAAGATTTTGACCCAACCTCTAACTAGGGTTAAGCTCAATCAGGTTAGTTTAACCCTAGTTACTCCATAAATTTTGGAAATATCCATAAATTTCATAAAAATATGAAAAAAGCCAAAAAAACAGAATCTGACCTTGGCTATATTCCAGACCTCTCTTAACCATGGTTTAATAGGCTTAATCATGGTTAACTTCTTTTTTAGTCTTTGGGCTCAACTTTAGCCACTCCGGTACACTTTGACCACCTCGACCAATCTACCCTAGCCTCCGGGCTAACTCTAAGCCACCCTGGTGCACACACACACTCTTTAACCTCGGGTACGGGCTTATGTACCTCGAACCACACTTGGTCTGATCCCGTTATAGCGGGTACATAAGCAACCCGACCCAGGTTCGACCCTAGTCTAGCTTTCTTTGTTTTTCGGATTAGCACTAGAGGCATTTTCATTAATCTTGACTTTAATTTAGCTTAAACCTAGGGAGTAGGTAACCATCTTAGACGGGGTCCCGAGGTGCCTAACACCTTCCCCAGGACTTAATCGAACCACTTACCCTAACTCTAATCAAGACCATTAGCCCTAATCTAAACCTGCGTCCTATTCTGTCGCGTCCCAAAATCTCACCTAGGTTAAAGTGAGACATTGGCATGTGACTTATTCATCAAACCATTATAACATCCTGTTATTAAGCATTTAAGGCAATCTAAGATATGAACCTGAAAATTTTCTTCAATTAATCATGGTCAAATCTAATATCTCAAATTAAAACTAAAACATATTAAATAATTCGAATCATCATCATGATTCTCAACCATCAATCCAACCTAACCATAAATCCAAGATTAAATCTATTACAATTTTATTGAACTCCAAATCTAAATATTGATAATTTAATTTTCAGAAAATGGCCAACGATCCAAATTCCACTTACCTTTGGGATAATCACTTGCTGGATCTTCTTCTTCCTCTTCCTCTTCCCAAGGTCATGGGGCACAAATATTGAACCTAGAACCTACCGACAACAAAGTCATCGACTAAGTAACAAATTACTTTACATATATAAACTCCTAACTAACAATATAACAACATCAATATAAAGCATAAATTATGATTTAACAATACATGTAAGTATATAAACAAATTAGAGTGCAAAAGTATAATTTTTAAACAATCCTTATACGTGTTCACTTGTACTTATCTTTCTTACTTATTTTACTTGTCTATCTTATTCGTGAGTGTATTCAACAACAGACACTATGCAATAACATACGATAACTCTACCCATATATTGAATACTAACATATTTACTTACCGAGATACCACATGGTTTGCATATTATCCAGTGCATACGGCTTGTCTACACATTATCCGATGTATATGGCTTGTCTACACATTGTCCGGTGTATACGACTTATCTATACATTACCCGGTGCATACGGCTTGTCTTGCCTTAATCTTAGGCTTATTGGTACTCTGGCAGTATAAAACTCAATCATACAGTCTTGCTCGTGTGCTTATATACTTATATAATACTTATGATCTTACTTTTTATCATACGTGTACATATTTATTTTCATGAATGAGTGTGAGTGAAATCATGATAGTCATTAATTAAATCGCACTCAGAATTATTGGTCCAAGCTCTCGAAAGCTCATCATAACGACTAATGTCGTCATGATAATACCCCTAAGTCTCACAACCATAATTCACTGTTCCCCAGCTTACCTTCCAAAAAAAAATAAATCATAATTCACTGTTTGATTTAATCAACATCTATTATCATGCAATTTGTCATTCATACATCAATTAAGCATATACAATTTCTCATAATTGATCAATATAAAAATATATTCTATTAGGTTTTCAACAATAAAATAATGAAACAATTATATTCATCATGCATCAATTTTCGGTATAAAATTTTGATAAAATCAATCTCATAAAAATCTAGTTTTATAACACATCACAATTTCTAATCAAACTCATACCTATTCCATCCAATCTAACAATCATCTATTCCTACATCATCCATCATGCATAAACCACACAATTTTTTCTTTTCCCCTTGTTGATTTACATACTAAAATCATAATAAGATATTTCTTAAATTTATAAAACAATTTTCATAAAAGATTCATAAAACATAACATGCTTGATCTTGTTTTTTTTACTTTAAATCCAACTATTCCTCCTTGTTTATATTAAAAATCATCATATTGGTAGGAAGGAATCTATATTTACCTATCCTGATCACTTTCCTACAATCAAGCGCTTGTGAATGGGATCGATCTAAGTCTTTACGCCATTCTCCTTGCAAAACTTTTGATTTCTCCTCTTAAATCTATCAAAATAACCTTCTGTCTCTTTTTAAGGTTTATAAAGCCTTAGAAACCCTCAACTCATGAACATAAGGATTATTTATAGTGATGGAGGCCTTAGGAACTCAAAAATCGAAAATTTGCACAAACCCGAGAAAAATCGGTGTTTTGAGCGATCGATCGCCGTCGAGGGGCGATCGATTGTCGTCGTCGGCATTTAACTCTAAAAACAACTTAAATTAAGTGATTTATTTGGGTTTTAAAATCCATACATTTCACATTACTTTTATAGGTTTGATCGCATTAAAATTAAACACAAATTTCTATAGAATTTAATAAATAACACAAATGTCAAGAATGATAAATTCAGGGCTCTACATATTCCCTGCACTAAATAGGTGATGACTCTTAGTCAACCCTGTAAGCCTCCCAAAAAGGTCGTTTTAGCGTCGTTCCTCCACAGGGCCCGGCCCAAAATGAAAGGCGGTAAAACCCCGCGCTCACAGCTCTTGCGACTCTGTTGGAGAGATAAGGTTCAACCCAGAACCTATGATTAAGCCAAATTAATCTTAAAGTTAATCAAAATGCCTAAGTATTTAGCCAAATGATAATTCTTTATATCTCTTGGGTGCTTCTTGTAAATGTGCATTTCATATATACCATACTAATATAATAACTCATTTAAACTCATAGTTAGGCTTAATACGCATACGGTTGTTGGATGATTATCCTCAGTGACTAAATCTTAACAGTCTTGGAGGCATGCCTCGTTACACTTGTTGGATGATTATCCTCAAGAAAGGACTTGGAATGCTCCCACTTACACCAATCGTCCCTTTTTATGTATGTTTTATACCGCGGAGTCGCATATACGGTGTTAAGTGACCCTACTCCCTTTAGGAATACCTGTATCCCTCAGCATTTGACATATAGCTAGGTAAGATATAGTCTACAAGCAGCCCATCAGGAGGGATACTCTAAACCCTAACCTGTTTGACCCTATACTTGTCCTCAATCATGGTTGAATATTAGGGCACTTTACCTAAGTAAACACCCATCCAGGGGCATGTAATGAACCATTCTTGTGCTTGTAATAAAATACATTCAACCCTAATTTCAGACACTGCATATGAGGTTCAAATCCCAGCTAGACAGGTCTTGATAGACCTATCTCAGTCTAGACCTGACAGGTCCCTGGTTCCCAATAATCTGGGTAAAGCATACCGGATCTCTGTCTGACTGCCCAATTGGATCACATATGCCTTATCACACCAAATCAAAAAAATCATCATCATTTTTTGAATTTTCATTTGCATTTACAGTGCACTCACCTAGAGTCTGTCTTTGTCCCAGGTAGATGGTAGGACCTTCAGGGATCGTTAAGTCAATTGACAAACTACCAAAGGCCCTGCATTTAACAACACAGGCGGTATGTGATACCAAAATCTAGGATACAATCAATGCTCTTACTTCCTCTCAGCATCTCGTCTGGCGGTAGTACTACCATGTGAGTGTTATGCTGAACCTTGCCCTAGTCAATCCAGAATGACGTCTTTTAATTGCCGTTATCCAGTGTTGGAACCCTACTTATATGATGTTCAGGTTTGGTAAGAATGAGTTGTGTCCAACACTAGAAGAGATACAATGCATCCTGGATTTGACTATGGAGGGTGAAGCCATAGTGCCACGCTATAAGAAAACGTATCAGGCAGACCTCGCAAGATTCCTGCATATTAGACTTGGCGACTTAAAGTGTGACATTGATGGCACATATAACAGGACACTAATTAGTGAGCTTTGGAAGTCGTACAACCACACATAAGACCCTGATAGTATAATAATAGAAGAACCCGGTCTCAATGCCTTTGCACTGATAATCATGTCACAGCTGGTCTTCCCAAAATGCCACAGTCTTGCCAATTCAGTACTTTCAGGGGTTATCCAGGATATATGTGGCCCAAGCACAATCGTTCAGGTTATCCTCACCGAACTCTTCAGAGGCCTGAACCATGCACTAGACTATCCAAAAGGCATCTTCTATGCTAGTGCACCTTTATTGCATCTTTGGCTAGTATGACACCTGCCTACCATCATCACAGTACCCACCAACATTCGTGACACCTACAGTCTACCGAGAAAGCTCTCCCATCATCAGTTAGAGATTGCTATAGACGTCCGAGTCCTCTATCGACTTCTCCAAAACCTAACATCGGAGGAAATTGTGTGGAAATACGAGTGGCTAAACCCGAAAAGCTACCTTGCATCATCGTAGCAGGAAGAAGATGCATGATCCTTGCAGGTCTAACCGGATCAGCACCATATATTCTGATTCGGGTGTTTCGACAATTAGGACTCCTACAACGTATCCCAGTGATGGACCATTTGGGAAATGATCGTGTTGACTTCACTACCCAGTCAGAATGCTTGACCCGATGCTTTCAGATAGATTGGAGGAGCTCCTACAAAGCCAAGTGGCCAAACTTTGTGGTAATAACAGGACCGTTTACCAGCCCAGATACCTGCTTTGGGCAAAAAACCATGATATTCCTACTGGTATGCCCATACTGCGAGAGTTGCCAACACCAGTTTCAGCACCCTCAAAAGGGATCATTCCCATAGTTGAGATGGTGGTCCCCTGGAGAGATATTTTCTTGGAAAGACAGCTTCAGATCCAGGAGAAAGAGAAGAAGTTGAGAAAGGTACAGTAGGCAGACAAGAAACAAGAAGTAGTACAGAACCTTGAGCTCTAGTCTGCCCAGGAGAAGATAGAGTAGCTCAAGCAGTTAGCGCAGTCTCTCCAAAAGAGAAGATGAGGTGATGCCCAAGAGACAACTATCATCAGGGCTTAGCTTCACTTCTACCAGGAACAGCTAGACAGTGCAAAGGTTGAGATGACCGTCCAGATCCGTCAGTTCGGATCCTGAATATTCAATGCAGTAGAGATCATTGATAACATGGAAGTTGAGATCGCATCCCTCTAACAGTAAATTATGGACCTCAACGGTGTGCCCCGACCACTTGACTTTGCAATCCCTGAAGGACTTGCCTAGGATCGAGTCTTTTTCTTTTCTTGTGTCACACAGTCCTACACTTCACTAGCATGCATAAATGAAAAATATTTTTCTAGTATCATCATTTTGTATATCATACATAATCATCTTTAGTCGCTACATTCTTTTTAGTTACATAAGCCGAATCATGACTCGATCTATGACTATAATTCTTGCAAAAGCAGTAGTCCTAGACGCAGTCCTTACAGAAGTACCAATCATAGAAGAAACACCTAGTAACCGGTCGGTGGTAGAATCAGAACCAATGACAAAACCGTTAGACCAGCAACAACGAACCAGTGAAATTTTACAGTCTCATGACCGAAATATTGCAATCATGCTCACAAAACATGACAGTGTTTTGGAATCCTTGAAGATTCTTATAGGGGCCCAACCTAAAAACCTATTAACCCACCTTTCAACCAGAGAACCATCAGATCAACTCATCTCGGAATTGCATCTACCCCGTATCCTAATCATCATCCCTAACCCAAGTCTCGCAACAGGCCGAGGAGAAGCTGATTATGGACAATACGACGGAGATGAGTAGCCTAGGGCATCCCAGATTAACAATAACAGACCTTCGTCGTTTGACCCCATGCAGTCCCTTAGGAACCAATATGAAGAGATCAAACAAATGAAGGAAGAATTGAGGAGAATGAAGAGAGCATCTTCCAGTGTAGGCCTATCCATTGAGGACCTGACATTCTCATCCTGCTATAGAACCCCGAAACTCATTCACCTAATTGGTGAATAGTGTTAGTAAATAGTGATTTTTGATCAAAAATGACCTACGGTGTGTTATGGTGTATGCATTATGAATAAAAGGTGTTGGACACAAAAATATAATGGTGTATGGGTGTTAAAGCTAAGGTAAAAGAGTGGAAACACTCTAGAAAAGTCAATGGAAGAGTGAAAACACTCTAAGTGAAAAAAATGGGAAGAACAGGAGGATTCACCAAGTTCTGGAGAATCCCGATCGACCGCCCCTCAAGGCCGATCAACCGGCTGTCATGAAAAATGGCCAACATGGTGCTTCATGTTCGAGGCCGGTCGACTGACTGTGGCATTTTTGCCCAAAATGGGCTAACACTAAGGAATTTCACAGGGTTGGTCAATCGCCCCTCCTAGCCGATCGACCGAGTATCCAAGGTTTTGCCTGATTTGGTTTGTTGGACCATTTCATTAAGGGTATGCTGGTCTTTTGACCACCCCTTTTCCTATATAAGCCCTAATTTCGTGGGTTAGGGTTCACAAACCCTCAAGGCAACCTAAGAGAGTTCTAAGGGGAGAAATTAGAGAAGAAGAAATGGGAAGAAGCTAGGGTTTGGCCAAGGGATCTTAGGTGATCAAGGTGGAACCTAATCTTGCTTCCACAACCATTCCTCTAGCTTCGTTCCTTCTTCAAGCTTGGACCACACCTTATCAAGCTTTCTCAAGCTTTTCTCTAATCCAAGAAGTAGGTACATCTTACAAACTAACTTTGTTATGATGCAAATAGTAAAAAGAGATTGAAAGTATGATCATGAGTAGGATTTGCCAATACTCTCAACTAGATGACTTATGTTGAACTCCATGTTGTAAATAAGGTTTTTATGGTTTAGGGTTTTTCAATAAAAATGATAAATATGTTATGCTTGTATACGATATTGACTATTCTCCAATGAACTATGATTCTAAGTATGATGTTAATGGAATAGGCTTACAAGCCAAGATCATTGTGATGTAATGCCATGAATGGATATGTTCCATGTTTTTAGAGTTGTTCAAGTACACTATGATGCTAATATGTCTTTTATAACCTCGTACGCAATGTTTAAAACTTTCGATATATATTATGATGCTCAAAAGCACTCCACGCATACTATGTTTTACATAACTGAGGTTTTCCCATAAGCATGGTATTTCAAGGATTATAAGAAAGGTTTTCAAAGGAAATTTCATAAGAAGAAGCAGAAGTGCATAAGCATTGATAAGGCCAAACTTTGGGTTGGTATTTCTAAGATTGATTACCTCATGCTCACAAGGATCAAGTCTAAGATCTTGCATAAGCTCCAAGGATCATAAGTCTCGCAAGGCTTCTAAGAATTCATAAGAAATGCATAAGTCTAAGATCAGTTACAAGGCTCATAAGTGCTCATAAGCTCTACGGATGATGTCTAAGATCTTGCATAAGTCTCCAATGATCATAAAGCCTATAGGAAATCGTAAGCTCACAAGGAACTCATAAGAACTCGTAAGCTCACAAGTAACACATAAGAACTCACGAGGCTCATAAGTATTCATAAGAACTCATAAGGCATGAACAAGATGTTTTGTTTTCCACGAAAGACAAGATTTTACAAACGGTTTTCTATGATGAGTTTTAAGCATGAATTTTATGAATAGTATTCATTTTAGTACTTGCATGTGATATTATTGACATTATAGTATTGTTAGTTAGTAATTTGTGTTTGCTGAGTATTTCATGCTCAGCCGTACATTTTATGTCGGCAGGTCAGTTTGATATTTATTATCCTAGTCCTTGGGTCGAGGAGGACTACGGTGAGGAGGAGTCGGTAGGGGCCAGCCAGAGGAGGATAGGAACCTTGACAGGTGGCGCCTTATCCTGGATACTATTCAGAGCGAGTGAGAGATAGAGACTACATTGTATTTTGATGAGTGGGCATGTCCACTCTTGTTTTAGTTTATGTATTGTATAAACTTGGAACACAGATTATGTATAGACATGAAAATTTAAGTTTACGCTTCCGCATTACTTTATGTTTCAACTATATATATATTGCCTTGGGTATTTTACAGGATGGTTTGGCATCGGATATTGCACATCACGAGCCAAGGTATTCCTAACTCATAGGGGTATTTTGGGTCGCGACAGAGGTGGTATTAGAGCTAAGGCATTAGGTTCACTAGGGTTAGATTATTCTCTGAGTTGAACTTAGAACTCAAGTGAATTCTAAATGATAGGTCTGATACCAGAGTGTGTATCAGTATTAGGTTCTTTAGGGTTACTTAGAGTCCGATACCATATGATGAAAATAAGACATTAGGATGAGAAATGAGTCATATTCCAAGTAGGACAAATCATTTAGTCTTAGTCCATAACCGGTTAAAACCCAATTGAATTTGGTATCATACGCTAGAAACACAAATCGTATGCTTATACTCTTGCAGTATATACCTCGATGTATTACTATTAAGTACCTTATAAATATTGAATGATCCTAAATTAGGATTGAAATAAAGTTGGTTTCTAAGTTAGACTCATGGTTGCTATTGTTCTCAGGATTATCATGAGATGTGGCGGTTGGTTTGGGCCCACAAGACGGTTATAGGCTGGTTTTGGGGGGTTTTTGGGCCTAAGATGGGCTTGGGTGGACCCAAGGGTTTACCTAGGGTTTAACCAGGGTTAGGCCTAGGGCTTGACTAGGGTTTGACCAGGGTTTACCTAGGATTTGACTGGACTCAGGTGGGGGTAACCATGGTCAATGGGCTTAACCATAGTTAGGGTAGGGTGTAAAAATTGGGTGCTTACAAAGACCATTAACCCTAATCTAAACCCGGGTCCTATTCCCTGTACTAAATAGGTAGCGACTCTTAGTCAACCCCGTAAGCATCTCATAAAGGCTGTTTTAGTGTCGTTCCTCCATAGGGCCCGGCCCGAAACAAAAGACGATAAAACCCCGCGCTCATAAGCTTAATATCATAAATGTGACCCAAGGTCACCCAAGGCTATTTCATCATATCCAAGGTTCCCAACCTCACTGTGTTTTCCAATTATGGAGTTCATTCATTTAGCAGTGTTTGCAACACTAGGTTTCATTCTAAACAATCTTGAGTATTATGTTGCTATTCGAATCTTTGAACTTTATTAATTGGCCATAGCCCATACATGTTCATCTTAGAGTCTTTAGACTCCCATTAATCTTGAGTACTTTAGACTCAATACACTTTTGGGTATTTACCCATTTCAATCATACCTTGTGTCGTTTAGACTCACATAAACATTTTCAAACCTTCACCCCATCACAAATGAACATAGGGTACACCGACCCACATAATCTAGAATCCGAAGATTGTACACATAACCCGGGCATTTGCCCGTTAGGAACATTCGAGGACTCCAACATCTCTCGACTATTAGTAATGAAGGAACCCTAACTCTATACAGATACCGCCTCTCTAGACCTACTCAAAGAGAAATCAGAAGTAACGCATGGGTACTCAACCTATCTTGGGTCATACTTGACATCACTGAACCTTTAACCTCAAAGCATCTTGCCTCTCAGGAACTCAACCTATCTTGGGTCATCCTTCGAATCCATGAGACCTTTCACCTCAAAGCATCTTGTCTTTTGGAACTCAACCTCTTGTTGGGTCATCCTTGAATCCATAAGGCCTTTTACTTCAAGGTATCTTGCTACCCTCAGACTTAGCCTATCTTGGGCCATCTCCCATGACTTAAGTCATTTCACCTCAAGGTACCCAACACTATACACTGTATTACATTCAGTTACAGAAGACTTAAACAACCTAACCATCTATTATCATCACAACCTTTGTTGGGTACTTACCTGCCCATACATGCTAATGCTCCCTCAAGGTAATGACTTTGAGTTCTTAAACTCAATAAAGCCCTGGGTCCGTAAACCCGATACAACCCTGGGCCCATAGGCCCAATGCCTTCCTAACTCTCCCGACTATCAGTCACAGAGGAACCCTGACTCTTAATAGATATTGCCTCTTCAGACCTAGTCAAAGAGGGACCACAAATAGCATTTACGTCAGGTTAGGTTTTCTAACTGGAAGAAATCCTCAATTATCCCAAGCCTCGCTTGGATAATTGAACCAATTGGGACTCACACCCATGGACTAAGTCCAGAAGTATATCATTCTTATGGGGAACATATCTGGGCCGATGAATCCGTTCATCGCCCTACAAACATTCAAACTTCATCACATCACACAAAGTTGTTCCAACAAGGAACATATCTGGGCCGATGTCGGATTACAGGTATCCAAATTCATCCCATCATACAGGATCGTTCCTATAGGGAACATTTTCGGGACGATGAATCCTACCATCGCTCTTCAAACAATCAAATTATTATTTTGTCGCCCAAGGTGATGCTATAACACAAAAGGAATCCAAAATCGGACTTCCCGGAGGATCTGAGCACATCAGGGACCCAAATCCTCAAACCAACGCACCGGCGATCGATTGCCAGTGATGGGCGATCAAACGCCCAGGCATTTGCATGTTGGCGATCGATCGCCTAGACAGGGTGATTGATCGCCCGACCATTTTGAGCCTAAATTTCGGGCTGTTACAGTTCAAAACCGAGGGCTACCTCCCTCTGCTCCATTCAAACACAATCTCATCCCCTCCATACACATCACACTGGATCTCTGACCCTTTTTCATTCACGTCATACAAGATCTAAATCATTCCACATAGAAAATAACTTAAATAAAGAAAAATAGAAGAGAGAAAAATGAGATTTTACTTTCCACACGCTGAATTAGATTTCGGAGGGCGAAATGGATGGCGTAGTTGCGTCCGGAACATCGATAAACCCCAAGGTGAACCTTCTCTCTCTAGCTTCCACTTTCTCTCTCTAACTTTCTTTCTTTCTCTCTCTACACACTAATCGAGGCTCTGGGTGGTGAAACAGACATCGCCAACGTGTCGGGAATGTCGAAGAACCCCAAGGTAGAGCTCCTCTTCTTTCTCTCTCTACTTTCTCTCTCCTTATTCTCTGTAAAATTCACGAAACAGGGGTGTGGGAGAGTTCTAGACGTAACCAGAACAATGAAAGAGGGGGGCTCTTTTATATAGACTCCTTTGTGGGGTGATGTTGAGCCATGTGGCAAAGGCCATGTGATGGCCATGTGCTTGTCACATGGGCCGTTTGATTTTTGATCGAAATCTCACGGTTCTCTGATTTTTCACGAATGGGACCCCGCAAACAGAACCGGTATGATAGGTGATCGTCCCGGTATCCGACTGGCACGTTGTGTGCGATTTTTGAGGAAAAACACTAAAGTTTTATTGGTTCAACTCAATCTCGAACAAAAACTCACTTATCACACATTTTATCAAACACTTAACTAGTGATAATTAATTTTTAGTAAAATTCACCATAATTAAGGACCAATAACCCCTTAATTTTATTATATTAAAATTCTGGGTCGTTATATGATTTAATTGAAAAAAAATTATTTTATTAAATTTAATACACATCTCGAGACAAGATAGGTGGTTTTTCGTGTACTACTCTTTGACCTCTCCCAGATAGCTCTCAGGCTCCCGTTCTCAGAACTTCATCCGAGAAGAGGCTCCTATTCTCAAAACTTTGCCAGAGAAGATCTAGTAAATACAACGATTATGTGTGTTCATTCTTATTTTTATTTGATGCTTATCAAGACAAGATTTGGAAGACATATGGGTTAGGATTCCAAGCTTCCAGCACCTACAAAAAGGATTGGACACCAAAGAAAAAGACAGATCAGGTTCTTTTTGTTTTCTCTCAAGAAAGCCCAAATCAGTCACCACAATCAATTTCACCAGGAACAATCTTTCTAAACTATATGCTTCTCTCTCTTGATTATTCTGAAGTTTATAAATTATGAGACAAAAAAACCAAGCCATTACTAGAAATTTTGATAAGATTGAAATGGAGAGAAAAACTTGTAGTAAGCGGAGCTTGAGCCAACCCAAGCTCGGCTTGAGCTTGTTCAGTCAATTTCGAACCAAGCTCAAGCCTAAATATTCGAGCTTGAATCAAGCTTGAGCCTAACTTAATTAGTTCAAGCCGAGTTTAAACTTGGCCAAGCTTGGCTCAGCTCGGCTCGAATATAGCCCTATACTAATGATATATATTGTTAATCTCATTTTTTAGTTAAGACCATATTAAACTCAAACGATTCACTCAAACTATTATTGACATTTTCATTTTATTAATTTTTTGTTTCTAAACCAAAAACATTTCAGAAATGCTAAGCGTACTCTCGCCCATTTTTGATAACAAAACAAATGACATTTTATGGGCCTCACTAGTGGGTTGAGAATTTTTTTTTTGTTTTTTTACACTATTATATAAGAGAAAGTTTTTGATTTTTTTTATTGCCCTATTAATTAATTTTTTATTTCTTAAAATACTCTTATTAATTAAATTCTATTTTTCCAGAATATTCCTATTAATCACTCTTTCTACTTTTTCTGTATTTTTCGATTTCTCAAAATGCACTTATTCATTAAATTTGTATTTCCTAGAATACCCTCCTAATCAAATTTTCGATTTCCCAGAGCACCTCCTGTTAACTAATCTTTCCACTGCCTTTGTATTTAACTTTACAATCTAGCTTGCACGTGTACCCCTAACTAGTAGGCGGGTGAGGGGGGAAGAAACTCAATCGGCTACTAGAGACGAGCAAGATAATTGGAATTGTTTAGCCAATTGCTGACTCGAATAGATCATAGTCCCCTGAGCTCCAAATGAAGTAGACCTTGAATTGAATATTGAATGACCACATATACCCACCCACCTACCTGGAGGTGTATCCTGCTCAATAGCTGAGTGACTCCCCTAATTAGCGCTCCTCTTTTATACAAGACTAAGGCTATCTTGGCTATTATAGAAAGAAGGGGATGATCAGGATAAGAAAGTCAGTCAATTAGGTTAGGCTACAAGTTCAGCATTTGGAAGATCTATAAATGGGTAATTCCGACCTCTTCCACTTGATCAGGAATAAGTGATTGTACATCCCATAAAAAAGACTGACGATTGCATACCCATTTGTGCGTGAGGGTAGTAAACGGCGGTGGCGCTCCAATCGTTAGGTTAGAGCTCCGTTCTTCCCCTCTTTGGCGCTTCTAAATTGTGGGAAGTGCTTGTCAGTGTAACCAGCCATATGTCTCGTCCCTTTTGCGGATGGATTATTACAATCTTTACAAAAAAGAATAGAAAGAATTTTTTTTTAATCGTAACAATAAAAAAAAATATTTTTTTCCTCGAGCCTCGAAGGAAGATCTTTCTTTGACGGGGGCATCCAGACAAAAAAATTTGTCCTTCATGGACGGCAACTCCACAGAAAGCACTGAAGGGGCAGGTCCTGGCCGGATATTTGGCCGGTGTAGAATGTGTAAGAAGTTGGGACCAGCGAATGATGAGCCCTTGTGGTAAATTCTCCCTCCAACCTTCTTGGGTAATCTTCAGTAGGTTCTGGGTAAATTTCCTAAATTGGTTCATCGACGGGATTTGTAACTAACTCCTCACCAATATGTGTCTTGTTAGAAGTTGGATTCATTAACCTCTTGAGCGAAACACCTCACTCATACTACAACTCTTCTTTGGCACATATGGAAAGTAGTGACTACTATTAGACCTCCAACCGGGAGAGACTCTACCATCATTATGAGCGGATAAATCTTTCTTTGTATGGAGAAAGAGATATGTAATGGGTTGAGGTCTAGTGCATCAATCCTAGTAGTTTAAGTATAGAAGTTACCTGGAAATCGCTCACACTATATACATGACAACCCCGATTGTTGGAAATGTCTTTCTTACTCTTGTATAGGTGAACTTGGTTTGTTCAATTCTTAGGTTCTATAGTTGAAAGATATGGGGGAGAGAGAGAGGGTCAATCTCAATAGTTCTCAAGCGACACTATCTTTGAACCGCTTTTGAATGCCTGGAATTCCTTGAACGGATCGATATGCCCAACGACCTACCCGACTCTAAAAACAAAAAGTGGTTCCTACATTCCTGATTCCCTTCCCCTCCATCATCTATCCGTGCTTGTTGGAAAGCATGTATTCCTTCTATGGTTCCACGTAAGAAATCAGTACGAATATAATCCACATATCCAATCGAACTATGAGCTAGAGGTCTTTTGATTGGGTCTCAAAGGGGGCGGAGAGAAGCCACTAGACTAGCTTCAAAATATCCAACTCCCGGGCATTAACTAGTTCTCCAGTGAACCTACCGTAGTTACATTTTTTTTTTTCTTCTATTTATCTGAGATTGGGTTGGTGTTTAGTGTATCGTACTGTATCAAAAAAAATGCATTAGATGGATGCCCGAACATTGAATGCCCGAACATTGAGAATAAAGGACACTTAGAGGTGAAAGGCCATGGGGAGATACCGTTTGTGATCCATAGATATTTTTTTCTAAAAACCAAGGTTAGATGATTGAATTCTAAGAGTTAATAAATCTTAACCACAATTAAGAGGTATTAAAAAGGGCACGTGTTGACCTGTGGGAGGTGACCGGAGTCCTTGGAGTTCAGTTGGATTACCACATAATTGGACTCTTATCAAGTTCAATTGCAATTGGCTGTGGTTCGATCTCTATAGATGCCTCCAATACTCCACAACTACACCTCACTATCTATAAGCAAAAAGCTTAAAAGAGTGGTCCAGAGTAGTACATGATAGTAAGACCATAACTACCTCCCGCCCCTTTAGCTCAGCCAGCGAAGGTGTGAAGGGGACTCTTCCAAGGGGAAGCATCCCTTCCCTTGCCCATCGGTAGTGTGTGCTAGTCACCACTCGATTGATCCGGTTTCCACTCCCAAGAGGGTATGAGTGTTGTCATCTCCACCCGCCCATGACTTATAACATATACTAACCTACTAACCGGGGTTGCGGCTTAACTACATATCTCTCACCCGAAAAAAAAAAGCCTCGAAGGGAGAAAAAATCCCAAAAAAATTGGCAGTAGTCTATTGCGGTGAAGGAGCAGGCGGTTGTCTAGTGAGCTGGTTTTGTGTTCACTGTTCACCCTTGGATCGACCATTGTAGAGAACAACCATCCTTTCAAGTTTGGGTTGTAGATTGGTTTGACATCCCCTGGTCACTTTTTTTTTTAGGAAACGGGGGTATTTAGGCCTCTTAGAGCATTCCTAGCAGCCTCACCAATAACTAAAAGGGTTATTTTGGTGAGCCAAAAATGATTATAAAGTGCTAAAAACTCTCTCCGGCAGCCTCACCAAAACTCAGCAAAATAAAGATTTGGGTTTGGTGAGTGTATAGTACTAACCAAGTTTGGTAAGTAGTGCACACTCATCAAAGTTAAAATTTCTCTTTCCCTCCTTTTTTTGGGCCCACACAAATAATAAAATAAAGGTTTCTCTCTCCCTTCCTTTATTGTGGTCCCACACAAAAAATAAAATAATATTTCTCTCCCTTCCTTTTTTGTTTTCCCACACAAATAATAAAATATTGTTTCTCTCTCATTTTTTTTGTTAAAATGGTGAGACTACTAGGAGTGTTTTAAAGAAGTGGCTCACCAAAATAACTTTTTATGAGTTTTGGCTATTTTGGTGAGTAAAATTTGGTGAGGCTGCTAGGAATGCTCATAGTGCACCTGACTATTCCCTCGGGCATGTGTAACACCCCCAAGCCACATGCACCAGGTAAGACGGGATTACTCCCTGAGGATGGCCAACAGAAGGAGGGAAATCAAACACACAGGACCTCCGCTTCCTAAGGCGTGGTCCTGGCAAACAGCCCAATCCTCTCTTGCATTTACTTTAGATCTATCTTATGTTCTCTAGTACCTAATCTCCCATTTTCTTTTTCTATCAATATTTTTGCAAATACATAGGGTATAGCAACGCCATTGCGGTCCTAATTAGGTCAGCCCCCACCTTTTAATCATTTGTTTAAAATAAAAAATTCCCAATTGCGAGCAGCTTGTAATTAATTATACAAACAACTCATAAACTCATGAGCTTGCTCGCAATTGCCCTTATATTTTTATATGCTCATACAATTATTAGCTGCAGCTTTTTACTAACACTAACGTGAGGCGTGGGGCTCAACCCAAGTGCAGTCTCCATATATAGCATCACCCATGCTTGAATCAAATTCAGATGTTTTACTAAGAGCAGTGAGTAGCGGTAAGTTAAGCATTTTCCTTTTATTAACTACAGTGTTTCACAATCATAAACTTCAACAAGAAAACAACACTAAAAAAAAAAAGCTTTAATGATCTGTTGAGCTCATGCGAAATAGACACTGAATTTTCCAAAATTAAAATTAACGAGAAAACCCAAATTTTTGACGTGATAAAGATTATACCAGTTTTTTTTTGGTGGGATACAATGTCTTTAATTTGCTAAATAAAAATATGTAGAAAAATATTCTTAATGGAACTAGTACTAACATAAACTAATGTGGGCATGTGGGATTAATAATTTAATCAAGTCTTGCTATCCTTGCAGCTTTAATTTAATTTTTAACCAATAACTTACATGGCTCCAATCACAATCCCTCTACGCTTGGTGTGGAGTCCGGATCCAATCCAATTGTGTGAGAGCCCCCATTAATTTTTAAATTATTTAACCCTAAGGATTAGTGAATCTTAACCACAATTGATGGGTTTAAAAGCGACATGTGTTGACCAATGGGTGTGATTGAACTCTCTAAATTCAACCCGAAAGGGATGGACCAATGGTTCCAGGGCCTTTCCCCAAGTGGGAGGTCCTGAGTTCCATTTCTCACTCCCCCTTTGGGGTCCCCGCACGGCTTTACCCGGACTTACATGGTGTGGAGGGTTGTGGGCCCACGTCGCACCCTCGGGGATTAGTCCTGACCCAAAGGGTTGGGGACACCCTGAGTTCCCAAAAAAAAATGGTGATTGAACTCCCTAAATTCAATCGCGATTGAATATGATCCCAAGTACTCCTACGTTCATCAATTTTTGTTTTGGTACATGTCATGATTTATTTATGGGTTAGGTTGTGTTAGGTTAGTACACACCTCAGAACTCTACACACATATATCACTACAAAATTACAGGCCTTTAGCAATGGAATTTTAGGAGCGGTTCTAAAAAACCGCCACTGAAACATATATAGAATGGCAGTTTCAAATAATCGCCGTAGATTATTGATTCCGCATCATTGTAGTGACAGTTTATATTAAACCGCCGCAAATATGATGTTTTTAACTGTGGTTATTCAAGAACCGCCGTGGCAAAGAGTTCCCTCCATCATTTTTGGCTTCCCGGCTTGACCATTCCCGCCTTCATATTAGCGGCGGTTTTAGACAAACTGCTGTGGATGAACCCAATATTAGAGGTGGTATTATAATAACCGTCGTTTATATGTTAGCTGTGGTTTTCAAAGACTGCTGCTACATATCTTTAATTAGGCCCTGATGATTTTCTCTCATTTCTCTTTCCTTGCTCGATTTTCCCTCCCCTTCTCTTTGTTCTATGCTCCCCTCTCCTTCTCTCCTAATCTTCAGCGTCTCCGACCACCCGCTCAAGCGACCTGCATGGGAGCCACCTCCACGACAACCCCCACCCACTCCACCCACCTGCTCCTGCTCTGACCTCCTTCTTCGGCCACCCACCTACTGCGGTAACTCTCTCTCTCTCTCTCTCTCTGTCTCTCCCTGGTTCGCTCTCAACTCTCTCCGTCTCTCCTTGGTTTGCAGCTACCACCACCAGTAGCACCTCTGCTCTCTCCAGATGCTCCGGCCACCTCTCCACCACCCCCACGGTAGCCCTCTACTCTCTGCTCTATCGTGTAAGAGCTCTCTCTCTATGATAAGTCTCTCTCTCTTTGCTTTTTCATTTTTTCTATTCTTATATTGTTTGTTCTGTTTTGGCGTTAAATTATTTTCGTGTTTATTTCATGATTTTCTTGTGTTTAGGGTTTTCGTTCCAACTACATATGTTTTATAAACTGTGATGGTATTGCATGACTTGCGTGGTTTATTCGTGTTTTTGGTGGATTTGAAGCTGCAATTGGCTATTTTTTGTGGTTGCTATAACTGTTTTAAATTGTTGTGATAGCTTAATCTAGAGATGTGCATTTCATTCACAATTTTTTGTGGTTGCTATAAGCTGTAATTGCCTATTTCCATGTTGAATGGGCATTTCATTCACAATTTTTAACTTCATAACTGTTAGTATGATGGTTAATTATGTAACCTAAATGAGATTATTTCTATGTAGAGAATCTAGAGATGCTTTAATACTTTCCCTCCATTTATAATGTGATGTTTTCCGAGCTTGCGGTGTCGACCATGTTCACCTGCGTGTGCCGGTGACCATTGTTGTCTACTTGTGTTAGAGAAGATATTTGTGTTACCTTTATGTCTACTTAGCCGTTCAGGCCTTTTTTCCTTCACTAACATTTTTTTGTGTGCCTTGAAGATATGTATGAAAATTTACGGTGCTACTGTGTGGATAATATGTTTCTTACTTGAATGTAACTAAATTTTACTGATCCCATATTACAATTTGGGTTTTTAGTAATTAGTTATGGTTTCACATCCACATATCTACAACTCCGGCCTTTAGGGTTTGAATTGCCCCTATATTTTTTTTTATGTTCTTCCTCTTTGAGTTCGTGATTTACTTTTTTTTTTCCCTTTACTTGGTTTATTGGTTGATAGGTGGAATGTCTCCTTGTGGTAATGGTAGAGAGTTAGTTGAAGTAAATCAACTAATTTGTGAGTGGGGCAAGTAATTTAAAGATCACTGTCATAATATTATGTCTTATGACCATAGCCCATAGGCTACCTAAAATCAATGAGAACGTGATCAAGGAGGTACTTTCCACAAAGTCTATAAAATCAGACAATCCATATCAATACCACTCTTAAAACAGAGATTTATATTACTGTATTACAATAGAACCAAGGATACCGCATAATTCCCACGATACAATGAACATCGGATGCGAATTACGCACCAGGCGCAACTTAGAAATTTCTATTCTTAGGCATCTCTCATTTAACTGTAATAATTTTAATAAATTTAGATTAGTGGACTCGATTTTCCTCACGTATATTTCAGATCACTCAATCAATCTTGAAAGCAGAGTGATGTCGATTACACGGATATGAGATGTGAGTGCTACTAGTGAACCTCAAAAATCCAAAAGACGGAGGGGCCATGGTATTAAAGAGCGGGTCAGCCTCCGTCTTTTGGATTTTTGAGGTTCACCTCATGGTATTATTAAAAAAAATGCCCAAGTGCGAGAAATATGAACCCAAATCAAGCAAACATTATGGTTAAAGCATCTAAGTTTGGTTTTTAGACAAAAATTAACTACATTTTTAAAAACTTGTTAACCATAGTTTAAGGACAATTAAAGGGGTGTCCGTTTTTAACTCTTTTTTATTGTAGTTAAAATTCACTAACCCTTAGGGTTAAAGCATCTAACCTTAATTTTAATAACAAAATTAAAACATTAGCCTCGAGGGTTAAAACTTGTTAATCATAGTTCACAAAAAGCATTATGCTTAACCATAATTAAAGGGGGCTCTACAAGCCACCACGTGTCCCCTTTAACATCCACTAATTGTGGTTAAGATTCACTCACCCCTAGAATTCATCCATCTGGCCTTGGTTTCTAGAAGAAAAAAAACTTAGTCTAATTATGCTTAATCACAATTAAAGGGATCTACAAGCCGCAATATGTTCCCTTTAACACCCACCAACTGTGGTTAAGATTCACTCACTCCTAGGGTTTATTCATCTAACCTTGTTTGAGTAACGTTTAGTTCTTAATATGTTGTTTTTCTTATCGTATTATATGTTCAGTATGATATCTTTTTTAATTATCACTAGTGCTTAATTAATTGTTAACAGCCTTGTTCCTGCTCTGCTATACTTTGTATAGTGCATGATGGAACCCTGTGGTCTATGTTAACTGTTTGGGTGGTTATATGATATTTATTTATGATCTCTATGTTATATGTCAATGTTGGAGCATCATAATGTACAGATTACCTATTTTATACATTATCAGTAACTAAATGAGAATTTAAGTTCATAGGTAAATACACATGCATACATTGAACCTTATATCTCTTATTCAAGAATCATTGTGTAACAAGTATATTTCTTATATCACTTATTTGGATGGATTAGTTGTAAACTATGACATTTAGTTCTCATGTGGATAAATGCAAGTTAATCATTTTTCGGTCTTGTTTGTGATAAAGTGTATTTATCTATATATGATTCTTGAATTATCCGGTTGGATAGTTTGGGAATTTATAATTTCTAGTATAGTCAGTTGCTCATGATTTGTCTAGATTAAGGAAAATTTTGTTAATCGTTTCTCTTATTCTCTGAGTACATATTTAGACAATGTGGCATGCTTGCCCCCCTAGTCTAAGTCGTGTACTTGAAGAATCATTAGGAAATGCTGCCGGAATTTTCTTGAAATGGAAAAAAGCACGTGAGCTATTGACTTTTGGGGATTATGCATTCCTGAATGGGATAGGAACACCCCACCCTTTAGAAAAGGAGTTGATGACGATAGGAAGCTGATCGGTGCTAATTGATATACATTTATGCACCTCAAGCTAAACTTGTTAGTTCCTTAGAGTAATCTTTTAGACATTTTTACGGTGCTTGATTGTCTTTGTTGATTTTAGGTTCATGTAAGGAAAAAAAGATAATATTGAAGAGTTAAAGACTTCAAAGGCTTAGAAGAGCTTCAACGATATGAAAGACCAAAAGAATGAAGAATTCTGGGAAATTCTGTACCTTGCGATTCATCTTGGTGTTGTTACAATCGATCGCAGGTCTTGTACTGTGATGGACAATAGATCACAAGGCAATGGAATTCTGGAAAATTTATATGCTTACGATCGATCACAGGTTTTTTGCGATCAATCGCAGATCGGCGTTTTGGCCTTAGAGATTGTGTATGAGAAAGATGAGTTTGAATCCAATTGGGTTTCAAAAAAACTTAATTTGAGTGAAAACCCTTTTTCTATAAATAAGAATCATTGGCCATAAGAAAGGAATAGAGATTTTGAGATTTGAATAAGAGAAGAACTTTGGAGATCAAGGAAGCCATAAGGATGAGCTCGTCGTTTTTGTTTATGAAGATGATGTGCTCCTCTCTCGCGATGAACTAACTTTATGTTATAAGGTTTCGATGAAATCTTAGCCAAGTAACTGTATCGTTCTTTTGTTTTTAATTAGATTTCTCAAATTGTAAGACATTGATTGCATAATGAGAGGGTTGTTTTAACAACTTGAATTATTGATTTATATTCGATTTCAATGAAATTTCTATCCTTGTCTTAGGTGTTAGGAAATTGAAATTGAATCCACTTGTGTTAATGTTCGGTAGAATTTTATTATAAGTTTTATGCAATAGTTTTAATATATTAAGAGATTAGATCTTAAGGTATTTTATGCTAAGGGAAGACGGGTGATTTCACTACCATAATTTAATGTGTATCATTCGTGTCAACCGAAGATAAGATATGTCTAGGATATAATCCATTGTATTTTTTTTTATCAGTTGAGAGGGAACGTATTGTCACTTTCACTGTAATGTTTGTAATTAAAGAGATCTGAATAAATTCAGAATGAGATTAGTGGTGGATTCAAACACCCTATATCTTCTCTCTGAAAGATTTCAAAAACCCAGTAGTTGAAAATTTAATTAGAAGTCATCATTATTTTAAATAATTGTTTTAGTTTAATCCATTAAAAATCAACTCTTTTCACATATTAATTTAGAATTAATCTTAATAACAAGGCAACGAAAGCAGCGCAGTTCTCAGAGGTTCGACACCCTTACTAGTACTATTATACGGAATTATTACTATAAGGTATAATTAAAGTGCGTAACAATCAATTTTTGGCGCCGTTGCTGGGCATTGTTGGAACGGTCTAGTTGTTAATTTGATAGATTAACTTTAAATTAATCATATAAAAATCCAAAAATATTTTTTCTTTTATTTTAGTTAATTTGAAATATTTGTGTTTTCAGGTACCAAATCGCTCAAACTGCAAAATTGCAAAAGCTTGCTCAAGATCTGGAAAGCAGGGGAGCTTTGTAAGTATTTACTTCTTTAAGTAGATATTTATTTCAATTTGATATCTATCAAACATAGAGTATTTCTCTAGGGTGTATGCACGATCGAAGGTCCTGTAATCCTGAATTATTTCCCCTTGATTCCGAGTTAGAGCATACTGTTAGGTTCATCAAGGCTTTGGTCTTATTCCAATCGAATTCAGAAGCTAAGGCTTCATCCATAATGCGAGAGAACATAAAAGCTATTCCTTTCCCTAACATGGCAGAAAAGCAGGACCCAATAAAATATTTGAAGGAGTATTTTACTCATTCTACATACTTATCCCCTTCATGCATCTGGCTGCTGGACAGTATGGTAGCCCACTATGAAATTAAGTCCAATGTCATTTAGATGATACCATCTTATCATTGACTTAACAATGAAGATCCCTACAAACATCTTGATAAATTTCATTAGATCTGTACAACCTTCAAGTTGTAGGGATTTTCAGATGATACCCTTAGATTGCGCCTATTCCCATTCTCTTTAAAAGACAAAGCCAAATATTGGCTTAACACAATAGGGGCCAATTCTATTGATTCATGGGCTCAACTCCAACAAGAATTTCTGCATAAATTCTTTCTCATAGGAAAAACTAACCTGATTAGGCTAACCATCACGAGCTTTGCTATAATTGATGGGGAGCTATTTCATGAGACTTGGGAAAGATTCAAAGATCTTCTCTGTAAATGCCCCCACCACCAAATTTCAAAGTAACCACTAGTCCAAACTTTCTATGATGGACTTCCTCAATACAATCGTCAACTGGTTAATGTATCAAGTAGTGAGACATTTATGATGAAAAATGAGGCTCATACATGAGAGCTATTTGAAAATCTGAGTGAAATTTCTCCCCATCATGCCTCGAATAATCATTCGGAGAGACAATCATCTACCTCAAATCCCAAGAGATGCATCTATGAAGTGGGTACTTCTATAGATGTCTCATCTAAAGTGGACAAATTATCTCAAAAATTGGACAAACTCATTGTTGCAGGGCCACCTTCTTACACACTCCCTCAACCAACTCCTAATCAGATGGAGGTGTGTCCTATTTGTTCTAGTCCTGCACATATGTGCATGAGTGTCCTTTTGTTGTCCAATTCTCAGACTTTGTCCAATAGCATACAAATGTTGTTTATATCCGCCCGGATAATGATCGTTACTCAAATAATTATAACCCGGGATGGAGGAACAATCCTAATTTTTCATTTCAGCCCAAAACTCAGGGGAATAACTTTTCCCAAGGGAATTCTTTCCCCCAACCTCAAGGGCCAAATGTCCGGCCTTTTTCAAATCAGCCCAACTACCATCCTTCCTAACAGCAACAAAATCAACATTCTCCTCCACCTCCTCAAAGAAACCCATCTTTCGAGGAGAAAGTGTTGATTGCTCTCAAAGGCTTAGAGGCCAACACCCAACTACTATACTCTCATTCTCAATTTATTCAAAGGCTTGAGTTCCGAATGAGACAACTAGCTAGTGTAATATACAAGAGAGAGGAAGGGAAGCTCCCAAGCCAACTGGTGAGCAACCCTAAGGGTGCAAATATGGTTGACGATGCTCAAAACAATGAAACTCATTGTGAGCATGTTCTTTCCATCACCACCCTAAGGAACGGGAAGGTAATTGATAATCAAGCTAGGGAAAATCAAGGTGAGGAAAAAGAGCCCAATGTGGGCCCAACAAATTCTAAAGTAGAGGGAGTGAGTGTCTCTAAAAATGACCAAGGTCCTTCCCATCTTTATCTAATCTCACACCCCCAGCATCTTATATGCCCAAAGCTCCTTACCCTTAATGCTTAAAGGATTCCTCCTCTTTTGGTAAAAAGAGAACTAAAGTTAATGAAATGATGGAGGTCTTTAAACAAGTCAAAATCAACCTCTCACTCATAGATGTCATCAAGCAAATCCCTGCTTATGCAAAGTTCCTTAAGGACCTATGTACCCAAAAGCGTAAATCTCAGACTCATGTGTTCAAGAAGGTCATTCTCACCAAGCAAGTAAGCTCCATTATCCAACACAACACTCTTCCAAAATTTAAGGACCCTGGTGCTCCTACTATTTCATGTATCATTGGAGATCACTCCATTGACCAGGCGCTCCTTAATTTAAGAGCAAGTGTTAATTTACTACTTTTCTTGGTGTATGAGAAACTTGGCTTAGGAGAGCTTCGCCTCACATCCGTCATATTACAATTGACGGATAGATCCATGAAAAAGTCTCGTGGGGTAGTTAAAGATGCTCTGATGAAAGTTGACAAATTTTACTTCCCTGTCGACTTTCTTGTCCTTGACATGGAACTCGTGCACAATTTAAAAAGCCAAATTTCAGTCATCCTCGATCGTCCTTTCCTGGCTACGGCCAATGCTTGCATAAACTGTAGGGTGGGGTGATGAAGGTCTCATTTGGTAACATGAAAATTCAATTAAACATCTTCACTACTCCTGAACAACAATTGAAGGGGGAAGATTGCTTCCTGGTTGATGTGAGTAATGAAAGAGGTTAGGAGAACCCTCCTTATACTTTAACTAATAATCCCTTTGAGGCATCCCTCACTCATCTTAAACCCCCAGACTCTATCATAGAAAAATTCATAGGGAATTGACCTTCTTTGCTTGATCTCACTCATCTCTAAAGCTTTCAATTGGAGAAACATAAAGTGAGAACTAATCATACACTTGCAACCTTTCAAAGGTGTAGGAAATTCCTCTTCTCTGACCTAGATGGGTGTGTGCTCAAGGTCAAGACCCAACACCTCCAGCCTTATGTTGAGGCAATTGATTTTCTTGATCTCGTCTACCTAGACGGTATAATGATTTTAAGGTCGTTTGGTTGAAGACGAAAAACTTAGCGCTTGTTGGGAGGCAACCCAATCTTTTAGGTCTAGTCTAGGATCTTTCTTTCGTTTCCTTAATTCAAGTTTGGGGTGGTACATCAACACCCTTGTCTTTAAAATAAAAAAGAAAAAAGAATATCCTACTATTGTTCTTGCTTGATGCTTTCTGTACTTCATTGATATATATTGACTGATTTAGCTTATATCTTGTGTATGAGTACTCCTTGTTTTGTACTAACCCTGTTAGGTAATGTTTGGCGAAGTTTGGGATAATTTTTTCACATTCTTGATTTATTTTCACCCATTCGTTATTCCTATTTGTGGGTTGATTATCCCCAGTTAGGTATTATTGTTCTAATCCCTTCTGTGCTTGAATTCTATTCTTTTACATTGAGGACAATAATATTCATTCTTTCTATTTTGAGTGATTGTGCAACCATGCAATAGGGTAGGACATGCAAAATTTTAATTTTTTAAGACTGAACTTTTTCGAATTTAAGAAATTGTGATACATATAGAATAATCCAAGTCTTAATAATGGGGTTAAATTTCAAAACACATGATCCCAAATAGACACAATTTTAACCCTTAACTGAACTACTAAAGCTGAATTTTTTTCCAAAGTCATGAAAACACTTTAATTATATGCACGAGTACTCTAACATATTTTCTAGTGGGGTTTGAAAGCAAACTAATTGATTAGTATTTTTGTTAACTCATTAGAAGTTGGATGACCTAGAAATTGAACACCACCCTTAGCTTAAACTGAAAAAAAATTATGACAGAAAAATGAGTTACCTGACCATGTTTGGCACTTAGCAACTGAGCCTCTTGCCTCACTAAGCAGAGAGTGTTTGCGTCAAACTGTGTGAACTTTTGAATGAATAAAATAACCCAGTATGACTAGTTTAAGTTCAGAGCCTATTTGACTCGAATTAATAAACCCTTAGGGGTGCTTGACACCTAGTGCCCTAAAACCTCCAGGTTTGAGAGTCACCGGCCTAACACTCAATACACGGGTTGTCTAGAATGCTTAATGGACTTAGATTCTGCATAATTACACTTATAAAAAAAAGTGAAAGATGAAAAATTGAGTGAAAGCCTTGGGTTGTTTGTTTAAATTGATAAGAAGTTCAATGACAAGTGGGTCAACAGAATAACAGTTGAAAAGTTAGGTTGAGATCACATATTCAATTGTTAGTTTACATTACACATCAAAGAAAAATTATGACCAATCTTTAATGAGCTGAATTATCCAGAATTTGGTGAAATTGTGTGAAATTGAGAATGTGGAGAGTTGAAAATTTGAACTTGTTAATAATTTATGGATTATCTTGCATGTATTGTGATTTTGAAAAGTTTGGAATATGTATCAATCACTATTTTGTAACTTGCATATTTTATTTGAGTATATTGCACAATTACAGGATAGTACAGATGTTTGTGGGTATCATCATTGTAAACCTTCACGAGACTTCACTCATCCTCTAGGGATACTTAGGGGTTTAAAAGGCTTGTTGCATATGCCAAATGCAGCCGAGGATCCCACGATAGGGGATATAGACATAATTTTGTTTAGTTTTTATTTTATTTTGCATTGTTCGAAGACTAGCAATATGTAAGTTTGGGGTTGTGATTGGTGCTAATTGTTATACATTTATGCACCTCAAACTAAACTTGTTAGCTCCATAGAGTAATCTTCTAGATTGTTTTATGGTGATTGGTTGTCTTTGTTGATTTCAATTTCATGCAAGAGAAAGAAGATAATATTAAAGATTTAAAGACTTCAAAGACTTAGAAGAGCTTCAACAATGTGAAAGACCAAAAGAATGAAGAATTTTGAGAAATTATGTACCTTACGATCGATCGCAAGTTTTGTGCTGCGATGGATGAAAAGCCTACGATGGATCGAAAGTAAGGCAGTGAAATTCTAGAAAATTTATCTATTAATGATCGATCACAGGTGCTTTGCGATCAATCGCAGATCGTTGTTTTGGCCTTAGAGATTGCGTACGAGAAATATGAGTTTGAGTCCAATTAGGTTTCAAAAAAACCTAATTTGAGTGGAAACTTTTTTTTTTATAAATAAGAGAGTCATTGGTCATAAGAAAAGAGTAGAGATTTTGGGATTTGAAGAAGAGAAAAATTCTGGAGATCAAGGAAGCCATAAGGATGAGTTCATCATTTATCTATGAAGATGATGTGTTCCTCCTTCATGATGAACTAACTTTCCGTTCTAGGGTTTCGATGAAACCCTAGCCAAGCAACTGTATCGTTCTTTTGTTATTAATTAGATTTTTCAAATTGTAAGACATTGATTGAGTAATGAGAGGGTTGGTTCAACAACTGGAATTATTGATTTATATTCGATTTCAGTGGAATTTTTATCCTTGTCTTAGGTGTTAGGAAATTGAAATTGAACCCACTTGTGTTAATGTTCGATAGAATTTTAATATAAGCTTTATGCAATGGTTTAAATATATCAAGAGATTAGATCTTAAGATATTTTATACTAAGGGAAGACGAGTGATTTCACTACCCTAGTTTAATGTGTATCATTCGTGCCAACCGAATATAAGATATGCCTAGGATATAATCTCTTGTATTTTTATTGATCAGTATAGAGGGGACGTGCTGTCACTCTCACTGTAATTTTTGCAATTAAAGAGATCTGAATAAATTCATAATGGGATTAGTTATGAGGTTAGTGGTAGATTCAAACACTCTAGATCTTCTCTCCGAAAGATTTCAAAAACTCAGTAGTTGATAATTTAATTGGAAGTCATCATTAGTTTAAATAATTTTTTTAGTTTACTCCATTAAAAATTAACTCTTCTCATATATTAATTTAGAATTAATTTTAATAATAAGGCAACGAAACTAGTGTAGTCCTTAGAGGTTCGACACTCTTACTGGTACTATTCTACGGAATTATTACGATAAAGTATAATTAAATTGCGTGACGATCAACATCCATGCATAGATATTGTAATTGACTGATGAACTCGAACTTTTGCTATTTCTTATAATAGTAATCGAAGGACTTAGAAATCTAATCTCATCAGTCATGGATAGGCGTTGGATTGCAATGTCAAGATACTTTTTGTCCATAATTTTTTTTTAAGAATCACCGAATTTTAAAGTGTTAGTATCTAAGCAATTGTGAGTGTATTTTTTGTATTAAATAAGGTTTCAAATGAATATATAGAAGGGGTGAAGGAGTTTATAGATTTTGGAATAGCACGTGGAGCGACAAATAACATCAGCAGTATGAAGTGTCTGTGTCCCAAATGCAACAATGTCCATTATCAAGATAAGGTTACAGCGTACGAGCATATGATCTATCATGGATTCGACTTGAATTATAAAATCTAGTTTCATCATGGGGAGGACATATTACAACACTGACTAGTTGTCCAAGTGTCTCAAAATCCTACCACAATAGAAAGAATGAGATGGAAGATATGGTGCACGATGTGTTCGGGATCCTAAACCAAGATGAGGGTACGAGTAGTCAGGATCCAAATCCTGAGTCTGATAGATTTTTTCAATTGATAAGGGATGCGGGACAAAATTTGTATCTAACATGTAAGAATCACACAAAGTTGTCTTTCATCGTAAGATTATATCACATTAAGTGTCTAAGTGGATGAAGTAATAAGTCATTCACTATGTTACTCGAGTTATTGAGGGAGGTACTCCACGAGGGGTCAACACTACTAGATACTTAATTTCATATAAAAAAGGTGATGTCAGACTTAGGGCTTAACTATGATAAAATCAATGCATGTCCCATTTATTGCATGCTCTATTGAAAAGATTCTACAAACAAGCAAACATGTCACATTTGTGGTGAATCAAAATGGAAGATAGGGAATGATCAAGCGGAACACAAGAAGAAAACTCCGGCGAAGATATTGCGTTACTTCCCGTTGAGACCCATGTTACAAAGGTTGTTCATGTCATCCAAGACTGCTTCTGAAATGAGATGGCATGATAAGAGTTGAACTTCGGATGGGAGGTTAAGGCATCTTGCAGACTCACCAATTTGGGAAAATTTGGATAAAAAATATCCGTTGTTCGCTTCAGATGCTCGCAATGTCTGCAAGTGATGACTTTAACCCATTTAGGACGATGAGTATTGCTCACAGCACATGACATGTGGTTCTTATTCCCTACAACTTACCACCGTGGATGTGCATGAAGCAATCAAACTTCATTCTGTCCTTGCTTATTCCCGGTCCCTCCGGTCCAGGAAATATCATTAATGTCTACATAAGGCCTCTAGTCAAGGAGTTGAAGGACTTGTAGGAGAGTGGGTTGCCAACTTATGATGCATCGAAAAAGGAGACATTTGTAATGCGTACAGTATTACTCTAGACCATCAACGACTTCCAGGGTATGTTATATTGTTAGGTTGGAGCACGAAAGGAAAGTTGGCATGCTCTTCATACCATAAGGACACTTGCTACTTACCCTTGTCTAACAGTAAGATGTAATATTACATAGGGCACCGTCATTTTTTAAAGCCGGATCACAGGTTTCGAAGGTATAAAAACTCTTTCACTGTAGAGTCCAGATGTGCTCCAACTACAATGTCTGGGTCCGATGTGTTGCGTTAGTTGGAAGGTATTACTTTCTCCCTTGGAAGCAGACTTGGCAAAAATGACCAAGGCAGACAGGCAATGAGGATATATCGTATAATTGGAAGAAGATGAGTATATTTTTTGAGTTGCCATATTGGGAGCACAACCTTGATGTAATTCATATCGAGAAAAATGTATGTGATAATGTGCTCGGGACTTTATTGGGTTTGGAAGGAAAATCTAAGGATGACTTAAAATCTCGACTCGACTTGGTTTATATGGACGTGAGATGTGTACTTCACCCTCAGTTGCAGCCTGACATAAGCAAAGTTTATCTGCCCCTGCATGCTTTTCGATGGACAAGAATGAGAAAGAGTTGTTTTACAAAGTTTTGAAGAGTGTGAAGGTTCCAGATGGTTACTCGTCAAATATTGCAAGACATGTCAATATCAAAGAGCATAAAATTTATGAACTGAAGAGTCACAACTCTAACAATTCCCACCATTGGCTGTGAGGAAGACATTGTCGAAGAATATAACTTTAGTCCTAATTGAATTGAGCAACTTCTTTTTGGCATTATTTTCAAAAGTCTGTTAGGTCGAGGATTTGAGATGGTTAGAGGAGAAAATTGCGCTTATGTTTTGTCATTTAGAGAGAATTTTCCTGCTGGCATTCTTTGATGTTATGGTGCACTTACCTATACACCTGGCCGCAGAGGCAAGGCTAGGTGGACATATACAATACCGATGGATGTATCTCATCAAAAGGTATGTCTTCAATTATAATTTATCAAATGTTTAAACTTCTTGTAATAATTGTATCGTTGTCTTACCTAAATTTAAATCACATAAGTACTTATATACACTAAAATCTTATGTGTGCAGTTGAGCTCGACCAGAGGGTTGCATTGCAGAAGGGTACTTGGTGGAAGAATGCTTGACATTCTGCTCAAGGTACCTAAATAATGTGGAATCGAGACTAAATAGGTCGGTGAGGAATGACGATGAAAATGTGATAGGGGTGTGCAGCCATTCACTCTATGTGAATTTGAATGGCAGCAGACACATCATTATGTGTTATTCAACTCTGAGAAAATTACAATATATCAAAAGTAAGATCAATATTATCAAGGCTTTTTGTTAATTATCTTTCATTTATTTTTAATTTTTCACTTAAACAAAGGAGATTTGAGCAACGCACATCGATTAGTTCCTTGCAGTCAGCACATGAATGTACTGAGGATGACCAATCCTAGACTTATTAGATCGGCTCCCCACGAACTCCAAAAAAAGCACAACGAATAATTTTGCTCATGGTTTAGGGACTATGTAAGTCATATGTTCTTAACTGTTGATTTTTGAACTTCAAATTAATTATGTTTTGAGAAATTAATTAATTGCATTTTGGCCTTCAAATAGGTTCAATTGAGAGATTCAGGGCCCAGTGTCTGATGAGATTACATGGCTAGCATACAGTTCACAAAAAGTTGCAAAAAGGTTTAAGGGCTATGTCATTGATAGTAGGTATTTTCTGTTGTCAGAATCACTCTATTATCAACACTTTAATTAATCTGAATCCTACAAACACGTGAGAATGGTATAGGGATCATGTCGGATGACGATCCTCACTTGTGAATTATGGGGTTAGTATAAAGAAGAAACAAAAAAAAAAAAGAGGAAACTGTAAAACGATGGATAGATGAGAATGATGGAATCAATGAGATTTTGTTAAAAACAAGTTAAAAGACTTAATTAAAATCTACTAATTAAATGACATGAGCATAAAATAAACTGAACTAAAAAGAAAAAAATAAAAACATTAAATAAAAATAAATTCATTGCATTAAAATAAAGAAGTCACTTACAACTAGAAATGAATTCGCATTGCATCCATAAGAAAAGTTCAGCAAACCGAAAACTCGCACTAAGTATAGTTGCAAGTGTTCCGATGGAGGTTTTTGAGAAGAGGTTGAGAGACTTAGACAGAAAAGGGGTTGAGAAAAGAAGGGGTTGAGAAATGAGAGAGAGATGAGAAGAGAAGTTAGGGGAGGGAACCATCTTTAAAGAGAGAGAGAGAGAGAGAGAGAGAGAGAGAGAGGAGAGTATTTATAGAGGGTGGTTAGGGTTTTGTAAAGATTAGGATTAGAAAAGTGACCTAGAGTTTTTAGAAAGAGATGGGTGGCTAAGATTAGGGTTTGGTGATAGAAAAGAGATGGATGGTTAGGATTTTGTAGATAAATAGATTAGGTTTTTAACACAATGAGGAATTTAGGGACAACTAAAGGGGAAAGAAAATATGAGAAGATATTATGGGATTAGAGTTCCCATGTGAGAGAGAGAAAGTAGGGATTTGAAATGAATGGTTAGGATAGAAGAAGAATGAGTGACTAAGATTAATTAGAGAGAAAATTAGTTAGGGTTTTAAAATTACAAATAAAAACAAACAAAAAGAATCAAAGGGTCTTGAACCCATAGTCTATAACATGATCTCCCCCAGCCTTTGCCAATTAAGCTTGCTTATTTCTTTGTCTTGTAAGGAATATTTATCAATTGAGTCTCTTTCTCTTGAAAATGTATTCTTTGGTTCTTTGGCCTTCTTCAGTCACTAGCTCAGTCCATGTTTGGCCCGTTTCTAGATGATGTAGTCTGTTGGACCTTTAGCTTTCAATAATGGGGTTTCGATAGTGGCTTTTGGCTTCTTGGTTCCTGAATTTCTTCTAATCTGCGGTCTTGAAATATTAAAGCGCGTAATGAGAGTTTATAAAAATAACTTTGAATCTAAATTTTCAGAAATATGTTAAATTCATGCAAATGTACCATTTTTACCAGAAATGTGTGTGCTATACAATGAAAGGAACTCTTACGTAGAAAAGTTTGTAAAATTGAAAGTTTACGTAGTAGAGTTTGACAACGCTTCAAAAGAAAATAGTGAAAATAAGCACTTTTAAGCTAATATCACCACCCCTAAACAGCATAGTGCCAATCATTAGCAATCAGTGCAAAAAATAGAGCTTAACACATACTACATATTATTTCTTGCCTACTCAGATAAAACTCCTTTTGTCAAATTATTTCAATGATGTGAAAATATTTACAAGTTAGAACTTAGTCAGTGAATTGTAATAAGAATACAAATGGACTATCAATACAAAGAAAAATTAGACTCAGCGTGTATGTGTACTCAACATCATCATTATCTAGCAGTAAAGTCTTTCAGATCACCTTTAAGATTGTATGTCTTCACATCAATTTTCACATATATATACCACTCAGAAGTGAATCACTCAGAAATGATTTTTTTATCTTTTCTCTCGAGTTATATATGAGGAGATATGTTGATGAAAATAGACAAATATCTCACATATATTATCTAGAAAGGAAGACATCAGAATATCAAAATATCTCATGATAGGAATATCATGTCACTCGGAACCTTAGATCACACTCTATAGCTTCTCTTTCTTTATTCTCCACATTCTATGATTGTGCTAACCCAGAATCAAGTAGGACTTTACTAGGTTGTATTGAGTCTTGTGATAGGTTTAGAAAAACAAGGGGTCACAGGGATTTAAAGTTTTGGGAGGATTTCTCGATGTTCTTTGTAACTTTTCTTGAGGGTGTAACACCAAATCTTTTATTTCATTTTTTTTTCTATTCTTTTGATCTTTTTGAGGTAGCTCAATTCTTTTTCAACTTTCTACCTTCTTTATATCCATATTCTCTTTTCATCTTGAACCCACTTGGTTTTTCTTTCTTTTCTCAATTTCTACCTTTCATGATATACCCATACCAATCACTCTTTTATCCTTCTTAGAAATAGGGTCACTAGTCATACTTCTTATCTGGATTGGGTTTTCGGTTAATGGGTTAACAAGAAAACGTCTTCATTAAGGGCTCAAAAACGGTTTTTGAAGATGTAGAATTTAAGGCAACTAAAAGTTTGGAAGGTTACAAATTTGGCCTAAATCACTTTCTAGGGTTGCACTCTCATGTCCTATGCTTTGAATGGATACAGAGAAAGTTCTGTTGTAGTAATCCAATATTTGATGTAGCTCTGAGTTTAATGATAAAATGAAGAATTAATGAGATCTCTCAAGGGAATACATGTGGACTGGAAGAAATTGTGAGTCAACTTGTGACTTGGAATTTTTGTATAACCCCCTGAAATGATAAAATGCTCAAAAGCTCACTGGGTTAGGTCTTCACAAATATTCTTCTTGGATCTCTAGAGAATTTGAATTTAGGATGACTCTGATGTTGATTTTGTGCAAGTTGTGGAGAATCTGAATTTTCTAGTGTTTAAAGCCATAGTAGTATTACTGAACTAAGAGGTAACATGTATTTCAAAAGATGACATCATTTTCAATAAGTAGACTAACGGTTAGTTTTGTCTCATCATTGTAAAGGTACTTGAAAACATTCTGAATGTACTAGAGGACTCTAACAAAAAGAAGAAAATAAACCTAGATATCCTATCCGCAAAACCCAAAGTTCTACCTCCTAGGCAGGATACGGGACAGGTTAGGAGCTTTCACAGTCTCTAAAGCTCCAAAGAGTTAGCAAAAGAATTTTTTTTTTTTAAAAAAATTTCAAAAGGAAAACATGAGTTTCAGAAAATACCCACCCCCAAACTAATGACAACACCGTCTTCGGTGCTCATGACTGGGACAAAAAGATATAAATGTGAACTACAAGATGCAAAAGTTGAGGAAGAGTATTACCAGCTTGGTAGAAATTGTATAGTGTTTGGTATCTGATGATCTGCAAAAGTGATGATATTTTTACAACCTGAAAATACTGTCATACGATATGTAAAATAAGCATGCGACTCATGTGACTCTAGGAATCTCGGAATTGCCTTTCCGACAGCGCTGAGATTAGCATCTTCAGCCAGACACAACGGGGGTACATAAAAGCACCCCCAAACAAAATAAAGCACATAGAGACCGAGTGGGTCATCAGTCTACAAAGAAGATCGATAAGATCGATCTCAACCAACACCAACCGGTGGATTTGGAATGACCTCGGTAGGTTGTATGTTCTTTAAGCTTAACGGTTGATAGACTGGAAAATTCAGGAGATTCACACTAGCTCATAGGACTAGCAAAGTGGTATAACTGAAATAGTTTCCGATGATGCACTTAATGGTAGGGCTTTCAGGATCCTTTAATTTGAATGCAGTGACTTTTTTGGCTAGAAATGTATCCTAAGGTGCTTGTGTACGCAACTTAATTGTGCATAAGTCTTTGAGAAACTTAGCATAGTGTGGAATTTGCTTGATAATAGTATTGAACAAGATATTGATCAGTAAGTTTTTGAAGAATTCTATAATCTCTGAAAATTGATGGTCCTGGTTATTCCAAGCTTTTCTAGGAAAGGTGGTTTCGATTGACAAATGAGCTTATACTCAGCCTTGTAGTATCTGCACAGGAATATCAGATTTGGGTGCAGACGTAGAAGAATCAGATTTGGATGTGAAATTGAGATTATCTAAGCTAGGGTTAGAAGGGGTGCTTTTGAGGGCATCGAGGATGGTGGTACTCCTATATCAATAGTTTTGCCTGAACAGAGGGCGGTATCAGCTTGGATCTCTCCCTAAAAATTCTGGTTTTTCGAATGCAATTCGACTTTTGAAATTTTCTCTTGTTCAGTCGGATTTTGAATAGTTTGGCTCGGAAAGTTACCTATCTCGCTCTCAACTTCTAATTGATCCAGACGTTGTTCTAGACGTTGAAAGGATTGTTCTTGCCGGGTCATAAGCTAAGAGAGAAGGTCTTCTAGACCAGGTTTAGGAGTAGATTGTTGAGCCGTAACGAAGGGAAGCTGAGGTACCAATTCACAATTAGAGCTCATCAGGGTATAATAATTGTAGGACTGAGGAGTCGGGAGGGCGCTCTATTAGTCAAAATAAGAATTCTGGGGAAATTTCTGCTACTGCAGCTGCGAGTACTGTCCAATATCATACTGTATATCGGATTAGTTAACCTCGGAATGATATGTGTTATGATATGGTTGCTATAGTGGAACAGACTCTTGCTCCTAAGAGAAACTGGGATGATGATTCCAAGTATCCAGATGATAAGTCTGGCAATAAGAATTTGGGTTATAGGAGTCCTGACAATAGAAATTCCGGCTATAGAAATTTGCATAAGTCTCAATAAGAGGCCTTTCTGTTGCTATGGAGGGGATGAGGAGAGGAGGGAGGTGAAGAAGAAGGTGAAGACTCTGGAAATGATTCCAGGTTAGAATGACTCTCAGATTGAATCAAACGGAGATTGAGCTGAACCCAACTGGGCATATGTTTAAATGAAACACACCTAAGACCTGACAAAAAGTTGCCAAAAGGAGACACAATCCTAAGTGAATCTATATGATGTGCAAGAAGACACAAAGATAATCCTAAGCCAATACTAAACAATCAATAGGTTTTAAGGCTTTATCTTTTTATCTTTGGTGGCAAATGAGTTATGACAGTGGGCAGAACCACTGGTTTTATCTTGGATTAGTCCGCTGGACTGACTTGCACTCGAGTGTTATCACAAAGGTTTCACTTGCAAGCTAACCTTCCAATACTAACATGAGTTAATTGTAAGAAAATCCGTAGTCTAGACAGACGTGTCTCACAATGAAAAACTTAAATATGCCCAAGGCTAGCTGGATCAGTCAAGCAGTTTGACAAGTGTATTCCAGAAAGAATAACTTGGGCTAGATTGTGTTCCTAAGTCAACAAGCACAGTTAGCCAATAAGATTTTGAGGAGGTTACTTAAGAGCTCAGTATACTAAAGTAGTAGGGACTTATGGGTGTTTTAGGAAATAGGGACCCGCGCTCATGGTCTTATTCGACTCAAAAATGAAGGAGTCACTAATTTTGTAATGGTCCTGTGAACACCAAGTTAAATTTAGCTCTAAATCTTGGTTCCTTTTATTAAATGGCTTTTGGGTTCACACAACTTGAGTGATGAGGTGGGTGATGAAATCCAAGTTTCAAGTAGAGCTGGGTTTGCACTTTTCAATTAATGTATTTTTCGTTCATCCACGCAGTTCGAAAAAATACATAATTAAATAAACAATCATCACCTAGATGCTCAGTCACCCAGGATCGCTTTCAAGCAAGGTTTAGGACACGTACTTACCCGTGGGCTATACCCAGGGTTGCCTCCATAAGGTAGGGAGGGGTAATGGGCTTGGGTCCACTCCGAACTTATACTCCCTACTCACACTCCTTCTCTGCAGAAAAGCTAGTTCACAAAAAATAGGTCAAGTTAGGGAATTGATTTGGAATGTTACGGCCTTTAGGGTTTGCACAAGTCAATCACGGAAATTAATGCAGGTTTCGAATAGTTTCCAATTCGAATTTAGAAGTTTCCTAAATAAGGGAACTACTATTTTTGAATTATTCCAAGGTTGGAAACCTTCCAAATAATCCGGACAAACTGGAAACTTTTCAAAAAAGAAAATTGTTGCTTTTGATAGACTTTTTCCAAAGAATGAAAATGCCTAAATGAGTGAAAACTCTTTCTTGGAAACTTCCCAATATGCTCAATTCCCAAAATTTAATCACCTAAAAATATAGAAAGTAAATCTAACCTAATTTATTTATTTATTTATTTGTAGAAAGTGAAACTAACCTAAAAGAATCAAAATTACGAAGTGTTGAATTTTTTTTTTCACAACAAAGAAAATAACACACGTATTTTTTTGGTGGTTGTGTTTTTGAAACAACAACTAACAAAGAAAACTGTGTGGTATTAATATTATTTTCTTAAGCACTTAATCAAGGGTTGCTAAACCATTGAACAACCATCTAAAAAATAGAAAAAGTGCTTTAAGAGGTCTTACAACTTGCACTCGACCATCCGAGGCTAAAAAAAAAATAATAATAAAGTAGTGAAAAGATAAGAAAAGAAGGATGGAATCCGAAAATTCCTTGCTGTTTTTTTTTTGTGTGTGTTTCTTTACGCTTTCCCTTTACACGAGCTGCAACAGCACCATTTGATAGTAGGTATTTTCCGTCGTTTAGAAAATCACCTTACTATCAATACTTTAATTAATCTGAATCTTGCAAACACATGAGAATTGTATAGGGCTTGTGTCGGATATCGAATCCTCACTCATGAACTATAGGGTTAGTATAAAGAAGAAACCAAAAAAAATTGTAAAATGATGGAGAGATGAGGAAGATGGAATCGATGAGATTTTTTTTAAAAACAAGTTCAGAGACTTAATAAAAATCTACTAATTTAAATTTTATGAACATAAAATAAACTAAATTAAAAAGAGACACCAAGAGATTAAATAAAAATAACATTCATTGCATTAAAATAAAGAAGTTACTTACAACTAGAAGTGAATTTGTATTACATCCATAAGAAAAATTCAGCAAACTGGAAACTTGCATTAAGCTCAGTTGCAGGAGGTTTTTGAGAATAGGTTGAGAGGCTTAGATAGAAAAGAGTTTGAAAAATGAGAGAGAGATGAGAAGAGAAGTAAGGGGAGGGAACCATCTTTAAGAGAGAGAGGAGAGAGTATTTATAGAGGGTGACTAGAATTTTGTAAAGATTAGGGTTAGAAAAGTAGGCTAGGGTTTTTAGAAAGAGATGGGTGGCTAGGATTAGGATTTAGTGATAGAAAAGAGATGGATGGTTACGATTTTGTAGAGAAATAGATTAGGGTTTTAACATAATGGAAAATTTAGGAAGAGCTAAAGGGAGAAAGAAAATATGAGAAGATATTGCGGGATTAGAGTTACCATGTGAGAGAGGGAAAGTAGAGATTTGAAATGAATGGTTAGGATAGAAGAAGAATGAGTGGCTAAGATTAATTAGAGAGGAAATTAGTTAGAGTTTTAAAATTATAAAATAAAAGCAAACAAAAAGAATCAAATAGTCTTGAACCCTGGTCTCTAACATGATCTCCCCCGGCCTTTGCCAATTAAGCTTGTTTCTTTCTTTGTCTTGTAGAGAATATTTATCAATTGAATCCCTTTCTCTTGATAATGTATTTTTTTTGTTCTTTGGCATTCTTCAGTCACTAGCTCAGCCCATGCTTGGCTCGTCTCTAGATGATGTAGCATATTGGCCCTTTAGCTTTCAATAATGAGACTTCGATGGTTGCTTTTGCTTCCTGATTCCTAAAATTCTTCTAATCTGGGGTCCTGAAATATTAAAGCGCGTAATAAAAGTTCATAAAAACAACTTTGAATCTAGACTTTTAGAAACATGTTAAATTCATACAAATGTATCATTTTTACCATAAATGTGTGTGTTATGCAATGGAGGAAACCTTTATATAGAAAAGTTTGTAAAACTGAAAGTTCACGTAGTAGAGTTTGACAACACCTCAAAAGATAATAGTGAAAATACACACTTTTAAGCGAATATCAGTCATAAATGGGTACAAGTTTTGTACAAGACATGGAGAGCATGGATGCAAAATTCAAAATAGTGGTATTGCAGCCTTACGTTGTCTCGAAATACACGCATTAGAAGAAACCGTAAAAAACTGAGCCTCGATTAGGATTTGATGTGAAGTTGTAGGTTTAGGCCAAAATAGACTTGAAAAGTTAGCTTCTCGGTGCCCAAATCGGACAAACGAATTCGGATTCCCTCGAAACCAATTCTCACACTTAGGTTGTTTCGAAATATACACGTTAGAAGAAACCGCATAAAAAACCGAGTCTTGATTAGGATTTGGTGCGCGATTGTAGGTTTAGGTTAAAGTAGACTTTAAAAATTGGGAATTTGGCATTCTCGGTGCCCAAACGGGGCAAACGAGTTGGATTCTCTCGAAACCAATTCTCACACTTAAGTTATGTCGAAATACATGCGTTAGAAGAAACCGTATAAAAAACCAAGCCCCGATTAGGATTTGGTGCGAGGTTGTAGGTTTAGGCCAATGAACTAGACTTTTATGTGTTAAACTCAATAAGTATGGAAAATCTTAGATTAATTTTTTATTTGCATATTAGTGATGAAATCCTTAAATTTTATTATTTCAATATTCTAATAATAAATTGTATTTTCTTGTTTTTGTAGGAGGGAATCGGCAGCAACATCTGTCAGCTTTCAGAGCAGCAAGAGAGACCCAACAAGAGGGAGCTACTAGGCAGCCTTAGGATATATTTTTTATTTTACGTTTGAGATATTTTTATGGGCATGTATATATTGTAATTATTATATTTTAGACTTGTATTATGATTTTGAAGGATTTATTTTGTTTTATTGGAATTTTTATTTATTGTTTGCAGTGTTCAGAAATTGTGTGGATAATTTGAATGTATTTTATATTGCTCACAGGTACAAATAATATAGGTAAAAAAATATTTTAATAAAAATAATTTTTTTTAAATTTCTAACCATCAGTGGGGATTCCAAACCGCCACTATAGGTTCTAATAATATAAGAATTTATACAATAACAATGGTGGTTTTTCACTGCCATTATATATTTATTATATAGTGGCAGTTCCAAACCGCTGCTATAGGTAATAATAATATAAGTAAATAAATATATAACGGCGGTTCCAAACCACCATTAATTTTAGAATTAGATTGACGAAATTATCCTTATTTAACCATCGAGAAAGACATAAATAATTGCCGCTATAAATTTGTCTACAAAGGCGGTTATTAAAACCGTCATTGCAAAACCACTGTAAAAGACCTCTGCAACAAGCTATATAATGAGGGCTTGTTAAACCACCGTATTAACAGCGATTTTAGCTCTTTCGGCGGTGGTTTTGAACCGCCGTTGAAAACCTTGAATTTTGTAGTGATAATAAGGGCTTGTCACAGGGATAGTATGTCTCATCCTTTGGGTAGGTTCCGGGATCAAGTCTTGAGAGAGTACAATGGTTATAATATTGCCAAGCTTCAAATACCATTAAACCAAGGGGCAGAGCCAGGAATTTTTCATTGGGGGGCCGAAATACATGTATAAAAAAAACAAAGGGTCTATTCTTTTGGTGGAACTTTTAAAGTCTAGAACTTTCATAGTTTCATGCCTAATTTTGCTTAATGTCTAGAACTATATTATTTTATACAGTGCATAAATTCTACAAATATGGAACTTTCAAGTTCTACCCAAAATTTTGGATGTTTGAAGTTCCATCCATGTGGAACTTCTAATTAAGTTGAACCCAATAAATTTAAGATACCATTGTGTGAAAGAGTAAGAAACCATCTCCTCTCTCCGCCAAAACACTTGCCCCCTCTTGTTCCAAAGTACTAATGTTCCGGACTTTTAAAAGTTCCACCAAAAGAACAGAGCCTAATGGATTTGTGGGTATGATGCTTGGGGGTCTGGGGGCGTAGCCCCCGAAAAAAAATTTGGTAATTTTTTTTTTGAGAATTCTTTTTCTCGTTTATGCCCTTGAGGTCGCCACGTGTCCCTATTGATATCCCTTAATTGTGATTAAGATTCACCCACCCTTAGGGTTCACCCACCTATCCTTGATTTTTTTTTTAAATATATCAAAAAAATTTCCGAACCCTGGTTAAAATTTACTAACTCCTAAAGTTAAAACATTTTCAATATTTTGTTCTAAAAATCAAGGATAAATAGGTGAACCCTAAGAGTGGGTGAATTTTAACCATAGTTAAGGGGTGTGAATAGAGACCTGAGAGTCCCAAATTAGACCAATGGAATTCTGTCTGCTATAATTGTCAAGGGCATAACCAGACTCCAAGGAGTTCGGTTACAACTTAAAGAGAATTTCTAGTGGACTTAGGCACTAAAGATACACAACAATTGTGGGACCCACCATATATGAAAAAAATTGGGGGGCTACTATATATAATACAAAAAAATTTGGGGGGGCAGCTATACTAATTAAAAATTTTGAGGCCCCTATTTCATACTACCCCGTGAAGAAATTACAGAAATTGGGGGGGGGGGGGGGGGGGGGGACAACTATACTAATTAATTGAAAAAAATTTAGGGGTTCATTATTTCATACTACCCCATGAAGAAAGGCCTCAGATTCTTTCTGGCGAAGTCAGAATGGGCTTGTCTCGGGCAACCATAGAATAAGGGACATGTGGTGGTGAAGTCAAAATTATGGGCCCATGATTTTGACTTCTCCACACATAAAGAGACATGTGGCGATTAGTATGTGAGAAAAAGGGAGATAGATATCAAGTGAGGAGAATTCAAAATTGTAATGGATAAAATTCGTAATAGAGCAAGTGTTGCAAGGGCGAGTAGAATTCCCGTCCTTTGAAAGGACACATGAGGTTTCTGTACTCCATTTATGGTACAAACTTGTGCTCTTCAGGACGATTTCCAATATCGTCGTCAGTAGGACGGTTTCAGGCATCGTGTTCATGACAAGGTTGGGCTTATGTTCATATTGAGGACAAAACCGCCACTACAAAATTTAAGACTTTTCATGACGTTTTTAAATCGCCGTAAAAAACCCCAAAAACGCCGTTATAGTTAATAACGACGTTTTAACCAAAACGCCGTTATTGCCTGCGTCGGGGAAAGTAAAGGCGGCATTTATATTGACGGCATTTGTAAAACGCCGTTGTACATGACCCTATAACGGCGTTTATGAAAACGCCGTGATGGATGCCCTTTTACGGCGTTTCTTTAAACACAGTTACAGACTCACCTTCGACGGCATTTATATATTGGATCTTTGGCGGCATTTTAAAAACGCCGTTATAGGGTGACATTCCACGACGTTTTATACCGATATCAATTATGGCGTTTTAAAACGCCGCGAATAGTCATGACATAAAAAAAAATGAAAATATTTTTTCTATTTTTTTAAACCTGTTTTGTACCTGTCAATAATATCAATTTTTTTTTTACCTGTCAACAATATTTTTTTACCTGTGTTGTACCTTTCAACAATATAAAATAAACAAAATAGTGTCCATAATGACATTATATATAAAAAGAACCAAAACCTACATGGAAATCAGTATAAAATAAATACATCCAATCACATGTAATAATACAATACACATGTCTATAAAAAAAGTGTCAATAAATCGTAAGTCTAACTATCTTCATCTCATTGGTTCCCTCCCGCACCTCTAAAACTCGACAGGTGTGTGCTCCCTGCTCTCTCCTACAACACAATTAAATAAAATTATTTATTAGAATATTGAAATGATAAAATTTACAGATTTCATAATTAATATGCAAAGAAAGTTCAAAAAATATATTGATTAAATAGTAAAGTCACTAGGAAAGAACTCAGGTTTAAGCATGTACATGATTAGGTATCTTAGACTGAAAAAAGTTGGAGAGACAGTCTCTGAATATAGCTAGAGAGGATCCACATCTAATGTTGTACTGGCACATCATGTCAGTGGTTACTAATATGATACCATGTTGAATTTTAGGCAACCAGCTCAGTTGCTAATCCTTATTCAAGGTGGGGGCAAAATACACTGTATCATAAGTGTGGCTCATTACTATCACAATCTTTAGTAGATTATGATTATATTTAGCATGGCATTTAGAACTTACAAGTAAAATCATTCATAGACCACAATTTTACAGTCTATAAGACACGGACTGGAGACCACCCCCATAACAGCAATAGTCAGTCTCACTAAGAGCGTCTCTACCACACACATAGTATGCATGCTTATCGATACTCATTACCCATTTAAGACATTTAAGAGAGAGAGAGAACCTTAGTTTCAAGAGGTGCAGTATTAGTAGCGATAGACATGCACAAATGCTGCCTAACCATCTTAGCAAGGTCAAATAATCAAAACACTTGTGTCAAAAGAAATTGGCATACAAGTGGATATCATGTCTAAAATCTCTGCCAAGATGGACAAGGCTTAAAAGGTCTTGGCTCACGACTTATGCAAATCTCCCACCTGGACTAATCAGGGACTAATAAGGGAACTCCTTCATATCACATTGGATTTTGATTCTGGTTCGGTGATTCGTTCGAAGTTTTTGTGTGAGGAATTCCGATTTTTGGTCGATTTGGGACCTGAATTAGGGGGTTTGGAATCATGTTGTCAACGGTGTTGCCCTCTAGGGCTACTCGTAGCTCGCTGGAGGAAATGCTGGATTCCATCCGGCAAAGAGACTAGCAGCCTAAGGATGTACCACCAGCATTGCCTGCTCGTCCGACTTCGAAGGCTCGGCTTCCATCGGCGAGAAGGTCGTTGCCCGGTAACTTTAAGATTGGTGTCGATGCTCCTGAGTGCCCGCCTAATGATTCCAAAGAGAAGGATGAGAAAAAGAGGGATCAATGTTTCACTAGGGAAGATAATTAATATCCATTATATAAAAGAAGGGCATGAACAATGAATATTGGCCCAAGTAGAACTGATGAATTCAATTGTTTATTAAAAGAAAATAAATGATGTATGTAATTGATGGTAAACCATTACCATAAAAATCTCATATTCTTATCAGCATTCAAAAACAGCCCAAAACCAAAAAATAATAAAGAAAAGCATTTGGTTTTCATATTATTTAAAACTAAATCATGTAGTATTATGTAAACCCTCTTCCGTTCAAGCTACCTTCTATCTAGTTATGCACATTGTTTATATTCCTTTCAACATCTACCACATAATCATTATTTCTTCTTCAAGGAATCCTACAAAAGACCAAAGGCCTTGTGCCAACCAAATTCAAATAAATAGATCAGTATATTTGGTTTTCATACTATTTGAAACTAAACCATGTTCGATTATGTAAACCCTCTCCGGTTCATGCTATCTTCTTTCTAGTTCTGTTTATATTCCATTTCACCCAAATTCAAACATATAGCTCTCTATAATGCCATTCAAAGAAGCCCGTAGATATTCTGCAGGCTAATAGAATCCTATTCAACGTCTTAAAAGCAATCTATCCTAGAAGCAACCATAAGAATATTTCTATCACACACCCAAAGTACATAGGATTCATGTATCTAGCCATCACTATCTATCCCTAACATTATGTATTAGGCAGGAGTCTTTGTAGGTGTATCGGTATTGCAAAGATGGCTAGGTTTAGGTGATCATTTAGCTGTCCTAGCTAACGCGCCTTGGATTTCATAGATCGTCTATGAAATTTGCAGAGAAATGGGGAAGAAGAGATTTTTTTTATTTTTTTTGACGATTCGAGCCAATCGGTTTTCGACGATTCGAGCGAGCAGATCTCAGGGAGCTGTCCTCCACAAATTGATTCCTGATTCCGTCCAAATAAGAAGACCTTTTTAATTACCAAAAAACAAAAATTATGGGTTAGGCGTGCATTCATCTTGTGCTACATAGGGATAAAAACGGTGATAAAAAGAATTCCGTTAGATAGGTTTTTGCGAGGCAACTCACCGGCTCTAAATTTTTAATCATGGGGGATGTGGAAGTAAGATAGAATGCATTATTATAATCATATACAACTCATTAACATAATTAGAAAATTAGGCAACAATTAATTTCTATAACTATTGTGATAATCTGTTTGAGTTGACGATCAATGAAGTCCAGCTAACACCTGCATGCCCATATACAAGGGGAACTAAGGTAGAGATAATGGAGTATCAGATAAACGGTATATATAAATATATAATGATGTAAAAAATAATTACAAGAGATTATAACCTAGTTTAGTGCTATTGCAATTGAACTAAGCTTACATATAACCTTGACAACAGAAGTGCAATATTTGACAGATAGCTTGATAATGGAATCAAAGACAAAATGCATGTATTAAGCACTTAAACAGGCTAAAGAGACTTAACCAAACCTTCGTGCTTCTTTGTTTCACTGCAAATCTAGAGAGTCTGCATCTGACCTTCCATCTGAAACAGATGTCTGGATTGACTACATCATTTTCGCTCTGTTTATCAGATGGCTGCCCTGAACTCTGATTCCTCAGCCAGGCCAGAACTCTTTCCAATGATTCTTTCACATAATTATTCCCTCAGTGGTTTCAACATTTCTCCCTTTCAATTTACCACTATTATCTCCCTTCGGGGCATTTCCCCTTTTTACAACCTCATCAGAGCGACGGAAATCACTTTATTCATTCCCGTGACTAGGTAGTGGAAGAAATATATAGTTCTTCCCCATTCTTGTGGCCAGAGTTTTTGAAGGTCAGGATCTTTTCAACTTATATTTACGTTTATCTGTATACATAAATTGATCTAATCTTCCCATATTCATAGCTACAGAGAAGAAAAGAATCCAGAAAAGAACCCAGACGATTTGCTTCCCTAAATGGGTATTTTCTCGAATCCCTACTATTCATGCAACACAACTTAAGAACCAAAATCTAGAAAAATCTCAGGAAATTAAAAACGGAAAATTTCAACTAAAATCAGTATAAATTTTTTTATGAATGATTATTCATACCCAAAAATCTTAAAAGTTGCCCATTAAATCGACAAGAAACTGAGATGCCTTAAAGCCCAAAAAGATCAATAAAGCACTATAAAAGAAGTATAAAGACGAAGGGAAAGTAAGAAAGAAAGAGAAAGGAGCCGGAGAAACTAGGAGAGGTCATAAAATAGGGGAGAAACTAGAAGAAGATTAAAAAAAATACCTCAGTTCCGGCGATGTTGGACTGTCGGAGATGAATGGCGGAGATAACAACCAAAACCCTTTGTTTTTTTTTTTTTCTGAAAACTAAAGGAGCCGAAGGCGGAGCATGGCCGGAGAAGGTGACCGGAGCTTGGAGCACGGAGCAGGGGAGCCGGAGAAAGTGACCGGAGCTTGGAGCACGGAGCAGGGGAGCCGAAGCAGAGAGGAAGGGAAAAAATGGAGGGAAAGAGACGAGGGAAAGGCTCGGGACCTAAAACCCCAAATACGAGGCTTTTCACGGCGTTTTCTTAAAAACGCCATAAAAGGCCATTTACTACCGCCGGGAGTGGGGATTTTCGGCAAGGCTTCCGCGGCATTTCTTTTAAAAACGCCGTCATAGATTCCCCAACAACGGCATTTTTTATAAAACGCCGTAAAAAAGTCTTCCCGCCACCTCATCAGCGGCATTTATATAGAAACGCCGTGTTTTAATGCCTTTCGAAGCATTTTTTATTAAACGCCGTTAAAAAATTGCCACTAAAGCCCTATTTTTTTGTAGTGCGCCTTGTAGGATGAAATAATCAGGAGGCGATCTATTTGCTTTGTTTTTAGGTGAAAAACATTGTCTTAACATTTAATGCATTTAATGCTGGTCATCTCAGCCTATTTTCAACCCCAGACCGACCTTAGAAATAGTAGGCTCACACATGTAACTCGGATGCATGAAGATATGTCTGACATATTTGGTATTAATCATAATGCACGTTGCATGGCCATGTAGGGCATAGATAGACATAAAGGGGCATTCGAACTCAAGCCTATAAATACCCCAGATCTCCCATAAGGTAAGGACTACTAGAGGATTAAAAAAGAACTACTGAATTACTTCTATAAAACCCCTTAACTCTCTCTTCTTCAAAGTTTGTTCTTTGTACTTCATCTTCAACGTACACGGACTTGATCATCGGAGGACTTTGACAGGAGGGGCCCCCACCCAAATCAACAAAGACGTGTTGTAAACCTACCTTCTTATACTAATCAACCAGAAGTTAAGGAGTGAGTGACGCGTGGACAACCCAATAAATCTCATCACAAAAATCATGGGGAGAAATTGAAATGACTTCTCTTTTTTTTTTATGCCAAGTGTCGCATAATGTATGGTAGCCTGAGACCATCTTCTGGCATCGCCAGAGAGAAGCCGTGAGAGAATAGAATTCATGTTTGTTGTAAATTAAGTAGCAGTTTGTACACTCAATTCATGTTTGTTGTAAGCCGCGAGAATATAGAATAAGACTATTGGGTCTAAAATTTAGAGCCATGTACCCTAACGAGTAGTATGCCCTAGCCTAGAAAGCACGGATACTTGAAAAGGGCTCTCGTACCCGTATCTGATACGTATCGGATACCGGTACGCCTCCGATACAGCAGGATACATACGGGATACGGCTGAGACGTATCCTATTAATTTAAAATTGTTTTTTTTACTTCGGATATGGCAGGGATACGGCTCCGATACGTAGGGATACATCCGGGATACGGCCAAATTTTTTTTTTGAGACCCAAGGGTGTGACCCTATCTCTTTTGTCTTTGCATGGACATGGTTTCCTTATATTTTGCTTAGTGGATGCTAAGATGACTTTCTTTTTTGCTTAGTGGATGATGAGATGACCCTATTTCTTTTGCTTTTACATGAACATTATCTTTTTTATACATAAATAGAGCTGAACCAATAATTATAATACAAAATCTATTATTATTATTATTTTAAAAAAAAATTACAGACGTATCCGGGCCGTACCCGTATCCTGCTTTTTTAGGTTTTGCTGTATCGTCGTATCCATATCGTATCGTACCCGTATCCCGTATCCGTGCTTCCTAGGCCCTAGGCCAATCTAGGCCGGTCCAAATCAGCTAGATTAAATAATTGTCTAGCTTGGACTTGGAGTCAGGCAATTGCACTGTTTTAGTATGCTTTCTAACCAGGCTTGGTCCGGGCTGGCCCAAACTTTGCCCCTTGACTTCCCTAGTAATGAGTGTAGGTTGGATTCTCTTTTCCCCTCTAGATTCCTAGTTATAACAAACTTTTATTATTAGGTATAAATTCCCACTAAAACAAGTCATTAATGAGAATCTCAGAAGATGAACAAATTAAGAGAAAAAAAAATTAGGAATCCACCAAATATCCATTTGGGATAGAGCCTTGATTCTTGGATCCAGTCTATACGGTCACATCTCCAAATAGAAATGTACGACTGGACCAAGTTGTTGAATTAATAAATAAACAGTCACGTGCATTGCACGTGAGAAAAGGGGAAGGGGAGAGAGATTGGGAAGACAACCCTAGCGTGGTTATTTTGGGAAAAGATAAATAAAAAATTTTGGGTATTAAAATTTGAAGGATATTTTAGATTAAAAAAAAATTGTGAGGGACACATTGGTTATATAAATATAACGTAGAGACATTTTAATAACCAAAAAGCTTTAAGGACATTTTGGATATAGCAAATAATAGGGTCGGGGCCTTGGCAAGACGTTCTTTTTTCGGATCATTGTGCCAAGAGAGCGAGAAATCTGGTTTCGCCACTGAGGTTGCCATGTGTCCCTTTTAACACTCCTTAATTGTGTTTAAGATTCACCACCCTGAGTTCACCCACTTATCATTGTTTTTTAGAAGAAAAAAATATGATTTTTTTTACCATAGGAGTAATTGAATTTTAACCAGGGTTTAAAAAAAATTAATATTTTTTTTCTAAAAACCAGGGATAAGTGGGTGAACCTAGGGGTGGGTGAATCATAACCACAGTTGGAGTCCAATAACGCCCTTAAGGTTGCCAAGTGTCTCTTTTGATACCCCTTAATTGTGGTTAAGATTGGTGGGTGAACCGTAGGGGTGAATGAATCTTAACCACAATTAAAGATTGATCTCAGCGGCGTAACCAAACTCTAACTAGACTGGTTATAACTGTAGAGAATTTCAAGTTGTTAGATAGATTATGAGTAAAGGATAATATGAGAATTAAGCAATACATTTTGTCATGTATATGTGTGATCAGGGTAGTTTAGGAACTATGAAAAATTCCATCTAGGTTTTTATGGGGGGAATTTTCATTATATATACTAGTGGGGTGAAGCTTGAAATATTTTCTTGGGAGACCGAACAACATATATCAAGAAAATTAATGGGATTGGGGTATGGGCCCATAACCCTTGAGAAATTTATTTTTGATTAATGGATTCATCATGGTCATAAAATTCGTTAATGTTGCATTCCAAAAAGGGGTTTAGTAACAAGAAAAAGTGAAAAATATGGGTGGTCTTCATTGGTTCCTATCCACCATTTTAATACCCACTAACTGTGGTTAAAATTTAGTACCCCTATGATTGGAACAGTGAGCGAACTTTAGGGGTAGGTGAATCTGAACCACAGTTAAGAGGTGTCAAAAGAGACTCATGACAGCCTCAAGGAAGTGGTGCCAAAAGAGACACATGGCAACTTCATGAGTGTAACTGAACTCCAACTGTGGTTAAGATTCACCCACCCCTAGGGTTCACCCACTTATCCTTGATTTTTAGAAAAAAAATATATGAAAATTTTTTGACCTTGGGAGTTATTAAATTTTAACCGGGGTTTAAAAAAATTTAATATTTTTTTTTCTAAAAACCAAGGATAAGTGGGTGAACCCTAGGGGTGGGTGAATCTTAACCATAGTTGGAGTCCAGTTACGCTCTTGAAGTTGCCATGTGTCTCTTTTGGCACCACTTCCTTGAGGTTGTCATGAGTCTCTTTTGATACCTTTTAACTGTGGTTCAAATTCACCCACCCTTAAAGTTCGCTCACTGTTCCAATCATTGGGGTACTAAATTTTAACCACAGTTAGTGGGTATTAAAATGGTAGATAGGAACCAATGAGGACCACTCATATTTTTCACTTTTTCTTGTTACTAAACCCTTTTTTGGAATGCAATATTAATGAATTTTATGACCATGATGGACCCATTAATCAAAAATAAATTTCTCAAGGGCTATGGGCCCCATACCCCAATCCCATTAATTTTCTTGATATTTGTAGTTCGACCCTCCAAGGAAATGTTTCAGGCCTCTCCCTGGCCCTAGGAGTTCGTGGATTTTAACTTACATTCAGAAAATTAATATTTTTTTTCTAAGAATAATAAGGGGTGTCAAAAGTGACACATGACAATTTCAATCAAGCAAAGATTGTCTATAATATGGTAATCAAGCAAAAAGATTCAATCAAGTGTTTGTCTATAATGATTATGATAAGTATAGTTTAAGAATTATGAAAAATAGCCTATATTTTTAAGGGAGTATTCTCATTATATATAAGATAAGAAGAAGAAAATAGATAATAGATATATGATAGAACAAAAGTTTTGGAATTATAAAAAGACTCCATCAACATTTTGAATAGGGCATCCTCTTTATCTTCTTTACTATTGTAATGCGAGAGCCTTACGTAGATGAATTTTTCAAAATTCCCAAACTACCCTTATATAAAAATAAAACATTGATTTAATGTTTTACTTTAATTCCCAAATACCCCTTGCTCATCTATCTATTTAGAATCACAACCAATTGCGATTGAACTCGGGGAGAGTTCAATCACACCCGCGGGTTAACACGTGTCCCTCTTAGCTCCTATTAACCGTGATTAACTCCTTCCCCTCGCGCTTACATGCATCGTATGTGCCCCTAGCGAGTTCAATCGCACCCTCGGGTTAAAACGTGTCCCTTTTAACTCCTATTAACTGTGTTTAACTCCTTCCCTCTCACTCTCACGTGCATCGCACGTGCCACCCGCTAGTATTAGTAAAGATAAAGAAGAAGAAGAAAGATAAGATAAGAAGAAATATAAGTAATGTAACAAGATATTGTTTTTTTTTGTTTTTGTTTTTTTGAAGAACAACAAGATATTGTTAACAAGCTAGAATCAATTATTTTCTTGATGCATATATTTAATTTTGAGTAAATTACACTCACCTCCCTTGAGGTTTAGTGAAATTTCAGAAACCTCCATTCTAGTTTTTAAAATTACACTGCCCTCCCTTTAACTTTGGTTGTCTATAACATATACCCCATTTCCTTAAGTTTACCGTTACTTTATGGATGGACTTTGATGATGTCATCTTTTAAATATTTTAAAATGTCTAGATTACCCTTTTTCAACACAAGGTTAGTTAATTCAATAAAATAAATAATAATTGGTTTCTAACCAAGGTTAATAATATCAACTTAAAATTTAATATATATTTCCAAAATCAAGTATATATATTTTTTTTCTAAAAAACAATGTTAGATAGATGAACTCTAGGGGTGAGTGAATCTTAACCATAGTTAGTGAGTGTTAAAAGGGACACATGGCGATCCTTTAACTGTGGTTAAACAATATTAACCTAAGGTTAATATTTTTAATTTTTTCTTAAAAGCAAGGTTAGATGGATTTGTAACGACCCCAAAATCCAACAAGGCTAAAATAGGACATTGGGATCGCCACATTACTTAACCTGCTTAAAATCCATGCATACAAGGCTTACTACACGAGTCTCCAAAAATGAGGATAATAAAATTCTGGTATATAAACTATAATCAAATAGCAAAAGTCTATTTGATTAAAATCTTCCTTCCTCAATGTAAGTTTCCTCAACCCACGGCTCCGCCGTGTACTCCTGCTCTAAACTTGCCAAGACAAAAGTCCGGCTGAGTACAAAAGTACTCGGTGTATATAAAATCCAACCAACATTAATAATATACCAGCATTTAGTTAGAAACATATCCAATAACATAATAACATAATCAGAGTGCGGAAGAACGTGTGCGCATATACATCATATCATCACCTTGACTCGTGTACTTGTGAGAATCTTAGACTTGGAAGACAATACACTTATGAGTTGCTTATGATTATAAGACCACATGCTTGTGAGATATTTATGCTTATGCACTTATTCAGATCATACAATGATGTGACATGCCGTTCTTGGCGGATACGGACCATGTCTAAGAATCAAATGGTTGACATGCCGTTCTTGGCGGATACGGACCATGCCTAAGAATCAAATGTAATTGACATGCCGTTCTTGACGGATACGGACCATGCCATGCTTATGCTTAATCAGAATGTCATACGTATGCCATGCTCATGCTTGTGGTCCACATGTGTGACTTGTGAGACTCTTATCTTAACATACACGTGCATATGTGCTTATGTGTCGAAATTAACATTCGAATTGGTAATTGCTTAGATTCCGATCTCCCACCATAGAAACTCCACTATACTGTCTCATACTAAATAGTTAGAGAATTCCCGGTTTGAGAGATGTTCCTCTAAGTTCTTACCTTCCCGACTATCAATTTCCATGCAAATAATTAGACATACTTAACAAACAATTCACATATACATATCTTATCATAATTCATATTGCAATTCATAATCAATTTACCACTATTTCATAAGAGTATAATAGCATTTATCCTTTCAAGCATTTTTACAAACACCTTGTGTACGCATAATATGAATCCATTTCCCTTCTATATTTTCAAGCATTCATCAAACCATAATTCATCCATACAATCAATTCACTATTCACATCCACATATTAATCCCACCCTCCATACATTTCTCATCCTCCATATATTCTATCCACATCAAATCCACATTTCCATCAATAATTAGCTTACTTCATAGAAAATTTGGGAAAAATGCATTTAATCTTCATTCTATCATTTCTATCAAATTAATATTCACAAAACATTAAAATAGAGTTGATTTGGATAGTATATCGACCTTAGGAATCATTCCCTTGGATTCAAAAGGCTCCCGAGGAGATTTGGAGAAGCTTTGAGGACGATCTCCAACCTTTCCTTTCAATCTTCTAGCAACCTCCTTCTTCTCCAAGCAACCCTCTCCCTCAAACCCTAGGTTTTCTCCCCCTTTTTGCCAAATTAGGTTAGAAATAGGTAGAGTATTTTAATATTTCGAGGAGGACCTCCTATTTATAGCCCCAAGGTCTGAGAACAAAAGACCAAAAAGCCCTTACTAAATTTCTGCAAAAACACGAAGGACCGAGCGATCGGTGGTTATGACCGATCGATCGGTTCTCAATCGAGCGATCGGTGCTCTTGACCAGGCAATCAGTCAAAAAAGCACTCACTGGAAATTTTCCCCGTACAAAATTTTGGACCAGTCGATAGATACCGATCGATCGGTTTTGGACCGATCGATCGCTACTTCTGACCGAGTGATCGGTGCTCTGTAGATTTCTGACCCATCGTACCGTTTTGGCCATAACTTTTGACTCGCTCGACGGATTTTGACGATTCAACTTGGGTTGGATTCGTCTCTCGAAAACGAACATTTCTGATATTTTAGAATTTCTAAATTCCACTTAATTAATAGACTAAATTGTCCCCAAAGTTAACTGATCTACAATTCCATTAGATAAAACCCACCATTGACTTGGCTTAAACTCAAAATAAGGAAAAACATTAAACATGAACTTCGAAGAGGGTTCCAACATCTTTCTAATGGTTCAAGAATCACTCAATTCCAATAAACGGTACCAAAACTAGAGCTTCCTAAAGTTTAGGGTGTGATATGACATCCCTCCGTTACAAGTTTGATTAAGCCTAGTTTACGCCACACCAAATAAATATATAATACAATAAACATCAAAACATCACAAGGACTATAATACCCCTAATACAATGAAGTAAAAACATGAAAAAGATTCAGGATCTTTACAGGATTAATCCTAGGGGTGAGTGAATCTTAAGCACAATTAAGTGGGTGTTAAAAGGGACATATGATGGCTTGTAGAGCCCCCTTTAATTGTGGTTGAGCATAATCAACCTAAGGTTTTTTTTTCTTCTAAAAATCAAGGTTAAATGGATGAATCCTAGGGGTGAGTGAATTTTAATCACAGTTAGTGGGCGTTAAAAGGAACACGTGGCAACTTGTAGAGCTCCCTTTAATTGTGGTTATGCATAAGCAACCTAAGGTTTTTTTAAAAAAAAAACCAAGGTTTGACGGATGAACCCTAGGGGTGAGTGATTTTTAACCATAGTTAGTGGGTGTTAAAGGGGTCACATGGCGGCTTATATAGATCCTTCAACTGTGGTTAAACATAATTAACCTAAGATTAATATTTTTTTATTTTATTTTCTTATAACCAAGGTTAGATTAATGAATCTTGAGGATGAGTGAATCTTAACCACAGTTAGTGGGTGTTAAAAGGGACACATGACGGTTTGTAGAGCCCTCTTTAATTGCGGTTTAGCATAACCAACCTAAGGTTATTTTTTCCCTAAAACTAAGGTTAGATGGATAAACCATAGGGGTGAGTAAATCTTAATCATAGTTAATGAGTATTAAAGGGACATGTGGCGGCTTGGGAGTTTATGGCAACATCAGGCGCATGTTGCTTTTGCCCCTTTGTGTCTTGAGAAAAGTGGGCCTATCATTTTCGGAAGTGGGGTCCACCCCTATTGAATGTGGGGCCACCCTTGTAAGACACAAAGAGCTTGCAAACGGTGAAGATGTGTTTCCTCAATCAAGTAAGAGGGGTAAAATGGGAAAAGGGTCCTTTATGTCTTGAAAAAAGTAGGGCCTATCATTTTTTGATGTGGGTCTACCCCTATTGAATGCGGGGGCCACCCTTGTAAGACACAAAGAGCTTTCAAAGGGTAAAGATGTTTTTCCTCAAACAAGTAATAGGGGTAAAATAGTAAAAAAATAAATTTAGTTAACAATGTTATTTCATTAGCTAGAGGGAAGGTTTATGAAATTTCACCAAACCTAAGGGAGGTGAGTATAATTTACCATTCAATTTTTTTCGTCATTTAATTAGTTATTAGTGATCAGTGTGAGTGTTGACTTTTGAGTGAATAGGTTCACAGTACAAAAATTGGGTCAGTCTATTTGGAGCTCTTCCCAACTCTCTTTCCTGGGGCATCTGAGGGTGACACAATTTCGTCGTATATATTTAATATTTTAGTAAGCCTAAGTGAACCATCCGCTCAAACTAGAGCAGCATTTGCAAGGGTAGTAATTGAGAATTTTGATCCGTGGACCAGTTTCTATCTGTGTTGCCAACTCATATAATTGCTTCCAACTACTTTAGTTGAGAGGGTTAATAGCTTTGAGAGTATTTGCTCAATCCAACCACATTGGTATGAGTTAGTAGTTACTTGTCTATTGCCATTTTAATCTACCCGATTGTGATGAGTCGAGTGAGCCAGCTGCCACATCTTTTTTTGATTCATGGAAAGTTTTCCTATATGTGAATTGATTTTAAGCCCACCTTCACCGATTTGTACTGAATTGAGTTGGCTACCTGCCACATATTTCGTCGTGCTGAGGTGAGATGGCCACTTGCCACATATTCTAATGAACGGAATCTCTATTGATTGTTGGCAAGAAGATAGTCCGTAACACTTTGAAAGCGTCACATACAACAATGCATTATGCATGCAAATCAAGGCTTTCATGGTGAATACAAACGTCTATTCTAAACCATGGAAAGTTATTGCGAGTTGGCTACCTTTTAATACATTGAAAGTTTTTGTCTTACTAATTGGGGGAGTTGGGATCACATTCAATCGTGATCAACTCGAGGGAGTTTAATCACACCCATAGGTCAACACGTGTCGCATTTTACTTATCAATAATCGTTAGGATTCACTAGCTTCAAGGTTAAAAATCTAATTTTTTTTTAAAAAGAAAAATGACTCTAAAGATTAAAATTTCTTACCAAGAGACTTTGTGAGTGAGATTAAACTCAATAGGGCGAGTGAACTCTCCCAAGTTCAATCGCAATTGGACACCCTAAACTAAGGGTAAGACGTCGAAATTCCAGTGAAATTTTGGTTTCATACACCCATCCAACAAAATCGAAATCCCTTAAAATTTGGGTTTTTGGTCAAAATTTTAGAAATTTATTTTTAAATCATTATTTTTAATAAAATAGTAAAATATTTATTGAAATTTTAATTTTTTTAAATAAAATAAAATAATAATGTTATATAAATATTTTAAATTTTGATAAAACCGAAATAATCCAAAATATTGATCGAAATTTCATGAAATATAGTGAAACCATTTAATTTAATAAAATATTAAAAAAAATAAAAATCCCAAAATATCACCCAAAATCTGAAATTTTCGAAATTTCAATTTCATTTTGATCCGAGAAGCGAGGACCGAAGATATAAAAGCAATTTCAAACCTTCGGGCTGAGACGCAGGACCACCCATTTGATTAGGGTGAGCCTTGAGGGTTGGATGTAGTCATGTACATGCGCATGTTAGAGGGATCCAAAAGAAAGGTAGCACCAATGAGTGACCTACCCTACCAAATAATAATAAATAATAAAAAAAAATCGTAGTCGATGTAAAAAGGCAATACTGACAGGGACAGTGCGGTAAATTAATGAGAAAAGAAAGGGCATGTTATGAAAGAGCTTTCTGTCTGCCCAAACATCGCTTTAGACAAAAGTACTGTCTTTCATCCATCTCCCTTTCTTACTATAAATAACGACGAATACATCCCAACTGCTTTTCTCTCTCTCGTCTCAAACACCGAGTGGACTCACCTCGACTCGTCTCTTGCTTTCAGTTCTTCTTCTGTTCTCTACCAGAGTCTTTAAAGCAGATGGTGTGAGTTCGTCCACATGTCTTCAATCCAAAAGCACTCCATTATTGCTGCCAGATTCCGCACATGATCGATCCCCTGTAGCTCTCAGTAAGTTCATCACTTTTCATCCATCTATTACAGCTCTTCAATTCGGTAAATAAATTAAATTCCTCGTCTCTAATTATTTGGATTAAATCCATTCAACTTTCCACTACTTGCAAATTTTCTTGAAACCCTAGAATATCAAAAATCAAAACGGTAAAAATCTCTTCTTTCCTTTTTTTATGGATTGAAACCCTAGGCGGCGACTAGAAATTGCTTTTTTGAGCTGAAATCTATGGGGGAAAAGAAGATCTTGATCAAAACCCTAACTAGCTATTAGAGTTTCAGTTATTTCTGATCTCGGTAAAAAAAACTGGTTTTTTCAGCTTTGAATGGATAAAAATGTTTCTGACAACCTCCTAAATAGAAAAAAAATAATATATATATATATATATATATATTTTATCTACATAGTTGATAACCAGTAAAAGAAAAGGCGTTAAAGAACTTCTACTACGGTAGAACAGTCTTTTACTTTTTCCAGCTGAAAGCCATAGAAAAGTAGATCAGAGCTTCAGAGCGACTTGGTTTTCAGTCTTCTCTCTGACAGTATACGTAGCAAAAAGCTGGAAAATGAGTTCTGCGTTATTGAGCTACAGTAGTATTAGGAGTATATTAACATTTTGGGAAATAAATGATTTCGCGTTTAAACTTGTTCGGGTCAATAATCAATCGGTTCAATGTTTTCTGTAAATAACAGATGATCTGTTAATCGATTTGAATATCTGGGAAGGACGTTGAAAACTTTTACATTCGTGGGTTTGTTGCAGGAATGATTGCAAAAATTACGGATTAGGGCTACAGAAACATGGTTTAGACCGAAGATGCCTGTGCTTTTTATCCAAGGATCAGCATAGAAAACAGTTAAAATGGGCTTTTTTTCACTTCTAAATCAGATTCTTTTTTTAAAAATCTCCAGACTGGGATAAGGCACTGTTGAAAACTCTGAATTTTTAGAAAAATTTCAGGTGTTTAGGGGTGCTACTGTTAAGAAAAATGAAGGATTTGACTTCAATGTTGAAATTTCTTAAACACCGAATTATCGAAAGTGAAGGCCCAAAATTGATTTATTAGGACTAGAAGGATACAGCAAAGGCAGGGAAAATTTCTTCCTATTCCTTTAGAGGGAAATATTGTAATTTGTGAAATTTTCTTGATCTTATCCTCTGCTCAATACAGTATTCTCGTATGTGACCATGCTCAGTAAACTGATTTTATTATTAATATGAATGCGGCTGGCTGCTCCAAGAATATTTGTGGTATGATATGGTAAATTTTTTTGGCAGATGAGCTCAGTCCAGAAATAATTGGAGAGAGTTGATTGCAGAGGATACAAAGGGAGTCAATTTTTGCTTCTGGAAAGAAACTCTGACGAAGAGGAGACTCATTTCAGTTGGGTAGTGGGTAACGGTAACTTTACTGCGAAACTGTGCCATGAAATGAAGATGGGATGGTGATACTTGATCTCAAGTATTGAAATGAGTTCATGAACACTTCAGTAAAAAGCAGAAGATATAGGAGCCAGTTTTACCAGAGTAGCTTTTATTGGGTGATGCTTGATCTTTAGATATTGTATTTTGTAATTGATCTCTTTCGAAAGGGTAACCTTCAGTTTGTAGTAGGGCCTGATAGGTCCATGTCTGGGAGAATTATGGGTGGCAAATCTAACACGGAAGATGGCAGAGATCATCGGGATTCATGTGCTTAGCGTCTTTGTCTTGGTCAAAATGGAAGGGAGACGAATCCACATGGGGTTTTCTTAGTGTTCAGGTTGCACTTCTGTGTTGGTTCAAGATTTCGACGGGCGCGCTTAGAAGAAAGAGAATAACTCTTTAAGGGACAAATGGGTTGAGAATGATGGTTTTTATGGGATGTGTCCTGTGCTTCATGGTTACAATCCTATCTGTCTGTCCGTGTCCTTTGGCTTGTGGAGTTGAGGGTGAGCGATATGGGTTGTACTCATCTTGGCTCAGGGAACAAGGGATCTAATCTGTTCTTTTGAAGGGAACACCACTAGGATTCGCTAGCCATTCTCTTTGCTGTTTAAACAGAGGAAACCCTGAGAAGCCTGCAATGCCTTGACATGAGTCTGGAAGTAAGCTTGACTTCTCTCTGCTCCTGGTATGCTGGAGCTTAACGGGTTGTGGATTTTGGTTATGTGCTGCTTCTATTTTCAATTTTTTGGTTTCTTATCTTTCTGGAATTTCTTGCCACATTTCCTTATGTTTGGCATATGTCTGATCAAGTTTGCTATTGCTTCCTGCCAGATCTGTGTAATTTCACGTGCTCTGTGATCATTCCGTCTCAGCTTCCACTAGGGCAACACTTTTCAGAACATATCTGAGTTGGTGCATGCAGGATCTGGTGTTTTCCAGCAGATCATGGAGAAGAACAGTACGTAAAATCCTTTATTGAGGTAGTTTTCTGTGATGGAGTGGAATGCAAAAACTCCCTCACAGTGGGACTGGGAGAACCTAGAGATGTTCAATGCAAAATCAATTGAGATTCCAAGACAAGTACAAGTAACAGACTGGGGAATCGAAGGAGATGGAGGAATTGGCCATGTGTCTGTTTATTCATCTGGAGATGGTGGTTGTTCTGGATCTGATTTGAGACATGGCTCTTCATCCAAGAGCTCGATCTCAGCTTCTGCTGAGTCTTCATCAAAGGGGGGAATGAAGACATCCAAGTTCAATTTTGAGACCGTTGAAGGTTTTCCTACTGATTTGAGCAAAAAAAAAGAATTAGCCATGGCGAAAGATACTGGGACTTCTCCAACATTGGGGGCTTCAGTTGGCTCTGGAGAACCATTAATGGGTTTAAGGCTTGGTAAGCGGACTTACTTTGAAGATGTTTGTTCTGGGAACACCACTAAGACCTCATCTTTTTCTGTTATTCCTACGTCATCCACTACTACAGCAAAGAGATCCAGGGCATCTTACCAGAGTACGCAGACCCCTTGCTGCCAGGTAGAAGGCTGTAACCTTGACCTCACATCAACTAAAGATTACTATCGCAGGCATAGAGTCTGTGAAAGTCATTCCAAATGCCCAAAGGTCATTGTAGCTGGTCTGGAACGCCGATTTTGCCAACAGTGTAGCAGGTAAGTATTGCGGGTGTATTGATTTTGATTAGGAAGACCCTTAATCGTGAGAATTATTATGTAGTTTGTTTTGTGATTGCTCATGTTTAGCTTTGAGTGCATCTTTTTTTTTTTTTTTGGTGGATAGTGATGGTGGTATAATGTCTAGATGTTATCATCTCTTTTAGTTACAAAATTTTCTCTAAGTCTTCTTATTATCTTATAACGATCGTTTTAAGGATGTTGATATGAAAACCACTTGGTTGACAATGTTGAAGGTTCCATGATTTATTGGACTTTGATGAGAAGAAGCGAAGCTGTCGTAGGCGTCTTTCTGATCACAATGCACGGCGCCGTAGGCCACAGCCAGAGGCTATCCAATTCAATTCTGCGAGGCTATCATCATTTTATGGTACTGTTTTCAACTCTTAGATTTTAAGCCGCTTTTTATTTGCTAAAATCTGGAATCCCTCATCACATGAGCATGCTACTAGTAAGCATTTGTTTGTAGTTAAAACCTTGTGACTTTACTTTTATGTAAATTTGAAATGAAGCAAACTGTGATATTAATTCATGTTCTCCAAAAAGGTGTAAGCAATGAGAACATCCTCACTATTTGTATCATCGACTTAGTTCATAGAGGGTTTTGATATGATCGTCTTGAATTCCTTTCAGTAAGATCTGTTTTTTCTTCCGCTACAGCTGGTGCATGCCAACCATGACATCACTTTTTTTTATCTATCACAGTGAGCCTCCATTTGAGTTTATATCTTACACATTTTACTTCATACTTATTATGGTGCGAACAAATGTACATGCCAAATATATCACTATTAAGGTTCTTAACTTAGAGCTCATATCCAAATTTACCCCTAATCCAACTCTTTCTTTCTCTGTCTTCACGGGATTGAAAATTTCCTAGCATTGTACCTGTGCACACAATGTCTGGAGATATCCAGACAATATGATTATGTGCACAATCTGGTCAAAGAGCTATTTTATGAAGCTCTGTACAATTAACTTTTGGTGATGTGAGAAATACAAAAAAGTGTTCCTAACGTTCAGAAATAGATTTAGAGAATAGAGTGGAAATATAAAAATCCATTGCTACCTTATGAAGCACCTCGTTCTAATGATGCTCCAACAAGTTCCTAAAGATCATTCTTGAGCGAAGCATGATCCTGGTTCTGTTTCTTCTCCTCTCTATCTTCTTTCCGTATAGAATCATGATACTGGTCTCTTATTTATAAGAAGATACGCGAGGAACCCAGTCCAGAAGCGGTTTTTGAATTAAGGGTCTATGAGATTTGGCTCTTGCAAGACAGACTTCTCGGAAAGTGGTGGTGGAGAACAGAAATTGCAGAGCATAAACTTTAGTAACTCCATAAAGGTGGACACATAAAATAAATGTGATTATGGAAAATTCATAGAATACTTAAATGTACAGTAAAAGGATCTTCATAGATAACTTTCACTATATTCACAGAGGTTTTTGGTATCTACTAGAGCCTTAGGTTTCAGTTGGTCATCCTCAAGTATAAAACAAGAAATCTAATGATGACCTCTACTTATTTCTTTTATTTTCCTCCAGAGGAATATTTCTATAATAACTTAGAGACAATAGTTTCTATCTAGATGATGTTTACTGCACTTGTAACTAGCATCACTTGTAACTAGCATTTGGCTACTCGGTGTATATATCAGGAAAAGACAAGATGACAATATGTTTGGTTAAAAAGATGGTCGGTTGTCCATGGGCATGCTTGCTTGACCCTACCTCCACTCATAAAAAATGCGCCTATCTGTAACATCTTTTTTCCATTGCAGAACAATTCTGAATTGAAATTTTGTGTTAATCCGACTCCAAGAATTAGATTGTCCATCGTTAACGTTTCATTTTGTTCTGTCAAGTCTATGGGCTGTGCACTCTTGGGGTAATCAAACCTATTAATTATAGTTTGCACGTTCTTTCCGTGTATTGAGAGAGGAGTCATTTCCATAATTATCCACACTTGTCACCAGATAATTTGGGTACAATTATTATTATTTTTTATCGATAATCAAGCAGATAGATATATTAAATGATGAAAGAGAAGCTACAAGGCAAGAAGCATGCAAAAGTTCACACCGTGAACTAAAAGATAAAAGCAAGCCACTCCCTGGACTCCCTACCTCTAGATGCATTTAAATGTCAAGAAGCCAATTTATCCTGTGATGAAATGAGGAAGATTATAATCCAGAGTATTTTGGCCCCGTTGTAGTTTACAGGGGATGCTAGGTGTAAATTAACAACACTTACCATCAGATAATTTGGGTTCAATTGCCCCATCGCACATCTGGATGTGAAGTAGCCATATATATTCTGCAATGAAATGATGAGGATCATATTCCAGAGTACTTTGGCCTCTTGTAGAGGGATGTAGATGTATTAAGTAGTTTCAAGAACTATCTTTATCTAATCTTCGAAAGATTAAGGGTGCATAAATTTTATCTAGAGATATTTAGGGATCAAAAAACAAGAAATCCTGTCTTCTTTTTAGCTCCTTTTATGATTTTTTGGTCTCTCCCTTTGTATTGTCTTCTTTGGTTCACTTTCTGTGAGCATAGTAACAAAGTTGTCCGATTTTTTCAAAAAGTCCCGAATAATACGCGATTCTTTTGTCAAACGATTAATTCCCGAACTATTCATGACTTTTTGAAAAAATCACTACTTTTTCAAAAATTCGCAAATTTCACGCATTAAACATGAATTATTCATGACTTTTTGAAAAAATTCTCAAATAAATATTTAATATTTGAAATATATGTGTTTATAATTTTTATAATTGGTAATCTTATTTAATATCTTTTCATATCTTGCCTATTTTTTATCGATTTATTTTTAATCTTGCCAATTTTGTCATATTTTTTCAAAATTTTTCCTAAGTGAATAATCTCGAGCTCTGACTTGGTAACTATGGTTGGTATCATGTTATTTTCTCTTTATAATAATAATTTTTTTCCTCTTTTCCTTGACTTTCCCAAATTTTACCGAACTTGACCCCCGCTGAATCATTTCTGAACCCCGACTTTGTTACTATGTCCATGAGCCTTATGTATCCTTCTTGTTATCCTTTTAATGCATCTTACGATTAGCGATAAAAAGGAAAAAAGAAATCCCGTTTGCACCTCTGAGTTTTGATCTCATGAAAAAGTAAAACCAGGCTTATCAGAAGGCAATGCCATTTCTCCCAAAAAAGGAGAAAAAACAAAAAATTAAAGAGAAATAAATAAAACCAAAGGATCTAAAGTCTGCAGAGGTCGGAGTAAAGAACAGATTCCGTCTATCTCATTATCAACAGAAAAATGACTCCTGCACTATGTTTTAGGAGACCTTTTGGTAGGAAAGATTAAAAACTATGGACTGCAAATTGATTTCTCCGCCCAAAAACTATCATATGAAACTTACCAAATTTCAAATGAAAGCTACGATTAAGTAAAAAAAGCAGACATAACAATTGCAGCTTGAAATATTCTGAAAATGATTGAAGAAAATGTTAAGAGTTCGTGTAGAAATATATATATATATATACATACACACATAATCAGAGTTTGTGTAGAAATTTTCAAGTACACCACACCAAACCATCAGAGTTTCATTGAGGAAAAACATAAGGAAACCAGAAATGTCTAAGGAGGCTTCCCCCTCTTCAAACAGACAACTGAGCTTTGGAGCTTAGTAACATGACAAATCTGACATGTGGTATTCCTCATATTGTCCATTCTCAACCAGAACAGGTAAGGAAAAAGTAGCGTCCCACTCGAATTAGAATAAGTGCCCCTCTGGAAATAGAAAAAAATTGTAAGCAAGTATAAATGGGTCAGCTTTGTGCTTCATAGTGTTAGTATATGTGAGAAACTCCCCTTTAGTCTCAATTCTCAGATGTACAATTTGAAATAACATTCCTCGTGAAAACGTCATAAATTTTGCAAAAGAAAGTTGGACTAACTGAACTGAATATCCAAATACTCTCAAAAGAAGAATTAGCATGGAGATGCACAAGGGAGAACCTCGGCATACTCATCTTCACCATTTATTTATTATTTAAACAAAAAATTGGGGGTGGGGGTGGGGGTGGAGATGATTCGGTGTACAGACAAGAACAACTGCCTCGATGAGAGTGCCAGTATCTGTAGTTAGTCACGAGAGCATTTGTTTGGGCTTTGGACATGTAAGATCCTGAGCATCTGCAATGTCTCTCTCCACGTCAAGATGACCAGCGTAATTTTGCTCTTAACCTAGTATAGAAATGTAGATCAATGTTATTCTAGCGTAGATCAATATTATTCTGGAGTCTGGACTAGTGCCACCGGCCCACCAGTCTATCAATTGTTTTCCATATTGTCAGTCATCATTTTGTTCTTCCTGTCAGATGTAGACTTTTTTTCTAGTCAAACATTTTAATTTGATCTCTATTTTCCTCTTCTATTTTTTTTCGTATTTCACTAGTTTCTAATCTTATGGTGTAGAATTTTTGTTCTGTTTTTTGAGGTGGTAACTTCTGTTCGGGCATAAGATTGTTCCATAATCTCTCTCTTGACACCTGGTTTAGAATTTTGTTATGTTTTTCGAAATAGTAGCTTCTGTTCAGGCATAAAATTGTTCCATAATATCTCTCTTGAAACCCAGTTTGTAATAATATTCTTCTGAGAAAGGCATCAAATAATAATGCAAGTAAAATTGGTTTCTGGAATGCATGTAACTCAGTCTGATTTGTGTTGACCATTACAGATGGGAGGCAACAGTTGAATTTTGTGTGGAACAGGGTCCCGCTTGTTCACACAAGGCCTTCTGCAAATCCAACATGGGAAAGCGAATATGACTTTAAGCTCACACAAACAAAAAGGTCACCTGCAAAAGCCGGAGGTGTTGATAGCCAGCTTCATTTTCCCAGCAATGATCTACCAAATGCTATTTCTACGTTTCACGACTCTGATAGGCTCTTGCCGTTCAAGGGCACCACAGCTGATATCCTCAATCAAGGTATGCTATGTTTCCTCCTTTAGAAAATGTGTTCCACTATGATTCTGTTTAATTTTTCAATGACTGATGAAATTGTTCCACATATTTATGCTGTAAGCTTTTTTTATATTTAACCAGTAGGGAATTCTGTTTGCTCATAGGATCCAAGTAAAATTGGTTTCTGGAGCACGTTTGATTTTCCCAAAATAGAGGGGCTCCAGTGTCCAACAAAAATGAGTTAGTTACCCATCTTAACAAAAATGAGTTAGTTAGTTACCCATCTTTTTTGCCCCTCTATTTTGGAATTGAGGCGTCTTTACCTTCAAATATTAAAATACCCCTAAATCCATTCTGCCCAATATTTGGTGTGAAAGCCGGCACAGAACAGACATATCTTCTTCTTCTCTAATGGGTTTTCTACAGCCCAAGTTAGGCATCAACCCTAGGGATTAGTACTGGCCAACTAGGGTTTAGACTCTCCTTATTCTCATAAAACCAGGCATCGAAGCTCGCTGTTCTTCTTGTTGTAGACAATCTGGAGCATTCTTCTTGTGAGAGAGAGAGAGTGAGAGTGGAGGAGGAGGTGTCAAGGGGGTTTCAATCTTTTAAAAAAATGAATTTGAAAGATGATTTAATTTGCCCCTATATTAATTGTCAATACAGTGGCAAGAATGACTGCGATCGATACTTATTTCACCAACTTTGTGAACACTAGCATATATATATATATATATATATATATATATATATATGTATGTATATATATATACTAGTGGGCAGCACGTGCAATGCATGTGAGAGAGAAGGGGGAAGGGGAGAGAGACTGGGTAGAGGGACCCTATTGAGGGTATTTGGAAAAAAAATTAAGGAATATTTTGGGTATGGAAACTTGAGGGACATTTTGGATAAAAAAAATTATGTGAGGGACAGTTGGTTATAGAAATTTGACCTAGGGGCATTTTGGATTAAAAAAAATTGTGAGAGACAGTTGGTTATAGAAATATGACCTAGGGACATTTTGAGAACCAAGAAGCTTTAAGGGCATTTTGGAAATAGTAAAGAAAGGGGGCAGGCGGGGCCTTGGAGAAACGTTCTTCTTTCGAAGCGTTTTGCGTAGAGAGCGAGGAGTCCGGTTACGCAATGCATGTGAGAGAGGGGGGAAGGGGAGAGAGACTGGGTAGAGGGACTCTAGTGAGGGTATTTGGGAAAAAATTAAAGAATATTTTGGGTATAGAAACTTGAGGGACATTTTGGATAAAAAAAATTATGTGAGGGACAGTTGGTTATAGAAATATGACCCAGGGACATTTTGGATAAAAAAAATTTGTGAGAGACAGTTGGTTATAGAAATATGACCTAGGGACATTTTGAGAACCAAAAAGCTTTAGGGGCATTTTAGGAATAGTAAAGAAAGGGGGCGTGCAGGGCCTTGGCGAAACGTTCTTCTTTCAGAGTGTTTTGCCTAGAGAGTGAGGAGTCCAGTTATACCACTGAGGTCGCTATGTCTCCCTTTTAACACATCTTAACTATGGTTAAGATTCACCCTCCCCTAGAGTTTACCTATCCTTAGTTTCTCACCTATCCTTAGTTTCTTAAAAAAAATATGAAAAATAAATTTAACCCTAGGAGTTATTGAATTTTAACCAAGGTTTTAAAAAAATTAATATTTTTATTTTAAAAACCAAGGATAAGTGGGTGAACCCTAGGGTGGGTGAATCTTAACCACAATTGGAGTCTAATTACGCCCTTGAGGTTGCCATGTGTCTCTTTTGACACCCCTTAACTGTGGTTAAATCACCCATCCCTAGAGTTCACCCATCTATCCTTGGTTTTTAGAAAAAAAATATCAATTTTTTTAAAACCGTGGTTAAAATTCACTAACTCATAAGGTTAATTTTTTTCCATATTTTTTTCTTCTAAAAACCAAGGATAGGCGGGTGAACCCTAGGAGTGGGTGAATCTTAACCACAGTTAAAGAGTGTTAAAAGGAACTCATGGCTACGTCAGTGGCGTGACCGGACTCCAAGTTAAAATTTAATCAACTTTTTTAGGGATCATTATCTTAATATATGAGTAAAGGGAAATTTTGGGATTAAGTTAATTATATTAGTATAGAAGATATAAATATAAAGAAGTAAAGGGTAGTTACAGAAACATTTAATCAACGTTTTGAATAGGGGTATCCTCTTTATATATATATATGTATGTATATATATATGGGTTTGCTTCTCTACCCGTGCACGTTCCAAAATTGGAATGCGCATTCAATCAAACACTGCCATGTGTAAAGTTAAAAAATATATTTTTAAATTTCTAAACCCTAAAGCATTAACCCTAGTGCTAAACAACCAAGGGTTAACAATTTTTAACTAGGGTTAAAAAAACTAACCAAAGAAAAATATTCTTTATGCGTGGCGTTCCCATTGGGGAACGCTCACAAGGAAACCACATATATATATATATATATAAAGGATAAATTTATAAATGATTCAACCATCATATAGAGAAGAGAAAAGAATAAATTTAAGAGCTACTATTTCATTGTTTATTTTATTCATATACTTGAAAGACAGATTACAGATGATGTTCATTCATCAACTCGAGTCACTGATTTTGAATTCAAACAACCAGTTGCAAATAAGTCACGAAAAAAATAAAAACAAAAAATTGAAGCCTTGGTTATGTTCATGGACCCTTTTTTGGGTTAATATATGAGGCACATGCCTCAGACATAAAGCGAGTCACAAATGCGTCATAAAATGTGCACTTCATGTCAGCCGGACGCTTTGAGGCTTAAGCCTCAAGGTTGAGCCTTGAGGCATTTTCCTTAAGTCTAGCCTCGATGCGTAAGCCTCACGCCCAGTGTTTTAAAAGGCATGTGAGGCTTACACCTTAAGGCTCGTCTTGAGACGAGGCTTAAGGAAACACCTTGAGGCAACCGTGAGGCCTCTTAAATGACATAAGACTCACACCTTAAAATGTGAAGCTCACATGAGGCATACATGTCATGCCTTGAAACTCACTTTATATCTATAGCGTACGCCTCACACATTAACTAAAATTAGGATTCTAGCTACAACTGAGACTTAAATGTCATTTTTTTCTAAATTTGTTGTTTGTTTCAATTAATAACATATAAAACTTTATTTATTTCAGAGAAGACACTGAAAATGATGCTCATAATAATATTGGTTTCAACTAACACTCAATTTATTAGGTTTAACGTATTTAGACTTTTAAAACCCTTTTGGTCTAATTCACACTATTTCCTTAGTAGACATTGCAGAAATTTGGAGCCACTAGCCTACAATATAGTTCATGACTTCTTTACAATTTTTTACTAAAATTCTAAATATACCACATGAATTGATGATTGAACAACATCTTCAACATACATATGAATAAAAAAGTAAATCTAAATTTTAGTATTTGCTTGCCCTTCTAATATTTATTTTTTTATAGTTAAATAATTTATATAGTATTTCCTACGCATGCACCTATATGCACACACATAATGTACACCAATACAAATATATGCCTCTCTCTCTCTCCTCTCTCTCTCTCTCTATATATATATATATATAATCTTTCATTAACTTTTGAAATTTTTTTTTTCATTTTTTATATTTTATTTATTTGTTAAAATGAGAAAGCATTGAGCTTTCTTGTGAGGCTTATGTTCCACGCATCTTGAGGTCATAACGCCTCACCTCCCGCCTTCACGTTTTAAAATATTGCTCACGCCTTTAAAATTACTGCTCCTAGTTGGTTTTTTCAAATCACTGGTTGCTGATTATCAGAAAGTTATGCTCTATTTGTGTTTAAAGTCCACCACTGCTGCAACACCACCATCACTGCCACCATTGCACCGCATCACAGTGCAGGCCATTACCACCACAACCCTTGCGGCCACCACCGCTACTGCTCCATAGTCACTGTCACCGCCCCTACTAATGACCTACCACCTACATTGACCACTACCACAACTACCATTCCATTCTTCCACCACTACTACAACACCACTATTGCTGCTGGAATTGGTCTACTACAATTGTCCCCATCATGATCACCATCATTGAGGAAACTTCAATTTTTTACAAGTCAATCAAACATGCTGTAGTTCTGAAATTCAGGAGTCAGCCAAATTTCAACAGATCAACTGAATAAAGCTCAACTAGATAAAATATTAACTGCTAAAATCGTGTATTGAGCAAAACAAAAATTTAAACCAAATCCTAAGTTGCTTAATTAGGCACACATCCAAACAAGCTCTAAAATTTTCAACCGTAGATAATAATGTTGGGCATTTATTCTTTATTAAGGGTGTTTACTCCATACTAGGTCCATGATATGTGATATAAAAAAAAAAAAGAAAAAAAAAAAGAGATGTCAATTACCTTCTCCTTTGTTGCAAGATTGCTGGGAATTCTTTTTCTTTTTCCAATTTAACTTAATCTATATATTTTTGTAAGTAAATAGCAAAGATGACCTTAATTTGTTGTGTGGTGCCTGTTGATCCCATTAGTAATTATAGGGCTGTTGGAATTTGTAAGTAAATAGCAATCATGACCTTAATTTGTTGTGTGGTGCCTGTTGACCCCATTATTAATTATAGGGCTGTTTTTCAATATTTTTGTACCCCTTTAAAAAATCAAAACTTATAGTTCTCATGAAATTCATCTTCTTAATCAATGAATGCAAGAGACAACGAATGTTTCCCCAAAGTTTTAGTCTGCATGCTTCTTCTTTGTAACAGCTAAATGATAGTTGTTTGGTGCTGGATATATGGGGGTTGTTCCTCCCCAGATTGGGGGTGGCCTGGGTCACTCCCTCTTTCTTTCACAACTTCTTATCTTGCTGGGTTGTGGCAAGTGAGGAAGGTGTTAGAGAGAAGATTTGGGCGGTGCTTCCTGGTGCTATTTTTTGGTCCATATGGAAAGATCTCAATCTCCAAGTGTTTGAGAATACTCCCTCAACCGTACATAGGATTAGCGAGAGCATTCGTTTGGTAGTCATGGAGTGGGCTAGCCTTTGTTGTGATATGCAGGAGCTGAGGGAGTGGCTGTATTGATTTGCTTTTTCTCATCCAAGTCTTAGGTTCACCCTTTGGGGGTGGAGTTTTGTTGGTTGTATTTTCAAGGGTAGTGTTTATGAGCTCGTAAACCCTCCTCTTTTTCTTGTCCTTGTACCGTTCTTTTCTCTTTATCTATATATTTCCTTGTGTTATCGATAAAAAAAAAAAATTTGGTTGTTTGAATATTAACAAGTTAATTTTGGTTATTTCTCATTTTATGAGATAAATGTATTGTCAGCATTTATCTCAAAACTAATGATAATGATATAGAAAATATAACCCCTGATTCCACTTTAAATGGAAGATGAAAATGTGCTGTTTGACTTGTCTATTATTAATATTCTAAATGGCTGCTCGACTCAAAACTCCACCTGAGTCTACGTGGTATAGTCCAATTATGTTGAAGGAAGAGGTAGACAAAATCATCAATTTGACTGATTTTAGAAAGTCATCAAGTTTCTTATTGTAATGGTCAAGTGAAACCTCGTAATCAGAGTACCGGTTCTTAGGTTGGAGCCTTTACTACATATGTTTAGACGTATGCACGTTCACTAATCTTTTTACATTTTTTTGTTATTAGTAATCTTTCTTACATATTGTGTACACCTTTGTTGGAAAAATTATCTAAAAAGAGTTCCTTTGGTAATGATGACTGACAAGAGGTCATCTTCATTTATTGCAAGCATAAAAAAAATGTATAAAATTCCTAAGCATGCCTTGCAAAGATGGGTCAACTAAAATTTGATCATCCCAATTCCATATTATGTGTGGTAGGCTCTTGCAAATTAATTTTGAATTGTTTCTCTCAGTGTAAGGTGTTCCTGTTACTCAATAAAGTGACTACCTTTTTGCAGGCTTAGAAGCACCTATCACTGCTTCCAACTTGGATGCAACACCGGATCTTCGGCGTGCTCTCTCTCTTCTGTCAACTGATTCTTGGGGTTCGGGGGAGCCTGAACCCACTTCTCTCAACCAGCTTATGCATGTAAACCGCACCAGCATGGCTCAGCCAGTGATGCATGCAGTGCCCCAAAGTTTGCCACTTGCTTTATCTGAATACTGGCAGGCTGAACAACAACCCACTGATTCTCAGGTGCAGTCATCGAGCTTACATAATAATGGCAGCAGCCAGTTCCAAGAGTTTCAGCTGTTCAAATCTCCCTATGAGTCTGGATTCTTTTTGCCCAATCAGAGAACTGATTACTGAAACACAATCAGCTCTTCCTGGCCTAAAGGGGCTGCGTGTTAAGGTCAGTTGGTCCTCATTTTTTTCCTTTCATGTTTTCCTTTTATCATTGGTACCTGTTTACACGGTTAGTTTTTAGTTTTTACTACTCTCTGTGACAGTAGAAAATGCATAAACTCCCCACACCAATCGTTCCTTTAGAGGATGAGGAATTTTAATGCTACCCAGGAATTTAACCATAGGTACAGTCTACGGATGTTGAACAGGCGCTGGAAACTCTGGTACATCTCCTTAACCAAAAATCATCGCGACGAGTGATGGTCATGGCCAATGAGTTTCCTAGGTATCCTTTTGGAGAAGCAATTGCAAGTTTCTATTAAGATATGTGGATGTAGTGAATCAAGAAAAACTAAACCTTTTGGGATAAACTACTTGGTTCCATAGTGGCTAAATAAGCATCCGTCTTGATGGCTGGTGTAGTTTACTCTGATGAGTCCTTGTCTGTCACATAAACTGCCCCTGCCCATGTATTTATATCAGTACCCCTAGGAATATTGTCAAGTACCAATTTCATAGCTGAAAATATAGTCCCAACTCTGTTTCCGGCTTCAGTTCCTCTTCCCTCAGAGGAAGCACAAATCTCTGCGCAATCGGATGCGAAAGGCTCAGAAACAAATCTAGATACTACCTCACTCTTCACCTTAAGGAGTTCCAAAGAGTGAGAGAAAGGAAATCGTACTCAGTGCCTGAGGGAGACTGCTCTACTCCGGAGCGACCAGCTGCTTCCAGATTAGTAGCAGAAAAATCCAGCTCAATTGGCCCACAATTCTGTCTAAACTCTACCTTTATTTCTTAGGTGAGGGAGTAAAAAGCCACCTACACTTGTAACTGATAAATGTGTTCCATCTTCAGGAAGTTGACGCAGCTTTGGCGTGAGCTGGGGAAGCAAGCATGTCATGATGGTCACCTTTTTGTATTTTCTTCCCTCGAATTACTGTTACATTTTGTGATGATGTTGTTACACTAACTCCATCTGAACCTACTTCAATTTGCATGTTCCGGCCCCAGGGGTCTCATGCTGGACAAGAAGCCAGGGTTGTCTCATGTTGAACAAGAATTTGGGGTTGAGTGCTCTACTAGATCTTAGACAGCTTTTTTTCTGTTATTACACCGTAACAGTAGCATGATGCTTACTGCTTTGGGTATCTTTTGAGAAATCCGGGGGAATGTAGGATGCTTGCCAACCTGATATTTGCTTTGGGATTTATTCATTCCCCTGGTGCAGATACTATCTTGTTTACAACAAAGTGTATAAACAATATTTAATTGTTGCAAAAAAGTTTCCTATGGTTTTTTTGGAATTTTTGTTGGTCTAAGAACCAATTAGCAATTATATTTAGTTCAAGATGGATGTCTGCCCAGGATCTGCAGCTCCCGTGTTGGGTCATTCCAAGTTAGGGTGAGGTAGCTGCACAAATTGCAGCGTTGATGTGAAGTTTCATCATGCTGCTGCTGACCTGAGGTCTGGCCTTCATTCTTTGTGAAACACGACAACTTATTGCCCAAAGTGTACCAAAAATGAGGCTGAAGAACATGTTTGGGAAATAGAAACTCTGAATGTGACCATGAGTAGCTCTCAATCCTTTTTGTGTAGACATTGAGCTCGTTGTTGCAAAATCAGGATCGATAATCGCCTCCCATTAAAGTGATCCTTGTTTTCTGCATTGACAAAGAAATATTTTAATAATTAACTCAAATCTCCATGGCCAATGACCGACTCTGTGGGGCCTCAATCAATTAATTAGTGGCAAAAGATGTTGCCCTTACATTAAATCATCTCGAGTTGATGGATCAATGGCGTATATGCTCGAGAGAACCGTCTCAAGCAACCAAATTTGTTTTGCCTTTTTTTCTTTTTCTTTTTAATAAAAAGAGAGGAACCCTATAAACCAGGGTTAATGGAGCAATGATGCACATGCTTAAGAGCTTTTGATCATAAGCTGAGAGAATCCTGTTTCAAATCTTGAAAAACAATGATCTAAAATTATTTAAAAGTTATAATTTGGGAGTCAGGGTACAATTGGTCATACTAGTCTTTTTTTTCTTCCTCTTTTTGTGATAATGATAATTAGATGGCCACGTACAAAGAGAAAGATACATCATTTCGCCTGATTATTATTAGTATACATTAACTAATTAAGAGATGTTTGACCCAAGACAATGCAATCATGAGCATCATCCCTCCGGTGGCTTACCCCGTTGCACAGGCGGCACACAAGAAAAACAATTATGGGTGTCGTCTACCGTTGTACCACTGGTGTATCTGTATCATGCAGTTGCCCAATACCCGCTCATCTGCCCCGCACTAACAAGGGTAAAAGAAATTAAAAAACAAAATTATAAAGACCACAAAACCTCTGCGGGATCTTTTGTCCAAATCACCATTTGGTGATTCCATTACAAGCTCCTTTAACCACCAGAAGCAGCCCAGAGCCAGAGCAGTCACAGAATATATTAGTAACAGCAAAAATGAAGACTGGGTAAGATCGTATGTAAAGCCACCACAAATTGAGAACCAGACAGCATAAAGGAGAGACTTGAGAGGCTCAAAAGCTCCATGGACCAAATCAACTTTGAGCTTTTTTCCAAGCTGTGGACATGGGACTCTCACTTGACCCGGTGTTTCTCAATAAATAGTAAGTCTTGTAATAATTAAGAATGAGATAAGTGAAAACAAATTGAGAATGTATACACTGATAAACAGAACCGTGGTATCAGGAAGAAAAATAATTGTTCAACTCAATCCAAAGGCAGATGCAGTTCATTCAAACCACATGAAAGAAACAAGTCATGAGTACATAATGGAGGTAGTGCCAAGCCTCCTTCGAAGTAGAATTCCGAGTTTTAAACATGAGGGAGTTCACTCCAGTCAATAGAGCTTTATGATCACGACATCGAGGTTCAGAATTCATATATTAAGGGTTTTAAAACACATGCAGAAAGGCAAAAACTAAACATAACAGAGTGCAATGAAGTAAGGCCTAGGGTTTGAAGAAGTCTTGAGTTTGAAACTTAAGTTACTCCACTTGAGCCAATAAAACTTAATGCCTAAAGCATCTTAATTAACACTTGACGCAATTGGAGCACTGAATTGAAATTTAAGATTTTGAAATTAAGTATAGTATGACCTACTAATAAGGCCCCCAAACACCAGACCAGGATGAGACAATCCCAAGTATGTTGAACCCACCATATCGCATGCAACCAACAGCAAAGAAAATTGTCATTGTATACCATATTATATGCAACTGACCTATTACCATTCTAGCAGTTTTAAAATGACAAAACCTAATAAAGATCCAGAACTTTGGAACTTCAATAACTTCTGACAAGTATCCATTTAAACAAGATACTTACTCAACTGCACAGACATGTCAAACCAAAAACCAGAAGAAATGCAGCCTGCAGTATCCTATTTTCTGCAGATTCTACCTGTAATTGTAACCAGGAAGCTCATATCTAACGTCAATACACACGCTAGAATAGACAAGTTTAATTCCAAAGTACAAAACCCCACCTGAATAAAACCAACAGAACCAACCTGTAAAAATCTTGCCAGATCGGGCTGGCTGACACAACAAAATCTGAAGAAAAATATCCTTATAGACCACGAATACCGTTTCCAAGTAGTAAACCAGCAAAGACGAGGTTGCAGTTAATACAACAACTTGACACTGATCATGAGAAGGTAGAGTAACTCTACAACCGCTGCAAAATGACGACGACAACATGACTGACTTTCAGACACCCATATTGAGCATGCCGGACGATGACTCTTGACCTTCTCAACCCTCAAAAGTGTTCTAGTACTCACTGGAACAGTAGACAACTTTGAATCAATGAATGCAATGGGAAGACAATATAAATTAAAAAGAAAATTATTTTGAAAAAAAAAAGCGGAAGAGAGCAATTTTTGCAATAAATCGTAGTTTTGTATGTTTATCAAGTTTCTGATGTGTACAATAAAGGTAACGAACAGCAATTTCAAGCAACAAAAGGATGTGCTAAGATGCCATATCACACAACAAACCTGATCATCCCCACTGGCTGTTGCTGCGGGGGAATTCTTTGACTCGGATGGTTTCTCAGCCCCACAATTCTGTCTGTTGCACTTGGTCCTGAAGGGATAGTTTATGTTGTTACATTTCTCACACTTCCAGCTACCATCGGGCATTTTTTGTTCTGCAAGATAAGAGGTTTATATATATCAAAGTGCGAAAATAAGAAAAAGAAGCCAACTGAGTCAATGGGGGTCCAAAGGGACTTACTGGAACTTTTCTCGGATTTTGCAGCCTGCATTAAACAGAGAATTTCAATACAGCGCAAACAATATGAAACATAAATTATGTTAAGCAACAATTAAATGTTGAAACTAAACTAAGTCTACATACCAAAAAGTAGTTAAATGATATCAACAGCCTTATTAAAAACTAAAAGATGTAGAATAAAACCAAGTTCTGCAGTAATAATATTGGAGAAACAGTGGGTGTACACTTTCATCATGAAAAAGAAGAGGAATAGGAGGAAGAAGGTGATGAAGATGATGATGAAAGAATCAGTAGCTCAAACCTGAGAACTGGGTTTTGGAGTATTGCACTTCCTCATGTTACAAACTGTTCTGAAAGAGAAGTTAACATTTCCACAGTTGGGGCAGGTCCAGTCACTATCACGTGTTGCATCTAGATAGAATCCAAAATAAAGCAGAAATTAATACATAAAGAAGTTGCTCCAATGGTGAATCTTTAGTTTAGAATGCATAAACAGCATAAATGAGGCGTACCTGCAGCCTTGTTTTGAGGATTCTCATCCAGAAAAACTCCTGGCCTTGCCCCCTGCACAAAAATTCAGCTATGATTTATATAATGCATCCAGCTTAGTCAAAGCATCCAGCATCAACCTAAGCAATAGGGGGCCCCCAAGCATCAACTAGGCGATGCCTAGGCATCCAAAATTTATTTCATTTATATATTATTAAATATAAACATTAAAAAAGAAAAATGCATAGATAAGAGCAGAGTAGCACTAAAAAAAATAGGGAGCACTGTTTAAAGCCAAGTATTGAAGAAAACAATACCAAATAAGTAGCTAATTGGCAACAAAGACCAAGGTTGTTAAATCGTAATAGAATCGTAAAATCGTTTTAGGATATAGATTCGATTCCAATCGGGATTCAAATCGTAAATCGTAAGATTCAATCCATATTTTAAAAAATTATTTAAAAGATACTTAATAAATCAGAAAATGGAATGATCCATTATTCAAAAAATTTCATTCATATCTATTGATAAAAGAAAGTAATGAACATTTCATTGCATACACTACAAAACACGAATGAACTCAATAAAACGAAATATAACCTCAAATCATCAAAGATAAATCAACAAAAGTACACTCATGTAATCATGTTGTATGAGATAAAGTATCAAAATACTTGTACAATTAAAAAGACTAATATAATGTACTATCAAGTTCTCTTAGAGTCCAACTCTCCAACTCCATCATCTTTCTTCTTCCTTATTTCTTAACTTTTTTGTTCCTCATTCACAACAACAAAGAGAAAACCCAAATAGGGGTTTTGGCAGGTCCATAATAGGGGTTTTCCCATTTCTTTTCTCATCTTAAAAAACATAAAGTACCTTAAGAAAATTGAAAGAATAAAAAAATATTTGTTTAAGTATTAGTCTGTAAAAGGGGTTTTGTGCTCGAATCGCGTGAATCATAAATCGCAATCTGAATCCCAAATTGAATGAGATTTACTCAATTAAGATTTTCACCTGCAATTTGAATCATTTTGCCTGGGATTCGATTCAAATCGCAGGGTTTGAATCGCAAATCAGAAGGTTTCAAGTTTAACAACCATGACAAAGACAGGAAAAGAAGAGAGGTTTGACAAAGAGGGCCAGATGTAGAATCCCCAGCTAGTGTTCCCCAAAAACCCGACATCTTTTTTCATCATTTTTCACATCCCATCTTTATACACACTTATATAATTATATTAAGTAAATTTATATTATTTTGTCACTGGCACAATGTCTGGCCAATGATGCCTAGATTCCACTAGAGGCCTGTTTGGCATCAATTCTAATGTTCTCTATTTCTAGAATTAATCGATTCCCAATTCATAAATCCTCATAATGAATTTTGTGTTGAGAACCCGTTTGGAAACATTCAGTCAGAATCCATGTTGAAAAACAGAAAGATGTCATTATTTTGGATAAACTCGATCAGAATCCTACTGGTCTCTGATTAGTTTGGATAGTGCCCAGGAGTCCTTTTGGTAAGTTCTCCCTGGTGTCATTTCGTGGTCGATTTGGAAAGAGGAACAAGAGAGTTCTTAAAGACTCTCAATGTCCCCTTCCCATATTTGCTCACATATAAAGTTACTCATTCTTGAGTGGTCAATACGGCAGGTTGATGAAGATTTGGGAGCTTGTTGGGATGAAAATCAGTTTTGTCAATGCAATTCGGGTCACCTTCAACTCAGCTCAGAGAGATCATTATTTCTACATGTTTACTTTCTTTATCCCCCAAGTTTATGTGCGTGTAAACTCTTGTCTATTCCTATATCTCTACTATTGTATCTTGATTACATTTTTCATATGACATGAGATTTACCAATAAAAAAAACATAAACAATAGAATCGTGTTTGGATGTAAAAACAATAAGGATCATTGTAGACTAGTGAGTATGGGGGTGGGGTGGGGGTGGTAAGGTGGAGATGGGGTGGAGGTGAAGTGGCAGTGATGGTGAGAGTGAGGGTGGAGTTGGGGTGGTGGTGAGACGTGAGGGTGAGAATCGAGGTGGCAGTGAGGGTGGAGGTGGTAAGAGTTAGAGATGTTCTGCTTTTGAGAATTGATTTTCAGAAGTAGCTTTCTTTTTGTTCCCGAACAAAATAGGTAAGGACAATATCCACATCCAAGAATGTTGATAAGGAGACAACAGAAGACCAGCCAGATGAAGAGATTGAGAGAAGCTTGACATCCTCACAGTGGCATAGAGGCAGCGATCTATCATCTGCGAAGATCCTGCCATCGGAGTCCAACAATGAATTCAAAGACAAAGAATCTGATGATTAACTCCTGGAGGGGCTGCTGGAGAATGCAAAAAAATGCACACCTATCGGACGATCCCTTTGGCCTTGTTAGCCTGACCTAGAGAGGGCCAACCGGCAATAAGATGGAGGAGAGGTTTCCAAGCATTGTCAGCAATGACCAGCTTCACACCAATCTTAGGCAGGATCTTTGCAAATTGTCCAATCCCAATGAATCAGGGCCCCAAGTAAGGATTTGTGTGAGTTCAATCCTCATAAAGATAAACTCAAGGAACTTAGCTCCATCCCTTATCTGTTCTCAAATTCCCAGATATGGATCAGCTTCAAGTTATTCCTGATCTTTATCCTTTAATTCATGTCTCTCATGTTCTTTCTCGGATATCTCGATTAGAATACAATCCTTTTATATCTTCTTGTATGGAACTTTTTCCAGAGTCCCATCAATCAGGTAAGGAGGGATTATCCCTAGCCATGTACCCAGTGAGCCAGGGGAAGAGATCGATGTAATGTCCAAGGTGGCAGAGGCCGTACCACCTGTCTATACCATACTGGAAGCATAGGAAACACAACAGGAAAGTAGACCAGAGAGTGAAAAGGGGGAACACTCAGAAGCTGTTGGTTGAGGAAAGCCAAGGTGATATGGCTGATTCTTTAGTCCAAAAATGGGGCTTGTCCTTCGAGACTCAGACGATAGAATACTGAAACCATCAGAAATATTATTTGCAGAAGAAGATTGCAGTAACATGAAAATACATAATAAAGGAGCTAGGGAGATGACGAGTTTATGAAAGAAATTTACAGAAGTAAGCAACAGGTAAGGTGAGGTTACTAGATGAAGATGCTCAGCTTGAATGTAAGAGGGCTGGGCTATAAAAGAGAAAATAATAGTAAAGGAAGTTATCTGTAAGGCTAACCCAATATTGTAATGCTTCAAGAGACCAAACCTAGGGAGATAGATAAGCCAATAGTGTAGATAGTTCACAGCATCTGGGGAGACTGAAACAAAAAATGGGCTTCACTTCCATCGGAAGGAACATCAGCAGGGTGCACAATAATATGGGATGTAAGAATGGTGGAATGCTTGAAGGAAACGGTAGGAAATTTCTCCTTGTCACTCAAGATCAAATCAATTCAAAACGATTTCTATGGACACTCACAAATGTTTACAGTCCAAACAAAGCAAAAATCAGGGAGGAATTTTGGGTGGCTGGCTAGCATCTTATATCTATTTATGGAGTTTGCCTTGGTGCTTAGGGGGAGACTTTAAAATTATTCAATTCTTAAACGAAAAGAAAGGGGGTAGCCGCATTACAAGAAATAGTTTTGAGGATTTGTCTATTCATGTAAGCTTCGAGATTTCAAGCTTCTAAATGCAAATTTCACTTGGTCAAACCTGCAGGAGAATCCAGTGTAATGAACTAGACAATTTCTTGGTGTCGCAAGAATGGGAAGAGAAATTTGGGGATTATGTCAAGAAGCTTTAGCTAGACCTACTTCAGAACACCATCCCATAATGTTATCCACGGATAAAATCAAAACAGGGCCTCCCCCGTTTAGATTCGAAAACATGTGGCTATCCCATGCCGCCTTTAACTAGAAAATAAAAATTGGTGGAGTGATGGTGAAAGCCACATGTTTTCAAACTTAAACGGGGAGGCCCTGTTTTCACTTTTCATTATATCGAGGATAACCTAATGGAATGGCAAGCTGAAGTAGGTATGGCTAAAGCTTCCTGGAATAAGCCATAAGGTATGGATAAAGCTACCTGAAATAAAGAATTGTGGAGTGATGGAGAAAGCAAAGGGTGGGCCAGGCATAATTTCATGAAGAAGCTTCAATCTATCAAGGCAAAAATGAAAATATGGTGTAAAGAAACTTTTGGGCTGCTTGGAGAATCTAACTGCAAAATCATAGAACAAATTGGTGTTCTGGACGCAAAAGAGGAAGGTAATAATCTAAACAGGGAAGAGATCCAAGAAAAAGAACTAGGCTCAAAAATCAATATGAAGAGATTCTCAGGAGAGAGGAAATACATTGGAGCCAGAAATCTCAACACTAGCGGATTAAAAAGGATAATGGAAACACTGGTTTTTTCCACAAGATTGCAAATAGGAGGAACTTCATATCCAAAATAAGGGGCCAAAGGAGTAGTGGAGGATCAAGGTGAGATTGACAGAGTTATGATAGAGCACTTTGAACTCTCCTAAGCCAAAATTATAAGTCGAAAAGTGGAAGTCAAGACTGGGGAAGAATATTGAATGAAAAAACGGCATAGCTGGAGAGGATATTTGAAGAGAAGTCAAAGATGCAGTCAATGATCCAAAGAAGGATAAAGCTCCAGGCCTGGATGGATTCACACCAGGCTTCTACCAAGTACCAAGAATGCTGGAACACAGTGAAGGATGATATCGTGAAGGTTTTCAATGAATTCTACCCCCAAAAAATGGAGTCATCGATAAGGGTACAAATGCTATATTCCTTGCCCACAATCCAAAGGATGGGTTGTTGGGGCCAAAAGACTTCAGGCCTATTAGTCCGTAGGAAGCCTGCATAAAATCATATAAAAAACACTACTAAAAAAGGCTTAAGGAGGTAGCCGACCAAACAATTTCCCAATCACAAGGGGCCTTTGTCAATGATATTCAAATCCTGGATGAGAACCTCAGTGTTTCGAAGTGTATTGAGTTTGAATGAGGAAAGGGTGGAAAGCGGTACTGATCAAACTATATCTCAAAAAGGCCAATGACATGGTGGATTGGGACTTTTTGGATTATTCACTTCATATGAAAGGATTTGGATGCAGATGAAGAAAATGGATCAGGGGATGCTAATCCTCTGTTTGTTTCTCCATGCTCATCAACAGGGCACCAAAAGGTTTCTTCCAATCATCATGAGGAATTCGATAGGCAGATCCACTTTGCCCCTTTCTTTTCACCATCAAAGGAGACTTATTGAGCAGAATCATGCCAATTCATAAGAGACTCAAAATAGCATAAGAGGATTCAGTGTGGGTAATGGTAAAGTCAAAATATCCCACCTTTGGCTTGCCGACGACACCATCTTGTCTGTTGAGAATAACTCAACATGATTTCTAACCTTCAATTCTGCACAAATGTTCTAAGTTGATATCAGGTTTGAGAATCAATTTGGTCAAGAATTGTATGGTTGGCATAAATGTGGAGAAATCACTGATTGCTAATCTAGCTCCGTCTCTTGGGTGCACTATAGGAAAGTGGTCAATCAGATATCTTGGCCTCGCTTTGGGTCGATTTTTGGGACTCAAATCATAGAAAAAATGGGTAAAAGGTTGGCAAGTTGGAAAAGGAACTATATCTCATTGTGAGGAGAGATTACGCCTGTCAAATCAACATTATCCAATATGCCAGAATATTTCTATCTCTCTTCAGTGTGCCTGACAAATTCATAAAAGCGATAAGAGTATCTACAGAGGAACTTCTTCTTATGAAAAGATAGCTACAGCAAAAAAGAACATCTGATATAGTAAGAGGAGGTATCCAAGTCAAAATCACAAGGGGGCCTAGGCATTGGGAGGATCAAGGAGAAAAATATGGACCTACAGGGTAAATGGCTATGGAGATTTCCATTAGAACTGGATATGATGTGGTAAATAGTGTGTCAAAGTATCTATGGTAAAGTAGTAAGATACAAACGGATGGGATTCCAACCTGCCAAGCGAGTAACCTATCGTTGTTCATAAAAAGCCATTTCAAACCTTCGTGATATATTCCTACCCTTAGTCAGCGTTGCAGTTGGTAATGGAAAAAGGATTCTCTTTTGGGAGGACCATTGGTGTCAAGAATCCCCCCACTCAATCTCTCATTCCAACGTCTTTTCAGGATAAGCCAATCCAAAGGTTCTGTACTCTCAGATATGGTAGTGTCATCCCAGTTTGGTTTTGCATGGAACTTTGATTTCTATTGAGCCCTTAAGCTCGGTGAAATCGATGAGCTTACTGACCTTTTAGAATCTTTGAAAGAAACTCAACTCTCCCCTTCTGAAATCGACATTAGAACTTGGCTTCACAAGTCCAACGGAAAATTATCCTGCAAATCTTCTTTTCATTATTAGTAGGAAGTAGGAAAACTTCCTCTTGCTTCCTGCACAAGGTAATTTAGAAATCACTCCATCGTTTCAGACTTTAGCCCATTAAAAGTTGAAAATCTGTGACGTGTTGCAAAGGAGGAAAAGATCGATGCTATCCCCTCACATTTGCATTATGCGCATGCGTGATTGCAGAAACAGCATCCCACCTCTTTATCACATTGCAAAGCTTCCAGGACCATTTGGTACCACTTTTTGGGTAGCGTTAGCCTCATGTGTTGGAATTGTTGCGTTAATGGAGAGATGAGTCTTTTCCTAAAGAGGGTGGCTGATGTGGCACTGTACACTTCTTGCGGTGTTGTGGTCATAATGAGAAGAAAGGAATTGCAAGATTTTTAATAACAAGTCCCATAGCATTCATTATTTCATATCATCATTGAGAGGATTCTCAATAGAGTGGCCTCCTGGGTCCATTTCTACTGAATTCATAGAAGTGAGTGGTAATGATATTGTTAGGGATTGGTGTAATCTGTTGACATCAAATTAGCTTGTCAAATTAATTGTATCTAGCCCTTGTTTGTTTGTTTTGGCCTTTTGGGGTTAGATCTTTCTTCTCCTTGGCCTTGTTGTCCTCATTGGTAGGCTAGAGGCCCTATGGACTAGCTCGCTCCCTTGGTCCTTTAGGTTTTCAATCCCCTGGGGGTCTGTTCTTCCTTTTGGTTAAAGTTCTTCTTTTCGTTCACCCAGCCCTTATTTTGTTGGCTCCTGCCTTTTGTACTCTCTTAATTGTAAAAAAAAAAACCTCTATTCTAGAAGCACAACTTCAGTTGGAATCGTTTCGCTCCAAAAAAGCATCCAAGTGACATTTTCGATTTTATATTCCCTAGGAGTGATGCCAAACGGCCTCTAGGGGACCACGTATTAACAAGTGCCTGCCTAGACCCTGATATAGGCGCAAGGGATCTCATTTAGGCTAAGCGGTTACCTTGGCATTTCCTAGGCAACACTTTGATTACATGCTTGCTTCTAAGATGATGAAACCCAATTGCAACTCAAGTCATCTAAAGTTAGCAATGCTTGTGAATATCCAAAAAGAAAAAATTCATTTGCAACAATTTTCTACTACAAGACGCAAAGAGGAACCAATCAACAAAAAAACAAAGTGGTAGTGGCTTGTGTTGGTGTGTGCCTGTGTGTTTTGAGTGTGTGTGTGTGTGAGAGAGAGAGAGAGAGAGCACCACATTTAAATAAACTCTAAATAATGCTGATTAACTTTAAAACATGAACTTAGTGACCTTTGGAAATGAACTTTAATTCCAAAAACATTATATATATATATATATATATATATATGGAGCATCACAATTGCCAATCACTACGAAAGAAGAAAAACGCATGCAGTCTTGCAACTATGATCTGACGTCCCAACAATCAAAATGCACTTCATACATACCATAGCAGCATGACCCATGGGCAAACCCAAACCATATCTGTCCATCAGAGGTGGCATACCATACATCCCACCTGAAAAAAGATTATTCGACTAAGTGGAACATGATAGGATAGATAAGAAGCAGACAAAAATTAGATGGAGAAAACTGAGTTAAGCTAAGCAATAATAATAACAAAAATAGATGCTAGCATAACAGGACAAAAGATATAGTATGTACCGGTTCCCAGCATAGATCCACTTGCATATGGTGATGGTCCCGAAAAATGCAGCGGATATGGGCTGCCCGCAGACAGGCGACTTCCATAGTCATAATGGTATGCTGAGCCCCCTGAGAATGGAAGATTATAGGGAGGAAGAGATGTTCCATTGAAGATAGAAGAACCATAAGGAGGCACACCCATGTACATTGAGGAGGGTGCACCAGAACCTAAATAGGCAGCTGATGACGAATACCCCTGATGGGCTTGCAAAGGCTTTGCAGAAGATTTCTGGAAAGAGGGACAAAAGTAATCCGAAAATGCACAAAACCAGACAACTGTTTTTAATATCGTCCCAAATACAAGAAAAGAGTGCTCAAACAATTTTGAACTATCTCAAAAGTAGATGGTAGATACACAAAGTCATGAAGTGGTTCACACAACTTAAATAAGCCTTGGTAACCGCAGCATATAGCAGGCCACATAAAAGGGTTTGAATCTTCTGGACTTAAGTGTGATAGAACACCATATGGCAAAACTGACACACCATGTCCTCGGCAAAGAACAAATACCAACAAATCATATTTCAAATGCATTTGAAATGATAAAAAAACTATAGATAGATGCCATGCATGTGATTGGGCCATTATGACCTCCATACACATTAAAGGTCTCTTTTTCATGTGCTACTTGATACAGTTGCATGAAATTCATAACGCCAGGTGTCCACAAAAGTGTGAGAGCCTTTATAGTGCGAAACTTCTAGGCGGATACCCTGCCTCCTTAATTCTAAGGACTCTAGATTATTAGACACCAACAAAGTTCACCTTAATACCCACCTAACTTTTACTGTGTAGTTTGATAGTTTCCATCTTTGGCATATAGATTGTACTCATATTTTGTCCTGAAGCTAGATCTAAGATTGGAAGCAGCTGGGATGATGATGATGATTGATGATGACAATGAAGCTAGATGGACATTGAACTGCTAAGTGCTAACAAGTTATAAAATGGTTGTTACTTGTTAATAGAAATCAACCAGAGCAGGCACATGAGTGGTGATCAGATAGGTTACGCATTATTACTCTATAGAAATGTGTCAGAAATAAAGATGCCTAATGCTAAAGTCAGGATCTAAGCATTAGAGAACTCCACACTCTCCACCCTCACTGACGCAAGATAAATCAAAAGGGGAACCCAAGAGAGTGGATTCGCCTAATGTCAGATGTCTTATGTTTAAGTTGGTATTGAAAACTAAACCATGCTTCAATCCATTGTTACAAATCTCCCAGGAAATACCCAATTTCTCCCTAGAGAAACTTCGTTTTATCACGATATTTTAAAAATCTCAAAAGAAATATAATTGTCTTTTTTTCCGTAAATATCGCAAGATTTAGCCGATATTTTAAAAATATCGTGAGAAATACACAATGTCATTGATTTTCTGAATTTATAACTTGGTGATTATTTATTACTATTTTCTGTAATTTTAATTTATTTTTTTAATCATTGTCGAGATTCAAGCGAGAAATTCCCGAAAAAAATTCATATTTGAAAATCTCCCGAGAAAGACTTCGGCCGATGAAAACCTGATAACGAGTTTGTAACACTGCTTCAATCAAATTAAACTAAAAGAGAATTTCTACCAATTTTGTATTAAAAAAGTCATGATCACATTGCAGATCTTAAATATTAATCATCAATACAAAATTTATAGTTGCAATGTAGAATTTTTTTTGATTGAGTCACCATATATAATGATTATAACAGTATAATTAAAGCTTAGTGGACAAATACCATTGAAGAAACATAAAATGACTACAATAACACAAAGTTCAGAAATAATCTGGAGATAATTTTTTTTTTAAAAGAATAAAGTATAATAGCCCAAGTGCTTAAAAAGTGAAATCTATAACTTATTAAAATAAAATTATTATGCTAAACCATGGATCCACCAGAAACCCCCTTGACAACGTTTCTAATGCGTATATATCATATACGTAAATAAATTATATAGAAATAAGAAGATTAAGGGAGCAGACAAAGAGAAGGGAATGGACTCATAAAAAGAAGGGACTTATCTATGATTCTATACAAATGAAGAATTTCAATAAACCAAAGACAAGTTTTGCACCAACACATGCCTCCAGCTCCAGTGACCATCTACACTCTAACCTCCGGAGCCAACTTCAGGTCCGGGGCTTCTATTGGATGTAGAATGAGCTTAGTATTGGACTCTTGGAAGGATATGGGTTTGTTTAATGGTTTCATAAACTTCAAGGTACTACATATGTTCTCTATACATATGCTTTGGTAGCGCCATTCTTCAGTTTCCGGGCGGGAAGAGGGGTGGAAATCAGATTTTGGAAGGATATCTGGTTGGGATCCACCCGTCTAAAGGATGACTTTGGCAATCTTTTTGCTCTCTCTACCAATAGGGACGGTGTAGTGGAGGAGTTCTATGAGAGAAGTCGAGATGGAGTAGTTTCGTGTCCGTGGATGAGGAGGGATCTCAATGATTGGGAAATCAGTGATTTTTCAAGACTTTTGAACCGTCTTTCATTGTCGGCTCTTTCACCAGAATTAAGGGATAGTAGGATGTGGTATAGGAGTAGCCAAGGGCGATTCTCCGTAAGACTCTTGTTTCAGTCTTTGCTTCCCTACGCAGAAGGATTGTATCTGCATAGACTGGTGTGGAACCCCGGAATTCCTTCCAAAGTTTCTTTTTTCCTTTGGACAACATCGTTGGGCAAGATCCTAATAGGAGGCCACTTGCAGAACAGATGATGGAGTTTGACAAACAGATGTTACATGTGCCTCCAAGCGGAGGAGACAGCGGATCACCTTCTTGTACATTGCCCCGTAGCGTCGGAGGTGTGGAATTTTTACTTATCTCACATGGGGATGCATTGGGTGTTTCCTTCCTCGTTTCGCAATCTCCTTGAATGTTGGTCAAGGTATAGAGGAGAGTGAGTTTGGCGAGAGATATGGGGAGCTCTACCAGGGGCTATCTTTTGGTCGCTTTGGAAAGAGAGAAACCGAAGAGTCTTTGAAGATGCTTCGTCGTCAATACCACAGATTTGTGCTCTCATTAGATTGGTAGTTCTGGAATGGGTAGGGTTACACTGTACTCAGGATGAACTTCAGATCTTATATTAATCCTGTCGTTCCTAGGGGGGAGGGGTTGTCAGTAGCTTTGTCGCCCGGGTAGCGTTTACTTGCTTGTAAACTAGCGGCCTTTTGTTTCTTCTTTTTAGCTTGCTTCTTTCTTCTTAATAAGATGACTTATTGATAAAAAAAAAAAACATTCAATTGGAAGTTGGAACTAGAATAAGAGGATCCATCAATTGCTGCAAGGAGGGCTAATAATTCTGTAAGCAGGTTCTTAGGTGCTCCATATAGTGCTTCTTCTAATTATGCCTTTATGTGGTGATAGGAAAAAAAAATCTTAAGAAATGAAATTATACTTGAAAGGGGAGCATTCAGTTGGATGTTGGAACTTGGAACTAGATTGCAAAAGAACCATGAACTGCCGCAAAGAGAGAATTAATTGTGAAAACGGGCTTTTTGATGAGTCCCTAGTAGCGGCCAGACCCCTCCGGACATCTAGTAATCCCAAATAAAAAAGAAAACATATAATATGCAAAACATACAAAGGGATTTTATCATGAAAACATCATGTCCATGAAGAAATATTTTCTCATGGAAAGCTCACCCCACATTCACAATGACAAAGTAAGGACATACAGACTAGTTATAAGTCCATTATGAGGAAGCATTCTAACAATGATCTAAAGGGACGCCATTTTGAAAAGAGGAGGAACTATTAATCCATTGACAAGTAAAAGCTACATGATAATTTACAAAGCGTGGACCTTTTCTCTCAAAGTTTTCCTTGCAATAATGAATAGCAATCTAAAAAGTAGCAGCACGTGTGTGTTTATATATTTAAGAATGCAATATTTTATCGCTCTGTTTCTCGCCTAGGGCAAAGTAATCCAGTCAGTCGGGCCTGCAATGGCCATAGTCTAGAGTTCTTACTCGGGCTATTACCATCAGCACCAAGTAAAGAAGCCTTATTCCGTATCCCACAGGGACACTGCAAAGAGCTCCCAAAGCAATCGGTGGTGGTAATCAAACATGCATGCACACCCTAAAATCATGTTTCCAAGAGCACCAAAAGAAAGAGACCGAAAGTTCGAGGATTTAACAACCTAAAAGATGACGATATTAAATAACACCCTAGAAGGTACTTCAAGATAAATAGCAAGATGCATGATATATCTACAAAATGTTATTGATGCATTTGAACATCTTGATCGCAACAGCAAGGCCAACCAAACTGTCTAAAGTGTCAAAACTAAAGTGTAAGAGTTGGTTTCACTAATTAGCATGCTGATAATGCAACCATTTGTATCATTACAATTGAGCTAACGCCGGTATAAATAAATCATTTATTAAATGTTTGATTCCAGGGAAGAAAAGTTGTTGAACAAATACCCACTATTGTAGGCTCCAAATCTCACTCATTCTAATAAAATATGGCACTAGCTCACAGCTTACCGAGTTATGATCAGCTGGCCGGGACTGAGTACAATTACGCATATTGCAGGTTGTCCTGAATGAGAAATTGACATTGCCACAGCTAGGACACGTCCAATCATCTTCCCGACGACTACCTACATACACCAAGACATCAATGAAGTCATTATACAAGAAAATAAGCATCATCAGAACCTAAGACAAATATGTCGAATATCATATCTAATATCAGGAGATGATGAGTAACAGTATTTGGATGAGCAATGACATGTAACAACCACAAACAAAATAGTGTCAACCTAATTTACTTCTCTTTAGGTGAAAGTACAGAAATCTCCACAACTATATGAATTTATGCAAACATCTCAGGTAAATGGAACCTTGATGACAAAAATACTGGGATTTTTAAATTGGCACACTGATTTTATAACTAGATAGAACATATGCACCAACTCAAAAAGTATTTGTGGCCTATTTGTGTAAAAGAATGAAGAGAATATTGTCAGACTGAAAGTTATCTTTTTTAAAGATAGGATCACGTAGATCAAAACCACTGTAACTAGTCCTTGCCATCCTCAGATGCAAACTACAACGAAGCTTCAAAGAGATTTCTTCAGGCATGGGAGGGGAGATAAGAAAAGATTTCATCGCAATGTGAAATTTGGTATGTCGACCAAAAGAAATGAGATGATTTGGCATAATAAAAATGAGGGTCATAAAAAAACTCATTGGTCTATGGAGATCGAAAGCAAGAAAGACTTCACTTTATGAAAGAGAATTGTTGAACATGAATATGAGACAAAAATGGGACTCATGAAAGTGCTTTCCTCTTCTGGAATGGCAGTTTAGAACAATATTATGAAACTTCATCGTGATTTTGTCCAACATACTACCTCTAAAGTAGGGAATGGTGATATATTTTGATTTTGAAAATGAAATCCAATTGTAGGTATCCTCCTCGAGTTGTGCCCATAGTAGTACAAATTGGTTCTAGCAAGGAACTTTCTATTGATCATTACTTTGCATAAAGAAATAGGGAGATTGGAAGGTTGAGTAACATTGACTTAATGAGGCAACGGTAGAATGGAAGTTGGAAGGTCGGAAACATGGTTTGAAACTTCGACCAAAATATAGATAATCCAGCCAAGTTATTGTAATATATCAACTTAAGGTATTAGTTATTTTACAAAAGTCAGTTAAATTTGCCGATATTTCGCAATAAGTCACGAGATCTAGCACAATTCGCAACTTTCATGAGAAATAGAGACAAACTCAAGATTACGAAGTGTCGAAGTTTTGATAGTCTGTTGAAACTTCGACATTTTGGCAAAAGAATTCGGGATTTCAAGTTGAGTCTTTTGATCATAGATTTTGATTTTTCCCTATTTTAAGCGAGATTTAAGTGCTTTTGGTAAAAATCAACCCAAAGGAGGTGAGAATTAGTAGCATAGCTCCGTATAGAGCAATTTTTTGAGAGAATTTACTAAAAATGAAACTTTTTAGTTTATAAATTATTAGACCTAATATTAGTTCAAATCATGTGAAATATAGTATGTCCTATGTTTCTAGCCGATCTACCAATTGGCCAGGAAAAAAATTTGAATTCTCTACCTTTAAATCTATTATTTCTAATTTCTATGAATAAAAAATTTATAATTTATCAATCCATACAGATATACATCTAGATATGAGCCATAAAAATAGTTATGGTGGATATGTGCAATCTCACATAGAGGTGCACGTGAATAACCATTACCTTTATCCACCGATGGGAGTCCTAGCACATGTTTCAGGCTTTCAGCGGATGAGTACCAGTGCTAAGTTTAGGAGTATCCAGTCATGTACCATTGTTTGATGAGTAGGACCCAGCATTGTAACCACATGCAAAACCAATACTCCCAGCATCATGCTCAGGACAACGACTTCGAGCCTCCTTGAGCAGTTTTCATGGGATGGCAACATATGCAGAAAGAACCATCTAAATAATTGGGAGGATGTGACTTAAGCTGAAAACGTAGGGAAATCAAAAAAATATTGGGTATCAATGATAAAGAGCATCGAAGGTACAAGTGCGAATGGGTGGACACAAATCCGGCCTATTAGGTGAACCATTGAAGCACTTGGAAGGCTATCACCAATCTTATCCCCTCTTTCAGTCTTTCCTGCCTTTCACCACTCACTTGGTCGATAAGGATAACTATGACAAATTCTGTGAAGACGTGTCGGGAATTCTCTCTCAAGTTATCTCCCCCCAAGTTTTTTCTCTTTATTGCACCAAAGGTTCCCTTCTCGAATATCGATTTTCTTCTCAATTTGGTCTAGCTTGGAATTCACCTTTCGTAGAACCCTTTACTTTAGTACTGGTGTGGTATTATATCTGAATCTCTTAAAGAGATAACCCTATTCCTTGTTCAATTTGATACTTACTTTTTTTTAATCGATTAAAAAATATTGTGTATATGAAAAAAAATTGTACAAGGGATCACAACAAGATAGTGAACCAATTACAAGGAGAACAATAGTGCTGGAAGGAATCAAACAGAAAATCAAGGGAAAAAACAAATTTGTAGATCATCAAAATCTCTTCTAATGGAGCTGAAAAATCCTGGGGCAAAGAGTGTCAAGGGAACCGGATGTATCATAAAAAACACACCGATAGGAAATTCTCATACGAGTTTGATTGGGAGTGTATGAATCAAGTTTTTATTTGTTTTCATATGGTTTGGGTAGTGTAAAGCTCCTTTTTTCCTCTTTGGTATGAAATGAATTTCCTTGAGCATTGTGTTGGTTTCTTGGCTAGGAATCTGTTTAGGGTCAAAAATAATATGATTGTGGATACAATGAGTACACAAGGTCAATTCACAAGAAATAATAATTTTACAAAAAAAAACACACACACACATAAGAAACTGTTGATTTGCTCATGATATGATAATGTTGAATGCACAAGAAAAGAAAAAACATCATCCACAATAATCATGAGGGAACCCGATACAAATGGATTTGACCAAAGGAAGGACCGGGCGTACCATCAGTTCGAGCACGCTTTGATGCTGAAGAATTTCTATTATCCACCTGGAAATTGGGGGTGTATGAAGCAAAATCTTAGCCATTTGTTAGGAATCTCAAAAAATATTGAATAAAAAACACATGTGGATGATACGGAGATTAAGCAAAGCCCTAAATCCAATTTGTTAAAAAAGAAACCACCAAATCTCAGCAATACATCAAGAAAACCCTAATTTCCTAAACTGATGAGTCGCATCAAATAGCATTTTGATTCAGGATAAGAAGGATGATCTAACTGTAGAAAACACGAATCAAAATATCTAAAATAAAATAGTACCTGAGACATGACGGTGACTAAGAGTTGAAGATCGGAGAGATGGGAACGGGGGATAAGGATAGGGAAAAGAGCGGTGCCGAGGAGTAGGGTTTTATTATCAATATCAAATTATCAATAAGATAGGGTTTCAGTACTTAATTTGTAGTCACCGATTTTATTTTGGGTGGTGTCATGTGCACCCAACATTTGAAGACAATACCTCCATTAAATTTAAAGGGAAATGCTAATGAGACCGCAAAGTGCCGAGACTGCGCATGTGCTGAGCGGATTCCAAAAACATAAAACAAGATTTATGAAAATTAATATAAAATTCTCTATAATTTTTGTACCTTTTTTTTTTTTTTTTTGGGTGGAAATGTTATCATGTACTCTAAAGTCTAAAGTCTAAACTCACACCCTCAGCCAACCTAGGGTAGCGGTTAAGGTGTCATAAAGGTAAGTCTAAGCAATCACTCCTAAAAGGCTTGTAGAAAGGACCCGATGCACAGAAACTAGCAAAATAATTGTTTTTTCCGTTTTTGGATAACCCGGGTGTCCCCCAACCCTTCATTAAAAGTGTTCAAACAAAATAAATTTGGTTGGGGTACCATACCAGAAACGCATCATCAACAATTCATCATCAGATGACAAAACCAACAGTGTTAATGAACTATTTTACGCCAAGTGAATATATACCTGATACCAAATCGCAGTGTAATTAAGGCGTCTAGGCGATTAGCCCCGACTAGGCGAGACGTTGCCTAGGTGATAAATTTAATATAAATATATATATATATATATAACATCCAAAAAACCAAAACTCCATACCCACATTCCACAAAAATATAAAATAAAAAGTCTATTACAATCATTCATCACATAACCAAAGACATATTGACATAATGGAGTATTAAACACTTCAAAATCTGGGTCAAATACCCAAATTCGTATCACTGTCTATGTATAATATTAGGCAGAACCCCCTTACGATTGCCCAGGGGTGGCAGGGGGGGCAGCGCCCCTTGCGACCCACAATTGCGTCGAAAACGATATTTTTAGTTTTAAAAAATGATATTTTTAGTGAAAAAAATGATTTAGAATCTTGTTACTTTTTCATTACATTTTTTTTTTCTATTTATTGAAATTTTTTGGATTTAAAAAAAAAAAAAAATTTACTAAGATCGCCCTGCTAGAAGGGTGCCTAGGCGGTTGAAGCCCAAAATCACCTAGGCGACGCCTTAACTACACTACCAAATCGTAATTAGATCCTAATCCTAAATGGTCATATGCCCGTGGATCCTAACCCAAATCAAATGTTAATCCATTTCAGAACTTTCGTAATTAGACACTTGGGGGTGCCCATTGATCATCAGTCATCACCATCTGCTAATTCGGGTCTAGTATTTGGGTTGTATGGTATCCCATATTGTCACTTGTAAATTAAATTTATCAATCAATTATTGTGGTCATTTGGTCAAGTAAAAAGTGTGGTGTGGTGTGGTGGGTGTTTCCTTTGTCTTGCCTTCAGTAATCACCTTGTGGTGTTATTGAGAAAAAACAAAAAACCCTTTGGGTGTTTAGTCCCACATCAGATTAATATCTGAGCATGTTGTCCCTTATAAGCTTCATAGTGTCTCAAACAGTTGGTACCCATTTTGAGAGGCTCTTGGGTGAAGCTTATCTGGGCTGCATGTGTGGTCGGTCTGTGTGTGCGGTTTGCATGTGTGGTGTGTGTGTTTCCGTTGTCTTGCCTTCAGTAATCACCTTGTGGTGTTATTGAGTCTACCAAAAAAACAAAAAGACCTTCGGGTGTTTAGTCCCACATCGGATTAGTATCCGAGCATGCTTTCCCTTATAAGTTTCATAGTGTCTCAAATAGTTGGTACCCATTTTGAGAGGCTCTTGGGTGAAGCTTATTTGTGCTGCATGTGTGGTCAGTCTGTGTGTGTGGTTTTCATGTGTAGTGTGTGGTTTGTATTTGTGGTGTGTGTGTTTCCGTTGTCTTGCCTTTAGTAATCACTTGTGGTGTTATTGAGTCTACCAAAAAAACAAAAAACCCTTCGGGTGTTTAGTCCCACATCGGATTAGTATCCGAGCATGTTGTCCCTTATAAGTTTCATAGTGTCTCAAATGGTTGGTACCCGTTTTGAGAGGCTCTTGGGTGAAGCTTATTTGGGCTACATGTGTGGTCGGTCTATGCGTGTGGTTTGCATGTGTTGTGTGTGTTTCCTTTGTCTTGCCTTCAGTAATCACCTTGTGGTGTTATTGAGTCTACCAAAAAATATATATATATCAAGTAACCAAATGCCTAAAAATATAGTGGGAAATCATATATATCTTGTCGATTTGCTTCTTTTTTTGGAAATTAATTAAAAGGGTTTCTCCTGAATAGTAGAAGGTCGGTTGATTTTTGTTGACCTTTGCATAACAATTAAAGCAAAAGGAGTTGGAGTGGGAGAGATGAGGCGAGTTTACATCAATTCTTTTTAGTCGGAGGGGACGAATCAAGCATCTTGATCTCATTGTGTTCGTCAGCTGAAAGACCTGCACAATTACTCCAATCGAAGCAATAAATCTGCAATTTGGTTAGTACATAGAATCCAACAAAATAATAAAGAATTTCTTAATTGGGAGATAAATCTATACTCCATGCCTAACAGGCACAAAACAAATATAAAATTTTATAGGTTTAAGAGAAATCTAGAATCTCCATTTAAGTTTTTGTTTCCCAAATGAGATTAATGGGCTTGAGGGGAAAAAAAACATAACAAAAAAAAATCAACAAAACCTCAATAATCTTTTCAACTTTTTCCGAATATTTTTCTTGGTGTTTATTGTTAAATTCTCGTATGAGACCTGCACAGATGAACCATCTTAGAGGGAGCAATGAAGTTTTCTTGGTGTTTATTGTTGAATCTGCATATAGGACCTGCACAGCTGGCCCATCTTAGAAGGAGCAATGAAATTGGAGTTTGGTTTGTACATGCAGTGCAATAAATAATACATGATACAGACCAAAAGATATTATGTAACTTTGTTTACTGTGTGTTGGCCCGTGTGTGCAGTATCTTGTGTTTAACATTAGCCCCAACAAAGGATTAGTTTTAAAATAGAGGCATTTCCAATGGGCATTACAAAACAGGAGATTTGGTTAGAACAAAATCCAATATTGTTTGAATGAAATAAATTCGTTTGAACAAAATCTGAGCTTTGTCAGTTGGATCATTGAAACAAATCTCTCAAAATAAATTGGTCCGAATGAAAGTAACATTCATTCAAAAGGAAAAATTTCATTCCAACGAAACTCAAGTTCGTTAAATCACGCAGTAACTAAAACACGATTTTGTGCTAATTATAGAGGAATTAGGACTCTAAACCCTATAAATATAGAGAATTAATAAAGCTCACATTTCATATACTGATATACATATAGTTGTGGGTTATAAAATAAAACGAAATTTGGTACACAGTATTCAAAATCATAGGATTATATACTTTATCAGAAGTATACATAGACTCTTGAGATTCACGGGATGGAACCAAAGGGGAATCCATCACAATATAGAGTGAAGTACAGGGCCTCTTGGTTGGACCCCATACTATAGCTTTGCTGCATGTCGATTCTCATTGCTAGACCAAGATCTCTCAACATTCGCCAAATATAATAATTGGGAAGATTCTGAAACATGAGAAAGGGTATCTCCCACGTAGCAGCATTTTGCCATCTTTTACTTTATGATCAACATGTCGGGTTACTTCGTCTAGCCATGCTGTTAACATATATTGGATTGTGCTTAAAAAAACAAAGAAAGAAGCTATTCCTTCCCTTTTTTTGGATTGAAGAAGTAGAAGACCAAGAAGGTGAAGGGGTGAGAGGTACGTTTGACAGGGTGGCTGCAACCATGTGGGTGTGTTTGAGAGGTAGATCAAAGTGATGTAGATCAGAGCGATGACAGAGAGGTGGTCCATGAGAGAGAAGGGTTGGTGTATTTGGTGAAGGTTGGGAGATCTAGAGAAAATGGGTGAGCGGGTGCTTGAGAGATCTAGTAAGAGGAAGAGATGAAAGAGGATGAGAGAAACGATGGAGAGGGGGAGCATGATGGAGAGATCTTGAGAGAGCTTGATAGAGAAAAACTTGAACCTTCCTCCTTTATATAATTTGAGAGCAAGAGAGGAGGAGAGTGATTTGAACATTTTTATAAATCTTAAAGAGTTGCATCGGTTACAACTCTTCAAATGCAACTCTCCAAACCGTATTAAGAACATATCCCCTCTCCTTCCTATAGATCTATAACCGGTCGCACACCTCAACTACTCCCCTCCCTCCACAACTCCCATAACTAATGCTAAATTGCCATGTGTCACAACACCCTCAACTCAAGTGATTGAAAACGTATAGAGTTAGAATGTGATACCTTAGATTAGTAACTATCATTAAATAGCTCATCATTTTGGAAAGGTGTGAGGAATATGGAAAGGTTTGAAAATTAGTGTGAGGATTTAAGAATGGGAAAAATAAATAATAAACTTATTATGTGACTCATTAATTAGGAAGGAAAAAATGGTTAGTGATTTAATTAGTAGGCACATGGCAAAATCTTATTGATCAACCATTGAAAGTTTGCCGTGTCAAAAGACACGTGACATCAACTTGAAGAGATAATAGAAAGCATTGAGATATGCCACGTGGAACCAACTAGCATATAGTATTAGTATAGATAGATAGATAGATAGATGTGTGTGTATGTGAAATTGATGTATGATGAATGATCTATCATGTTATGATATATTTTTAAAAACCATGAAGATGTACGTCCACTCTATGAATTATGAGAGTGATATGTCAAAATGTAAGATGTTTGATGTATGATTTATGCAAGTTGTGATTTATTTTCGTGTAAACAAGCCTGAATTACGGTCTTATTGCTTCGGTCATGTATCATAGTGGTATGAGATGCTATGATGGATTTTCAATGGTTACTCGATTAGTAATCTAAGGTGTAATTTAACCAAGAGTTTTTCACCTTCACTCACGAGTATGATAAGTACACAAGTATGATAAGATCACAATAATAAGTAAGACTCAATTAAGTATGTATGTATAATTTTTACAAATTGTATTCGTTTTCTCCCGTTTCACATCAAAACAATTCCCTTATGTGCCCTGCATGTGTAAGTGTGTGCTGAGTGTGTGTTGCTTGCCGACTTTGGTGAGTATCTACAAAAAAGAAAAAAAACAAACAACCGCATAGAAAATCATAGTTTCATATTTAGATGTAGATAGAAAACAAAGGAAAGCTAGCCCTACTCTTAGTGAACCCCTACTCTCAACATTCACTAACCACCAGTTCAATTAGTAACGATTAAAGCACTCTCTCATTTGTAATGAACATGTGGTTGGTGGAGTACTTCAGTTACGTCCCTGAGGTCACTACACATCCTTTTTGATAGCCCTTAATTGTTGTTAAGATTCACTCACCCCTAAGGTTCACCCACCTATCCTTGGTTTTTAGGAAAAAAAATATTAATTTTTTAAACTTAGAGTGTGTTTGCTTTAGGTTTAAAAGGGTGAAAGTGATAGAAATCCACACATCCGTTTCGATTTGGGAGAAGTGTGGGTTTCTCCAGAAACCCACATTCCTCGCAGTGTCAACTTTCTCTCACTTTTTCTCATTTTGAATCCCACCAAAAATGTGGAATAGTGAAAGAAAGTAAAAGAAACTGATTATTATTCCAATTATACTAATTTACGAAAAGTAATTTTTGAATGAGAGCAAATGAAATTTTTAGAAAACAATTATACTTTCTCTCACCACTTTTCTCCCAAACCAAACATATAAGAGAAACCCCACATTTCCTTTATTTTATTTTACTTCACTTTTTTCACTCTCACCTATTTACAGCCCAAATGAACACACCGCTAGGAGTTAGTGAATTTTAACCAGGGTAAAAAAAAATTCAAGAGTGCTAGTCCCAAATGCACTTAGTTAAATTTTTTCCATAGACCAAGGTGGGTGCAACACATGGTGTGTCTACCCTATAATAGGGAGATGGTTTGACACTTGTTATTAGTTACTACCACAAGAGTTTGACCTTGCACTGTCCTAAGGTTGTTTGGTTCACAGGAGTTCCATCAAAGGCATCTTTCTTCCCTTGGATTGCAGTTCTGAATAAGATTCTTACCATTGATCATCTAAAGAGTAGAGAGTGGAACCTGTCAAACTGTTGTTATTTGTGCCTAACTGCAGAAGAGACAATTGATCATTTGACCTTACATTGTCCGGTTGTCTTTGGGATTTGGGCTTTCTTCCTCACTAGGTTAGGTGTGGAGTAGGTGTTCCCTTCCTCCTTTCTGAGCTTTTTATCAGGTTGGAAATTGTCGAGAATGGTGGGGGCTAAGGAAATGATTTGGTCTATACTACCTGGTGCTATAGCATGGGAGGAGGGGGGGGGGGGGGGGGGGGTGGGGGGAAGGAACGGAATTGTCGCATTTTTGACAACTCATACTCGTCCAACTTTCTAATATTAGCCCGTATTCGACGCGTGACTTTGGATTAGTCGTCTGTTACTTCTTTGGAAGGGAAGTGGGGGCTATTTTTTGTGAGACACTCCCCTAGCTAGTGGACCATTGGCTATGTTTACCTTTGTATATTCTTTCAATTGTTCACCTCAGTATATTTTCCTGTAAACTGCTATTTTTTCTTTGCTATATGAATATATTTGATACTTACCAATTAAAAAAATATTATTATTATTATTATGTTAACTCAACCACCTAGGTCCCAAACAACCCTATATGAATTCCTGGCTTAAAAGACAAATGAGTGGGAGAGAGAGAGAGAGTTGCCGGAGCAAGTCTTCGCAATTCAATAGTTGAGGAGTGAGTAATTGTATTCCCTTACATTCAGACATGCCTAAATAGCGATGAGATGAAATGTTGAATGTCATGTAGAACCAATGGATGCTCCATAGGAGGATTTCTATAGGTAGCATTTGGATTTAGCTCTTACAATCCTTCTTAGTAATCATCCGAACCTTAATTTACCTGATTTTCCTTAAGTTTTGATTCACGCTCATGCTTTCTTGTACGAATGAGTAAGCTCATTTATCCCCCTGGAAAATCGATGAAGCAATGCAATTGTCTTATCACCCGAACAACTATCCCACTAATTAAGATGTTCGCATATACTATAGGCTATAAATCGATCCTTTTGAGTAAGGTGTATTTGCCTAACCCCAAGCTTATCCACCAAGGGACAAAAAGAAAGAAATAAAACACCCTATTTATAAGATTGATCAAATGACTAGCTCCAATCGTAAAACAACTTGATTGATCTCTCTATGTCGCTGATCACAAATTAATTTTTTTCCTTATTATTAATCGAAAGAACCTTACAAATCATTTATTCATGCCTAGCATCATCAATTCATCATCATCTCTCTCTCTCTCTCTCTCTCTCTCTCTTCTTTTCTTTTCAAGTTTTTTTATATAGTGTGTACTATAAGAAAGACAATTTGTGGTTATTGTAATTTATTGTTCTTCACATTTATTTTTATTTTGCTTTACATAAATGAGTTATGATTAATCTTAGAACTTTAAAAATAGATTACTGGGCAAAAAGTAGCTGTGAGCACGGATTTCGTCAACTCACAAAGGAATTGGTTATGATTAAGTTTCGCCACTTAGTCATTCAGAAGGGATAAGTCCCGGGGTTATGGATAAGGTTTTAGTCTGCATTAAAGTTCTAGGTAAGAGGTTCGGTTAAGTCACAGGGAATGTGTTAGGCACCCTGGGACTCCCATTTTGCAATAGTTACCTACTTCCTAGGTATAAGCCAAATTAATGTTAAAAGATTGTTCAAATGCCTTAAGGTTTAAGTTATACTAATCTAAGAAGGAAAAATCTAACTAGGGTCGAACTCGGGTTACGTTGCCTACGTACTCACATGGGGTGAGATCAGACTGAGCGTAGTTCTGGCACATGAGCTCGTGCCAAGGCTAAAGAGAGTGTGTGTGTATACCGGAGTGGCTAAGGATCTAGCCCGGAGGTTAGAGTTTGGTTGACCAGGATGATCAAGTGCATGGTTTAGTTGATTTGGGCCCGGAGGCCAAGGATTAGCCCGATAGGCCAAGAGTTAGCCCGATTGGCCAAAGGTAAGCCCGGTAGGTTTAGGGTTGGGCCCGGTAGGCCAAGGTCTAACCCGGTAGGCTAAGGGTAAGCCCGGTAGGCTTAGGGTTGGGCCCGGTAGGCCAAGGTCTAGCCCGGTAGGCTAAAAGGGTGCTTAACCGTGGATTAAATCGGTTAACCGCGGTTAAGGAGGAGGGCTAACCATGGTTAGGGTTGCTAACCATGACTATGAAGTCCAAAGTCAAGTTTTTTGTCTTTTTGTATTTTTAGATGTTTTTAAAATTTTTAAGGATTTTTCCAAGGGTTAAGTGAGCTTAACCGTGGTTAAAATGTAATCGGTGTTGAGTTAACCCCAGTTAAGGGTCTAGGCAGGTCAGTGGTGGGCCCAGATGGCTTGGTAGAGACTAGAATTGCCTCCTACCAGGTCTGGGCACTGTGCAAAGCCCTTTCAAAAGACGACTGAGATTGGCGGTAAACTGTTTACCGCCAATTCCAATCTTTCAGATATTTGGAATGGTGGTAAAGAGTTCACCATCATTCCCAGTATTTTCTGAGAACAGCTTTGTAGGTCAAAAGATGAGTTAAGGCTTAACCCAAGGGTTCATGGACCCTCAATGATTGTTAAAAGACAGCCCTACATGTCCTAGGATTGTTGTGGGCCCTGAGATTGGTCTGAAATGGGCCCATAGTGGCCATATTTGTACTGTAAGTGAAATCTCAAAATGATGGTAGAGTTTCAACTGCCATTCTGGACAGTCTCCACTTAAGGTGATTTTAACCATAGTTAAGTTATTGAGGTTAACCTGGAAGGATCAGAGTAGGTTCAAGGAGGTCCTAGGGACCAAATCCAGGCCCTGGAATGGACTAGGGCTCAACCAAATGGAGTATGTGGCCTCTGGAATGGGAATAACTATAATGACGGTACTGTATTTACCGCAATTCTAGAACTTTTCCAGAAATTAAATTTTTTCCCATAGTGGTGCATTGTGCTGCTTCCAAGGGATCCCTCATGAGATAAGGGTCCCCCCAGAAGGTCTGGGATGTACTGGAGGCTACTAGGCTGGGGTCTTTACCCATGAGGGGTCCCCCATACCTATGAGAAAGGTGGGGGGATTCCCTACTCTTGGGTTATGCAACAAAACAGGAAATGAAGTCCCCTGGAATAGGACCAGAGGTTCACAACAATGTTTAAAGGAAAAAAGGGGTAGGGGGGAGGCCCTACCCTACTGCTATCCTTCACCAATGGTGGTGGCTTCAGCGGTGGTGGTGGAGAGTGATGGTGGCACATGGTGGTGGTACTGCACGGTTGGGAGAAGGTTTAGGGTGGTCCTGAGGGTCTCTGGTGAGGCTTGGGTGAGGTTGGAGCCTAAAGATGGCGAGGCAGGGGTTCGGATAGGAGTTCAACCGTGTGTTTGGAGGTTGAGGGGCCCTTGGCTTTATAGAGGGGAGGTTGGGGACATGGGGAATAGTATGAAGGTTGGCGGAGGCCGTAGGGAGGAGAGGAGGCTACTAGACACATGCCTGAGCATTGGGGAGAGCAGGTGAGCATTGGGGAGGGCAGGTGAGTGTTGCAGTTACAGAAACTGGGAATGACGATAGATACAGTACCGCCATTCTCTCACAATGCTAATAAGGTAATGGCGGTAGAAAATCTACCGCCATTATTGGTTTTTACCAAAAACGGGCCTGGCCCAGCTTGCACGCAGTATGGTTTGAGGATTTTGAATTTTTGGGCTCATCTTAGGCCTAGGCCGAAGGTTTAAGGGTTTGGCATGGGTCTTGGGCCCATGCCCTAGGATTGTAGCCTAAGGCTAGGCTAGGGCTAGTTCTAAATTGACTTCGTATGGGCTAGGGTTTGACCTAGGGCTAACTAGGGTTTGACCTAAGGTTTAGCTAAGGTTTGACCTAGGTTTGACTAGGGTTTATCCTTGGGTTAACTAGGGTTTGTTATATGGTTAACTAAGGTTTGACCTAGGATTGACCTAGGGTTAAGCAGGGCTGACCTAGGCTTAGACCTAGGGTTTGACTGGGGTTAACCTATGATCGGGGAGCTTAATTGTGACCTAGGGTTAGACCTATGGTTTAGAATGGGTTAATCTAGGGTCAGGGAGCTTAACTATGGTTAAGAGGGGATGACGTAGTGTAGAACCCCGAATTTATTATTCTTGATAATCATGATGTTTGTTAAATTTTATAGAAACCTGTGTTTAAAATTTTAATGTGATTAAGCTTATAAATTTTATGTGAAATGCATTGATTTTAAAACTCAAATAAATTACTTAATTTAAGACATTTTTAGAGTTAAATGACACGAAAAGAAAGATAGGCAAAAAGTAACAAAAACTTAAAAAAAAAAAAAAGATCGGCGCTTCGGTCGATCGATCGCCCACAACGCCATCTTGGCATCGGTTTACGCGATTTTCAATTTTTTTGGAATCCCTAGGGCCCTCAACACTATAAATACTCCTTATGTTCATGGGTTGAGGGTTTCTAAGACTTTCTAAACCTAAAAAAGATAGAGAGAATGGGGTTTTAAGAGATTCAAGAGAAGAGATCAAAGGTTTTGCAAGGAAAAAGGACAAAAAGACTTAGATCAATCACATTTGCAAACGCTTGATCGTAAAGAAGCAATCGAGAGAGGTAAATATAAATTCTTTCCTACCAATAAGGTAATTTTGATATAAACATTATGAAAGTGATAGATTTAAAGCAGGAAAAATAATATTAAGCATGCTTATGATGTGTCAATCCCTTATGAAAGATAGCTATGATGTTCAGAGAATGTTTTCATTATGATTTTCTTATGAAAGATATATATGATGTATAGAGAATGTTTTAATTATGATTTTCTTATGAATGATAGACATGATGTTTAGAGAATGCTTCATTATGATTTTATTATGAAAGATAAATATGATGTTTAGAGATATTTCATTATGAATTTATTGTGAAAGATAATTATGATGTTAGAGATTTTTATTATTCACATCAACAAAGGGAAATGAAATGATTTTGTGGTGTATGTATGATGGAGAATAGAGGAAGGGATGATGATTTGATTTGATGAATTGATTAGGGTTTTATAAGATTAGTTCTATCAAAACTATATACTGAAATTTGATGCATGATACATAAGATTGTTTCATTATTTTAGTATTGAAAACATGATGGACCTATAGATATATATTGATCAACTATGAGAAATTCTGCATATTTAAATTGATGTATAATTGACAGTTATCATTGTTTCACTTACACTCATTCATGAAATCAATTATGTGTAAGCATGATAATAAACAAGATAACAAGTATTATGCAAGTATACAAGAACATGAGCATGACTATATGATTGAGTTTTGTACTGCCCGAGTACCCAATACCTAAGATCAAGACAAGACAAACCGCATACACCAGTTAATGTGTAGACAAGCCGTATACACCGGATAATGTGTAGACAAGTTGTATGCACCGGATAATGTGTAAACCATGTGATACTTCGGTAAGTAGGGTATATGATAATCTCTACCTAATATATGAGGTATAGTTATTTTAAGTTATTGCACCATGCATGTTGTTGGATACATTCACGAACAAGAAAGATAAGTAAGATAAACAAGAGAAATAAGTACAAGTGAGCACGTATAAGAATTGAATTTGAATTATACTTCCGCACTCTGAATTTTTTATATGCTTACATGTCATGTTAAAATTCTAATTTATGCTTTATATTAAATATTGTTATATTGTTAGTTAGGAGTTTATATATAGATAGAGTAACTTGTTACTCAGCCGATGACTCTTGTTGTCAGTAGGTTCTAGGTTTGATATTTGTGCCCTTAGACCTTGGGAAGAGGAAGAGTACGAGGAAGTGTTAGACATATATGCCCACAAAGCCATTCCGGAATTGTATTTATCTAATTTTAATCAATAAATACATATTTTACATTCACACATTGTCTTCTACATTGGGTAATATATCAAAAGTATCTCATTGGATGAGACTACTTTGTCCCTTAGGTAACATTGTAGGAAAACCATCCAATTAGTTGATAACTGATTGCTAAGGAGATATGGTTTTTTCCGGTTCCTTGTAGACCTAAAATTATTCTAAGTTAATCAGTATGCATCTGGACAATGTATTCCTAATAACTTACACATTGTTAGTTCCATATGATGGAGTGATGAATCTCAATCACTGAGAGAAGGGACTCTTGACTAAGATGTGGATATAAGTAAGAAGTACTTATATTGCAACTGGATCGCTCAGTGGATACCCTTAGAAATATATTGTCTTTATATTTAGGGTAGTCCATTTGACAGATTGTCCTTAACCTGAGAGGTCGACATCTTCTCTAGTATTTGCCTATGTAGCTTTGATGTAGTTAATCGTCAATGTCCAACACACCGGACTAAATACGGGCTCGTTGGGTTATGTACGCTGTACTGGAAGAAGTGTGTGTATGCTCGACAAGGATTCCACTACTCTTACAGAGTAAATAATATTGAGTTGATACTTGTTAAAACCAGACTTAAAAAACCCAGTGCTGGTATTTACCGATGAAATGGTTTTATCGAGGAATTTATTTTCTGTATAAAAGAAATGTAATTATTATTATTATTTCTTTTAAAGAATTTCTAAAATGTTTTGCAAGTCCAAGTTTGACTAAAAGTATCAAAGAGAATGAGTTCTCAATATAAGCCAGGGATTAAAGACAGTATTAGACATTGTCCCGTAAGCTTATATCAATATTGGAAGTGGAGGGAATGATCTGTAAACAAATCTTGAGATAGAAATACCTGCAAGTAATTCTCTATTTTCTGGGGGTTAATCACATTGTGTTAATGGACATTAATTGTGATTGGTGGAAGTCCATGGATATAGATAAAATTCTATAATCCTAATGGAGTATAGGAAAAGTGTTTCCTAGTAACAATACTTTAACCAAAAGGTTGAGTACTTTGTCCCACAACCGGAAATAGGAGATCCCTTTAGATCCCACACACAAGGACTTTATTAAAGTATTTAATTTAATAATTTATTAAATTAATTTATTTCTCTAAGAAATCACTATATGGTATAGTGAAGCTCTAAAAGGTGGAATCACATTAAATGTGAAAAACCAAATGGGTAGGACCCATTGGGGAATATTTTAAAAGGATATTTAAAGTGACCAAAATGGGTTTAGAACCCTAGAGGACGTGTGGGAGTGGGACCCACCTAGGGTGGGACGCCCACTCCATAAGGGATAATGATTATTGTCATTATTAATTAGTTTCTAATTAATTAAAATCCTTATTAGATAAGGTTTGTTAGTTAGTTACTAATTAAAGATTCTCTATTTGTTAGAAATTCTATTAGTTTCTTGCTAATCAAGGAATCCTAATTGGATTATGATAAGGATAAGCTTAGTTGGACACTAATGGATAAGATTAGTTTCTATTTTGATTAATCCTAATTAATTAAAGGAGAAACCAAATAAGAAACTAATTGAGGACTTCTAATTGGATTAGAAAGTGGAGTCTTGGGTTGCAAGCAACCCAAGCATATCCTATAAAGAGGTGGACGTCCAAGGAGTTAGACACAATTAAAATTTTTTTTTTTCCAGAATTTCCAGATTTGGAAATAATATCCTCTCCCTCAATCTCACGCCCTCCCCTCTCTCCCAAGTGGTGTACGGTCAGCCCCCTTCCCCCTTTGATCTCATATCTTGTGTTCTTAGTTTTGAATATCAAGAAGGGATTCAAGAACCCATTCTTGAATATAAAGATTGGATCTTTTAATCAAGAATCAAGAGCTGGATATTTGGAAGGGTCATTAGCTTCTATTAGAGAAAGCTTTAAAGAAAAAGAAGGTCCGTGTGGATTGCGAAGGAGACTTGGCATTTGTGAAGTTTTGCCGGTATCGCTATTATCGTGGATTTGACTTAACAATTTCAAAGTCGCAAATGTATTGTGATTTTTACTCTCATTGAATAAAATCAATTAGAATCTTAGTCAGATCTTGGGATTCGATGTATGCCCCCCAAGAACTGTTTTTCTAAAATTAAAAAAGAGGCATACTTTCAAGAAGAACAGGAAGACCAACAGATGATTACCCCGATGGTGAATGAAATTTAGACCGTTGGCCATTTCCTGGAAATTAGATTATTAATATTTATATTTGGAGTTAAGACATTGTAATAGACTTAATTTTAGATTTATGATCAGATTAAATTAATCATTGAAAATCAGGATAGATGATTGAAATTATTGATTTTGTTTTAGTTTTAATTCGAGACATTAGACTTGATCATGATTTATTTTAAAAAAAAATTTCAGGTTCATGTTTTAGATTGCATTAAATGCTTTATGACAGGAAGTTATGAAAGTTGATGGGTTAAGTCACGTGTCAAAGTCTCACATTAACCTAGGTAGGATTTTGGGGCGCGACACCTAGGATTAGACCTATGGTTTAGAAGGGATTAACCTTGGGTTAGGGAGCTTAACTATTGTTAAGAAAGGGTGTAAAAATTGGGTACTTACAGCAACAATACATTCAATAGTGTCTCCTCCTACACCCCCTTGCTGAACTTTAAGCAAGATTCTTGTCTGCCTTATAGAGCTAGCTTTATGTTACTTTATATGTCTTGTTGATATTAGTTAACTACCCCATTGGGAAGCACCGCTTGCCCCATCGGTAATGTGTGCTAGTCACCATTCCATTGATCGGGTGTGAGTGTTGTCATCGTGTATCTCTCTTAAAAAAAAACTGCCCCATTCAAGTGAACCACTTCTATAGTATGCCACCTGGGGTCCAAGTCCTCGATTCCCATTACTGTATATTAGCCAAGGAAAAGGCCTAAGAGAAATTCAGGTTTAGCAGGAGTTTACCATTCATACACATAATTTCTAAATTTTCAAAAGAGAAGAGTTTATTGAATGCAAGTCTTCAAATAAACTCTATTAAAGCCATCAGATCTCTATCGACAAACTCTGTATCAACTTATTTCATCACACTAGTCAGTCCTCTTCTCTAGCCATTCAATTATCCCCACAGTAAGGTCTCACCTACTTGCTCCCCCTCTGTAACTGGTTGCAAGTGAAAACAGTTCTCTGCCTGTGACTTGTGTTAGTCATTTGAGTTTTTGGTTGAAATTTCTAATGAATTTAACAAATTAATTACTCAATTATAAGTACTTGTGGCTGAATGGGCGAACATGAAATGTCACACACAGGTAGTTAAGAAATTGTTCTTTATCACAACCATCGTTCGAATCAAATTGGTCGTGACCAGTTCATTCCGGTATTATATTCGATGTGAGTGCCCCCTTTGTAAATCTTAAGAATGATGGAACATCTCTTTCATCATATTTCTAAATAGTTAGCAAGTAAATGAGGTAATCTCACATTGTTGGGAAAAGATTTAAGTGGTACAACCATAGAAAGACTAGTAACAGTGAGAACTAGAATACAATCAGTAACATCTTGAAACAAATTTATTAAAGAGAAAAATAAAATTTGCAGCAGAGTAACAAAGAAGGTTCAAGACTTCGTCATAGAAATGATAGAACACAGTTTGTATGACTGTGAGAACGAGGAGTAAAACTGCAGCGATGGATAAAATGATTGTTATGGGAGAGCTGTAATAAGTATGTCTCAAGGATGTGCTCCACTTGTGTCGATGCTTCTTGCAATATGCATCGAGTCCTTGATAATAACTAGAAAGTCAAAATGATGTATTATCTAAAACAACATTTTTTGATAGATTGTTAATAAAAACTGATACATCTTTGTGACTGCCTAAATAGTTCTCAATAATTTCATGATCAATGAGTAAACCTGCATCCTTGGGAGTGTTGACGAGGTAGTTCATGAATAATGCATAACTTGTGACATAAGAAGCTTTGGGATAGTGACACTGCTTCAAAGCTATAAGATTTTGAAAGAAAAATTTTGTCCTATCTTCAATAAATAAAGGTTGGATTTCCAAAACTCCTTCAGTAAAATTCACATCTAGTAAGCAACTACTTACACTTACTCTTGCTTTAAACTTGACACTGATGTCATTGAGCTCTGTCACACTGAATTTAGAGTAAGGTTCGTTGTTGAAACAAGGAGATGATGAGGGAATGTAACAACTTCTCAAGAGGTCTAGGATATGCTTTACACCAAATTTATTAATTGTACCTAGAGTAGTATTCTCTTTCACAAGATCCTTTAAGAAATCAATGGTCAGGTCAAAGAAGTTGAAATAGTGGTTGGAGACTGGTACTAGGCTAAATAAGTGCTCAAGAACAAAGAAAAGAAGCTGATTCTCAAGTAATATCATGTCATGTTGTAGAGCAGCAATCATCCACATGGTGTTAATAGGGTCATTATCCTGTCTCTCAGGTGAATAAAACTTAAGGAGGAACATAATGATGAAGACACCATCGAATAGCATCATTTCTACAAATTGGTTGCTATTAAGGCTGATGCGTTCTACATAACATTGCCGAGCCCTTCCTTCTAACCTCCTCAAGTTTTCAAGACAAGACTGCAAGTTTATCTTATGGTATTGATGAAGATAAGTTTTCAAGTACATCTATTTCTGCTCATCCAATTTACCCAAACTTCTATTGTTGCAGTGAAAAGGACCAATTGAGGACTGTAAGCTGACACACTTACTTTGCAGAGGATCTTGGGAACTCTATAAATACAAGGCTCGTTTGATAAGGGAGGCAGGATGTTCAACTTTTTTCTAACATAATTTTCCATTTTTTGAATAGAAACACCATCTCCTATTTCGTTCTCCACATTTATGGGGCCAGTATCTTCCATCATTTTCAAGTCCGCTTCCATTGTCAACAAACAAGCCAAGATCACTACAACAAAGATTTATTAGAAATAAAATTGAGTGCATGGTTCAAAAATACTTAAAGTATCCTCCTTACATGTATTTATAAAATCTAAAAAATAAAATAATAACATTTTCTGTAGTGACCCGAATCTAAATTATCTGTTTCCATCTTGTTTAATAAGGGTAGTTTAGTCTTTTATCATGTTTTCTGCTTATGTATTAATATTTAATTAGTGTGGTGTGATCTAGGCTTAATCAAAGTTGTAAAAAGAGGGAGGCCTTAACACACCCTAAACTTTAGAAAGCTCTAGTTTTGTCACCGTTTATCGGAATTGAGTGGTTCTTGAACCATTAAAAAAGTATTGGAACCCTCTTCGAGGTTGATGTTTAATGTTTTTCCAGATTTTGAGTTTAAGCTAAGTCAAAAGTGGGTTTTCCGATATTTTGTCTGATGAAATTGCATATCAGTCAGCTTTAGAGCCCATTTAGACCTTTTAAACTCAAAATTAGGATTTGTCTATTAGAGACAAAATTGTCCCCCTTTGAAATACAAGGCCAATGTAAGTTGAATTGTCAAAATCTGATAAACGAGTCAAAAGTTATGGTCAAAATACCAAAGATGGGTAAAATCAATCGGAATCCGGAAAGGAGGAGTGCGATCTATCGCAAATAAGATACGATTGATTGCAAAATAGTGCGATCTATCGCAAATTTCTTAGATCAATCACATTCAGGTGATTTTTTTTTATTACCTTTCGGGTCTAAGTGCGATAGATCGCACCAAAGGTGTAATCGATCGTACGCCGCCCAGATTTGGTTAAAAAGTTTGTTTTTTTTGTTTTTAACCTTTGGGGATATAAATAGGGGTTCTATTTCGAGTTTTTTAAGGTTCTAAAGTATTTCTAACTTAATTTAGCAAAGGAGAAGTGGAAACCTAAGGTTTTGAGGGAGAAATTGCTTGGAGAAGAAGGAGATTGCTAGGAGATCGCAAGAAGAGCTTGAAGATCTTCCTCAAAGCTTCCCCAAATCATCTTGAGCGCGATTGAGAACCAAGGGAAGGATCCCTAAGGTCGATGTACTATCCAAATCAACTCTATTATATGTTTTGTGAATGTTAATATAATAGAAATGATAGAAATAGAGATTAGATGCATTTTCCCCCAATTTTGGATGAAGTAAGCTATTATGGATGGAAATATGGTTTAATAATGTGGATGGAATGTATGGAAGATGGGAAATACTATGGAGGATGGGATGAATGTGTAGATGTGAATTGTATTTGGATTGTATGGATAGATTATGGTGGGATGAAATGTTGGAAATGTGAAAGGGCAAAGTATTCATAATGTACGTACCCAAGGTGTTTGTGAAAATGCTTGAGAGGATAAATATTCATTTAACACTATGGAATTGTTGGAAATTGATTATAAATTATGCTAAGAATCATGATAAGATATATATATATATATATATGTGTGATTATTTGTTAAGTTATGCTTAATTACTTGCATGGTAATTGATATTCGGGAAAGTAAGAATTTAGAGAAAATTCTTTCAAATCGGGAATTCTCTAACTATATGGTATGAGACATCATAATGGAGTTTCCATGGTGAGAGATCGGAATCTAAACGATTACCAACTCGAATGTTAATTACGACACTTATACACAAACGCACGAGTATGTTAAGATAAGAGTCTCACAAGTCACACATGTGGACCAAACGCATAAGCATTGCATACGCCTGATATTCTGAATAAGCCCAATGAGGGATCTGAATAAGTGCATGTTCTAAATAAACTGCTCAAGACTCATAAGCATAAGCATAGCATATGTATGACATTCTGGATAAGCATGACATGGGCATGGTCCATATCCTCCAAGAGCGGCATGTTAGTTAAGTAATTGCATGGGCATGGTTCTTATCCTCCAAGAGCGGTATGTCACTTAAGTGTATGATCTGAATAAGTGCATAAGCATAAGCATAAGCATCTCATAAGCACGTGGTCTCATAAGCATAAGCATCTCATAAGTATGTTGTCTTCTAAGTCTAAGGTTCTCACAAGTACATGAGTCAAGGTGATGATATGATGTATATGAGTACATGTTCTTCCGCACTCTGATTATGTTATTATTCTATTGGATATGATTCTAACTAAGTGCATGTATACTAAGTTGTTGGTTGAATTTTATATACACCGAGTACTTTTGTACTTAGCCAGACTTTTGTCTTGACAGGTTTAGAGTAAGAGCACATGGCGGAGCCGTGGATTGAGGAGGCATACGTCGAGGAAGGAGGAGAAGGTGAACCTTCAGAGGAGGGAGCCAAGGGTTTTGATGGCTACCCCTATTATTTTATGTTTTGTTTTGGTTAAGAGATTTGTAATAGACTTTTAAAAGATGTTGCTCATTAGATTACTTTGCAGATGGTACTAGACTATTTTTTTTATGTTGGATTTTGTTATGTTGGGCAGATGACCGTTGTACAGGATGGTTTAGTTTTATAAAATCGGAATTTTATTACTCTCATTTTTGGAGACTCGTGTAGTATACCTTGTATGTATAGATTTTAAGCAGGTTAAGGAAATGTGACGATTCAAAAGTCCTATTTTGGTCAAGGTAGGATTTTGGGGTCGTACAGAGGTGGTATCAGAGCACAAGGCATTAGAGTCCTTAGGACTAAGGTATTAAGTATAGGATAAGAGGATTTTTCTAACTTAGGAAAGCAACATCAAGTCTAGGACTTAGACTAGTCTTAAGTTTAAGTTGAAAGCTATCAATCTCTTTTGAATGATTTCTAAGAGACGTGTGGTTTATGATTGATTTCAGGATTTACAAATCATGAGAAGAGGTGCGAGGAATAATAGGAATGGAGGAGGCAGTATGACTGATGGGAATACCCTAGAGGGTGCCCGCCAACCCAATGAGAGTCGGGTTATGGTGGCTATCGCGGCAGCTATGGAGCGGTAAGCCGAGATCATGGTGCAGCAGACTACCTTGCTGGTAGCTGAGCAAGCCAGGCAAGAGAGGCCAGCTGAGGTCCACCCACCCCAACATCACGAAGTGGAAGCATTTTGGAGGATGGGTCCTCCAGCTTTTTGTGGGAGTACTAATCCTATGGTAGTTGAGCGGTGGATCATGCAATTAGAGAAGATATTCTCTGTGCTCGAGCCTACTGAGGATCAGAGAATGAAGTGGGCCTCCTTTGTCATAAAGGAGAGGCGGAGCATTAGTGGAAGTCCACGACCAGGAAGAGGAATGAAGAGAGCAGGACAGCCATGGACATGGGGAGAGTTCCTTGATGTCTTTTATGAGTAGTACTTCCCAACTTCAGTAAGAGAGCTGAAGGAGATTGAGTTCTCCACTCTATAGCAGAGGATCATGTCAGTGGCCGAGTATGAGGCCAAGTTCATCGAGCTGTCTAGGTTCACGCCTCATTTGATCACCACAGAAAGCATGAAGGCTAGGAGATTTGAGAGGGGTCTCAGAGACTACATCAGGGACAATGTTGAAATCCTGCGTCTTAAGACTTGTCGGGAAGTTAGTGAGAGAGCTTTGATCATCGAGAGGAGATCGGCAGAGTTTTTGAGGAATAGAGGAATGCAGGCAGATAGACAGAGATTGCAGGACAAGAAGCCAAGGACATCAGGTCCTATGCCAATTACTAGGCCTACCCCATATCAGAGGCCTACTCAGGTTGCCCCGCCTACTGCTGGGACTCAGTTGTATAAGGTATGCAGCCAGTACGGAAAGAGGCACAAAGCAGGAGAGTGTAGGGCAATTATCGGAGGTTGTTTCCATTGTGGAGATGTTTCACACCGGATCCGAGATTGCCCACTCCGCATTCAACAAGGGCTTCAGCCGACTCAGCAACAGGGAGGTAGACCACTGATGAGGCAGCCGATGCAGCAGAGGCCACCCCAAGGCCCGAGACCACAACAGTCCCGCCAGCTAGCTTAGGGCCGGGTGTTTGCCACATTGAAGCAGGATGCACAGGCGTCCGATAACGTTGTGCAGGGTACGTCTATTTGTGATTTTAGTTAATTAAAATGTTATTCTGATGCTATGTATATGATGTTAAATATTATGTATGAATATGTTTGATGTATGATGTATGTATGTATTCATGATTTGATAAAATTAGCTTTGTGTATTAATTTAGGCTCATTGTTGATAAATGATTTTCTCGCTCATGTATTGATTGATACTGGGTCTACTCACTCCTTCGTCACACCTAGTTTTGCACGAGAGTTTCCGATGGAGCCAAGTTTGTTACACCGTGAATTGTCGATCGATACTCCTATTGGTAGTTCAGTCATCACCAATAAGGTCTATTGAGCTTATGATATTCGAGTAGGTTAGAGAAAAATGCCAGCTGATCGGATTGTTCTTGAATTCCAAGACTTCGATATCATACTAGGCATGGATTGGCTTTCCAAATACCATGAGCATGTTGACTGTTTTGGTAAGGTGGTCAACTTTAGATCAATCAGTGAAATCTCTTTTCGTTTCCAAAGGTTGAAGAAGAAAGACTTAGCTCGTTTTGCGGCATTGAGTCTTACTACCTCGGAAGCACCAGATTCCTCAAGAATCCCTGTTGTAGAGGAATTCATGGATGTCTTTCCCAAAGACTTGCCGGGTTTGCCGCTGGATGGAGAAGTAGAGTTTGCAATTGAGTTAGCTCCGGGTATGACACCTATCTCTAAAGCGCCATATAGGATGGCTCCAGCAGAGTTGAAAGAGCTTAAGGAGCAGATTGATGAATTGCTCAATCTTGGATTCATTCACCCAAGTGTATCACCTTGGGAGTGCCGGTGTTGTTTGTAAAGAAGAAGGATGGTTCAATGAGAATGTGCATCGATTATCGGCAATTGAACAAGGTCACTATCAAGAAGAAATATCTTTTGCCAAGGATCGATAATTTTTTTTATCAGTTGCAATGAGCGAAGTATTTCTCCAAGATCAATTTAAGGTCGGGTTACCATCAGTTGAAGATAAAGGCGGAAGATGTGCCTAAGTCTGCATTCAAGACTGGATATGGGCATTTTGAATTCCTAGTCATGCTATTTGGATTGACAAATGCTCTGGCAGCATTCATGGATCTCATGAACAGAATCTTTAAGCCGACTCTGAACCGCTTTGTGATCGTGTTCGTGGATGACATTTTAGTGTACTCCAGGACACAGGAGCATGAGATACATCTCCGAACCACACTGAAGACACTTCGTGAGCATAAGCTATATGCAAAGCTTAGCAAGTGCGAGTTTTGGCTAGAAAATGTAGTATTTCTAGGCCATGTGGTGTCTGGAGAGGGGATTTCTGTGGATCCTTCCAAGATAGAAGCAGTAGAAGGATGCAGAAGGCCAAAAAGTGTTGTAAGCACCCCAATTTTGAACCCCTCTAGTCTCTTTTTATACTCTTAGAAACCCTTTCAGAAACCCTTTTTAAAACCCTCTTTCCGTGTACTTCGATTTTCAAAAACGGTCTTGAGGTGAAAAATAACCAAAATACCCCTAGGGTGAAAAATGATCAAAATACCCCTAAAAAAGTGCTAAAAAGTTATCATTTTGTCCAAAATGATTTTACAATTTTTTAAAAAATCAATTTTGGCTATTTTTGGGATTAAATTGGGCTTAAAACAGTAGATAATGACCAAAATGCCCCTGGAGTGCAAAATGACCAAAATACCCCTGAAAAATTCTGAAAAATTCACATTTTATCTAAAATATTTTTTTTGGATTTTATCAGCTCAATTTTGACTATTTTCGGGCTCATAACGGAAAATCGGCATTTCGACGAATTAGAAAGCACCAGGTGGCGAGTCAAAGTAAATAAAAAATAAAATTGCCCCTCAAGCTAGGGGCGCTACTTCTTGGGCCCTTTTGACCAGTCAAACACTGTCGGTAGACCTTTTTTTTGGGTTTCTGCATAGGGGCGCTACTTCAAATAGCACCCCCCTAGGTGGCACCATTTTACCACCTCACTATTCCTCACTATTTGGGGATTTTATCCCTAGGGGCGCTACTTGTAGTAGCGCCCCCTATTTTGAAAAACTATAAAAATCTCACCCCTCACTTCATTTCTCATCAATTCCCTCTCCTCTCTCCCTTTTCTTTTTCAAAACCTATCGTAGCGCTCGGAACTCGGGAAAGTCGATTGTGAAGGCCTTTTTTAGAAATCTTTTCAGATTTCTCGGAAGATAATTTTTCTCAAAACCCTATCTTGCTTTGTCTTTTAGTAGTTTAAATTAGTTTAATTACTTTTTTAAAGTTGTTTTTAAATTATTTAACTGCTTAGACTACTTGCCTAGTCGAACCCCTGCCCAAATTCTAGTATAGCCTTGCCTAGTCGAACCTCTGCCCTAAACCCTAGTTTAACCTTAGGGAAACCCTAATTAAACTCTAGGTAAACCTCAGTTAAACCCTAAGTAAACCCCAGCTTAACCCTAGGTAAACCCTAGTTAAAACCCAGCTTAACCCTAGTTAAACCCTAGGTAAACCCCAACTTAACCCTAGGTAAACCCTAGTTAAAACCCAGCTTAACCCTAGTTAAACCCTAGGTAAACCCCAACTTAACCCTAAGTAAACCCTAGTTAAACCCTAGGTAAACCTAAGTTAAACCCTCGGTAAACCCTAGCTTAACCCTAAGTAAACCCCAACTTAACCCCAGCTTACCCCTAGGTAAACCCCAACTTAACCCTAGGTAAACCCTAACTAAACCCTAGCTTAACCCTAGGTAAATCCTATCTTAACCCTAGTTAAACCCTACCTACCTAGTCAAACCCCTGTCATAGCCTCGATTCAAACCCTGTTCAAATACCCACCTCTAGAGGCTCTTCGACACAAGCTTAAACTGCCCCATCGCACCTCAGCACAAGTTTAAAAGGCCATTTCGCTTCCAAATAAGCGTAAACAATCGAACCCATCAATCTCCAATCAATCAAATCAAACCATCCCCATCAAACAATCCAACCATTAATCGCCTTCCGGAACTACGTGCGACTTGATTCCACTGACAGTGGATACGTAGGCAACCCTAATCAGGTTCAGCTCCCCTAGGATAAAATCCCTATTCCATTCCCATCCTGTCTATCTCAACTCATTTATTTATGTAAGTATTACATTGCTCAACATATAGATCAAATTTCAAGATTCGTATATGGTTTCTTTTATTTAATTCAGACTTAGGGAGTAGGTAATCATCTCCGGATGAGAGTTTAGGGGTACCTAACACCTTCTCCTAACTCAACTGAATCCCTTACCCTGACCTCTGACTTCTAGATCATGCCTTATCCAATCATTTCAGGGACCTATTGCCCTCAGAATTAGATAGGTGACGACTCTCTTTTCAATTGTAATTTATCGCTTATTCCTCATCGGGATCTATCCTGATCGGGAATGGGGGTTAAAATTCAGGTACTCACAACTGACGACTCTGCTGGGGACTCTGGTTTAGCATACCAGTATTCAAGCCAAAATCTAGGTCTGAATCAAATACCGGAAACCACATTAGAATTTTTCCATTTCATCTATTTGTTATTGTATTCATTTTTTAATTAAAACCTCAGACATTTGTTTGCAAAACTTAGCAACATGCCTAGAGTTCTATTTTTATTCGTTGCTTATTTTGATTAATGCATTTATATTCATTGCATAATAGAATAAAAACTCTTCACCTATCTGGTTGGATCCGGTAAGCTTATAATCGAGGGATGGTTATCCCCGATGTTAGAGCCCAAAGATCTGTGGAAAGTACTGGTTGTAGGCCGAGAGATGGTTATCTCCGGTAAATGCGACTGGTCTTTCTCGCTTGTACCAATCGTCCATTTTCAGGTATGTTCTATACCGGGGAGTCGCATATGCGGTCAAGTGCTCCTCAACCTTATAGTTAAAACCGTGCATACACCAGCATAAGCATGTAGATTATAAATCATTTTTTGGGCATAAAGCAAGAGTTACCCGTCAGGAGGGACAACCTTATCCCTATTCTGTTTTTGGTTTAAGTCGCTCCTTCATTTTTGCTTAGATATAGGGATTTCCTTATCCCTATACCTAACCTATTTTGGAGCTTGTGTGAGCCCTATTTGATGTTAGATAGGTGTGAACCCTAACCCTTCTTAACCAACTCAACACATGTGTGAGGCTAATACCCTAGATAAAACTGGTCAAGGGGCAACCAACCAACCTACATTAAAATGGGTTGTATGGACTCTCCTTTTATCAGTGTTATCTTAACCCATTTGAGCTCTAGTTTCCTACAACCCAGATAAATGAAATGGATTCCTATCCACTCACCCCAATGGGTTACACACGTTGAATTAGTCCACCTTTAAAATATGTTAATTCTTTTAATTCTATTCATTCAATTTCATTTTAAGTCTCAATTTCTACCAGCATCATCCATCTTCGGAGTTTACATCTAAACTCAGGTTTTTTAGTCAAAATTTATTTTAATTAATCCATACCAGCATCATCCATTTTCTGAGTTTACATCTAAACTCAGGTTTTTTAGTCAAAATTTATTTTGATTGATCCATACCAGTATCATCCATCTTCTGAGTTTACATCTAAACTCAGGTTTTATAGTCAAAATTTATTTTGATTGATCCATACCAGTATCATCCATCTTCTGAGTTACATCTAACTTAAGGTTTTTAGTCAAAATTTATTTTGATTAATATCCAATCCATACCATCACCATCTTCTGAGTTACTTCTAACTCAGGTTTTTTTTAATCAAAATTTATTTTGATTAATATCTCATCCACTTGTCTACATCACCCCTATTCATCATCTGAGTTTCCATTTAACTCATGTTTTTACCAAAACTCATTTTGGTCAATTCATATTTAATCCATTTCAATTCATTTCATCACCATTCTTTATAACTTAGGTATTGTTTTTTAGTCAAAATTTGTTTTGATTAATTCGCATTCAATCCATTGGATTTAATCATCCTTATTCAATTTCATTTCAAAAATTTCATTTCTATTGTTTTCATTAAGATTCAATTCATTTATTAGCATCATCAGCATTCATCATTTTATTCTAAGTTTAACTCGGTCATTTATTTCAAAATCCAAATTCATTATGCTCAAAAATTCAATTTCATCTTGTGTATATCTTGATCGCATCATCATGCATAAGGTCTAGTTAAGTCTGGTCCATCTGTATACAATATCACATTGGCAACTGGTCCTTCAAATTTGGATAATCTCATCAAGCCACAGGGATTCCCCTGGCTATGAACTAACAATGCTAGCAACTATTCCCAGGGGCATATCACAGTCGCTTGATTTTGTTACCCTTTATTGAATGATCAGTAATAGGATCCGGCCCAAGCACACAACATTCATTACCCTTATCTTCATCATTGTGTAACAGAATGTTGTTCAATTGCATGAATGGTCCATTAGCATGTATTGCAAACACATCTTGTGTATGATCATCATCATCATCCTGTATATCATCATCTCACATTTTATGCATACTCCCATCATCTTCTATGTTATGCATTCCGTGTATCGTACCTTAGGTTATCATGTCATCACTTACACTATCATTTCATCTTTTGAGTCTCATGCCTAGCATCAACTCGCTCTATGTTCTCAGCTCTTATCCTTCCTCAAGTGGCAGATCTAAAGGCAATCATCTGAAGAAATGGAGCGTGGTGAAGCATCAAATGATTATGAGGGAATCGTAGGAACCTTCCACGGCGAAGAGCTCAGAACCCTTCGAAGCGACGTTGCCTATATTTTGAATGGATTCTAAGAAGTACAGGGGCAAAACCAAAACCACCCACAGATTGTTGAACCAGTCAACCAAAACCAGGTTTTCATGTCACGACAAGTGCGAACGTTACCCAGAAACTTTACCCCACTACCATGTAAGCTCAACCAACTTTTGCCCTTGCTCATACAAAAAAACCTGGTCAAGCCTCGAGATCCTACACCACCACCGATTCGTCTATCACCCGGTTTTCGCATGAACCAGTATTATTCGTTCCATCAAGCCATTGGGCATGACACTGACCGATGTATGCTTTTGAAGCATGTAGTCCAGGATTTAATCGACTAGGGCAACATTATAATTGGACCAAATATCATCCTTGGAATTGGGTACCCTTTCCACCAAAACAGGCCCATCCATCCTACTCAATGAGTTGCCTTTGTACCATCTAAGCTCCCAAGACAGAAGAGATGATTGAAGCATCACCAGCAAGCTTGCTACTATAAGATTGATCAGACCATGTTTCAAACTTCGTCTGTTCAAATTTCTTTTTGTTTTTGTTGGCCCTAATGGTCAAGTCAAGGAAGTCTGTAAAAATTACCCTTTTTGAGTTAAGTCTTGTATAGTCCTTTTCTATAAAATGGTATTTCAAGCATACCTCAATCTTTTTGCAAAATGCCAAAAAAAAAAATTCTCATGCTAACTAAGCTTGTTGGTTTAATGAGAGATTGCCCGAACATTCACCAAGCCATCCACTTCAATTTCATCGTACCCAAGGGCAACATATGTCAATGAGCAAGAAAAAGAAACCTCCAAAAGAGATCCTCGACCCCACTGAGCCAAGCCAAGTAAGAGAAAGCTCAATAATGACCCTAAGTATGCAAAGATTAGCACCTTCTAGGCCAAATGCTAAGAGCGCAATGATACTACCTGCAACATACTTGCATGATCTCCTGAAGCACTCAATTCATTCCACCAATTTCAAGCTTCCAATCGTCAATACAAGCAAAGCATTCACTAATCAGATTGGGGCATCATCGGGATAGACATCTTGCAGTCTAAGACATGGTCAATATCATTCATGCACTAAAGTAATACTATACAATATGAGAGGTCAGGCTATCAGACCTCGGTAAAGGTAGATACTTGTATGAACAAAGCCAGAGGAAGCAAAGCAGATTCCAGTGCATCTCAGAGCATGGATGACGAAGACCTCCCAGAGCATGGATGACGAAGACCTCCCAGAGCCTGTCAGCATAGATCAGATCAGAAGAAAACACCATGCTTAAGATCTTGTCAAAAAACTGCCTGTACTCTTAGTCACTTTGGAAAATGAAAGAAGGCCATGTTTGGCACATCATTCCTCCTTATTTGTAACCCATCACATCAGTGAAGACAGTTAGTGAGCCATTTGAGCCCAATAGCCTTTCTTTCACTCCACTTCTATACCGGGACACCCCGTACAAAAGTTTTTACGAGCATGAACTACGTCATGACCTAATCCTAAAAAGGGTACGTAGGCAACCTGAAAATCAGATGCAGTCAAAACAATCACCTTTCTTGAGCAAAATACAGCTTCTCAAAAAACAATGCTAAAAGATAAAAGCCAAAAAGGCAAAAGTCAAAAGAAAAGAGCAAAATCAAAAGAGACAAAAGCCAAAGAGAAAATCTCAAAAAAGTGCTAAAAAAAACTCAAAAGCAGAAAGGGTGTCCTAAATCTTCGACCCCTAACCTACATTTTGTCCTATCCCAAGTCTTCCTAGATCCCTCAGAGACTATGCGTACTAGCAGATTGACTGACAAATATCAAAAGCTATACATCCCATCTGCAAGGCAATGACAAGAGAGGACAGTTCGACTCAGAAGATCATAGGCCCAGTGAAAACCAGAAATGACACTGAGGCGTAAAAATCATGCGAGCCCAACCCTGATGTTATTATCAAGGGCAAAAAATGGAACAAGAAAATCAACTTTGCAGGCATAAGTGAAAACCGGGAATGGCCTCATTGCGCAAAAATTATGTGATTCCCAGACTTGGTCATTCCAAGGGTTAAAAAAGGGAAAAGTTGAACTCTGGTAATAGGATCTTGACAACGGCTATCCCAGATTCCCGATAAGATATCTGCAAGCAACTCAGATTGAAGAACTCAACGTTGTTTGCAATCTAAAGCCCTTGGCTCTAAGCAAGACCAAATTCAGCATGCAATAAAATCAGAATTGAGTAACTATCTTCCTTGGCTGAGCACAGAAGATCAACATTGCTCATTGCTATATTTGCCCTTTAGGGGCAAAGTATCTACAAATCTCTACTAAAGGCAAACTCCCTCACAAACCAACAAGCAAAGAAAGCACTTATTTTGAAAAGTTTAAAAGTCATTTGTTTTTAAAATGGTTTTATTTTGGTCTGTAATCAGTGTCCAATGTGTCTTATGACTTAGTCGAAATCAATCTCTCTATAGCAAGCTCTCCAACAAAAGCAGGCAAAGCCTAAGATCTCAAGTCATCTAGAAGCAAGAGCAAGACTGGATTATAGAGCGAGTCGTGTTTTTTATATTCATCGCATGTCATGCATACGCATATGTCAACTACGTCGCACATTGCACATGCTTCACAAATTACACACTAACACATGCACATTCTCACCCATTTTCATTATATTTGTTAGCCACCCTTATTCGGTGCACCCCAGATACATCATGTTTGATACGTCGCTCTTTGTTAGACACCCTCATTCGGTGCACCCCAGATACATCATGCTTGATGCATCACTCTTTATTAGCCACCCTCATTCGGTGCACCCCAGATGCATCATATTTGATGCGTCGCTCTTTGTTAGCCACCCTCATTCGGTGCACCCCAAATACACCATGTTTGATGCATCTCTCTATGTTAGCCACCTCATTTGGTGCACCCTTTGGTATGTCTTATTTAACACATTCATTGTGCACATACATTCACAATGTTATGTACACTACATGCTTTCACATAGATTGTCACACTACGTACACACATTCGCCATGTTAGCTCACTATGCATGCACATTAAAAAAGATACACTTTGCACATACGTTTACATAAATTAGTTGCCTTATGCTTACTTCCACTTAACTGCACACTGTATAGCCACCACATGTGTTTGCACTACACACACACATTTGTCGCTCACTGCACACGTGCATTCACAATGTTAATACCACTTTGCACACACATTCACATAGTTAGCCGAACAACATTCACAATGGAAATTGCTCTCTGCACGCACATTCCACATGGTCAACCACGCTGCACACACATAATCACGATGTTAGTTGTACTACTCACACACATCTGCACCGCATACACTCACAAAAATAAGTCGCACTCTGCACACACACATTCTATAGGTTAGCTGGACTGGACACAAACCCATGCACAATATGCTGCACTATGCACATTTACATAACTACAATATGCACTCATATCACGCGTAACAAACTACACACATGTCCACCAGCCAATTGCACATCTATTGCATCCACACTCACCTGAGTTAGGCTGCCATACCCACGTTGCACACACATTGGTCATGTAGTTGCTTAAATTGCATACTTATCACAAGCACACACAAGCCGTAATCATGCTAAACTAGGCAAGGCCGGGAGGTCTTTAGTAAAAGCTATGCATTTTGGCTGACATCGAAATGGTTGTCACCCATCTCTGGCTGACATCACTAAGCTTGTCATCCACCATTTCAATCTGGTTGATATCGCCCCGCTTGTCATCCACCCATTCAAGCCGGTTGACATCGCCCCGCTTGTCATCCAGTCTTTCAATCCGGTTACTATCGCCCCGCTTGTCATCCACCCTTTAAATCTGGTTAACATCGTCTCGCTTGTCATCCACCCTTTCATTCCGGTTGATATCACCCCGCTTGTCATCCATCCCTTCAATCCAGTTGACATCGCCCCGCTTGTCATCCACTCTTTCAATCTGGTTGACATCGCCCCGCTTGTCATCCACCCTATCAATCCGGTTGACATCGCCTCGCTTGTCATCCACTCTTTCAATCCGCTTAACATCGCCCCGCTTGTCATCCACCCTATTAATCCGCTTGACATCACCTCGCTTGTCATCCACTCTTTCAATCCGGTTGACATCGTCCCGCTTGTCATCTACCCTTTCAATCCAGTTGACATCGCCCCGCTTGTCATTCACCCTTTCAAGCGGGTTGACATCGCCCCGCTTGCCATCCACTCTTTCAATCCCGTTGATATCGCCCCGCTTGTCATCCACTCTTTCAATCCGGTTGACATCGCCCCACTTATCATCCACCCTTTCAATCTGGTTGACATCGCCCCTGCTTGTCATCCACCCTTTCAAGCCAGTTGACATCGCCCCGCTTGTCATCCACCCTTTCAATCCGGTTGACATCGTCCCGCTTGTCATCCACCATTTCAATCCAATTGACATCGCCCTGCTTGTCATCCGCCTTTCAATCTGGTTGACATCGCCTCGCTTGTCATCCACCATTTCAATTCGGTTGACATCGCCTCGCTTGTCATCCACCATTTTAATCTGGCTGACATCGCCCCGCTTGTCATCCACCTTTTCAATCCGGTTGACCTCGCCTCGTTTGTCATCCACCATTTTAATCCAGTTGACATTGCTCTACTTGTCATCCACCCTTTCAATCTGGTTGACATCGGAATGGTTGTCACCCATCATTTCAATCTTCAACACTTCAAAATTAATCCTTCCTGTGAAAAGGTTAAACTTTCAATCCCTTCTGTGAAGAGGCTAAAAGAAACATTTCAAAATTGATCCCTCTTGTGAAGAGGTTAAAAGCAACATTTCAAAATTGATCCCTCTTGTGAAGAGTTTAAACTTTCGATCCCTCATGTGAAGAGGCTAAAAGCACATTTCAATCAAGCAATCTCTCCAGTGATGAGGTTAAACCCACATTTTAATTATTCAATCCCTCCTGTGGTGAGGCTAAACTCACTTGTTTTGAACTCTTTCCTCCGAAATGAGGCGAATAATTATCTTTCCCTAATCTCGGATGTTTCATCACTAAGGATGAACCATCCATTTCTCCTCTCTATCCCCCAGCAACTGAATAGGTTCTCTCATCAACCCGGTTCTCTAGGATCCCATTTGTGGCAAGCAGTCTGAGCATAATTTAACATTTTCTTTTTAACTATTTTTTTCTTCAAATTCAAAAGTTTTTTTTTGCACGTGCAAAATTGAGGTCTTATAACCTTTATCGTTTATGTGCCCGCACCCTCAGACAAAGAGAGACAACTTAAGCACCCTAATTTTGCACCCCTCTAGTCTCTTTTTCTACTTAAAAAACCATTTCAAAAACCCTCTTTTAAAACCCTCTTTCCGCATGCTTCGATTTTCAAAAACGTCCTAAGGTGAAAAATGACCAAAATACCCATAGGGCAAAAAATGATCAAAATGCCCCTGAAAAAGTGCTAAGAAGTTGTCATTTTGTTCAAAATGATTTTACAAATTTTTGGATCATTTTGGCTATTTTTGAGATTAAATTGGGTTCAAAACGATAGGAAATGACCAAAATACCCCTAGAGTGCAAAATGACCAAAATGCCCCTGAAAAATTCACACTTTATCTAAAATATTTTTCTGGATTTTATTAGCTCAATTTTGACTATTTTTGGGCTCAAAACAGAAAATCGGCATTTCGGCGAATCAGAAAGTGCCACATGGCGAGTCAAAGTAAAATAAAATAAAATAAAATTTTGCCCCTCAAGCTAGGGACACTGCTTGAAGCAGCGCCCCCATATGGGCCTGTTTTCTTGGGCCCTTTTGACTAGTCAATCCCTGTCAGCAGGTCTTTTTTTTAGGTTTCTACATAGGGGCGCTGTAGGTGGCACCATTTTACCGTCTCACTGTTCTTTGCCACCTCACTATTCGGGGATTTTATCCCTAGAGGCGCTACTATAAGTAGCACCTCCCCTATTTTGAAAAACTATAAAAACCTCACCCCTCTCACTTCATTTCTCATCCATTCCCTCTCCTCTCTCTCCCTTTTCTTCTTTAAAACCTCTCGTAGTGCTCGGATTCCCGGGAAAGTCGATTGCGAAGGGTCGATTCTCGGGACCCTTTTTCAGAAATCTTTTCAGATTTTCTGGAATGTAATTTTTCTCAAAACCCTATCTTGTTTTGTCTTTTAGTAGTTTAAATTAGTTTAATTACTTTTTAAAGTTGTTTTAAAATTATTTAACTACTTTAGACTACTTGCCTAGTCGAACCCTTGCCCAAATCCCAGTTCAAATATAGCCTTGCCTAGTCGAACCCCTGCCCAAATTTCAGTTCAAATATAGCTTCGCCTAGTCGAATCCCTACCCAAATCCTAGTTTAAATATAACCTCGCTTAGTCGAACCCTTGCCCAAATTCCAGTATATCCTTGCTTAGTCGAACCTCTGCCCTAAACCCTAGTTTAACCCTAAGGGAAACCCTAGGTAAACCCCAGTTTAACCCTAGGTAAATCCCAGCTTAACCCTAGTTAAATCCTAGGTAAACCCCAGCTTAACCTTAGGTAAACCCTAGTTAAAATCAGTTTAACCCTAATTAATCCTAGTTAAACCCTCGGCAAACCCCAACTTAACCCTAGTTAACCCTAGGTTAACCCCAACTTAAACCTAGGTAAACCCTAGTTAAACCCCAGCTTACCCATAGGTAAACCCCAACTTAACCCTAGGTAAACCCCAGCTTAACCCTAGTTAAACCTTACCTAAACCCTAGGTAAACCCTACCTTAACCCTAGGTAAACCCCAACTTAACCCTAGGTAAACCCCAGCTTAACCCTAGTTAAACCTTACCTAAACCCTAGGTAAACCCTACCTTAACCCTAGGTAAATCCTTGCTTAACCCTAGTTAAACCCTACCTACCTAGTCAAACCCCTGTCATAGCCTCGATTCAAACCCTGTTCAAATATCCACCTCCAGAGGCTCCCCGACACGAGCATAAACTGCCCCATCGCTTCTCAGCATGAGCTTAAAAGGTCATTTCGCTTCCAAATGAGTGTAAACAATCGAACCCATCAATCTCCAATCAATCAAATCAAACCATCCCCATCAAACAATCCAACCATCAATCGCCTTCCGGAACTACATGCGGCTTGATTCCACTGACAGTGGATACATAGGCAAACCTGATCGGGTTCAGCTCCCCTAGGATAGAATCCCTATTTCATTCCCATCATGTCTATCTCAACTCATTTATTTATGTAAATATTACATTACTCAACATATATATCAAATTTCAAGATTCTTATATGGTTTCTTTTATTTAATTCAGACTTAGGGAGTAAGTAATCGTCTCCGGATGGGAGTTTAGGGGTGCCTAACACCTTCTCCTAACTCAACTGAATCCCTTACCCTGACCTCTAACTTCCAGACCATGCCTTATCCAACCATTTTAGGGACCTATTGCCCTCAGAATTAGATAGGTGGCGACTCTCTTTTCAATTGCAATTTATCGCTTATTCCTTATTGTGATCTATCCTGATCGGGAATAGGGGTTAAAATTCAAGTACTCACAAGTGTTACAGAGGTTCGAAGCTTCTTGAGCCTAACTGGATATTATCGAAGATCTGTGGAAGGATTTTCCAGCTTGATAGCTCCACTCACTCATCTAGCTCGAAAGAACGACAAGTTCGAGTGGAATGAGAAATATGAGAAGAGTTTCCTTAAGTTGAAGAAGCGTCTCACCACCGCTCCGATCTTGACTGTTTCATCCGGTAGTGAGGGATTTGTGGTGTACAGTGACGCCTCACTCATTAGGTTAGGTTGTGTTTTTATGCAACACGGGAAGGTGATTGCCTATGCTTTGCAGCAGTTGAAAGACCACGAGAAGAATTATCCTACCCATGATTTGGAGTTGACAGCTTTAGTCTTTGTTCTCAAGATCTGGAGACACTACTTGTACGGTGCGCAGTTTGAAGTATTCACCGATCACAAGAGTCCAAAGTATTTGTTATCGCAGAAAGAGTTTAATTTGTGGCAACGCCGGTGGGTAGAATTCCTCAAGAATTATGATTTTTTTATCTAATACCACCCGGGGAAATCAAATGTGGTGGAAGATGCACTAAGTAGGTGACCGATTGGATTATTGGCACACTTGATGGTCCAAGAATAGAAGCTACTTGAAGAAGTGTCTAGCTTTGATGCGGATTTCAGTGTGGGAGCGTTTGGAGCTTTGTTGGCTAACATCATGGTTAGGCCAACTATACTGGATAGGATTAAAGACCTGCAATGGAATGATGGAGAACTACACGTTGCTATGAACGAGTCACTTAGCAGCAAGTTTGAGGATTTCTTTTGGAGAGATGGTAGAATCTATTTCAAGGATAGACTTAGTGTTCTGGATAATGAAGATTTAAGAAGGGAGATTCTGGATGAAGCACACAAGTTCAAGTATACTGTTCATCCGGGAGGTACTAAGATGTACCAGAATCTCAAGAAGTACTTCTAGTGGAAAGGTATAAAAAAGGATGTGACTACCTTTATGTCAAAGTGTTTGGTGTGTCAGCAAGTGAAGGCCGAACACAGAAGACCGGCAGGACTTCTTCAGTCTCTTCCTATTCCCGAGTGGAAGTGGGAAAATATCTCCATGGATTTCGTGGTGGGTTTGCCAAGGACGGCCAAGAACTTTGATGTCATATGGGTTGTGGTCAACTGATTGACTAAGTCGGCTCATTTTCTTCCCTATTAGACCACGTTCAATTCTAACCAGTTGGCTAACCTTTATATCAAGGAAGTAGTTCGTTTGCATGGAGTGCCAGTTAGCATTGTATCTGATCGAGACACGAGATTTAATTCCAGATTCTGGAAGAGTTTTCAGCAGGCCATAGGTTCCCGTTTAGATTTCAGTACGGCATTTCATCCGCAAACAGATGGGCAAACTGAGAGGGTGAACCAGATCATAGAGGACATGCTACGAGCTTGCATGTTAGACTTCTAGGGCAGTTGAGATGATCACCTGTCGTTGGTTAAGTTCGCCTACAACAATAGTTATCAAGCGAAAGGAAGCTTCTAGGTCCTGAGCTCATTGGTCGTTCACCATTGTGTTGGGATGAAGTTGGTGAGAGGAAGCTTCTAGGATCCGAGCTCATTGGTCAGATTGTGGATAGAGTTCAGTTAATCAAAGAGGTTGAAAGCAGCTCAGAGTAGGTAGAAGAGTTATGCCGATACTCGAATAAGAGATCTTGAGTTCCAAGTCGGAGATTTTGTATTTGTCAAGATCTCATCTACGAAGGGAGTAATGAGATTCGGCAAGCAAGGCAAGCTTAGTCCGAGATATGTAGATCCTTTTAAGATCATCACCCGGATCAGAGAAGTTGCTTATCGGGTTACCTTACCACCTCACATAGCAGGTATGCATAATGTCTCTCACATCTCTATGTTAAAGAAGTATATTTCAGATTCTTCACATGTCATTGATTTGGAACCGTTAGAAATTCGGAAAGATTTGACTCTAGTGGAGCAACCGACTCGAATCTTGGACCGGAAGGAGCAAGTCTTGCGTTCTAAGGTCATTCCTCTTGTACTCTTGCAATGGCAGCATCACTCTAAAGAAGAGGCTACTTGGGAGAGAGAAGCCGAGGTCCGCGAAAAGTATCCGCACTTGTTCACCTAAGGTACGTAAATTTTGGGGATGAAATTCTTTTAAGGGGGGAGGATGTAGTGATCTGAATCTAAATTATCGGTTTCCATCTTGTTTAATAAGGGTAGTTTAGTCTTTTAATATGTTTTATGCTTATGTATTAATATTTAATTAGTGTGGTGTGATCTAGGCTTAATCAAAGTTATAAAGAGAGGGAGGCCTTAACAGACCCTGAATTTTAGGAAGCTCTAGTTTTGTCACCGTTTATCGGAATTGAGTGATTCTTAAAACATTAGAAAGGTATTGGAACCCTTTTCGAGGTTGATGTTTAATGTTTTTCCAGATTTTGAGTCTAAGTTAATTCAAAATTGAGTTTTCCGATGTTTTTTCTGATGAAATTACAGACCAGTTAGCTTTAGAGCCCATTTAGACCTTTTAAAAATCAAAATTAGGATTTGTCTATTAATGACAAAATTGTCCCCCCCCCTTCAAAATATGAGTCTCACTCAAGTTGAATCGTCAAAATATGATAAACGAGTCAAAAGTTATGGTCAAAATACCAAAGCGAGGTAAAATCAGTCAGAATCCGAAAAGGAGTGCGATTTATCCCAAATAAGGTGCGATCGATCACAAAATAGTGTGATCTATCGTAAATTTCTGCGATTGATCGCATTTAGGTGAGTTTTTTTTATTACCTTTCAGGTCTAAGTGCGATCGATCGCACGGGCGCCCAAATTTTGTTAAAAAATGCGTTTGTTTGGATTTTTAACCTTTGGGGTTATAAATAAGGGTTCTATTTCGAGATTTTTAGGTTTCTAATTTATTTTAAACCTAATTTAGCAAAGGAAAAGTGGAAACCTAGGGTTTTCAAGGAGAAATTACTTGGAGAAGAAGGAGATTGCTAGGAGATCATAAGGAGAGCTTGGAGATCTTCATCAAAGATTCCCCAAATCATCTTGGGAGAGCGATTGAGATCCAAGGGAAGGATCTCTAAGGTCGATATACTATCCAAATCAACTCTATTATAATATTTTGTAAATGTTAATATAATAGAAATGATAGAAATAGAGATTAGATGCATTTTTCCACAATTTTGTATGAAGTTATTATGGATGGAAATATGGTTTAATAATGTGGATGGAATGTATGGAGGATGGAAAATAATATGGAGGATGGGATGAATGTGTAGATGTGGATTGCATTTGGGTTGTGTGGATAGATTATGGTGTGATGAAATGTTGAAAATGTGAAAGGGCAAAGTATTTATAATGTACGTACCCAAGGTGTTTGTGAAAATGCTTGAGAGGATAAATATTCATTTAACACTATGGAATTGTTGGAAATTGATTATAAATTATGCTAAGAATCATGATAAGATATATATATGTGATTTTTTGTTAAGTTATGCTTAATTACTTGCATGGTAATTGATATTCGGGAAAGTAAGAATTTAGAGAAAATTCTTTCAAATCAGGAATTCTCTAACTCTATGGTGTGGGACATCATAGTGGAGTTTCAATGGTGAAAGATTGGAATCTAAACGATTACCAACTCGAATGTTAATTGCGAGACTTATGCACAAACGCACGTGTATGTTAAGATAAAACTCTCACAAGTCACACATGACACATGTGGACCACAAGCATAAGCATTGCATACGCCTGATATTCTGAATAAGCCCAATGAGGGATCTGAATAAGTGCATGTTCTGAATAAGTTGCTGAAGACTCATAAGCATAAGCATAAGCATAGCATACGTATGACATTCTGAATAAGCATGGCATGGGCATGGTCCGTATCCTCCAAGAGCGGCATATCAGTTAAGTAATTGCATGGGTATGGTCCGTATCCTCCAAGAGCGGCATGTCACTTAAGTGTATGATCTGAATAAGTGCATAAGCATAAGCATCTCACAAGCACGTGGTCTCATAAGCATAAGCATCTCATAAATATGTTGTCTTCTAAGTCTAAGGTTCTCACAAGTACACGAGTCAAGGTGATGATATAATGTATATGAGTACATGTTATTCATCACTCTGATTATATTATTGTGCTATTGGATATGATTATAACTAAGTGCAGGTATACTATATTGCTGGTTGGATTTTATATACACCGAGTACTTTTGTACTCAGCTAGACTTTTGTCTTGATAGGTTTAGAATAGGAGCACATGGCGGAGCCGTGGATTGAAGAGGCATACGTCGAGGAAGGAGGAGAAGGTGAACCTTCAGACGAGGGAGCCAAGGGTTTTGATGGTTACCCCTATTAGTTTATGTTTTGTTTTGGTTAAGAGATTTGTAATAGACTTTTGAAGGATGTTACTCATTAGATTACTTTGCAGATGGTACTAGACTATTTTGTTTATGTTGGATTTTGTTATGTTGGGCAGATAACCGTTGTACAGGATGGTTTAGTTTTATAAAATCAGATTTTTATTACTCTCATTTGTGGAGACTTGTGTAGTATGTCTTGTATGTATGGATTTTTAAGTAAGTTAAGGAAATGTGACAATTCCAAAGTCCTATTTTGGTCAAGGTAGGATTTTGGGGTCGTTACATTTTCACTTGTATTTTAAACAACGAAATTGTTCAACTAGGAAATATGGTCTTTCTACGGCTGGCTTGTGTTAGTGGCAGTGTGTATATTCCCCATGAGAAGGTGTTTAGGGTTCCATTTCCCCGAGTGATGGTGTAACGGTTGATAGACCCATCATGTTTAGCCGGCTTCTAAGTTAGGCGCTCGGCTTTCTAACCCACTAACCACCGCTAACTGGAGTTGTGGCCTAACCGTATTTGACTACAAAAAAGAAAAAAAGAATAATGACCCTTTTCACATGTGATTTTCAACAATGATATCATTTAAGTAGCGAACTAACATAAATACCTCTTTTTTATATTTCATTAAGTAAGAAAAAATCCTCTTTATATGAATTTTCTTAAATAATAACAATTCATCGCGTTATATGTATGAGAATCATTCGCTATTGTTATCATTAAAAGAAAGTAGAACATGATAATGTTTACAGTGACCCATTGAGTTTATATAAAGATGAGAACAACTAAAGATAGAAATAAACCGTAATCAAATCTAATATAATCTTACATAATCTAATCTAATCTATTCAAATTCAAATCACCTTGTGGTGAGATATGGTGTATCACATCACACCTAATTACACTACTACATTTTCTTTCCTAATAAACATGTCATCCAAATATGACAAAAATACAACATCACATCTCGTTCCTTCACCTCATTGACCTCTAGAATTTGTAGAATTTGTAACGTCTACACTTTCAAAAAAAAAGAAAAAAAAAGAAAAATGATCTTCCTAGATTAGCACGCGTTAGATTAAGTTAAACAAATTCTACCTCTTCTGCACATAAGCGGGTAAAAGAGATGTATTTTTTGAAAATAAAGATAAATGTGATGAGTCTGAAGTCAAGTTCAACTCGTTAGTGATATCTTTTGTATGTATAGGAAAGAAAGACAAATGTGATGAGTCTGGTTAATGATCGGATCAAGATCCAGATCTGATCCAATTAGACGGGACCCTGATCCAATTATAGATCCGTCGGATCAGATACGGATCTAAGAACTTGAATCCAATTATAATCGTATCAAATTCGGATCTATAGTGATCTTTTATTGGTATGGTGCTGTCTTTCTATCATCATTCATCTATTAAGGAAATTTAGATTTGATTACCCATAAGTGATGGGGGGGCACTAATCAGCAATCACTCACCAAATCCATCCATCCGGGGACTCGGTTTTTGTTTGATTCCTCCATTGCTTGGAGTTCTAGGGTTCCTCTAAGAAGACATAATGACATAGTAATAGGGATGAGAAGTTGAAGAGATGTAATTTAGGGCATCTGCAATTGTGGACCCAAGAAAGACTATAGAGAAGAGAGATCATAAATGAGTAGAGTCAGGTTTATGGAAGGAATTAAAAGAGATCTTAATTAGTAAATCTAAGGTTTTCAATGATGAATAAATGGGGGATCGAAACACACATTTTACAGGATGCTGTCTATGGCCACAAAAAATGAACTCAAACGGTGATCCCAAATGCAATTTCAATGCTGAGTCTCTCCCATCCCAACCAACTGCGAGATGAAGACGACGTGGGACGGTGCAAATTGCAAAACAAAGGTTGAAGAAGAAGATAATGGAATTTAAAAGTTGCTATTTACCCAACTTAGAGGGTAATTTCGGAACCTTAATATATTAATGTATAAGACAAATCTTTATCTTTTGTTTACTATTATAATGAGAGAATGAGGGTTGGATTGAATGACGTTTTCTTTCCAATACTATCCATACATCCTTAAAATTTAAAATTAATCTATAGGCCATTAGAGGATATTTTAGTCTTATTATGGTGGTGATTAAAGTCATTTCACCTATAACTAACTGCCCAACAAAGAGGTATACACTTTCTTAAGTTGTAACTACTTTTTAGGGGAAAATGCAAGGACGCGTGTTTTAGGTGGTTTCAACTTTCAACCCACTACTTTATCTTTTAGGATTTAATTTAGGGTTTCTGCAATTGTGGACCCAAGAAAGATTAGAGAGAAGAGAAATCATGCATGAGTAGAGCTAGGTTTATGGAAGGAATTAAAAAAGATCTTAATTAGTAAATTTAAGGTTTTCAATGATGAATAAATGGGGGATCGTAACACACCTTTTACAGGATGTTGTCTATGGTACTGCCACAAAAAATGAACTCAGATGGTGATCCCAAATACAATTTCAATGTTGAGTCTCTCCCATTTCAACCATCTGTGAGATGAAGAAGCCGTGGGGTGGTGCAAAACAAAGGTAGAAGAAGAAGATAATGGAATTTAAAAGCTATTTACCTAACTTATGAGGTATTTTCGGAACCCTAATATATTAATCGATAAGACAAATGGTCTAAAACAAAGCTATGAGTAAGAGATTCAGTTGAACCTAGACACACACCAAAGGCGGTTACTTATTTCCTAAAACCAACTTTACAGTTTAGAATATTGGCAACCAAATTAAAACTCCTAATTAAGAACACATGAAGGTTCCCTACACTTTTTTTTAAAAAGTAAATCAGATCAACACAATTCAAATCATGCAACCACACAACCATATAAAGCATATAAGCAAGCAAGCAATCCAACAAAGATCATGTAAATAAGCAAGCAAATAAAATCACAAAAGCACACAAGCAAGCAAATAACTTTTTTGTATTTGTATTTTGTATTTTGTGTTTTGTGTTTTTATATTTTATTTAATTTTTTCCAACTTCTATTGGCCTTAATAGTTTATGCTCATGTAGGGATGAAGCTTGTGAAGGGGCAACTACGCTAGAAAGATGAAAATCAGACTCTTTAAAATGGATAATAGTAAAAAAAAAAAGGGTAAATTACACTCACCTACCCTGCGGTTTGGTCAAATTGCAGAGACCTCCCCTCTAGTTTCTAAAACAACACTACCCTCCCCTGTGTTTTAATTGTAAGTAACAAACTCCCCATTCTCTTAATCTACCGTTAGTAACGTGGATGAACTTTGATGATGTCAGGCTCTAAATGTTTTAAAATACCTAAATTACCCCCTAAAAGGCAATAATATTAACATGAATGGATTTAAACACTCTTGGTTTCTTTCTTTCAACCTGACTAAAAGACAAAAACTAAAAATTAAAAAAACAACAAAAAAGGAAACTTTTGAGTTTTGAAGAGATGGCCAACTGGTCCAACTATTATTTCAAGAATACATAGGATTGTTGGGCCACTATGTTGGAACTGGCAAGACTATTTAATATGATAACTCGATATAACAGTTAGACTGGGCCCTTTTCAAAGTTATCCAAATTCAAGCCCACCAAGTGTCAGTATGTGATTATGAAATGGCCTCCTAATGTCTGTGTCTGATTGTTTGAAAACTACTTCTGTCTAGCATATATCTTAATGTCAGTTGAATCACAAGCTAGTGGAAAAAGCTAGATCTTTTGACGACCATATATTATAAGCACAGAATCTGAACTAGACCAGTTGAACCATCAGGCTTTCTATTTTGCATACAATGGCCCATTGGGCTTTATAATTCTTAGGGTTTGCCTTTCATTATCCAAATATATTTTTGTTAGGTTCAGTTTGGTGGAAGTAAAATGACATATTACTTAAAAGAATAAAAAGATAATGTTGACACAAACACCATTCACATTTAATATCATTAATTAGTAAATATGTCAAAAAAATATTTTAAAATGTCAAAAGTAGACATGTCCAAGAGATATCCAAAGTATAGAGCTAAAGCCCCACAAACAAAAAATAATGTGGTCACCCTGCTGTAACATCCAAAAAGTAGAGCCACACTGGCAACAAAAAATGTGTGGCGACCTATCCATCTATAGTATGCTATATGTATTATATCCAAAAATCAGTTGTTATCGCTCTAAGTTAGCTCTCCCTCCAAAAGTACCAAAAAAAAACTACAAACACAGATAACGTATCATATTAGAATGAGTACAAACATCATCTTGCACTGACAAAAATATATGTCCAGCAATGTTACTTAGAACAAGTATGACTCTATACCTGTTTCTGTCCACCATTAGGACATACTCATAGAATACATGTCCATGTAACAATATTGATCTGGGTCCAGTTTTGTGATTATAAAAACTATCCATATAGTGGATAAGCAAATTGGGCAAATAAATTGAAGCCATTGAGACCTGAAAAAAATTCCAAAAGAAGACAAGGCAATTACTTTCGAATCAATGTAAAATGCATTATAAAAATATTTCATAGTGTGAAGACAGATATGAGAAATTAAACAAGGAAGGGACAACTTTTTATAAAGCTCAAGACATGGATGCTATTACCCTCGTAGCTGTACATTTGTTAAAAATGAATTCTGCTTTAAAATCAAAAACATATTTAAGAATAACACTTGAATTCTAAGGGTTCGTTTGATAGATCTTCTCTGATCTTATCTATTTTGAACAGATCTAGTCAAAATAGATCTGTGACAAAAATATCTGTAAGAAATATATCTGTAGATAGTAAAACTGTTTGGCAGAGCATAGTAATAGACACAAATTTTTTGTAAAATTGTGTTTGGTAACATCGTCTTATTGCATCTTATTGCAGGGGCAGTTGATGTCATTTCTAAAAATATAGATATTCATTAGGTACCCAATTCCACTCCCACATGATCGAACACATTAATTGCTGAAAATTTTGTTCCATAATCTATAATATTCATAAATTCAAGTACTTCAACCCAAGAAAATCATGAATATTACATGTCATTTGAATGTCAACACCAATTTTTTTTAAAAAAACATCTCCATGCATTTAAATATATCGCATCCGCAATCGCATTCCTAACTTCATACATCTCCATATACACACCTAAATCCATATCCATGTTGACTGGTTCACTGTTATCCCAACCAAAATCATCAGCATCCAATTCTATGTTCTCATTCTCGTACAATGCAAATAACTTGTCTGCAATGGCTTCTTTTTTATGAAGCTGTGCATTGTCATTACTGCAACAATTATATTTCTTTGTACAGGGAATAAGCAAGGAAGCATCCTTTTTAAAATTTTGAAACAAGCCTTCAATACCCCAAAAGTTCGCTCAATCACATTTCTCATAAATGAATAAAGATAATTAAAATGTTCTTCCTTGTTACGAGGGCGAATAGCACCTTGAAAGTCAGGTAACCAATATTGAATATTGCGATATGGAGTAAGGAAGCCTCGCATGTTCATATAACCAGCATCACCCAAATAATATTTTCCTGAAAATAACAACAAAGAATTTCAATAATATAATACTCACTTGAATTATTAAATACTAAATATTATTTACCAGGAGGGGCGTGAGGAAACTTCAAGCGTTAATCATAAAGAGTATTCATCAATATCCAATGATCATACGCGGTACCTTCCCACCCAGCGACTACGAATGTAAATAACATATCAAAAAGCAAGCTGCCATCACTTGTTGCATGCATTCACCTTTTCTTCCTCTGTAAGGTATTTTTTTTCTGGAGCGATCACAGCATGCACAAGAGTACCATCTATCGCTCCAACACAACCCTTAAAAAGTATTACAAATTAAAATCTTTTAATGTGAATAAAGATAATATTGATCAAGCTAGTACAAAATAGGAGTTTACCTTAAATGGATGAAATCGAGAATTGCACGAAATCTCCTTAGGTACTTGGTTATAACAAGGAGGATTTATAATCTCAATTGAGAATTTGATCATCGCTATCAAAACTCTATGAAAATGACGATGAATGGTTTCACCAGAGTGTTGAAATCGATCCTGCAAATTTCGATTTGTATGGCTCTGGGAAATAATTGTTAAAAATATTGTCAACTGCTCCTCAACATTGAAGTACTTGGTGTCTTGAAGTAGTCCCTTCTCCCTAAACACCATACACAAACGATGGAAAACATGTTTCTCCATTCGCAAAATCTCTTGGCATACTATCGGGTTGCCATTTAGAATGTACTGGACATAACCATTTCCTGTTAAATTGGAATTTCTACATGGATCCTCAAGGTAAGTACCGTTGTCGTTTTTTCAGTAGTAACAAAATCAAGTGAGTAATCTTTTTTCGCATCAATGGTGTCATGGTAGCTATTAACAAAATAGTACACAATTACATCCCACACATAATTAGGCATTCCAAATATAATGCATTCATTTCAAAAAATATCATTTAATATATCCTCCTAAAGAGTATAGCATCCAACATTATATCATCTTAAAAATCTAAAATTAAAATCATCCAAAATATCATCATAAAGTTTTAGTATGAAAAATCCAAAACTAACATCCAAAATAATCCAAAACTAACATCCCAAATATATCATCAAACTATAACATCCAAAAATATCATTATAAAAATCCTAAACTAACATCATCCAAAATATCCAAATAAAGTTTCAGTACGAAAAAACATAATCCACTATCATTGGCCTCTGTCCAAGAGGTCCTTCAACCATTCCAGGCGTGATTCTTCCTTCTTTAGCATCATCCAGATACTTCTATTTTTTAAATTACGGAATGAGCGGAGAGCACACAAGAATAATGGCGATGGATCGATAACATCTTACATTTGTTACAGAGATTCAATACATTCAGCAATACTGGGCCCTTTGCTTGTATCTTCTTTAATAGAAGACACAAGAGATGCAATGCTAGCATCCAATGTAGCTTTTTCTGAATCTCTTTTACTTCTTGGAGGCTTTAGTCGTTTTCATTGAATGTTCTCCATTAACTCCATATCATCAACCTCTTCACCAGCCTTCTGTTGAGTTTCATTATGAGGTTGTGTTACATTAGATGATGGAATCTCAATGTTATCACTCAAGTTGTAGCTAGAATGAGTATTTCCCAACAAGTCCTCTAGAACAGAACCAACTGTAGGTGCCCACTTGGCAGCTCCTGTCACCGAAATACCATCAAATAGAAATGTCATCTCATCGGGAAATGGTAGAGATTTGGTCATGAATGGTTTAGCATATTTGTGTGTCTGCAACACATGCCATTAATTTCGGGATTTTAAATAAATAAAAAAAGCTTATAGTTTAAAGTATAAAATGATGTTATACCTGCAAATATGCTTCCCATCTCTCGGGTTCCATTGTGATAGTGTGAGTAGCATCGTTCTGCCCAATGCCGGTTTGCCCACACAATATGACCCATGCATTGTACAACCTCTTCATAGCATCCAATTGGTTCCTTAATTGTTTCTTAGAATGTTGTCTACCTGTCTTCTCCTTATACTTGTCAATAATAATCTTCCATGTAAACAAAAGAAAGTTCACGCCTGGCTTTCCGGACAATTGTACTTGTTCTATGCATAGATCTAACAAGATCTTCCTCATATTGTCGGGCCATGCCGCCCTAGATGGATCAACCTTCTTTTCTTCATTTTTTCCCTTTTTTTTCCTTTTGCAACATATCACAATTCTAGGAATAGTAAAAAGCTACTTTAAAGACATATCAAAATGGTAATGCATTTATAAGCTAGAAACTAAGTAGTAAATTTTAATCCTCTTGTTCAAGTCTGGTAAGGTAAAGGTAGCCAATTCTCACTTCACCCTTGAAAACTAATACAACAACAAATCTATAGTAGCTTGATAACCTCCAAAACCAATGCCATAAACATGCAAACAAAAGTATGCATTTGTTTTATACTACACCACGACTCTTACCATTATTATGGTCGACATACTGTGATGGTGATTAAGGGCTGTTGTGAGATAGAGGAATGATTGCAAGGGGCTGTTACAAGCTGTGTCACCATATTCATTTACTAATCATAAAGCAATAGGCACATGCAATTGATTATGTTCCTCTAAAGAGATGTTGGCATGCATTTAACAAAAACCCTATAGGCATGTGCAATTGGCATATTCATTCCAAAATATGCTCCATCAATGTCTAGGTACAGTCAAAGAAATCTTGAAATTATACAGAATATATCAAATAATTCAAGCAGAGGTGTGGCTTAAGACCCAAGGCCTGACATAGAGCTACTAACATTACACTGTGAGTCTCTCAACTCCAAACATAGAGTTGTGCAGTTTCAAGTGGAATTCATGGTTGCAAAATACAAGATCAGGAAACTCCTTCAAATATAGGTGTGCAAATCTAAACTTTCAGAAACGATTGCATAAGAGTATTGCAATTCATCAATTAGTACCATCAAGTTTCTTAACTTCAGATTTAAAAATTGCATAGATCTTTGTTAAACAAATGAATTTTAAGCATTAGACTCTAAAAGTAGGAGCAATCAGATTTGAAGCAAGCAATGGTATAAAAGAAGAGAAGATTAAAAAAAACAAAACCTTCTTCTCGCCAAGAAAGTTACGGAACTGCTGGTGTTGGAGTTGGTGATATTGGCTTTGATGGGGATGTGGCGTTGATGGGGGAAGAAGGAAGGGAAGACCAAGAAAGGGGAGCCTCGATTTATAGAGTAACAAGGTCTTGTTAATCTCAAAACTTTGATTAAGGGATGGAATGAGACAATCAAAAGGGATTTGAAGGTATCACAATGACCTAATTTGCAGCAAATTACAAAAAATTTAAATCCAGAAAACTGTAGAAAACATACCTTAACAGAAATTTGAAAGCTTGAAGAAGAAGGGAATCACCAGAAGAAAGAATGAAGAGTTGAACCAACCTTGTACGAAGCCCACCGTAAGACTCTACTTTTAGGTTGAGTTGAACCAGCAAAGTGAGGGAGTTCAAAAGCCTTGTACCAAGAAGAAAACTGTTTAGGGTTTTGATGTGATTGATATGGAGCTGAAATAAAGTATATTACGAGGGGCAATACGGTAAAAAAAAAGCTAGAAAACAGGAGTCCCGTCTTCTACCCGCAATAGATAAGAAGATCTTTTTTAAAAATCCTTATAAAGTTGCATTTTTATTGTAGACACTAAATGTCTTTTTTTTTTTTTTTTGAGGGATTAGACACACTACCAAACGCTCTATTTTATGAAAATGTCTACCCACAATAGACAAAAAAATAAAAAGACCCAAAATTTAGACATCCCAAACGGGGCTCTAAGTCTTCCAATACAAGCATTGAAACTCATAGCTACTTTTAAAGAGTTGAAAAATGCAAACACTACCAATCATCATATCTTCCAATTGGAAAGAGAAGAATATTGGACCAAGATCCACTAAAATTTCTTATCATGATGACAATGAAGTATTCTCAAAAACTCTATGGTTCCTCTCTTTCCATGCCTAGGAGGACCGACCAAATAGTCGCTCGAAAAAATATATTTTTAAATTGCTCGCGTTCTAAATAACGACCATTATCAAACTTCATTTGTTTACCCATTAATAATAATGCAAACATGTTAATCACACTAATGAGAAAATAGTTAAAATACTCATCATAACTGGACTTACAGATAACCTTTTTTTAGGGTTTGAAGCAATATTATTTACACAATAAGAGGAACAATACCAGTGTCGCGCCCCAAAATCCCCCTTAGAAATTATGGGACTTTGGTTCGGGACTTATCATAACAAACCATCTTGTAATCATGATACAAGGCATATAAAAGCGGAAGCTAAAAATTTCGATAATCAAAGTATAGAACGAAGACAATATTCCAAGTTAACATAAACCAAAAACATAAAGGTCCAACCATAAGTATCAAAGTACATCCAAAAGTGGGCATCCCCACTATAAACCAAGTGTCAAACTGTATATACATAGCTCTCTACACCTCTCACTCTCTCAACAATAATGGAGATAAGGCCACTTGTCCAAGGCCTTCTCTTCCCCCCGAAGAACTTCCCCCAGAAATTCCTCAGCGTATTCTTCCTCAACCTAACTGAGTGGTGCTGTAAGTCTTTGGTATCATCACTGGTTATCATAGAGCAACTACCTAATAAGCTCAGGAATTAGAAAATTCTTGTACATTATTTGATGATATGTGTGCTTTGTAATAATGATTTGATTTGATATATGATGAATGAATAAAGATTGAATGTATGGACTTATGCTTTGAAATGAATATCTTATGAATTTGAATGAGCTTGATTGAAATAATTGGTTTCATACTTGAAAATATTTAGTGCTTAATTGTTTTATCTTTTTGATGTTGCCATGAGGGAGAAATATATAATGAAATAATTAAAATTTTACTTAATCTCCTATTGGATCATAAGTAATATCTTTAATCTAATTGACAAAATCAATGATATCATTGTCATAAATTGATGACCTAAACTTTATGCAAATAAATGAAATTCTTAAATTTAATTGATGCATATGTTTAGGGGGAGTCTTACCTAAAATATTCTATTTAAATTATATATTGTGGGTGAGCTTATCTCATTTCATTTTATTATTATGTAATCATCAAAAATGGGGAGATTGTTAACCTTTAGGCTTTTAACCTAAGGTTACATCCTTAATTTTGATGATAACACAATAATAAAATGACATTTGTGTTACTAATGTTCTATTGAGTTTTAGTGTAATTCAGTTTATGAAGAACATTAGTACATCATCCAAGGCAAAAAGATGGAAATGCAACCAAGCAAGAAATTTTCTTCCATCAAGTCATAAGAAAGAAATTGGATCAAGCTGAGCACATTGAAGATCATGCCCAAAGTCCAAGTTAGATCTTGAAACTGAAGAAAAAATTTATTCAAGATCAAGATTGAAGATGAAGACTCTCAAGAAGGTTTTATAGTTTATTATTTAGTCTTTGAGAGTACTTAAGATTTATATAAGAAATCCTCAAAGTTTGGTCAGTTGAATTGGTTAATGCTTAGATTGACCATAGGTGCCCTTAAGACCTAATTGAATATCAATCTAAGGACCTAAAACATGATAAATAATTTGTTAAAGATAAGGTATAAGACCAAAGAAATCATGCTCATTATATTGGTTAAGCAAAGATGAGTTTTCTGTAAAAATACAGGGGACTCGTCGACGAGTGGGACTGTGGTCTCAGCACTCATCAACGAGTGGAAGAAACAGTAGCTGTGGATGATTTTGACAGCTTCACTCGTCAATGACTGAGTAGTGCTCTGGTGCACTCGTCGACGACTGTCTGCGGAAAATGCCCAACGACTAATTTTTAATGGCTCTTTGAGTTCCCATGAAGCCTCCAACGGCTATATCTTTTCAAGGGCTATAAATAAGATTGATTTATGAATGAAAAAAAGGACTACAATACTTCAAATTAATCAAATCATTTATTCAAAACTTAGATTGCCAAATTTATTGAGTTCAACCCTAGAAATCCCAAATCCTAATTTTTGAGCTGTTTAACTCCAATCTTTGGGAGATTTTTTAGAGTGTTAAAGTCTTTATCAACTCTTCCATCAAAAGTGTATTGAAATCAAGACGTTCGTGGGAGTCTTGTCTGTGAAGCTGAAAGCTTTGTAAATGTTTGGTCACTATCCGAAAAGCATGGTTTAAAATATCGATACGTATCGACTGATACGGGCCGATACGTATCCTATTTGGAGCTACTCGATACACTGGTACGCTGAAAAAAAAAATCAACTGTATCGGGCCGATAGAGGCTCAATACACTCGATACAGAGATTTTTCAGTTAATTTTTTTTCTACTTCCATTTACACTAAGATCCACAATACAGACCCAATACACACAACTTTTTTACATAATATATTATTTAAGTAAATGATTTTAACTTGATTTTACTTTCATTTACTTTAGATATTAATATATAAATAAGGTTATCCCCCTGGTTATGATGCCCCTGCCCAACCTTATTTATCAGGAGCCATTGGTTATGATGCCCCAACCCAACCCTATTTATCAGGAGCCACTAGTTATGATGCTCAGTCTCATTCTTCGACTAACAGTTATGGACAGATCACGACTCAACAGCAAGCATATGTATAAATGTATTTGGGCATGTAACGCACAATGACGACTTGAACACAGTGGCGTCATCATGTCTAGACCACTTATAATGTATCACTCTACTCAATTCCTGGTCCCACAATGATAGAGTATGAGCCGGCACAAAACTCAATGTGGTATTGAGCTTCTATCATGTATGTAATTTGATTTGTGAATACAAGGGTCTATGTATTTTTCATATTTTGATTTATAAATGCAAGTGAGTTTCTATCACTTGGTTAAGTAACTATGGTTTGTATTTTCATACATATTTATCAGTGCGCACGCCTTTTTTAACTTATAAATTTGTTAACTCTCATATGTATGATTATAAATATAGTTGGAAGCTTTCATTTGGTTTGTTTTTAACTTATATTTGTATTAAAAGAGGTTTTATGCAAGATATTCAAGTTTTTCCTTGCGTATCCAAGCTTTTTTTAGCATATCCTGAATTTTTCTGCCGTATCCAACTGATACGGTAGCGATACGCCGATAAGTATCCTATTTTGGACTTACCGATACGACGACCGATACCGATATTTTGAACCATGCCGAAAAGTGGACTAAGTCTAGGGAGGATTGTTTCCCAGTAATGTTTGATTTTCATCCGGAAGAAGATTGACGATTGGAAATAAATCGTGGTAAATCATCTAGCGGGTATACCTTGAGGCAAGGATGTAGGCAGGTTGCCGAACCTCGTGAACAACATCGTGTGTCTAGGTGTTTGCAATCTCTCTAACTCCTCTCTTTATTTAACTGTCTTGCATTATTGATAGAATTGCTAAATCTCTATTCTCTTTAATTTGTTTAAGTTGAAATTCCGCTTAGGGAAGTAGAAAGAATTTTAATTTGCTATTGACCCTATTCACCACACTTTAGGGTCCAAACCATGAGCAACAAAAGTATGCATGATGTTCCGATGAGTTGTAAATGAAAGAATGTTAACATTTATAACATTATTATTTAGTGGTTTGTATATGCTGAGCCTTCTAATGCTCAACCGAACTGTTATTTTAGGCAGGTACTGTTGATACATATGCCCCCACACCTTGGGTCAAGGAGGAGTACGTAGAAGAAGAGCCTACTCAGGATCATCCTCTGGAGGAGAGGGCCCTTGATATGTGGCCCTACCTCGATTATTGTTGAGAGTGATGAGGAGTGACATGTATATTTTGTTGAGTGAGCATGTTCGTTCTTTATGTTTGATATTTTGTAAACACTTGGAATACATATACTAGGAGAAAATTTTCAGTTCCACTTTATTAATGCATTATAGGCTTGTACAGGATGGTTTGATTTTAAGTCACGAGTCAAAGTCTCATGTCTCCTAGGTTGGATTTTGGGTCACGACAATTATGTAACAGAATGGCCGGCCCTCATTGGTCTAGGCCCCATTTCTAAACACTCACCAATTGTGGTTAAGATTCACTCACCCCTAGGGTTAAGCAATCCAACTTTGGTTTTTAGAATATAAGAAAACAAAAATATTAATTTTAATTTAATTGAACTTAACTAGGGTTAAATAGGGGTTAAAAGGGACACGGGGGCACAACAGTAAGTTAAGTAGTGGACCTATGGGTCCGCTAATCACTTCTCTATTTATTAGTAGGGCAATGTCATGGGGAAAGGGATATCCCCCGCTTGAACTTTTGAAGAAAAAAAATTATATCATGATGTTTAATTATTTAACATAACACAACTATGAGTTTTCAATAGCCTCCTAAACCTAAAATAGAGCTTTCTAAGAGATCTAAAGATAGAGATAATAGGATTTTATGATAGATTCAAAGAGAGAAAAGCCTAGAGATTTCAAGGATTCAACCAAAAAAGAATGAAAGAAACTTAAAGATCTAGATCGAGCCTCATTTGCAAGCGTAAGATCGTAGGGAAGCGATCAAGAGAGGTAGATAACTTTCCCTAGTTCTCAATTTTATAACTATTAATCTAAAGTATGAAGCAAATGATAAAATATATGTAAAAAATATGATTAATAAGAAGATTAAGATATTTTGATCACCCCTCATGCAACGTCTTCATGAATAACGTAAATATGCATTTTCTTTCTATCAATATGATAATAATTAATATAAATAAGAACAAAAATGTATAGATTTTAAAGTAAGAAATAAAATCAAAGCATCTTATATTATGTATATCCATTATGAAAGATTTCCATGATTTTTATAGATGTTCTATTTATAATTTTTATTATGTATATCAACAAGGGTAGAAGGGAATGAAATTTGTGGTGTATATATGGATTGAGAATGAAGGAATTGATGAAATTATGAAATTGAATGGCATGTATGAAATAATTAAATGATAGATGTAAATTCTTTGTGAGATTAGAGTTACATGTTAGTCTGATTTGTGAATATAACCTATGAGAATTATGATTGATAAATTATGTGAATTAATTATGATATTAATCTCGATTAAAAAGGGAGTCTTAATATTTAAATTAGATTGTGAATTATGTATATTAAAAATAAATTGTGATTAAAGCCTCTTAAATTATTAGAAATATGAATGTTATGGTGTGTATATTTTTATCTTATTACACGTGATATATTGTTGGGTAAAGGAACCTTTGATGAGAGTCTTGCTTACACAGGTCTGATTAACAAAGTGGAATGAGACGCTATGATAAGATTTCCTTTGGCCCTTGACTGATAGTCTTAGGTATAATTTAACCAAAGGTATATTACCGTGCACTCACTCAAGATAATAAATATATACAAGCATGATAAAAAACAAAATTACATGTATTATACAAGTATACAAGTACACACGAAAGCGATGAATGCATGATTGAGTTTTGCATTGCCCGAATACCAACGAGTCTAAGATCAAGGCAAAACAAGTCATATGCACCGGATAATGTGCAGACAAGCTATATACATCGGATAATGTACAGACAACCCCGTATGTACCAGATAATGTGCAGACAAGCCGTATGCACCGGATAATTTGTAAACCATGTGGTACCTCGGCAAATAGGGTATATGTTAATCTCTACCCAATATATTGCACAGTGCATGTTGTTTGATTTATTCACAAAAAGAAAGATAAGTCAAAAAGTAAGAAAATAAAGATAAGTCAAGAAAAGTAAGACAAGTCAAATAATAAGACAAAGAAGATAAGTAAGAAAGATAAGTACAAGTGAGCACATGAAAAAATGAAAAGAAAAGATATTTTCGCACTTTGATTTACGTATGTGAATTGTAATTGAACTGTTACTTGTATGCATGTTATCGTTATGATATTGTTATATACGCGGAGTAACTTGTTACTCAACCGATAACTTTTGTTGTTGGCAAGTTCAAGATTTCATAGTTATGGTCCGTAGCCTTGAGTTGAAGAGGAGTACGTAAAGAAAGATCTTGTAGGTGATCATTTTGAAGAGGAACGGGATTTTGATGAATAGTTTCGCTATTGTTTTAGTTTATTAGAAATGATTTAAATTCTAGAGAGATTGTAATTGACTTATTAATGATTTATGTTTTGATTTAATAGATGATTGAGAATCACGAGGATGATTCAAATTATGTATATTCAGTTTAATTACAGATTTTAAATTGATGTTCAGTTGAGGTATTAAATGTTATTCCATTGAAGAAATTTTTAGGTCCATAATTTAGTATGCCTTTATTGTTTCCAACAAGATGATATGATAAGTAAGTCACGTGCCAAAGATCTCATATTCTCCTAGGGGGATATTGGGGTGTGATAGAGGTGGTATCAGAGCAAAGGCTTTAGGCCCGTATGGGATAGTTTTAGAATCATGAGGATTAAAGAGATTTACCAAGATAGAAAAATAGATTAGTCATAAATCCGGATTGATACCATGACGGATGTGATGTCATTAGGTTCGCTAGGACTTAGGCCTGTTGGCTGTTATGAAATTGTATGCTCATAAAAATTATTATATGCTAATATGTGTTATTATAGGTTATTATGAGTTTTGTTTGCTAAAGTAATAATTATATGTTAGAATGTCTGGTGTCTAAGTGAGATTTATGAGTTATTCTTAAATTCGGGTCGGACAGCGACCAAGCTAATGCATTATGTTCCTTAGGGTAAAGTATATTAGAAAGAAAACATGAGCGAATAGAATTTAAATTCTTTAGGGCTTAGACTTAAAATTCGTTATAAGTCTAGGTTAAGATTGTTCTCAAGTTGGACTTATGGTTTGTTATTTGCTCTCAAGACTTTTGTCAAGAGGCACAACAACCAATGTTGCTATTAACTAATATTATTATTTTGAGTGAAATTTCTATGATGATTGTAAATATGCTATTATATTATTATATGTGAAATATGATATGCTATATGATATATGATTGTGCACTTGATTACAACACATAGTTATGTATATATCTCATGCACCGTACTAATAAATGAGTACCTAAAGCATGTCTAACCGATATGGAGTTTGACACATTCATTCATTACCGAAAATTGTCTACTGCCACTCCAATTGGTCGTACAATTATTACAGTAAGGGTACACCGTACTTATGTTGCCCGGATTGGAACATATTAGTAGCTAAGAGACCTGAATTTTTATTATTTGTTAATCGTGGTTTTTATGATAATTGTCTCAGTAATCGTGTCATGAATTAATAAATGAGCTGTTACTTGTTTCTAATTATTGTGTTAAAATAATTTTATGGAAAAAGAATGAAAAATAATCAAAACAAGTCAAAGCATCAAGGTAGGAGAACCACCGGTCAATTGGCCTAATATAAATTCGCCTAGAAACCTTCTAAAATAAAGATTCTTGAATGTAATTCGTTTGAATGATCACTAATTTACGATTTATAAAAGTCTAAGGATATTGATAGAATTCAATAACCATAATAAAATTATAGAAAAAGTCTACTAAGTACACTGAGATTCTAAAATTAACCTAGTGGGTCCTATCCTTGAAGAACGAGATCCCATATGTTAGAATCTTCTTAATGTATTTAATTAAATTATGAATTTAATTAATTAATATTCTTCATAATAAATGATAACTATTTATATGGTATTTCAAGCTCTACCTATTATATATGATATAATAAATCAAGAGTTAAGGTATATGATAATAGAGTCTACCATAGACTTTCTATTTGTTAATCTTTAATTAGATTAGATACAAAAATAAATAAAAAATCTAAGTTAATTAATATGTTACTTATATATAAAAATAAGAAATAAAAATAAAAACAAAAATGGGAAAAATGGGAAAATCTGATTAACTTTTACACAACAAGTGCAGACACGTGATTCCTTGCGGGAAAACGTGAAGACTTGAGTTTAAATCTATAAATATTCAGTTAAAACCCTAAATTCATAAGTTTATATCTCATAAACACTAAAGAGCTAAGGTTTGAGAAATCGAGAATGAAAAGTTTGACATATTTTCTCTATCCAATTTAGCTTTCAAGTTAATTGAGATTTAATTCTTAAACTTAAATCTAATTAATTTTTAATCTAAATTTATATTTATGTTTTATTGCTTGAGAATCAAGTAATAAGGATCAGAAAAGTGATTAAGACTTACAAATGAAACACTCATAGCCAAAAAAACAAAAAAAATTGGCAAAATAGTGGCCTTGAGATGATAATGGAGAGAAATCTCTTGGTCGTGAATCCCACACATGTAAGGTAAGATTTACACTTATTTGGCAAGATAAATAATGACTTTAATGATTACATAGGTTCTTGTAAATAAATATAAATAAGTGTTATTATATGAGTGAAAATAAATAAATAATATAGCTTGTATGATTACACGAATTTTTTTTTAATATAATAAGTTTTATAAGATTTAAAGATTAAAAGAAACAAAAAGTTATGATTAAAAATTTTATTATAGTCATGGATGAAAATAATAATAATAATAACAAATAATAAGTACATGTGATTCTTTAAGTATAATAGGTAAGAACTCTCCATTTATAACTAAGTGATCGTGAGCTCTATCCATCCAAAGAGGCCATCACAACCGCCTCGTCCGACTACATAAGACAAAGTCTTTGTTATCTCAAAATAAAATGCTCAAACATCTGATGATGTGATGATACGTCCTAACCTAGGATAACCTTCAATGAGATGTCTTAATAGATTGAGTAAATTTTCTGCTATTTTAAGATTATTATATTATGTTTAATACGATTGTGTGTGTTAAATATGTGTACTATATGAGTATGTGACTTGTGCCCTTGATTGACACACTTAGATAAACAATTTCAAGACAAGTATCTCATTTGTTCGTTTAAGGTATATAATTTCGAGGACAAAATTATTTTAAGGGAGGAACGGGGGAGGATCTAGAGACCTGAATTTAATACCTCGACATTCATGCTATTTATAAGAATTTCTTAGAATGCATCCGATTTTAAATGCATGTGTTCCTATGAGAATCAATGTGTAATGCCTAGATGTAGTAACCCCTTTTATAATAATACTAGTGACACTACAAAATTTAAGACTTTTAACAGCGTTTCCAAATCACCATTAAAAACCCAAAAACACCGTTATAGACAATAACAACATTTCAAACCAAACACCGTTATTACTCACGTCGGGGAAGGTAAAGACGACATTTATCATCACGGCATTTCTAAAACGCCGTTATATATGACTCTAATACGGCATTTTGAAAACGCCGTTACAGAACAACCTGTCACGGCGTTTTAGAAATGTCGTAATAGACTCAACCTTTGACGGTGTTTTAAAAATGCCGTAATAGACTCAACCTTTGACGGCATTTTAGAAATGCCGTAATAGACTCAACCTCTTACGACGTTTAAAAAATGTCGTTATAGGTATAGTCTATGACGGCGTTTCTTAAACGCTGTCATAGTTACGAATATCAATTACGGCATTTACCAAACACCGTGGATGCCGGATAGTGTCATGACATAAAAAAATAAAATTATTTTTTAACAATATTTTCTTTTTACCTGTTTTGTATCTGTCAACAATATAAAATATTCCTATTAACAATTTAAAATATTCATGTCAATAATAAAATATATTTTTTTAACCTATTTTGCACCTGTCAACAATATAAAATAAACAAAACCGTGCCCATAATGACATTATATATAAAAAGAAATTTTCTATATGAAAATTCACAATCAGTATAAAATAAATACATCCAATCACACGTGCCCTGATGTAATAATACACGCCCATAAAGAAAAATGTCAAAAAATCGTAAGTCTAACTATCTTTATCTCACTAGTTCCCTCCCATAACTCTAAAACTCGACAGGTGTGTACTGCCGGCTCCCTCATACGAAGATAATAAAATAAAAATTATTTATTAGAAAATTGAAATGATAAAATTTACAGATTTCATAATTCATTAATATACAAAGAAGAAAAATAAGGAACAAGGTTTAATCACTAACATGCATGCAAACTCATCACTAACCGCACACCATACCAAATCCTAACCGGATCTCAATTTTCGATACTGTTTCTTCTAACGCGTGTATGAGAATTGGTTTCGAGTGAATCCGAAGTCGTTTGCCCGATTTAGGCACCGTGTAAGCCGAATCCCCAAGTTCTAAAGAATAGTTTGACCTAAACCTACAACTGTCCATTAAATCTTAACCAGGCCTCGGTTTTCGATGTCGTTTCTTCTAACCCGTGTATTTTAACACCACCTAAGTGTGGGAATTTGTTTCGAGTGAATCCGAGGTCGTTTGCCTAATTTGGGCACCGTGTAGGCGTTTGGCCTAAACCTACAACCGTCCATCAAATCCTAATCGGGTCTCGGTTTTCGATGTCGTTTCTTCTAACACGTGTATTTTAACACAACCTAAGTGTGAGAATTTGTTTCGAGTGAATCCGAGGTCGTTTGCCCGATTTGGGCACAGAGTAGGCCGAATTCCCAAATTCTAAAGAATAGTTTGACCTAAACCTACAATTCGAGTGAATCCGAGGTCGTTTGCCCGATTTGGGCACCAAGTAGGCCGAATTCCCAAATTCTAAAGAATAGTTTGGCCTAAACTTACAATCGCCCATCACATCTTAACCGGGTCTTGGTTTTCGATGTCATTTCTTCTAACGCGTGTATTTTAATACAACCTAAGTGTGGAAATTGGTTTCGAGTGAATCCGAGGTCGTTTGCCCGATTTGGACACCGAGTAGGTCGAATTCCCAAGTTCTAAAAAATAGTTTGGCCTAAACCTACAACCGCTCATCAAATCCTAACCGGGATGCGTGTATTTTAACACAACCTAAGTGTGGGAATTGGTTTCGAGTGAATCCGAGGTCGTTTGCCCGATTTAGGAATTGGTTTCTAAACTTCTCTACTGTTTTGCTTTGTTTTTCTTCCTTGAGCTAATAAAATCATTGATCACTGATTTTAAAAAAAAAGTATTCTCTAGTTATTGCACCTAATTTGCATGCCCAGAAAACATCATTCAACATATAAACTTTGTCAAATAAATAAATTATGGGAGAGCTTGTCGTATATATGTCAAGTAAAAACTCATCCATGAACAATATTACATTTGGGCATCATTTACAGTTGTCTGTGATGGATCTCATAAATTTTCAACCTCTTGAGTTCCACTCGTATTATGTTTGCTTTGTCCTTCTTTATAGACAGCTTCTATAACGAGTTTTACATTTATTAGATTTGAACAAACTTGGGGGCCTAATTGTGGTGATTCGAGAGCTTAATAACTCTGACCCAGAGATACGGACAACTTCTGCATGGATTCTTGGGAAAGCCAGTCAAAATAACCCAGTTGTTGGTTATTTTAACTGATTTTTAAGGAAGAAAATATGATCACATCAGAGAGATAAAATGAGGGATGCCAGTCAACTTATTTCTGGGATGCCTTAGAATTCTTCCTACACCTTCTTGATCAAGTTGAACGAGCTAATGCTGGGAAATCTGACTTGGATCTCTCAAGGAGTTTCAAGTTTGGTATTGAAGAGCGACTTCTGTGTTCATCTGGAAAAGTTACAATAGAAGAGTCGACTACATCCTCTCTAAATATCCCATTACATGAAGCTACTAATAAGGTCAATTCATGTAATTCTATTTTCTTTATTACTAATTATTGAAGCTATTTCCTAATGGTCTCATGGTTTGAGAATTCAGAACAGTTAGAAGCGTTTTGCAAGATGAAGGCAGAAAAGAGCTTGGACGGGAAGGAAGTGTGAGTTTCAAGAGGACTTGATTTCATATTTTTATCATCCTTTTTGATATTGTACTAAGCATATCTTCTTTTTTTTGGTGAAAGTACTAAGCATATCTAATTTAACAGATCTGGAGATGAAATTGTACGCCCAAGGGTGCCCCTAGAAGCATGCCTGGAAAGCTTTTCAGTTCCAGAGGAGGTGCATGATTTTTACAGGCCTTGAAGGCTAAGATGACAGCAATCAAGTAAGCTTTGTGATGTTACATGTCTGTTTATGTTTCTGATATCTGTTATTGCCACGCATTAGATATATTTGTATAGTTTATACAGAACATATATGATGGACTAAGGGATGCCAGGATCTAGCCCATAGCGCTGATGGTTAAATTTCTGATTACAACCATAAGATCATAGAGTTAATCCCAACTCACCTATGGATGTAAGTAATGGTGGTGGTTGATTAAACAGCAGATACAAGGCCATCTAAATGTCAATATTGATGTACATGCAATATCTGGGTGAAGAAGCCCCAAATCACCCAAGACACCAGACAATGGAACAGGAGGTGCAACACGACTCTTCCGCTGCTCTGCCCATGCAATATCTACTTGGAATCTGCATACCCGATCCCTCCGATGGTCCATGACCAGAAAAAAGCTTGAAGGACCGAAGATCAATAATAAGGGTGATCTAGAATGCTTCTAAATCATTTTTACACACTACTAGACTGTATTCCTTGAAGTTCACCAGCAATAACCCATGCATTGATATGCTATGCTACTGAACTTATAAAGCAGATATAACAGTGAAGTAATCAGAATTAATTGGAAAACATAACTTGCATATCACATTGCAATAGCGGAATTGGAGTTTGAAAATTCCAAAGTTCATGGCAATCTAAATGTCAATATTGATGTACATCCTGCTTTTGTGTAGTGGCTTCATAAGGGTTTTCTCCTCTTTTATTCAAATAACAGTATAACACTACATCAGCGAAGTAGATACGCTAATTACAATAATTAAAGAGGGTTTTCTCCTCTTTTAGCGCTAATTACAATAATTAGCGAAGTAGATATGCTACATCAGCGAGGTGATCTAAAGTCCTTTTCTTTTTTCTTTAGTAAGTTTTCTGTATTGTCTAACTGTACAGTTTAAAATTTTCATTTTCAGTTTAGAATACTCGAGAGCAAGTTGCCGGTGCAGAGACCCTTCTCGACATTACAAAAACCTTATTTTCATCTCTCAGATCCTCGCAGAACCATGTGGGTGTTCTATCGGAATTTCTGTCTAATTTGGTAGAGCAGTATGAAGAGAACGGCGTCTCAGCTAATCACATAGGTTGCAAAGCCATATCTTGGAGGAACGTGGGCCTTAAAACATGTCATATCTTTAGAAAGGCACCGGGAATGCCCACTATGTAAACAATCTTAGAACTTTATGGTTTGTAACGACAGAAAAGATATTCTGTTGTGCCACTCCTGAATATTAGCTTTGTTCAGGTTTGGACCGATGGATTCAAAACCAACCCATAGAAAGTCAGTAATTCAAAGAAAACGCCCGAGGTCTGTGAATATATTCTGTCCTGATAAGGTGATTTGCTGAATATGTATATATATATTTTCCCTGTTAATTGTTGTTTAAGCTATGGTTTGACACTATAACAGTTCCTACACATGCTAATAGCCTAAAACAGCATACATAGAACCCTATGAATGGATCAGCTGTAACTTTAAATATTTTAGCCTGCCTGTAGGTGGAAGATACAGTTTACAAAAGGAAAACAGGTACTGAGAAGAATATGCTGACAATGTTCAACATTTTGAAGACGCATAGAACTAGAGAAGTTAGAACTCATGAACAGATTTTCATTTTCTCAGAAATAACAGTCAATGATAGTCCATCTTGTTGGTGAGACGTTGTGAAGCCTTAGGTCTTCCTCAGTTACTATTTCTATGACCATGGTTCTTTTTAGTTTTTTGATTTGATTTATTTCGTCTGTTGAGTGCCTTGTGATTCTTATGGCCTGAGAAATGCTCCCTCAGCAAGTGGAGGAGAGGTCTCTTATCATCAGTTTGTTTTCAGATTTGACTACAAGGATTGGAACGTATGCATACCGAGGTTCGGTTTCCACGTTTTTTTTTTTTAATGAAATGATAGGAACACCATTTTGTTCCATAAAATAGTCATATTATTACCTATTCTACTAGAGTCCCTATGGGTTTCTTACTCCACCTTATGGCTCTTGACGCTGAAAAATAGTGTTGTGAAGGGAGAGGAGGCAATGCCTCACAGGGACTTGAGGGGATAATTTTGCATCCTGTCAAGAAGCCCTTGAGAGGAACAGAGTGGAGGCCTAGTCATACAAAGGAAATGATTGAGAGATGGATCTGTAGGCAGTGATATTTAACCCATGATCAAATTTATTAAAATTAAAACAAATGAAGAACACCTCATAGCTATGGCTAGGAAAAAACAGAGATGGATCTGCTCTATCTATGGCTAGGAAAAAACACATACAAACACATTCAAGCTTGCAAGACCAGGAAAGTGAGAAGGATCAGAACAGCCTGAAGATTGCAAGACAACAGTTTCAACAGACAAAAGATTCTTCAATGAATGTGGCTCACGTACAACTAATCCATCTTAATGCATAAAATTTTCAAAACAAATGAAGAACACCTCAACAGGCCATAGATAGAGCAGTTCTAAGCTCTCTTAGGTATGAGATAGTACAGATCCTTTGTTACTTTCATGTGAATTTTAAACAACAAAATCATGAAGCACTCAAGCATTTGAAACAAGTTCAAATTGCTAATTCACTCCAGAATAAAGAATCGATCAATTCCAAATACCATACACTAGACTCAAACACGCATAAACTGCTACAGTATTAAGGATATTAAGCATCCTTAATATCCTTAATAATGAGGTCCCATGGTTTATGTGGTTTGCAGATGGCTTAGTCTTGATTGACAAGACTAGAGAGGAGGTCTGTGAAAAACTACATCTATTGGGGATGCTTTAGAATCCAAGGGTTTCAAAATAAGTGAAACCAAGACAGTTTATGCATTCCAACCTTCTGAGGACATGCAAAGAGACGAGGTGTTAGTTAAGATTGATGGTCAAGAGATGCCACAAAGTGACCAATTCTGTTATCTCAGGTCAATTACAAAAGGGGAGAGAGATTGAGGAGGATGCCCATAGGTATTAAAGCTCATAGCTTAAGTGGATATGTGCTTTCGAGATGCCATGCAACCAATGCATACAAATCAAATTAAAGAAAAATTATACAAGACATCCATATGACTTTTAGGCAATCAAGAGACAACATGTTCATTGATGGAGCATAGTTGAGATGAGGATGTTAGATGGATGAGTGACAACCATTAGACAAAACTTAGGCGTAATCGCAATAGATGATTAAAAAAAAATCATATTCGAGTAACAACCCTTATACATAATTATGTACTGGAATATCATATGGTAATACTAATCTTGGTAAGTGCACCTTATTATATGTGTCATAAGGAATATAGAATAGATGTCCTGTACTCAAGATTCACATCTCTACCCATTTAAACTGGCTTGAATATTAGTAGGAACTCACTTTTGTCTGTCTTAAATCCTTTGGAGTATGATATGAAAACTTAATATAATCGATAAATCAAGCAACAAAACATTACATGATAGGAAATGATAACTAAAATGATAGGACACCACTAACACCACCACCACTATCATCACCCACCACCACCATACACCACCACTACCACCATAATATATAATGTAATTAAAATGATAATTAAAATCTTTTAAAATTAGCATTTACCTCTACAGACGCATGTGGTGCTGGAGAACCCTGACCTGCAACCTGTTGTGAAAAAATTGAATAAATAAATGAATTAATATATAAATTTAAAAAAGGATTATTTAATGCTTGTTAGTATATATACCTGCTGCCCCTGTAAGAACTGGTGTAACAACCGTTGCATTTCATTGAGCTGAGTTTGTTGGGCCTCAATCCTAGCGTCTTGGGCCTCCACCTGAGATTTCGTCGCGTCAAGTTCATCCCTTGGCATCTGGGTCTCGCCAGATGAGGAGCCTATAGTACCGGAATGGCTCGAAGATGACCCCCATAACCTGGTGGGAGTCGGGCCCAATCCACATCCATGGATGCGTCCAGGAAGCTCAGGCCCCATGACCTAAGAGAACATCATTTCGGCCCGTGCTATCTTGCGAGCCAACCAGTAACTGGCTGAGGAGGTCCTTCAACTTGTTCTGCAAACATTTTGAAACGGTTACTATCTTGAATTCCAATTAAAGTGTTACTAGTGGAATGCACGTAAGTGAGCAATTCTAATGATTACAAAAATAAACCCAATGACAGGATGAAATTAAAAGAATGATTTAATACATACCCAATGACAGGATGAAATTAAAAGAATGATTTGAATACATATAACAAAAGATTTCTAATTTTATTTTGATTATATGCTAGTGTCTAACATAGTAATAAAATGTTAATTCAAGTATGCATGTGCATGTGCATGTGCATATGCATATTTGGTAAGGTTGTGATGGTGTCGAAATTCTTGATACATGCATATTTGGTGATATAAACTTTTTTAACTACAGGAGTAAAAAATTATTAATCATAGTTCAAAGAAAGTTAAATGTGTGAGGGCAAGCAACACGCTTGCTTGCTGTTTGATTCACCACATTACTATAGTACTCCCTCATCTAGGATGGCCAAAATTTATCAAGGAAGATAAGAGCCTGATCACTACTACTCCCTATATGTCATGGCCAAAAACATAGTCCACATTTGACTCTAATTAATTGTAAAGAAGATTCACTAAACCTTAGGGTTAAAGCATCTAATCCTACTTTTTTCAAAACATAATATAAAATTATTTTAACTACAGGAATTAAAACTTACCCATCATAGTTCAAGGCAGTTAAAGTGTGTGAGGCAAACAACCCGCTTACTAATGAGTGTGCGAGTAATGCTAAACACCGTATGATTGGAGAATGTAAAAATTTATTTACTCCAAATTACATTGGATGCAGGTTGAGATATGACATAATGAATATTTAAATTACTTACAATCGTTTCTCCCGCTTGAGAGTTGACTGGCAATTCATCCTTCTTGGTGTGGGTCTTTATCCAGACCTCAGCACGGCCTGGAGCTATCCCTGATGGACTCGCCAATAGCTATGGTAGTGACAATAGTAGAACAACAAATTTTTAACCCATATGCAACAAATTGTTAAATAAATTATTAGAATTAAACCAACATACCTCCTCCTCTCTGACTCTGGCGAAGCTCTTTGAGCCCGTCGTATGAGGAATTTCCTAGGACTCGCAACTCACTTTGCCCGTTGTCTTCCGTTTCTACAATATTACATTTATATATCATATGAGATGAGGGATAATTGAAAACAGTATAAGCATAATTAACATTCAAATAAAATATACCTAGGCCTCATCGGTGTACAAGTAGTCGACGTATGTATGCCATTGCTCCGGGGGAATATCGGAGGGGCACCGCTCATAGTTCACAACAGGAGGGGCGTCGAAATCAAAAACTTCTCTCCCCATTTTGGACCTACCATCCCGCCATTTTACCCAAAGACTTCAAAATGAAATCCTCCGCAATATGGGGGAAATCAAACTTCTCCTGCAAAAACGTTGTTAAATTATTAATATATCAACTAGTTACATAAGTGTGTTTTAATAATAAATGACCTATTTATTTTGTTCTCACCTGTGCGACTTCCAAACTACGGGTTTTATCAACATCTCTCATCTCATGCCAATTCCGGACATCGATGCGAAGTAAGTGGGCATCTCGTGCAATATTGCCCAAATACGATGCCAAGATGCATTAAGAAGCGAAGGTCTTGAATTTGAGTAGGGGGAAAGCAGATTTTGGGAGAAAATAATGGATGCGATAGCTGGAAGCCTGATAGATGCGAGGGATAGAGAGAGATAGAGAGAGAGAAAATTACCGTTATATTAGGGTTTAAAGGAAATACAGATATTTCTGAGAAAAATTAAGCGAGAGATCATTATATTAGGGTCTTAGATATTGAGAAGCTGAATCGGATGAGAAAAGATGAAGATCTGCCATGGATTATCAGAACTTCGAACATGATGAGATTCAATTTTGTAATTAAAAAATCATTTCCTTCACAGTCATAGGCAGTCAAAGAGGATTAGAACTTTTAAATGAATGACGAAACCATTTTTAAAAAAAATTCCCCTATGATTGACATACACGAATCATAGAGAGAGAAATTTTATTTTTTTCAAAAAGGGAATTTTTCCAGGAATTAAATAGCTATTTCTTAAGTGGATCTAAATCTAGACCATCAAAAAGCATCAAAGCAACTCCTTCGAACCCTCAATCAATCACAGAGAAACGGAAACTGAAATTTCCATCACTTCGACAAGAACAAAACAGAAGAGAACAGAAGAGAAAAGTAGAAGATCTAACGAGCATTTCTACCATGGATCATCAAAAATTTCAAAAAGATAAAGATTAAACTGAAACAATAAATCTCTTACAGTCACAATCACAGGTAGAGATTTACATTTTAAAATAAACAACGAAACATCTCATAGAAACAGTCAAAACAGAGATGAAGAAGAAAAAGATGTTTTTACATTAGTACGCTTAGTGATTAGTTTGGGGATAACAATAGAAACCCATATTGTCTACAAAGCATCTAAAAGAGAAAATCATGTCCCAATAACAAGAAGGATAGTGGATGTGACAATCCAACTACATTAGAGAAAAACAATAGAAGTATTTAATAATAGTTACTGTAGTGTTTCAAGCTACATCGCATCCAATAACCAGATCTACACCTCTGGATTCCTAAACACTCCCAAGTTTTGAAGTTGATTTATCCAAAGTTCCAAACACAACAAACATCACATCTAAATTTACGGAATAGGCGTTACTGTTCAGTCAATTTCATACTCTAAATTTATAAAATAAATTATAAAAAATAAATATACTCAATCAAATCTAGAATTTATCCTAAAGTTTTTCACAGCCAATAGACTCTAAGAATTCAATAAGAACAGTAAGCTCATATAAGATTTACTCCTAAAATTCAAGAAAATATTTCAAAACATCAATCCATGGAAGATCTAAGCTACATCCAATTTTCTGGTGCATCAAAATCCTCGTTAATCAAAGAAAACACCAGTGAGGAAATTCAAATAGATCTACAACTAAGCAATCATGCCAGATATACTACATTTATGGAAGAAGAACAGAAATAGCAATCAAAACCTTTTTCAATAAAGACAAAATCAGAGAAGAAAAGATGAATCAGATCTGATAGAAGAGCAACACTTACCTAGCAAAACGATTCCTAATACGATCATAGACCCTTGTTTTCTACAACAGCCATCCATGGCTTATACCTACTACTCTGTTATCTTAGCCAGCAAGCATGTAGCATCTTGTGTATTTCAAAACTCTAATCTTTCTGATTTGTTCAATATTAACAACATTGTAACAATAGAGAAGAAAAAAAACTCAAGAAAAAAAATCAACTACTAACGAAAAAGCCATAAAATAAAACAAGTACGCACATTCAGCAGCAAACAGAGAGAAAAATAAATTACCAAGATTATAGAATTTCCATTACCTGTATGACAATTGTCAAAGAAGTGGTCCCACTGTAGAAGGAATCGATCCTACGATGCTGCTCTAGCTCCTGACCAATTGCAGCACAAGTCTTTAAGTAGCATTCCCATTTATAAGAGAGAAAAATGGGATTTATCAATGCAAATAACAGATATCAAAATTTGTAACCTCAACAAAGGCGATCCAGTTTGAACTCATGCTGAAACAATTAAAACACGAATATTTTGTTCAAATAAAGCACTGAGATGTTTAAAAAAAAAAGCCCTAATTTTTAACAGTTAACATACAGAAAGGGGATTAACAGAAATTCGACCAAAAAAACCAAAAATTCAAATTTAACCCTAAAATCGTACTTTCCCAATAAAAAATCCAAGTGTAAAAAAGAGAAACGATTTAGAATCAAGAAAAAAAAAGGATCAAGAGAGACGATTAAAAAAACCTAGATATTCAAAGTTGAAGAACAAAATCAAATAAGAGAAGGAAAAACTAACCAAATAGGCCAACCTCAAAGGTGCGAGGGATAGAGAGAGAGAGAGAGAAAGGGTGTGTTAAAACCCTAAAAAAAAAGGTAAAATACCAGTTAAACAGATCAGTTTATTTATGCACAGAATATCAAAAAAAATAAAAAGGAAATGAAATTTTGTACAATTAATATATACTACGCTGAATGTACTGCAAAATCAAAGAAAAATCCTAAAGAAACTAGAATCAAAGAGTAGGAGAGTAAATAAAAATGTAATATTTGGTAATCACATCAATAAAAAAAATACGAAAAGAATGAGAATAACTGACCTATGATCGTGACCTATGATCGAAATAGAAACGAACCCTCATAGATCTTTAATGGTCAAAACACAGAATCAAAACCCCACCAACAGAGGGAAGCGGATCTTTCTAGGGTTTTCCACAGATTGTTTGGCACAGAGAGAGATGAAAGAGTAAGCTTTCCAGGTTTTTTTTATCTCTTTTCCTTTTAAGAGTTTTCTTCGAAGAGATTGCAGAGAAGGACACTAGAGCACGAGCAGGGGCAGCACAGGGGAGCCGGAGAAGTTGGCCGGAGCTGGGAGCCGGAGCAGATAGCAGAAGGAGAGGGAAAGGGAGAGAAAATGTGGAGGGAAAGAGTAGTGGGAAAGGGTCGGGCCCTATGGCCTTTCACGGCGTTTTTAAAAACTGCTGTGAAAGGCCCTTTAGTGATGCCATGTTTGGTGTGGTGCAATCCTATATTCGATTTCCCGCCATGTCTTCCACGGCACTTTTTAAAAAAACGCCGTGACAGAGACCCCAACTACGACATTTTTTTATAAAACGCCGTGATAGAGTCCTCCCGCCATGTAATCGACGGCGTTTCTATAAACGCCGTGATTGAATGCCTTTCGAGGCGTTTTTGTTAAACGCCGTTAAAAGATTGCCGCTAAAAGCCTATATTTTTGTAGTGGGTCCAAAATGGCGGTAAACTCAGTACCGTCATTCTGGATTTTTTCCAAATTTCAAATTTCCTCTCTTGTTTAGAGCCAAGATTACTCTGGGAGTCTTCCCAATGCTTAGGGACACTCCAGGAGTTTCGGGGAGTTACAGAAGCTAAACCTCAACTATTAAAAGCACTTTTAATTGAAAAGAAAAATATTTTTCTTCATGAAGGTCCCCTTTGCCTATGGAGGAGGAAAGGGACCTCTCTCTTTAGAGTTGGTACTAGCTACTACGTCCCAGGAAGTGGATCAGGTCAGGCAAGAAATAGGAATATGAGGAAGGGCAGGAAATCTACACTTTTTCTTCGAGCTCCAACGATGGTGGTGAGGTGGCTGTATGGGAGTGACCGCACAAGAAAGGGAGAGCCAAGGCTTTCCCTCTGGTTCAACTCAACATAGGGGGCACTAAGGTTTGGGTTTCAGATTTCTATAGTGTTATCTTGGCTGAAGTTGGAGTGGAAAATGGATTGGCATGGGGTGGTATTTATAGGATTAGGAAGGGTTAGTGCACCTTGGTAATTTGGAAGAGGTTAGGTGGGAGCTCAGGAGACCATTGGAAGGTCAACTAAGGGTGCAAGGAAGGTGGCAAACTATTCTACGCAACTGTCCAGGAATGGTAGTAATTCTAGACCGTCATTCCCTAGATAGACAAAAATAGAAATGACGGTAAAGACTTTACCACCATTCCTGAGGTTTTCCTCAGAAATGATCTGGCCAACATGGGGATGCCTGTGTGCACGGTACACTTTTACCAAAATGGAGATGTCGGTAATTACATTCCGACATTTTTCAAAATTTTGAAATTTGGCAGGCCCTAGGGTCTGGTTTGGGTACCTGGGCCCATGGAAGGTCTGGTTGCGACTTTTAAGCCATGGGCCTTGGATTTTGGGTATTTAATGGGCCTGGGTCTTGGGTTAGATTTAGGGATCAGTTTAGGGTCTGGGCTAAGTGATGGCTAAGTCAGGGTTAGGTCAGGGTTATGTCATGGTTAGGTCAGGGTTAGGCATGAGGAATATGGATCTTAGAGAGGGTAGGGATGTAAAAATAAGGTGCTTACAATTCTCTTAAAGTATAAATAAGGAGGTTTCTCATAGGAACCCCCCACCCCCCGAAAGTATGGTTTAAAAAAACGCCGAAACCGTTACGTAAAGGTTTCGGTGACCTCCGATACCCAATACCGTACTTTTACCCGTTTATCCCGAAACAAAACTATAATGCCCGAAACCGTTACGTAATGGGCATTACACCCGATACGTAAAGATTTCGGTCGTAGGACTGGGTTCCGAAAATCCTTAAACTCATTCTAAAACTTCATCTTTGTTTCCTCTCTTCTTCTCTACCTATTCTTAGTACTTTTTTTTTCCTAAAATCTTTTTGTTTTTTGTTAATTAACAACTTGATTTGGAGTTTAATTCATATATTTGAAGGAATCCAAGGCATATTCTTTATTTCGGATGTAATTCAACCCTTGACCCATCTAATTTCCTTATTTCTAAATTTTGAGCTTCATATTGGCTTTAAAAGTATCTTGTTACTCATTTATTATATACTTTTTTTTTGTTTCTATTTATTGGAATTTTTTAAGCAAAAAAGAAAAAAATAAGTAAAGGCCGAAACCGTTACGTAACGGTGTTACGTAAAGGTTTCGACTGTGTCCGATACGGTGTCCGAAACTGTTTTTTTAAACCTTGCCCGAAAGAGAGAAAATGAGAAAGCATAGATCTTTTGTTTTTTAAATACAAGAACACAACAAACTCAAGAAGAAGAAAAAGACTTCCTTAACATGGAGAACACCAGGTGAACCCCCTAAAATGGCCATCTCTCTTCTCTCTTCTCTTTCTCAATACAAAGACTTCAATGAGGCACTTGTAAAGCCTACATGGAAATTGAGCATCCCCTTTGAATCAATAAGATATATTTTATTCAAATATTTTTATTCTTTTTGTTCTTCTTCTTAATCAGAGGTTCTTCCCCAAATCGGGAAGGTAATTAACAATCCGAGTTTACCCGGATTGGAAGGATAGTCTCCCACAAAAAAATTAACTCCACACAAGAGTGGAGTTAATTTGAAAGCAAAGTTCAAAATGTCTATCATAAAAAGACGCTTGAAATTTACGTGTATAGTCTACAAAAACAAAATTATATTCATACTACGGCTAATCGGTTCATGAGGGTGTTTTCTTACATGGAATAGAGCCATCCAAAGTCCAAAATCAATGTAGAAGAAAAAAAACATGCCGTTCAATGACTCTGATTAGAGTTCAGAATTCTTGAAGAATTATGTCACTTTTTCTATTGATTGATTGGAGTGAGTGGACTACTTGGTGAGGACTCTTTAGATGACTTGACTTAAAAAGTATGTGAGGACTGTGGAGTCCTTAGACGACTTGACTTATAAAGGTGGGGCGTGGGAACCATCATTGAAAAATTACAAGATGGAGGGCCCTTTTTTCGGGATTGACGTGGAGTCATCAAGCATGCCACATTAGGAATTTCAAGCATATTCCTATAATTTATAAAAATTTAGCTCTCCTCTCTATTATCTTTATTACTAATATAAAGAGAATGGTCGGGGTTCAAAACGTTGATTGGATTTTTGCTTAATTTCAAAACTACCCTCCACTCATTTATAAAGGCAATGTTACTAAAAAATGGTTAATTGAATTTTACCTTAATTCCAAATTATCTATTATTAATATATTTATTTTCTTTAATACCATAAAGAGAATGATCAGTTTAAAACATTGATTAAAATTGTCTTAATTTTAAAGCTATCCTTTATTAATTTTAGCTTTATTAATATAGGAGACTTAAAAAGTTGATCGAAATTTAACTGCCCTTTACTAATATATATATTAATGTCTTCATAATCGGACCAGTCGTCGAATCGGCCGGGTGACTGGTTCCCTGTTTGACCGATTTAACTGGTTGAATCGATTCGACTAGTATAGTTGGATCGTGTCCTTTTATTATTGAAAAATATTTTTTTTTTCTTTTGGTCGGTTCTTTCGATTTCTTTTCATTATATCACTGGTTCTCTAGTTGAACAGTCCAATTAAGGGGGTTTTAGGGACCGGTTTACTGGCCGATTATCAATTTTACATCTTGAATTGGCCGGTTCGGTCCAGTTTTCAAAACATTATATAAAAAGAATAAGAGAATAAAAACGTTAATTGAAGTTTATCATGTGCGTACATCATTATCGTGAGGGACAAGTGATAAACTCGGTTAAATTACACCTTAAATCATTAGTCAAGAACCATCAGAAATCCAAAATGGCGACCCACATCACAATGATAAAAGTCCTAACTCCTAAGCAACCAAGGCCATAATTCAAGGCTCGTTTACCTGAACATATATCACCACATGCAATACAAAACATCATTCATTATGGCATATAATTCTCATGGTTTGTAAATTAACATGCATAATCATAGTTCTTCAACATAAGCATATGACATCATAGTCTTTTATCCTATAACAAGTTATATATACAATTCCATAGGGTCAAATGACCTAAAACCGTAATTGCATATGCATCGTCATCTTGCAACAAGTCATAGATCATTCAATCATACTTCCTCCACATTTAATCATACATAATCCATCATTCAATTTCTTTCCCCATGTTCAATCATACAAAACTTCACATCATAATTGATATTTCATCATACATTGATAATTAAGGCGAAACATTAAATATTCATGCTTCTTATTTTCGTTCGAAATCTTAACCTTTTATACTTACTCATCATCAATGATTATAATAAAATCAACCAGGGGAATATATCCACCTCTCTTGATTGTCTCCCTACGATCACAAGCTTGTGATAACTTCGATCTTGATCACCAAGGCCTTCTCATTCTTCTCCGAGCAAGGTCTGATCAAAACCCTAGGTTTTCCTCTCCTTAGATCTCGATTTTATATTTAGTGCCACAATATGTTATTAATGAGGGCGGATCTTTTTTCTTTTTTTTTTGTACGAAGAAAGCTGAGATTAGGTGGAATAATGGGGGAGAATCTCCCGTGGGAGATGAGTAATATAATAGATGATATTAGGACCTCATCCAGAGGGAGAGGCTCTTTTGGGACCGTACGGTCGTTTTTTCTTTTTTTTTGTTACTTAGGACACCAAATAGTATGGGTTTTTTAATAATATATTTAACTTTAACATAAAATGTTAAGAGTACTCTTAACATTTTATACGTATTAGATAAAATTAAATGATTTTTGAAATTTTCAGAGTTTCTTACTTATGTTTAAAACCTAAAATTGTAAAAGATTATTTTAATTTAATGTGATTTTATTAAAATTTAATCATATTATTTAAAGAAAAATCAAAATTTATTCTAAAGTGAGATCATGGTAAACTCCAGGATGCACGAGGACAGTGTGGTCCTGCTAACAAAGTCCATTGTATAAGGGAACGCACAACTGATAATTTTGACCCATGGAACAATGGAATAAATATTAGAAAGAGCTCTGCTAACATGGCCGCTCTTGCGGCCTTGGATTTGAGCACACCTTAAAACAAGCTACGCATTTTAAATAAGGAAATGCTTTTGAGACCGCGAAAGGGTTGAGACCACCGAGACTGTGCATTCGTGCATAGGATTTCAGGTGGGGCAGCAAAGTCCTTCTAAATAACGAGTGGCATGTTGTTTTGTTTGTCCCATACAATGTTAAGTTCAACATTTTACGCTCACAATTAATCATTCCCCAAAATGTCAATATAAACCCCTTAAAGTTAATAATGCTGAGTGTCAACAGGCGGCTACAAAAGCCTCTTGTAAACAAGCTAAAAGAAATCCTAACACACGCTTCTGGTGCTGATGCATGTATCAGGCAATGTGAAATGACTCCTATCAAACTCGTTTCTAATGTAAATAATATCAGGAGTCAAGGATCTAAATCACACAGCAGCACAATATTGTAAAGACTAGGTCATACTGCAACCTTTTAGGCTTGAAACCATCATGGATGCATGCATACACATATATAGGAAGTATATTTCGCAACATCACATGCAACAACAAGCATACCAATAGGCCTTGCGGACAATTGTCATGATCTCATTCTTTGCATCCTCAAGCATCCTGACAACCTCAGTTAAGCGTGGTCGGACCTCTGGGTTGGCATCCCAACAGTGGATCATGATCTCACTAAGCAAAGGAAGGCAGTCATTAGGGATGATCGGCCTCACACCCTTGTTCACAACAGCAAATGCTGCTTGCACTGCCGTCATATTCTGAAAGGATGATACCAAAGCTAAACACGTCCACCTTCTCTGTGGAAGGCCCATGCTCGATCATCTCTCTGCAAAAGCGGTGAATGAATGCACTCAGGTAGCATTTATGGGACCATAAAATATAAAGAGAATTAACTAACGAGTCCTGAGAAAGGGGACCGCGAGATCCCCTTCCTAGCTGACCGCACTGTCCCCATGTCCCTTTTAATCCAATTTTAAGCTTAACTAAATTACAATTAATATTTTTGTTTTCTAAAAACTAAGGTTCCATGGATGAACCCTAGGGGTGAGTGAATCTTAACCACAGTTAGCAGGTGTTACAGAGAAGCTAACCACAGGTAGTAGGTGTTCCAAAGAAGGGCATGGACTAGTGAGACCGCGCGGTCCGCTTGGAAGCTGACCGCACGGTCCGTTTACCATTTCCCTTAACTAAAATACGTAACTGCTGCTTTCGGCTAGATTTATTACCATGTTCACAATATAATGTGTAAACTAAGGACAATTGAGAACAACAGAGACATTGCATTCAACTACATTTAGCGGACCAATACGAGAAAGTAGTTAAAGAAAAAATCATGTAAGATAAGAAGCTGTTTATATGCCCCTACAAGATTGGTACAAGACATCGAAGCTGAGAAATTTAGTAGTTAGAATTCTAAAGCTATGAGGGCAAAGCTGGAACATGTGAGCTGCTCTCAGTGATGCAAGAGAAATGAATCCCTACAGAGTTTGATTTCATAGTTGCCAGGTTAAGATACAGAAGTAGGAAATGCGTCATTTCAAAACATTTGGAACAGTCTTGCTCTTGATATGAGTTTACAAGTAACAAAGATAGGGTAAAACGAGCCAAATTAAGGAAAACAGTCTTCCGATGTTATACTAGGTTTATATTTTAGAAAATTAATACTAAAAGTTGTAAACTAAAAGGTTTAATTATCAAAGAAATATTTATACTGACTACAGATCTTATCCAGACCATCCAAAAGGTACCATGAGACCTCAAAAGAGAAGGTACTATGGAAGAGAGAGAGAGAGAGGCTTCACAGATTGATGACCTTCCTTTCAAAAAAAAATTAATCAATATGAATTGATGTTAAAACATCTTAGAAGTAAGCACATAGTTTTAACATTCCCATAGCCAAAGCAAGTGAAATTTTATAAGAAGGTGAATTCAAAGAAGTAAGCAGTACCTTGTTGAGCAAAAACCAAAGGCCTGCACAGAAGGCATTGGAAGAGATATATTTTAAGGGGAAGATTGAAAGAGATGTGTTCATTCTCATGCACCATAGAAAAGCTAGTTAGGCAATTTTATGGTTTGATACTATGATGCTAATAGAAGTGCTCTCCCAAAATATCACAGGACAGAGCAGTTTGATTCCCCTTACAATTCTCTCATTCTTTTTGAATTGATGTTGTATAGTGATTGTCAGTGGTGAGACGAAGGTAAGGTTTCACAACAGGTGTTGGGCCAGGAGACTCACTGAATGCCTTCCACATATTTGAAGCTCATGATCTTTGTAATGGGAAATTTTCGTAAATACCTAAATATGATGGCAACGAGCACGTCTTCAGCATCGTGACATTGAATGAGCCAGGCGTAATCATTTGGGGTATGTCTTCGTTGTTCCCACGATAGTGGACCCATTGTTTGGAGGACAACGGGAACGGTGTCTGGAAGACCAAAGAACGTTGTCTATTGAACAACAAACTCGTGGTCCCAAAAACAATGACCTCGTCATGATCATGACAACAGACCCGTGCTCCAGTCAACAACGAGACTAAGTACTAAGACCCGATAACCAAGAGAAAATCATTCCCTTCTGACGGTAGGTAAAAAGCACTGTCTGAGCATTTAATGTCATTTAATGCTAGTCATCTCAGACGAGTTCCTACTCCATACCTGCTTTGCAGTGCACACTGATACGCATGCAGTACGTAAAATCCAAAATCTATCTAATATATTCAAGAATGATTACAAAGTAGGGGGGGACATGTATGATCGATGGTTGCCTATGACCATGAGAGCTAGACATATAAGTACTCTAAATTAAATTAGTGGGCGGGATTGACCAATCAACTAACTTGGACTGGGAATACTCTTTTCATTCTTCTTATTTACTGTTCATCGTCTCCTTCACATACTGACTTTGGCAACGGAGAACAGGTCGGGGTGCACACCCTCCTCTTCGTCTCCATCAACAAACTGGAGCTTTGCTATCATCCTTCTATCAGTAAACCTGACTGTGGAGCAGTTGCTGACGCGTGTACTTCCCAGGAAAATCCCGCACAAAATTGGTGCCGTCTATGGGAACTTCATAAACGAACCTCCCTTTGCTCATCATAACCATCCTATCTCTCATGTCTGATCAAAACCCTGCACCTGTCGTTGAGATTCAATCCCCTCAGACCGTCCCTTTCGCACCTTCTATCAGGCAGACTTTTATCCCCGGAGTCGGGCAATCTTCCGAGCAACCTGAAAAATCTGTATCTGCATCAGACCCAATCTTACTACTGCTGCAACAACAACAGGCCACTCTAGCTCAGATAGTCAGTCAGCAATAGTTATTACAAGAGAGACTTGCTGCTCTGGAGCATAGCAGGTTAGAAACAGATACTGAACCTTTTCAAGGACTCCCTATAACGCGCCAGCTCGTCTTCCCTTCCTCTCGTCCGAGAGCAGCAACACGGCCAGCTTCACCTCCAGTGCAGGAGAACCATGAAAAAAGATTTGTGCTTATCCCTCCGGCTGAAGAAGCTGCTCGCCCCCGTTCTCCGCCTGCTCAAGTTGAGCAAAGGAACCCTTCTACCCCTGCCAAGCTGCCAATCCTTTTGGAACCAAGTGGGCAAGCCCGTGACGACGATCACAAGACGGGCCTGACTCTCAAAGACGTAGAAACTTTGATCAATGCTCGTGTCAAAGGTACAACAAGTGGAACCTCTCTCAATCAGTATGCTCAATAATTCAAGGACGAGGAGGAGACTTCACCCTTTACCACAGAGATCATCGAATCCTACACTCCATCAAAGTTCATGGTGCCCAACTTCGTCATGTTCGACGGAAGGAGAGACCCCATTGATCACCTGACCGACTTAAGAAATGTGATGGCTGTTCGCAATCCGGATGACAACCTTCTCTGTAAAGCCTTCCCCAACAGTCTGACAGGAGCGGCCGCGAGATGGTTCCGTAGTTTACCTCCTGGATCAATCAAATGTATGTCGGATCTTAGGTCAGTTTTTATTGACCAATATATTATGAATAAAAAGAAAAAAGTAGGTGCAGATTCACTCTTTGCCATGAGGATGAAACCAGCGGAACCTCTTAGAGATTTTATCCAGCGATTCACCGATGAAGTCTCTAATATCGAAAAAATAGAGGACTATACCTACATAGCTGCCTTCAAGAATGTTGTGCCAAAGAACTCAAAGATCTACGAGTCTCTTGCCCTTGACTGCCCCACCAAGATGGACGAGCTAATAGTCCGTGTTTCGAAATATGGGAGACTCGAGGACGATATCGTGGCCACAACACGACCCAGATCAAGAGGAGTGGATGCTATAGAGCAGGAAAGCAGGTCATCACCAAAGAAGGGGAAGAAACCAAAATATGAATCGTCCTCCAGTGATGAAGAACCACGTTGGAGAACACCGAGAGAGAAAGTAAGATATGTGGAACGACGGGATGAGTCGGACCGGCGTCCGTATGAAGTCTATCAAAGCCAGAGCCCGCAGAGCAGGATGGATATATGTCCCAATCATCAGCATCAAGACAGGCGTACTCATCAGCCCAATCGGGAGGAGCCCAGGCATAACCCGAAGGAGGGCAATCGGACAACGAAAAGGCGTACTTTTCCTGCCCGTGCTCGCCAAATTAGCTTTACGGCCAGTTTGGCGACTATCATGAAGACGATGGAAGACAAGCCCTACTTTGAGTGGCCTGCACGGGCTGTTCGTGATGTCACCTCGGGATCACGGGCACATGAGTATTGCCATTATCACAAGTGTAGTGGACATCTTACCAACCGTTGTCGGATCCTAAGGGAGTATTTGGAGAGGTTGGTCCGCGATGGCTACCTGGGAGAATATGTGGATTTTGGAAATAGAGCAAGACGTGTTGCAGAACAATCTGCTCGGCCTCACGTGGAAGAACCCTCAAGCAATCCAAGCTCAAGCGGAGGAGCACCCAAGGGAATCATTAACGTTATCCATCGTGCTCGAACACCGGTGATAGACGTAGAGCAGCAGTTCAGAGCGAAGGCAAGGAAGTTATCTCACATAGCCAAAGTTTGTCAAGTGCGGCCAGCAACGAGAGGCATCGAGCAAGCCCTTTCTTTCACTAACCACGACATGTCATCCGTGGTCAGACTCCACTACGATGCTCTCGTTCTGACTATGTGAATTGGTGACTTCGACATCAAGAGAGTGCTTGTCGATTCAGGAAGCAAGGCAGACATCCTTTATCTCCATGCATTCACTCGGATAAAGCTGGATCCAACCGTTCTCGTTACTGCTCAGACCCCGTTGGTTGGGTTTGATGGGAGTTCGATGCAACCCATGGGGGAAGTCGTCTTGCCAGTCAAGGCCGTACCAATCGTCTTATCGACCCGGTTCTCCGTTATCGATGCACCATCCCCGTACAACGCTATTCTGGGATGGTGGTGGACCCATGAGATGAGGGCAGTCCCATCCTCTTACTATCAGGTGCCGAAGTTTCCCACCCAAGATGGACCGAGAGAGATTTGAGGGGATCAGCTAACATCGCAGAAGTGATTACACCCCACCCGAGCTGCCCAAATAGCAATTACAGATCGGGTCCATAGAGGACGAGAGTTCGAGAGAACCGTTGTCCAGACCATCCGTTGAGCCCACAAAGCATGTCAATCTCGGAACGGAGGAGGAATCAAAGATGATGCAGATTAGAACCAGCCTCACAACGGAGGAAGAGCTAGAGCTGCTGAAGTTTTTGAGGGAGAATCTTGATGTTTTTGCCTGGTCTCACCAAGATATGACGGGAATCAACCCTGAAATAATTTGTCACCATCTCAATGTTGACCCCGTTGTCCATCCTGTTAAACAGAAGCCCCAAAGACTTGCTCCAAAGTACCACGAAGTCGTCAACGAATAGATTGATAAGCTTATCCAGTATGGGTTCATTCGAGAAGTCCAATACCCGGACTGCATAGCGAATGTAACAGCTGTACCGAAAAAAGAGTCTTTATTGATTTCACGAATGTTAATAAAGCTTGTCCGAAAGACTTTTTCCCAATCCCAAGGATTGATAAACTTATCAATGCCACTGCTGGTCACGAGATGTTATCCTTCATGGACAGATATTCGAGCTATAATCAGATTCTCCTAGCTGAGGATGACCAAGAGAAGACAGCTTTCACCACGGAGCGTGGATTATTTTGTTATCGGGTCAAGCCCTTTGGTCTGAAGAATGTTGATGCCACTTACCAACGGTTAATGAAATTGATGTTTGGACCCTTACTCGGCAAATCAATGGAAGTGTATATCGATGATATCGTTGTAAAGAGCCGAGTTCGAACTACACTTGTGGCTGATTTAATAGAGCCTGTCTCTATTTTGCAAAATTTTAATCTGAAGCTCAACCCCGAGAAGTGTGTATTTGGTGTCACCTTAGGCAAGTTCTTGGGCTATCTTGTTAGCCAACGGGGTATCGAGGCAAACCCTGCTCAGATTCTTGCTTTGCTGGATATGCCAGAGCCGAAGACGAAGAAAGATATTCAGAAATTAACAGGATGTATTGCTGCCCTCAATCGATTTATCTCCAAGTCATTTGATCGTTGCAAGCCGTTGTTCGAATTGTTGAGGAAAGATTCGGTATTCAAATGGACCAAGGAATGTTCTCAAGCCTTTGCTGGTTTGAAGGAATATTTGGGCTCTGCTCCGATTCTCTCTGCACCTGAACCCGGTGAAGTACTTTATCTTTATCTCTCCGTTTCGGAACAAGCCATTGGCTCTGTGTTACTCAGAAGTCATGACGGCGTGGAGAAACCTATATATTTCATCAGCAAGACCTTTCTCAAGGCAGAATCAAATTATAGTAAGCTCGAAAAGGTATGCCTTGCACTTGTCTTTTTGACTGAAAAATTACGTCCTTTACTTCCAGGCCCATACCATCGTCGTCATTACCACATATCCCTTGAAAGTTGTATTAGGGCGACCCGAGACGGCTGAACGAATGTCGAAGTGGGCAGTTGCACTCAGCGAATACGACATCCAATATCGAGCAAGGATTTCGGAAAAAGGACAAGCCGTGGCGAGCTTTCTATCCTACTTTCCCGTAGAGGAGGTCGGGACAGAGGTGGATCCTAATCGATATGAACTCCCAGACGATGTAGAAAGCGAGGCCGTTGTCAAGGACGGAGCGAAAATGGAAGACGATCTAGCGACATGGCATAAATGGGTCTTGTACATTGACGGGCCGTCTAATGCCTGTGGCTCAGGGCTTGGTGCTATGCTTATTAACCCTGAGAACGTCAAGGTGCAGAAACTGACACGTCTAGGCTTCACTGCCTCCAATAACGAAGCTGAATATGAGGCGTTGCTACTTGGGTTGCAAAGTGCACAAGAGTTGGGAATCTCTAAATTGATGGTGTTCTGCGATTCGTAACTCGTGGTGAATCAAGTTAGCGGTGTCTATGAATGTCGGGATGACCAAATGAAACGTTATGCTACACTTCTATGTGAACAGCGAGATGCCTTCGATGTTATTGTAATCAAGCACGTTCGACGGGACGATAACAGGCATGCTGATGCTTTGGCCTATATTGCCTCGATGTTGCAAACTGATGAACCGAAGGCAGTTTTTGTAGAGTACAAGGAGTATCCGTCTATTGAGCTGCAACCGCAGAGGGAGGTGTTGTTCGTTAATCAAGTGTCAAGCTGGATGACGGGATTAATAGCATATTTAAAGAACGGAGTCCTCCCCATCGACACAAGAGAATCAAGGCGCATATAGTACAAAGCTCCTCGTTACACCCTTGTACACGGAGAATTATATCGGAAATATTTTGGAGGACCTCTTCTGAAGTGTGTTCATCCTGAAGACGTTGAGAGGATATTGGCTGAGCTCCACGAAGGAATGTGCGGCATCCACTTGGGAGGACGAACTATCGCCCGTCGTAATCTAGGGCAAGACTATTTTTGGCCTTACATGCAAGTTGATGCTCAAAAGTATGTAAAGAGGTGTAGTCAGTGCCAACGTCATGCTCAATTGATTCATGTTCCCACTCAGGAGCTCAACACCGTGTCACAATCTTGGCCTTTCGCTCGTTGGGGGCTTGACATTATGGGACCTTTCCACAAGGCCCCGGGCAATTTAACTTTCTTGTTGGTGGCCACAGATTACTTCTCCCGGTGGATTGAAACTGTTCCCCTTGCACGCATCAGAGAGCAGGAAGTAAAGAAGTTTTTATGGGAGCACATCATTTGTAGGTTCGGTATTCCGCAATCCATCATTTCTGACAACGAGAAACAATTCACTGGAAGAATTATTGCTGAATTTTGCTAAGAGTTGAAGATCAAACATATTTTCTCATCACCTTATTATCCTTAAAGGAATGGTCTTGCCGAAGCAGCTAACAAGAATCTCCTGAACGCTTTGAAGAGGAGACTAGAAGATTCCAAGGGGAAATGAACTAGCGAGTTACATAACGTATAATGGGGATACAAGACGACGCCACGAAGCCCAACGAATGAAAACCCGTTCTCTTTGGCATATGGGATGGAGGCCGTTATTCCTACAGAGATTAGTTTACCTACTATACGTTCTCGAAAAAAGAACGGAAAGAAGGACAAAAACGTTGAGCTAATGGTTGTACACTAGATTTGTTGAAGGAAAAACGGGAAGATGCTAGTATCTAGATGAAGAGATATCAACAGCAGTTGTGAAAGGCATACAACAAGAAAGTACGGAGGAGGATTCTTGAAGCCGGAGGCCTCATTCTCCGAAAAGTCTTCCAGAGTACCCCGAGAAGTCAACAGTGGAAAGCTAGGACCTAACTGGGAAGGGCCATATATTGTGGATCGCCTCAGGAGCCCTGGCGTATGATATCTTAAAGACTTGCAAGGTAATGTAATCCAGAAGTCTTGGAATATTATGCATTTGAAGCAATTCTTTCAATAAAGTCATGTGTTATGCAATGAACACCTATCCATTTTCATGAGTTGATCCAAACGTCCTAGCCTAGTGCCTAGTGAGATATTTTGAATGTATTGCAACATCAAATGATATTCCACATGAATAGGGTACTCACCACGTGACACATGTTGCTCATCCAAAGGAATTGCCATCTAAGCAAACCAGTGGCTTATACTAATGGAATTTCCTCTGAGCATGGTGTCCCACCACGAGTCACTGCACATTCATCCTTAGGAATGTCATTTGTCAGATTACATTCAAGATGTGCTACACTATTTAACCTCCATGCTCTTTGAACATTAAGAGTATGCTTGTATTACGTTATCCGTTGCTCTCAAGTGCTTTGTCATAATATCCTTGTATACCTTATTCGTTATGTTGTGACATTTTATCATGAGATAATTAATTGGGTCTCTTATTTGTTTTTCAACGAGATATGCTTTTTGTATCTTGTGCTAAAATCCAACACGTCTGGCCACAAAGTACTAAAGACAAATGACAACATGGGAACAGTACATACCGATTAACCATATGGAGAAAAGCATGAAAGCAAAGAATAGCCAACGCGACAAAAAGATGCAACGGAACCAGAGCAGAGAAAAGCAAGAAGATAGGAAGTTCAGGCTTCAACAACTTCAACCGAAGCAGTATCTCCGACAGTGTCATCAGCAGCAGCGGCAGAAGGAGACTCAGTAGGTGCCTCGGGTAGGACGGGAGACGGTCCAGTGGGTAGCAGGGGTTGATCCCCTCCCTGCACTTCGAGCTCTTCATCGAACTGGACTTCTCGGTCAACAGCCTCAGAACAAGTTGTCTCGTCCTTTGACTGCTGAGGAGATTCCACCAGTCGTCCAGACTCTTGGAGCTGGTTCATGAGCTCTCTCCATCTCAACCCGGTCTTCGGCGATCAATCGATCCATCATCCCCTGAAAGCGGGCTCGCAGAGATTCCATTTAGGCATCCTTTGCAGCTCTGATCTCTTCTTCTTTAGCAGTGTTGGCCTCCTCGAGCTGCTTAGCCAAGGCTTCCTTCTCGGCCTCAATTACTTCAAGCCATTCACGGAGGATATTTATAGATACATCCAGCTCGCTAATCCGAAAGACGGATCTCTCGGCCTGTTCTATTGCTTTCTTCTCTCCCTCAGCCGCTTTACAGGCTTCTTCCTGGGCTTTTTGTCTCCTCTACTTTCCTCCTCTTAAGGTCGAGGATCTTGTCCTTCAAACCAGTGGATGTGTGCCTAAACTACTGAAAGCTTCGTACATCCCCGTGAGCATGTTAGCCAACTGAGAAAAACGGAGTGGTGTTAAGCATACGCCAAGGCGAATGAGAATGAAAACTGTGAGAGGATGGGTCTTACTGTGGCAACAGCTCGATTCGCAGTGCTATACATCCCCATCCAATACATGTCTCCCGTTGCGGCGATATCCATGGGGAGCCTCATTGCCATAACCAAGGACGTGGCTATGGAGTCGTGGTCCATCGTTGAGTGATCAGCAGTATGACGGGGATACCCTCAGGGGAAGACGGGATTCCATGGCCTTGTAGCTCCCTCTGAGGTGGCTTCCCTCTGTGGTGGAACGGAGGACGAAGCTACGTTCGTAGCAGGAGCAACAGCAGCCGCTGTAGTCGCAACAGCTATAGAAGAAACCACGACGGCCGTAAGAGGATTGGCAACCGCGAATTCAGTTGGGGCAATTGCCTCTTCGGCTTCTGGCCCAGCTGGGGTTGAGGATGTAGTAGCAGCCTCTCGTTCTCGAACCCTCTGGTCATGCTCCGCTTCACGTCGTGCCTTCTTGGCCTTTGATTTTTTCAGAGCTGCATCCCTCTCCCTCTTTTCTACCCTCTTCTCCACTTCGGAAAGACGGGTGGATCTCGGGACCCGTGGTGCACGGAGTGTGGGCAGTTGGTCGGTCATTTCTTCTTCGACGTCTTCGTTAAGGAAGATTGCAGTTCTGAATGGTCTTTGGCCTTGTGGGGGAACTGGCTGTGTCGGATTCTCGGTATGGGGCAATGCCTCCGCAACGGGCTCTGTCTCCGAAATCAAGACGGGAAGTGGCCTCCAGGTGATGTACTTGTCCCCTTTCTCAGTACAGATTTCCCATAATAAGAGCTCTTCTTCAGCAGAAAGGTCAGTGAAGCATGGTTGGGAGATATCTGCAAGAGGAAATGTTTATCATCAGTGACAGAAGTATGTGACAAGGGTGAACAACGAAGCTAGACAACAGAGAATGAAGGAAAGACAACGAACCTGAGACGAACTCGTTGGGAACAGGACGGGCAATCTCAGCCCTCCAGGCACCGGAGACTATGAAGGGCATTGCCTTCCAACCTCGTTCTACATCGAGGAGGCGTGTGATGATGTCAGAGACTTCGAGTTTTTGGCTCCAGGTAAAGTATGTGTTTCTCCATCCTCGGCAGTCCCCCGGCATTTCACAACGTGGCGGAAGTGAAAGACATGCCACCCTTCCACGTTGTACCCGTCTCTGTTGAATTTATCCATCAGAGACATGTACTTGTAAAATTTTGGGTGCATCTGACCTGGGGCAACTTGGAGGACAGCGAGGACAGAATCCACGATGGGGACTAGTGGAAACCGTAGTCCAGCCTCGAGCTGGGCGAGGTAGACAACGGTGCAGGAGGAGCGATGATCAGGGAAGACGATCTTTTCCTTGAAATTAAGAACATAAGGAGGAACTTGATAATGGGTTTTGTAATAGTCAAGAGCATACCTATTGACTGTCTTAGATTTGGATTTGGGGGCAAGAGCAACGACACCATGAGGAGCGCTACCAAAACAGCTGATTTCATCAGCACTATCAACTCTAACGATTTCGGCAGACATGATGAAAGAACAGAGGCAAATGGAAGAAACCCGGAAAAAAAAGTTGCAAGCAAAGTTGCAAGCAAAGTTGCAGAAGCTACTAGATGAGCCTAGAATGATCCAAGAAAAACAGAAAACTGAATACAAAGCAAGAAAATGAAGAATCTTATTGAGCGCAAAGCTGTACTAAGGAGGCAAGGAAGCAGAGGGTTGCAAATCGTCAGTGATGAGAAATTCCCGCAGAGTAACAGTGCAAATATTCAAGTAAAGAAGATGAGGTTCTATGCCCCTTGTATTTATAGATGATTCCGAAATTACAAGACGAAGATAGCCTCGATCGTTACCGTACACGTGGGCAAATATGAGGATAAAATAGTCATTTCCACAAATTCAAAATGTAGTGTTTCGGAATTACCTTCTTCCAGGACAAAGTTGGCCTTCATCATCGTCGTACACGCGGGTGATATCAGGGGCACAATTATCCTTTGGTCGGACAAAGTAACCGTCGGAGTGAATGAAGTGTCCCGAGTTTCAAAAAAAGGTAATGATGACAATCTGCCAAGTATTAATGAGGCGTGACGGTTTGGCGCACATGATATAGCTAGCACGACGTTACACGTTCGCTTGTTGTGTACGCGACGTGTCATTGTGTACAAATGGCAGGTACCTCTATTTTTATGTAATGTGGTATTTATGACACTTTGAACTTCGTTCAAGGTATCATAAAGGAGCAATTTGTAATGGGAAATTTTCGTAAATACCTAAGTATGATGGCAACGAGCACGTCTTCAGCATCGTGACATTGAATGAGCCAGGCGTAATCATTTGGGGTATGTCTTCATTATTCCCACGATAGCGGACCCGTTGTCTAGAGGACAACGGGAACGGTGTCTGGAAGACAACGAGAATGTTGTCTATTGAACAACAAACTCGTGGTCCCAAAAACAATGACCTCGTCGTGATCATGACAACGGACCCGTGCTCCAGTCAACAACGAGACTAAGTACTAAAACCCGATAACCAAGAGAAAATCATTCCCTTCTGACGGTAGGTAAAAAGCACTGTCTTAGCATTTAATGTCATTTAATGCTAGTCATCTTAGACGAGTTCCTACTCCATACCTGCTTTGCAGTGCACGTTGATACGCATGCAGTACGTAAAATCCAAAATCTATCTAATATATCCAAGAATGATTACAAAGCAGGGGGGACATGTATTATCGATGGTTGCCTATGACCATGAGAGCTAGACATATAAGTACTCTAAAATAAATCAGTGGGCGGGATCGACCAATCAACTAACTTGGATTGGGAATACTCTTTTCATTCTTCTTATTTACTGTTCATCGTCTCCTTCACATACTGACTTTGGCATCAGAGAACAGGTCGGGGTGGACACCCTCCTCTTCGTCTCCATCAACAAACCGGAGCTTTGCTATCATCCTTCTATCAGTAAACCTGACTGTGGAGCAGTTGCTGGCGCGTGTACTTCCCAGGAAAATCCCGCACAATCTTCAAATGAAAAAGTAAAATAATCTAGAAAGAGAAATTTAATATAAAACAACCATCTACAAGTAAAACGCAATAAAAGAGGAGAAATTTCATAACAGAAGCATGATAACCAATCACATGAACAAACCCAAAGCCCGTGCACATATGCCATCCCCCTAGCAACATCCAAGGCCTGCTTCACTGCCAATTTCAATGGCACTGTCTGCTTGACTGCCAATTCAAATGGCAATGATCGATTTTGCTGCCGAACTGAACCACCACCCTCTAGATATTGGGTCACAATGCACCAAACCTTTGGCTTACGAACAATGTTGGGGTGTTTGATAGTGGCCAGCATCATGACTTCCTGCTGCACCTGTTGCTCCAATATCTTGCTAGCAACGTCCTCACAGTTGTACGCCATCCTTCAGTTGAGTGTCCCAAAATCCCCCTCCAATTTGTTGAGCGGTTGTTATCTGCCCTCTCCAATATCTTGATTGCAACGTCCTCACCCCTGTACGTCCCCTCCGCAAGAGGTGTCCCTATCTTGAGCATCCTCAAATCAATCTTCCAAGCCCTTCTGTGGGGAATCTGCTATCCAATAGAGCTTGGGCCAGTACTTCTCTAGCGGGATTTATGGTACCACTAGAAGCGACGAGTAGTAAACATAGCAGCTGTTTTCATTGTCTCTATTGCCTTTAATACCGGTGAATTTTGGACCCTCCATATGTATCTCGATCTATAATCAATAATCGAAGATTTAGGCAAAAATCATCGAAGAACAACACAGGATCGAGCCAGGAAACACAAAGGGAATGGTGATCTTGGGGAGATGTTACGGATGGAGAAGACCAGTAAAAGCAAAAGCATTCACACTAAAAGTAATTTTATCAGAATATATTAAATTTTTATCTTACAATCTCTCAAAAGGTTGTTATGTTACACACGTGTGATCAAATATTTACATACTATCTCCATCTATGTTTTTTTTGTTGGGTCATTTCTTTGAATTTATAGCACATTCAATTTGCACTAATTCATTATTCACTTGTGTTATAATTGGTATTGGTCTTTGTTGAATATGTCTAAACTATCTCAGTTGATTCTTCTTTTCTTCTACCCTAAAGTTCTCCCGAATCAGCTTATTTATGATATTATATTTCTTAGTTTCCCCACCATTCATCCATCTCAACCTTTTCAGTTAAGCCATATCCATCCTATATCCCATCCTATTGTTTCTTGGTCATTCAACGTCTTACTTTATAAATCATTGTTGGTTTAATTCTTGTCTTTTTAACTTGTTTTTTCATTCTGATTGGTATAAATTGGTTACAAACACATGTCCACTTTATCTACTCGATTTTAACTCTATATATGGGCAACATCATCCTCAATCTTAACTAGCTTTTGGAATTGATCTAAGAAATCATAAACGAACCCTTGTCAATATTAACAAGTACTTTACTCATGTTTGTGTTCTTATTAAAGTTGCATTGCATATATCCCATCTTGATTAGACATATTTCAAAACCCTTAGGTCCAAGGTATTTATTCATAATTTGAGTTTTTGTATTTACCTTCTAACTAGTATCATTAATTAAGATTATATTATTTTCAAATAATATACACTTTGAAACTTCATCCTGAATATGAGTCATTAATTCATTCACAGACCGTAGCTAAAGTAAAAGCTGACATCTGATGTTGATCTAATGTCACAAGGACTTGTTTGTTCTTATTGCAGTGAGAGCTTTCTCATACATATCCTCGTCGATTAATGTATTTCTCGAAACCCATTTATTTACCAGTGGCCACCAAATTAATTTTTTAAAAGCTCTATCATAAGATCTAAATGTTAATAAAGACCATATGAAAAATTGTCCTATTTTTAATATTCTCCATCAATTCTCTAAATGAGAATAACTTCTAAGAACATTCAAGGGATGGTAAGAGTATATAACCCCCATAAAAAAGGTGATCTTACAGTAAGAGACTCAAATATTTTTTATAGAAGTACTCTACATGAGATGATAGTAGTACATGTAACATGATATCAAACCTCCAACGCCTCCCTAGTTACTCCAGCTGTGGGATTGTATCCCGGTAGGGGTGTATTCTCTCGTGAGTTCCTTCGATGAGGCATGCCCACCAATCAATTCACTTTGACGACTAATAAAAAAAGACAATAAAACCGGCCATCCAATTATGGTGGTTTTTGGAGATTGGTTAATTAATAGGCCAGTTCCTGATTTTAACGCATTGCACGTGCATCCCTTGAATGTTATAAAATTATAATTTATAATATCCTTATAACACATTGCACGTGTAGGCCAGTTGCAAAACTGTTATAGACAATAAAGCATACATTTCTCTTATATCACTGAGAGCAGCTCACATGTTCTAGCTTTGCCTTCATAGCTTTAAGATTCTAAGTACTATTATTGATACCATGCAGAAGAATTGATTTTATTGATAATTACAAAGACCCTATTCAAGGGTTTAAATAGACCGTAGAAAACTCCTTAGCTAAAAAGATAATCTAAAGATATTCCTAATCTATTATTTGATAATCACAATCCTAATCTATTGAAGATACCAATCTAAGATTGTGATAGAGATACTTTGGGAATAATACAATGTATCTCTTCACTTTATTACAATAGATATTAATTTCCTAATAGCTACTATTCAATTGCTCATCTAGGTTGTCTTATACTAATCTTGTAAGGACTTGTATACAGCTTCTTATCTTAGACGTGCTTTTTTAATTTCTTTCTCATAATGGACCGCTAATTGCACTTGAAAACATGCAATGTACTTGTTGTTTTCAATTGTCCTTAGTTTACACATTATGTTGTGAGACTTGGGATTCTCTCAGGTTATAACTGATTTCAAAGAGACCGGTTGTAACTTCTGAAGTTGACATCTGTAGTTGCCATCAGTGTTCCTATTAGAATTCACGTGAACATGAATGGTAAAGCATAGATGTCAGCTCGAGGTAGGTCATAACCGGTCTCTTTGAAACCAGTTATAACTTGAGAGAAACTCAAGTCATGTTGTGAAGCTCAATCAATCTTTTTGAATTATGGTTACCCTAGCTTATCCGACTAGAAAAGAAAGGAAGAAAAAGTATTTGGGTGTCCGTTGGAGCATGATTGAGCACTTCGATTATATGGTGAGCTTCAAGGGCAAAGATGAAGTGCAATGTGTTAAGAAAGTGGCGTTTAATGCTACAATCTATCATCTTTGGAATGGAGGAATAACAGGATTTTTCAAAATCAACTCTGAGCTTACAATGATCCAAACTGATAAAGGAAGTAGATTTGCATTTTCGACTCCATCGGTTGAAGACAATTCGAGAAATAGGGAGTTATTGGCAAATTGAGGAATAGCAGCTGAGTTTGTTGTTTCCAATAGGACCTATTCTTGGATAATGGATACCTTCCCCATTGGATTATTTGGCTTTGAACACAGATGGGTTCCTCCATGGAAAATTGGGAATGGTGAAGGCATTGGAGGAATCCTAAGAAACCACCTTGGCAAAGTCTTATATGCTTTTGTGGAAGGAAGTGATCTAGAGCCTACAGAATTTCTAAAACTCAAAGCTAATTATCCATGGGCTGCAAATGGCTTCAAACAATGGTGTTTCCCGTTTGTTAGTTTAAATTGACTCAAGGTGGTTAGTGGATAGCATTAATGATGAGAAGGGCGAGCCGCATTGGAAGTGGAGAAGGGATCTAGCTATAATTGGAAACCTGCAAGCATCCTTTGAAACCTACTCCTTTTCCCATGTTTGGAGTGAATGTAATAAAGCTGCAGATTGGCTTTGCAAAATTCTGTCTCAATAATACTTCTATTTTTCTCCTCCCAAGGGATATATGGGGAGATCTCTAGACTATTATTTGTGAGGATAGTGCTGGAAAATTGTACTTCAAACTGTGATCAATATATCTCGTAGGGGTCCGACTGACCCCAACTTACCATTAAAAAAAAAATCCAGGGCGTTATGTATACTGATAAGAATGAAAGAACAATTTTACAAGACAATTATTAAAACCAACTATGATTTATGAAGAAAAATGTTGAGTGACCAATTAAAAAGTAATATTTTCATAGGATGGATATATGCATATAGTCAAAATAAAGATGTTGAGATGAATGAGCCGGGAAATAGGAAAGACAATATAAAAAAAAATAAGCTGATTGAGGAGAATTTGTGTAAGAAAATTAAAATTGGCATAAAAATAAGCAGATTGAGGAGAATTTGTGTAAGAAAATTAAAATTGGCATAAAAATAAGCAGATTGAGGAGAATTTGTGTAAGAAAATAAAAATCGGCAAAGACCGTTTAGACATTCAGCAAAGACAAATGATAGTATAAGTGATGAATGAATTAGTGCAAGTTGAAAGTTTTATATCACATAGTTTAACGAAAAACATAATTCTTGATAGACTAGAATAGTGTAGGATTCGAATTGCCTATGACAAATCTCATCCAAAAGAAGTTGGCCCTGTTTGGTCCAATGCAAAACAAAACAAAAAAAATGAGAGAGTTGCAACCATTCCCGTGATTGATTCACGATATATTCTCTTAGAGACATCCATAGAAAAGAAGAGACTAAATTATCCCTCTGGGCATAGATTAGAGATTGGATCACAGTCAATTGCGATTGAACTCTAGCAGAGTTCAAACGCACCCACAGGTCAACATGTGTCCCTTTTAACCCCTATTACGGGTTTAGATGCATTAATCCTTAGAGTTCGACAATCTAACCTCATGTTTTAGAAAAAAAATATCAAAAAAATATTAATCCTAAGGGTTAAGAGTTTTTAACCAGAGTTAAAAAGGGCTCTGTAAGTGCGATTGAACTCATAGAGTGCAATCGCAATTGGACAAGATCCGGTCTCCATAGATTGGTACATAGTAAAGGATTGATGGTTTACCAAAAAAAAATCGCAATTGGACAAGATCCGGTCTCCATAGATTAGTACATAGTAAAGGATTGATGGTTTACCAAAAAAATAAAGACGGATGCTTTCTCTTATTAATCTACCTTCCAAGTTGGGGAACTTTACAAAGGCTTTTACATCAACCAACAGGTTGACTAATCTGCGTTATAAAAATAAAATAAAAAATAAATAACTACTCACCCAAAAAGGGAAGGAAATAGCATTCTAAGGCTGCAAAACACAAACCATACTCGATGCGGTGGCAAAGCATACACTATGCACAAACTCCGCCCACCTTGTAAGCACCTGTAAAAATTAAGGTGTTGGCGTGTTGCTTGACACAACCAGTGTGAGCTCACTGATCTGGAAAAGAGGACAAGAAAACAGAGAAAAAAAGGACGTATGGTCCATTCAATCCCTCTTGTACGGGAGCTCAGCATTATATCCATACTAACGGTACTAGATTTGAGTATTATGAAAGGCCTATGATTTCCACCGGCTGGCTTGTGCCAAATGTGCTCAGGTTTCAATTCGCTAGAGTTAAGGTTTCAATTCGCTAGAGTTAAGCAGTTGATAGGCCTACTATGTTTAGTCCGCTTCTAAGTCAAGTGTTTAGCTTTCACTCGTTAACCAACACCAATTAATTTGGGTTGCAGCTTAACCGTATTTTTTTTTTGGGTAGGCAGCTAGATCATTTATCTATTTATGTTAAGGGTTAGGGAGTTAGAACTCAAAGTGGACACTCAACAGCCACCTAGGACTCGAACACAAGTCACACCTCCGCAAAGGGAGATACACAACCACTAGGACAAACCCAGGTGTGTGTGCCTAACCATATTTGACTACCCAAAAAAAAAAATGGAGCTTGTTTGTTATATCAGCATTTTTCTAAAATCCTTGAAAGGGAGCAGTAACTTTAGGAAGAACGCTTAGCCGTTGATGAAGGCGTTTAAGGAAAAGCAGAGACCGTAGATAGCATTGTGAAAAAATACTTCATAATTTCAGACCGTAGAGACCGTAATCGCAATAATATATTTTACTCTGACTATATCCCTTTTTTATAATGAGTACTCTATTTAGATCTGTTATAATATTTAATTTTATTTATTGATTATCATTTTCAATTCCCTTTTGGTGATATTTATGTGATTTGTGGTGTTTGACATATTTGTTTTTTGATTTTCTATTTTTTGAGTGTGATTTCTCACATTAGAAACCAAATTGTTCACAGAAAGAACCAAGTTCTTTTCTGTTATGAATTTGATCCTTTTTAAGTTAACGGGAGGTTACAATAGGGTCATTATTATTATTTTTAGTCAAATACGGTTAGGCCACAACCCCAATTAGCGATGGTTAGCAATGCTTCGTGGGTTAGAAAGCCAAGCGCCTAACTTAGAAGCCGGCTAAACATGGTGAGCCTATCAACCGCTACACCATCACTAGGGGAAATGGAACTCTAAACACCCTCACATAGGGAATATACACACTGCCACTACCACAAGCCAGCCATAGAAAAACCATATTTCCTAGTTGAACAATTTCGTTGTTTAAAATAGAAGTGAAAATTGTATTATTTTAATTTTTAGATTTTATAAATACATGTAAGGAGGATACTTCATGTATTTTTGAACTATGCTCTCAATTTTATTTCTAATAAAACTTTGTTGCAATGATCTTGACTTGTTTGTTGACAATGGAAGCGAACTTGAAAAGGATGGAAGATACTGGCCCCATAAGTGTGGAGAATGAAAGGATGGAAGATATTGGCCCCATAAGTGTGGAGAACGAAAGGATGGAAGATACTGGCCCCATAAGTGTGGAGAACGAAAGGGGAGATGGTGTTTCTATTCAAACATTGGAAAATTATATTTTAAAAAAATTGAACATCCTGCCTCCCTTATCAAACGAGCCTTGTATTTATAGAGTTCCCAAGATCTCCGCAAAGTAAGTGTGTCAGCTTACAGTCCTCAATTGGTCCTTTTCACTGCAACAATAGAAGTTTCAGTAAAATTGATGAGCATAAACAGAGGTACTTGAAAACTTATCTTGATCAATACCATGAGATAAACTTGCAGTCTTATCTTGAAAGCTTGAGGGGGTTATAAGGAAGGGCTCAGCAATGTTATGTAGAACGGATCAGCCTTAATAGCAACCAATTTGTAGAAATGATGTTATTCAATGGTGTCTTCATCATTATGACTCTGACAACTGGGCCTTAGCCCTTGAACATTTACCCTTGAGTTTATAACTCATTTTGTGAACCAGCTGAGTTTATACCCGATGAAGCCAAACCACGAGTCCTGAGACTCCATTCAACCTCGAGTACTTAGACTCGCCACAAACCTCGGGCATTCACCCGCGTGCAAACATATTTGAGTTGTCTAGACTTAGCATTACCTTGAATTGCCAGACCCAATACACAATTCCGAGCCAACACCCGATTACAACCAAACCTTGGGTACGCCAACCCAAAACAAACTTGAATATGTAGATTCTACACATAACCCAGCCCTTCACCCGCTAAGGACATACACGCTCAATTAAGTCAACTTCAACATAATCTCCGCGTGTTCATCATCTCTCCTGATCATTGGTCACGAAGGAACCCCGGTAATCTTGTCTACCGTCTCTCCTAACACATCACAGAGGAACCCCGGGCCCTACTGGACACCGTCTCTCTTGACAAGTCAACTGGAGGAACCCAAGGACTTATTGGACACCGTCTCTCCTGACCCAGTGCCAATTGGGGGACCTCGATAGTACAGTTACTGCCTCTCCGGACCCAGCCGTTGGAAGAACCCCGAGCCTTACTAGGCACTGTCTCCCCGGCCGACCAACTGGAGGAACCCCAACAATCCACCGCATTATGTTCAGTCACTTAATTACTACCATGGTTCAAAATATGGGTATCGGTCGTTGTATCGCTAAGTCCAAAATAGGATACGTATCGACGTATCAGTACCATATTAGTTGAATACGACGGAAAAATTCAGGATACGCTAAAAGAAGCTTGAATACGCAAGGAAAAACTTGGATACCTTGCATAAAACCTCTTTTAATGCAAATATAAGCTAAAAACAAATTAAATGAAGGCCTCCAACTACATTTATAATCATACATATGAGAGTTAACAAATTTATAAGTTAAAAAAGACGTGCGCGCTAATAAATATGTATGAAAATACAAACCATAGTTACTTAACCAAGTGATAAAAGCTCACTTACATTCATAAATCAAAAATATGAAAATACATAAACCCTTGTATTCACAATCAAATTACATACATGATAGAAGCTCAATACCACATTGAGCTTCGTGCCGGCTCATCCTCTATCATTGTGGGATCAGGAATTGAGTAGAGTGATACATTATAAGTGGTTTAGACATGATGACACCACTGTGTCCAAGTCATCATCGTGCGGTACATGCCCAGGTACATTTGTACATATGTCTGCTACTAAGTCGTGATTTGTCCATAACTGTCAGTCGAAGACTGGGACTGAGCATCATAACCAATGGCTCCTGATAAGTAAGGTTGAGTTAGGACATCATTACCAGTGGCTCCTGATAAATAGGGTTGGGTTGAGGCATCATAACTAGGGGGATAATCTAATTTACATATTAATATCTAAAGTAAAATCAAGTTAAAATCATTTACTTAAATAATATATTATGTAAATAAGTTGTGTATATCGGATTTGTATTGTGGATCCTAGTGTAAATGGAAGGAGAAAAAAAATTAACTGAAAAATCTCCGTATCAAGTGTATCGGGCCTATATCGGCCCGATACAATGGAGTTTTTTTTTCCAGCATACCAATATATTGAGTAGCTCCAAATAGGATACGTATCGGCCCGTATCGGTCAATACATATCAATATTTTAAACCATGATTACTACATCACTGGGACACCGACTCTCCCGACTATCAGCCACGGAGGACCCTTGGCTCTAAACAAACACCGCCTCTCCCGACCTAGTCAAAGAGTAACCCATACATACCGACTCTCCCGACTATCAGCCACGGAGGAATCTCGACTATAAATAGATACCGCCTCTCCAGACCTAGTTAAAGAGGAACCACATATGCTTTCGACGCAGGTTAGGTTTTCTAACTATAGGAAATCCTCAACTAATCCAAGCCAAGCTTGGATAATTGTAAACAGTTGGGCCTCGCGCCCACGAACCAAGTTCGAGTGTAAACCATTTCGATGTGGAACTTTATTGGGCCAATGGACCTTTCCATTGCCCTAAACAAAGATTGGAACACAATACATCACACAAGGAAAGTCAAACCAATCTTTAAATATGCTCTGATCGATCCTTCGATCGATCGCAACCATCGATCGGAAATGAAATAACCACCTGTACACCTCCGATCGATCACCGAATGATCACACACTGCTCAGAGAAGACCCCAAGTCTTTTGTACACCACCGATCGATCTTTCAATTGATCGCACTTTCTCAAGCACCATTAAAGGAGTTCTGCAACTCCCCAATCGATCACCGATCACCAATCGATCGCCCATAGCACAGGGAGCATCCCAGGCCTTGTGTAACACCATCGATCGATCACCCGATCGGTCGCAAAGCTAAAATCTCATCAAAACAGAACTCTGTTTTGCCGAAACCGAGGTCCACACACCTCTACTCCTTTCCTTCCCATTCCCATCATCCACATAACCCAATTTTAAGTTCTAATAGGGTCTCGCAACCCTTTTCACACACATTTTCACCATTCCAAATCATCAATCATACACACATACCATTCCACAATGAATCAAACACATAATAAGGGAGAATAGAAAAGAGGGAGAAGAATTTTACCCTCTCGAGCGCAGAATGTTCCCCGGGTGATGGCAAGAGCGGCACAAGCATGATGGGGAGGCAGTGGAGACTCCTCCTTTCTTATCTCTTCTTTTCACTCTCTCTCACTAGTTTCTCTCTCTACTTTCTCTCTCTCTCTTTCTCTAAACCGTAGGGGGGTGTCTCTCTTGGAGAATGAGAATTGAGGGGGGTTTATATAGGAAAAGGGAGGTGATGTGGCGGGTGAGGTGACAACTCATATAGGAGTGTGGTGAGTAGTGAGGTGGCTAGGCGACGTGGCGGGGGTCTTTGACCACTTTTTTTTGTTTTTCTTTTATAATACCCACTAACTCCTATACTTTTGGGTGAATATTAATTGCTTGGCATGTTTTCAATTCTAATTTCTTGCTATTTGAATGTTTAGATGTTTAACATGATGTTTATTTTTAACATGTTAATAAAATAGAAAATTACATTAAGGTTTCTAGTTGTCTAATTCGGATTTAGGAAATAGGTAACTGCTTTTGGGGATGTCAACATTAGACATAAGTTAATCTCTTACCTAGATTTCTAATTATAAATCTTGCACTATCCATTAAATTTAGGGTTCCTATGTTCCATCAAAATTAGAATAGGTTAAGACTCTTTTTTTGGTAAGTTACATTAATCCTTATTAGGGTTTTCCTAATTTGGAATTGTGCAAAATTCCATGTTCACACGTGTGGGCCAGGAGTATTGTAATAATTGACATATATTTTTTTCATTTTCAGGTACGAAAGACAAACAATATCTGCTACCCCCAAAATTTATCAGAAAGCTTCATAATTTCTTTGAAGAGTGAAAATCCAGCTCTTGTTCATGATGGCTCGTTGCATTTGTAAGAAGACTTGATGGCGTACCCCAGCTCCAGAAAATGTTCGTCTTCCTGTCTTCATAGAAGGCTTCGAGGGAGAGGCCAAGCTTCTTCTGATGAGTCTAATTAACTGGGAGATCACATTCTTTTCACTCATGTTCATACTTTTTTTGTCTTTTGATGTAAATGAAGGACCATTTTTTTATCAATAAAAAGTAATATGATATAACTGAGTAGAGTCAAGATACAGCTAATCTGCCTCTAAGGTTCACAAAGAGAATGGACCAAAAGAAAAAGAACTGTATAATAGAAGCATGGAAAATAAGCCACGAAACGAAGAAAAAAGTTGCACATAACCCGGGGAAAATTGGGAAAAAAATGAGGCTAGACTCTCATAAGATCAAGAGGAGCCCTTCATCATTAAAATCCTTCCTAATCGAAATCCAAGACGAGAAGTTTCGATGATCTCCAGTAGACATGTTCCTAGGAAGAAGCAATACCATTGAAAACTCTCTTGTTCCTTTCAAACAATATAGATCAACCTACAACACTTGGGAGCAAGGCCCACACCACTAAAAACAAAGCCTCCAAATGGTTTGAAAGTCAACCCAATAAGGAATCCCAAATGGACCTAGGAAAGATCCAAATGATACCCAACCTCGAGGCCAATGTAACAATGGTTAGTCATTGTTCACCATCTCTTCTACAAATGATCTCCTGTGAGGATCTCGTCTAGTGAAGCCGTCCAAAGGAAGAAAGATACCCTTGATGGTATCCCTGGAATCCAAACAGCCCGATATGGAAAAAGGCAAGCTAGGAATGACCTGAAATGGCTGGAAAATAAAAAGATCTCATTGTCAACTTTTCTAAACCATAATCTAACATCCTTACACTAAGGGACAAGGTTGACTGAAGATAGACATACTAAACGGAAAAATCACCAATTGTCCAATGGTTGAGATTACGTCTGAACCTAGGGGACCACATAGAGGGGCTAACTCCACCTAAAAAACAAGACACCACAAACACGTTTTTCTCCCTAGATAGGGAAAAAAAATTACTAAACTCATCCCGTAGGGAGTTCTGTCCACACCAAACATCCTTCCAAAATTTTATACTCGGATGTATTTGGCAAACTCAGGCCCAAGTTTTAGAATGGCTTTCCACAATCCCATGCCATATGGACCTTTTATCATGTTTAATTCCCATCTAGTGTTTGCTCCAAAATTTTCCACTATGACCTTCCTCCAAAAACTATCTCTTTCCTTCCCGAATCTTCAAATCCATTTGCCCAAAAGAGCTTTATTAACCTGCACCAGAGGACGAATGTTCAAACCGTACAATTTTATTGGTAATGTAATTGAATTCCAATCAACCAAGTGATTTTTCAAGTGAAACTCGTTCATTCCAGAGAAACCTCCTATGAATCCTTTCCAACTTGTTGGCTACTAATATTGGAATGGAAAGGGGGGATAAGAAATATGTAAGCAGATTGCTCAAAGTGATTTTTAGGAGAGTTGGTCTTCCTCTTTTTGAAAGGTACAAGGATTTCCACCCTTATACTTTCTTTGAGAAACAATCTATTATTGGATCGCAAGCCCATAATGATTAGTAGCCAACCTAAGTAGTATAGCTAGGTAAGGGCAAAGAACCCGCTCTGCACCCAAGACAATCAACAAGTTCCTTTAAATTTGGAACCTCACGCACCCCAAATAAGACAGTTTAAACCCAGTGTATCATCTACAAACTAAAGATGAGAAATCACAAGACGATCATACGCAATGGAAAAACCCTTGAGCACTGACTTGTCCATCCTAGAGAACATCCTACTCAGGGCTTCTGTAGCCATAATGAACAGAATTGACAATAAAGGGTCACATTGACGAAGACCCCTGGAGCTCCTAAAGTAATCTGCAAGACTCTCATTAACTATAACAAAGAAAGAGATCGTAGAAATGCAGAATTTTATACACCTACCCATCGAATGCCAAAAACCATCTTACCCATAATATGCTCAAGGAAAAACCCATTTACATGGTCGTTAGTTAGCTTTTTCCACGTCAATTTTGCAAAATAGTCTAAGGGAACCCCACCTCAATCTCTCATCCAGACATTCATTTGCAATTAAAATGCCATCAAGAATGCCTCCCTTTCACAAATGGGATCCTATGATCATGATAAGGAGGGAAGCTAATAACTTAGCAATTATCTTATAAACACTCCCAACCAAACTATTGGGATGAAAATTTTCCCAACTCATAAGCCACTTCTTTTTTGGGGATAAGGACAATGAAAGTGTTTTGAGGAGCTTATAAAACAATTCGTCCGAATGTAATTCTTTGATGACTTTGAGAAGGTTAGGACCCACAATACCCAGCATCCTTTATAAATTCTATAGAAAACCATCTGGGGCTGGGACTTTTGCAACTTCCATACCTCTAATTAACAATAAATTTCCCCTCCTTAAACAGTCTTTCCAAAGCTTCTCTTTGAATATCAAATATCCTATCAAACTGACTTCCTTCCACCGTGGGCCTAAAATTCTGCTTTTCCTCATAAAGGTTTTCGTAGTATGTTACTGCAGTGATCTGATATCTTCACTTTCCTTCCAATCCCCTTCCACCAGAAATCCAAATATGAAATTTTGACGATTGCAATGATTGGCCATTTTATATTTTTAAAAATGAGTGTTTTGATCCCCTTCTCTTAACCAATGAACTTGTGATTTTTGTTTCCAACTAATTTCTTCAATTTTCAGGAGTTCCTAGTATTCCATCTTCAAACATTCTGTTTGTCTATCCTCCATATCTAAAATCGAGTCATTCTCTTCAATCAAAAATAAGTTCAATATCTCTAAGAATGTTTCTATTTTTTTCAGGAACTAATCCAAATGCCTCCTTATTCCAAGATTTAATTTTTAAGGCTCTCAAATTAAGCCCAAAAATTGTGCTAGCTGACCCCAAAAAGATGAAATATCCCACACCTCAGCCACCATCTCCATAAATCCTGGATGTTCCAACCATATGTTTTCAAATTTCAAAGGTTTGGGACCTGCCTCTTCACTATTTTCATCATTACAGGAAAGTGATCGAAGATGGGTCTAGGAAGAGATGACACTGACACGAAAAGGGTATTAAAGCTCCCACTGTTCAAAGAATAGGAACCTATCCAATTTGAGCACTTATTGTAAAGAAACTCATAGTGAACAAAAATAATTTTATGCTTATTGGCCTCAAAATTATCCATTATTCTTACAAAAAACTGTTTTTTTGCTTTGTGAATATCCTACATTTTTCTTCATTGGCCAAAATATTAGTTTTGGTCTAATATTTTTGAAATCTGGGGGTAAAACATGAAAGGAATTAATGAAAGTAAGCAGATGAGCACACTTTAAACCACGTTCAAGGTGCTCAAACCAACTTTCATCACATATGCATCGAAGTCATGGAATTCACCTTTAAGAGATTGAATTGGGCTAAAATGACTTAGTCCAGAGTTTTGAAATTGTCAAAGCCAAAAATGCCCCAGTGTAGGATATTTCACTACATTGGACTGAAACAACTAGCTTGAGCTGCACTGAGATGAAAATCGAACCACATTGATACCCATCTGATTTTGTTTTTGACACATCTTCCCCAACTGAGACATGCTGATTTTTCTATTTTTTCTTTATTTTTCTTTTTGTATTTTACCTTTTTTGCCGTTGGTGTCTTTTACGGTTTTCACCAAGTATGGCCCATATAATTGTTGCAATGGATGCCCCAAAAGTTTCTTATCCAGCCGTAGTATTTGGATCTTGCCATGACTTGATTCTTTTACTTGTGAAGCCCTTTTAGGTTTTCATCATGCCTTTCAAGCCATGCTTTTCTCTATGGGATTTGTATCTGCCTAGCTTCCATCATCACCACGACTCCAATTCAAATGAAAACGATCTCCATCTCGAGATTTCAACAATCAAACCCGATCTGAGAGGACTTTATTATGGACGAAACATAAGCTAGGTTGGGTTAGTAAAAAAGGATAACAAGCTCAAAATAAATGATAGAGTGGGGCAAAATAAAAAACACTACGCTTTTTCTTTTCTTATTTTCTTGCTTTTTCTTTTATACCCTATCATTTTTTGCTCTTTTTTGCTGACATTTCCCCATTGACATCAGAAAGAAATATAAATAAAACTGCCCTAGTGTATGGGGATTGATTGAATATCTTTGAGACTTAAAATTGCCCCAATGTGGGATGCAAATGCCCCGGTTCGGCTTAAGAAATGAAATTAAAGGCTCAAATGGATTGAACTAAGGGTTTTTATTGATTTGCTACGGGAAGTGAAAAGATGGACTCTCTTCCTTTCAAATTTAACAGTTCAGTCCCAAAATGAACTATGAATCGTATCTTTTAATGGAATCAGAGTTTGTTAGGTTCTAGAAGGTCCGCACCATTCATTTTGGCTAAAATGACGGCTCCACCAGATGATACTTTTCTGACCATATAGGGATCGTCATATTTTAGCTTGAATTTCCCACATGGGTTAAATAGGTGAGAAAGCATCTTCGTAAGCACAAGGTCGCCTTCTTGAGTTGTTGAGATCTTACTTTGTTTGGATTGGCCTATGTCATCCTTCTTTAATAACATCTTGCTTATTTGCTTATTTGCTGATTTTTAGTAACTTCTAAATCCGAATTTGGTTATGCCTATATAAGGTTTTGTACCTATTACGAATTAGAGCTTCTGAGATTGAGAGTATAGGCTCCTAAACTTCTATTAGGGTTTCCCCATTATGGTTGATTCATCCCTTTGAGCTCTCTCATGCACTAGACTAGAGTTGCAAGTTTACATCGAAATACCTTATACTTGCATATTTAATTCTCAAGTTCATGAGATCACTCTAGTTTGTGTTTGAAACTGATTTAAATTCTCTTAAAACTCCTTGTGAGTATGAACTTGGTTGGCTTGTGCATATCATTGTCGAGCCCTTCCTTATAACCCCCTCAAGCTTTCAAGACAAGACTGCAAGTTTATCTCATGGTATCGATCAAGATAAGTTTTCAAGTACCTCTGTTTATGCTCATCCATTTTATTACCCAAACTTATATTGTTGCGGTGAAAAGGACCAATTGAGGACTATAAGCAGACACACTTACTTTGCAGAGGATCTTAGGAACTCTATAAATACAAGGCTCGTTTGACAAGGGAGGCAGGATGTTCAACTTTTTTCTAATTAAATTTTCCAATGGTTGAATAGAAACACCATCTCCCCTTTCATTCTCCACACTTATGGGGGCAGTATCTTCCATCTTTTTCAAGTCCGCTTCCATTGTCAAAGTCCGCTTCCATTGTCAACAAACAAGTCAAGATCACTGCAACAAAGTTTTATTAGAAATAAAATTGAGTGCATAATTCAAAAATACATGAGATATCCTCCTTAAATGTATTTATAAAATCTGAAAAATAAAATAATAACATTTTCACTTGTATTTTAAGCAACGAAATTGTTCAACTAGAAATATGGTCTTTTTCCGGCTGGCTTGTGCTAGTGGCAGTGTGTATATTCTCCATGTGAGGGTGTTTAGGGTTCCATTTCCCCGAGTGATGGTGTAGCGGTTGATAGGCCCACCATGTTTAGTCGGCTGCTAAGTTAGGCGCTCGGCTTTCTAATCCACTAACCACTGCTAATTGGGGTTGTGGCCTAACCATATTTGACTACAAAAAAGAAAAAGAAAAAGAAAAAAAAATAATGACCCTTTTCAAATGTGATTTTCAACATTGATATCATTTAAGTAGCGAACTAACATAAATACCTCTTTTTTATATTTCATTAAATAAGAAAAAATCCTTTTTATATGAATTTTCTTAAATAATAACAATTCATCGCGTTATATGTATGAGAATCATTCGCTATTGTTATCATTAAAAGAAAATATAACATGATACTGTTTACAGTGACCCATTGAGTTTATATAAAGATGAGAATAAGTAAAGATAGAAATAAACCATAATCAAATCTAATATAATCTTACATAATCTAATCAATTCAAATTCAAATCACCTTGTGGCGAGATACGGTGTATCGCATCACACCTAATTACAATACTACATTTTCTTTCCTAATAAACATGTCATCCAAATATGACAAAAATACAACATCACATCTCGTTCCTTCACCTCATTGACCTCTAGAGTTTGTAGATTTTGTAACGTCTATACTTTTTTTTTAAAAGGAAAAGAAAAATGATCTTCCTAGATTACCGCGCGTTAGATTAAGGTTAAACAAATTCTACTTCTTCTGCACATAAGTGGGCAAAAGAGATGTATTTATTGAAAATAAAGACGAATGTGACAAGTCTGAAGTCAAGTTCAAGTCATTAGTGATCTCTTTTGTATTTATATGTAAGAAAGACAAATGTGATGAGTCTAGTTAATGATCGGATCAAGATCCGGATCCGATCCAATTAGACGGGACCCTAATCCAATTATAGATCCGTCGGATCAGATACGGATCTAAGAACTTGAATCCGATTATAATCATATCGGATTCGGATCTATAGTGATCTTTTATTTGTATGGTGCGGTCTTTCTATCATCATTCATTTATTAAGGAAATTTAGATTTGATTACCCATAAGTGATGGGGGGTACTAATTAGCAATCACTCACCAAACCCATCCATCTGGGGACTCAACTTTTGTTTGATTCCTCAATGGCTTGGAGTTCTAGGGTTTCTCTAAAAAGACAAAATGATATAGTAATAGGGATGAGAAGTTGAAGAAATGTAATTTAGGGTTTCTACAATTGTGAACCCAAGAAAGATTAGAGAGAAGAGAGATCATAAATGAGTATAGTCAAGTTTATGGAAGGAATTAAAAGAGATCTTAATTAATAAATCTAAGGTTTGCAATGATGAATAAATGGGGGATCAAAACACACCTTTTACAGGATGCTGTCTTTGGTACCGCCACAAAAAATGAACTCGGACGGTGATCGCAAATACAATTTCAATGTTTAGTCTCTCCCATCCCAACCAGCTGCGAGATGAAGAAGACGTGGGGCGGTGCAAATTGCAAAACAAAGGTTGAAGAAGAAGATAATGGAATTTAAAAGTTGCTATTTACCCAACTTATAGGGTATTTTCGGAACCTTAATATATTAATGGATAAGACAAATCTTTATCATTTTTTTACTATTATAATGAGAGAAGGAGGTTTGGATTGAATGAAGTTTTCTTTCAAAACTATCCATACATCTTTAAAATTTAAAATTAATCTCTAGGCCATTAGAAGGTATTTTATTCTTATTATGGTGGAGATTAAAGTCATTTCACCTATAACCATGGTTTAAAAAATCGCTGAAACCGTTACGTAACGACCATTACGTAAAGGTTTCAGTGACCTTCGATACCTGATACCGTACCTTTACCGGTTTATCCCGAAACAAAACCGTAACGCCCGAAACTGTTACGTAACAGGCATTACGCCCGATACGCGAAGGTTTAATCGTAGAACTGGGTTCCGAAAATCCCTAAACTCATTCTAAAACCTCATCTTTGTTTCCTCTCTTCTTCTCTACCTATTCTTAGTACCCTTTTTTTTTCCTTAAATCCTTTTGTTTTTTGCTGATTAACAACTTAATTTGGGGTTTAATTCATAGATTTGATGAAATCCAAGACAGGTTCTTTATTTCGGATATGTTTTAACCCTCGACCCATCTAATTTCCTTATTTCCAAATTTTGAGCTTCATATTGGCTTCATTTATTATATGTTTTATATTTTTTTTCTATTTATTAGAATTTTTTGAATTTTTGTAAGCAAAAAAGGAAAAAAACAAGTAAAGGCCGAAACCGTTACGTAACGGCATTACGTAAAGGTTTCGGCCGTGTCCGTTACGAAGTCCGAAACCCTTTTTTTAAACCTTGCCTATAACTAACTGCCCAACAAAGAGGTCTAATCTAAGTACTATTTAACTTAAGTACTAATCTAGGACTGATTTAAGGACTAACCTAAGATTAACTCAAGTACTAACCTAGGACTAACTTAAGGGGTACCATAAAATTAACTCTAGGACTAACCTAGGACTAAGATTAACTCAAGGACTAACCCACTACTCCAGCACAGTATTTTAAAAATACTGTAAACAGACTAGGCCCTATTCAAAAAGAAATCCCAACAGTGCTAACACACGTTTCTGGTGGTGGATGTATCAGGAAATGTAAAATGACTCCTATCAAGCTCTGTCTAGTATAATTAATACTGTGGCCAAGCAGCCAGCCAAATATAAACCCACAATGGGCGTCAAATATCTAAAATCACACAGCAGCACAGTATTGTAAAGACAAGGTCCTAATGCAACCATCTAGGCTTGAAACCATCATGGGATTCAAGCGTACAATTTGCATCATCACATACAACGGTCTGATCTTTACTGACACAACGCTACTCAGCAACGATGCTTATGGAAAACTATCTTCTTAATTTGCAGCTACCGAAAAGGAGTCCACATTCAGAGAAGAGAAAGAAACAAGTCGTGATTACTCCATACAACATAGTATTATCCATCCAACAACAATGAGAAAAAAATGGAAAAGAAAAGAAGAAAAGCAAAGTTGATCCAATAATAGAGAGAACCTGCTTTTGTTGAGCAAAACAGCTAAAAAGAAGACAGGTCCCACATAGAGCAAGAGGGGGGATGATACACATCAAATCTCCTCTACTACTATACTACTACTACACCAACACTAGTAGTTCAGTAAAATAGAAACCAGAAACCAGAGACCACTAGGTACCAGAAGCAAGCCATGTAAATAGCAGAAACCAGAGACTAACACTACTTTTAATTTTTTTTGTTTCCCCTATCTGATGAAAGCAAATGATATAGATACACAATGAAAGGGGTAAAAGTACCTTCTGCTTCTTTTTCCTTTTTCTCCTTCTTTTTCTCATCTTCTTTTTTCCGGATCAGTCAGCTATGCAACACCTGAAGCGGGCCTTGTGGACAGTTGTCATGATCTCAGTCTCTGCATTCTCAAGCATCGTGACGACCTCAGTGAAGGGTGGACGGACCTCTGGGTTGGGATCCCAGCAGCGGGTCATGATCTCACTGAGCACAGGAGGACAGTCATTAGGGATGACTGGCCTGACACCCTTGTTCACAACAGCAAATGCCGCTTGCACTGCCGTCATATTCTGGAAGAGGAGCATTCCCGTTATGAGCTCCCACAGGATGATCCCAAAGCTATACACATCCACCTTCTGTGTGTAGGGCATATGCTGGATCATCTCTCTGCAAAAGCAGTCAATGAATGCACTCATGTAGCCCAATTGGAAACTTGAAAATAGATAAATAAAACAAAGCCAACAGATATCATTTATGGTACCACAAAATATAAAGAGGATTAACCAAGGGTCCGTTCTTTTGGTGGAACTTTTAAAGTCTAGAACTTTCATTGTTTCACGCCTAAATTTAGTTAATGTCTAGAACTATATTATTCCATAGAGTGCAAAAGTTTTCAAGTTCCACCAAAAATTTCAGATTTTTTAAGTTCCATACATGTGGAAGTGTGGAACTTCTAATTAAATTGAACTCGATAAATCGGAGATACATTGTGTAAAAGAGTTAGAAACCCTCTCCCCTCTCCTCTCTCCTCTCAGACTCTTGCCTCTTGTTCAAAATATTATTGTTCTGGACTATTAAAAGTTCCACCAAAAGAATGGAGCCTAAAAGAGCCATCATATTCATCATGGTCAGGGACCTTAGTCAGCTGAAAGATGGGAAGAGGTGGAGGGTGCAGGAGCTGGGCCAACAACAAACAGTAAAATACATGCATTCTAAAGGACTGTTGAGATCTTGACCTTGCAATGGTGTTCCTAGCGACCGATGAAGAAGGGGTTGTGTCAGGTTGGCCACCAGCATAAATTTTTTGCCAAATCCCCACATGGGTCCTGATTCATCCCCGAGTAACATGGTGGACCAGGATTCCTGCAACTAGCCCCCAAATGGTTCAGGACGACAATGACAATGATGATGCAATTTCAAGGTACAAAAAGACTTAAGAACAGTGAATATTGCAGAGTAGCACACAGATAAAGATTTAAGCACCTATATGGAATTGTAGATGTAACTTGCCTACACGAGTAAATTTTGCCAACGCAACTAGTAGATGGGCAAGTGATGAACAGACTGATTGTACCCTCTAACCGGTTGTTGCCATAATAGCCTAATAGGAGCAAATGAGACAAAAGAACAAGGAGTGATGATGAGAACTCAAGTTCCGTGCCATTTGTCGTACTAAGTTGGCTCGGTGGTGAAATTTTGGACCATTTGAATTGACCTAAATTGCTTCATATTAAGCTCTGCAGACAAGATGTATAAAATATGATGGGTTAGAACTCCTACTTTCATGAGAGTTACAATATCCTCCAAAGGAAAACATTCCTGATCATCCTGATCATTTAATTGACTGATTTATTATTTTGTTCGATTAACAATTGTACTTAAAGCAGCTATCCAGAATAAATAGGACAAAAAGTTCCATTAACCCGACCATCATCTAGCATTAGAACTTGATATTTTGCAATCACGGCCATCAAACAAGAGGAAGAGCACAGGCAATCAACATCTAGATTATATATTCGGCTCAAAATTAAAATAAAATTGGCAACAACCTGCCGACCTGAAATGCATTGAACACAGAAACATTTTAAATCTCTCTACCTAACCAACCATTCTATACATGGCAGAGGAAAGAGAATGCCTCCAAATTTTCTGAACTCTGTTATCATGCACATGTGGATAAATTGCATATAACCAAAAGTGCTCAATTATACTCCAGCGGACACTTGAATCTTTCTTATTTTTTTCTAGTTCGTAAAAGCAAGGATGACCATAATTAGAAAATGTTGAGTGATCTTCACAACATAATTTGTAAGCTAAGGATAATTGAGAGCAAATACATTGCATCTTGTCAAGTGCATTTAGCAGACCAATATGAGAAAGTCATCTAATATAAGAAGTTGTTTATATGTCTGTACAAGATTAGTACAAGACAATCAAGCTGAGAATTGAGTAGTAGTTAGAATCTTAAAGGGATGAGAGGAAAGCTGGAACATGTGAGCTTCTCTTAGTGATCCAAGAGAAATGAATCCCTACAGAGTTTCGTTCCATCAACTGTGGTGTGGATCCGTGGATCCGAGAATGATATCAGCGCCTAGAGCAGATTGGATCATAGTTGCCAGGCTATGAAAAGAAGCAGGAAATACCTCTTTTCAAAACATTTGTAACGGTCTAGCTGTTGATCTGAGTAACCGCAGGGAGGAGGCACATAGGAGCAAACCCACCTTCCCTTTTTTTCCTTCGGTCTGGACTTTTAATTAGTGATTTGTATTTTGGAGTTGTAGGACTGTAAGGAAGTGGTTTATGAATGGACTGTAAAGTGCCGGAGTTGTCATGAGAATCTTATTCAAAGTGACATTCTATAGGAAGAAAGATGTCATTGAGAAAATACCGGGATTCCACACAATCCTATGATTAAATGAATCTGAAGGTGCTAAGACGAAAGACTGTAGCATAAATCTCACTGTACAATTCGAGGGATTTTATAGGTTCATTGATCAAGGCTTGACGGAAGAACTTTACAAGTTTCCAAAAATTGAAGATACAGATCAAGAACTTGAATTTCAACTATGGTCTGAAGTCCGATCTCTAAGAGCTTGGGGGCGAGGAACTAAGACACTCCAATAGAAGACCCATATCTTCGCTTTCAAATCATTCAAAGCACATCTCAACCTCAAACACCAGACAAATCCCTCATCTCTTGGCTCGTAATAATCCATTAGTAATGCGCCCCTATCGATAACTAATAAGATGTTGCTGAAATCCTCCTTAAGCTTCTCGAATCTGCACCACACATCCTTATAAAACCTAACCTCTAACCATCTTCCCACCATGAATGCAAGAGTAAATTTTCCACTGCCATAATGCCCTTTCATACCCCCACCACATGCAAGTCGTTGACCTCCCACATAACCCAACAAGATGATTTTCCATATTTAGCACCTATTACTGATCGCCATAAGCTCTCTTTCCTATCTGAATCTTCACCTCCATTTACCTAACAAAGCCCTCATCCCTTGGCTTGAAATAATCCTCTATTAACACGTCCCTATCGATAACTAATAAGATGATGCTGAAATCCGCCTTACACTTCTCAGACCTGCACTACACATCCTTCTAAAACTTAACCTTTGGCCACCTTCCCACCTTGAATCTGATCTTGGCAAGAGTAAATTTGTCACTGCCATTATGGTGACGCCCCAAATCCGCGCCTTAGGAAATAATATTCCGAGACGCATGCCCGTTCGCCATAAACACACAGCAAAAGACTTTGCCCACAAAAACACAAGAAATTTTCAACTTTTATCAGAAGCTCAAGTAAAGCAACATACACTGGTCATCACAATAACCATCATCACAAACCAAATACATGTATTATTTGCATTAGAGTCTTTTACAAAAAGGACACCTATAATGCACCGAATACAGTCTTTAATATTCTTTAAAATGTCCAGTCGGGAACCCCCTAATCATCGGACAACAACATCGTGATCTGCTGACATGAAACACCAGTGAGCTATGAAGCCCAACAAAATTCTTAGTCCATCTAGACTATTTCCCACATATTAACATTAATCATCAATGATATAGCAATAGAGTACAATTTCCATATTTTGATAATATGTAGAACAATAAAGCGGTAATATAAATCAGTATCGTGAGTCATATTCATGTAAGCCCTAGCTTACATTTCATAACACTATTATCACATACTGACCCCAATGTCGCTCAGGGCAACCATACCCTATTTGAGGCCTTCAACCTAAGAGTTTTTTTCATGTTCATCCAATATCAACAGTGCTCACCACACCAAGTTACCACCCCAGGCAACCAATCCACCTTTTACCTTCGAGTCTGTAGACTCTGACAACCGAACCTTAGCCCTTGAACATTTACCCTTGAGTTTATAACTTAATTTGTGAACCGGTCGAGTTTATACCCAATGAAACCAAACCACAAGTCCTGCCGAGACTCCATTCAACCTCAAGTACTTAGACTCGCCACAAACCTCGAGCATTCACCCGCTTGCAAACATATTTGAGTTGTCTAGACTTAGCATTACCTTGAATTGCCAGACCCAATACACAATTCCGAGCCAACACCCGATTACAACCAAACCTTGGGTACGCCAACCCAAAACAAACTTGAATATGTAGATTCTACACATAACCCAGCCCTTCACCCGCTAAGGACATACACGCTCAATTAAGTCAACTTCAACTTAATCTCCGTGTGTTCGTCGTCTCTCCTGATCATTGGTCACGAAGGAACCCCGGTAATCTTGTCTACTGTCTCTCCTAGCACATCACAGAGGAACCCCGGGCCTTACTGGACACCGTCAAGACAAGTCAATCGGAGGAACTCCGGGACTTATTGGACACCGTCTCTTTTGACCCAGTGCCAACTGGGAGACCTCGATAGTACAGTTACCGCTTCTCCGGACCCAGCCATTGGAAGAACCCCGGGCCTTACTAGGAACTGTCTCTCCGGCCGACCAACTGGAGGAACCCCAACAATCTATCGTATTATGTTCAGTCACTTAATTACTACCATGGTTCAAAATATTGGTATCGGTTGCTATATCGGTAAGTCCAAAATAGGATACGTATCGACGTATCAGTACCGTATTGGTTGGATAAGACGAAAAAATTCAGGATACGCTAAAAAAAGCTGGATACACAAGGAAAAACTTGGATATCTTGCATAAAACCTCTTTAATGCAAATATAAGCTAAAAACAAACTAAATGAAGACCTCCAACTACATTTATAATCATACATATGAAAGTTAACAAATTTATAAGTTAAAAAAGGCGTGCGCGCTGATAAATTAGTATGACAATACAAATCATAGTTACTTAACTAAGTGATAGAAGCTCACTTGCATTCATAAATCAAAAATATGAAAATATGTAGACGCTTGTATTCACAAATCAAATTACATACATGATAGAAGCTTAATACAACATTGAGCTTCGTGCCGGTTCATACTCTATCATTGTGGGATCAGGAATTGAGTAGAGTGATACATTATAAGTGATCCAGACATGATGACACCACTGTGTCCAAGTCATCATCATGCGGTACATGCCCAGGTACATTTGTACATATGTCTGCTATTGAGTCGTGATTTGTCCATAACTGTCAATTAAAGACTGGGATTGAGTATCATAACCAATGACTCCTGATAAGTAGGGTTAGGTTAGGGCATCATTACCAATGGCTCCTGATAAATAGGGCTGGGTTGGGGCATCATAACCAGGGGCATAATCTTATTTACATATTAATATCTAAAGTAAATAAAAGTAAAATCAAGTTAAAATCATTTACATAAATAATATATTATGTAAATAAGTTGTGTATATTAGGGCTGTATTGTGGATCTTAGTGTAAATGGAAGGAGAAAAAAAATTAACTGAAAAATCCCTACATCGAGTGTATCGGGCCTGTATCGGCCTGATATAGTGGAGTTTTTTTTTTCCAGCATACCAATGTATCGGGTAGCTCCAAATAGGATACGTATCGGCCCGTATCGGTCAATACGTATCGATATTTTAAACTATGATTACTACATCACTGGGACACCAACTCTCCCGACTATCAGCCACGGAGGACCCTTGGCTCTAAACAGACACCGCCTCTCCCGACCTAGTCAAAGAGGAACCATGGCTAACCCATACATACCGACTCTCCCGACTATCAGCTACAGAGGAATCTCGACTTTAAATAGATACCGCCTCTCCAGACTTAGTCAAAGAGGAACCACGTGTGACTTTCGACGCAGGTTAGGTTTTCTAACTATAGGAAATCCTCAACTAATCCAAGCCAAGCTTGGATAATTGTAAACAGTTGGGCCTCGCGCCCACGGACCAAGTTCGAGTGTAAACCATTTCGATGTGGAACTTTATTGGGCCAATGGACCTTTCCATTGCCCTAAACAAAGATTGGAACACAATACATCACACAAGGAAAGTCAAACCAATCTTTAAATAAGCTCCGATCGATCGCACATGAAATAATCACCTGTACACCTCCGATCGATCACCGACCGATCACACAGCTCAAAGAAGACCCCAAGTCTTCTGTACACCAACGATTGATCGCACTTTCTCGAGCACCATTAAAGGAGTTCTGCAACTCCCCAATCGATCACTGATCACCAATCGATCGTCCATGACACAGGGAGCATCCCAGGCCTTTTGTAACACCATCGATCGATCACCCGATCAGTCGGTCGCAAAGCTAAAATCTCGTCAAAACATAACTCTGTTTTGCCGAAACCGAGGTCTACACACCTCTACTCCTTTCCTTCCCATTCCCATCATCCACATAACCCAATTTTAAGTTCTAATAGGGTCTTGCAACCCTTTTCACACACATTTTCACCATTCCAAATCATCAATCATACACACATACCATTCCACAATGAATCAAACACATAATAAGGGAGAATAGAAAAGAGTGAAAAGAATTTTACCCTCTCGAGCGCAGAATGTTCCCCGGGTGATGGCACGAGCACGACGGGGAGGTGGTAGAGACTCCTCCTTTCGTATCTCTTCTTTTCACTCTCTCTCACTTGTTTCTCTCTCTACTTTCTCTCTCTCTCTCTGTCTCTAAACCGTAGGGGGGTGTCTCTCTTGGAGAAAGAGAGAAATGAGAGGGGTTTATATAGGAAAAGGGAGGTGAGGTGGCGGGTGAGGTGGCAACTCATATGGGGGTGTGGTGAGTGGTGAGGTGGCTATGCGATGTGGCAGGGGTCTTTGACCCCTTTTTTTTGTTTTTCTTTTATAAAACCCGCCAAACTCCTATACTTTTGGGTGAATATTAATTGCTTAGCATGTTTTCAATTCTAATTTCTTACTATTTGAATGTTTAGATGTTTAACATGATGTTTATTTTTAACATGTTAATAAAATAGAAAATTACATTAAGGTTTCTAGTTGTCTAATTCGGATTTACGAAATAGGTAACCTTTGGGGATGTCAACATTAGACATAAGTTAATCTCTTACTTAGATTTCTAATTATAAATCTTGCACTATCCATTAAATTTAGGGTTCCTATTTTCCATCAAAATTAGAATAGGTTGAGACTCCTTTTTTGGTAAGTTACATTAATCCTTATTAGGGTTTTCCTAATTTGGAATTGTGCGAAATTCCATGTTCACACGTGTGGGCTAGGAGTATTATAATAATTGACATATATTTTTTTCATTTTCAGGTACAAAAGACAAACAATATCTGCTACCCCCAAAATTTATCAGAAAGTTTCAAAACTTCTTTGAAGAGTGTGAAAATCCAGTTCTTGTTCATGAAGGCTCGTTGCATTTGTAAGAAGACTTGATGGCGTACCCCGGCTCCAGAAAATGTTCGTCTTCCTGTCTTCATAGAAGGCTTCGAGGGAGAGGCCAAGCTTCTTCTCATGAGTCTGATTAACTGGGAGATCACATTCCTTTCACTCATGTTCATACTTTTTTTGTCTTTTGATGTAAATGAGGGACCATTTTTTTATTAGTAAAAAATAATATGATATAAATGAGTAGAGTCAAGATACAGCTAATCTGCCTCTAAGGTTCACAAAAGAGAATAGACCAAAAGAAAAAGAACTGTATAATAGAAGCATGGAAAATAAGCCACGAAACAAAGAAAAAAGTTACACATAACCCGGAGAAAATTGGGGAAAAAATTAGGCTAGACTCTCATAAGATCGAGAGGAGCCTTTCATCGTTAAAATCCTTCCTAATCGCAATCCAAGACGAGAAGTTTCCTTGATCTCCAGTAGACATGTTCCTCGGAAGAAGCAATACCATTGAAAACTCTCTTGTTCCTTTCAAACAATATAGATCAACCTACAACACTTGGGAGCAAGGCCCACACCACTAAAAACAGCCTCCAAATGGTTTGAAAGTCAACCCGATAAGGAATCCCAAATGGACCTAGGAAAGATCCAAATGATAACCCAACCTCGAGGCAAATGTAACAATGGTTAGTCATTGTCCACCATCTCTTCTACAAATGATCTCCTGTGAGGATCTCGTCTAGTGAAGCCGTCCAAAGGAAGAAAGATACCCTTGATGGGATCCCTGGAATCCAAACAGCCCGATATGGAAAAAGGCAAGCTAGGAGTGACCTGAAATGGCTGGAAAATAAAAAGATCTCATTGTGAACTTTTCTAAACCATAATCTAACATCCTTACACTAAGGGACAAGGTTGACTGAAGATAGACATACTAAACGGAAAAATCACCAATTGTCCAGTGGTTGAGATTACGTCTGAACCTAGGGGACCACATAGAGGGGCTTACTCCACCTACAAAACAAGACACACCAGACTTTTTTCTCCCTAGATAGGGAAAACGAATTACTAAACTCATCCCGTAGGGAGTTCTATCCACACCAAACACCCTTCCAAAATTTTATATCTAAGCCATCACCCACATGGAATCGGATGTATTTGGCAAACTCAGGCCCAAGTTTTAGAATGGCTTTCCACAATCCCATGCCATATGGACCTTTTATCACATTTAATTCCCATCCAGTGTTTGCTCCAAAATTTTCCACTATGACCTTCCTCCAAAAACTAGCTCTTTCCTTCCCGAATCTTCAAATCCATTTGCCCAAAAGAGCTTTGTAAACCTGCACCAGAGGACGAATGTTCAAACCGTACAATTTTATTGGTAATGTAATTGAATTCCAATCAACCAAGTGATTTTTCAAGTGAAACTCGTTCATTCCAGAGAAACCTCTTATGAATCCTTTCCAACTTGTTGGCTACTAATAATGGAATGGAAGGGGGGGGATAAGAAATATGTAAGCAGATTGCTCAAAGTGATTTTTAGGAGAGTTGGTCTTCCTCTTTTTGAAAGGTACAAGGATTTCCACCCTTATACTTTTTGAGAAACAATCTATTATTGGATCGCAAGCCCATAATGATTAGTAGCCAACCTAAGCAGTATAGCTAGGTAAGGGCAAGGAACCCGCTCTGCACCCAAGACAATCAACAAGTTCCTTTAAATTTGGAACCTCATGCACCCCAAATAAGACACTTTAAACCCAGTGTATCATCTGCAAACTAAAGATGAGAAATCACAAGACGATCATATGCAATGGAAAAACCCTTGAGCACTGACTTGTCCATCCTAGAGAACATCCTACTCAGGGCTTCTGTAGCCATAATGAACAGAATTGGCAATAAAGGGCCACATTGACGAAGACCCCTGGAGCTCCTAAAGTAGTCTGCAAGACTCTCATTAACCATAACAAAGAAAGAGATCGTAGAAATGCAGAATTTTATACACCTACCCATCGAATGCCAAAAACCATCTTACCCATAATATGCTCAAGGAAAAACCCATTTACATGGTCGTTAGTTAGCTTTTTCCATGTCAATTTTGCAAAATAGTCTAAGGGAACCCCTCCTCAATCTCTCATCCAGACATTCATTTGCAATTAAAATGCCATCAAGAATTTGCCTCCCTTTCACAAATGCCCCCCCCCCCCCCCCCCCCCCCTGAGGAGGAGAGATGATGGATCCTATGATCATGATAAGGAGGGAAGCTAATAACTTAGAAATTATCTTATAAACACTCCCAACCAAACTATTGGGATGAAAATTTTCCCAACTCATAAGCCACTTCTTTTTTGGGGATAAGGACAATGAAAGTGTTGTTTAGGAGCTTATAAAACATTTCGTCCGATTGTAATTCTTTGATTACTTTGAGAAGGTTAGGACCCACAATACCCAGAATCCTTTATAAATTCTATAGAAAACCATCCGGGGCTGGGACTTTTGCAACTTCCATACCTCTAATTAACAATATATTTCCCCTCCTTAAACAGTCTTTCCAAAGCTTCTCTTTGAATATCAAATATCCTATCAAACTGACTTCCTTCCACCGTGGACCTAAAATTCTGCTTTTCCTCATAAAGGTTCTCATAGTATGTTACTCCAGTGATCTGATATCTTCACTTTCCTTCCAATCCCCTTCCACCAGCAATCCAAATATGAAATTTTGACGATTGCGATGATTGGCCATTTTTTATTTTAAAAAATGAGTGTTTTGATCCCCTTCCCTTAACCAATGAACTTGTGATTTTTGTTTGCAACTAATTTCTTCAATTTTCAGGAGTTCCTAGTATTCCATCTTCAAACATTCTGTTTGTCTACCCTCAATATCTAAAATCTAGTCATTCTCTTCAATCAAAAATAAGTTCGATATCTCTAAGAATGTTTCTATTTTTTTCAGGAACTATCCAAATGCCTCCTTGTTCCAAGATTTAATTTTTAAGGCTCTCAAATTAAGCCCAAAAATTGTGCTAGCTGACCCCAAAAAGATGAAGTATCCCACTCCTCAGCCACCATCTCCATAAATCCTGGATGTTCCAACCATGTGTTTTCAAATTTCAAAGGTTTGGGACCTGCCTCTTCACTATTTTCATCATTACAGGGAAGTGATCGAAGATGGGTCTAGGAAGATATGACATTGACACGAATGGGTATTAAAGCTCCCACTGGTCAAAGAATAGGAACCTATCCAATTTGAGCACTTATTGTAAAGAAACTCATAGTGAAACAAAATAATTTTATACTTATTGGCCTCAAAATTATCCATTATTCTTACAAAAAACTGTTTTTTTGCTTAGTGAATATCCTACATTTTTCTTCATTGGCCAAAATATTAGTTTTGGTATAATATTTTTGAAATCTGGGGGTAAAACATAAAAGGAATTAATGAAAGTAGGCAGATGAGCACACTTTAAACCACGTTCAAGGTGCTCAAACCAACTTTCATCACATATGCATCTAAAGTCATGGAATTCACCTTTAAGAGATCGAATTGGGCTAAAATGACTTAGTCCAGAGTTTTGAAATTGTCAAAGCCAAAAATGCCCCAGTGTAGGATATTTCACTACATTAGCCTGAAACAACTGGCTTGAGCAGCACTAAGCTGAAAATCGAACCACATTGATACCCATCTGATTCTGTTTTTGACACATCTTCCCCAACTGAGACATGCTGATTTTTCTATTTTTTCTCTATTTTTCTTTTTGTATTTTACCTTTTTTTCCCTTGGTGTCTTTTACAGTTTTCACCAGGTATGGCCCACATAATTGTTGCAATGGATGCCCCAAAAGTTTCTTATCCAGCCGTAGTATTTGGATCTTGCCATGACTTGATTCTTTTACTTGTGAAGCCCTTTTAGGTTTTCATCATGCCTTTCAAGCCATGCTTTTCTCTATGGGATTTGTATCAGCCTAGCTTCCATCATCACCACGACTCCAATTCAAATGAGAACGATCTCCATCTCGAGATTTCAACAATCAAACCCGATCTTAGAGGACTTTATTATGGACGAAACATAAGCTAGGTTGGGTTTAGTAAAAAAGGATAACAAGCTCAAAATAAATGGGGCAAAATAAAAAACACTATGCTTTTTCTTTCTTATTTTCTTGCTTTTCTTTTATACCCTATCATTTTCTGCTCTTTTTTGCTGATGTTTCCCCATTGACATCAGAAAGAAAAATAAATAAAACTGCCCCAGTGTATGGGGATTGATTGAATATCTTTGAGACTTAAAATTGCCCCAATGTGGGATGCAAATGCCTCGGTTCGGCTTAAGAAATGAAATTAAAGGCTCAAAATGGATTGAACTAAGGGTTTTTCTTGATTTGCTAAGGGAAGTGAAAAGATGGCCTCTCTTCCTTTCAAATTTGACAGTTTAGTCCCAAAATCAATTATGAATAGTATCTTTTAATTGAATCAGAGTTTATTAGGTTCTAGAAGTTCCGCACCATTCATTTCGGCTAAAATGATGGCTCCACCGGATGATACTTATCTAAACACATAGGGACCGTCAAATTTTGGCTTGAATTTCCCACATGGGTTAAATAGGTGAGAAAGCATCTTCTTAAGCACAAGGTCGCCTTCTTTGAGTTGTTGAGGTCTTACTTTGTTTGGATCGGCCTATGTCATCCTTCTTTGATAACATCTTGTATATTTGCATATTTTCTGATTTTTAGTAACTTCTAAATCCGGACTTGGTTATGCCTATATAAAGTTTTGTCCCTATTACGAATTAGGGCTGTTGAGAGTGTGCCTAAGCATAGAAACGTGAAATACATTATGTACTGCTGCCATGTGAAGCGGTAGGGCTACCCTGTAAGCAACTTCACCAACTCTAGTGATGATCTTGAATGACCCCACGTACCTAGGACTGAGTTTCCCTTTCTTTCTGAATCGCATGATTCCCCGACTCGGCGTAATCTTCACAAAGACCCGATCCCTAACTTGGAACTCCAAATCTCTGCGGCGAGTGTCCGCATAGCTCTTCTACCTATCCTGAGCAATTTTCAAACGCTCCCTGATGACTTTGACCCTTTCTGCGGTTTGCTCAATCAATTCAGGACCAAAAAATTTTCTCTCACAAACTTCATCCCAATATAGAGGTGATCTACAACTCCGACCATACAGAGCTTCAAAAGGTGCCATCTAGATGCTTGCCTGGTAACTGTTATTGTAGGTGAACTCAGCCAACAGCAAGTGTTCCTCCCAACTGCCCTGAAAGTCTAGTATACAAGCTCGGAGCATATCCTCCACAACCTGATTCAACCTCTCAGTCTGCCTATCGGTTTGAGGATGAAAAGCGGTGCTGAAATCTAAACAAGAACCCATGGCACTCTGAAAAGTTTTTCAAAACCTGGAAGTGAACCTAGGGTCTCGATCAGAAACAATGGAAACTGGCACACTGTGCAAACAAACCACTTTTTTAACATATAAGGCCACCAACTGACTCGAACTAAAGGTAGTTCGATACGGAATAAAGTATGCAGACTTAATCAATCTGTCTATAATCACCCAAATAGCATCCGAGCCCTTCGCCGTCTACGGCAAACCTACAATGAAATCTATCAAGATATTCTCCCATTTTCATTCTGGAATAGGGAGGGACTGTAACAGACCTGCCGGCCTCTGATGCTCGGCTTTCACTTGTTGACACACCAAACATTGAGAAACATACTCGGTGACTTCTCTCTTCATGTTTCACCACCAGTAGTGCCTTTTGAGATTCTGATACATCTTGGTACCTCCTGGATGTACCGTGTACTTGGATCGGTGAGCCTCGTCCAAGACCTCACCCCTCAACACTGTGTCTGCTAGAATGCACAACCTGCCTTTGAATGTGATAGCACCATCACCATTCAAAGCAAACTCCTGACTGCCACTACTAACCGACTTGTCTCGGTAAACAAGCAACTCAGCATCCGAATTCTGCAACTCCTTGATTCGGTTCAAAATATGCGGCCTAACCGCGACGTTGGACATCACTGGCCCGTGGGTAACATACATGAGAGTAGTGTCTAAGTTACACATATCATTCAATAACTTCCACTCCTGTGCTCTCAAGTGAGCCACAACCCCGTAGGGCTTCCTACTAAGAGCATCGGCTACCACGTTAGCCTTACCCGGATGGTATTGGATAGAACAGTCATAGTCTTTCATGAATTCCATCCATCGACGCTGCCTCATATTCAGTTCTTTCTGCAAGAAGAGACACTTCAAGCTCTTGTGGTCCGTGAATACCACAAACTCTTCCCCATAGAGGTAGTGATGCCAAATTTTCAGTGCGAAAACGATTGCTGCAAGCTCCAACTCATGTGTGGGATAGTTTTGCTCATGCTCCTTCAACTAACGGGAAGCATAGGCAACCACCTGCTTATGCTGCATAAGGACACATCCAAGTCCGACTAGTGAAGCATCACTATAGACTTCGAAGCCACCGCTCCCAGATGGAACTATGAGAACAGGGGATGTGGTAAGCCTCTTCTTCAACTCCAAGAAACTAGTCTCGCACTTGTCACTCCAAGTGAACTTAGTGTTCTTTCTTGTGAGGTAGGTAAGCGGAGCTGCTAAGCTTGAAAATCCTTACACAAACCTCCTGTAGTATCCTGCCAGGCCGAGAAAACTACGAATCTTGGCAACATTCATCGGCCTTTCCCAATTTATCACTGCTTCAATCTTTGCAGGATCAACTGAGATACCTTCAACAGACACCACATGTCCAAGAAAAGACAACTTGTTTAGCCAGAACTCGCACTTGCTCAACTTAGCATATAGACTATGCTCCCGAAGAGTCTACAATACGAGACGAAGATCTCTCATGTGATCGTCCTATGACTGTGAGTACACAAGGATATCGTCTACAAACACGATCACACACTGATTGAGAGACGATCTGAACACCCGGTTCATCAGATCCATAAATGCCGTCGGCGCATTAGTCAGACCAAAAGACATGACCAAAAACTCGTAATGACCGTATCGAGTTTTGAATACCATCTTCGGAATGTCTTCCTTCTTGATCTTCAACTGATGATAACCAGATCGAATGCCAATCTTTGAGAAAAACTTTGCACCTTTCAACTTGTCAAACAAGTCGTCTATCCGAGGCAATGGATAACGATTCTTGATAGTGACCTTGTTCAGCTGCCTATAGTCAATGCACATCCGCATCGACCCATCTTTCTTCTTCACAAAGAGCACTGGAGCTCCCCAAGGTGAGATACTTAGTCGAATGAAACCAAGGCCCTGTAATTCTTCTAACTGCTCCTTTAACTCCTTAAGCTCAATAGGGGTCATCCTATACGGAGCCCTTAAAATCGACGCCGTGCTTGGAGCTAACTCAATCGCGAACTCGATTGCCCGATCAGGAGGCAATCCTGGTAAGGTCTTTGGAAAAACATCCATATACTCACACACAACGGGAATGGATGTGGAGTCTCGTACTTCCACCTTCTCGAGACTGAGAGCTGCAAAGTGAGCAATATCTCTCCTCTGAAGTCCCCTAAAATGAAACGGCTTTAACTTAGCGGGTTTAAAGTTCACCACCTTTTCAAAACACGCCACGTGCCCATGGTGAGTTGAGAGCCAATCCATACCTAGGATGATATCGAAATCCCAATCCTGAAATCCCAGAGTAACCAAATCGACTGGCAACTCGTGTTGCATGACTTGCACAACACTGCTCAGATACACTTTATCTGTCTCAATAGACTTGCCCAGTGGAGTCGAAATGGACAACTCCCGAGGTAGTTTACTCGGTTCAGACGTAAAGTCTTTGGCAAAGCTTGGTGAGACGAATGAATGAGTGGATCCTGTGTCGATCAATACTCGTGCCAAATATTCATTTACTAGCAACGAACCTGAGAATTATAACTACCCATGTAACGACCTCAAAATCCTATAACGCTAAAATAGGACTTTGGAATCGTCACATTACATGAACCTACTTAAAATCCATACATACAAGGCGTACTAAAACGAGTCTCCAAAAATGAGGATACTAAAATCTCGATCATAAAAAGTGAAACCATCCTGTACAACGATAATCCACACCTCATAGCTCCTCATAAACGAAATAGTCTAAAACCATCAATAAAGTAAGACAACTAAGGCAACATCAACTAAAAGTCAAAAGTCTAATATAAATATCTCATCCAAAAAGAAATACTAAAACTACTCAATAGGGATGACTATCAATATCCCTAGCCTCCTCCTCAGGAAGCTCACCTTCTTCCCCCTCTTCGGCATACACCTCTTCAGTCCACGTCTCTCCTCCTAAACCTGAAGACAATGACAGGTCGACTGAGTGTAGAATACTCAGTGGATAAATAAACTAACAACAACATAAGATAGCATGAGTAATAACAATATCATAACTCAGTTTATCTAAGCTTAATCATACTATTTTCACGAAAAATAGACATAATCAGAGTGCAAAGCATATAACATGTCATAACATCATCTTGACTCGTGTACTCGTGCAATTCTTATCCATGAACTTACCTTAACATATGCATAGACTCATACATGCATGATTCATAGGGTGTTTGTCCCTTCAACGCATAATTCATAGTGTTTTGTCCCGGTAACGCATAATTCATAGTGTTCGACAACGCGTAGAGTGGATGTTCGTAATGGGGGATCATTCTTTCATGGCATAACATGAGTGCGACAACGCGTAGAGTGGATGTTCGTAGTGGGAGATCATTCTTTCATGACATAATTCATAACCTGTTTGTATTCAATGCATGCATGCTTGTGAGACAAGTGGACTCATGAGATTTGAATATTTACCATGCAAGTGCACGTGTGCTTGAGTGTCGTGATTGGAATTCAAATGAGTCATCTCTTAAATTCCAATCTTCCGTTAAGAAACTCCGCTAGGTTACATCTACCTAGTTAGAGAATTCCCAACGTGGAGGATTTTCCTCTAAGATTTGGCCTACTTGAATACTGATCACCATACAAGTAAATAGGGCATAATTTATCATAGCGACAACAATATCCATTTAACTTAATTTATCAATAATCAATAGCATCATACTAACATTTTTCATTCTTAAGCATTTCAACAAACACCTTGAGTGCGTTAATTATGGATACTTTGTCATTTCCAATTTTTAACATTCCACCACACCATAATCCATTTATACAATCCAAACATACTCCACATCCATACATTTATCCATTCCTCCATAATATTTCCCATCCTCCATACAATCCATCCATAGTATAAATCCATTTCCATCTCTAACAAGCTTAATCTAAGCATAATTAGGGAAAAACAAATCAAAATTATCATTTCTATAATTTATATTATAATAATATTCACCAAACATCATTAATAGAGTTGAGTTAGGGAGTTTATCGACCTTAGGGATCGTTCTCTTGGATCCAATCGCTCACAAGGTGATTTGGGGGAGCTTTGAGGAAGATCTCGAATCTCTCCATGCAATCTCCTTCTTCTCCAAGCAATATCTCTCTCAAACCCTAGGTTTTCTCTTTTTCTTTGCCAAATTAGGTTAGAAATAGGTAGAGTGCTCTAATACCTGGAAATAGGACCCCTATTTATAGCCCCAACGGTCGAGGGAAAAAAGACCTAAAAGCCTTTACTGAAATTCTACAAAAACACGTAAGACCGAGCGATCGGTCGCTTATCGATGGACCGGTATTCTTGACCGAGCTCTCGGTCAAAAACACCCTCTCTGAAAAAATTTCCCATACAAAAAAGTTAACCAGTCGATAGCTACCTATCGATCGGTTGTGGATTGATAGATCGCTAATTTGGATCGAGCGATCGGTTGTGAACCGAGTGATCCCTAGCGATCGGTGCTCTGCAGATTTTTGACCCATTTTACTGTTTTGGCCATAACTTTTGACTCATTCGTCGGATTTCGACGATTCAACTTGCGTTGGATTTGTCTTTCAAAAAGGAACATTTTTGACATTTTAGAATTTCTAAATTCAACTTTATTTATGGACCAAAATATCCCCAAAGTTGACTGATCTGCAAAAAGAGTTTTAAAACTCGGAATTCCAACTGATTATTCAAGGAAAAGACATTAAGGTTTTAATACAGGACAAAAAATAATATTCGGGGTGCTACAACCCAAGTCATATCACACTCCATTCCTAATACATATAGATACATGCATAGCAAAACATCACATAGCATATATACACCATACACCATAGCAACACTGGAACTTTGACAATCTTAATCGTGCGTACCTTGCACAACATCATCAAATGCCTGTGCATCTCTGTCAGTCATGGAGAATACCCTTCCCTGATTAGCCTGACGAGGTTGCTGGGTGGGCGGCAAGGATCGAGAGGCAAGAGATGAAGACCCTTAAAGTGAAGTCTGCCTGCCTGGAGGCCGAACTCCCTGTGGCCCAGTCTGAGACTGCTTGCGTGGGCAATCCTGAATCACGTGGCCAACCTCAACATAGTGGAAGCATCCACCTGATAATCTACGGCAGTCCCTTGTCTTGTGTCGATGAACACATATGGTGCACTCCTCGAATGCCTGCGATGTGGAGGAAGCCGGAGGCATAACCCTCATAGCTTGTGATGTCGTAGGACGCAGTGCCTGAGGCGCAAAAGAAGGCCTCTGAGCTGACATCGACTGGGAGAACTGGTAAGGTGCAGTCCTAATCCTCTTCTCGGACTGTGAAGAACCACTTGATTGACCTCGAGACATGCTCTTCCCGAAGCCACTGTCTCTTCTCCTCGTAAATTCTTTTGCATTCTTCTCGACGATCTTCACCTTTCCTACTATCTCTCTCCAAGACTCCACTTGGAGAATGGACACCCGATCTCGGATGAAAGCTTTCAAACCCATCTCAAACTTTCTGACCCGTAGGTCTTCAGTCGCTACTAGATGTGGAGCAAACCTAGACAACTCCGTGAACTTAGCCTCATACTCGGTTACGCTCATAGCTCCTTGCTCTAAAAGCATAAAGTCCCTCACCTTTTGTTCCCGAATGAATCTGGGAAAGTACTGCTCACGGAACGTCTCTAGGAAATCCGCCCATGTCCATGGTTCACCTGCCTTAGGAACATCTCTCTGCCTTTGGGCAGCTCGCCACCAATGTTTGGCTTCACCTTCCATTACGAAGGAAGCCCATTCAACCTGTTGCTCCTCGGTGCAACGGAGAGCCTGAAAGGTCTTCTCCAACTGCATTATCCAAGCCTCTGCCATCATTGGATCCAAAGTGCCATAGAATGTCGGAGGCCATAGTCTCTGAAAAGCTTTGAGCCTCGCGGTGTGATGCACCGGTGTAGGCACAGGAGTAGCCGGTGGGGTAGGAGTAGGTCTGGCTACCAACAAAGCCAAAGTCTCAGCTATGGAGTCCATAGCGTTCGTGAAGTAAAGCGGTTCCTCTTCTTTAAGTTCTCCACCCTCGGATCTCCGGGTGTGGTAACCAAGACCCCGAATGCCACGTCTCGTGATATCAAATCCTGAGATCAATTGGCAAAACATGAGTCTAACTTGGGTACCAATCCTCACACAATATATAGCAATTCAATAATCATGAAATGCTATTACACATAAAGTATACATTGAAGTATACACATAAGAACACAATCACAACTTAGAGTATTCTAGCGTAGCTAAGACACTTGTGTTGGGAATCTACCTTCTCCTTTGTAATAAGACTAAGGACATATCCTAAACTAGAACCTAGAATAGGATCCTAGACAGACCTAAGGATTACTTGATATCGGTTATGTCGTGGTAATAAGCCTAAGACAAACGAGTCCATCTGAGTTCTAAGTTCAACTCAGAGATCTTACTTCCACTTAGCCCAAGGGAAACCAATCCCTAGAGTAGAACAATTCTAGTCCAACCTTAAAAGACCCTAGCCTGTGTGACCTAATGCCTAAGCTCTGATACCAAGTCTGTCGCGACCCAAAATACCCCCTAGCATATGAGATACTTTGACTCGAGACCACCGTACCATACCTCCAATATGATACATAAGGCACGCATGGAAACCTGTCAGAGTACAAGAACATACATGGCAAAAATGATATACAATGCACAACGGAAACAAAACGTACACTAAACGTAGCGGAAGCAAAATAAATACTCTTATAACTTGGTCCAAACGTGAACCAACAAAATACAACTGTATATGTATACAATATCCAAAATGTGGAGTGGACAAGTTCCACTCTCACTTAACAAAACATAGTATCCAATCTAAGTAGATCAACAAAATTCGAAGTCTCGACACCTATCTAACGGACCATCGTCGTGGTAGTGATCCATGGAAGGCTCCGGGTCGAAGTACTCCTCCTCTACCCAAGGTTCTACGCCACATAAATCGAAAGGGACCCAAGCACCTGCCGATGATAACAAATATCGGCTGAGCATGGAATACTCATCATACACAAGCTACTAACAATAAAGCAATAGTAACATGGAGCATACGAATCATGGAGATTGAAATCTTTAAAGCATATTAAAGCGGAGAAACCCATAAATAGCATATGTGATGAAATCCAAAATCCGAAACTAAAACCATAACCGTGTGAGTCAAGCGATAATCATAACTTTGTGAGTTTATAGAGTTCGTAGAGTTTCTTAGAGTCAATTATGATCCGTAGAGACATAGAGATACCATAGAGCATATTCATAGAGCCAATACCATAGAGATCTTAGAGCAGTTCGTTTATGATCCTTAGAGCTTGTGAGATGATCTTAGACATTATCATAGAGCTTCTTGTGAGGGTGTATCATGATCCTTAGAGCTTTTGAACTGATCTTAGACAAATCATTGAGTTACTTAGAATCATTCCTTATAAGTCATTTGCTTGAAAACCCTTTTCGTAGCATTGAGAAAATCCATGGAAAACATCGATTCATGCGAGACATGCGAGCATATGAGCATACAATAGTACTAGCATATTTTGACACACAAAAACTCTTAGAGGCATTACATCAAACACTTAGAGTGCATCATAGTAATATCTTACATTCAAGTATATAGACCACCCTTTATACCAACAATAAATCAAGAGATATACATATAGAATAAGAAGAACATCACAAGGTAATTAGTAGTATTAAAAAATTGATAGTAGAGTGTATCTACCTTGGTGAAATCAATGATTTTGATTCCAAAGGCTTGAACAAGCAAGAACCTTGAGTTCTTGGTTGAGAAACACCAAAAAAAAGGAAGAACTTGATCTCTCCTTCAAGCTTGAGCAACCACCTAGCTCTTCTTCTTCTTCTCCTCCAAAAATCCTCCAAAATAATGCACAAAGGGTTTATGAAACCCTAAGGCACGAACCCAACCTTTATATAGGCAAAGGGTGGTGGCTAAAGTCTTAAACACCTTTAATGAAGAAAATCTACGTATAACCGATCGATCGGTGGTACAGACCGAGCGATCAGTGGCTTACCGGTCGATCGGTGGTTTCAACCGATAGATCGGTTGAAAACACCATCTCTGGAATTTTTCCCCATACAAATAAGTTGACCAGTCGATAGCTACCGATCGATCGGTAGTGAACCGGTCGATCGGAGGATAGCATCGAGTGATTGGTGATCCCCTGTTTTGCTGTAAAACCCTGTTTTCACTACTTGAATCTTCTCTAATTCAATTCTAACACTCTTTAATGCTTAATACATACTCTTTAATCACATATAGACCTATTAACACATTCATGCCAAATATCCAAACCTTCCAATTAGTATAATACCCACTAGTTTACAAGACTACCTTGAACACTATTCACTACTTAGTGAAACAAGGATTCGGGGTTCTACACCGATAGTTCGGATCTTGAAGGACATCGTCCTTCGTTGGCGGCTGGATGTTATATTTCTCATGGAAACAAAGAACAAGTTGGCAAAAATACATATGTTAGCTCGCAAATTACAAATGGACAATATATATGTGGTGGATCCTATCGGTCTAGCAGGTGGATTAGCTCCACTATGAACTACGACCGTCTCAGTTATCATAGCTTCAACAACCTGCAACCTTCTTGAGGCTACAATTACTTCTAATCTCAGTACTTCTGCTTGGGATGCTTCCTTCGTGTACGGACCCACAAATGATAGTGACCAAAGAACCTTATGGAACCAACTAACGTTGAGGGGCCAGCACCAAAAATCTCCTTGGATCGGTATTGGAGAATTTAATGACATTCTGTGTCCAGAAGAAAAGAGAGGGGGACCACCAGCAAACCAAACTAATATTAGCTATTTTCAGGCTATGGTGTCAAAAGCAAACCTCCTGGATCTAGGTTTCCATGGTCCAACCTTCACATGGTCTAATCGTAGAGTGGGCCCAAACTTTATTAAGGCCCGGCTTGACAGGGCTCTGGCAAACTCCCAATGGTGACTGTCTTTCCCTTCCGCAGTGACCAGAATTCTCGCAGCCATCTACTCAGACCACTGCCCCATCCTCCTAGGGTCTAATAACATCCATCGAAGACATCGTAAGACCTTCCGTTACGAAGAGATGTGGGACTCTCATGAAGACTGCTCAAGGATTGTCTGAGCAGCCTAAAATCACTCTTACTTTGGCTCCCCAATGTTTTAGATCACTAAAAAAATCAAGGATTGTCGTCATGCTCTTCTTCGATGGAATAGAGTTTCCTTCGGAAATTTAAAAGATCGAATTCATAACTTGAAGTCTAAAATTATAGAAGTTCAGGATCACGACCACTCAGAGGCTAGAAAGAGGGTTGTGCAACAGCTGTCACGTGACTTGGATAAAGCCCATAATCAGGAGGAAGCTCTATGGAGGCAAAAATTTAGAATCGATTGGCTTTCGCATGGAGACAAAAACACAAAATTCTTTCATACTTCTGCTATTCAGAGAAGACAAGGTAATCGAATTTTATCCATTAAGAATGATATAGGTCATTGGCTATCTTCTTAAGGAGAGGTTGAAGCACATATCACCGAGCATTTTCAAAATCTTTATTCCTCATCCCTACTAGATAGTTTCCATGATATTACAGACGTAGTTCAATCCCGAGTTACGGCTGAAATGAACTCGGAGTTATGCAAGGAGGTTTCCCTAGAAGAAATAAAACTGGTAGTTTTTTATATTGGCTCTCTGAAAGCCTCCGGCCCGGATGGAATGCCATGCCTTTTTTACCAAAGGCACTGGGACACAGTGGGATCTGATCTCTCTAAAGCAGTTATAAGTTTTTTCAATGGGGGCAACATGCTAAAACAACTGAATCATACTCATACTGTCATGATCCCGAAGGTCCCTCATCCGGAATCAATGCATCAATATAGGCCCATCAGTCTATGTAATGTGACCTACAAAGTAATTGCAAAAATCATGGCTTCTCATTTTCGTGGTTGCCTGGAAGAGAATATTGATCCTGCTCAGTCAGCCTTCCTTCGGGGACTACAAATCTCGGATAATATCCTAGTGGCCCATGAAATAAACCACTTTTTGAAGCGTACTCGAAGGGGTGCTCCAAGGAAAATGGCAATTAAACTCTATATGAATCGAGCTTACGATAGAGTGGAATGGGGTTTTTTATATGCTATGATGGAAAGGCTGGGCTTTCATCGTAAATGGATTCACCTCATCTCTCAGTGCATCTCTTCGGTTTCCTACTCGGTTTTCATCAATGGGGAATCGAAGGGGCATATTAGCCCGACTAGGGGCTACGACAAGGGGACCCCTTGTCCCCTTACCTTTTCCTTATTTGTGCCGAGGCACTCTCCCAACTTATTAATCAAGCTATCATTCTAAAGCATCTTAGTGGCAGTCAACTGGTTCGTGAGGTGCCTACGATTTCACATCTCCTCTTTGTAGATGATTGCATAGTTATTACCCAGGCCCACATGGAGGAACCAACTCATTTAGCCCATTTACTTGAGCGATATGGAGCAACTTCTGGGCAGATTGTGAACTAGAATAAATCGAGCATTAATTTCTACCGAAACACCCCAAGGAGAGTCAAGCGATTAATAGCTAGTTCCCTCAATACTAGGGCACATTGCGGCTCCAAACAAGAATCTAGGTCTGCCAACCTCTTTTGGTAGAGCAAAAGCTAGCATCTTTGAGCAATTGAAGCAACAGATCCTATCTCGTATGCAAGGTTGGAAAGGTCGCCTACTCTCTCAAGCGGAAAGAGGAGTTCTAATAAAAACAATCGCCCAAGCCATACCTGTTTATGCCATGAGTTGCTTTAAACTCCTTCAATGGTGGTTGAACGAGGTGAATGCAGCCACAACAAAGTTTTGGTAGAGTCAAGAGCTAGGAAAGAAAATCCACTAGATCAGTTGGGCAAAATTGTGCAACCCGAAAGGATCAGGAGGGTTGGGTAGGAGGGACCTCCAAGCATTTAATCTCGGTCTTTTGGCCAAGCAAGGTTAGCGTTTGCTCACTGATCCCGCCTCTCTTTGGGCCCAACTACTGAATGTTATCTACTTCAAAAACTCGACATTCTCAGAAGTAAAGATTGGAGCTCGGCCCTCGTGGGCTTGGAGAAGTATCATAGCAGACCGTGATATATTGTTGAAAGGAATGCGATAGCAAATCAGGATAGGTGCAGAAATCCGAGTGGGTGCAGATCCATGGGTACCCAGTCTACCACAATTCAAAGTAACCCCCCTTCCAGGTATTTCTTTGGAAAATATTATGGTTTCTAACCTTATTAGTAATGGGACTAGCAACTGGAATGTTCCTTATCTCCATTAGATGCTAGTCAACTCATCAATTATTGAAATCTTCAAAATTCCAATTAGCATATACAATTCCCCGGATAGACTTATTTGACATTTTTCATCTTCGGGCATGTTCACAGTTAAATTAGCGACTCACCTTGCAAAAGAGACCCTCCAGATGACTAGGCCTTCCTCAAGTGTTTCCTTAGTTGTCTTGGATTCTAAAACCTAAGCAAAGATCTAGAAAGTTCCAGTCCCCCTAAAGATTCGAGTCTTTATCTGGTGTATCTGTCACAATGCCATTGCGATGGCTCCAATCTCTGGAAAAAGTCAATTAAGTTCGAGGAGGTTTGTGTGCTCTGCAACCAAAAGGCCGAAGACATCACCCACCTTTTCTTGGAATGCCAGTGCTCTCGCAGCTTCTGGTTTGGCTCTCTCTTCAACCTCCACCTCCCTCCAAGGGCTGATTGTCCGTTCATAGAATGGTTGCAGCGTTGGACCTAGGTACCTGAGTTTGGAAAGGAGGGGGGCCACCTCGCCATCAGGCTTTGTTGCACTCTCTGGTTTATTTGGAAACTTTGAAATGATGTGGTGTTCCGAAGTGTCAAACCAGACCCCATTGATGCCATCTGGAAACTTGAGAATTTTATCAGGGAGCTGGGTGTTCTAGCTGGTAGGGTGGAAGAAGAGTTGAGCTCTTGTAGGTGGGTTCCTCCCACCCAAGGGTGGGTCAAAATCAATGTGGATGGTGCCGCTATTCCGAGCAATCTTGCAATGGGGGCAGGTGCTATTGCTCATAACAGTATGGGGAAAACTCTATTATCTACTCGTAGGTCTTTGTTGGGAGGCAGTAGCCGAGTAGCCGAAGCGGAGGCTATACGGTTGGGCCTTCAATCAACAGTTGACAATAGATGGCCACAAGTTATCGTTGAATCAGACTCCAAAGAGATCATGGATTTTCTGAATGGCTACTCTTCCCAAACTCACTGGGAGATTAACACCATTATAAAAGACATTTGTAAACTAAGGGATCGGTGTGGCTCGGTGGTATTTAGCTTCACATGTCGTCAAGGAAATTCAGCAGCTTACAATGTGGCTCAGGGAGCTTTAAACGAATGCATTCGCAGATTATCTACCTCTGTCGGTTTCTTTAACTGGGGGCCTTGTAAGCGCAAAATTCATCTTTGCTTATCAAATTTCCTCCATTGTTATATAGAGTTTATTGTTTATTGTGGGGGACTATCCTTCTAATCTGAGTATACTCATATTGTTAAATTACCTTCCTTATTTGGGGAAGAACTTTTGATTAAGAAGAAGAAATAAAAAGAAGAACAAATATTGAATAAAATATATTTATTTATTCAATGGGGTTGCCCAGATCCAATGTAGGCGTCACAAGTGCCTCATTGAGGTGTTTATATTTGCAGAAAAAAAGAAAAGAGAATAGGGTGGCCATTTTATAAGGCTCATCTGATGTTCTTCATGTCAAAGAGTCTTCTTCTTCGGCTGGTTTTTGCTTGCTTTTTGCTTGAAGGGGAGGAAAGAGTTTTCTCTTTTTTTCTTTTTCTCGTATTGCTTATTGTGAGTTTCTTGTGAGAAACCCTCCTTTTATAGGTTTGAGAGAGTTCTCTTTTGGTCTCTCTCTTTGACTCCCTTCTTTTGGGGAAGTCAACTTTAGCTATCCTCTTAGAGAAAGCCAGCTCACGAGTCTTCCTTATCTGAGAGACTCCTTAAGCTGAAGAAAATCATCTTCTTTTGAGGACTCTTGTACTAGATTTCCCTTTTTTGGAGGAAATCCTAATACGTTTAGTAAAAGAGGATGTTTAACCACATCTTTTTCTAGGATATAGGATATAGTCCTAATCCTATCACAATTATAGGGTGCCATGTGGCATCTCATGAGATTTTAAAAGAAGGGATCCTTATCTTGGGATCCTCATAACTTAGCTAGAGATTCCTTCTTATCAAGGAGTCTCTGCCCTATGACAGTCAGATATTGACTGTCAGCTGGGGATAGATTGACCTAGGTTAGTCCATAGATTTAAGGGGTGAAACCATAGGTCTTGCCCACGGACCAAGGATGAGACCAAAGGTCTTGCCCACAGACCAAAGGGTGAGACCATGGGTCTTGCCCACGGATCACAGGGTGAGACCATGGGTCTTGCCCACAGACCAAAGGGTGAGACCATGGGTTTTGCCCACAGACCAAAGGGTGAGACCATCAGTCTTGTCCATGGACCAAAGGGTGAGACCATATGTCTTGCCCACAGATCATAGGGAGAGACCATAGGTCTTGCCCACGGATCAAAGGGAGAGACTATAGGTTTTGTCCACGGATCACAGGGTGAGACCATAGGTCTTGCCCACGGATCACAGGGATAGACCATAGGTCTTGCCCACAGACCAAAGGGTAAGACCATTGGTCTTACCCACGGATCACAAGGTAAAACCATAGGTCTTGCCCACGGACCAATGGGTGAGACCATAGGTCTTGCCCACGGACCAAATGGTGAGACCATAGGTCTTGCCCACGGTCTGGGTTAGGTCCTGGATCAATTGTGATGATGCTTGATCCATGAGGATTTAACTTCATGGTTTGGACATGTAATGACCCCAAAATCCCACAAGGCTAAAATAGGACTTTGGAATCGTCACATTACATAAACCTGCTTAAAAATCCATACATATAAGGCATACTAATGTGAGTCTCCAAAAATGAGGATATTAAAATTCGATTTAAACCAAATCATCCTACTCAAGTCTATGATCAATATATACAACCCACTATAAACAAAATAGTCTGATACTCACCTACAAAGACAAATTGATAAGCAACATCATCTAAGAGCCTATTACAATTCTCTTATCCAAAAAAAAACATAAACTAATAGGGGTAACTTTCAAAACCCTTGGTTCCCTCCCTGGAAGGCTCATCTTCTCCTCCTTCTTCAACATAAGCCTCTTCAATCCATGGTTCCACCATGTACTCCTACTTTAAACCTGCTAAGACAAAAGTTTGACAGAATACAAAAATACTCGGTGTATATAAAATCCAACCAACAACATAGTATACCTGCACTTAGTTAGAACCATATCCAATAGCATAATAATATAATCAGAGTGCGGAAGAACATGTGCTCATATATCATATCATCACCTTGACTCGTGTACTTGTGAGAACCTTAGACTTAGAAGACAACATACTTATGAGATGCTTATGCTTATGAGACCATGTGCTTGCGAGATGCTTATGCTTATGCACTTATTCAGATCATACATTTATTCAGATCCCTCATTGGGCTTATTCAGAATATCATACGTATGCCATGCTTGTGAGCCTTGAGCAGCTTATTCAGAATATGCACTTATTCAGATCCCTCATTGGGCTTATTTAGAACATCAGGCGTATGCAATGCTTATGCTTGTGGTTCACAAGTGTGACTTGTGAGACTCTTATCTTAACATACACGTGTGCTTGTGCATAAGTGTAGTAATTAACATTCAAGTCGGTCAAACGCTTAGATTCCAATCTCCCACCATGGAAACTCCACTATACTGTCCTATACCAAATAGTTAAAGAATTCCCGGTTTGAAAGATTTTCTTCTAAGTAATGATTTACTCGAATATCAATTACCATGCAAAATAATTAAGCATAACTTAACAAAACATTCACATATAAATACCTTCTCATGATTCTTAGCATAATTCATAATTAATTTCCAACCATTCTATAGAGTCCTATTTATACTTATCAACTCAAGCATTTCCACAAACACCTTAGGTACATACTTTATGAATACATTGTCCTTTCTCATTTCCTATATTTCACAATTCCATAATCTATCCATACAACCCAACATAATCTACATCCATACAATCATCCCATCCTTCATAGTAATTCACATCCTTCATATATTTCATCCATAATAGTTCATAGAATTCAAATCCATATTCACAAATTCATTTTCATACAAATAAACCATAATCCATATTTCATATTCTACAATCTTACCACAATCCATCCATACATTCCATCCACATTATTAAACCATATTTCCATCCATAATAGCTTCATACAAAATTGGAGAAAAATACATCTACTCTCTATTTCTATCATATTAACATTCACAAAACATTATAATAGAGTTGATTTGGATAGTATATCGACCTTAGGGATCCTTCCCTTGGATCCAAATTGCTCTCAAGAAGCTTTGAGGAAGATCTCCAAGCTAATCTCATTCCTCTTTAAGCAAAACCCTTATTTTCCAAAACAAAACTCTCTTAGAACCCTAGGTTCTCTCTCTTTCCTTGCCAAATTAGGTTAGAAATGGGTAGGATAGTTTAAAACCTCGAAATATGACCCCTATTTATAGCCCCAAGGGTTAAAAACCCTAAAATCCGTGTCTTCTAATGAACAGGGTCGTGTCCTGACAATCGATCGTCTTTTAATGAACATGGCCATTTTTCTTGGCTTTCCTTGCTCTTTCCTTCTTCTTCTTCTTTTTAGCCCTGGCTATGTGATTCCTTTCTTTTCTTTGAACTTGAACCTACCTTGTAGCCTGAGCTTGCCTTTTAGCATAAGCATTTTGAGCCAACTGCTTCTTCTTCTTGGATCATTTGCTCTCAAAGAGAATCCAATCTTCTTCATCTGACGATTTGTCGTTAGGAAGTTTGCTACTTGAAGATGCTTCATCTTTATCAATTAGCTCTGAAGCCACCACCGTATTGGATGTAGCTGCCTGCTGGAGATCTTGACCATTGACAATCTCTTTACTATCCAAAATTCATTGAATGATGTCCTTCAGTACAAAGTAGTCACCTGTTTTGTGACTGATTATACGATGATAAGGATAGCACTTAGGATTGTTCTTCATGTTGATCTCTTGAGGTCTCCTAATTTTTGGAAGAGTGATGAGTTCATTGGTGAGGAGGTCTTTAAATAGATCTTCGATAATGTCTTCAAAGAATGAATATGTTTTATTCATTCTTTCTTCAATAGTGACCTTCTTTGGTGGGTCCTGTTTATCTTGCCATTGTGGCCTTCTGGCTCCACTTTGAGCTGGTTTATTATCAACTTTAACCGGTCCTTTGTCATTGTTTGTTCGACCAGTTGATCTACCGACACTTGGTGCTGGTTGCGCAGTCTTTTTGGCTTTAACTACTGCGGCTGTTGAGGATTCAAGGTGATCAGTGCCTCTGCCTCGCCTTCTCTTTCCTATGTGGCTCTCCATGTCATGTGCTTTTGTGCACAAGTCTTCAAAACTAGTAAATGTTTGAGACATGAGGACAGTTAAAAGATCATGCCAGAAGTTGTTGAGGCACATCAGGATGAGTTCCAACTGAGTGAACTTTTGAGGATAGGAGAAGGTTAATGCTCTATATCAGGCAATAAACTCTGTCACGGTCTCATTGTCTCTCTGTCTTATTTTAATCAATTTCGAAACACCCACTCTTCTTTGGGTATTGTAAAATTATTTGCTGAATTCAGTCACCATCGTACTCTAATCGGGGATCGAAGCTTTGGGGAGGTTGGTATACCATGTAAAAGCAGCACCTTCTAAGGATTGTACGAAGAGTTGGAGGCAAAGAGCACCGATCTTGGATGCTAATCTGCATCTTAAAAGGAAATGAGACAAATGTTGTCTCGGATCTTCGGTACTATCGAACATCTTGAATGTTGGTTGAATGAAGCCTGGTAGGAATAGAACCGCATCCATGATAGATGGATAGGGCTTTACGATCATCCGAACATCTTGTTCCTTTTCTTTGGCTTGCCGCATTTGATTGCAGACGGTCTCTTTAATTGCAGCTAGAGGAGACGGTGAAATTCCTCCTATGAGGGCGGCCTGACTTGGGATGCGACATATCCTGGGTACCTTTACATAATTAAGAGGTGCAGGGGCTGTGCCTTGATAGCTGTTATCTCCTTGGTACGGGAAACGGAGTCTAGGTGCCGATGCAGATTTGAGAGCTGATAATTGAGTAGCCAACTCTTGCATTTAAGACATCATAGCCATGATCTCATCATCCTTGTACCAGAGTTGAGCTTGTAAGGCCGTTGTTTGATCATTTGATGGTGGAGGTGCCGAAGTTGAAGGGTTATTCCCTTGACCTGCATTCCCATCCAAATTTATTATCATGACTGCTACCGGTCGCTCTAATGCTGATTTTTGCAACTCCTTTTTCTTCTTGGAATTACTGAACCAGGAGCGACTATTTCGAGAGCTCTAGAAGATTCTGTCTCATCCAAAGCAGCTAAGATAACGGTGGCTGAACTCTGAGAATCTTGCCTTTCCGATACATTTTGCTTGGGTACTACCCCAGTTCCTTAGAACACTGGAGTTGTAAATTTTTTCAGAGCTGGGTTAAGTCTAGCGCCAATCACATTCACGGACACTCTTTCATAACTAGCATACGACGCTCCGGTCTTCAATCTATCCTAAACAGGGTGAACAAAGGCAGAAGGATCCATCCGTCATCTCTGGTGAATAAAACTGACCTTGTCTGAGGCACCAGTCAACCTTCTTGACTTTTGATCTCTAGAACTTCTTGGCCTCAATCGATAGTTATATACCTTCCTTAGCAGAGCCGAAGGATATTTCCGGTTCCTGAGTTGAAGGATTTCCTCAGTAGTCTTTTTCTTGGGTATCTCAAAAGCAGAAGTGCTTCTATTCAGCACCTTAACCCTAGGGTCATATGGTGCTCTTGTCATTCTTTCTGGTTCAGTACTTGCTTTGCCCCAGAATGGGCTTACATATCTGGATAGAGGCCGTTGGTGTTAATGATGAACATATGTCATCATTGATATGAAAGTTACAAGGTTAGTGCATCGGAAAGCATTCGGACCTAGTTTATACATCAAGTTCCTGTCTGCCTGCTCTGAATTTAAAGTGTTTCTTACATTAACAGCCGGATGATCTTGATCATGGCTGTTAATGCCCCTTGCATTGTTTGCGGACACTTGCAAGCCTGTTCCTTCCTGTTTTGACTTGGCAACATCATCAGGTGATGAACTTTCTTCCAAGAGAACTCTTCTCTTATTGGTTGTATATTGCCAACTTTTCTCCTTCTTTGAGAGGGAATTGTCCTTAGATGGTTGAGTGCCTGTCCATGGATATCCCCCTCTTTTGAGAGACTTTTTTTCGTGGATCAAGTTCACGGATCGACTTGGGTCTGTATTGGTGAAGGGTCCATGCCTCCAACCTTCAGACTGGCTTAGGCCTCTATTCCGGGCAATTGGGCCTTTAGTCCGTGGACCAGGCTTAGGCTTGTCCACGGATGGTCTTGAGTATCCGTCCATGGATGGTCTTGAGCTTCCGTCTGTAGATGGTCTTGAATTTATATCCGTCGACAGTCTCGGAGTTCTGTCCATGGACAGTCTTGGTATCCTGTCCGTGAACAGTGTTGGTATTCTGTCCGTGGACAGTGTTGGTATTCTGTCCGTGGACAGTGCTGATCTTATATCTGTGGACAGTGCTGATCTCCCATCCGTGGATGGTCTGGATCTTCCATCCATAGATGGTCTGGATCTTCCATCCATAGATGGTCTGGATCTTCCATCCGTGGACGGTCTTGATCTTCTATCCGTGGAAAGTCTTCTGTTCCCATCCATGAGATATTTTAGACCTTGGTTCGTGACTCTATCTGTGGACGTTTCTTGTTCACAAATGAATACCTTGAGGCATCTTCCTCAATTTTCCTTTGTATTTTTTAAGGTTATTTAAGGGATTCTTCATTAAGTCCTTGAGGCCCTTGACCTTGTCCTTTTGTCCGGGTGAAATTTGGGTAGCATCTCCCCCCCTTGAAGAATTTTTTAAAAGGGGAGTTCCAACAGTCAACTTGGACTGAGCAGGCTCATATCCAATAAGTCTTATGGTCGGCCACAACGATTGCAGCGTTTCTAATACAGACTATCAGGATTTGGGACAACTGGTTAGGCTTGGCCCAGGGTTTGACATAGGTCTGCCTTTTGGGCTGACCTGTCATAGAGTAGTTGAACCACCCTGCAATGTGTGTACCCGATTAGGTACACTCTCCATGGTGCACTCTGATTCTGTCTGAGATGCATCACGTGAGATGCATTCTGTCCGTGAGGGATCTTTTTGGATGCACCCAATCTGTGGCGCATCTTGGGGGATGTGTCTGCTCCATGGCGCATCCTCTTGGGTGAAGCCTCTTCATGGGACATCTTGGGGGATGCCCCTTGTCTATAGTGCATCCTTGGAGATACACCTGCTCCGTGGTGCATCCTTGGGTATGCATCCTGTCCGTGGACCTAGCAGGGGTTATTCCTCTGTGGAGGGGCAACAAGACCCTTATTGAGGGTTCAGCCAGTAGACTGAGACCTCATGGCTGGGGCCACTTCCACCTCAGTCCAAGTAAGGGGGTGAGTTGCTGGGATCGGCATCGGAGGGACATAAACCCTCATCTTGATGGTGAGCACGTAGGCCGGACGAACGTAGACGGTCTCGATTATCCTACACTAAAACCGAAGAGAAAATAGGGAAATGATTACTCACTTTTCACTTTTTTTGTTCTTTTATTTTTTAATTCTTCATCAAAGATGAGAGGAAAAGAAAGTCCCACCGGGCGTGCCATTAATTTGTAAGCGCAAAATTCATCTTTGCTTATCAAATTTCCTCCATCGTTATATGGAGTTTATTGTTTGTTGTAGGGGACTATCCTTCTAATCTGAGTAACCTCAGATTGTTAAATTACCTTCCTTATTTGGGGAAGAACCTCTGATGAAGAAGAAGAAATAAGAAGAAGAACAAATATTGAATAAAATATATTTATTTATTCAATGGGGTTGCCCATATCCTATGTAGGCGTTACAAGTGCCTCATTAAGGTCTTTATATTTATAGAAAAAAAGAAAAGAGAATAGGATGGCCATTTTATGACGCTCACCTGATGTTCTCCATGTCGAAGAGTCTTCTTCTTCGGTTGACTTTTGTTTACTTTTTGCTGCTTTTTGCTTGAAGGGGAGGAGAGAGTTTTCTCTTTCTTCCTTTTTCTTGTATTGCTTCGTGTGGGTTTCTTTTGAGAAACCCTCCTTTTATAGGTTTGAGAAAGTCCTCTTTTGATCCTCTCTTTGACTCCCTTTTTTTGGGGAAGTCAACTTTGGCTACCTCTTAGAGGAAGCCAGCTCACGAGTCTCCCTTATTTGGGAGACTCCTCAAGCTGAAGATAATCCTCTTCTTTTGAGGATTCTTGTACCAGATTTCTCCTTTTTGGGGGGAATCCTAGTACCTTTCGAAAAGGAGGATGTTTAATCATATCATTTCCTAAGATATAGGACATAGTCCTAATCCTATCACAATTATGGGGTGCCATGTGGCATCCCATGGGATTTTAAAAGAGGGGATCCTTATCTTGGGATCCCCATAACTTAGACAGAGAATCCTTCTTATCAAGGAGTCTCTGCCTTATGACAGTCAGATACCGACTGTCAGCTGGGGACATACTGACCTAGGTTGTTAGTTCACAGATATAAGGGGTGAGACCATAGGTCTTACTCACGGACCAAAGGGTGAGACCACAGGTCTTACCCACGGACTAAAGGGTGAGACCATGGGTCTTGCCCATGGATCACAGGGTGAGACCATAGGTCTTACCCACAGACCAAAGGGTGAGACCATGGGTCTTGCCCATGGACCAAAGGGTGAGACCATAGGTGCCCACAGATCACAGGGTGAGACTATAGGTCTTGTCCACTGACCAAAGGGTGAGACCATAGGTCTTGCCCATGGATCACAGGGTAAAACCATAGGTCTTGCCCATAGACCAAAGGGTGAGACTATAGGTCTTGCCCACAGACAAAAGGGTGAGACCATAGGTCTTGCCCATGGACCGTAGGGTGAGACCATAGGTCTTGCCCATGGTCTGGGTTAGGTCTTGGACCAATTGTGATGATTATTGATCCTTGAGGATTTACCATCATGATTCGGACACATGTCAACCTCTTGGAGGTTGGCACTGGGAGTTGGATCCATGAGGTTTTGGTCCTCACGGATTGAATAGGTGTTAGCCTCTCGGAGGCTGGCAATCAAATGGTATCTGTGAGGTTTTGGTCCTCACGGTTTGTACACGTGTCGGTCTCTGGGAGGCTAGCACTCAAGAGTTATCCATGGGGTTTTAATCCTCACGGATGGGATACGTGTCAGTCTCTTAGAGACTAGTACTAAAGGTTCATCTGTAAGGTTCTAATCCTCTCAGATTATACACGTGTTAGTCTATCGGAGGCTGACAGTTAGGGTTGAATCCGAGGGGTTTTAATCCTCCCAAATGGGATATGTGTCAGTCTCTTAGAGACTGGCATTTAGGGTTGAATCCGTGAGGTTCACCCTCACGGATCAAACCCTCTTTTGCCTTGCTGGGTGGCACAAAAGCTAGCCATCCGCATTTAATGCTGACAGCTAAAGGCCTGCGTGTGTCATAGACACATGCTAATTTAAACCATCTCTCTGAGAGATGGTGATCTGGTGTGTGCCATTCCACATACACCTGGGCAACGGAGGGTGAGATTTCACTGCCCACAGGCCTCGTCCTCCTGATATCTGTAATTCTGATCCTGGATCTTTATAATATTTTCCTCTTAACCAAAAAAAAACAAACCCTAAGGTCCACTTTAGCCGATATAAAATAGAAAGGTCCCAATTTGACTTGGTCCAAACTATATGTGGCTGGTCCTAATTGTATTGAATGTAAACTGGATCCATGCATGGGTAATGCCGAATGGTTCCACAATAAAGCCCTGAGATTTGACTTGCAGTCAGCAATAAAGCCCAAAGCTGATGGTTTATTCAAAGAGTATAATCATAGACCGAATCATTTTATCTTCTTCTTCTTCCACTTATACTTATACTAATATAAAGCGGATCTTTTATTCAAAGTGGGTAATCCCAAATATACTCCCTAATCCTAATCATTTATAACTAACCAATAAGGGCCAAGATTTGACTTTCCTTATTTTGTCTATTCTAATGTCACATCAACTCTAATCCTAACCGATTTGAGAGTATATTTTACAGTTAAGAGCTATTTTAAATAGACCTAAAAATTAGACATCTGTTCTAAATAGATTCAATGTTGTTTGGTAACGTCATTATATTGCAAGGAAAAAAATAGCTCTAATTTATTAAAAAAAAATTGTTTGATAAACTATACAAATCAGAGCTTATTATAAGGGCATTTACAGTCATTAAAATATCATCATCTTTCATTTTATTAAAATGTTGACATGTCAATCTATGCATAGGGATTTAGTTAAGGTTATTAGAAAAAAGCTCTGGAGGTGCAAGTTAGCAACTAAAGCTTTACTTTTTCTCTTTGGTGCATGTTAGCAGGATTTTCGTGTGAGATTGGCTAGGATTTCATGTTCAACCCTAGGGTTGCCGGCGGTGGGGAGGGAGATCCCTCCTCCAAGCCGCCGGATCCTCCTACCTATGCGGCAATGGTTGGTAGAAACTCATCTTCTCAATCAGATCCTTCTCAATGTTCTATTCCAATTAAAAAACCTGCAGGTTCTTTCCGGGGAGAACCAACGATTTTCTTTTTTGAAGAAGAATCTTCTCTTCTAGCTGCCCCCCATCATTTATCTCTAGTTGCCAAGTGTTCTTATGGTCGACCTTCGCTGGATTTTATTAAAGCTCACATGAAAAAAGCTAAAGGTCTAAGGTTGGCGTTTTCAGTAGGAATTCTTGACTCGAGACACCTTTTCATGTTTTCCTCCGAAGAAAATTTGCTTATGATCTGGATCAAAGAAGTTGTTTATATAAGGGTTATCGTTTTTGATTCTTCAAGTGGACTCCTTCGTTTTTATCAGGTATAGAACCATCAATCGTTCCGATTTGGGTGAGTTTCCCGAACCTTCCCCTCCATCTCTTCAATAACTCAGCCCTTGCTTCCATTGGTAGTATCTTCAGCAAGATTTTAAAGATTGATGGTCCCATGAAAACTTACTCAAGACCTAGTGTTGCTTGTGTTTGCATTGAGATAGATCTACTAAAAAAAAATACAGATCGTTTTTGGTTGGGTATAGGGGATCAAGGTAGGTGGCAACAAGTGGAATATGAGAAGTTTAGGTTTTGTTTAAAATGCAAAAAGCTTGGTCATGATGAAAAATCCTATTCGGTGGCCAGATCCAAAGACAGGAACATTAATACTCGAGAAGAGAATGTAGATCATTCCAAGTTTAAAAAAAAGCAGTGGGTCTTGAAGAACTTGGATTCGGTAGAGAACAATGAAATAAAACCTTCTATTTTGATTTCTTCAAAGGATACTACTCTAGATCATGGGGAGAAGGCAGATCCTAATTATTTATTGATACAAGATGAAAAAGGACAACAAAAATAGTGAGATCTTACTTCCTATATCTGATTGTTCTAAAGATATTCGGGATGAAGATGCTGGTCCAGCCAACAATCAAACGAGACAGTGGGTTATGAAAGTATTTAGTTTGGTGGAGCTATGTTCTAAAGATTCAACTTCTCAGATCAATCCCAATGAAACTATTATTGATTCTACTACAGTCCAGGAAAGAGGTATTCCGGTAGAAAAAAGATTCTTCCTCATCGGCAGATACGAATAAGAATGCTGATCCGGTTATTTTGATTACTGATACAGCATCAAGATCATCGTTTCCAGGTATGAACTCTGCTACTAATTCTGTTGATATTACATTAGATAAGTTTGATCATCATCATTCTTCTGGATCTATGGAGACTAGATTAATTTCCGAAAAAAAAGCTAGAGAGAACCAATTCTCGGTTTTGAATGAGGAAAGAAATCAGATATCATCAATGGAAAATAATTTAGAATCTGAAAATTTTAAAATGGATTCCCTAGGAACTGAAATAGTATCAAAAAGAAAAAATATCCTATCTAATTCTGAAATACAAGGTCTTCGAATGAATGATAACATCTACTATAGATATATTTTTCATTATTCCAATCGTTATCGTATGTGGAATAGGTTAGTTGATACTATAGAAGAAAATGATTCTCCTATTGATAGTCAGTATAATCTTAAAAACTTTAGGGAGCAATCACAAACTATGGAATTTCATTCAAAATTTGATTTTTGTTTCTTAGAGATAATATAGAAGAATTTAAAGAAGATTGGAATTTTTTTTCCAAAAGATTACTCAAATCTAAATTTTTTCGAAATCAGCCTTTGGAAAATCAAAAAAGGAAAAATAATAATGTTTGTGTATCAACGGACAGAGTTACTCAATCTAGAACTGCGGTTCTATCTAAAGATACTAATCCCAAAAATATCATTAATGAATAACTTTATAATTAGGAATATTAGAGTAATTTAGCATCTAAAGCTAGACAAAAAAATTTAATTTCTTCTAATCAAGTTTCTTTAGCAGCTATTATTGAACCAATTTTTTTTTTTTTGATTCTATTCATTAGATTTGTTCTTTTGTTTGTAGGGATAATCGTTTTAATTCCAATCATATCATAATAAGATCTGGTTGCTTTGGAAAAATAATATTCAAGTATCTTATATATCTGCTACTAGACAAATGATTATTGTAGATGTTTTTAATAATGCTATGGTTCAGATTAGATGTGTGTTTCTTTATGCTAAATGTACTAGAAGGGAGAGATTATCCCTCTGGGCAGATCTATGTGTAGCTTTCTATTCTTTTTCAGGTCATTTTTTCATTGGTGGCGATTTTAATGCTATTTCAGCATCTAATGAAAAGCGGGGAGGTAGATATGTCAATTATGATTCTATGGAGGACTTTAAAAACATGATTAATGAGTTGGGTTTGATGGATGCGGAGTTTACTAATAACAATTTTTACGGGGTGTAACAATCAGGAGGGTTTGCACAGAATCTATGCTTGTCTTGATCGTATTTTGATTAACCTTGAGTGGACCCAAAACTTCCATATCTCATCAGTTACTCACCTTCCTAGAGTTGTTTCGGATCATTCTCCTCTGTTGTTTATCTTTGGGAAAGATTACCTTAGAAGACCCTAATCCTTTAAATTTCAGCAGATGTGGATTACTCACTCTGACTTTTCTAGAATTGTGACTGAATCTTGGGGTCCTCCTATTTCAGCTTATCCTCTTATTTCTTTCTTCCTCAACCTTAAAAGATTAAAATCTTCTCTAAAAATCTGGAATAGAGAAGTTTTTGGTAATTTTTTTTTAAAGATGAAAGATATTGAGAGTCAAATTGGTTGGTTGGAAGAAGATGTTCAAAATTCTTGGGATGATGAGAAAAATGTTAAATTATGTAATCTCAAAATTAAGCTGCAATCTGTTCTTCTTCAAGAAGAAATATATTGGAGACAAAAATCTAGAGTTCAATGGTTGAAAGAGGGGGATAATAGCACAAAATTTTTCCACATGGTCACTAATTTTAGAAGGAGTCAGAATGGCAAATATAGAATTCAAGATGCTCAAGGTAACTGGCTGGAATCTTAGGAGGACATAGGTAAGGAAGCAATTTCTTTGTTTCAAAATTTGCTTACCTCTGATAACTCTCTGATAGATCCTGATATATTGAATTTCATTCCTTACCTTATTACTGAGGTAAATAATATTTCTATATCTATTTCTCCCTCTATTAAAGAAATTAAAAAGGTTGTTTTTAGTATGTCGGCTGATAGTGCTTTTGGGCCAGATGGTTTTTCTGGTCATTTTTTTCAGTCTTGTTGGAATATTATTCAGGATGATCTTTTTCATGCTATTACATTCTTTTTCTTGACAGCTGATATGCCTAGAGCTATAAATGCAACTGCTATTACCCTTATCCCAAAATGCAATACTCCTGCTTTCTCGGAGTTTAGACTTATAAGTTTATGTAATTTTCTTTATAAGATCATTTCGTGTATTTTGGCTGACAGAATTGGTTTACTACTTCCCTAACATTATTTCTGATGAACAGGGTGCCTTTGTGAAAGGTAGACATATTATAGATAATGTTAGTATAGCTCAAGAAATGGTGCAGGATATCGATAGAAAAGTTCTTGGAGGTAATGTCATTTTTAAGCTTGATATGTCTAAACCCTATGATAGAATGGAGTGGAATTTCATTTTTGCAGTTCTGGAAAAAATGGGTTTTAAAGAAGAAGTTATGAGATTAATTCGTGGTTGTCTCCTTAATCAATCTTTTTCTATTCTTATTAATGGTTGTTTATAAGGTTTTTTTCAGAGTTCGTGTGGTCTTCGTCAAGGTGATCCCATATCTCCTGCTATTTTTATTCTAGCGGAAGAAGTTCTTAGTAGGGGTATTAAAACCATCTCTGTGAGTCTCTCTTCCACTTATAAATTAGGAAGATTTGTAATCCGGTTTCTCACATTCTTTTTGCAGATGATACTCTTATATTTTGTAATAGTAAGAAACAGAATATTAAGAAAATATTTGATTTTATATCTTCTTATGAAAATTTTTCAGGTTAGTTGATTAATCGAGAGAAAAGTGCTTTTTATTGTTTTGATAAACTGTCTAGAAGAAGATCCGACTCTATCTCTAACTGGGTGGGTATTCTTCGGAAAAATTTCCCATTTATCTATTTAGGGGTTCCTCTTTATAAAGGCCGCCTTAAAAATGTTTTTTTCAACTCTCTTATTGACACTATCATTTCTAAGGTGGAAGGTTGGAAAGCAAAATTTTTATCTTCTGGTGGGAGATTAATTCTTATTAAGCATGTCTTATCTTCTATTCTCACTTATCTTTTACCTGGAATTCATGTTCCTAAAGTCATAACAAATCAAATTGATAGAAGAATGGCTAAATTTTTTTGGAATAACACTAGTGAAGTAAAAAAGAGTCGCTGGATAAACTGGAATATTTGTTCTCTTCCCCATTTGGAAGGTGGACTAGGTATTCGGAAAATGAATAAATTTACTATTGCTCTTAGAATCAATCAAGCTTGGAATCTTTACCAATCTTCTAATCTTTGGTCTAAATTTTTCAGAGATAAGTTCCAATTTAATCATATTTGAAATGCTTCTTATCGGTCTGGTTCTTCTAAAACTTGGATTAAAATTAGTCTTTCTCTGTAAGGATATGATTTATAATTCAACTTCTTTAATCAATGATGGTACTAAAATAAATTCTTGGCAAGATAGATGGTTTGGAGAGGTTCCTTTTATTGATCATGCTATTACTACTCCTCATTCTTTTCCAGTAATATTTAATATGCTTGATAAAACTGGTAATTGGGATTTCATTATGGTTAATGACTATTTGCCTGACCATTTTCAAATAGCTATTAGAAATGCTGTTTTTTTCCTTTCTGAGACTGATGATGCTTTTATATGGAATCCTAGCTCTAATGGTAAGTTTTCGATTAAATCTGCTTGGAAAAATATCAGACATTCCTATCCACGGAAAGATTGGAGTAAGTAAATTTGGGATACTATTCTCCCAAGAAAAATCCAAATTTTTGGGTAGAAGGTAATGTATGGTGTTGTTTCGGCTGATAATAAGGTTCGATCTGTTGGTATTCCGTTCGTCAGTTGCTGTTCTTGTTGTAATAATGGTCACATTGAAAATTTGACTCATCTTCTATTTCATAGTGATATTGCAGTTAGTATTTGGAGGTATTTTGCAGGTTATTGTTCTATTGGAATATTGTCCAGTGATACCATTCAACGCTTTCTTATGAGGTGGTTCAGAGTATATAATAGTATTCAAAATGAGCATTACATCATACTTCATCTCCTTATCATATGGGAAATATGGAAAGAAAGGTGTTTGCATAGATTCAAAGGTGTTAGGAGGTCTTCTGGTTTTATTATTGCCCGCATCAAGGTTGGGATGATGGATCTGGGGCGTCTCCCAAGAAAGAAGAGATTGGATCTCTTTATCTTCAATATTATGATATCTCCTCCAAAGCAAAGAAATGTTATATCCATTGTCAAATGGATTCGGTCTCCTATTGGAAGAATAAAACTTAATGTGGATGTGGTTTCAAGAAGTAATCCAGGATTAGCAAGTGGTGGGGGTGTTATACGTAACCATAATAGAGATTTACTAGCTTGTTTTTATGCTTATTATGATCATTGCTCCAGTTATGTTGTTGAAACTAGAGCCTTCCTTGATGGTATTATGTTTTATCAGTCTAGAGGGTATACGCAGATTGAGATTGAATCTGATTCTAAGTCCCTTGTTGAAGCATGGAATGGGACTTCTCAACATCCCTGGAATGTTTGGTATTGGAATCAAAAGATAAACAAATTAATAAGCATATGTTCTAATATATCTCACATTTACAGAGAAGCTAATTAAGTGGCGGATTTTCAAGCCAACTTTACAACATAACAATCATTGTATTACATATTTTTCATCTATTCACAAATCTCATGTTATAGATTTCTACATTATTTGCACAATAATAAATAAATAAAAATTATTACATGCTAATATAATTCTGAAAATCTCAAACAACATGTTATCATCTACTTAGAATTTTTAGTAACAATATCATCACTATCAAACATTTATTTGATTTTTTTACTACAAATTAATTATAAAAAAAAGAATGACAAAAACCTACCTGGATTTTTTTATCGACTATTGATTTCCTCCCAAAAACTTTTGATTCGAACTTTTCACTCGTTTTCTCGGGCTTGATCTATGCTTCTCCATAATTCTTATTTATCATTTCTTTCTTTTTTCCTGCGATCTCTCTCTCTCTTTCTCTCTCTTGTATTTAGTTCTTTTAAAATTTAAAGAGATTTTAAAAGAGATCTAATCTAAACTAACCTTATCTAAACTAATCTCTATCTCCTTAATTTAAATTTAAAACAAATAGTGGGCTTTCGGCCCATGGGTTTTCCACCTTAGACCCATATATATATTTTTTTTGTTCAGGATATTACAGGTTTTATGTCCCCCCATTTTTCCTTTATTAATAAACAGGTAGGGGTTCGCAAACCCCCACTCCTTCTGAGTGGCTTTTCTAAAAAAAAAAAAATGTTGACAACTATCAAAATAATTCTCAATCTTGTGAGGTCAATTTAATCCATATCGTGAACTTGAGAAAAAGCAACCAAACAAAGATCATCATTTTCATAAAATTAATTGAAATAATAGCAATAGAAATAAATAATCACTTGAAGTGGGAAATCATATAATAATTAATAATGGTGTGCTGATGTTCTTTGTATTAAAGTGAACGATCTAACCACTGAAGGGAAGTGTTCCTTAAGGTCCCATGTAGGCAATCTCCAATGTTAAAACCAATCCGATTAGATAATTGCAACCATCTCATCTATTGTAACGACCCCAAATCCTACTAAGGCTAAAATAGGACTTTGGAATCGCCACATTCACTTAACCTGCTTAAAACCATGCATACAAGGCTACTACACGAGTCTCCAAAAATGAGAGTAATAAAATTCCGATATATAAACCCAATCCAACCTGCACAAGTCTAAGGTCTATATATACAACTCACAATGAACCAACAAGTCTGATACACAACTAATAAGAAGTCTACTGAGCAACATCCTCTAAAAGTCAATTACAAAACTCTCTCAATGAAAAGAAATGTAAACTAAGAGGTGTAGCCGCCCAAGTCTCCGGCTCCCTCCTCAGAAGGCTCACCTTCACCTCCTTCCTCGAGATAAGTCTCCTCAACCCACGGCTCCGCCGTGTACTCCTGCTCTATACCTGCCAAGACAAAAGTCCGGCTGAGTACAAAGGTACTCAGTGTATATAAAATCCAATCAACAATAATAATATACCTGCACTTAGTCAGAAACATATCCAATAGCATAATAACATAATCAGAGTGCGGAAGAACGTGTGCGCATATTCATCATATCATCACCTTGACTCGTGTACTTGTGAGAATCTTAGGCTTGGAAAACCATACACTTATGAGGTACTTATGCTTACGAGACCACGTGCTTGTGAGATGCTTATGCTTATGCTTATGCACTTATTCAGATCATACAGTAATGAGACATGCCATTCTTGGCGGATACGGACCATGCCTTATGCACTTATTCAGATCACACAGTAATGAGACATGCCGTTCTTGGCGGATACGGACCATGCCATGCTTATGCTTATTCAGAATGTCAAACGTATGTCATGCTCATGCTTGTGGCCCACATGTGTGACTTGTGAGACTCTTATCTTAACATACACGTGCATATGTGCTTAAGTGTCGAAATTAATATTCGAGTTGGTAATTGCTTAAGTTCCGATCTCCTACCATGAAAACTCCACTATACTGTCCCATACCAAATAGTTAGAGAATTCCCGGTTTGAGAGATGTTCCTCTAAGTTCTTACCTTCCCAACTATCAATTTCCATGCAAATAATTAGACATACTTAACAAACCATTCACATATACATATCTTATCATAATTCATATCGCAATTCATAATCAATTTACCACCATTTCATAAGAGTATAATAGCATTTATCCATTCAAGCCTTTTCACAAACACCTTGTGTACGTATAATATGAATCCATTTCTCCTCTATATTTTCAAGCATTCATCAAACCATAATTCATCCATACAATCAATATATTCATCCACATCCACAAATTAATCCCATCCTCCATACATTTCCCATCCTCCATACATTCTATCCACATTTCCAATCCACATATCCATTCACATTCCCATCCATAATTAGCTTATTTCATAGAAAATTAGGGAAAATGCATCAACTATCTATTTCTACAATTCTTAGCACATCAACATTCACAAAACCTTAAAATAGAGTTGATTAGGATAGTATATCGACCTTAGGAATCCTTCCCTTGGATTCAAAACGCTCCCGAGACGATTTGGAGAAGCTTCCCAAACTTTTCTTGCAATCTCCTATCAATCTCCTCCTTCTCCAAGAAAACCCTCTCTCAAAACCCTAGGGTTTCTCCCCCTTTTTGCCAAATTAGGTTAGAACTAGGTGGAGTATTTTAATATTTCGAGTAGGACCCCCTATTTATAGCCCCAAGGTCTGAGAACGAAAAGACCAAAAAGCCCATACTAAAAATCAGCAAAAACACGAAGGACCGAGCGATCGGTGGTAATGACCGAGCGATCGGTTGCCTACCGATCGATCGGTGTTTATGATCGGGCGATCGGTCAAAAACACACTCTCTGGAAAATTTCCCCATACAAAATTTTGGACCAGTCGATAGATACCGATCGATCGGTTTTGGACCGATCGATCGCTGGTTCTGACCGAGCGATCGGTGCTCTATTTCGACTCATTTTACTGTTTTGGCCATAACTTTTGACTCGTTCGTCGGATTTTGACGATTCAACTTGGGTTGGATTCGTCTTTCGAAAACGAACATTTCTGGCATTTTAGAATTTCTAATTTCCACTTAATTTATAGACTGAAATACCCCCAAAGTTGACTGATCTGTAATTCCATTAGACAAAACTCACTATTGACTTGACTTAAACTCAAAATGAGGAAAAACACTAAACATGAACCTCGAAGAGGGTTCCAACACCTTTCTAATGGTTCAAGAATCACACAATTCCAGTAAACGGTGCTAAAACTAGAGCTTCCTAAAGTTTAGGATGTGCTATGACATCCATCCGTTACAAGTTGATTAAGCCTAGTTTACATCACCATAATTAGATATAAATACACACACTTTAACATCTTATAAAGACTAAAATACCCTTAATGCAATGCACTAAAAACATGTAAAAGATTCGGGTCTCTACATCTATGCTCTATCACATTCTTGTAAATGACTAGAAGAACCGTATTTTCTTAGAATATGATGTGTGTCGCGTGCAAATAATTCCCACATTGGTATCTAATCCAGTCCTAAAATCCGACCACCATAAAGCATTCTTGCCATGAAAAAAATGGGGGGTTTCATTAAAGAAGGGATAAGCACAGGAAACATATCCCAAACTGATCAAGGGGCTTGATCACTACCACCATAAAGCATAGCATAATTAGCTCAAAGTTTTCAATCCACTGTTCATGTGCACGTAACTATCATTCACCTTAGATAATTCTCGTGTTTTTTTTACCCACCAATATAGCCTTGGTGAGATATGGTGTGTTATGAAACTTCTTCAAAATGCATTGAGCCAATAGAGTCATTCCATGAGCTCAGAATTTTGGAAAATCATGATCTTGATCTTGCAAAAAAAAAAAAACTCTACTAAAAATAAACGTCGTTAGCAATTTCCTTTGAACTTTTGAACTCGTAAACCTTCCATCAACAATTTTATTTGTTATTTAGCCCTAACAAATCCCAAACAACCTCAAATTTCCATCATTTTCTCCATTTACTACCAACTTTTGTGCTCTTCCTGTACTATCTTCTCCAAACGAAAATGTTCAGCCATTGCGTCTTTTCTAAACCGTTGGTAGATCGCCAACGTGATAACATGTGTCGGGACAGTACCAATGAGGTACCCGAACAACAAGATCTCAATAACAGACTTCCGAGGTGTCAGTGATTGATGCGGGCACTCTTCCTTTTACCTATGGTTAAAGGATAAGTAGAACAATAACAAGATTTGGTTCTCTTAGAGGGGAACCATAAAATCCTCTCAGAGGGAGAGGGGGGTTTGGCAGACCCCTACCGGTTTATTAATAAAAAATAAAAATGGGGGGGACATAAAACCTTAAAGGTGGGGGGGACATAAGACCTTACCCCTAAAGACTCAAAGACACTAAAAAAACAAAAAAGAAGAAAAAAGGGGGGGGGGGACATAAAACCGAACCCCTAATACAAAAAGGAAAACAACCTTTAAATCTTGACTATTCTAATGTTCCCTATTCCCAATTTATCCATCTGGATAAAGGATTTAATTGGCCTAGGGATAGAGATGAAAGAATGATAAACCATCGAATCCAATCTTTCACACCCTATGTTGGCCAGGCCATCAACAACTACATTGGCTTCTCTGTAAATATGATTGAAAGTGATGTCACTGTGGAGAAGCTTCTTAATCTTTTTATCCCAGTACCAAGATTTCCATGCCATGGAAGCTGACCCATTCCACAGATCAACCAGGATTTTGGAGTCTGATTCAATAATAACATTTTGGATATGAAGGTTCTTACAAAGCATCAACCCATCAAGAAGAGCGCGAGATTCTGCAATGTAGTTACTGCAATTTTCGTAGTGTGAATAGAAGCAGGCTAAAAACTCACCATGCTATTTCGAATAATGCCACCACCTCCAGCAATCCCTGAGTTGCCTTTAGAGGCGCCATCAATATTAAGCTTGAATTTACCTCGAGGCAGACAAAGCCATTTAACAAAGATGACCAGGCAAGGAAGATCTAGAGTGAAAAAGACCTTTTATATCCAACCGGTTATTCACACTATAAGATGCAATATCCCAAATCTTGCGATGAATATTGTCAATCAAAACTTTAGGATGCTGAACCTTAGAGTCATACTTCCTCTTGCATCTTTCAGTCCATAACTCCCATACTATCAAAGCAGGCAAAAGAATAAAGAGATCATTTTGTCTTTGATTCGCCGTGCTGAACCATCTATACATACAACATTTGATGTTATCTTGAGCATAGAACGGAATATGGCAATGGGCTGAAAACTCTCTCCAAAGAAAAAGAGCAATATCACTTCTAAGAAGGAGGTGGTTGGAATTTTCAATGCAAGGAGAGTTGCAGCATAAGCATTTACTAGCCATAGGAATACCCAAATTTTGAATTTCAGAATCAGTTGGAAGGGCTTTATGCATAATTTTCCAGCAAAAAACACTAATTTAGGTTGGAATGGCCGAATTCCAAACTAAATTAGTCCAGATAAGATCACTACTGGCCTCTCTCAATTTATCCCAAGCCGAATGGACTAAAAATTCTCCAGAAGGAGATAACTTCCAAATAAATTTGTCATCTTCATTTGAGATGGAATAGCCCCCAGCTCTGATATCCTCAAAAATCAAAGGCAGTAATAAGTTGTTAACCTGAGAAAAATCCCACTCTCCATCTGAAAAAATAATATTGGCCAAAACAGTGCAAGTCGGAGGATTATCCAAAGCTAAATAAATGAGAGGCTGATCTGAGTGCCAACGATCAAACCAAAAATCAACTTTAGTTCCATTTCTGATAAGGACAAAAGAATAATTAAGCATAAATTGGAAAACCCCACATATACAGCCCACAACTTCGAAGATCCCCTACTACGGTAAGCATTCCAAACATGATTAATGCAATACTTTGCTTTAAAGAAACGAGCCCAAAGACAATTCGAAGAGTAAATTTTCTAAGCCTATTTCACTCGGAAAGCAAGAGCAAAATCCTTCATTTTACGAATACCCAGACCACCCTCTTTGCAAGGAAGAGCACATTTGTTCCAATTGACCCAATGACGATGCTTATTTTCGTCTGAGTTACTCCAAAAGAATCGGGCCATAATATTATCAATCATACTGGCAATGCCCTTAGGAATACTAATACCAGCAAAAATATGGACTGGGATGGAAGATAAAACATGTTTAATCAAAATTAAGCGACCCCCAGCAAAAAGGAGCTTACCTGACCATCCAGAAACACGCCTTTGAATTTTTTCAATAAGAGGAAGGAAATGAATGATTTTTTGCCAGCCTTTGATCAGAGGAACTCCAAGATACATGATTGGAAACTGTTTAAAATGAAAGCCAGATAATCTTGAAATGGATCTTTTTTGAGCTGAAGAAATCTTATCGTAGCAATATATAGAGCTTTTCTCTTTATTGATCATCTGCCCCGAAGAAGCTTCATATTTGGAGAGAAAATCAAGGATTTTTTTTATACTTCTAGAGCTCCCGTTACAAAAAATAAGTGTATCATCTGCAAATAGAATATGAGACACCGCAAAACCATTTCTCCCAATATTGTATTTATCCCTCTACAAAGAGGAAATGTCCTTTAGACCCCTGCTAAGAGCTTCTTCAGCCAGAATAAAAAGACCCGGAGATAAAGGGGCACCTTGCCTCAAACGGAGCTAGTAAAGTAACCATGAAGAGCCCCATTGATGATAATCGAGAAACTTTGTTCCAAAAGGCATCCTTGAATGAGACTGATAAAATAGTTACTGAAACCAAATTTCTTGAGAACAGAAAACAGAAAGTTCCATTCCATACGATCGTAAGCCTTGGCAATGTCAAGCTTGATAATAAGATTCCCTGCAAAAGATTTCCTGTCAATGCTATTTACCATTTCTTGGGCGATGGTGATATTATCTATGATATTTCTCCCTTTGATAAAACCACTTTGTTCCTCAAATATGATTTTAGGGAGGAGAGTTGCAAGCCGATCTGCCAAAATTCTAGAATAAATCTTATAAAAGAAATTGCATAAACTGATAGGCCGGTAGTCTGCAAATGTAGAGGGATCATCACGTTTGGCTATCAGGGCTATAGCTGTAGCGTTAACCGGCTTGGGGATAATAGGGTTGCGAAAAAAGGATACAATTGTCAAAAACAAATCATTCTGAATAATTTCCCAGCAAGATCTATAGAATTGACCACTGAAGCCATCTGGACTAGGGGCACTATTTTCTGCAAGACTGAAAACCACCTTTTTAACCTCCTCTCTCAAAGGAATAGCAGTAAGAAAACGGTTATCATTCTCTGAAACCAACTGAGGAATATGATCAAAAATGCTATGATCAATAACATTCTGAGAAGAAGTTAGAAGGTCTTGGAAAAAATTTACTGCTTCATTGGCAATGTCTTCCTGACTATCTAACCAAACACCCAGAGCCTTCTTAATTTTGAAAATACTGTTATTTCTTATTCTTTGTTTTGCCACCGAATGAAAGAACTTAGTATTATTGTCCCCTTCCTTGAGCCATTTAATTCTGGATTTTTGTTTCCAAAAAATTTCTTCTTGAATAAGAACCTGTTGAAGCTCGTCTTTCAAAGAGGAAAGAGATTCTTCTTGTCTAATACTCCAGGAGTCTTGTAATATAATTTCAGCTTCACATATTTTATTCTCCAAATCATGTATTCTAATATGAAGATAACCAAAAGTATCCCTGTTCCAAGTCTTAAGAAAGGTTTTAAGTCTCTTAAGTTTCAGAAAAAAACCAATAATAGGTTGAGCATAAATAGGAGTAGACCAAGAATCCTCCACTAACCTTTTAAAATCTGAATGAGTTGTCCACATTTGCTGAAATTTAAAAGAAGAAGGGCAACAGGCAAAACCCCCATGAAACTTCAAAAGGAGAGGAGCATGATCTGAATTTAGCCGAGATAAATGAGAAACCAGAGAAGAAGGGAATTTATTACTCCAATTTGCATTGTAGAGAACCCTGTCCAGTCTTGCATAAATTCTATGAAGACCCTTTTGATTATTGCGCCATGTGTATTTATTTTCATAGTAACCCGCATCAATAAGACCCATTTCATTTATGAAAGAATTAAAGTCTTCCATAGAATTGAAATTAGGATCCCGACCACCCAATTTTTCAGCTGTGTTGGAGATGGCATTAAAATCCCCAGCAAGGAATATAGGACCATTAAAATCCGCAAGCAGCAACGATAAATCATTCCACAAAATCATTCTTTCTTCACGTAAGCATTTAGCATACACAAATCTGCATCTGAGAGGAGCTAAACCTTGAGTGATAATATCGACAATAATGGCTTGATCAATAGAAGCATAGAGAGAGATATTCAACCAATCTTTCCAAAGAATCCAGATTTTAGGGTGGGCGAGATACCCAGACATATTTAACATTTTACTAAGTGACTGGAGATTTTGAGAAGGTTGCTTCGGTTCCATAATAGCAATCACCGATATGTTGTGTAACTCTGCTAACTTTTTCAATCTGGCTTTGGAAGCTAAATTACACACCCCTCTAATATTCCAAGATAAGAAACTAATCATTGGAAATTATAGGGGTTTCTTCTGTCATCTGTGGAGCAAGAGCTCTAGATCTCGTAATTCTATCGGAAGGAGGGATACTTTTATTTTTCTGAGTTGTTTTCCCTTCGATATGCTTGTCCTTGAAAATCTTGAACTTATCAAGATGAGCAAGAAACTCTTTAGAATCATCAATGAAGTTTTCTTTTTTTTGGAAAGCATCTTGCTCAATTTTAGCATGGAATTCTGTAGATTGAGATGAAAGCCACAAGATATCCCTATCTATATTTCTTGGGTTGGGAATGGAGTGCTGAACTCTATTCTCAAGATATACCAGATTAGTAACTGAAGGAACAAGAATTTCAGAGGAACTTATAAACATAGAATCCTTACCTGATCCTTCATCAATGTTAGAAGACTCAATAAGAGGTGTAGGAGTAAATATATGTTCCTGCTCATCTTCGTTACTGTAGCAGATTTCTGGACGCTGATTATTAACTGCTGCTACTGTATAATTCTTTACGGGAGATGCTTGACTTAGCAAAGCTATTCCTACATTGGGATTGCATACTTTCTCATTTGCATCGAGCTGGGGACAATCTGTAGGAAGATCTTTGTTAATTGCTGGACTGTCCGATCTTTCTTGCTCCATATTTGTTGCTGTCACTGCAATAGCATCACGTTCTTCTTCTTCTAATAATAAATGCTGCGAATCCTTCCTAACCCATGTTTTTTTCCCTCCTCCTTGGTTAGAAACTTTAATTGAGGGAATGGGAATAGGATCTTTGATTGAGTCCGTATTGGTTTTAGGATCTTCCTTTGTGGATTTCTTCTTTAACACTAATTTGCAATCATCTTTATCGTGCCCTTGTCTACAGCAGTACGAACAGTATGAGAATGTTTTCTCATAGATAAGTTTTTGCCATCTTCCTGTATCGCCAAGACCCAACCAGATCCGTGATGGATTAGTCTTTGTGATATCCAGATCAACACACATTCGAGCTTTGCTTGGTCTTGTTAAAAATTTAGTTGGCTCGTCTACACATAAGACTTGCCCCACTGCCGCCCCTATAGACCTTAAAATCTGTTCTTGGAACAAATGGAGAGGGAGGTTAGGAAGAGTTATCCAAACTGGAACAATTTTGGGTTCAATACCAGAACAGAAAAAAGGCGTCCACTTGATGAAACGGAGCAAAAGTCCATTGATATAATAATACTCCTTTAAATAAACCACAAGGTAATCTTCTTATTCATTGAATCTAATGAGGAGATGCCGGGTATCCAGAACTCCTATGGAGTAATCGTGCTTGGTATGAAATTCTTTTTTAAAGAAATCTCTAATGGTAGCAAAAGGTGATCTCCCATAAACAGTTAAACTCCTAAAATTAAGGAAAGCTAGACTAGATCAATTCTACCCCTTAACCCCCTACAAATGAGGAAGCAGTTGCTTATTTCACTCTTTATCCCTTATCATTCTCCTAGAACGTTGGGTAACTACTTCCCATTATTAACATAACAAACTCCACTACCTCATCACAACTTGATCGCATGCATCACACACACCATGTTCCCATTGCTGCAACCCCATGTGTAAAATTTTGGTGGAAATTACTATATTTCTTTCATTGCTTGAGATGTGTTATATAAACACTTACAATGAGATCTCTTTAGATCTCTGAGAATATACAGTGAAGATATTGGCATCCTCTAAATTAGGATGTACAGAAATAGACAGATATGGAAATACAATAATAGAAACATGGATTCAATAGAATCTTAACACTCCCCCTCAAGTTGGACTGTGTATGTCAAGAACACCCAACTTGCGGATTAGAAACTGGAATTGTATCTTGCCCAATGGTTTGGTGAAGATATCAGCGAGCTGTTGAGTTGTAGGGACATAGGAAGTCTTTAGAAGTCCTTGTTGGATTTTGTCCCTAATAAAATGACAATCGATCTCAATGTGCTTAGTACGCTCATGAAAAACCGGGTTGGCAGCGATGTAAAGAGATGCTTGGTTGTCGCAGAAAAGGAGAGCTGGTTGTGGGTGAAACACAGCAAACTCACGAAGCAAAGCCCGGAGCCAAGTGATCTCAGAGGTGGCGGAAGCCATGGCACGATATTCAGCTTCGGCGGAGGAACGCGAGACAGTAGTTTGTTTCTTGGTTTTCCAAGAGATGGGTGAAGTGCCGAGCATGGCGCAATAGCCAGTAGTGGATCGTCGTGTCTCTGGACAGCTGGCCAAATCAGAATCACAGAAAATTCTGAGTTGGAGAGAACTATGGGCAGGCAATAAAAGACCTTGACCTGGAGAGTGTTTGAGATATCGAAGGACCCGGATGGTAGCTGCAAGATGAGGTTTCCGTGGGCTGCTCATAAACTGGCTCAGAAGATGAATAGGTTAAACAATGTCTGGCCGAGTGGTGGTGAGATAAAGAAGACGGCCAACAAGTCGGCGATATTGTGTTGGATCGTGGAGGAGCTCACCATCAGTGGAACTAAGCTTTAAATTTGGCTCCATGGGAAAAGCCACTGGTTTAGCCCCAAGTAAACCCATGTCTTCCAGAATCTCAAGAGTGTATTTCCGTTGGGAGAGATAAATGCCTTTCTGGGAGCGAGCAACTTCGATACCAAGGAAAAATTTCAAGGGACCGAGGTCTTTGAGGTGAAACCGGCGGTGGAGGAATGCTTTAAGCCTAGTGATGGCTTGTGTGTTGGAGCCGGTAACAATAATGTCATCCACATAAACCAAGACAGCAGTGAATTCATCAAGCTTGCGGCGAGTGAACAAGGAGTAATCAACCTTGGATTGAATGAAGCCAGCATCTCGAAGGGCTGTAGAAAATTTAGCAAACCATTGTCGGGATGCTTGTTTAAGACCATATAAGGATTTGTGCAGCCGACATACACGGTTCTCCCCCTGTCTAGAGAAACCAGGCGGAAGGTTCATGTAGACTTCCTCATCCAAATCTCCATGTAAAAAGGCATTTTGGACATCCAGTTGGTGAAGGGGCCAATGACGGATGGATGCAATAGCAAGGAGACAACGCACAGTGACCATCTTAGCAACAGGGGCAAAAGTGTCATGGTAGTCTAGGCCTTCCCTTTGATGAAAACCTTTTGCCACGAGACGGGCCTTATACCGTTCTACAGAACCATCAGAACGGTATTTAATTTTATACACCCATTTACAACCGATGGATGTCTTGTGAGCGGGCAAGGGAACAAGAGACCAAGTCTTATTATGTTCAAGAGCCTGAAATTCGGTTGTCATTGCTTCACGCCATTTGGGATCTCGCACAGCCTGAGAAAAGGATGTGGGTTCGGAGAGGGAAGACACAGCTAAAACAAATTTTTGGTGAGCACTTGATAAGTGGGCATATGAAATATAAGTAGAGAGAGGATGACGAGTACCTTTTTGCCAACCGGTTGTCAGAGATGACGGGGATTGACGAGGCATCATGGCTTGAGAACAATGGTAGTCCTGTAAATATGAGGGAGGACGACGGATTCGAGTGGGGTGGGGTGGCTCACAAGGTGGAGGAGCTATGGTGATGGGATCAGAAGGAAGGGGAGAGGGAGTATCCTCGGGTGTGGTGGTGTGTGGTGCAGCAGGTGGAGGAATGTTGTCGCTAGTGGGTGAGTTCGCATGGTCGAGAATAGGTAATGGTAAAACAGCCGGAGAAGAGGGATTGGATGGGTTGGGTTCAATGGGTTGGAATGGAAAGATTTCTTCATGGAAAACAACATCACGACTGGTGAAGAATTCTTTACTTTGGAGATCAAACAAACGGTATCCCTTTTGGCCATATGGGTACCCAACAAATGTACATTTTCGAGCTCGAGGACTGAATTTGTCTCGTTGATGGGGAACTATAGTTGCATAACATAAGCAACCAAAAACTCGTAAATGAGTATAAGTAGGTGTCCGCTGAAAAAGGCATTCATAGGGTGTCTTGTTGGATAAAAGAGGTGTAGGGAGACGATTAATGATGTAGACAGCAGTTAACACACAGTCCCCCCAAAATTGAAGTGGTAAGTGAGCTTGGAAACGGAGGGCACGCGCGATTTCAAGGATATGTCGGTGTTTGCGTTCAGCAACACCGTTTTGTTGCGGAGTAGCAACACAACTGTGTTGGTGATAAACACCATTTTCTTGAAAGAAAGTGCGCATGTCATGCGAAAAAAATTCTGTCCCATTATCCGAACGGATTTGTTTGATTTTAGTATTGAACTGGGTGTGAATATGGGCAAAAAAATATTTCAAGGTATTTTGTGCTGCAGATTTGAATTTTAAAAGAAACACCCATGTGCATCGGGAGAAATCATCAACAATAGTAAGAAAATATCGGGCTCCCGAATGAGAAGCAGTGGAATATCGACCCCAAATGTCGCAATGTATTAACTCAAAAGGTGCATTAGTAGTAATTCTACTTAAAGAAAATGGCAATCGAGTTTGCTTTGCAACGGGGCAAATATCACAATGACATGAGGAAGAACTATAAATATTAGGGACAACTTTGGACTGAAAATTCAATCTAGATGGAGAAACATGACCTAAGCGCCAGTGCCATAAATCAAAAGTGGCTAAATTTGCAGATGGAGTCGTGGGTAAGAGATGGGGCGTTTGAAAATAGTATAAACCTCCATGTTGCTTAGCCAATCCAATCGTCATCTTCTTGGACTGGTCCTGAAAAATACACGAGTCATGAAAAAAGGAAAGTGAGCACAATTGGGAAGATGTTAGCTTGCTAACTGAAATGAGGTTAAACTGGAAAGAAGGGACACATAAAACATCATGCAAGTGAATGTAGGAATTCAGATGGACAACACCAATATGAGTTACTGGTGCAAAAGCTCCATTAGGAAGTTTTACAGGTGAGATGGATGATGTTTTAGTGTATGAATGGTACATCTTCGGGTCTGCAATCATGTGGTCAGATGCACCAGTGTCCACAATCCATGAATGGATGGAGTTAGAAGAATTGCAATATGGTTGATTACCTGCGAAATTCACATGTGGCTGTGTACTACCTTCATTTAACATGGCCAGCAGTTGACGAAACTGATCTGGGGTGAAGGACTGAGCCGTAGGGGTGGAATCAACATTGGTTTGTTTGGTCTGGGACGACTTGGTGGTGAACGAACTTGATCCCGATTGATGTAAACGATGCCCGGGCGGATATCCATGCAAGACATAACACTTTTCCTTAACGTGTCCAACCCATCCACAATGTTCGCACGTTGGGCGGGTACGAATCTGACCACGTGATTTTCCAGAATGGTTTTTATCACGGTTAGGCTGATGTGATTCTCTAAAATTTCTGGTGGAGGCTGCAAGGGCAGTAGATTCATCAACAATGTTGGACTTGGTGGTAATCACCCGTTGTTTCTCCTCTTGTAGTAAGAGGGCATATGCTTTGTTCACAGTGGGAAGGGGATCCATTAATAGGATCTGTCCTCTTATGGGACCATACGAATCATTGAGTCCCATGAGGAATTGAGTGATGTGTTCCTGTTGCAAGTAATGTTGCAAGGCCTTGGAAGAGCCGCATGAGCAAGAGGGAATGGAAATCAGAGATGATAATTCATCCCAAAAGGTTTTGAGTTTAGTAAAATACGCTGCAACAGACAATGATTCTTGTGTGCAAAGGGCGATGTCACGGAGAAGTTGATAGATCCGAGGGACATTGCTTTGAGCAAAACGTTCCTGAAGATCCTCCCAGATTTCTTTGGCTGAAGATGCATATATCACACTGTCGGAGATTTCTTGTGACAGAGAGTTGAGCAGCCATGACTTTACCATATCGTTACATCTCTTCCAAGCGCTGAAATCAGCGGACGTTGGTAACGGAATGTCAATGGAGCCATCGACGAAGCAGTATTTGTTCTTTGCATTGAGAGCGGTGCTCATGGCGCGATTCCATGTCGGATAGTTATCTCCAATCAAATGTTGAGACACTAGAACTGTTCCGGGGTTATCAGAATGGTGAAGGGAAAACAGATTTGATGAGTCAGGTATTGACTTATCTTGAAGGGAAGCATTGCTCAGTGACTCGAATTCAGTCATTGCGTAAGGTTGAAGGAGGAAGAAGGGTGTGCGTCTGAATCTTGAGGACACCATGCAAGGCTCCAACATGTATCAATCCACCTCGCTTGGATTGACCTTGTCCTCAAGGTCAAAATTTGGGTAGTTTTCAACGAAGCTCGGATAAGATATCCAAGTGGCATCAGCAGGATCCTTCCCCTTCCAGCTGACTAAGATCTCGGTAACTGCTTGATTGTTTTGCTTGACCATCTGTCGACCAATAATTATTTCAGGCATTCTAGAAGAGATTTCTCTATTCATGGAATTAGGTGGTTGCACTTGGACTGGGATGGCTGGCCTAATCTTCTTCTTCAGTTGAGAGACATGGAACACGGGGTGTATTTTGAGCCACCTGGCAAATCGAGTTTGTAAGCCACTGGACCTACCTTTCCAAGGATTTGGTATGGCCCGTAGAACTTGGAGGCCAATTTAGCTGACTTTCGGTAGGCTACAGAAGACTGGCGATATGGTTGAAGCTTTAAATATCCCCAATCACCTATAGTATACTGTCGGTCCGTACGATGAGAATCAGCTAACTTCTTCATCCGATCTTGGGCATTCCGCAGGCTAAGTTTTAGCTCATGCAGAATCTCCTCACGATCTCGTAGTTCACGGTCCACGGCCTGTACCTTGGTGGTCCCTGGAACATAATCCAACAATGTAGGTGGAGGAACCCCGTACACAACTTCAAATGGAGTGATATTTGTAGCTAAATGAAATGTGGTGTTGTACCACCACTCAGCCCATGGTAGCCAGCAGATCCATTCTCTTGGACGATCACTGACAAAGTATTTGAGATATGTTTCCAAACACCGGTTGAGGACCTCACTTTGACCATCGGTTTGGGGATGGTATGCCGAGCTCCTTCTGAATTTACTTCCTTGAAGCTTGAAAATCTCTTGCCAAAACAAGCTGGTAAAAGTGGGATCCCTATCACAGATGATTGATGTAGGCATGCCATGTAATTTGAAGATATTCTCTATGAAGGATTGTGCCACTGTTACAGCTGTATACAGATGACTCAGGCCAACACCAACAACGTGGGCATGTTTGGATGAGCGGTCCACCACCACCAAGATAACCGTTCGCCCTCGTGAAGGAGGAAGTCCATCAATAAAATCCATTGCAATATCACACCAGACATATGAGGGAATGGGTAGTGGTTGTAGAAGTCCAGCCGGAGAAGTGTTAAGTGATTTGTTTCTTTGACATGTGTCACATTCTCTAATAAACTCCCGGACAGACCTCCTTAAACCTGGCCAATAAAAAAGAGGTTTAATTCGATGGAGAGTTTATGAAAGCCAGAATGGTCGGATGTGGGAGAAGTGTGCAATTCTCCAAGAATTTTCTCCCTCAAACTTGGGGACCCCACATAGAGCCTATCATTGTAGAATAAGAGTCCACCCTTCATAAAATACTTTTTGGGATCTAACTCTCCATGTTGAAGACGTTGGAAGAGCTGTTGAATTTGTGGATCATGGATATGGTCCTCCTCCACTTCTTTCCACCAATCAGGAACGGGCATTGAGATGGCAATCAGTTCTCCTCCCTCATACTTTCGAGATAAGGCATCAGCAGCAACGTTTTCCTTTCCTCTCCGATATTCAATTCGGTAATTGTACCCATGAGTTTAGTTAACCATTTTTGCTGGGCTGGTGTAACTATCCGCTGTTCGAGGAGATATTTGAGGCTTTGTTGGACAGTTCGGATAAAAAATTGACATCCCAATAGGTATGGTCTCCAGCGTTGCACGACCAAGATGAGAGCTAGCATCTCCTTTTCATAAGTAGAGAGGGATAGAGTCGTACCTTTAAGAGATTGACTAAAGAAGGCAATTGGCCGGTTCTCTTGCATGAGTGCACCTCCAATATATACCCTTGCCACTTGCGTCACATTCAACAACAAAGTCTTTAGAAAAATTTGGGAGAGCCAGGACTAGAGGACGGGTCATAGCCTTTTTCAAGGCATCAAATGCTTGATCTGCTTCTGCACCCCAATGGAAGGAGTTCTTCTTCAACAAACTAGTGAGAGGTGCTACAATTAAGCCATAATGTTGAATAAATTTCCTATATTAGCCCGTTAAGCCAAGGAAGCCCAGAAGAGATCTGATTGTTTGCGGCTTAGGCCAGTCCAACATTGCAGTAATTTTTTTGTGATCCACTCCAACTCCCTGTTGAGAAATGATGTGTCCAAGATATTCTATCTCTTCACGCCCAAATTGACATTTGCTTAACTTTGCATAAAGCTTGTTGTTCCGCAAGATGGAGAGGGTAATCTGTAGGTGACGCAAATGCTCCTCCCAAGTTTTGCTATAGACTAAAATATCATCAAAAAACACCAGAATAAATTTTCGCATATAAGGGTGCAAAGCATCATTCATCAAGCTTTGGAAGGTGGAGGGGGTGTTGGTTAAACCGAAGGGCATCACCATAAATTCGTAATGGCCCTCATGAGTTCTAAATGCCGTCTTCGATATATCATCGGGATGGACTCGAATTTGGTGATAACCAGAGCGGAGATCGAGCTTAGAAAAAAATTTTGAACCATATAATTCATCCAAAAACTCATTGATCACAGGAATAGGGAACTTATCTTTAACTGGTTAAATTGAGAGCCCTGTAATCAACACATAGTCGCCAGCTGCCATCTGAATTTTTCACAAGCAATATTAGAGATGAGTACGGGCTAACACTGGGCCGTATGATTCCTGATGAGAGCATTTCCAGCATGATTTTTTCAACTTCATTCTTTTGATAATGAGGGTACCGGTAGGGCCGTATATACACTGCATGGCTCCTGGGATTGAGTGGAATGTGATGGTCCTGTGCTCTAGGTGGTGGCAACCCCTGGGGTTCATTGAACATGTCCTTAAAGTCCCTTAGTAATTTGGAGAAGTCTTTCAGCTGGTGCTGCAGAAAAGAAGGGCCAGAAATGCTACATAAGAGAAGAAACAACCCTTTCTTCTTTTTGAGGATGTCTTTCTCGATGGTGGGACCGTCAACCAAATGTAAAGAGGTTTGTTGAAGTCCTTCTTGCATGTGTGACTTCCCATCAATATGAAATTGCATCTTGAGGTGCTTGAAATCCCAAACCACCGGCCCCAATGTTTGAAGCCAAAGGGCACCAAGAACCACATCACAAGTACCCAAGGGTAGGATGTAAAAATTAGTAGTAATGGGTAGGTCCTTTATATGGAGTGTGAATGCTAAACACCATCCTTTGCTAGTCAATCTCTCGCCATTAGCCACCATACCTCGATTTGGGTCCCTTTGGTAGGTGTAATGTGGACACGGTTAATGGTGGAAGGATCCACAAAATTGTGGGTACTTCCAGACTCAACAAGTATAATAACTGGCTTTTTATGGAGAACTCCTCGAATCCTCATAGTTTGAGGTGCAGTTGACCCGCCTATAGCTTGCAAGGATATTTTAGGGGGCTCAATTAACTCCACGTTGTCATCCTCCTCTAGGTCCAAATTTGGATCAGCATCAAGTCCTTCAATTAGAAACAATTTTTGCACCTTACACTTGTGGCCTTTGAGAACTTCTCATCACAGTTATAGCATAGTCCGCGTGCACGTTGCTCTTGTGCCTCGGCGGGAGTGAGCCGTGTAATAGGTGGAAGAGCAGGCTTCATCTCAGAGGAGGCCTTAAAGGAGTTCGCGATGGGCCTAAAAAATCGGGACGGTTGATCTTCCGTCTTGTGGCAACCTTCTCTTCTTGTAATTGAGCGAGCCCAATGGCCACAGTGAGGGTAGTTGGTCGGAACATTTGGATATCGAGACGGACGTCATCTCGTAGGCCACAAATAAAACAACTAATCAAGAACGACTCGGACAACCCGTCTGTCAAGTTGGAAAGTTTTTCGAACTCGGTTAGATATTCCCGTAAGGAAGACGTTTGACGGAGTTTAGCAAGAGCACCGGCATGATCTTCATATTTAGTTGGTCCGAACCTGTCATTTAAAGAGGAAATGAAATCTTGCCAAGACACATAGATTTGTGTCTTCTCGTACCATCGATACCATTGCAAGGCCTCTCTGTGGAGATGAAAAGAAGCAATAGTTAGACGGAAATCAGGATCCGTTTGGTGGTACGCAAAGAATTGTTCAGCCCTGTATATCCATCCGGATGGATCACCACCTTCGAAAGTTGGGAAATTGAGCTTGACTGTGCGAGAATGGATTGCGCCTGAGTTGGAAGTGTCAGCACCTTCGCCACGATGAAAATGATGCCCTTCACTATACTCCCATTTTCCAGAGCCTGACCTCTCATCAAATTTGCTATCCATCTTGGCCTCTAAGGCCATAAGCTTTTGAGTTAAATTGTTGATAGCTTGAAGCATGGATGTATCTTCAATGTGTTCTTCGACTGGTCTACGGTTCGTCATCATGGATGGCTCTGATACCAAGTTGATGCGGGCACTCTTCCTTTTACCTATGGTTAAAGGATAAGTAGAACAATAACAAGATTTGGTTCTCTTCGAGGGGAACCGGATCCTCCAAAACTCCTCAAAGAAGTTGCATAAATTCACGATACCTCATTCCATTCCAAATTCAAAATAAATAACAACTAAACAGTTAAACTCCTAAAATTAAGGAAAGCTAGACTAGATCAATTCTACCCCTTAACCCCCTACAAAGTTGCTTATTTCACTCTCTATCCCTTATCATTCTCCTAGAACGTTGGGTAACTACTTCCCATTATTAACACAACAAACTCCACTACCTCATCACAACTTGATCCCATGCATCGCACACACCATGTTCCCATTGCTGCAACCCCATGCAAGGCTCCAACACGTATCGGTGATGGTCAGACATTGAACACCAAAGAAATTTGGGAGGCTTCAAGGGTGTGGGGCTTCATCAGCGTGGAGGTTTTAGAGACGAGGGTTTTCACATAGTGCTTGGAGAAGAGAAACCCTTCCATCTAGGCTTCTCTCCTAGCACGAAGGAAGGAAAAGTGTTTGGGTATAAAGGGAATTTCAATTCTTTGAGAGTATAATAGTCCCGAAACTGACATAAACGATGGTAAAAACTCTACCTGCATTTGATGTTTTGTCTCAGATTGAAAAAGCATGGAAATAGTTACTTTTTGAAATAGATGTTAAACCTCTAAAGTCTAAAAAGTAAACTAGACTTTAGAGCTTAAACCAAACACTATTTTTTTTTTAACTAAACCTACTTTTCAATCAGACTTTAGACAGTAAAATCTATTTATTAGACTTGCAAACGCTGCTTTAGACTAATTCTTGTTCAAAACGTTGATTGAATATTTCAATGACAAAATCACCCCTCAAAATCTCTTTAGTTTTACTAATCTTTTATTCTCTTAAAACGTTAGTATAGTCTTTTCATGTCTATTAACATCAAGATATCAAAAGACCCATCCCTCTCCTGCCCAGCTGCAAATTTCCTCTTCTCTTCTTCTACTTCTCCTTCTTCCTTCCTTCACCCTTCTCCTCCTTCCTTCTGTAACGTTCCCCTTATTAGTTGGCTAGGATTAGATTAGAATTAGGATAATTTTTACCTTTAGTTGTTATGAGGTTATTTATTTACTAGTGGGAGGCACGTGCGATGCACGTGATAGAGAGAGGGAAAGGGGAGAGAGATTGGGAAGAAGGATCCTAGTGAGGGCATTTTGAAAAAAAAACAATTAAATATTTTGGGTATAGAAACTTAAGGGACTTTTTAGATAAAAACAAATTGTGAGGGACACGTTAGTATAGAACGGAACATGTTGAGAACCAAAAAGCCCTACTTTTTCTTTTGAAAAGTAGTTACCAACATGAGAGAAGATAAGGATAAAGATTTGAGGGAATCACGAGATATAGAGAGATTATTGTTAGTTGTAGTTGATATTACTTCAATACCTCTACTAACTTTTCTCATGTAAAATATGATAACAGTATATCTTATTTTTTTGTATATAGAGTTATGGATAAAATAGGAAAAATATAAAAAATCCATCTTATTAACTACGATCACAGTAAGATACCATGAAATTAGGACTCATTAGGAATATTAGAAAAATCAATCAACTTTTTAACCCGCTTCTCTCATTATAATAGTAGAGAAGAGATTTAGGAGTCTTGTTTAGTCTATAAATATTAGAGTTGTAATATTATATGGGGTATCAATGAATTAAAGAAGAGTTTAGAGGAGAATTGACATCTCGAATTGGCTACTTCATACATGACAACTTTAGGGTTGTTACACCTTCGTTCCTTCACCATCTCCATAATCGTCGACTCTTCCTTCCTTCTCCCCAACAACAGTTCGTGGAAACGTTTTCTCGATTTATTCTTCTTCATCACCTTCCTTCCACATTTGCAACAACGGGTGTGTTTTCTTGGGAGGCTCTTTTGCTCATTTTCTTGGATTCTCATCTCAAGTGCGTTGGATTTTCATCTCTTGGTAAGGGATTCAAAACCCTTATTAAAAATTTTGTTTACAAAATTAGGGTTGTATTTTGGGTATGAAACTCTTGAATTACCATCTCATAATTGATATTTAAAACACATTTGATTTTGTTTATTAATATGGTCTGTCTTCTTCAAGGTATCCATGATACTATACTTGAGCACAAATTAGTTTGATTTTCTGGTTGCACAGCCTACCTCATTTGAAGGAGAATGTTAAAGTTAATGGTGGCTTAGAATAACTAAAGCAATAATCCTAATAGAGATATGGGCTTTGTTATGTACCTAGGTAGTTATAGGGGTAGTTATTTAGGATAGAATTAGTGGGTGGTTTGGATAGTTTCTAACTACTATTGTCTTATAAAGGGTATGTAATTGTCATTTATGTATATGATGAATGTAATTAAACTGTTCTAAGAGAACATATGGAGGTTTGCCCCCTCGAAGAGGCATCAATGGAGGTCCCGGGCTGCCTCTAATCAGCCATATCTCCCTCCCCTTCTTCTTTTATGTTTTTATTTTATTTATTTAAGAAAGGTACATAAGAGCCGCGTTCTTGTGACTGTGTGGTGATTTCAACAATGGCTAGATGGAGGATTGAAGTTGTGAAGGCTAAAGATTGGAGGAAAAATCCTCGAAGCGGTTGTTTGGAGGAAGATCCCCTCAAAGTGGTCATCTTTATCCTATGGTGGTTTCCATTGGTTTTAGTTGAAGATCTATAATTCTCAACCCTGAGGGCAAGGTTTTTTCAAGGGAGATGGAATGTTATGTACCTAGGTAGTTATGGGAGTAGTTATTTAGGATAGAATCAGTGGGTGGTTTGGGTAGTTTCTAACTACTATTGTCTTTATAAAATGGTATGTAATTGTTAATTTATGTATATGATGAATGAAATTAAACTGTTCTAAGAGAACATATGGAGGTTTGCCCCCTCGAAGAGGCATCAATGGAGGTCCCAAGCTGCCTCTAATAAGCCATATCTCCCTCCCCTTCTTCTTTTATGTTTTTATTTTATTTTATTTTATTTAAGAAAGGTACATAACAGGCTTCACAATGAATGGTGTTGCTAATTGATTGCCAAGCAGGCTAATCGTGAACTCCTCTTCACCGATGCTATTTGGCTAGACTCTGAAGATCACAACCCTTTTCCTGGAGTCTACTTTTTGTTCTCTTTATATAAATTCTGTAGGAAATCTAAAATATGGTTTAGCTGGTTAAAAGAGGGTGGATTAGCAAACTCTGCAGCCTAAGACTATAAATTAGGATTATTGTATTGTGTAAGTCCTATTTTCCTAAGTCCTTTAAAAAATAGATTTAATTACACTATAAGTTTATACGATTTAAAAGAAAATAGGATCAATTTTATTGGACCATGGCTGTAATATTAAATTGCTGCAACTTCACTTCTTTCTTCTTTTTAAGCAAAATTTTCAAATATTTAAAAAAAAATTTTTTTTACTAATTTCCTTGGATTTCTCTTTGCATTGGACTTTTATCTCTTGGTAAGGGATTCAAAACCCTTATTAGAAATTTTGATTTAGAAAATTAGGGTTCTATTTGGGTTATTTATTGGACCATGTCTGTTAATATAAATCACTGCAACTTAATTTTTTCCTCTTTTTTAAAAGCAAATTGTTGAAAAAAAATCTGAGTTTCGATATCTAAAAAAACCCTTATTAGAAATTTTGGTTTAGAAAATTAGGGTTCTATTTTGGGTATTTATTGGACCCAACTCCCACCTTAAACTTAATGATATATACTATGGTAAGTCATGTATTTACTGTCAATATTGTGTTTAAAAAATATAAATTTTATCGTAAAATATTTATTATATTTTCTTTTCTATTGTGTTAATCATTACACGAATCAAATCTTTCAGACGAATCTTTGTACATCTGGTGATGGTTAAACTTTTTTGAAGGTAGATATTGTCAATTAATTGGTAATGATTTTTTTCCCTTATGATAGATAAACATGCATTCATTATAACCATTGTTTCATTCTCTTAATTTTACCTAACGATATACACTACGGTATTCAATTATTTTTTCAAGAGAGTACATACAAAAAAATTATTCTCTGTTATTGGACAGGTTTGACATTCTCTAAAAGTAGGATGCGCTTTAGTCGAACTACATAGGTTTATATATTGGGTTTGCACCAGGGAGCCACTTACGCCAATGACATCGGTATGTTCACTATACTCACCTTTTTAATACTAAAGTCAAATAATATTACTAATGTGAACTCATTATGTATTACCATGTTATACACTAGTTGTTCATGATCATTATTATTATTTTTTTTCAAAATATGTTGTTTTTCAAGCATGTCATTTTATCTAATTATTGGACCTTATTAGGACTAGACTCTCATGTGCATTGCAGATGCAGTCCACTAGAATAAATAAATCTAATGGATTAATGAAATTACATTGAAAACGTGTTTCAAAATGGAAATCCAACCTCGAGTTGCTGGATAAAATAAGAGAAGAAACAAGAGCTTGGAAACTCAACCTTGTCCAGTACACTTTGGTCATTTGGGCATAATGTACCTGTGTGTACATCTATCCATGGAATGTGTGAACCAAACAGTCTTCTTATGAGTAGTGCTCTTGGAAATGTCCCATTTTGTACATTCTTTTTGCTATAAGCTACATCGAGATTGTCATGGCAGCCTCTGCCAAGTTGGTTTGACAATTTCTTCTTGGAAAATAGTAAACGTACCCAGTGTGCATGGGTCGAAGTTAGGTTTATTTTTTCATTTTGGAAAGAAAAGTAAGTTACTCGGTGTGGGTGGCACTCGATACTGGTTCCATTGCCTTGGAGGTATTTAGTTATCATACAACATGGGAGCCCAAGCCACTCCCTTGGGTCTATGACATTATTTATTTTTAACTATGACGTCGGCTATGGCTTCGATCCCTATTGCATGTGCAACTGGGGAAATGGTACCATTGACCTTCCATAGAAATTGGCTGAATCAATTTTCAAATCTGTCATTTGAACGTCCGGTGAAACACTTAGATGATTTTGTTTTATAGCATTGACATACTATTTAATCTTTTCCAGGCTTCTCCACAATAAAGAGCATACTAGGATTTGGACCAGAGTCAAACGCATGTAATAGATCAGGCTAACCACATAGCGGAAGGGGTGTGGCCTTCCCATGTCGGAGGTCGAGGGATCTAATCCCACCCGGGTAAGAGTAAGCAAGAGCTCCACTGCCCAAGCTAACCCCTACTGACAGTCTGACTCCACTAAGAATTTCTATCACCAAAAAAATAAAAAAAACCACATAGTACGTGGAATATATCAGGGCTCCAGCTTTGGAAGTGCGTTTGTGTCCAGTTTGGGAACAAATGGCCAGAGCTCACTTGACAAGGGCACGACGAGGAATGGGCAATGGCTCTTTGTGCAGTTTTGACAGTAAGTTTAATATCCCCAGTGAGCATAATCAAGGACCACTGAGCATCGTTCATCTATGGATAATAACAAGAATGACACATGATCAGTTATGTTGGGCCAGGTCAATCTCCAGGGACTATTGCTTCTCTTTCCGCCCCAACAAATGGCATTCATTGGATCTTCTCTCTACCGTGAACAAACCTGAAAAACTGTTTTGAAGAATTGAAGGCCGTTTCTTGGCCTCTGCTTTACTTGTGTCTGCTACACTAACGGGACAAGATAACACCTTAAGAATCACCATATGTCCCATGTCACACCACCAATGTTGGTGGTTCTTTTTCTCTTGTGGTGGGTTGGATGGGGGTTTCCAGTGAAGGGTTTGGATTATAGTTCCAGAAATTGAAAAAAGAACATAAAAAACCAAAATAAGCTTCCAAGTTTATTGAGAGGTCAGTTTTGCTGACTTGCTTTTCCGAAAAAAAAAGGGTCCCTGAGCCTCTTTGGACTTGGTGGTGGGGTCTGAGTCCCATACTCTTCTATACATAGCCAGATGCGTTATTGACTGAGCTTTTGTTTTTTCTGCTCTGATAGTCCTATTAGTCAAGTCTTTTACTTAAAGTTGCACTGCTATGCTATTACAGGCTATGGATGCTCATGTTAGTTAGCTAAGGGATGAATGAAGTAATTATACTACTACTATTCTTGAAATTGATCAGTGCTGTGGGGATAAAAAACCGGACGGACACGCGTCAGCAGCAGCTACTTCCACGTCCTGGTTTACTGGTAGAAGGTTGGAGCGGAGGGTACCCTGACCTGTACTCCGATGGTAAAGTCAGTAGGGGTAGAAGATTATGAATAGTAAACGCAAGAACAACCACTGAAAAATACGCAAGGCACTGAAGGCTCCTAGCACGTATTCTCGGATCTGGGTCAGTGATCAAGTGCCCTGTGCACTAAAAATCACGGGGTTTTTTATAGGGCAAGGCTGGTATGGCCATCGATGACCATGGATGGTCATAGGTGTTCATACCACGTGTCTTAGCACTCATTGCCAAATATCTGAGATATATCTGCCGTCGGTTGCATTACACGTGAGGGCCTCCTCTGAGTCCAATCGGACGGGATCGGACGGTACGCAGAAGTGACCAGCATTAAATGCCAAGACAGTGCTTTTCGGCACGAAATGGCGAGTTCGGCACACTTGTCGGAATTATGGATCGCCTCCTGATCACTTCCTCCTACGAGTCGGTCCTCGTGTTGACCCAAGCTCGGTTACGGCGTAGATGCCTCAAAACACAGCACGACCTCGTTGTCGGTGAGACAACGGTCTCGTTGTTCGCGCAACGACAACGACGTTGTCAAGAGCACAACGTTCACGTTGTGCTTTAGACAACGAGCACGTCGTCAAAGTCACAACGGAAACGTTGTTCTGCAAGAGAACAAAGACGTCGTAATGCGCACAACGGGATCGTTGTGCACATTGCTTTGAGCAAAACGTTCCTGAAGATCCTCCCAGATTTCTTTGGCTGAGATGCATATATCACACTGTCGGAGATTTCTTGTGACAGAGAGTTGAGCAGCCATGACTTTACCATATCGTACATCTCTTCCAAGCGCTGAAATCAGCGGACGTTGGTAACGGAATGTCAATGGAGCATCGACGAAGCAGTATTTGTTCTTTGCATTGAGAGCGGTGCTCATGGCGCGATTCCATGTCGGATAGTTATCTCCAATCAAATGTTGAGACACTAGAACTGTTCCGGGGTTATCAGAATGGTGAAGGGAAAACAGATTTGATGAGTCAGGTATTGACTTATCTTGAAGGGAAGCATTGCTCAGTGACTCGGATTCAGTCATTGCGTAAGGTTGAAGGAGGAAGAAGGGTGTGCGTCTGAATCTTGAGGACACCATGCAAGGCTCCAACATGTATCAATCCACCTCGCTTGGATTGACCTTGTCCTCAAGGTCAAAATTTGGGTAGTTTTCAACGAAGCTCGGATAAGATATCCAAGTGGCATCAGCAGGATCCTTCCCCTTCCAGCTGACTAAGATCTCGGTAACTGCTTGATTGTTTTGCTTGACCATCTGTCGACCAATAATTATTTCAGGCATTCTAGAAGAGATTTCTCTATTCATGGAATTAGGTGGTTGCACTTGGACTGGGATGGCTGGCCTAATCTTCTTCTTCAGTTGAGAGACATGGAACACGGGGTGTATTTTCGAGCCACCTGGCAAATCGAGTTTGTAAGCCACTGGACCTACCTTTCCAAGGATTTGGTATGGCCCGTAGAACTTGGAGGCCAATTTAGCTGACTTTCGGTAGGCTACAGAAGACTGGCGATATGGTTGAAGCTTTAAATATCCCCAATCACCTATAGTATACTGTCGGTCCGTACGATGAGAATCAGCTAACTTCTTCATCCGATCTTGGGCATTCCGCAGGCTAAGTTTTAGCTCATGCAGAATCTCCTCACGATCTCGTAGTTCACGGTCCACGGCCTGTACCTTGGTGGTCCCTGGAACATAATCCAACAATGTAGGTGGAGGAACCCCGTACACAACTTCAAATGGAGTGATATTTGTAGCTAAATGAAATGTGGTGTTGTACCACCACTCAGCCCATGGTAGCCAGCAGATCCATTCTCTTGGACGATCACTGACAAAGTATTTGAGATATGTTTCCAAACACCGGTTGAGGACCTCACTTTGACCATCGGTTTGGGGATGGTATGCCGAGCTCCTTCTGAATTTACTTCCTTGAAGCTTGAAAATCTCTTGCCAAAACAAGCTGGTAAAAGTGGGATCCCTATCACAGATGATTGATGTAGGCATGCCATGTAATTTGAAGATATTCTCTATGAAGGATTGTGCCACTGTTACAGCTGTATACAGATGACTCAGGCCAACACCAACAACGTGGGCATGTTTGGATGAGCGGTCCACCACCACCAAGATAACCGTTCGCCCTCGTGAAGGAGGAAGTCCATCAATAAAATCCATTGCAATATCACACCAGACATATGAGGGAATGGGTAGTGGTTGTAGAAGTCCAGCCGGAGAAGTGTTAAGTGATTTGTTTCTTTGACATGTGTCACATTCTCTAATAAACTCCCGGACAGACCTCCTTAAACCTGGCCAATAAAAAGAGGTTTAATTCGATGGAGAGTTTATGAAAGCCAGAATGGTCGGATGTGGGAGAAGTGTGCAATTCTCCAAGAATTTTCTCCCTCAAACTTGGGGACCCCACATAGAGCCTATCATTGTAGAATAAGAGTCCACCCTTCATAAAATACTTTTTGGGATCTAACTCTCCATGTTGAAGACGTTGGAAGAGCTGTTGAATTTGTGGATCATGGATATGGTCCTCCTCCACTTCTTTCCACCAATCAGGAACGGGCATTGAGATGGCAATCAGTTCTCCTCCCTCATACTTTCGAGATAAGGCATCAGCAGCAACGTTTTCCTTTCCTCTCCGATATTCAATTCGGTAATTGTACCCATGAGTTTAGTTAACCATTTTTGCTGGGCTGGTGTAAGTATCCGCTGTTCGAGGAGATATTTGAGGCTTTGTTGGACAGTTCGGATAAAAAATTGACATCCCAATAGGTATGGTCTCCAGCGTTGCACGACCAAGATGAGAGCTAGCATCTCCTTTTCATAAGTAGAGAGGGATAGAGTCGTACCTTTAAGAGATTGACTAAAGAAGGCAATTGGCCGGTTCTCTTGCATGAGTACACCTCCAATATATATCCTTGCCACTTGCGTCACATTCAACAACAAAGTCTTTAGAAAAATTTGGGAGAGCCAGGACTAGAGGACGGGTCATAGCCTTTTTCAAGGCATCAAATGCTTGATCTGCTTCTGCACCCCAATGGAAGGAGTTCTTCTTCAACAAACTAGTGAGAGGTGCTACAATTAAGCCATAATGTTGAATAAATTTCCATATTAGCCCGTTAAGCCAAGGAAGCCCAGAAGAGATCTGATTGTCTGCGGCTTAGGCCAGTCCAACATTGCAGTAATTTTTTTGTGATCCACTCCAACTCCCTGTTGAGAAATGATGTGTCCAAGATATTCTATCTCTTCACGCCCAAATTGACATTTGCTTAACTTTGCATAAAGCTTGTTGTTCCGCAAGATGGAGAGGGTAATCTGTAGGTGACGCAAATGCTCCTCCCAAGTTTTGCTATAGACTAAAATATCATCAAAAAACACCAGAATAAATTTTCGCATATAAGGGTGCAAAGCATCATTCATCAAGCTTTGGAAGGTGGAGGGGGTGTTGGTTAAACCGAAGGGCATCACCATAAATTCGTAATGGCCCTCATGAGTTCTAAATGCTGTCTTCGATATATCATCGGAATGGACTCGAATTTGGTGATAACCAGAGCGGAGATCGAGCTTAGAAAAAAATTTTGAACCATATAATTCATCCAAAAACTCATTGATCACAGGAATAGGGAACTTATCTTTAACTGGTTAAATTGAGAGCCCTGTAATCAACACATAGTCGCCAGCTGCCATCTGAATTTTTCACAAGCAATATTAGAGATGAGTACGGGCTAACACTGGGCCGTATGATTCCTGATGAGAGCATTTCCAGCATGATTTTTTCAACTTCATTCTTTTGATAATGAGGGTACCGGTAGGGCCGTATATACACTGCATGGCTCCTGGGATTGAGTGGAATGTGATGGTCCTGTGCTCTAGGTGGTGGCAACCCCTGGGGTTCATTGAACATGTCCTTAAAGTCCCTTAGTAATTTGGAGAAGTCTTTCAGCTGGTGCTGCAGAAAAGAAGGGCCAGAAATGCTACATAAGTGAAGAAACAACCCTTTATTCTTTTTGAGGATGTCTTTCTCGATGGTGGGACCGTCAACCAAATGTAAAGAGGTTTGTTGAAGTCCTTCTTGCATGTGTGACTTCCCATCAATATGAAATTGCATCTTGAGGTGCTTGAAATCCCAAACCACCGGCCCCAATGTTTGAAGCCAAAGGGCACCAAGAACCACATCACAAGTACCCAAGGGTAGGATGTAAAAATTAGTAGTAATGGGTAGGTCCTTTATATGGAGTGTGAATGCTAAACACCATCCTTTGCTAGTCAATCTCTCGCCATTAGCCACCATGACCTCGAATTGGGTCCCTTTGGTAGGTGTAATGTGGACACGGTTAATGGTGGAAGGATCCACAAAATTGTGGGTACTTCCAGACTCAACAAGGATAATAACTGGCTTTTTATGGAGAACTCCTCGAATCCTCATAGTTTGAGGTGCAGTTGACCCGCCTATAGCTTGCAAGGATATTTTAGGGGGCTCAATTAACTCCACGTTGTCATCCTCCTCTAGGTCCAAATTTGGATCAGCATCAAGTCCTTCAATTAGAAACAATTTTTGCACCTTGCACTTGTGGCCTTTGAGAACTTCTCATCACAGTTATAGCATAGTCCGCGTGCACGTTGCTCTTGTGCCTCGGCGGGAGTGAGCCGTGTAATAGGTGGAAGAGCAGGCTTCATCTCAGAGGAGGCCTTAAAGGAGTTCGCGATGGGCCTAAAAAATCGGGACGGTTGATCTTCCGTCTTGTGGCAACCTTCTCTTCTTGTAATTGAGCGAGCCCAATGGCCACAGTGAGGGTAGTTGGTCGGAACATTTGGATGTCGAGACGGATGTCATCTCGTAGGCCACAAATAAAACAACTAATCAAGAACGACTCAGACAACCCGTCTGTCAAGTTGGAAAGTTTTTCGAACTCGGTTAGATATTCCCGTAAGGAAGACGTTTGATGGAGTTTAGCAAGAGCACCGGCATGATCTTCATATTTAGTTGGTCCGAACCTGTCATTTAAAGAGGAAATGAAATCTTGCCAAGACACATAGATTTGTGTCTTCTCGTACCATCGATACCATTGCAAGGCCTCTCTGTGGAGATGAAAAGAAGCAATAGTTAGACGGAAATCAGGATCCGTTTGGTGGTACGCAAAGAATTGTTCAGCCCTGTATATCCATCCGGATGGATCACCACCTTCGAAAGTTGGGAAATTGAGCTTGACTGTGCGAGAATGGATTGCGCCTGAGTTGGAAGTGTCAGCACCTTCGCCACGATGAAAATGATGCCCTTCACTATACTCCCATTTTCCAGAGCCTGACCTCTCATCAAATTTGCTATCCATCTTGGCCTCTAAGGCCATAAGCTTTTGAGTTAAATTGTTGATAGCTTGAAGCATGGATGTATCTTCAATGTGTTCTTCGACTGGTCTACGGTTCGTCATCATGGATGGCTCTGATACCAAGTTGATGCGGGCACTCTTCCTTTTACCTATGGTTAAAGGATAAGTAGAACAATAACAAGATTTGGTTCTCTTCGAGGGGAACCGGATCCTCCAAAACTCCTCAAAGAAGTTGCATAAATTCACGATACCTCATTCCATTCCAAATTCAAAATAAATAACAACTAAACAGTTAAACTCCTAAAATTAAGGAAAGCTAGACTAGATCAATTCTACCCCTTAACCCCCTACAAAGTTGCTTATTTCACTCTCTATCCCTTATCATTCTCCTAGAACGTTGGGTAACTACTTCCCATTATTAACACAACAAACTCCACTACCTCATCACAACTTGATCCCATGCATCGCACACACCATGTTCCCATTGCTGCAACCCCATGCAAGGCTCCAACACGTATCGGTGATGGTCAGACATTGAACACCAAAGAAATTTGGGAGGCTTCAAGGGTGTGGGGCTTCATCAGCGTGGAGGTTTTAGAGACGAGGGTTTTCACATAGTGCTTGGAGAAGAGAAACCCTTCCATCTAGGCTTCTCTCCTAGCACGAAGGAAGGAAAAGTGTTTGGGTATAAAGGGAATTTCAATTCTTTGAGAGTATAATAGTCCCGAAACTGACATAAACGATGGTAAAAACTCTACCTGCATTTGATGTTTTGTCTCAGATTGAAAAAGCATGGAAATAGTTACTTTTTGAAATAGATGTTAAACCTCTAAAGTCTAAAAAGTAAACTAGACTTTAGAGCTTAAACCAAACACTATTTTTTTTTAACTAAACCTACTTTTCAATCAGACTTTAGACAGTAAAATCTATTTATTAGACTTGCAAACGCTGCTTTAGACTAATTCTTGTTCAAAACGTTGATTGAATATTTCAATGACAAAATCACCCCTCAAAATCTCTTTAGTTTTACTAATCTTTTATTCTCTTAAAACGTTAGTATAGTCTTTTCATGTCTATTAACATCAAGATATCAAAAGACCCATCCCTCTCCTGCCCAGCCGCAAATTTCCTCTTCTCTTCTTCTACTTCTCCTTCTTCCTTCCTTCACCCTTCTCCTCCTTCCTTCTGTAACGTTCCCCTTATTAGTTGGCTAGGATTAGATTAGAATTAGGATAATTTTTACCTTTAGTTGTTATGAGGTTATTTATTTACTAGTGGGAGGCACGTGCGATGCACGTGATAGAGAGAGGGAAAGGGGAGAGAGATTGGGAAGAAGGATCCTAGTGAGGGCATTTTGAAAAAAAAACAATTAAATATTTTGGGTATAGAAACTTGAGGGACTTTTTAGATAAAAACAAATTGTGAGGGACACGTTAGTATAGAAAGGGACATGTTGAGAACCAAAAAGCCCTACTTTTTCTTTTGAAAAGTAGTTACCAACATGAGAGAAGATAAGGATAAAGATTTGAGGGAATCATCGAGATATAGAGAGATTATTGTGTTGTATTTTGTGTGTGGGGTTCTTTGGTGTTGTTGGTGTAGTGGGTGTGTTGTGTAAAAAGTGTAAAACTTAATTTTTGCCTTGTGTTTTAGTCCCACATCGGAAAGAGAGAAAGTTGTGAAAGAGTTTATAAACTCTAACACTTTTATACTTGGGTAATAATAAAGGAGTGGGCTAGGCCCTCGCGCATGTGTGAGGCCCAAGGGGAGGCCAAAGTGGTTTCAATGGGAATTTGGCGAGCCGGGCCGGAAACCCTTCATGCGCGACGCGTTGCGGGTCGCGCCGGTGCGCAAACATCAAAGACACACACACACGCGCGGCCGGCCGGGCCGGGCTGGGCCGCGCGCGTGGGGTCTTGAATGGTTTTTTATTTTTTGTTTTTTATCTTACTTCTCCTTGGCTTTTGGGTTACTAAAAGTTACCGTTTTATTACCGTTTATTACTGTTATAAAATATTTAATCACTCTATTAAAAACAGTATTAAGAATTTAATTTCCTATTTCGGTTTCAGATCTAAAAGAATTTCCTTTTGGTTTTTAGAAATTCTATATAAGTGTATTAGTTTCTGTAAACTATACACAACAACCAACACGAATTTCAGAGTTCTCTCAAAAAGCTTTCTTTTGTGATCTTCCGAATTTTTTCTTCCAGTTGAGTTCGCTGTGACCAGAGAAAGGAGAGTGCTCCCTTATCTCTGGAATAGATCGTTGTATCCTGGGGGTGCCCGCATTTATCCTACGAGCATCACAGGTTGAGAAGAACCTGTAGGGGCGGATTTCACCTTAAGGTCAGCGTGTCATAACACGTGCCTCGATCTTCTCTACTGACGAGTTGCTGGTGATCTACAGATTTTTTTGTTGCTGTTCTCAAACATACAGATTCTGGAATTCTTATCTACGGGTCTACTGCTACATACGAATTGGTGATCGGTAAACTCTGCCTTTTAGCATACAGATAATAACAATCTTAAGGTGAAATCTTTTCTGTTTAAATTATCTGTACGCTAGCATGATGTCCAACTCTGAAAAACCAATTCCTTTTGATGGAAACAATTTCAAAAGATGGCAACAAAAGATGATGTTCTACCTTAACACCCTGAATGTTGCATATGTTATTACTGATCCAAAATCTTATGAGAATGAATTAGAACCTGCTAGAACACTGGTTAAGGATAAATGGGATCATGCAGATTACATGTGTAGGAATTACATACTTAATGGCTTAATTCCTCCTATTTATGATGTGTACTGTAAGGTGAAAACTGCTAAAGATCTATGGGAAATGCTAGAGAAAAAGTACATAACAGAAGATGCAGGAACTAAAAAATTTGTAGTTGGTAGGTACTTTGACTACAAAATGGTGGATGATAAATCTGTTATATCTCAAGTACATGATTTACAGATCATTGTACATGAGATTCTAGAAGAAGGTATGACCATTAGTGATGGTTTTCAAGTAGCTGCAGTGATAGAAAAATTGCCTCCCTCGTGGAAGGAATTCAAAAATTTGTTAAAACATAAAAGGAAAGAGATAATACTCGAAGACCTTATTGTTCGCCTCCGGATAGAGGAAAACAACAGAATTTTAGAGAACAAAGAAAAAATTGCAGAATTAAATTCAAAGGCGAATTTAATTGAAGGGATGTCAAAGAAAAAATATGATAATAAAGCAAAGGGTAAATCTGATTTTCACAAGAAGCGAAGTGAGAAAACCAAATTCCAAAAACCGGTTTTTAAGAAAACAACAGGGGATTGTTTTATTTGTGGGAAGCCGGGACATCATGCAAGGAGCTGTAGATTCTGAAAATTTGGTCATCCTGACAAGAAAAATCCAAGATCTGCTCAAGCCAATGTTGCAGAGACGGAGAATTTTTCTGCAGTAATATCTGAAGTTAATTTTGTGGACAATATGAAGGACTGGTGGGTGGACACAGGGGCCACCAAGCATATCTGTGGTGACAAGAATGCTTTTTCCTCCTATGAAATAGTAGGAAATGAAGAAAAACTCTTTATGGGTAATTCTTCAACTTCAGCAATTGCAGGAAAAGGATCAGTGAACTTGAAATTCACTTCTGGGAAAATCCTTAATCTGAAGGAAGTCCTTCATGTTCCAGATATAAGGAAAAATTTAGTCTCTGGTTCTCTCTTGAGCAATAAGGGATTTAAGTTGGTGTTTGAAGCAGATAAATTTGTACTTACAAAAAATAGAATTTTTGTTGGGAAGGGTTATGCTAGTGAAGGTCTTTTTAAGTTGAATGTAATCGTTGAGAAAATGAATAAGACATCTACTTCTTCTGCTTATTTGATTGACTCTCTTAATGTGTGGCATGATAGATTAGGACATATAAATGTTAAATCTATAAACAAGTTGATGCTATTAGGATTAATTCCTAAAACATCTACCGCCCATGAACAAAAATGTGAAATTTGTGTAGAATCTAAATTTTCTAAGAAACCATTTAAATCTATAGAAAGAAATTCTGAACTTCTAGGATTAATTCATAGTGACTTATGTGATTTAAAATCTACAGTCACTAGAGGTGGTAAAAAATATTTCATAACATTCATTGATGACTATAGTAGATTTTGTTATGTTTATTTATTAAAAAGCAAAGATGAAGCTCTAGAAAAATTTAAAATATGGAAATTAGAAGTAGAAAAACAGATAGGAAAATCTGTTAAAATTCTAAGATCCGACAGGGGTAGTGAATATGATTCACACTTATTTTCTGAATTTTGTGAAAACAATGGAATAATACACCAAACTACAGCTCCATATTCTCCTCAGTCTAATGGAATAGCTGAAAGAAAAAATAGGACTTTAAAAGAAATGATGAATGCCATGCTTATTAGTTCTGGTTTACCTTATAATTTGTGGGGGGAAGCAATTCTCTCTGCTTGTTACATTTTAAATAAAATACCTCATAAAAATTGTGATAAAACTCCTTATGAGTTATGGCATAAAAGGCGTCCATCCTTTAAATATCTCAGAGTGTGGGGGTGTTTAGCAAAGGTTGCTTTACCTACCCCAAAGAGAACTAGAATAGGTCCTAAAACTGTTGACTGTGTATTTTTAGGCTATTCTCAAAATAGTAGTGCTTACAGATTTCTAATAATTAAATCAGAAAATAATGGAGTAGATTCAAACTCAATTATTGAGTCTAGAGATGCAGAGTTCTTTGAGAACTGTTTTCCTTTTAAGGAAAACTCTAAAGGTAGAGATCCTTTGTTATCAACTAGTTCATCAACAATAAATCAATTTGTACCTTTAGAAAATTCAATAGAACCTGTACGTATTTCTAATAATTCTTTAGAAGAATTAGAACTCAGAAAAAGTAAAAGAGCAAGGAAGGACATAAACTTTGGTCCTGACTTTATTACTTTTTTATTAGAAAATGATCCTAATTCCTTTAGAGAGGCTATGTCTTCTCATGAAGCATCATATTGGAAAGAAGCTGTTAATGCTGAAATGGACTCCATTATGGCTAATAAAACATGGGAATTAGTAGATCTACCTCCTGGAAGTAAAACAATTGGATGTAAATGGATATTTAAAAGAAAGCTAAAAACTGATGGATCCATAGATAAATTTAAAGCCCGGTTAGTTGCTAAGGGTTTTAGACAAAAAGAAGGAATAGATTTCTTTGATACTTACTCACCAGTAACTAAAATTACTTCCATTCGAGTATTGATGTCACTTGCATGTATTTTTAACCTTGAAATACATCAGATGGATGTTAAGACTGCATTTCTAAATGGAGATCTTGAAGAAGAAATCTACATGGATCAACCTGAGGGGTTTGTAATTCAAGGTCTAGAACATAAAGTTTGTAGATTGAAAAAATCTCTTTATGGTCTTAAACAAGCACCTAAACAATGGCACCAAAAATTTGATAATGTGTTAATATCAAATGGCTTTAAAATAAATGAAGCAGACAAGTGTTTGTACTCTAAATCTTTTGGCAGAGATTGTGTAATCATCTGTTTATATGTAGATGATATGCTAATTATAGGAACGAATAAAGAAATCATAATTAGCACTAAGAAATTCTTAAACAAGAATTTTGACATGAAAGATTTAGGAACAGCAGATGTAATTCTTGGAATTAAAATTCTAAAAAATTTTGAAGGGATAACTTTATCTCAGTCTCACTATATTGAAAAGGTGTTGAAGAAATTTGAGCAATATGAGTGTAAACCTGTTAAAACACCTTTTGATCATAATTGTATGTTGAAAAAACATACAGGAGAGGGTGTATCTCAACTAGAATACTCAAGGGTAATAGGTAGTCTCATGTACATGATGAACTGTACAAGACCAGATATAGCTTATGCTGTAGGGAGACTTAGTAGATATACTTGTAACCCAAGTCAAACTCATTGGGATGCTTTGATCAGAGTATTGAGATATCTGAGACACACATTAGATTATGGTCTAAATTATAAAAGGTATCCCGCTGTATTAGAAGGATACAGTGATGCAAATTGGATTTCAGATTCAGATGAATCTAAATCTACGAGTGGATATGTATTCACTCTTGGAGGAGGTGCAGTGTCATGGAAGTCTACAAAACAGACCTGCATAGCCCGATCTACTATGGAATCAGAATTTATAGCTTTGGACAAAGCTGGTGAGGAAGCAGAATGGTTGAGAACATTGTTGGTTGATATACCACTTTGGAGAAAACCAATGCCTGCGATTCTAATACATTGTGATAGCCAAGCTGCTATAGCTAGAGCTAAGAATGTATCCTACAATGGGAAATCCCGACATATTCGTCGAAGGCATAATTCAGTTAAAGAGTTACTAAATAACGGAATTATTGCACTTGATTTTGTAAGGTCAAAAGAAAATTTGGCGGATCCGTTGACCAAAGGGCTAGCTAGAGAGCTAGTAATCTGTACATCGAGGGGGATGGGGCTAAAGCCTATTGATAAATAATCACCTACAACAGTAACCCAACCTACTTGATTGGAGATCCCATGAACTAGGTTCAAAGGGAAAACAAGTTGTTGAGTGATTGTGTGAGAGCACTAATATGGAGAATTCTCCTCTCTCATCCCTATGGTGTAGTAGTGCTAATTGTAACGAGATGAGGATGAGTCTTTGACTCTTAATGCCTTCTATAGCTGATTTTCAGTGGGATGTTATGTTACAAGACATTCTTGATAGAGGTACCTATATGAGTGTGGAAGTGGGGCCGCTTCCTATGAGAATTGAGGCTGATTCTCTAGAGCGCTCATGAAAACCGGGATATTGCACATGACCGATAACGTGCACAACCGTTAGAACTCAACTGTAAAATGTTTTTATTTTGTGTCATTGTGCGTGTAATATATTATTAATCTATGAACCAAAGAGCTTGGTTCAAGACTCAGTTCACCAATCTCTTCGTAGATTTAATATATTAACACTAAGTCAAGGTTCAAGTCCAAAAGACACCTTGTCTTAATCACAGTAACTTCGCATCTCTTTTTATCCGCTTTCTTAAATGATTCAAAATTATGTTTTATGTGGGGGATTGTTGTATTTTGTGTGTGGGGTTCTTTGGTGTTGTTGGTGTAGTGGGTGTGTTGTGTAAAAAGTGTAAAACTTAATTTTTGCCTTGTGTTTTAGTCCCACATCGGAAAGAGAGAAAGTTGTGAAAGAGTTTATAAACTCTAACACTTTTATACTTGGGTAATAATAAAGGAGTGGGCTAGGCCCTCGCGCATGTGTGAGGCCCAAGGGGAGGCCAAAGTGGTTTCAATGGGAATTTGGCGAGCCGGGCCGGAAACCCTTCATGCGCGACGCGTTGCGGGTCGCGCCGGTGCGCAAACATCAAAGACACACACACACACGCGCGGCCGGCCGAGCCGAGCCGGGCCGGGTTGGGCTGGGCCGCGCGCGTGGGGTCTTGAATGGTTTTTTATTTTTTGTTTTTTATCTTACTTCTCCTTGGCTTTTGGGTTACTAAAAGTTACCGTTTTATTACCGTTTATTACTGTTATAAAATATTTAATCACTCTATTAAAAACAGTATTAAGAATTTAATTTCCTATTTCGGTTTCAGATCTAAAAGAATTTCCTTTTGGTTTTTAGAAATTCTATATAAGTGTATTAGTTTCTGTAAACTATACACAACAACCAACACGAATTTCAGAGTTCTCTCAAAAAGCTTTCTTTTGTGATCTTCCGAATTTTTTCTTCCAGTTGAGTTCGCTGTGACCAGAGAAAGGAGAGTGCTCCCTTATCTCTGGAATAGATCGTTGTATCCTGGGGGTGCCCGCATTTATCCTACGAGCATCACAGGTTGAGAAGAACCTGTAGGGGCGGATTTCACCTTAAGGTCAGCGTGTCATAACACGTGCCTCGATCTTCTCTACTGACGAGTTGCTGGTGATCTACAGATTTTTTTGTTGCTGTTCTCAAACATACAGATTCTGGAATTCTTATCTACGGGTCTACTGCTACATACGAATTGGTGATCGGTAAACTCTGCCTTTTAGCATACAGATAATAACAATCTTAAGGTGAAATCTTTTCTGTTTAAATTATCTGTACGCTAGCATGATGTCCAACTCTGAAAAACCAATTCCTTTTGATGGAAACAATTTCAAAAGATGGCAACAAAAGATGATGTTCTACCTTAACACCCTGAATGTTGCATATGTTATTACTGATCCAAAATCTTATGAGAATGAATTAGAACCTGCTAGAACACTGGTTAAGGATAAATGGGATCATGCAGATTACATGTGTAGGAATTACATACTTAATGGCTTAATTCCTCCTATTTATGATGTGTACTGTAAGGTGAAAACTGCTAAAGATCTATGGGAAATGCTAGAGAAAAAGTACATAACAGAAGATGCAGGAACTAAAAAATTTGTAGTTGGTAGGTACTTTGACTACAAAATGGTGGATGATAAATCTGTTATATCTCAAGTACATGATTTACAGATCATTGTACATGAGATTCTAGAAGAAGGTATGACCATTAGTGATGGTTTTCAAGTAGCTGCAGTGATAGAAAAATTGCCTCCCTCGTGGAAGGAATTCAAAAATTTGTTAAAACATAAAAGGAAAGAGATAATACTCGAAGACCTTATTGTTCGCCTCCGGATAGAGGAAAACAACAGAATTTTAGAGAACAAAGAAAAATTGCAGAATTAAATTCAAAGGCGAATTTAATTGAAGGGATGTCAAAGAAAAAATATGATAATAAAGCAAAGGGTAAATCTGATTTTCACAAGAAGCGAAGTGAGAAAACCAAATTCCAAAAACCGGTTTTTAAGAAAACAACAGGGGATTGTTTTATTTGTGGGAAGCCGGGACATCATGCAAGGAGCTGTAGATTCTGAAAATTTGGTCATCCTGACAAGAAAAATCCAAGATCTGCTCAAGCCAATGTTGCAGAGACGGAGAATTTTTCTGCAGTAATATCTGAAGTTAATTTTGTGGACAATATGAAGGACTGGTGGGTGGACACAGGGGCCACCAAGCATATCTGTGGTGACAAGAATGCTTTTTCCTCCTATGAAATAGTAGGAAATGAAGAAAAACTCTTTATGGGTAATTCTTCAACTTCAGCAATTGCAGGAAAAGGATCAGTGAACTTGAAATTCACTTCTGGGAAAATCCTTAATCTGAAGGAAGTCCTTCATGTTCCAGATATAAGGAAAAATTTAGTCTCTGGTTCTCTCTTGAGCAATAAGGGATTTAAGTTGGTGTTTGAAGCAGATAAATTTGTACTTACAAAAAATAGAATTTTTGTTGGGAAGGGTTATGCTAGTGAAGGTCTTTTTAAGTTGAATGTAATCGTTGAGAAAATGAATAAGACATCTACTTCTTCTGCTTATTTGATTGACTCTCTTAATGTGTGGCATGATAGATTAGGACATATAAATGTTAAATCTATAAACAAGTTGATGCTATTAGGATTAATTCCTAAAACATCTACCGCCCATGAACAAAAATGTGAAATTTGTGTAGAATCTAAATTTTCTAAGAAACCATTTAAATCTATAGAAAGAAATTCTGAACTTCTAGGATTAATTCATAGTGACTTATGTGATTTAAAATCTACAGTCACTAGAGGTGGTAAAAATATTTCATAACATTCATTGATGACTATAGTAGATTTTGTTATGTTTATTTATTAAAAAGCAAAGATGAAGCTCTAGAAAAATTTAAAATATGGAAATTAGAAGTAGAAAAACAGATAGGAAAATCTGTTAAAATTCTAAGATCCGACAGGGGTAGTGAATATGATTCACACTTATTTTCTGAATTTTGTGAAAACAATGGAATAATACACCAAACTACAGCTCCATATTCTCCTCAGTCTAATGGAATAGCTGAAAGAAAAAATAGGACTTTAAAAGAAATGATGAATGCCATGCTTATTAGTTCTGGTTTACCTTATAATTTGTGGGGGGAAGCAATTCTCTCTGCTTGTTACATTTTAAATAAAATACCTCATAAAAATTGTGATAAAACTCCTTATGAGTTATGGCATAAAAGGCGTCCATCCTTTAAATATCTCAGAGTGTGGGGGTGTTTAGCAAAGGTTGCTTTACCTACCCCAAAGAGAACTAGAATAGGTCCTAAAACTGTTGACTGTGTATTTTTAGGCTATTCTCAAAATAGTAGTGCTTACAGATTTCTAATAATTAAATCAGAAAATAATGGAGTAGATTCAAACTCAATTATTGAGTCTAGAGATGCAGAGTTCTTTGAGAACTGTTTTCCTTTTAAGGAAAACTCTAAAGGTAGAGATCCTTTGTTATCAACTAGTTCATCAACAATAAATCAATTTGTACCTTTAGAAAATTCAATAGAACCTGTACGTATTTCTAATAATTCTTTAGAAGAATTAGAACTCAGAAAAAGTAAAAGAGCAAGGAAGGACATAAACTTTGGTCCTGACTTTATTACTTTTTTATTAGAAAATGATCCTAATTCCTTTAGAGAGGCTATGTCTTCTCATGAAGCATCATATTGGAAAGAAGCTGTTAATGCTGAAATGGACTCCATTATGGCTAATAAAACATGGGAATTAGTAGATCTACCTCCTGGAAGTAAAACAATTGGATGTAAATGGATATTTAAAAGAAAGCTAAAAACTGATGGATCCATAGATAAATTTAAAGCCCGGTTAGTTGCTAAGGGTTTTAGACAAAAAGAAGGAATAGATTTCTTTGATACTTACTCACCAGTAACTAAAATTACTTCCATTCGAGTATTGATGTCACTTGCATGTATTTTTAACCTTGAAATACATCAGATGGATGTTAAGACTGCATTTCTAAATGGAGATCTTGAAGAAGAAATCTACATGGATCAACCTGAGGGGTTTGTAATTCAAGGTCTAGAACATAAAGTTTGTAGATTGAAAAAATCTCTTTATGGTCTTAAACAAGCACCTAAACAATGGCACCAAAAATTTGATAATGTGTTAATATCAAATGGCTTTAAAATAAATGAAGCAGACAAGTGTTTGTACTCTAAATCTTTTGGCAGAGATTGTGTAATCATCTGTTTATATGTAGATGATATGCTAATTATAGGAACGAATAAAGAAATCATAATTAGCACTAAGAAATTCTTAAACAAGAATTTTGACATGAAAGATTTAGGAACAGCAGATGTAATTCTTGGAATTAAAATTCTAAAAAATTTTGAAGGGATAACTTTATCTCAGTCTCACTATATTGAAAAGGTGTTGAAGAAATTTGAGCAATATGAGTGTAAACCTGTTAAAACACCTTTTGATCATAATTGTATGTTGAAAAAACATACAGGAGAGGGTGTATCTCAACTAGAATACTCAAGGGTAATAGGTAGTCTCATGTACATGATGAACTGTACAAGACCAGATATAGCTTATGCTGTAGGGAGACTTAGTAGATATACTTGTAACCCAAGTCAAACTCATTGGGATGCTTTGATCAGAGTATTGAGATATCTGAGACACACATTAGATTATGGTCTAAATTATAAAAGGTATCCCGCTGTATTAGAAGGATACAGTGATGCAAATTGGATTTCAGATTCAGATGAATCTAAATCTACGAGTGGATATGTATTCACTCTTGGAGGAGGTGCAGTGTCATGGAAGTCTACAAAACAGACCTGCATAGCCCGATCTACTATGGAATCAGAATTTATAGCTTTGGACAAAGCTGGTGAGGAAGCAGAATGGTTGAGAACATTGTTGGTTGATATACCACTTTGGAGAAAACCAATGCCTGCGATTCTAATACATTGTGATAGCCAAGCTGCTATAGCTAGAGCTAAGAATGTATCCTACAATGGGAAATCCCGACATATTCGTCGAAGGCATAATTCAGTTAAAGAGTTACTAAATAATGGAATTATTGCACTTGATTTTGTAAGGTCAAAAGAAAATTTGGCGGATCCGTTGACCAAAGGGCTAGCTAGAGAGCTAGTAATCTGTACATCGAGGGGGATGGGGCTAAAGCCTATTGATAAATAATCACCTACAACAGTAACCCAACCTACTTGATTGGAGATCCCATGAACTAGGTTCAAAGGGAAAACAAGTTGTTGAGTGATTGTGTGAGAGCACTAATATGGAGAATTCTCCTCTCTCATCCCTATGGTGTAGTAGTGCTAATTGTAACGAGATGAGGATGAGTCTTTGACTCTTAATGCCTTCTATAGCTGATTTTCAGTGGGATGTTATGTTACAAGACATTCTTGATAGAGGTACCTATATGAGTGTGGAAGTGGGGCCGCTTCCTATGAGAATTGAGGCTGATTCTCTAGAGCGCTCATGAAAACCGGGATATTGCACATGACCGATAACGTGCACAACCGTTAGAACTCAACTGTAAAATGTTTTTTATTTTGTGTCATTGTGCGTGTAATATATTATTAATCTATGAACCAAAGAGCTTGGTTCAAGACTCAGTTCACCAATCTCTTCGTAGATTTAATATATTAACACTAAGTCAAGGTTCAAGTCCAAAAGACACCTTGTCTTAATCACAGTAACTTCGCATCTCTTTTTATCCGCTTTCTTAAATGATTCAAAATTATGTTTTATGTGGGGGATTGTTGTATTTTGTGTGTGGGGTTCTTTGGTGTTGTTGGTGTAGTGGGTGTGTTGTGTAAAAAGTGTAAAACTTAATTTTTGCTTTGTGTTTTAGTCCCACATCGGAAAGAGAGAAAGTTGTGAAAGAGTTTATAAACTCTAACACTTTTATACTTGGGTAATAATAAAGGAGTGGGCTAGGCCCTCGCGCATGTGTGAGGCCCAAGGGGAGGCCAAAGTGGTTTCAATGGGAATTTGGCGAGCCGGGCCGGAAACCCTTCATGCGCGACGCGTTGCGGGTCGCGCCGGTGCGCAAACATCAAAGACACAGACACACACGCGCGGCCGGCCGAGCCGAGCCGGGCCGGGTTGGGCTGGGCCGCGCGCGTGGGGTCTTGAATGGTTTTTTATTTTTTGTTTTTTATCTTACTTCTCCTTGGCTTTTGGGTTACTAAAAGTTACCGTTTTATTACCGTTTATTACTGTTATAAAATATTTAATCACTCTATTAAAAACAGTATTAAGAATTTAATTTCCTATTTCGGTTTCAGATCTAAAAGAATTTCCTTTTGGTTTTTAGAAATTCTATATAAGTGTATTAGTTTCTGTAAACTATACACAACAACCAACACGAATTTCAGAGTTCTCTCAAAAAGCTTTCTTTTGTGATCTTCCGAATTTTTTCTTCTAGTTGAGTTCGCTGTGACCAGAGAAAGGAGAGTGCTCCCTTATCTCTGGAATAGATCGTTGTATCCTGGGGGTGCCCGCATTTATCCTACGAGCATCACAGGTTGAGAAGAACCTGTAGGGGCGGATTTCACCTTAAGGTCAGCGTGTCATAACACGTGCCTCGATCTTCTCTACTGACGAGTTGCTGGTGATCTACAGATTTTTTTGTTGCTGTTCTCAAACATACAGATTCTGGAATTCTTATCTACGGGTCTACTGCTACATATGAATTGGTGATCGGTAAACTCTGCCTTTTAGCATACAGATAATAACATATTGTTAGTTGTAGTTGATATTACTTCAATACCTCTACTAACTTTTCTCGTGTAAAATATGATAACAGTATATCTTATTTTTTTGTATATAGAGTTATGGATAAAATAGGAAAAATATAAAAAATCCATCTTATTAACTACGATCACAGTAAGATACCATGAAATTAGGACTCATTAGGAATATTAGAAAAATCAATCAACTTTTTAACCCGCTTCTCTCATTATAATAGTAGAGAAGAGATTTAGGAGTCTTGTTTAGTCTATAAATATTAGAGTTGTAATATTATATGGGGTATCAATGAATTAAAGAAGAGTTTAGAGGAGAATTGACATCTCGAATTGGCTACTTCATACATGACAACTTTAGGGTTGTTACACCTTCGTTCCTTCACCATCTCCATAATCGTCGACTCTTCCTTCCTTCTCCCCAACAACAGTTCGCGGAAACGTTTTCTCGATTTATTCTTCTTCATCACCTTCCTTCCACATTTGCAACAACGGGTGTGTTTTCTTGGGAGGCTCTTTTGCTCATTTTCTTGGATTTTCATCTCTTGGTAAGGGATTCAAAACCCTTATTAAAAGTTTTGTTTACAAAATTAGGGTTGTATTTTGGGTATGAAACTCTTGAATTACCATCTCATAATTGATATTTAAAACACATTTGATTTTGTTTATTAATATGGTCTGTCTTCTTCAAGGTATCCATGATACTATACTTGAGCACAAATTAGTTTGATTTTCTGGTTGCACAGCCTACCTCATTTGAAGGAGAATGTTAAAGTTAATGGTGGCTTAGAATAACTAAAGCAATAATCCTAATAGAGATATGGGCTTTGTTATGTACCTAGGTAGTTATAGGGGTAGTTATTTAGGATAGAATTAGTGGGTGGTTTGGATAGTTTCTAACTACTATTGTCTTATAAAAGGGTATGTAATTGTTCATTTATGTATATGATGAATGTAATTAAACTGTTCTAAGAGAACATATGGAGGTTTGCCCCCTCGAAGAGGCATCAATGGAGGTCCCGGGCTGCCTCTAATCAGCCATATCTCCCTCCCCTTCTTCTTTTATGTTTTTATTTTATTTTATTTAAGAAAGGTACATAAGAGCCGCGTTCTTGTGACTGTGTGGTGATTTCAACAATGGCTAGATGGAGGATTGAAGTTGTGAAGGCTAAAGATTGGAGGAAAAATCCTCGAAGCGGTTGTTTGGAGGAAGATCCCCTCAAAGTGGTCATCTTTATCGTATGGTGGTTTCCATTGGTTTTAGTTGAAGATCTATAATTCTCAACCCTGAGGGCAAGGTTTTTTCAAGGGAGATGGAATGTTATGTACCTAGGTAGTTATGGGAGTAGTTATTTAGGATAGAATTAGTGGGTGGTTTGGGTAGTTTCTAACTACTATTGTCTTTATAAAATGGTATGTAATTGTTAATTTATGTATATGATGAATGAAATTAAACTGTTCTAAGAGAACATATGGAGGTTTGCCCCCTCGAAGAGGCATCAATGGAGGTCCCAAGCTGCCTCTAATCAGCCATATCTCCCTCCCCTTCTTCTTTTATGTTTTTATTTTATTTTATTTTATTTAAGAAAGGTACATAATAGGCTTCACAATGAATGGTGTTGCTAATTGATTGCCAAGCAGGCTAATCGTGAACTCCTCTTCACCGATGCTATTTGGCTAGACTTTGGAGACCACAACCCTTTTCCTGGACTCTGCTATTTGTTATCTTTATATAAATTATGTAGGAGATCTAAAATATGGTTTAGTTGGTTAAAAAGGGGTGGATTAGGAAACTCTGCAGCCTAAGACTATAAATTAGGACTATTGTATTGTGTAAGTCCTATTTTCCTAAGTCCTTTAAAAAATAGATTTAATTACACTATAAGTTTATACGATTTAAAAGAAAATAGGATCAATTTTATTGGACCATGGCTGTAATATTAAATTGCTGCAACTTCACTTCTTTCTTCTTTTTAAGCAAAATTTTCAAATATTTAAAAAAATTTTTTTTTACTAATTTCCTTGGATTTCTCTTTGCATTGGACTTTTATCTCTTGGTAAGGGATTCAAAACCCTTATTAGAAATTTTGATTTAGAAAATTAGGGTTCTATTTGGGTTATTTATTGGACCATGTCTGTTAATATAAATCACTGCAACTTAATTTTTTCCTCTTTTTTAAAAGCAAATTGTTGAAAAAAAATCTGAGTTTCGATATCTAAAAAAACCCTTATTAGAAATTTTGGTTTAGAAAATTAGGGTTCTATTTTGGGTATTTATTGGACCCAACTCCCACCTTAAACTTAATGATATATACTACCGTAAGTCATGTATTTACTGTCAATATTGTGTTTAAAAAATATAAATTTTATCGTAAAATATTTATTATATTTTCTTTTCTGTTGTGTTAATCATTACATGAATCAAATCTTTCAGACGAATCTTTGTACATCTGGTGATCATGGTCAAACTTTTTTGAACGTTGATATTGTCAATTAATTGGTAATGATATTTTTCCCTTATGATAGATAAACATGCATTCATTATAACCATTGTTTCATTTTCTTAATTTTACCTAACAATGTACACTATGGTATTCAATTATTTTTTTCAAGAGAGTACATACAAAACAATTATTCCTTTTTATTGGACAGGTTTGACATTCTCTAAAAGTAGGATGCGCTTTAGTCGAACTACATAGGTTTATGTATTGGGTTTGCACCAGGGAGCCACTTACCCCAATGACATCGGTATGTTCACTATACTCACCTTTTTAATACTAAAGTCAAATAATATTACTAGTGTGAACTCATTATGTATTACCATGTTATACACTAGTTGTTCATGATCATTATTTTATTTTTTCCAAACTATGTTGTTTTTCAAGCATGTCATTTTATCTAATTATTGGACCTTATTAGGACTAGACTCTCATGTGCATTGCAGATGCAGTCCACTAGAATAAATAAATCTAATGGATTAATGAAATTAAATTAAAAACGTGTTTCAAAATGGAAAAACAACCTTGAGCTGCTAGATAAAATAAGAGAAGAAACAAGAGCTTGGAAACTCAACCTTGTCCAGTACACTTTGGTCATTTGGGCATAATGTACCTGTGTGTACATCTATCCATGGAATGTGTGAACCTAACAGTCTTCTTATGAGTAGTGCTCTTGGAAATGTCCCATTTTGTACATTCTTTTTGCTATAAGCTACATCGAGATTGTCAATATGGCAGCCTCTGCCAAGTTGGTTTGACAATTTCTTCTTGGAAAATCGTAAACGTACCTGGTGTTGGTCCAAGTTAGGTTTATTTTTTCATTTTTGGAAAGCAAAGTAAGTTACTCAGTGTGGGTGGCACTCGATACTGGTTCCATAGCCTTGGAGGTATTTAGTTATCATACAACATGGGAGCCCAAGCCACTGCCTTGGGTCTATGACATTATTTATTTTTAACTATGACGTCAGCTATGGCTTGGATCCCTGTTGCATGTGCAACCAGGGAAATGGTACGTACCATTGACCTTCTATAGAAATTGGCTGAATCAGTTTTCAAACCTGTAATTTGAACCTCCGGTGAAACCTGGCTTCCGATGATTTTGTTTTATAGCATTGACATACTATTTAATCCTTTGCAGGCTTCTCAACAATGTAACAAAGAGCAAACTATGGATTTGGATCAGGGTCAAACGCATGTAATAGATCAGGCTAACCACATAGCGGAAGGGGTGTGGCCTTCCCATGTCGGAGGTCGAGGGATCTAATCCCACCCGGGTAAGAGTAAGCAAGAGCTCCACTGCCCAAGCTAACCCCTACTGACAGTCTGACTCCACTAAGAATTTCTATCACCAAAAAAATAAAAAAAACCACATAGTACGTGGAATATATCAGGGCTCCAGCTTTGGAAGTGCGTTTGTGTCCAGTTTGGGAACAAATGGCCAGAGCTCACTTGACAAGGGCACGACGAGGAATGGGCAATGGCTCTTTGTGCAGTTTTGACAGTAAGTTTAATATCCCCAGTGAGCATAATCAAGGACCACTGAGCATCGTTCATCTATGGATAATAACAAGAATGACACATGATCAGTTATGTTGGGCCAGGTCAATCTCCAGGGACTATTTGCTTCTCTTTCCGCCCCAACAAATGGCATTCATTGGATCTTCTCTCTACCGTGAACAAACCTGAAAAACTGTTTTGAAGAATTGAAGGCCGTTTCTTGGCCTCTGCTTTACTTGTGTCTGCTACACTAACGGGACAAGATAACACCTTAAGAATCACCATATGTCCCATGTCACACCACCAATGTTGGTGGTTCTTTTCTCTTGTGGTGGGTTGGATGGGGGTTTCAGTGAAGGGTTTGGATTATAGTTCCAGAAATTGAAAAAGAACATAAAAAACCAAAATAAGCTTCCAAGTTTATTGAGAGGTCAGTTTGCTGACTTGCTTTTCCGAAAAAAAAAGGGTCCCTGAGCCTCTTTGGACTTGGTGTGGGGTCTGAGTCCCATACTCTTCTATACATAGCCAGATGCGTTATTGACTGAGCTTTTGTTTTTCTGCTCTGATAGTCCTATTAGTCAAGTCTTTTACTTAAAGTTGCACTGCTATGCTATTACAGGCTATGGATGCTCATGTTAGTTAGCTAAGGGATGAATGAAGTAATTATACTACTACTATTCTTGAAATTGATCAGTGCTGTGGGGATAAAAAACCGGACGGACACGCGTCAGCAGCAGCTACTTCCACGTCCTGGTTTACTGGTAGAAGGTTGGAGCGGAGGGTGTGGCTCCCTGACCTGTACTCCGATGGTAAAGTCAGTAGGGGTAGAAGATGGTGAACAGTAAGCGCAAGAACAAACACTGAAAAATACGCAAGGCACTGAAGGCTCCTAGCACGTATTCTCGGATCTGGGTCAGTGATCAAGTGCCCTGTGCACTAAAAATCACGGGGTTTTTATAGGGCAAGGCTGGTATGGCCATCGATGACCATGGATGGTCATAGGTGTTCATACCACGTGTCTTAGCACTCATTGCCAAATATCTGAGATATATCTGCCGTCGGTTGCATTACACGTGAGGGCCTCCTCTGAGTCCAATCGGACGGGATCGGACGGTACGCAGAAGTGACCAGCATTAAATGCCAAGACAGTGCTTTCGGCACGAAATGGCGAGTTCGGCACACTTGTCGGAATTATGGATCGCCTCCTGATCACTTCCTCCTACGAGTCGGTCTCGTTGTTGACCCAAGCTCGGTTACGGCGTAGATGCCTCAAAACACAGCACGACCTCGTTGTCGGTGAGACAACGGTCTCGTTGTTCGCGCAACGACAACGACGTTGTCAAGAGCACAACGTTCACGTTGTGCTTTAGACAACGAGCACGTCGTCAAAGTCACAACGGAAACGTTGTTCTGCAAGAGAACAAAGACGTCGTAATGCGCACAACGGGATCGTTGTGCATAGGACAACGTGTGACCCCGATATTTTAAGCACGTGACCCCATCTTATGTCCACGTGTCACTTTCGTGAACAAAACGACAAAAACGAGCTCGTCCCTCAACGCTGAGTTGGTTTTACGAATTTTATCCGTTACAATTTGCCCCTTTATGATGCTTGGAACGTAGTTCGAAGCGTCATAAACGAACAAAAAGATCATACCTGGCACCACTCCGGAAGGCGAAACGTTGCGTGCTTTAAACGCTTATTGAGAAGGTCGACCGTTTACGCCAGCTGGTCACGCGTGCGAACCGTCGCGTCTCTTTAATGCGGACAGGCTGTCATCATCGTCGATTTGAATTTCGAGAACGCTTTAATGACCCCGACGGTTATAATACTTGTTGAAAAGACGATCTTGCCACTGCTCTTAATTCCGTTGATACAGGTGTACGCCTCAGATGAAGGGTAGTGGTGTACTTTCGCAAACCAAAGATGCTTATAAAATCCCACCGAATCCTCCTTCTCTTTCACCCTGTTTCATCAAGCACTGTTACTCTGCCGATTTCTCTTCTCATCTGAAAGTTCATCTTCCTCAAGCTCTTCAACAATCTCTCTGAGTTCTTTGGTTCGGTACGCCCTTCACCCCTATCTCTTATTATTTCTTTATTGTTTCTCCATTTCTCCCTTCTCTGGTTCTCAGAGTGATTCTGCTCCGTCCACTCTGTCGCTTTGTTTACTGTTTTTGCCCTTCTTCGCTATTTCTTCCAATCACCATGGCCACCATCGTTCCCGTAGAACCCGCTAGGTTAGAGGAAGTTAGAGGCCCTTCCGATGATGAGGCCAGTTGCACAGGTAGCGCACCTCACGGTGCCTACATTGAAAAATCCTCAGTTCTGCGCCAGTACCAGTTGGCGCATCTGAACCGTTACAGGGAACGTTTCGACTTCCCTTCCAATGTCAATCTCCACTTCAAGCGAGATGATGCCATCATAGATAGGCGCTCTGCCTGTACCGTTGTCTATCTCTCCCAGCTTGAGGCTGGCCTTCGCTTCCCTCTTCATCCTGTCTTGGATGAAGTTCTGTCCACCCTGCAACTTGCTCCGAGGCAGATGCACCCGAGCTTCCACAAGTACATGTCCATGATGATCAAATTCATCAAGGACGGCTACCCAATAGAGGCTAGGCACCTATTCCACTTCTGCCATGCCGTCAGATGCCGAAACAATGACGATGGCCCGTACTCCTACTATTCGTGGAACAAGAAACCCCACTATCCAGAGCTCGTCTCAGGCATTCTCGATAGAGAAAGAAAATGGAAAGCCACTCCATTCGTTGTCTCAGGCGGCTGGAAGGCAGAGAATTCCTCGGTCCCCAACGTCTTCCGAGTGGAAGCAGGTATACCACTAGTCATCCGTTGTCCGTTGTGCACCATCGTCCTGACCCCAATCTCGTTGTGCGTTGTATGCTTTCGCCTTACTAATTCTCGTTGTACTCATTTTTGCTTTTTCTTGTGTGCAGTGGACCCAAAGAAATTCCCATACAAGAAGTTGGCCCCAGAAGAAGAAGGCCTCCTTACTGGTATTCGCCGTGCTCGAGGTGGGGAGTACATCAGGTGGAAACCACTCAACCCCGACACACGGGTCTCGGCCAGCAACCCAGCAACTACTCAACAACAACCACAACAACAGCAACAGGGCGCCTCCACCTCCGTACCTTCACCGTTCCCTCATCTGACCGAAGAAGAAGAAGAAGCCATGGCCGACTCAAACCCACCACCGCTAAGCAGGAAGCCGAGGTCCGCTCGTCCTACGGTTCAGCCGCTTCCACCACCACCACCGCCGAAGAAGAAGAGGAACCATTCTTCCAAGGGTACAGCGCCTGCTGACCCGAAGAGAAAGATGGCCGCCCAGGCCGAGCACGAGGCCAGAAAGAAGGCCAAGGTGGACAAACGCCTGGAAAAAGAGATTGCGGCCATTGCTGCTCCTCCTTCCGCCCCTGCCGCTCCTCCAACAAGCCTAGGAGCCGAGGCGACAACGGCAGTGCCTGAGGTTAGCCCAGCGCCTGGCCCTTCTCAAGCTGCCACTGCCATCGCCAGCACGAGCTCCGCTGTGGTTGCCTTGGCCGCAACGGAAGCCGGCACAACGAGTCTCCCGGCCAGTATTTTGCCGACCTCCGCTAAGGATTGGTCACCCGACTTCACTCGGTTCGGGGTGCCGACCGTGAATGAATCGGCGAAGAGCTCTCGGACGGCCGCCCGAGCTCTGACTTACGCGATGAGGTTGCCCCGGGACATCGCTGAGGTCGGCGAACTCCACTTGGCCGACCTGTCCTACGCTGCCTGCCAGTCCGTGGCAACAGTAAGCTTCTCCCTCCCTCGTCTCCTATCTTAATTGTTTGAAATATTTCTTCTCGTTGTGCTAACGCCCATACATTTCCTTGTAGATGAACACGCTCGTGCAAGAGCTCTGTGATCGCAGCCAGGATAAGTACACTCAGCTGCGAGACGGGATCAATTACTGCAGAGACAGGACGGAGACGCTGGAGAAGACTCTTGCTGAAGAGAGACTCAAGGCAGACTTTGATCTGTCTCAAGCCAAGGCTGACACGACTCGTGCTGAGGTAAGGCTAGGCACTGCCACCAAGGTACGGGAAAAGGCTGAGGCTGAGGCACGATCAGCAAAGGAGGCCGAAAAGAAGGCCAAGCAAGAGGTAGAGAATGCTGTTGTACGCATCAGCGAGCTGGATCATGTCTCCCAAGTTTTGGGTAGACAGTTGGAGGAAATTGAGGCAGCCAGGTCGGCACTGGCAGAGGAGCTCGAGGAGGCCAAGAAAACTCAGGAGGACACCGAGAGGTCCGTGACCCTGAGACTGCAGCAGTATTATCAGTCTCAGCTGGACACGCTCTTGGATGAAGATCGTGCTGAGACCGAGAAAGAGGTTCTCGACTCGCTTCGCCAGCAAGGCCGCCTAAAGGAAGACAATGAAGAGGACGCCACCACGTTCTCCGAGCTTCAGAGCAAAGAACTGATCGAGATCGACAACGAGCCCGAGGTGCAAGGCGTCGAGTTGCCTCATTTTCTTGAAGGTCCTGCACCCCTCCCTGCCGAGCTATCCTCCGGGCCTGCTGCTCCAGAGCTTCCTCCTGCTGCCGATGAAGTTACTCCGGTGGAAGCCCCTATTGCTGAAGCCTCTACTCTTGCCCCTGCTACAATGGCGACAGAGGCTGACCTTGAGCTCGTCTGACCTGCTGTCCCTCTGATCTCCCGCTCTTCTGATCCCTTGCTCCTTCCTATGTTTCTACTTCTCTCTTTCGTCGATGTAAATTCTCCTTTTTTCTCTTTTTTTTTTTTTTTGGTGGGAGGTAATCACTGTAATCGCCCAGAAAAGGGCCCTTGATATGAATGGATTGCTCCTCTTTCCCATGTTTGCACTTCTTTTCACCTCGTAACATAGTACAACGCATGCACACAGAATAAGAAAGAACACAACATGAGTAGTTGAATGATTTTTCACAGTTCACTGCACCGATGTTAATACGGTGCCTCGCTATGTGAATGTTTAAATATTCGTGGTAATTATAACTGTTGCACACTAAATAAATTATTTTGATCAAAACACTACGAGCAGAACTCTATGAGTAGAGCGCTATGATCAAAGCACAACGAACAAGCACTACTATTAAGTACCACGATCAAAGCACTACGAGCTACCACTAAGGGTAAAGCACTACGATCGTTCACCATGAGCAAAGCACTACGATCGTTCACCATGAGCAAAGCACTACGATCGTTCACCATGACCAAAGCACTACGATCGTTCACCATGACCAAAGCACTACGATCGTTCACCATGACCAAAGCACTACGATCGTTCACCATGACCAAAGCACTACGATCGTTCACCATGACCAAAGCACTACGATCGTTCACCATGACCAAAGCACTACGAGCAAGCACTGATCCAGACACATCATTCGCGTAATTCACTGTGAATGCAATCTGACAAATAAAATTCATGAGACGAACGCAACGTGACTCAGTTCCGAAACACATGCTCAGATGACATCCTTATATAAGCCACTCGTGTTCGTTGTGAGTACGTTGTTCAGTCAAAAACTTTATTTGAATTACTTGCAAAACATTCACAATATTACACTGATGAACTAGATAGTGAACAGTGCAGACAATGAACGGGCACACAACGAGCAGGCACATAATATAGCAAATCACATGTTGAAATATACGCATTATGATTATGTAAGATCACTGAAAAACTTGTAAGCACAACGATGCATGTAAACAGCATATCTCATATTCTATTGAAAGAATTGCCTCAGATTCATGATGTTCCAAGATTTCGAGATGAGGTTACCTTGCAAGTCTTTCAAGTAGCAGACTCCAGGACTTCCCAATCGTTCTACGATATAGGGCCCCTCCCAGTTTGGTCCCAACTTGCCACTGTTAAGCTCTCTCGTATTCTGGAACACTCTTCGGAGGACGAGATCACCGACTTGTAGCACTCTCCGTTGTACTTTCTTGTGGTAGGCTTTCCTCAATCGCTGCTGGTACCTCCTCATCTGAATGCTGGCATCTTCTCGCTTCTCTTCTAGCAGGTCAAGATGAATAGCCATGAGTACTGTGTTCTGATCTTTCTCTCCATCCTTCTTCTTGCTGTGCCAAGAACGCACTGTAGGCAAACTGATCTCTGTAGGAATGACAGCCTCCATGCCGTACGCTAGAGAGAAAGGAGTTTCATTGGTAGGACTCCTCGGAGTCGTTCTGTACCCCCACAAAACGTTGTGCAGCTCGGTGGTCCACTTCCCCTTCGAATCTTCCAATCTTCTCTTCAAAGCATTGAAAATGTTCTTGTTGGCTGCCTCGGCCAATCCATTCCCTTGAGGATAATAAGGGGAAGAGAAGACGTGCTTGATCTTCAGCTCGCTGTAAAAGTCGGCAATCAGTCGTCCTGAGAACTGCTTCCCGTTGTCAGTAACGATAGACTGCGGTATGCCAAATCTGCAGATGATGTGCTCCCACAAGAATTTCTTCACCTCTTGTTCTCTGATACGTGCAAGGGGAACGGCTTCAATCCACCGTGAGAAGTAGTCAGTTGCCACCAAAAGGAAGATCAGATTCCCTGGAGCCCTCGGGAAAGGTCCCACGATGTCAAGTCCCCACCGCGCAAATGGCCAAGGTTGTGATACAGTGCTGAGCTCTTGAGCTGGAGCATGAATCAAGCGAGCAAACCGCTGGCACTGGCTGCACCTCTTCACGTATTTCTGAGCATCGGCCTGCATATAAGGCCAGAAGTAACCTTGCCCCAGAGCTCGATGGGCAATGGTTCTCCCGCCCGAATGAATACCACATATACCTTCATGCAGCTCAGCAAGTACTCTCTCCACGTCTACGGGATGAACACACTTCAGCAAGGGACCACCAAAAGATTTCCTGAACAATTCTCCTTGCACCAAGGTATAACGAGATGCCTTGTACTGAATGCGTCTCGACTCCTTCACACTGATAGGGAGAACTCCGTCCTTCAGATAAGCCACCAACCCTGTCATCCAGCTCGGGACTGGATTGACAAAAAACACTTCTCGCTGTGCCTGAAGAGTTATCGAAGGATACTCTTGAAACTCCATCAGAATAGCCCTGGGCTCCTCAGCCTGCACCATGGAAGCTAAATACGCCAAAGCATCAGCATGCCTGTTCTCGTCCCTCCGGGTGTGCCTAATCTCCACAACGGTGAATGTTTCACACAACGAACGAACGAGAGTAGCATACTGCTTCATCCGATCGTCCTTGCATTCATAAACACCATTCACCTGATTCACCACGAGCTGTGAATCACAAAACACTCTCAACGTGGAGATCCGTAACTCTCGTGCGCTCTCCAACCCAAGGAGTAAGGCTTCGTACTCAGCTTTGTTGTTGGAGGCAGTGAACCCAAGACGCGACATCTTCTGCACCTTGATGTTGTCCGGACTTATAAGCACAACGCCCAGTCCTGAACCACTGAAATTGGAAGATCCGTCCACGTATAACAGCCAACCGCTCCATTCCGACGATTCGGCCCCCTCCACAACGGCATCTCCGTTGTCAACTTCAATTGGGAGCTCCCGAAGATCAACAACCATGTCCTCTGCCTCCTCTTCCACAGGGAAATCAGAAAGAAAACCCGCCATCGCTTGCCCCTTCTCTGAACTCCTGGCCCGAAATTGGATATCGAACTCACTCAGAGCTACTGCCCACTTTGACATCCTCCCCGCCAGCTCGGGTCGTCCCAGCACGACTTTCAAAGGATACGTTGTGATGACAACGATAGAATGAGCATGGAAGTACGGACGAAGCTTCTCTGCAGAAAAGACAAGAGCCAGACACACCTTCTCGAGCTTGCTATAGTTGCACTCTGCTTTGAGAAAGGTCTTGCTGATGAAGTAGACAGGCTTCTCCACGCCATCACAGCTTCTCACCAGGACGGAACCAAGGGCTTGCTCTGAAACAGACAAATAGAGATATAAGATTTCACCTGGCTCTGGCACCGAGAGGATAGGAGCTGAGCCTAAATACTCCTTCAAGGCAAGGAAAGCTCGGGAACACTCTGGGGTCCACGCAAAAATGGAGTCCTTCCTCAACAGCTCGAACAGAGGCTTGCAATGATCGGATGACTTGGAGATAAATCGGTTGAGCGCAGCGATCCGGCCTGTCAGCTTCTGGATCTCCTTCTTCGACTTTGGCTCTGGCATGTCCAGCAAAGCACGGATTTGAGCTGGATTAGCCTCAATCCCCCGCTGACTCACAAGATAACCCAAAAATTTCCCCGAGGTGACTCCGAAGGTGCACTTCTCTGGGTTGACCTTCAGATTGAAAGATCGCAGCACAGAGAAAGGTTCAGCAAGGTCTGCCACAAGAGCACCTCGTACTCGACTCTTCACCACGATATCGTCGATGTACACTTCAACCGTCTTGCCAAGGAGTGATCCGAACATTGAGATTCATCAGACGTTGATAGGTGGCACCTGCATTCTTCAAGCCAAAAGGCATCACCCGATAACAGAACAAACCTCGCTCTGTTATGAAGGTGGTCTTCTCTCGATCTGCTTCCGCCAGGAGGATCTGGTTATAGCCCGAATAACCATCCATGAAGGATAACATCTCGTGGCCGGCAGTGGCGTTGATGAGCCTGTCTATCCTTGGCATGGGAAAAAAGTCCTTGGGGCACGCCTTATTGACACCAGTGAAGTCGATGCAGACTCTCACCTTCCCGTTCTTCTTAGGCACAGCCACAACATTGGCTATCCAGTCAGGATACTGCACCTCCTGAATGAACCCGAACTGGATCAGCTTGTCAATTTCCTCATTCACTGCATCATGATAAGCTGGAGCAAGCCTCCGAGGTTTCTGCTTCACTAGGGGATGGCAGGATCAGCATTGAGGTGATGGCAGATAACACTCGGATCGATGCCAGTCATGTCTTTGTGAGACCATGCAAAGACATCAAGATTCTGCCTAAGAAAACTCAGCAACTCGAGCTCCTCCTCCGTTGTCAAGCTCGTCCCGACCTGCAACACCTTTGGCTCTTCTTCCGTTCCCAAATTGACAGCTTTCGTGGGCTCAACGGAAGGTCTGCACAACGATGCCTCCGAGCTCTCTTCCACAATGGGAACGACCTGTAACTGCTACGAAGGCACAACGGAAGCTGGAAAATCGCACTTCTGCGAAGCCAACTGATCACCTCGGATCTCCCGAGGCCCGTCCTGCGTTGGGTACTTCAACACCTGGTAGTACGAGGACGGAACAGCCTTCATCTCATGGGTCCACCAGCGACCCAAGATGGCATTGTACGGTGATGGCGCATCCAGAACGGAAAACCTGGTCTGGAGGACAACGGGTCCAGCCACAACGGGCAAGACAACGTCGCATACAGGCTTCATCGAGCTGCCATCAAATCCATACAAGGGAGTCTGAGCAGGGATGAGGACGGAAGGATCCAGCTTCATCTGAGTGAAAGCATGAAGGTACAAAATGTCTGCCCCACTCCCCGAATCCACGAGCACTCTCTTGATGTCGAAGTCTCCTATTCTCATGGTGAGAACAAGAGCATCATAGTGAGGTTGGATCACTCCTGCCAGATCACGATCAGCGAAGGTGAGTGCCTGCTCAACGTTCCTGCTAGGCACTTGCACCTGGCACACTGCGGCCTCGTGAGACAGCTTTCTGGCCTTCGCCCTGAAGTTCCTCTCCACATCAGCTTCAGGCGTTTGCACGCGGCAAATGACATTGATCGTGCCCAAGGAAACTCCTCCACTGGTACTGGGATTATTGGCAGGTTCTCTTCCACGAGATTGGGACACCGGCTCCCTGGTACGCTCCGCACCGCCGTTGTCAGGAGCGAGATACTCTCCCAAGTACCCCTCCTGAACAAGCCTCTCTAAGTATTCCCTCAGAATACGGCATCGGTTGGTGAGGTGACCACGGCACTTGTGATAATGACAGTACTCATGCACCCGTGGTCCCGATGTGATATCCGGCACCGCCCTCGCCGGCCACTCAAAGTATGGCTGATCCTCCATTGACCTCATAATGGTCGCCGGGCTGACTGTGAAATTGATGCGCGTTGCCTGATCTGCAAAAGATCGTCTCTCACTAGGCTGTACGCCTCTCTCGTGCTGTACTTGAGGCTGCACTTGGCGTGGCTGATACTGCTGCCTCGCCTGCTGGTCGTTAGGACGCCTCTCCGTCCTGCTCTGATGTTGGTTAAAATTTCTCTCCAGCGGGCGCCGATCCGGCTGATCCCGCTGGGTAACATACACAACTTTCTCTTTCCGCTTCCTCGGTGGCGAGTCCTCAGATGATGAAGACTCGTGTTGCTACTTCTTCTCCTTCCTCTTCGATGATCGGTGTGCCCTCTCCACGACATCCACCGCTCTCGCTCTGGGCTTCGGTGCTGACACAACGGATACGTCCTCCTCGTACCTCCCGTACTTGGTGGCACGTACCATCAACTCGTCCATCTTGACAGGATAGTCAAGAGCTAAGGACTTGTAGAGCTCGGAATGCTTGGGGATAGCATTCTTGAAAGCGGCGATGCAGCTTGCTTCGTCAACCTTGTCAATATCGTGGACTTCATCGGTGAAACGCGAAATAAAGTCCTTCAAGGATTCGGCCGGCTTCATTCTCAAAGAGAAGAGAGTATCTGCACCTGCCTTCTTCTTCTTATTGATGATGAAGCGATCAATAAAGGCTGACCTGAGCTCTGAGAAGTTGCTGATGGAGCCAGGAGGCAGGTTCCGAAACCACTTCGATGCTGCTCCCGACAGGCTACTGGGGAAAGCCTTACAATAAAGATCATCATCTGGGTTGCGAACAGCCATCGCATGCTTGAAGTCAAACAAATGCTCCTCCGGGTCCGTCTTTCCAGTGTACATGGAGAAGATCGGAGTTATGAACTTGGACGAAGTATAGGACTGGTTGATGGCATCCGTGAAAGGAGAGTTCTCAACGTTCTCCTTTGCTGACTGAGCAAAGTGGTCAGGAAGCCCTCCCTTCATGCTCTTAACGCGAGCACCGATTAAAGCCTCCACCTCCTTGGCTGTTACCCAAGTCTTTTGGGTGTCTGCACCTCCGGTACCCACTCTCAGGTCCTCTCTTCCTGCTCCTTCTCTGAAATCCACACGATCCGAAGGGATGCTCTGCTCTGCCCGAACCGGAGGCTGCCTTACATCCCCTTCAGTAGGAAGAAGCACAAACCTGGTCTCACGGTTCTCCGGGGCAGAAGGAGAAGAAGAGAAGTCAAACTGACGTCTCAAGGAAGGCCTCTACAGTGGCACTTCCTCCACCTCGAGCCTGCTATGCTCGAACGCCTCCAGCCTTGCTTGCATCAACTGTTGCTGCCTGGTGATTTGATCCAGAACAGACTGCTGCAGTTGCAGCATCGCCAAGACGCGATCTGAAACAGAGAGCTCAGCAGGGGAGGTACGGCCCTCTCTGGTTGCCCAGACGAAGGACTGGCTCCAGGAATGTGCACGACAGAGGGTATGAAAGAAGTGGAATGAGGGGTTTGATCCTCATGCCCGAATACTTCTGACTGATCAGCCATGATCACAGAGAGCGAAGGGGGGTCCGTTTATTTTTTCCCACAGACGGCGCCAATTTTGTGGGGATAAAAAACCGGACGGACACACGTCAGCAGCAGCTACTTCCACGTCCTGGTTTACTGGTAGAAGGTTGGAGCGGAGGGTGTGGCTCCCTGACCTGTACTCCGATAGTAAAAGTCAGTAGGGGTAGAAGATGGTGAACAGTAAGCGCAAGAACAAACACTGAAAAATACGCAAGGCACTGAAGGCTCCTAGCACGTATTCTCGGATCTGGGTCAGTGATCAAGTGCCCTGTGCACTAAAAATCATGGGGTTTTTATAGGGCAAGGCTGGTATGGCCATCGATGACCATGGATGGCCATAGGTGTCCATACCACGTGTCTTAGCACTCATTGCCAAATATCTGAGATATATCTGCCGTCGGTTGCATTACACGTGAGGGCCTCCTCTGAGTCCAATCGGACGGGATCGGACGGTACGCAGAAGTGACCAGCATTAAATGCCAAGACAGTGCTTTCGGCACGAAACGGCGAGTTCGGCACACTTGTCGGAATTATGGATCGCCTCCTGATCACTTCCTCCTACGAGTCGGTCTCGTTGTTGACCCAAGCTCGGTTACGGCGTAGATGCCTCAAAACACAGCACGACCTCGTTGTCGGTGAGACAACGGTCTCGTTGTTCGCGCAACGACAACGACGTTGTCAAGAGCACAACGTTCACGTTGTGCTTTAGACAACGAGCACGTCGTCAAAGTCACAACGGAAACGTTGTTCTGCAAGAGAACAAAGACGTCGTAATGCGCACAACGGGATCGTTGTGCATAGGACAACGTGTGACCCCGATATTTTAAGCACGTGACCCCATCTTATGTCCACGTGTCACTTTCGTGAACAAAACGACAAAAACGAGCTCGTCCCTCAACGCTGAGTTGGTTTTACGAATTTTATCCGTTACAAGTGCCAAAATGAACTCGTTACTACCACAATTATAGTTGTTGCTGCATATTATCAAATGCATTCTTACTTTTCCTCCTTAATGCTGATCTCTTGGATTTTGTTCATTTTTTCCTACATTCAGGTGAATGCTAGTGCACAGTTCTGTGTGGTGACGGAGATGGTGGCACCTATAGATTTCGATAAGAGTTTAGATTATTGGCAGCAAGATAAGTGGACTGGACAGTTCCCTGTCAAGTGGCATATTATTAAAGATGCTCCCAATAGTCAGTTTTCTTACATTATACTCGAAAACAATGACGAGAAGCCCATAACCAACAACAGAGACATTCAGGAGGTAGTCTTTTTATTTAGGAATTTCTAGTGACTAAGAAACTTGCTATCACAATAAATCTGTCTTAGGCACCCATGCAAGGGAACCAAACTTTAAAAAAAATTGGCAATCTTTGTGGCATTTGATGTCTTCTTGCAGGGTATGGAGTGTGTCATTTTAGAAAACCTGTCAACAACCACAAAAATAGAGTCCATACCTCGTTGTGTCAACGGATGACTCAACATAGTCCATAGACAGATCCTCCTAAGTAGCCTCTGGCATTGGCAGCGGGGTGTAAAGACTAATATTTTGTGCAATTGGCTTATGGCTATTTGGAAATAGTAACAACACTGTACATATTTTCTGACATCTCTTTTTAGTTGAGGCTAATAGTATCGTTCCTAAACTTGGTCTATAGTCTTGTCTCGCCCTAGGTGACCTCCTAGTTCACCCCTATGAAGTTTTGTAACATGTTCTCATAGAGAATTTTTGGGCAAACATAAACGATTTCCTTAAAAAGGTAACCATCAAGGATATTAAACTCGCCAGGCCCTAGCTGCCCTGTCATGCACTTTGCCCATTTTTCCTTGAAGTTTTCATCATCTACATACAACTCCTTCAAATATTCAAACCCCACAATCTCAGTTCTTAAGGTGAAAAGTAGAAAGGCCCTCCTGCTCAAAGCATCGACTACTTTGTTCTATTGTCCAGACTTATGCTTCAATACAAAAGTAAGGTCCTTCATAAAAGAGATTCACCTAGCTTCGGTCAATTTTGGCTCTGGAGGTGCAAGTTAGTGAAATTTTAGGTGTATGTTCGCAAGTATTTTGAGATCGTGTTGCTAGGGTTTCATGGAAAACCCTAGGGTTGCCGGTAGCGTGGAGGGAGATCCCTCCTCCTCTCAACCGCCTGATCCTTCTCTTTCTTTTGATGCAATAGTTGGAAAACCCCCTAACCCCTCGGTGGCTCCTCCTTCTTCCATCTCGCTCAAAAAACCTGCTTCTTTCCAGGGAGAACCTGGGATTTTCTTCTTTGAGGAAGAATCTTCATCTTGTTGTCCCTCATCGTCTATCTCTGGTTGCAAAATGCTCTTATGGTCGTCCTTCATTAGATGCTATAAAGATTCACATGAAGAAATCAGAAAACATCCGGTTGGCTTTCTTTGTTGGGATCTTATATTCAAGGCTAGAAGAAGACTTCCTTATGATCTAGTTCAAAGAAGTTATCTCTATAAATAGTCTTTTGTTTCGATTTTTCAAATGACGTCATCTTTCTTATCAAGTGTAGAACCCTCTATTGTTCCGATCTGGGTGAGCTTCACAAACCTGCCTCTCCATCTTTTCAATGACTCATCCCTTAGATCTATAGGAAGCATCTTCGGTAAGGTTTAAAACTTGATGGAGCTACTAAATCCTTCTCCAGACCAAGTGTTGCTAAAGCTTGCATCGAAATAGATCTCCTCAAGAATAACCCAGATCGTTTCTGATTGGGACTAGGGGATCATGGATGCTGGCAATCTGTTTAGTATGAAAAGAAATTTATGTTTTGTGTTAAGTGCAAGAAATTGGGTCATGATGAGAAGATATGTTCAGTGGGAATAAAGGGCAGAAATAAGAATAGAAACCTAGTTCATCAGGAGGCTGAAGAAGGTGAGGTCAAGAATTCATCCAAGCAATGGGTAGTGAAAAAATCTGCTACCAATCCGCATAATGAAGAAGTCTCCAATAATGAAACTACTACTCAGAATATACAAAATTGTCCTCACCAAGAACGCACTAAAGACCTTCTTCCTCGATCAGGTGATCATCTAAACTCTTTTTCTTTAATTATGGATATGGAGAAAGGTAAGACATATCCTCTATTTCAACAAGATCAACATACAACAACCTTCGTTGCCCCTCTCTGGTTTGAACCTTTTGAATGCTTCTATCGAATATCAGACAGAATATTTAGATCAATCTGTGAATCATAGAGAAAGTAATAAGAATTTTTCTGGAAAAATAATAGAGATCAATGGGAAAGATTTTGGTTCGGATGAGGAATGGCTTCATCCTGCTCATTCGGATGCTGATTCCTTTTTTAAGAATTATAGTTTTAGTTTAAATGATAAATCTATGGATGAACCTATTATGACTAATAAAAACTTGGATAATTTGAATACTCTTTCTAATGCTGATCTTCGAGGACTTTGTCTTAATGACAATAGACATAATAGACCTAGTTTTCTTCATTCTCCGCATTATCGCATGTGGATGCAGTTGATTTGAGCCATAGAAGGATCATCCCCTCATATGGATAGCCTTAATCCGGTTAATATTTTATGGGAGCACTCTTAATCTCTAGAATATCACGTTGGCTTTGATCCTTGTTTGATAAAAAAAAATACAGAATCTTTTAAGGTAGAAGGGAAAAAATTCTCCTAAAGATTACTAAAATCTGAAATATTCAACAATTACCAATTTGTAGCATCAAAGAATAAATCAAAAAAAAAAAAAAGTTGTGCTTTCCTCGGATAGAATTACTCAATCTAGAACCACGGTTCTTTCTTTGGCTACTAACTCCATTAATGATATTAATGAATAATTTTCTTTTTTGGGATATTCGAGGAATAAGCAATTTAGCTTCTAAGACTAGATTAAAGCAATTAATTTCTTCTAAAATATCTTACTTATTGCTATTATGGAACCCAAAAAAAATTTTGATTCTCTGCATGATGTTTGCTCTTTTATTGGTATGGAAAACCATCTTGATTCTCAATTTTTTCACCCTAAGATATGGTTGTTTTGGAAAAGTCACTTACAAGTTTCTTTTGTTTCTTCTACTGATCAAATGATTATTGTTGATGTCTCTTATTTTGGTATTTCTTCTATTAGATGTGCTTTCATTTATTGTAACAACCCCAAAATCCTATAAGATTAAAATAGGACTTTGGAATCGTCACACCTCCTTAAACCTGCTTAAAATCCATGCATATAAGGCATACTAAAACATCTACAAAACCGAGAATAATAAAATTTCCATAAAACCAAACCATCCATATATAAAATGAATTAACCACCCTGTACAACCTATGACCAATACTAACTTTACCCACAATTAGATCATAATGAACCCCATAATATGATTTAGACTTAAGCAACATCAAAAACCTGAAAGTATCAAGTACTTAATACAATCCTTTAATACAATAGAAATTTAACAATATGCAAAAGGAACTGTCTAAGTCCACTCCTCTTGGAAATTACCTACTCTCTTTTTCTCATACCACTTCTTTAACCTAAGACTCAGTGGCTCGCTTTGGCTCCCAACTTGTCAACAATAACAGGTCGATTGAGCATTGACAACGCTCAGCGGGTATCCAGTTTAATTAAAAATAGCAATAACTCATGCTCATAACCAATATCAAATTCATGCAACAGTTACAAAATCAATAACATATTCATATGACCCATGACAGGTTCATATGACATTTATATAATCCATGACAGGTTCATATAACATAATCCATAACAGGTTCATATAACATTTATATAATCGATAATAGGTTTATATAACATAATTCATAACAAGTTCATATGACATTTGCATAATCAGAGTGCGGAAAAATATGCGAGTTTATCATGACATGTTTTATTGCCCCTATAATTTCATATTCATGATTCAGTATTTGCAATTCAGTATCAATGTCAGTCAACGCATGATAAGTTTCATATTCATATTTTGGTACTTATAATTCAGTTTCAATGTCTGATAATGCATGATAAGTTCTATATTTATGTTTCAGTACTTGTAGATCAGTTTCAATATCTGACAACGCATGATAAGTTCTGACAACGCATCATAAATCGACAACGCATGATAAGATCGACAACACATGACAAAATCAATGTTCATAATTTAATATTCTTATCTGACAAACATGATAAGTTCTGACAAAACATGATAAGTTTCGACAATGCATGATAAGTTCAATGTTCCTATCATCACCTTGACTCATGTACTTGTGAGAATCTTAGAATTAGGAGATAACATGCTTATGAGATGCTTATGCTTATGAGTCATTGAGCAACTTATTCAGATCATGCACTTATTCAAATCCCTCATTGGGCTTATTTAGTCTATCAGGCGTATGCAATACTTATGTTTGTGGTCCACATGTGTGACTTGTGAAGCTTTTATCTTAACATACACGTGAGTTTGTGCATAAGTGTCGCAATTAACATTCGAATTGGTCACCACTTAGATTCCAATCTTCCACCATGGAAATTCCACTATACTGTCGCATACCATATAGTTAGAGAATTCCTGGTTTGGAAGCCCTTCCTCTAAGCTTTGGCCTACCCGAATATCAATCACCATATGATATAGATAGACATAATTTAACATTCGTGATTAATATTCGAACTCGGTCATCGCCTAGACTTCAGTCTTTTGCCAAAAAACTCCGCTAGGTTACATCTCCCTAGTTAGAGGATCCCGACCTAGAGGACTTTCTCTAGGCTTTGGCCTATCCGAATGTCGATCACTGTACAAGTATAAATAGGATATAATTTAGCATACGAGTGTTTAGGGCATAATTTACATAGTTATAGTAAACAATAACTTTCCATGATTTCACGATTCTCTTAACCAACTTCATAGTAAACCTTTATCCCCTTTCCCTCATTCATAGGACATCATAATAGTAGAAACATACTTAATAGAATTTACAACCCCAAGTAAAACCCCTATGTTATATAAATAGCACATAATTTAGCATGATAAATCATAATATCCCATTAGCTTAGTTTCTCAATTCTTAATAACATCATATTTAACATTAAAAACACTTTCAAGCATTTTTAAAAACACTTTATGTGTATTTATTATGTGTACATTACCTTTTCCCATTTTTTCATCATACAATAGCCATTCACATAATCCATGAGCATCAAATTCAAGCTCAACCTCACTCCATGCATCCATAATCATCCCTTTACAATTTTAGCCCATCCACCAATATTCCCATACATCCATAACCCATAAAGCATAACCCATAATCCAATTTAAGCTTCTAACATACAAATTCATCTATATCCTTACTTAAACATGCAATGTCCCATACAAATTCATCGTTTATCATACTTAATCAATAAACATATTAATACAAGGTTTAGATTAGAGCAGATATTGACCATTCATACATAATGGAGCTTGTATCACATACAAAACCCTCATTTCAAAAGTAAAATATATCATTAATGCTTATTATTTACTCATTTTACATAATCATGTAATACCCTTGATAACTCATAAACATTCTTATTTAAACATGTAAAACATTTACTAAGGTTAGAATAGAAAGGATATCGACCTTAGGGATCTTTCCCTTGGATCCAAATCACTCCCAAGAAGATTTGAGGAAAATCTCCAAGCTTTCCTTGCAATTTCTAAGCTATTTCCTTCTTCTCCAAGAAATTTCTCCCTCAAAACTCTAGGTTTCCTCTTCTCCTTTGCCAAATTAGGTTAGAAATGGTTTAGAACTCTAAAACCTTTGAAATAGGCGCGAGTGCGATTGATAGCACCTATGGTGCGATCTATCACACTTAGAACTGAGAGACCCTAGAACTCGACTGAATGCGATTGATCGCACTTGCTTTGCGATCGATCGCAGCCCTTTTCCTCCGCTTTAGTATTTTAATCATAACTTTTGACTCGTTTATTGGATTTTGACAATCCAACTTGAGTTGGACTTTTCATTCAAAGGAGAACAATTTTGTCTCTAATGGATCAATCCTAATTTTGAGTTTTTAATGGTCTAAATGGGTTCTAAAATTAACCATTCTAGAATTTCAACAGATAAAACATTAGAAAACCTACTTTTGACTTAGCTTAGACTCAAAATTTGAAAAAACATTAAACATGAACCTCGAAGAGGGTTCCAATACCTTTTTAATGGCTCAAGAATCACTTGATTCTGATAAATGGTGACAAAACTAGAGCTTCCTAAAGTTAAGGGTATGTTAAGGTATCCCTTTCTTTATAACTTTGATTAAGCCTTGATCACACCACACCAATTAGATATAAATACATACACATTAAAACATCACGAAGACTATTATACCCATAATACTTGCATTAAAGACATAAAAAAGATTCAGGTCTCTACATTTATGCTAAATGCACTTGTAGGGATCGTCTCTCTCTTTGGGAAGATCTATGTGCTAGTCTCTCTTCCTTTGCAGGTTCTTTTTCATTGGGGGAGACTTTAATGTTATTTCTAGCTCTGATGAGAAGTTGGAAGGAAGGGATGTTAATATTGACTCCCTGACTGACTTTAACAATATGATTAATGAATTGGGTTTGATGGATGCTGGTTATATTGAGAATAAATTCACGTGGTATAATAATCAGGAGGGATCGAATCTTATATCTGGTCGATTAGATCGTGCTCTTTAAGCCCTAAGTGAAGTCTAAATTTCTCTCATACTACTGTCACTAATCTAACTAGGTTAGTTTCTAACCACTCTCCTCTTCTGCTTGGGTTTGGTAATGTTAATGATTGGATCCTTCATCTTTCAAATTTCAACAGATGTGGATCCATCATTTTGATTTCCATAGGGTTGTTTTTGATTCATGGGATATTCCTATTTTTGCTAACCCTTATGGCCTTCTTTTTAAAGCTTAAAACACTTAAATTTTTCTAAAAAGTTGGAATAAGAATGTTTTGGAAATATCTTTCAAAGAAATAAAGACTTTGAATTTAAATTAGTTGCCTTGAGGAAGATATTCAAATTTCCTGGGCCAAAGAGAAAGTCTCTCAATTAAATCATCTCAATTAAAGATGAGCTGCAAACTGTCCTTTGACATGAAGAGATTTTCTAGGCCAAAAATTCAAAATTAAATGGCTTCAAGAAGGGGACAATAATACCAAAATTTTTCATATGGTTTCCAACTCCGAAGGTGTAAAAATTGCATTTCTCGGATTCAAGATCCTCAAGGTAATTGGCCAAAATCGAGAGAGGATATTAGTATTGCAGCTGTATCTTACTTTAAAAATCTTTTATCCTCTTATAATTGCTTAGTTGATCAAAACCATATTAATTATATTCATTGTCTTGTTTCGGAAGATGATAATAATTCTATTTCTATCTCCCCTTCATTGGATGAAATTAAGAATGTTGTTTTCAGTATGTCTGCAGATAGTGCAATCAGCCCGGATGGTTTTTCGGGCAATTTTTATTAGTCATGCTAGGATATTATTAAGGATGATCTCTTAAGTGCTATCTTATATTTTTGCTTATGTAGTCATTCCAAAAGCTATTAATGCTACTGCGATTGCTCTAATTCCTAAATGTAGTTCTCCTTTGTCTTTTTCTGATTTCAGACCTATTGACCTATGCAATTTTATTTATAAGATCATATCCCACTTAATATCTGATCGGATTGGTTTTTTTACTTACTAACATTAATGTTTCTGATGAGTAGAGTGGTTTTGTGAAGGGTAGGAATATTATCAATTATATTAACATAGCTCAAGAGACAGTTCAGGATATTGATAGATCGACTCCAGGAGGCAATATCATTTAAAATCTTGACATGACAAAGGCCTATGATCATATGGAATGGAACTTAATAATTGTAGTGCTCCGTAAGATGGGCTTCCCTTATGCAATCACTAGATTGATTCAAGGTTGTCTTTTTAACCAATCATTTTCTATCATTATTAATGGTAGTCTCCATTTTTTATTTCAAAGTTTGCGTTGTCATGACCTGACTTAAACTTAACATTTCATTAATTAAAATTTAAGAGTAAATCCGTCAGTACGATCATTTTCTCTTATAATGCGGAAGCATAAAATACCAAGGGAATTTAAAATCTTTAAACCATTCTTTATCGATACGCAATTAATATCATATCATGTCCTTATTAAAATTAAGGTTTACATAGCCAATTTAATTACATCAAAATGATCAAATAACATAACAAAATATAGAAGCATAATTAAAAGCGACTTGGTCCTTCCTTGAACATCACTTTCAAGTTATTCTTTCACTGCTTATCTGGCGACATAAAAGGTCAGTGAGCAATGAAGTCCAATAAGAATATTCAATAATATCATGCTAAATAACAAGTTAGAATAAGCATAACATAATGAAACTCTTTTTACCAGAATATAATATTAAAACTTGTAATATTACTTTCAACATTTCTTTTAAGCATCTTTTACTTGGATTCGGTTTATCTTAACTCTGTCTCTCAAGATGATCGACGAAAGGTACACCTCTTTAGACTCATTCCGTCTTGGAGTTTAACCCCTCATGAAGTATTTCATTTGGTCTTGGAGCCATCATTAACCCCTCATGAACTATTGCCGAATGGTCTTCCTTTACCTTGCCATTGTCTTGAGACCTTTTTAAGATAAACATTCTTTATCTTTCTTTTATCTTTTTATTTTTCAGACTTATCTTAGTCCTGCCTCTCAAGATGATCACTGAATGGTACACCTCTTTATACTCATTCCATCTTGTAGTTTAATCTCTCATGAAGTATTTCATTTCGTCTTGGAGCTATCATTAACTCCTCAAAAAGTATTGTCGAACGACATTCCTTTACCTCGTCACTAATTTGAGGGCCTTTTAAGATAAACTTTCTTTATCTTTCTTTATCTTTTTATTTTTCCGACTTATCTTAGTTTTGCCTCTCAAGATAATCACTGAAAGGCACACCTCTTTAGACTCATTCCATCTTGGAGTTTAACCGCTCATGAAGTATTTCATTTTATCATGGAGCCATCATTAACTCCTCATGAAGTAATGTTGAACGGCTTTCCTTTACCTCGCCACTATCTTGAGGCCTTTTAAGATAAGTGTATTTATCTTTTCCTTACCTTCTCATTAAAACATTATAAGATAATATTTGCATATACATCATAACATTATGATTATATAATTTCATTTCTAATTATCTTTATTATAGCTATTTCATAACTATAATTTCATAACTTAGAATAATCATTTTCCTTATTTTAATTACATCCATTTCCTTATCATATTTTCAGAATGTAATATATGCATAAAACATAGCACACTATTATAGTATCATCACTCTATATTTCTAATGCATTAACATAGCATTATCTTACTATTTTTCTGCATTTTAACATAGCATTATTATATTATTTTCCAGCATTTCCAATATAGTATTATTATACTATTTTCCAGAATGTAGTAGAATATACATTACTTCATCATTACCTTCATTCTAAAATACCATTTAGAATGATATCACCGAATATCACTTACTTATTTCATCTTATTTTAAAAATACTTGTCTTTACTAACCTTCATTCTAAATCCCTATTTAGAATAATATTACCGAAATCACTTACTCTTTTTCTTCGAATCTGAAATCGAGTCGACCGACACTATCTCCTTTTTCTTTCTTTCTCCTTTCTTTCTTTCTCTCTCTCTGTCTATTCTCTCATGGCTTGGGCGCCAACTTAGAGTGAGCCTCATGGGTGGGCGTGTGAGTATTTATAACGTACGAGGTCCACTCCTTTAATAGATACACTTTAATTACTTGATGCCTATAAATAGTAATTCATAAGATAGATTCATGAATTCTCTTAATTAATGTACCTTATTTAACAAATTCATGTTTTAGGTTCATGAACTCTATTAACTTATGCATCTTATTTATTACATTCATGGTTTAGATTCATGAATTCTATAACTATTCACATAGTTACCTTAAGTAGTTAGTGTGAACACAATCCAATAGCCAATGGGTTTGGGCGTGAGGTAGTGTTCATGCACTTAGAAAAGACCTTCATCTTGATTCTTCTCTAGGTTTATACATACTATATTAATCTTCCTTAGTGCATAATTATGTGATATTTTTGACATACACCCCATCTTGGACATTTTCCACTAGAGGTACTTGTCATCTTTAACTCATAATTAATTCCCATATTACTCATAGATGGGTTCATGCTGCTAACCAAGGTCATTCATGCATGTATCTTATTTCAGAATTTACTCAATCAAAGTGAATCACATAACACATGGTTTAACCATGGTTGGGCGTGTGGATTTGTCTCTCTTTTCCAAGATTTTCTCTTGATTGTAATAACTCTTAATTCATGCATGAGCAAGGGTTAAGTATCTAATTTGATACATCTAAATGCAACGTCCAAGGGTGGAGTTCTAATTTATGAGATCTTTGACTTATCATCTTAAGGTTAATCTTTAACCTTAGTTAATCTTCTAACCTTAGTTAGTCTTGGACGTCCCCTTGTAGTGTTGACCTGTGGCACTTGTCACATATTCCAATCTTAGTTCATGATCAACTTATTATTAACTTCATCATAGATTCATGATTAACTCTACTAGTTATACTAATCCATGATCAACTCATCATTAACTTCATCATAGATTCTCCCCTTAAACATTTGGACATCTTCCTTAGGATGTTGCTATGTGGCACTTGCCATATGTCATGATCTTAGCCATTGTCTCCTCTTTATTATATACATGTCTTAATATTGAGTTTAATATATAGTATATACCCTTATACTATAAACAATATTTACCCTTAATAAATTATATGCTTAAGTGGTAATAAGAATTACCAAATATTCAACCGTCTATTGAATATATATATATAATATTTTTATTTTAAAAATATTCAGGTCCTCACATTCTCCCCTTCTTAAAGGAATTTTGTCCTCAAAATTTAAAATCATACCTGATCATTCAAACAATTGGGGATACTTCTCCTTGTTCTCGGTCTCGTGCTCCCAAAGTGCCTCCTCTTGACTGTGATATTGCTTTAAAAATTTTACTACTGGAATTTTCTGGTTTCACAACACTTACTCCTTATGATCAAGAATTTTTATGGATCTTTTTTTGTATCATTCCACCTATAATTTAACTTTAAATCATGGTATATCTTTGTACTCCCTGGATGTATAGCATATCGAGACTTATGAGCTTCATCTAATAACTCATTTTTCAACTACGTATTTCTTGACACATACAATCGATTTTGAAAATTTTAGAATCTCATCTGCCGAAACTTTGAAATCATTAAATTGACCTTCCTGGATTTTATCCTTCAGTGTTATTAATTCAGTATCTCGAGCTTGTGTTTCCTTAATTTTCTGTATTAATTCAAATTGAACTTGACTATTAACCAACACTGACTTTGATCTTTTTCCCCAACATTCAAATCCCAATTCTAAAATTCTTTAATCACTTTACACATCCCCATTCTAATACTTGCCAATGATCCAACTGTTTTCCACCTCAGTGCATCAACAACGATAATTTCTTTAACAATAGATACTAGATTATATAGTAGTAGTCTTTCAAGAACTCCATCTATCTTCATTATCACATATTGAGTTCTTTTTGAGAAAATAAATACCTCAAACTTTTGTGGTCGGTGAATACTACCAACTTTTCCCCCAAATAATTAATGTCTCCAAATTGCTAGCAACTCAATCCTTTTGTAGGACGTATCATAATAAACTTCATAAAATCCCTTTCTCGAGGGAACTATTAAAATTGGAGTTGTAGTCAATTGATTATTTAATTCTTGGAAATTCTTTTCCCATAATGGTGACCACTCAAATTTAATATTTTTCTTTGTCAATTTATGTAACGAAGCAGCTAACCCTGAGAATCCATCAATGAATCTCTTCTAATAACTGGCTAGGCCTAGAAAACTTCGAATCTCCATGACTTTACTTAGCCTTTCTCACTCCGTTACTGCCTTAAACTTGGATGGATCCACTGAAATTTCATCACTGGATACTATGTGACCTAAGAAATATACATTTTCCAGCCAAAATTTGCACTTCAAAAATTTAGCGAATAATTGATTTTCCTTCAAGGTCTGGAGTGTAATCTTAGGGTGTTTCGATATCGGGCTTGTTCCTGGAATAATGTCTATCAAAAAATCAATCTCCCAAATTGGAGCAAGTCCTGGTAATTCGTCAGGAAATATATCTCAAAAAAATCCTTGACTACGAGGGTGTTATAGATCATAAACTCTTCTTCCTTATAAATTCCTTGTATGACAAACTTAAAGATGCTTGGAATCCTAAAGGTTAATGTCCTAGCCTTAAAGTCAACTTACAACATAGTGTTCTAAAATGCAATCCATCCCTAGAATTAGATTAAAATCTTTCATATCTAACACTATGAGATCAATAGTCATTTGTATACTATTGACTTGTATAGGACCCTAATCATAGATGATTTTGGTGCATAATTTTTCCAAACGGTGTGATGAATCGGTGATCGACATCGTGTGTTCAAGTGTGTTAGGCTTGATTCTAATATTCTTAGCAAAGTGCAAAGACACAAAAGAATGTGTAAAGCCAGTGTCTATTAATGCTATTGTAGGAATTTGAAAGAGAAGCATCTTACCTTCAATGATGTCATCACATTCCTTAGCTTCTTCCTGAGTAATAGCGAAACACAACATTTGCCTCCATCCATCAATTGCTTTGGTAACTCTGGACAATTTCTCTTGATATGAACCATCTTACCACATTGATAACAAGCTCCAGAAATAGCTCGACAGTTTTTGGATTTATGGCCCTTATTACCACAAAGATTACAAATTGGTACTGCCTTTCTCAGTATCATTTTCTTGTTTGTTCTCTTCAAACTTTCTTTTCTTGTTCTCATCTCCCGATTCTTTCTTATCTCAAGTCTTTCTGACTGGTTTCTTCCCTTTGTCATTACTAGGATTTTGGAATTCCTCATGAACACTTTCAATCTTCAAAGCCGATCCAGAATATCTATGAATGATGTGAATCGTTGAACTGCCAACTTTCCTCGGATTGCAGTTTTCAATCCTTCCTCAAACTTATCTATTCTTCATTGCTCATCTTCCACCAATCGTGGTGCAAACCTTGATAGTTCATTGAACTTTTGCTCATACTCACTAATGGTCAAACTTCCTTGCGTTGCCCAGTTAATGGACCCTAGAGGGGGGAGGGGTGATTAGGGTCAATGATAATTAAAAAGTAGTACTAAGTGATTATTGTGGAATTAAAAAGTTAATCACAAAAGCTACTAACAATAACCAGAAATAAATATAAAGAAGGAGAGAGAATGATACACACACAAGATATGTTATCGGGATTCGACAACTTGCCTATGTCCCCGCCTCTAAGCTTCCCTCTTTAAAGAATTTTCCACGATTCCACTAATCGCACTCTTCTTTATAGGCAGAGAGTAAGCCTTTACAATCATTTTCATAGGCGTAGGATCCAACCTCTTCAGGAGAGAACCCTTTCTCGGATACAAGAAGACCTTTCTTAAATGGTCTGCAAGAATCTTCAATTCTTGACTTTCAGCTTTTACAGAATTTGTTGGATATAAAATCAGAATTTTGAAGCTCCTAACTAAGCTAGATGGATGGACTACAATGCTAATAATCATTCAAATTGATTGGAATTGAATGCTCAATGAATGAGGGGATTGAGATTCTAGGTATTCAATGTAAAAACAGAGTATTGATTGCTAGAAGATTGTAAGTGATGTATGAATGATTGAACAGTGTTAAATTCATGTTTCAGTTCATAAATAAGTTCTAGTTATAGTTGAGCATTCAATATGGCCATGTGGGACAACATTAATTCGAGCTAGCCGTTGGAAACTAGCCATTACAGACATTCCCGCAGGCACTCGTCGACGAGTGAGTCTGGAAACCTTTGGAGTTGTCGACGAGTCCATTGAAATTTTTTAGGGAACTCATCTGTTGAGACCAAAATGATGGGTATTGAGCTTAGACCCATAGGCAATCATAACAACCTTATTTTAATAAGTTTTTAGACCCTTAGAATTGATGTCCAAATTATACTAAATCTCCTAGGGTCTTTCTAGGTAAACCTTGAGCAATCTTTTCTAATGTCTTGAAGACTTTACAAGGTCCTAGACATTCTTTAGCTACGATACTAGCTTCATGAGTGATAATCTTCTTTCTAAATTTGTGGAGCTTCACTCTTGATGGATCTTCATGAATGTCTTGAGTTCTTGAAGCTTTTTCCCTTTAAGTGATTAGAACTTGGACTTTGACCTTAATGACCTTGAGTGGTTGAACCTCTTAATTTCTTCCAAGCTTGTAAGATGAACTTAATATACTTTTTCTCTGAATTTCACATTCTAAATGGAAATATTAGTATCATAAGTTCATTCCATATTCTGTTATCATCTAAATATTAAGGGTACTTAGAGTTGTAATCTTGAGGCTAACAATTTCCCCCTTTTGATGATGACATAATAATATGAATGACTTGGGTTAAGCTCCCCCTTAGTATATACATTTTAATAAATTTTGAGGATTGCTCCCCCTTAACATATGCATTACTGTGAAAAAGATCAGAGTATAATAAAGGTCATTGCATTGGAATCAAGAGGAGTTCCATAAAGGATTTTTTTTTATTTTAACATTCATAAACAAAAATTTGGAACCAAGAGAAGTTTCATAAAAGATGAAACATTCACATTTTCTCCCCCTTGGCAACATCAAAAAAATATATACATATAATGGAGAAAAGAAAGTAGATAACTCATGTGTGGAAATGAAAAATAGGATGTCATATATATAGCAAAGAAAGTCTGATTACATGATGGTTCAGTCATTAAATCCCTTAGCAAAAAGTAAGAGGTAAAAAAAAAAAATCCGAAAACAGTTCAAAAAAAAAAAAAATAAAAGAGTCTTCATCACAACTTCTGCCTCTTGGTTGGTCTGTCAGGCTTGGATGTAGGGTTCCTGGGCTTGGAAGTCTTGGACAAGACTTGAGAAGAATCAACGAGATCTCAGGGTTCTCTTGAGGTGGCTTTTCAGTCTTGGGTTGAGGCTACTCTTGAGGTTGCTGTGCTTGAGGAGTTTGAGAAGAAGTTGGAATTTCCACAACATTAGGAATAGGTACTAGCTCAAGCTTATTAATGATAAGCAGCATCTTAGAGGCAATTTGATCAACCCTGGCAGCCATCTCTCCAACTACTGGGGCATGGGAATCCAATAGGCCTGCCATGTGCTGAATATAATGGCTTGGAAGTTCACAGCCTTCCCCACACTAGTCAGGTCATCACTGTGCCTGACACTCACAACTGAAGCCTCTATAGCCTTCCTCTCAATCATAGAAATGATGGAGTCCACTCTGTTCTTCCCATTTGACTGGATATCTCAATTTCAGCTAGCCTGGGCTCGAGCAACTCATCTCTCTGCCTCATCTTAGTCTAAATCATCTCCGTCCTACACTCTAGAGAGGATAACCTATCTTTAGTCTCAGACTGGAACAACAACTGACTCTGCATCAATTCAACCTGGAATTGCTCCATGCTCGAAGCCATGGAAGCAATCTGGGCAGTCATCATACTCAGCTGCTCATCTGAAGGTGCAGGCCTGGTAGGAGAAACAAGTGCTGTCTAGGGTCCTCATAATGATCTGAATCCTGTCTCTGTGAGGACTCTAGAATCTCAGCATCAAACATTACATCTCCCCAAACAGGCTCAGTCTTAGCCTTTGCTGTTGTCTCAACAGTTGTCTCTAGATCCTCTAGAGATATTGGTTTAGCTGCTACAGAAGATGGATGAAGGATAGGGGAATGGGTAGGAGAAGGGTAGAAGAGTGAGTAGGAGATGAAATGGGATCATGAGTAAAGGGGTGGATCTGAGGAGTCAAGAATGGATGAAGGAGGTACTGAAGGAGTAGAGTGAGAAGGTAGAGGAGCAGAGGTGTCTGGAATGACAAAAGGAGTAGAAGAAGGGATAGTTTGGGATTTTGAAACCCAAACATCACTAGCCTCTATAAATGTGTATCCCATAGACATGATGGTTGCCTTAGAATACACATCAGAGTCAGTAATAGATTTCTTGTCTTGATAGGTAGAAAGGGACTTTAAAGTGCTTAAAGATTCTAGTTAGGGCAAGAAAATGACAATTTGCTTTTTGATGCATCCTTCATGACATGAGCAATGATAAAAAAGATTAGATGTTTGGTGGTTAGATACCCAAATCAAAAAGACATCGAAGAAGGTAATAAAATCTCTACCACCACCTCTAGGTATGATGTCATAGGTAACGATGTGGTGAGCAAGCCTAGCATCAAGGGTTAGGTCCTTGAGCTTAGGAGGGTTTGAAGTAGTTATGTCTTTGTTGAAACACATAACTTTTAGGGCTTCTATACATCAAATCCCTCATGGGAAACCCACTGATTTGTGATATAATTTTGGAATTCCCCAAGTGGTAATTTGAGTATAGTTCTAAGCTCTGCTAGATTGAAAGAAATGAGTTTAGCATGAGCATAAGAATGAATTTCTGAGAGGTTTTATCAAAAGAGAGATTGAAGTAGAATTGTTTGATGAGGTCTGGGTACATGGGCTCTCTAAGTTCAAGAAATTTATGCCATTTGAGGGCGGAATTTAGAAGCAATAACACCTAGCCCTATGTTCTTGAAAATATCAAAATCGGGCACCTTACCCAACACAAGTTCTCTTTTGATGAAGTTCTCGTGTAGTTCTCCTGAGCAGCCTTGGTGTTGAATAAATTTGGCGTTTCTTCCTGGGAAGGCTCTCTGGCTTTTTGCTTCCATTTCTCTGCTACAGAGGGCTTCTTCTTGGCTTTCGGCACTGAGGGGTTCTTCATTCTAGGAGCCATGATTTTGAGAGAGGATATGGTTAAGGAATAATTTTGGATGAGATTGGTTAGAAAGGAATAGGATTTAAGGTTTTGGGAATGCGAGGGAAGAAGGATTTGAAAAAGATGAACAATGAAAAAATTAGGGAAAATTAGGTTTAAATTTATAGATTTGCGGTCACTCGTCGACGAGTAGGTTGGACTCGTCGTCGAGTGGCTTTGAAATCTTGAAAAAATAGTCACTCGTCGCCGAGTAGCCAGAACTCGTCGCCAAGTGGCTGAATTTTGGCTACTGGAATGGCCACTTGTCGACAAGTAAAATTCTGTACTCTGACTCGCTGACGAGTCCATACATAGAACCTGAAATTTTGTGATTTTTATGTTCAATACTGATTTCTTAACCCTTTAAAACTTCTTTTAATGATCACAAGATATTTTTGCACATTCAAAATCACAATTCAAATAAGCATACACTTCAAACGCAATTCATCACGCAGCATATATCATTATGAAGCATATTTTACCAAAAATTATCAATTTCTCAATTTAGGCATATTTTTTATACAAAGTCACATAGATTAGCCATGCCTAATTCTCTTCTTAATGTACTAAATCTCATAAGGGGTTTTAGTAAATAAGTCTGCAAGTTGACTTTTTGTTTCAACAAATTCCAACATTACATCCCCATTTTGAACATGATCCCTTATGAAATGATATTTAATTTAAATGTGTTTTGTTCTTGAATGTTAATTGAATTCTTTGTCATACATATAGCACTTGTGTTATTACATCTAATTGAAATTTTATCATTGAACAATTTGAAGTCCTCTAGCTGATGTTTCATGTATAATGTTTGAGCACAACAACTCTAGCTGCTACATACTCAGTCTCAACTGTAGATAGAGCTACAGAGTTTTGTTTCTTATATGACCATGAAACTAATGAGTGTCTTAAGAAGTGACAAGTGCTACTAGTGCTTTTCCGATCAACTTTGCATTCAGCAAAGTCAACATCAAAATAACAAACTAATTCTAGTGATGTGTTTTTAGGATACCATAGACCTAGTTCAATTGTTCCAATTAAATATTTGAAGATTCTTTTTATGACAGTCATATGTGATTCTTTAGGATTAGCTTGAAATCTAGCACATATGCAAATACTAAACATGATATCAGTCCTACTAGCAGTCGAATATAATAACTACCAATCATACCTTGATATTTTGTTTCTTCCACACAATGCCCTTTCCATCTTTATCCAACTTTGTAAATGAACTCATAGGAGTATTAGCTTCCTTTGAGTTGTCCATCCCAAATTTCTTGAGTAGTTCTCTTGTGTATTTGGCTTGATTGATGAATGTGCCTTCCTTTGTTTACTTGATTTGAAGCCCGAGGAAGAAGTTCAATTCTTCCATCATGTTCATTTCAAATTCATCTTGCATGGATTTAGTAAATTTTTGACAAAGAGATTCATTAATAGATCCAAAAATAATGTTATCAACATAAATTTGCACTATAAACATATCATCATTTTTGGACTTTATAAATAATGTATATTTTTTTCCTCTAATGAACTCATTTTCAAGTAGGAAGCCACTTAATCTATCATATCAAGCTCTAGGAGCTTGCTTTAAACCATAAAGAGCTTTAGTGAGTTTAAACACATGATTAGACATTTTATGATTTTCAAAGCAAGGAGGTTGTTCAATATACACTTCTTCCGAAATAAATCCATTTAAGAAAACACTTTTGATATCCATTTGATATAATTTAAAATCTTTAAAACTAGCATAAGCAAGCAACATTCTAATAGCTTCAAGTCTAACAATAGGGGCAAGTGTTTCATCATAATTAATTCCCTCTTCTTGGTTGTATCATTGAGCTACTAGTCTAGCTTTATTTTTAACAATTTTTTCACTTTCATCATTTTTATTTCTAAATATCCATTTAGTACCAATTATAAATTTGCTTTTAGGTCTAGGCACTAAATCCCATACTTGATTTCTTTTAAATTGATTTAATTCCTCTTACATAGCAATTCCCCAAGATTCATCATTAATTGCTTTAAAAGCATTTTTAGGTTCAATTTGAGAGAGGAATGCAAGGTTATTACAGATATTTTTTTCTTGTTCTTACACATTGTTCCACATTACCAAGTATTTGATCTTTAGGATGATCTTTTATTAATCTCCATGCCTTAGGAAGTTGAATTTCATTTTCTTCTTCATTTTCATCTAAGTTTTCAACTTCTAATGTTTTATTATCATTATCTTAATCTTCATTTTTATTGATTTTCAAACTAGCAATATCTTTAGAAATTATTTCAATTTTTTCATTTGAAATATCATCATCAATTTTTTTGATTTCAAAAGGATTTGATTCATTAAATATTACATACATGGATTCTTCTACAATTAGGGAAGTTTTATTAAATACTCTATAGGTTTTGTTATTAGAAGAGTAACTGAGAAAATTCTTTCACTAGATTTTGGTTCAAATTTCTTTAAGTTGTGTTTATTATTAGAATAAAAAATTTGCAACAAAACACCTTAAAGTAACTAATATTTAGGTAATCTTCCATTCCAAAGATTATAAGGGTTTTATTTATTGTTTATAATAAAAAAACCCTATTGATTATATAGCAAGATATTTGATGGTCTCAGCCCAAAAATATTAGGTAATTTATGTTCATTTAACATTGTTTTACCAATTTCTTGCAAAGACCTATTCTTTCTTTTAACTGTTCCATTTTGTTGAGGAGTTCTAGAGGCAGAGAAGTTATGGTTGAAACCATTATCTTCACAAAAGATTCAAGCTCTTTATTCTTGAATTCTCCACCTTTATCACTTCTAACATTGTTAATAGAGTAGCCTTTTTCATTTTGAACTCTTTTACAAAATTTTACAAACAAAACATGCACTTCACTTTTATGAGATAGAAAAATACTCAAGTGAATCTAGAATAATTATCAACAATAACAAAAGTATAGAGTTTCCACCTAAGCTAACAATATCATTTGACCCAAATAGATCCATATGTAATAATTCCAATGGCCTAGAAGTTGATATATCAAGTTTCCTTTTAATGAATATTTAATTTGTTTTCCTAGTAGACAAGCATCACAAATTTTGTCTTTTGAAAATTTGGTTTTAGGTAAACCTTTTACAAGATCTTTTCTAGACAATTTAGATAATAAATCCATACTTGCATGACCTAACCTTCTATGCCATAACCAACTAGTTTCATTGATTGCCGAAAAACAAATTAAGTTTTGAGAGGTAAGATCATCAAAATCAATTGTATACACATTTTCATATCTATGAGCAATGAACATAGTTTAATATTATCTTTGTCTTTAATGATGCATACGTTTGATTTGAAAGATACATTTAAGCTTTTATCACACAATTGATTAATACTAATTAAATTATGTTTGAGACCATCAACTAATAGAATATTTTCAATAAAAGTAGTAGAGTCCTTACTAACATTACCTATACCGATGATCTTTCATTTCGCGTTGTCTCCGAAGGTCACATACCCTCTATCTTTAGGAGTGATTAAGATAAAAAGCTTTTTGTTCCCCGACATGTGCCTAGAACATCCACTATCCAAGAACCATCTTGACTTGGAGGAGTTAGATTTCAAACATACTTACAAGACAAGATTTAAGTAACTCCAACATAAATTCCTCCCGGTACCCACACAGTTTTGGTTGGAACCCAAACTGATTTTTAGTTGGTCTTAGGAGGCTAAGTTCCTTTTAGGACTCAAACCATGTTTGGACCTTTAGGGATGGTCTTGGGGGTGGATGATCCCTTTGGGACCCAAACTTTCTTTAACATTTTCTTTCCATTAAACATAAAGAATGCATTAGATGGTGGGTTTAACACATTAGTTGATTTTGAAAAGAAGTTTTGGTATTCTTTTTGTTTTGCAAAGAGGTTGTACCCAAGTCCGGCCTTTCCAAAAACACATCTTTGTTGGCCCAAAAGTCTCTCTAGGTTCTTTTTCCCTGTAGAGAAAGTGTGAGCTATTTTAGTCAAATCCTTGACTTTGGCTTGTAGCTCTTCACACTTACAAGTTGAAATTCCTTTAATTTTTTTATTCAAAGCATCATTTTCTTTTGCAAGAAAGGTCTTTTCATTTTGTAAAACTTCATAAGAATTTTTAAGAGAAATAATGTCCTTTTTGAAAGACTTGTTCATTGATGTTATTCTTTTAAATTCTAAGTAAAATTCATCAAATGCAACCCTAATTTTATCATATAAAAGGGATTCACAAAGTGAAGAATTTACCTCATCCTCATTTGCCATGAGGCAAAAGTTTGCCATTTTCTCATCACTAGAGGCATCCATCCACTTTCCCTTTCCGGAGTCATCCCATGTAGTTTTCATGGCCTTTTTCCAAAGCCTTTTGCTTTTCTTGAGTTGAGGACACTTTGTCTTGATGTGTCCCGACTTTTTGCATTCGTAGTAATTAATAGGTTCATTTTTGCTTGTTTCACCTTTGGACACCTCCTTGGTAAATTCTTTCTTGAAGTTCCACTTGTTCTTGAGGAATCTTTTAAATTTTCTAGCCATGAAGGCTATGTCTTCATCTTCCTCACTTTCCTCTTCATCACTTTCTTCTTCTTGTTGAGATGACTTGAGAGCAAGTCCCTTCTTGTGCTTGGGCTTATCTTCTTGATATTCCTTTATGATAACTTTATGAGTCATCAAGGACCCAAAAGCTCATCTATTTGAACTTTCGTCAAGTCCTTAGCTTGAATGGCAGTCACCTTGGGAGACCATTCCTTTGGCAGTGACCTCAATACTTTTCTAACATTTTCTGCACTTGAATAACCTTTACCAAGTGCATTTATTCCATTCAAAATATTAGTGAATCCAGTAAATATTTCACAAATTGATTCATCCTTTTCCATTTAAAAAGTTCATACTTGTGAACCAACATACTTATTTTTTCTCTTTTACTTGGTTGTTTCTTTCATAAGTAACTTGAAGCTTATCCCAAATTTCTTTGGCTGAATCACATCCAGAGACTCTATTAAACTCTTGGGGGCTAAGAGCACAATAAAGATTGCTAATTGCCTTAACATTAATTTGAATAAGTCTAATATCAGCTTCATTCCACTCTTCTTCCACTTTATGAATAACTACATCCTCAACAACTTTTGTGAGAAGATGTGGACCCTTGACTATAACTTTCCAGCATTCATAGTCAAGTGCTTGGATGTAATACATTATCCTAGTTTTCCAATAGTTATAGTTTTTCCCATTGAACAACGGAGGCCGGGTGGTTGATTGGCCCTCTTCTAAAGTAGTAGCAAATATGTTTACCATTAAGGATCTTTAACTCAAGATGGTTAAATCTAAAAAACAGAGTACTAGGCTTTGATACCAATTGTTGCCTACTTAATGGACACTAGAGGAGGGGGGTGATTAGGGTCAATGGCAATTAAAAAGTAGAACTAAGTGATTATTGCGGAATTAAAAAATTAATCACAAAAAGCTACTAACAATAACCAGAAATAAATATAGAGAAGGAGAGAGAATGATACCACACACAAGATATGTTATTGGGGTTCGAGAACTTGCCTATGTCCCCGCCTCTAAGCTTCCCTCTTTAAAGATTTTCCCACTATTCCACTAATCGCACTCTTCTTTACGAGCAGAGAGTAAGCCTTTACAATCCTTTTCACAGGCGGAGGATCCAACCTCTTCAAGAGAGAACCCTCTCTCGGATACAAGAAGACATTCTCAAATGGTGCAAGAATCTTCAATTCTTGACTTTCAGCTTTTACAGAATTTGTTGATATAAAATTAAAATATTGAAATCTCCTAACTGATCAAGATTTGAATGGAATACGATGCTAGTAATCACTCAAAATTGATTGGAATTCAAAGCTCAATGAATGAGGGATTGAGATTCTAGGTATTCAATGTAAAAACAGAGTATTGATTGCTGGAAGATTGTAAGTGATGTATGAATGATTGAACAGTGTTAGAATCATGTTTTCAGTTCATAAATAAGTTCTATTTATAGTTGAGCATTCAATATGGCTGTTGGGAGAACATTTAATGCGAGCTAGCCGTTGAAAACTAGCTGTTACAGACATTTCCCGTAGGCACTCATCGATGAGTGAGTCTGGAAACCTTTGGAGTCGTCAACGAGTTGAGACAGTAAGCAATTGAAAAATTACTATCATCCACTCGTTGACGAGTCTCTTCCACTTGTCGATGAGTCCACTGAAAATTTTCAAGGAACTCATCTGTATGAGACCAAAATGATGGGTATTGAGCTTAGACCAATAGGCAATCATAACAACCTTATTTTAATAAGTTTTTAGGCCCTTAGAATGATGTCCAAATTATACTAAGTCTCCTAGGGTCTTTCTAGGTAAACCTTGAGCAATCTTTTCCAATGTCTTGAGGACTTTACAAGGTCCTAGACATTCTTTAGCTAAGATACTAGTCTTCATGAGTGATGATCTTCTTTCTGAATTTGTGGAGCTTCACTCTTGATAGATCTTCATGAATTGTCTTGAGTTCTTGAAGCTTTTTCCCTTTAAGTGACTAGAACTTGGACTTTGACCTTGATAACCTTGAGTGGTTGAACTCTTCAAAGCTTGTAAGATGAACTTAATATACTTTTTCTCTGAAATTTCACATTCTAAATGGAAATATTAGTATCATAAAGTTCATCCATTATTGTGTTATCATCGAAACTATTAAGGGTACTTAGAATTATAACCTTGAGGCTAACAATCTCCCACTTTTTGATGATGACATAATAATATGAATGACTTGGGTTAAGCTTCTCCTCAATATATACATTTTAATAAATTTTGAGGATTGCTCCCCCTTAACATATGCATTACTATGAAAAAGATCAGAGTATAACGAAGTTCGTTACATTGGAATCAAGAGATGTTCCATAAAGGATTTTTGTTTTATTTTAACATTTATAAACAAAAATTTGGAACCAAGAAAAGTTTCATAAAAGATGAAACATTCACATTTCTCCCCCTTGGCATCATCAAAAAAATATATACATATAATGGAGAATAGAAACTAGATAACTCATTTGTGGAAATGAAATATAGGATGTCATATATATAGCAAAGAAAGTCTAATTACATGATGGTTCAGTCATTAAATCCCTCAGCAAAAAGTAAGAGGTAAAAAAAATCCAAAAACTGTTAAAAAAAATAGATTCATGTAGTAGAATATACATGAATATACAATATTGTATTATTTTCCAGCATTTCCAATATAGTAATATTATACTATTTTCCAAATGTAGTAGAATATACATTACTTAATCATAACCTTTATTCTAATACCATTTAGAATGATATCACCAAAAATCACTTATTTATTTCATCTTATTTTCAAAATATTTGCCTTTACGTTACTTTCATTCTAAATCACTATTTAGAATAATATTACTAAAATAACTTACTCTTTTTTCTTCGAATCCAAAATCGAGTCGACCGGCACTATTTCATTTATCTTTCTTTCTTTCCTTCTTTCTCCTTTCTTTCTTTCTTTCTTTCTTTCTTTCTCTCTCTCTATTCTCTCATGGCTTGGGCACCAACTTAGAGTGAGCCTCAAGGGTGGGTGTGTGAGTATTTATAGGGTAAGAGGTTCACTCATTCTTTAATAGATACACTTTAATTACTAGAAGCCTATTAATACTAATTCATAAGATGGATTCATGAATTCTCTTAATTCATGTACCTTATTTAACAAATTCATGTTTTATATTCATGAAGTCTATTAACTTATGCACCTTATTTATTACATTCATGGTTTAGATTCATGAATTCTATAACTATTCACATAATTACCTTAACTAGTTAGTGTGAACACAATCAAATAGCCAAGGGGTTTGGGCGTGAGATAGTGTTCATGCACTTAGAAAAGACCCTCCTCTTGATTTTTCTCTAGGTTTATACATACTATATTAACCCTCCATAGTGTATTAGTATGTGATATTTTTCACATACACCCCATCTTGGAGGTTTTCCACTTGAGTTACTTGTCATCCTTTAACTCATGATTAATTCCCATATTACTCATAGATGGGTTCATGCTACTAACCAAGGTTATTCATGCATGTATCTTATTTCAGAATTTACTCAACCAAAGTGAATCACATAACTCATGGTTTAACCATGGTTGGGCATGTGGCTTTGTGCCCCTTTTCCAAGAATTTCTCTTGATTGTAATAACTCTTAATTCATGCATGAGCAAGGGTTAAGTATCTAATTTGATACATCTAAATCCAACGTCCAAGGGCAGAGTTCTAATTTATGAGATCTTTGACTTATCATCTTAAGTTTAATCTCTAACCTTAGTTGATCTTCTAACCTTAGTTAGTCTTGGACGTCCCCTTATAGTGTTGACATGTGGCACTTGCCACATGTTCCAATCTTAGTTCATGATCAACTTATTATTAACTTCATCATAGATTCATGATTAATTCTACTAGTTATACTAATCCATGATCAACTCATCATTAACTTCATCATAGATTCTCCCCTTAATCATTTGGACGTCTCCCCTAGGATGTTGCCATGTGGCACTTGCCACATGTCATGATCTCAGCCATTGTCTCCTCTTTATTAAATACATGTATTAATATTGAGTTTAATACATAGCATATACCCTTATACTATAAGCAATATTTACCTTTAATAAATTATATGCTTAAGTGGAAATAAGAATTACCAAATATTCAATCATATATTGAATATATATAATATTTTTATTTTAAAAATATTCGGGTTGTCACATTCTCCTCTTCTTATATGAATTTTGTCCTCAAAATTTAAAATCATACCTGATCATTCGAACAATTGGGAATACTTCTCCTTGATCTTGGTCTTGCACTCCCAAGGCGCCTCCTCTTGACCATGATATTGCTACAAAAATTTTACTAATGGAATTTTCTGGTTCCACAACACTTACTCCTTATGATTAAGAATTTTAATGGATCTTTCTTTGTATCATTCCACCAATAATTTAACTTTAAATTATGGTATATCTTTGTACTCCCTGGATGTACAGCATATCGAGTCTTATGACCTTTGTCTAAAGTCATTTTTCAACTCTGTATTTCTTGACACATATATTCGATTTCGAAAATTTTAGAATCCCATCAGCTGAAACTTTGAAATCATTAAATTGACCTTCCTGGATTTTATCCTTCAGTGTCATTAATCCAGTATCTTGAGCCTGTGTTTCCTTAATTTTCCGTATTAATTCAGGATGAACTTGAGTATTAACAAACACTAACTTTGATCTTTTTCCTCAACATTCAAATCCCAATTCTAAATTTCTTTAATCACTTTTAACATCCTCATTCTAATACTTGCCAGTGATCCAACTACTTTCCACCTCAGTGCATCAGCAACGATATTTTCTTTAACAATAGATATTAGATTATACAGTAGTAGTCTTTCAAGAACTCCATCTATCTTCCTTGTCACATATTGGGTTCTTTTTGAGAAAATAAATACCTCCAACTTTGTGGTTGGTGAATACTACCTTCTTTTCCCAAAATAATTAATGTCTCCAAATTGCTAACAACTCAATCCTTTTGTAGGACATATCACAATAAACTTCATAATATCCCTTTGTCGAGGGGACTGTTAATATTGGAGTTGTGGTCAATCGATTCTTTAATTCTTGGAAACACTTTTCCCTTGATGGTGACCACTCAAACTTCATATTTTTCTTTGTCAATTCAATTAACAGAGTAGCTAACCTTGAGAATTCATCACCGAATCTCTACTAATAACTTGCTAGACCTAGAAAACTTCGAATCTCCGTGACATTAGTTGGCCTTTCTCACTCCGTTATTGCCTTAATCTTGGATGGATCCACTGAAATTCCATCACTGGATACTCTATGACCTAAGAAAGATATATTTTCTAGTCAAAATTTGCACTTCAAGAATTTAGTGAATAATTGATTTTTCTTCAAAGTCTGGAGTGTAATCTTAAGGTGTTTTCGATATTGGGCTTGTTCATGGAATAATGTCTACCAAAAAATCAATCTCCCAAACTGGAGCAAGTCCTGGTAATTCCTCAAGAAATATATCTCAAAAAAAATCCTTGACTACTAGGGTGTTATAGATCATAACTCTTCTTCCTTATCAATTCCTCGCATGACAAACTCAAAGATGATTGGAATCCTAAAGGTTAATGTCCTAGCCTTACAATCAACTTACTACATAGTGTTCTGGAATCCAATCCATCCCTAGTATGAGATTAAAATCTTTCATATCTAACACTAGGAGATCAACAATCATTTGCACACTATCGATTTGTATTGGAAATTGATCGTAGAAGGTTTTGGTACACAAAATCATTCCAGATGGTGTGGTAATTGACATCATGTGCTCTAATATGTCAGCTTAATTCTAATATTCTTAGCAAAATGGGAAGACACAAAAGAATGTGTGGAGGCAATGTCTATTAATGATATAGCATGAATTTGAAAAAGAAGCATCTTACCTTCCATAACGTCCTCACATTCCTTGGCTTCGTCCTGAGTAATAGCAAAGACACGACATTTGCTTCCATCTGTCAATTGCTTTGGTAGCTCTGGACAATTTCTCTTGATATGACCCATCTTGCCACATTGATAACAAGCTCCAGAAATCCTTCGACAATTTTCAGATTTGTGACCCATCTTACCACAAAGATTACAAATTGGTACTACCTTCTCAGTATTATTTCCTTGCTTGTTCTCTTCAAACTCATCTCCTGATGATTTCTTTTCCTAAGTCTTTTTGACTGGTTTCTTCCCTTTGTCAAAACTAGGCTTTTGAAATTCCTCATGAACTCTTTCAATCTTCAAAGCCAGATCTAGAATATCTATAAACGATGTAAATCGTTGAATTACTAACTTCCCTCGGATTGCAGTCTTCTTCAATCCTTCCTCAAACTTATCTATTCTCCATTGATCATCTTCCACCAATCGTGGTGCAAACCTCGAAAGTTCATTAAATTTTTGCTTATACTCACTAACGGTCAAACTACCTTATGAAAGCTGAAGAAATTTGTTTCCTTTACTTTTCTTCATAATAGATTACAAAATACTTCTCATAAAATAATTTAGTAAATCTTACCCATGGGATAGGACTAAGGTTTGCTGGGATGGTTCTCTCAACTGTTATCCACCAGTGTTCAACTTCTTCTAACATGAGCATGGCTAACTCAGTCTTGTTTTCCTCAACACAGGCCATTACCCTAAGAATCTTTTCAATACCTCGAATCCATTCTCTTCCATTAATGGGTCGGTAGACCTAGAAAATTTTGGCGGCCTCAATCTCTTAAGTTGCTCTAATTGGTTTCCATTTCTTTGGTTCAAGGGCGGTACAATAGGAACATATTCAGGTTCTGCTACTATTGTATCAAGTTTGCTTAGGCTGTTATGGCTTCAAAGGCTCCAGCTAAGGTGTTGTTGTTGGGGGCTCTCCTAGGTGGCATGTTTTCCTCTTTAAAACAATAGTATAATAACTTGAAAGTACAAACAATCAAGCAAACAATTTAGCCAAAAATCATAATATATAATTTAGATAATACATTATTGAAAGATAAACTTCATACTTTATCATTAGTTCATAACCTATAAATAAAAGGCTCTAAATGGTTTTCCTAGATCCCAAACTAAACTCCTTAGATTTATCTCCCAAACTCTCTTCCCATAAATCGTCATCTCTACAGGCTTACTTGTTACCTCATCTTCCGAGATGTAATCATTTGAATCCACTTTTCAGTCACTAAAGGATCAAAAAACCTAAAATGCTGCATATTTTAATCTCTTCCATTTATATCATTTTGAAGTCATCAAAATATTTTAGGATACTATCATTCTCAGTCATAACCTAAAGATATAACTATTTATGTTTAACTATAAACAATCATATCAAAGTTATGCACAAAACTTTCCTCAAATTCATCTCCACCATTATGAGGACCGCTCACAATTTCTTTCTTGTAATTTGCATCTATCATTAAAATAACCATTAATATAATCCAATCATTCTATGATCTAGTTTGCATAATCATCTCGACCAGTCATTCTATGATCTAGTTTTCATAATCATCTCGACTAGTCATATCATCTAATTAATGTACATTTTCCCTAGTCTATATTATGTATCTATGTATATAACTAGATTTTTTTTTTGTATATCTATGTATAAAATGAAGTTCTATACCTAGGGACATGCTATGATGGGAATTGTTTCCTTTGATACCAACTGTCACGACCCGTCTTAAACTTAACATTTCACTAATGAAATTTAAGAGTAAGTCTGTCTGTGAGATCCTTTTCTCTTATAATGCCCTTCTTTATCCATACGCAATTGCCATCATATCATGTCTATATTAAAGTTAAGGTTTACATAACCAATTTAATTACATCAAAATGATCCAATATCATAGCAAAATATAATTAAAAGCGACTCTGTCCTTCCACGAACATCACTTTCAAGTTGTTCTTTCACTGTTCATTTGACGATATAAAAAGTCAATGAGCAATGAAGCCCAATAAGAATATTCAATAATATCATGCTAAATAACAATTTAGAATAAGCATAACATAATCAAACACTTTTTACCAGAATATAGAATATAATATTAAAACTTTTAAGATTACTCTTAAAATTTCTTTTAAACATCTTTTACTTGGATCTAGTTTATCTTAACTCTGCCTCTCAAGATGATCACTGAAAGGTACACCTCTTTAGACTCATTCCGTCTTGGAGTTTAACCCCTCATGAAATATTTCATTCCATCTTGGAGTCATCATTAACCCCTCATGAAGTATTGTCGAACGGCCTTCCTTTACCTTGCCACTATCTTGAGGCCTTTTTAAGATAAACATTATTTATCTTTTTATTTTTTCGACTTATCTTAGTCCTGCCTCTCAAGATGATCATTGAAAGGTACACCTCTTTAGACTCATTCCATCTTGGAGTTTAACCCCTCATGAAGTATTTCATTCCGTCTTGGAGTCATCATTAACTCCTCATGAAGTATTGTCGAACGGCCTTCCTTTACCTCACCACTATCTTGAGGCCTTTTTAAGATAAATATTCTTTATCTTTCTTTTATCTTTTTATTTTTCCGACTTATTTTAGTCCTGCCTCTCAAGATGATCACTGAAAGGTACACCTCTTTAGATTCTTCCATCTTGGAGTTTAACCCCTCATGAAGTATTTCATTCCGTCTTGGAGTCATCATCCCTCATGAAGTATTGTCTAACGGCCGTCCTTTACCTCGCCACTATCTTGAGGCCTTTTTAAGATTAGTGTATTTATCTTTTCCTTGCCTTCTCATTAAGACATTATAAGATAATATTTTCATATACATCATAACATCATGATTATATGATTACAATTCTAATTATCTTTCTTATAGCTATCTCATAACTATAAATCATTTTACTTACTTTAATTACATCAATTTCTTTATCATATTTCCAGAATGTAATATAGGCATAAAACATAGCACACTATTATAGTATCATCATTCTATATTTCTAATGCAATAACTTAGCATTATCTTAGTATTTTTCTGCATTTTAACATAGTATTATTATACTATTTTTCTTTTAGCATTTTAACATAGCATTATTGTATTATTTTCCAGCATTCCTAATATAGTAATATTATACTATTTTTCAGAATGTAGTAGAATATACATTACTTAATCATAACCTTCATTCTAAAATACCATTTAGAATGATATCACCGAATATCACTTACTTATTTCATCTTATTTTAAAAATACTTGCATTTACTAACCTTCATTCTAAATCACTATTTAGAATAATATTACTGAAATCACTTACTCTTTTTCTTCGAATCCGAAATCGAGTCAACCGACACTATCTCCCTTTTCTTTCTTTCTTTCTTCTTCTTGCTTTCCTTGTTTCTTCTTTCTCCTTTCTTTCTTTCTTTCTCTCTCTTTATTTTCTCAAGGCTTGGGCGCCAACTTAGAGTAAGCCTCAAGGGTGGGCGTGTGAGAATTTATAGGGTAAGAGGTTCACTCCTTCTTTAATAGATATACTTTAATTACTAGATGCCTATTAATACTAATTCATAAGATAGATTCATGAATTCTCTTAATTCATGTACCTTATTTAACAAATTCATGTTTTAGATTCATGAACTCTATTAACTTATGCACCTTATTTATTACATTCATAGTTTAGATTCATGAATTCTATAACTATTCACATAGTTACCTTAACTAGTTAGTGTGAACACAATCAAATAGCCAAGGGGTTTGGGCGTGAGGTAGTGTTCATGCACTTAGAAAAGACCTTCCTCTTGATTTTTCTCTAGGTTTATACATACTATATTAATCCTCCTTAGTGTATAATTATGTGATATTTTTCACATACACCCCATCTTGGATGTTTTCCACTTGAGGTACTTGTCACCTTTTAACTCATGATTAATTCCCATATTACTCATAGATGGGTTCATGCTACTAACAAAGGTTATTCATGCATATATCTTATTTCAGAATTTACTCAATCAAAGTGAATCACATAACTCATGGTTTAACCATGGTTGGGTGTGTGGCTTTGTCCTCCTTTTCCAAGATTTTCTCTTGATTGTAATAACTCTTAATTCATGCATGAGCAAGGGTTAAGTATCTAATTTGATACATCTAAATCCAACGTCAAGGGTGGATTTCTAATTTATGAGATCTTTGACTTATCTTCTTAAGGTTAATCTCTAACCTTAGTTAGTCTTGGACGTCCCCTTGTAGTGTTGACATGTGGCACTTGCCACATGTTCCAATCTTAGTTCATGATCAACTTATTATTAACTTCATCATAGATTCATGATTAACTCTACTAGTTATACTAATCCATGATGAACTTATCATTAACTTCATCATAGATTCTTTCCTTAATCATTTGGACGTCTCCCCCAGGATGTTGCCATGTGGCACTGGTCACATGTCATGATCTCAGCCACTGTCTCCTCTTTATTATATACATGTATTAATATTGAGTTTAATACATAGTATATACCCTTATACTATAAGCAATATTTACCATTAATAAATTATATGCTTAAGTGGTAATAAGAATTACCAAATATTCAATCATATATTGAATATATATAATATTTTTATTTTAAAAATATTCAGGTTGTCACATGCGTGGTCTACGTCAAGGCGATTCCCTCTCTCCAGCTCTCTTTATATTGGCTGATGAAGTTCTTAGTAGAGGTCTGAATTCTATATCTGAGAGGCTTTCTCAGACTACTAAATTGGGCAAGTATGGTTTTCCCATTTCTGATCTTCTTTTTACAGATGATACTTTTATCTTCTGTAATGGTAGAAAGCAGAATATTAAAAAAATTGACTTTATTTCCTCATATGAGAATTCTTCTGATCAATTAATTAACCATGCTAAAAGTGCCTTCTTTTGTTCTTCCAAACTTTCTAGGGTGATAAGTGTTGCTATTTTGAATTGGGTAGGCATCCCTAATAAGACTTTCCCCTTCACTTACCTTGGTATTCTCCTTTAGAGAAGTGGTTTAAAAAGATGTTTCTTTAATCCTTTGGTTGATAAAATTCTTAATAAGATTGAGGGATGGAAAGGTAAGCTTTTATTAGCTGGTGGTAGACTTATTTAGATCAAACATGTTTTATCTTCTATTCCTACTCACCTTTTAGCTGGGATTTATGTTCCTAAAACTATCACTATCCTCATTGATAGATCTATGACTAAATTTTTCTGAAACAATATGATTGATTCTAGAAAGCGTTATTGGATTAATTGGAATACTTGTGCCCTTCCTGTTTTGGAAGGTGGCCTTAGAATTAGGAAAATGCATGATTTTTCTTCTGCCTTTAAAATAAAACAAGCCTGCAAGCTTTATCAATCTGAAAATCTTTGGTCTAATTTTTTTAATTTAAATCTAAATTTCAATTTAATCACATTTAGTATGCTGCTTCTCATCCAGGTTCCTCTAAAACTTGGATTCATATTAGTGAAATGTGTAAGGAAGTGGTTTGTAAGTCATCTGCTTTAATTGATAATGGTTCCAAAATTAGCTTTTGGCTTGATTACTGGTTTGGAGATGTTCCTCTTATTGTTAATATTACTAAGATTCCTCATGTTTTTCCTTTCATTTCGTAGATTCTTGATGGTAATCGCAAATGGGACTTTAGCCTTATTACTGATTATGGATTCCATTAAGATTGATATTAGACATGTAGGTTTTTTTTACTTTGGAATCCGAAGATTCTTACATTTGGAATATTTGCCTTAAAGGTAAATTTTCAGGTAAATCAGCTTGGGAGTCTATTAGATTCTCTATGCCTCAGAAGCATTGGACCAAGTATGTTTGGAATAATAAAATTCACAAAAAAATTCAAATCTTATGTATGGGGTTGTTCCTATTGATTATATAGTTCAATCTGTTGGTATTCCCTTAGTTAGTTGTTGTTCATGTTGTTCCCAAGGTAATATTGAAACTTTATCTCATCTTCTCTTTCAAAGTGACATTACAGGTGGGATCTGGAGCTATTTTGGTAATCTATGCTCTATTCTTCCTCTTCCCAGTGATAATATTCAATGCTTCCTTATGAGATGGTTTAGAGCTTCTGATAGACATCAATGCTTCCCCTCATTTCTATTTGGGAGATATGGAAAGAAAGATGCTATCACAGATTTAAAGATGTTTGCAAGCCCTATTAAGTGATTATTGCCAGAATTCAGCAATGGTTGGTTGAGCTAGGAGACATTCCCAACAGAAAGCCCTTGGATCTTTCTATACTTTATATTATGTCACCTCCTTCTCATCGAAGATCCATTATTTCTCATGTCTAACGGCTTTAGCCTCCCCAGGGAAGAATTAAACTGAATGTGGATAGAACTTCTAAAGGTAATTCAGGTTTAGCAGGAGGAGTTGGAATTATTAGAGACCATTATGGAGAAATGATTCCTTACTTTTATGCTTTTTATGGTCATTGTTCTAACTATATTGCTAAGACTATAGCTCTTTTTGATGAGCTTATTCTTTGTCAAAGGCTTGGTTATCTTCAGGTTGATGTTGAATCTGATGCTAAAACTCTTGTGGAAGCTCGGAAGGGTACTTTTAGCCATCCTTGGAATGTGTGGTATGGAACAAGAAGATAAATCAAGTGATGTCTATTTGCTCCTCTATTAATCACATCTTTAGAGAAGCCACTATGGTTGCAGACTTTCTGCCTAATCATGGATGTATCACTCAGATTTCAAGTGAATTTTTCCCTAATCAGGATGGTCCTCCTCGACTCAGATCCCTTATTTTTCTTGATAAAGTAGGTTTGGGCAATGTTAGATTGGTTAACAGTGATTGAGCTCTGTTGTGGTCTTGTAGTTTTAGGGTTTTGGTTTTTGTAGGGGTAGGGTTTATGTTCCCCTCCCCCCCTTGTGTCTGTCTTTGCAGGGGTAAGGTTTTATGTCCCCCCCCCCATTTTCTTATTAATAAACTGGTAGGGGTCCACCAAACCCCCCACTCCTTTTGAGTGGCTTTAAAAAAAAAGATTCACCTAGCATGCATCCGATTTATGTTGACATGGCTATTGATAAATTTAAGAGCTTGGTAATCTTTGAATAGAATAAACTCTTTCTGAATTAAATAGTGCTTCCAAGTCACAAAGCCTGAACCACGACATATAATCCTAGCTCATATGTCGACCACTTCTTGCGTGCGGCATTCAATTTTTCATTGTGGAAGGCGAATGGGAAGTACGTCTCCGATTCCCACATACAAGGCATCGTTCTCCACTTGGAATAATTTTTTTTAATTTGGTAGTGCTAAAGCAGGACAGAAGTCAACATTTCTTTAGTCAAGACAAAACACTATTTAGCCTCTTCCGTCCAATTAAATTTCCTCTTTTTCATGCACTTGGTAAGAGGTGATGCAATACTGCTGAAATTTCTCACAAAGCATTGGTAAAATGTTGCAAAACCATTACAACTGTGCACTTCATTAACATTTTTCGGTGTAGGTCATTCTCTGATTACTCTCACCTTCTTCTCATCCACCTGATACCTTCATCGCTCACAACATAACCTAGGAACACAAGGCTATTGGTCATAAAGATACACTTCTTCAAGTTGACATACAAACTATAATCATTGAGTACAATAAATACTTCCCACAGATGGGCAACATGCTTATCTTTGTTATGAATTTACACTAAGATATCATCAAAGTACACTACTATAAATTTTCCAATGAAGTTTTTTAAGCAGCTGGTTCATCACCAAATGTGTTTGGTGCATTCGAAAGTACAAATGGTATCACCATCCATTCATGCAAACCCTCTTTAGTTTTAAACGTTATCTTCCACTTATCGCTCAACCTGATACTGATCTGGTGATATCCACTCTTTAGACCTAACTTCGATAACACCTTTGAACCTTCCAATATATCCAGCATGTTATCTAACCGAGGCATAGGAAACCTATAATGTAATTTTGTTGATACCTTGTTATCTATTTTCATCTTCCAACTCCTACTCTTCTTAGGTACAGGACTCATGCTCTCCTTAACCACTCTTATGAATCAAATCCTCCACTTGACCTTGTAATATCTCATGTTCTTTTGAGTTCATTATATAGTGGGGTAGATTAGGTAAACTGGCACCCGGAATAAGGTCAAGATGGTGTTGGATGTCCCTTATAGGGGCAGCCCATCGGGCAATTCTTCTGCCATGACTTCCATTAACTCTTCCATCAAGGGTCTCAATTTGACAAGAATACTCAGTTGGTTTCACAACATCATCCTTCACCACCAAAGCATACATCTCCCCAGTCTCCCTCGACTCTTTTGCAATATCATTAACAATTAACAAAGACCGCCCCTCCACTTGAGAAGCTTTAAGACGATTCTCTGTTCTCATAAGGCTTAGGATAATTTTTTGGCCATCCTTAACAAAAGTAAAGGTCTTTTCCTTACCTTTATGAGTACAGTCAATATCGTACTGCCACAGTCTACCGAGTAACATGTGATAGACATTTATATGTACTATATTACAAATAATTTCATCTTTATAATATTTTCCAAGAGAAAAAAGAGTTTTGCATCTTTCAGTTACCTTAATTTCGTCGACCTCTTTGATCCAACCGATTTCGTATGGAGAAAGATGTTTTTCTAATTTTAGTTGAAGTTTGTCGACCATGGTTTGGGACACAATATTCTCGCTGCTACCTCCATCCATGATTAAATCACAGTTTTTAATTAATTGTACACCTGGTTTTGAAACTGTCTTTGAGGATCAATTTCATGCTTCGGTGTGTACATTTGCCTCTTTACAACCAAGGCAAGTCCTGGTCATCACCATGTGTCACTTCATCTTGTTTAAATCCAACTTCACCTTCCTCTTCATAATAGGGTTCACTATCTGCTCCACCATCTTTGTCGATAGCAGTTGTCAAATTAGCCATCTGCCACCGGGACATTGGTTAGAGTGATGTCTTGATTCCTTACTTCTGTAACATACGTCATCCCTAGGTGGAGCATATGAATTTGGCTTCAGAACCGATGTTTCTACAATATGTTTGGCTACTGGTTCACCTTCTGAACTTCGGTTTGTGAATGTAGGAGCCCAAGACTGATCTCTAAAAGGAGCTTTACCTTGGTTATGTTCCATATTGTACGATGGAACAGAGTTATTAGGCCAATTATCTGCTTGTTTCTTCATGCCTGGTTAGTCGAGTTGTGTTTCTGCCCTATTCGCTAATTGAACAACTTCATTAAGAGTATAAATTGGTTGCATAGAAACCCGATCTTGGATCACCATAGCAATCCATCCATAAACCTTACAACCTTCTACGATTCTGTCTATGATAGGTCGTTACATGCTAATAAATGATAAAAATCAGCAGCATAATCTTGTACCATACGATTTCCTTGTCGACAAATTCTGGTACTACTGGAACAATACCTTATCATAATTTGTAGGTAAGAATTGTACTCGCAACAACTATTTCATCACCTACCACGTTCGTATTGGTGCCTTAGTTTGTCGTGTTTGTGACAGTTGTAGTTGTTCCCACCAAGCAGAATCTCATCCTTTAAGTTTATAAGCCACTAACTTGACCTTCTTCTCCTTAAAGATCTCTATATAATCAAAGAATCATTTGACTTCCAAAATCCAGTCAAGGAAATCTTCTATGTGAAGCTGGCCATTGAAGGAAGGAAAGTCGACCTTAACACGAAAATCTCATCCCTGCGTCGTGCTTCTTCGTATGCCATGTTGAAGGATGGTATCATCAACCTCCTCATTGCTAGACTCACCCTCACAGGGTTTTCTACGATTTTGAATGAACTGTGTACTACGATCACGCTGATCACAGTCATTAAGTATAGTTCATTCTTCATCTCGGATCTGATTACGACCTAAAGCTTGTGTCCATAGTTACCAAGTCCTCCGATTTTTCAAAAAGCTCGGATAATTAATACCCGACTTTTTCATCGAACGAATAATGCACAGTTTTGAATAAATAGCAATTTCTTTTCAAATAGTCGCGAATTCACGAATTACACATTATTTATTCATGATTTTTTGAAAAAGTCTCGAATAAATATATGATATATGAAATATATTTTTTAATAATTTTATAATTAGTAATTTTATTTTATATTTTTTCATTTCTTACCCGATATTTTCCCAATTTATTTATGAATTTTGGCAATTTTTTTCCAAAATTTTTCTTAGACGAATAATTCCCGAACCTTGACTTGGTAACTATGCATATGTCAACTGAGTGATTGCATCTCACATCTCCTGTTGAAAGGTCTCAAATGCCGCAATAGTCACTGATTGATTTACGCGAAACCGTTGCCAGAGTTATTAAGACTCGATCAGTCGTTGGAAGCCATAGAATCAAGGTCAATCATCGTTCTGATATCAACTAACGTATTGGAACGTATGAAAAGAGTAGAAGAACACCGTCTTCAACCTATTTAATCCTTGAATCCATACTCCTAAAATCCCTAATTCCCGAAATAGTAAATTTACCAAAAATATCAAAAATCCTAATTTGACTCATACTCTACCAAAAGTCTTAAAAGAATCATTTAAAACATTCCAAAAACAAGAACATACTTAAAATACCTTAAAACACTCTAAAATGGAATTTTCAAAAAATAGAAAGTTTCTCCTAAAAAGTGGATCGAGACCCTTAAATAGTCTTTTCTTCGCTTTTCGATTGCCTTAACCAGCATAGCGGGTTACCACGACGTAGTGCTCGTTGATATCTTTGAAGGTAGTACTAGTGGGTCACAAGGTGACATCCAAATAAAAAATTATGGCCATTTGAAGTTGAAGTTTCATATTTTGACTTCCGACTCGCCTTATTCTTATCTCGCCCCTCTAAGAATGCTTCTACCTCTTGTTCTACATTAGAAACCCCATTCTATCATAATGGATATTGTGGTGTGCCATTGTATCTCTAAAAACTTGTATCTATTGTCTGATGTTGTCGTACCTTAGTTTTCTAATCTATTGTTTCTGGTCCTATTATAGATAAAGCCGTTTGGTCAATCTGACAGCTCACACCTAATAGGTTTTTTCTCTTTATGCCTGAAATATTGCAGGTGAAGTTGGAACAGGGTATTAAGATGTTGAACATTTTCAAAAATTATGAAACTGGCTTGTCCATCCTAGATGATTTTCATTTTTATGAAGATAGGCAGAAAGCCGTGTAGGAGAGGAAAGGGTGGTTCTGCCACCGCCTCCTCTGTGGGTGCAAGAGTTAAACCTGAAGACACAAAGATGACAACAGTGGTCTCGACTACTCAGAGTAGTTAGAAAGGTATCACCAACATCTTGGCCGGGCAGTCTGGATGGAGTCTGACACCGTCTTCTTCACTTAATGTTCTCTCTCAATTTATTAGAGTTCCAGTAGATCGAGCCATTGCATAGGGTATGCCTTGCCATCTCATCTTGTATGGTAAATGTTTTGCAGCCTTAGAATGTAATTCTAGTTCTTTTATATTTCTTGTAGATTAATAAGAGTGCATGCCCTTACTCTCTTATGCTTGTTTTGCTTTTGTTTTGGGGGTGAGCAGTTTTTTTAAGTTTTGGTACATAGGTGAGCAGTTTATTCAACTGTCGGTTGATCTTTAAGCTTGGAAGGTAGATTAAAGAATTTTACAGCACAATTAAAATAATTTAAATTTTTTTAATTGTTGTAAATTGAGAAGTTACTCTTTGCCCTAGAAAGCCAAACGCTCATTCTGACTTCTCATATTGGGAAGCTATTTCTCGCAAAAACAAACCAAACAACATTTTTCTCTTAAAATTACTTTTACCTACTCCCCCAGAGAGCTACTTTCCTAGAAAGTTCTTTGTCGAGGAATTTATCCAAACAAGGCCTTAAGCCTCTTCTTTCTATGTACGAAATCTATGTCGACATGGATGATTTATTAGCCTCTTCTTTACTATGGATGTCAACAAGAGAATATGGCATGGATCAATTGTGTGACTGGTAGTAACCCAAGCATTTCTTGTCTTGCATTGGACCAAATAGATAATGGATCCACTTCTTCTTCTTCTTGGTGACTTGTCATAGACAACTTGAATCCTGCTCCACCATTCTAGTCTATGAAGCATCTTATCTTGGGTTAAGACATGTGTTATCAAATCCTTACATGCTATATTCATCTGTCTTTTTGGTCATTTCCTTATATTTATAGGCACTTTTAATTTGCACTCGAGGTATTGAACCCCTATTCGGTAAATATTGAGTTTGTGATTATTTTTGGTAAATAACTCTATTTTTATTTATTTTATATTTTATACTTTTTACTCCAAACACAAATAAGCAACAAAGAGAAAATTTCCTCTTCATTTTCAAGAATACAACCAAACAACAAAAAATAAGTAAAAAAATTCATATTTTAAAAAGTTTTTACTTCGTAAATGATTTATGTTGTTAAATTAATCATTTACATGCAAACAAACAGAGCCTAATTGAATATTGGTTAGAAACAGATGCCCTCATAAATTCTTCTAGTTAATTTCATCATTTTGCAGTTTAAGTCTTGCTACAGAACCGTTTGAGATAATGAAATCAGGGTATTAAACTACGCACTTTCCCAATTGTGCACTTGATAGACCCATCAAATGGTGGATCCACCCCTTTGGACCTTTAGACATCTACAACAAGGCTGATATACCATCCTTATCGACTTTTATAGGGGTAACTAGAGATTTAGAACTTTGAACCATGTTTGGAAGCTTACCTGCTTTTGCTAAAGCAGTTGGCTATGCTGACCCAGGAAGCAAAGGCTTTGGAGATTGAAACCTTTAGAGGGAATGAGTCAAGTGTGGAGTCTCCTCTCCGACTCATGGGCTTCGAGGCATATAAAATGAACGATAATAAAGGATCTTAATTGTACAACTTCACAACTCTCACTTTATGAAACATTATGTATTGTATCTGGCTGTTGCACCCTCACTTTTTTTTGGTATCTTGCAGATGCTTGCGCTAATTTGAGATTGTTTGGAATCAGAATGACAGGTTGTTGAAATGCAAGTTAGGTAATTTTTAGTCTGTCATAAATTATGTGCAAAATTCCCTTAACTGGATACAAATTATTTATCAAGATTTAGATTGCAAAGATCTACTTGTGACCTTGTTTATCCTCGAATGTTTGAATTTTTTGAAGGCTATAAAAGTTAGTTTGTTTTGTTTATGAGATTTATAGTAAAAATGGTTACATAGTTTTTTTTTTTTTTTGATGATAGGTCAATAGACACACACACACCACACACCCAGACCATGTCTCAACCGAAGCCACAATCACACACACCTCTCAAAAAATAGAGGCATGGTGGGGGCACTTAAGGAGACTAACCCTACCATCGGTAAGCGATGTGGGACTAAGGTTACATAGAATTTTAGCATATCAGAAAAACAGTTTTGGGTGTAAGTCCCACTCTAATTGAATTTTCTCAGATTCTAGATTGATGCTTTTGAGTTATTGTGAATCTCTAAATGGAAAAAATCATAGTTCGAAAACTCGGTGAGTCCATCCAAGTTACTCGCCGAGTTACGTACTCGACATAGTTTCGAGTCGAGTTGCCTCAAAACTCGAAAGAAACACTATTCAGCAAGTTACTCGCATGACTCGGTTGAGTTGAGTCACATAATGGTATTTTTTTAAAAAAATCTAAATTTGAATGTCACACTGATTTTCCATTATATTTTTTTGGATTATGAGTTCTGTTTAACCTTGTTTTAAGGTTTGAGGCTGCAAAATCAGCTTTATAGAGTTCTTTAAACCTATATTTTTCAAGTTATTTGAGGTTCAATATTGGATAAAATGACAGGTTCAATATTGGATAAAATGACAAGATATTGATAATTGTCTAATTGGTATATACATATTCTGAATTAGACCAAGTCGATTTTTTTTTTTTTGAGTTTTCCGAGTTATTCGACCCGGCTGACTTTGGGATCAAATTTTCGGGTTTTAAACCATGAAAAAAAAATCAAATAATGGAATTTTTTTGAGTTTTCTGAGTTATTCAACCCGCCTAACTTTGGGATCGAGTCGATTTTTTGGGTTTTTGAACCATGAAAAAAATTCAAATAATGGAAAGTGGAGAGAATTACAAAAGAAAACATTTAAGTTAAATAGAGTTTTTAGTTCTCATCATAGAATGATAGAAATTAGAAGAAACTCAAGATCTTTTTTTCTTTGTAATAATAATAATTATTATCATTATTATGCTAAGTCAAATACGTACCTAGGTCCCAAACAATCATATATGAATCCCTGGCTCAAAAGACAAGCGAGAGAGAGAGATGTGCCGGAGCAAGTCTTCGCAATTCAATTGTTGAAATGCTGAATGTCATGCAGAACTGATGGATGCTCCATGTGGGGCTTTCGATAGGTAGCAATTGGATTGAGGGTTTACAATCCTTCTCAGTAATCATCTAAACCTTAATTTAATAGTTTTGGTTTATGCTCGTGCTTTCTTGTACGGATGAGTAAGCTCGTTTCTCCCCTGGAAAACTTATAAGGCGATGTAATCATCTTTACTATAGGCTATAAATCGATCCTTTTGAGTAAGGTGTATCTGCCTAACCCCAACCTTGTCCATCAAGGGGGAAAAGAAAGAAATTAAACATCCATCTCTGTTGCTGATCACAAGTTAATTGTTTTCCTTATTATTAATCTGAAGCACCTTACAAATCATTTATTCATGTCTAGCAACATCAATTCATCATCACCATCTCTCTCTTTCTCTCTCTCTCTTCTTTTCTTATGATTTTTTTTTATAATGTGTATAAGAAAGACAATTTGTGGTTATTGTAAATTGCTCTCCACATTTACTTTTATTTTGCTCTGCATAAAGGAGTTATGACTAATCTTAGAACTTTCAATCATGAAGATCTTACTAATTAAAATTTTAACATAAGTGTCATTTCATAGATTCTCCATATAGTCCTCAAAAGTATGTTAAAACAAAATAGATTACTGGTAAAAAAAGCAGCAGTACATTCTATTGTATTTTAATTGTTTTAAAATATTAATGTTTAAAAATTTCCCCATGATTCCTCCAATTTTCAAATTATAGAAGTCGTGGTAGTTGTGTGGTGTGTGTGCACTTGTGTGTACATGAGATACACAATATACTTTCTTTAGTGTTTTTTTTGAATTTTCAATTTTGGAAGTTTCTTTTTTGAACCCCTTCTTTGAATGGTTACAACCATTCACTAAGGGTTCTCTTAGTTTACGGTTTCATCTTTTCAAGGTGCCTTTTCAAATTCTATAAAGAGAGAAGCCTCTCTTTTGGTTTTTTAAGAAAGTAATTCTCTGGTTTGGTATTCTGTAAGCAACGAATACAGACATCTCTTAACCTTCTATTCTTTGCGATCAAGTAAAGAATACAAGCAATTTCAGTCCTCTGTTTTCTGCAAATCATAATCTGTTCGGATTATACTATATGGTGGTTCGAGCCTGATACAGTGTGTGCACACTCGTGATCGGGTAATAGTCGTTGAATCCTGGAGGTTGGGTGCCCAAATATCCTGTTGCACTAAGAGGACACAGTCCAAGGAGGGCAGATCAACTTCAAGTCGAGTGATCAAAATCACGCCTCGACTAATTTCGATAAGTCTTCTATTTGATTCAGTTGTTTTTCTTTCTCCAGTTTCTAATCTAGATTTTTATTACCCAGAATTTTTTGCAACACATTCATTAGTGTCCCCTCCTACACCCCCTCACTGAACTTTAAGCAAGATTCTTGTCTGCCTTGTAGAGCTAGCTATATGTTACTTTTTATGTCTTGTTGATATTACTCAATCGCCCCATTCAATTCCATATAGCAAGGCCTCAAGTATATAAGCCAGTCTAAAGTTAAAAGAGAAATTCAGGTTTAGCAGGAGTTAACCGTTCACACACATAATTTCTTAATTTTTTAAAGAGAAGAGTTTAACCAAATGCAAGCTTAAAATTCCATTAAGGACCTCAAATAAACTCTAATTAAAGCCATCGGATCTCTATCGACCAACTCTATATTAACTTATTTCATCAAACTAGTTAGTCCTCTTCTCCACCAATTCGATAATCCCCACAGTAAGTTCTCACCTGGTTGCCCCCACTTTGTAACTGGTGTGAGTAAAAACAGTGCTCTGTTTGTGCTAGTCATTTGAGTTTTCAGTTTGAACTTAAAATGTATTTAACGAAATAGTTACTCAATTATAAGTATTTGTGGCTGAATGAGCTAACATGAACTGACTTAACTGCCTCACACACAGGTAGTTACGAAATTGTTCTTTGTCACAGCCAAATAAATTGTTCGAATCAGATGGTTGTGAGCAGTATTCGAAGGGTGGATCACTTCTTTCATAACATTTCTAAACTTTTAGCAAGCAAATGAAGTAATCTCACATCATTGGGAAAAGATTTAAGTGGTAAAACTGCAGAAAGACTAATAACAATGAAAACTAGAATACAATCGGTAACATCTTGAAACAAATTTATTACAAAGAAAAAGAGAATTTGCAGCAGAGTAACAAAGAAGGTTCAAGACTTCTTCGCATACTTCAAAGAAATTAAAGAACATACAGCTTGTATGATTGTGAGACCGAGGAGTAAACCTGCAGCAATGGATGAAATGATTGTTATGGGAGAGCCGTAATAAGTACGTCTCAAGGATGTGCTCCACTTGTGCCGACGCTTCTTGCAATATGCATCGAGTCCTTGATAATATTTAGAAAAATAGGTGGATGTATTATCCAAAACAACATCTTTGGATAGATTGTTAATGAAAGCTGATACATCTTCATGGCTGCCTAAATAGTTCTTAATAATTTCATTATCAATGAGTAAACCTGCATCCTTGGGAGTGTTGATGAGGTAGTCCATGAAGAGTGCATAACCTGTGACATAAGCAAATTTGGGATAATGACACTGCTCCAAGGCTATAAGATTTCGAAAGAAAGATTCCGTTCTATCTTGAATAGGTAAAGGTTGGATTTCCAAAACTCCATTAGTAAATTTCACATCTAATAAGAAACTACTTCCACTTACACCCGCTTTAAACTTGACACCGACGTCGTGGAGCTCTGTCATACTGTGTCTAGAGTAAGGTTCGTTGTTGAAACGAGGGGATGATGAGGGAATGCAGTAACTTCTCAAGAGGTCTAGGATATGTTTTACTTCAAATCTATCGATTTTTGTGCCTAGAGTTGTATTCTGTTTCACAAGATCCTTTATAAAATCAATGGCCAGGTCAAAAAAGTTGGAATATTGGCTGGAGACTGGTGCTAGGCTAAATAAATGCTCAAGAACAAAGAAGGGAAGCTGATTCTCAAGTAATATCATGTCATGTTGTAGAGCAGAGATCATCCACATGGTGTTAATTATAGGGTCGTTTTCCCGAATCTCAGGTGAATAAAACTTGAGGAGGAACATAATGATGAAGACACCATCGAGTAGCATCATTTCTAAAAATTGGTTGCTACTAAGGTTGATGCATTCTGCATAACATTGGCGAGTCCTTCCTTCTAACTCCCTCAAGCTTTCAAGACAAGACAGCAAGTTTATCTCATGGAAACGATTGAGATAAGTTTTCAAGTACTTCCATTTATGCACATCCATTTTACCCAAGCTTCTATTGTCGCGGTGAAAAGGACCAATTGAGACTAATTGAGGACTGTAAGTTGACTCACTTGCTCTACGGAGGATCTCGGGAACTCTGTAAATACAAGGCTCATCTGATGAGGGAGGCAGGGTGTTCAACTTTTCTCTAATATAATTTTCCAATGTTTGAATGGGAACATTATCTCCCCTTTCATTCTCCCAACTTATGGGGTCAGTATCTCTCATCATTTTCAAATTCACTTCCACTGTCAACAAACAAGTGAAGATCATTAGCAACAATGTTTTATTAGAAATAAATTTTGAACGTATAGTTCAAAAAGACTTAAAGTATCCATCTTTACATGTATTTCTGAAATCTAAAAAATACAAAAAGAAAGTATCATTTTCACTTGTATTTTAAACATTAGAATTGTTCAACTTGGAAATATGCTATTTCTAAGTTTTTTGTTTGAGTGAAAGAATGATCCTCCGGCTGGCTTGTGCCAGTGGAATTGTGTATATCCCCTATGTGGGGTGTTCAGGTTTCCTTTTTCTTGTGTGATGGTGGGTAGGCTCTTTAATTCACTAACCACTGCTAACCACCACTAACTAGGGTTGCAGCCTAACCGTATTTGAGTACTACCGAAAAAAGATAAGAGAGAATGGTTCTTTTCCCATGTGATTTTCAACAATGATTATCATTTAAGTAGCAAACTAACATAAATACCTCTTTTATATGTTTCATTAAATACAAAAAATATCCATCTTTTTTCAAATGAAAAAAATATCCCTTTACATTTATTTTATCAAGTGAAAAAAAATCCTCTTTATATAAATTTTCGTAAGTAATAACAATTCATCACTCTATATTTATGAGAATCATTCAGTATTGTTAACATTAGAAGATAATGGAATATCTTGATAAACTTGGATAATCTTTACGGTGACCCAATGGTTACATAGAAAGATGAGAACAACTAATTAAAGATAAAAAATAAACCTCAATCAAATCTAATATAATCTTACATAATCTAATCAATTCAAATTCAAATCACCTTGTAGGGGTATTTCATCACATCTCATTACTTACACTATTATATTTTCTTTCCCAATAAACATGTCATCCTACAACACGTTCCTTCACCTCATATGTATGTTGCTTTATCCCTGGTCGTTGCTTCAATAACATTTTTCCAAATTTTAACAACGACTAGGATTATAATAGAAACTCTATCTGCAAATGACTCTTCGCATGAGCTAGTGTTAGGTCAAGAATAAAAGGCTTGCTATCAAAAGGTTGAAAAAAATAAATAAAAATAAATCACTTTTTCACAAATTTCTCAAACCTTTAAACAGGAATAACATTTTCTCTTTGACTAAATTATTTGCAGTTCAAAAAAACTCTCTAGAGTTTATAGACTTTGTAACATGTATGTTCTAAAGAAATAGAAAAATTTTCATAGATTACCTCACGATAATTTAAGTGGAACAAATTCCTTCTTCTTCTTCTTCTTCTTCTTTTTCTTGGGTAAAAAAGAATCCAGATTCAAGTCGCAGGACAAGAAAGAAAGATGTGATGAGTCTAGAGTCAGGCTCAAGTTATAGGTGATGGTCCCTACATCACCATACATGACCACATGGTATGAATGTACATGGCCCTACCATTGTGTTTGTCTTATACAATAATTTATGTAGAAAAACAAAGTGATTGACAGCGATGAAGGACTTTTGAAAAGAGAAATGTTAGAAAAACAAAAGTGGTTGATAGTGATGAACAACCCAAAATTTGACTTTAGAAAGGATAGTTTAGTAATTATGAATAAAAACTAAGGGTATTTTTTAACATAACATTTTTTTTCCAAAATACCCTTTTCAAAACAAATTTTGGGTTGCTCTTCATAGACTCATAGTTATTCTCATTCTAAAAATATTAACTATGAATAGGAGGTCAGGTTGAAAATGCAAACTAAAATTTTCCTTGGGAAGTTGTAGTTTCGTAATGAGAATTTTAAACGTAAAAGCAAATGTGCGCATTGAAATTTTAGATAGGCAACGGGATTTACTTTGGTTAAAGCTCGAGTTTCTTACTAGGCCTAGCCTCTCTGAGAAGTCCAAATGTGGTTAAGATTTATTAACTCTTTGGGTTAATGAATATAACCATGGTTTTTAAATTTTTTTTAAAAATTTAAAATTTTGTTTAATCTTACCATGGTTAGTGAATTTTAACCATAATTAAAAAGATACACAGCAAAGAGGCTAGGCCCGAGTAAGATGCTCGGGCTTCAGCCACAGGAAATCAGTTGGGGATTAGTACTAGCCGGATGAGGATCTACGATCTCGTGGATTTTCCCACCGTGTTTAAGCTCTTCTACCTAGGCGCTTTGCGGACTAACCGTTCATGACTAAATAATAAGGAGTTTTTGCATATTAGCTGGTGAGTTTTGCACAGTTTGCAAATACACTGTTATGTATAATAGATTGGCAATTACCTCAAAATTTTTCCCATTGTTAGCAACGGACCTTAGACCTTGGTTCCGTTAGATTTTTTGGTATAATTGTTAGTAAAATAACTATTATACCCTTATGATGTTTCATAACCTCACAAAGCCCCTTTTAACTAGCTTTGAACTGTGGTTAACAAGTCTTAACTTATATGATTAATTTTTTTCTCTAAAAACTAAGGTTAGATGCTTTAAGCCTTTAATCCTAAAGGTTAGTGAATCTTAACCAAAGTTAAAAGGGTGTCCCCTCTTAACTCCCTTTAACTGTGGTTAAGATTCACTAACCCTTAAGGTTAAAGCATCTAATTTTGATTTTTAGAAATTAAAAAAATTAACATGTCACCTTGTAACTCCTTTTAATTGTGGTTAAGATTCATTTACCCTTAAGGTTAAAACATCTAATTTTGGTTTTTAGAAATGAAAAAAAAATTACATGTCACCTTGTAACTCCCTTTAACTATGGTTAAGATTCACTAACTCTTAGGGTTAAAGTATCTAACTTTGATTTTTAGCTTTTTTTAAATTAACGTGTCCCATTTTAAGTCCCTTTAACCGTAGTTAAGATTTACTAACCCTTAGGATTAAAGCATCTAAGTTTGACTTTTATAAGTTTTTAAATAAAGTGTCCCTTTTAACTCCCTTAAATTGTGGCTAATTAAGATTTACTAACATATAGGAACAACCGAATAAATCATCTAACCTTGGCTTTTAGATTTAAAAAAAATAAATAAATACAAGAGTTAAACTTATTAACTATAGTTCAAGAGCAGTTAAAGAGATTTTATGAGGTAATGAAATATCTTTAGGGTACAATAGTCATTTTACTAACATATATAAACGAAAGTCCAACAGAATTGAGGGTTGAGGCTCTTTGTCTAACAGTTGAAAAATATTGAGTTAATTTGCAAATGTGTAATACATAACAGTGTATTTGCAAACTAGATAAAACCTAGCAGCTGATATGCAAAACCCCAAATAATAAAGACTAAAGATCCCCAGCTCATCTGTCGTATAGATTTTTCTTAGCATAACCAGTCTTTTGGAGATTCCTGTGCCCGTACTCCACAACGTGTGGTAAATTATCTCGTGAAAAATGACTTAATTACTACACAAATAGGCCTCTCACATCATTCGAATTATAGCCATAAAAGCCAGTCTAGCCACCTTTACAAGACTTTATTTCAAGGACTCTGAATCTCCCTTTCCAATCGTATGTTGCTTTTCTTTTTGTTACTCGGAAAGTAGTTGCTTGAATATATAAGAAAGAAATATAAAAACAATTTGGCTTTATTGAAGTAAAATAAGTCGTGTATTATTGTAGAACCCCGGATCTAAAGTTCATAGTATGTGAAAAGTGATTTTAAAGCCCAAAGGTCTTCTATGTATTTTGTGTGTGATGCATGAATGAAAAGAGGTTACATTCAAGTTATATGTGTTATATGGATGTGAAAGATGTCCTAAGGATGCCGAGGAATCCTAAGGGTATTAAACTAAGAGTGGAAACACTCTAAGTATCAAAAAATGAGAAAAACATAGGAAATGGCCGGAAAATACACGGGTCGGTCGACCGTCCTTCATGGCCGGTCGACCGCTTGTCAAAAAGGGGCAAATGGGGGGTTTAACCTTGGTTAGTTGACCGTCCCCTCTGGCCAGTCGACCGACTGTATGAAATGTGGCCCAAACTGGGCCATAGTAGGATTTTGTCCAAGGCCGTCGACCGTGTGACGCCCCGAACCCGTGCCTAAGGAATCATGTTCTGAGACGAGTGCTCATTTGTTATTACCACGCAAGCGGAAGACTTTCCCGGGGAAATTGTGAGAATTTTCAACATTTCTTCTAAGCTTATATAAGCAATAAAAAACCGGTCATCACAATAACTCATCATAAGCAAATGTGTTACCTCTCTTGCTACAGTAGTCTTTACTTTTAGAGTCATTAATCTGCTCGTGTACTTCTCAGAATCTATCAAGTATAGCTCCTTGCCAATTGGCAACCGCTTCAGGATCTGAAAACATAAAATGAGATGGGGTGAGCTATAGAGCCCAACAAAATCCGCAGTACATCTAAACTATTTTCCACAAAGTAATATTCATCAATAATGACATAGTAGTAAGTACAATTCTCATATTAAAATAATATCGTAATTCGTGACCCGAGGTCACTCAGAGCTATATCACCCTATCTGAGGTTTCCAACCTCCAAGTGTTTTCCATTGTCAACTTCATCCATTCATTGTCCACAACACCAGGTTACCGTTTAAGATTACCGCTCATGCTCTATCTTAGAGTCCACAGACTCGATCAACTGGGCCTTCACCCGTGTACAAGCTCTATCCTTAAGTCTACAGACTCAATTATCAACTAATCAGGACTTCTCCCGATTACGACCAATCCTTGGGTATGCCGACTCAATTAATCTCAAATATGTAAATTACACACATAACCCAGACCTTCACCTGATGATTGTTAGGAACAACACATCTGATATCTTGAAGAGGACTGGCTGAAGGAACCAGACTGCTAAGACTTTATTCGGGAACCACTACTAGGAACAACACATCTGACATATCACACTCCGCTAGGATCAACACCTCTGACATGTCACTTTATATTTTTCCATTGTGGGAACACCGGCTCACACTACTACATTTGTGAGGAAACACATCTAATCACCAGGATACACAACTGACAGCTAGGAAACCCATCCGACCTGCTAGGAAAAGAAACTCATCTAACATGCCAAGGATGCACCTATGACTAACAGGAAATACATGACCACCAGGAAATACCTGTCTATCAGGAACACATTTGACATATCACTCTGTAAGGCATAATACCTCTAACATAACACCCTTGTTAGGCAACACATCTGATAACCAGGATACACATCTGATCATCAGGATACTCATCTGATAGCCAAGAAACCCATCCGACCTCTCAGGAAAAAAATCTCATTTGACATGCAAGGGACGCACCTCTAACTAATAGGAAATACTTGACAACCAGAAAATACCTGACCACCAGGAACACCTTTGATAATATAACTCTGTCAGACAAAACACCTCTGACAGTATAACCCTGTCAAGCAAAATACCTCTTATAGTTTAACCAAGTCAGGTAAAACACCTCTGACATCAAAGTCTTGTCAAGCACAACACCTCTGACATCAAATCCTGTTAGGCACAACAACTCTGACAATACAATGCTTAATCTAATCTCTATTGGGATGTACCTACCCCTGTAGCACATCATCCCTCAAGACAGCCATCCTGTAACGTCATAACCTTTGTTGGGTGCATACCTGCTCACATAGGTCAATGCCCCCTCGAGGTAACATCACTGAGTTCATAAACTCGATACATCCCTAGGTCCTAGACCCCAATCCAACCTTGGGTCTTTCGACCCAATACCATCCTAACTCTCCCGACTATCGGCCACGGAGAAACTCAGGCTCTTAGCAGACCCGCCTCTCCAGACTTAGTCAAAGAGGGACCACGGATAGCGTTTAACACATGTTAGGTTTTCTAACTGTAGGAAATCCCCAATTATTCAAGTCTTGCTTGAATAATTGAACCAGTTGGGCCTCACACCCATGGCCCAAGTCCGAGGGTATACTGTTTCGGTATGGAACATTACCCAGCCGATGGACCATTTCATCGCCTTACCATGTCCAAACAACATCACATCATACAAGGATTGTTCTGAGATGAAACTTTACCAGACGAATGGGCCCTATCATCGCCTTACAAGCATTAAAGTAGCATCACATCATGTAAGGAACGTTTTGAGGAGGAGCTTAACCAAGCCAATGGACCTTTCCATTGCCTTAAAAGTGTTAAAGTAGCATCACATCACTTCCCGGGAACCAAACCAGGTTTCCCAGAGGGTCCGAACACAAATAAGGTCAAAACACCCAAGCCTATGCACTGGTGATCGATTGCCAGTGTTGGTCGATCGATCGCCTAGAAAAGGGAGATCGATCCCCAATCCATCTGAGCCGAAATCCCAAACTATTACAGCCCGAAACTAAGGGCTATGCCCCTCTACTCAATTTTCACACTTTCCTATCCCTTCCATACATCATATATCGGGTTTCCGACCCTTTGTCATCGACGACATAACAAAAAATCATTCCACTTAAATAAAGTAGCATAAATAAGAAAAAATAGAAGAAAGGGAAAGGGTTTCACCTTCTACACGTAAAATGGAGCTCTAGATGGCAAAATGGACGTCACCAATGCTTTTGGGACGTCGAAGAACCTTTGGGTAGCCCTTCTCTCTCTATCCTCTACTTTCTCTCTTTAATCTCTCTCTACATACAAATCGAGGCTCCGGGTGGTGAAATGGACGTCGCCAATGCATTCGGGCCGTCGAATAACCCTAAGGTAGGCTTCCTCTTCTTTCTCTCTCATCCTTTATCTCTAATTTCTCTCTCTAGAAATTCCCACGCAGGGGTTCGGCTCTCTCTCATGAAATGGGGAGAAAATGAGGGGTTGGATCCCCTTTATATAGAGGAGGAAAGGTGTCGCGACCCAAAACCCACCCTAGGAGTTAGAGTGAACTTTGGACGACTAATCATGACTTGCTTGACAACTAACCTGCAAAACCCACAGAGCATATACAATAGAGGATATAAACAGTGGAAACATACTCTAACATAGCACAGCGGAAGACTACCAAACCTCTATGTATATACATACACAAATCCAAGTTTATACAAAAAGTAATCCATACGAAAGAGTGGACATGCCCGCCAAAATACATAAATCTAACTCTCATCTCACCCACAGCTAATCCACTCAGAATCTAATCACCACCTACTGATAACCCTCTACGGGAGGTTCCTCCAAAGGCTCCTCGGCGTACTCCTCTTCCACCCATGGACCAGGAGCACAAACATCAAATGGGGCAGCAGCTCCCTCAGAACCTGCCGACAAAAGAAGTACGGCTGAGCATGGAATACTCAGCGGGTACTAAATACTAACCAACAATTATAGCGTAGAAATAGCAATACATAATCAGGAGTAATTCATATATGTCAAACGGAAACAATTCACATCATACAAGGAAGTAAAGCAGTTTATAATCATGCTTGTAATTCGTAGAAAACCGATAAATCCTCTTGAAACATCGTGTGCTTGACTTGACTTGAAATATCTTTTTGTACTTGAAAGCTTGTCATGTCTATCTTGCTTGATTCTTGTATGTCGTGTCATGTCATGCATGTCATACGTGCTTGCTTGTGATCATGTAACTTGTGAGATATCCTTGTGAGGTGTCCTTGTGAGATGCCTTGAGAGGGAAGGGAGACCCTTCTTTATGCAATGCACTTGCGAGGGAAGGGAGACCCTTCTTTATGATATGTATGTACTTGCGAGGGAAGGGAGACCCTTCTTCATGATATGCACTTGTGAGTGAGGGGAGACCCCTCGTGGAATGTTGGTTCTTGTCTTCTTGTGAAAAGCGAGGTAAAACATATCGTAGGATATGTCCCACCTCTAACCATGTTCTTGAAAACCTCGATAAATCATGCCATGCATGCCGTGCTCGTGGAAACCGTGTACATACTTGCATTCAAATTTAAAGATGACATTTGGGTAATTTCACAACACATATAGCATCAAAGATTGAGTAATGTAGTATTCATAGCATTATGGGAAAACAGGAAACACACTATCATAGTCCCTAGCAATATTCATAATTTATTAGGCATGCATTTCCAGATTTTCAGCTCACTGTGTTCACCTTGGCATTTCATCAAACATGGTGTGTTCATTATGGATTTACCCTACAACATGCTTTTCTAGATGGGTTTTACTCAAATCATACATGTACATTCATTATTGGAACAATGCCCTTCCTCATTTGTTCATCACACACAACCATTGGCATCCAATCGCCCATTCCATCTCCATTCACCATTCACCATTCACCATTCACCATTCACCATTTACCATTTATCCATCTCATAGCACATGTGTAAATGAAAGAAAATGAAGAGAAAAGAAGGGGAAAGAGGAACTATAACTAGGAGGGTAGTAAGAAGCACCGACTTTGAAGAAATGAGGAAGAAACCCCTTTCCAAAACGACTGTGTAGCTGCTGCCCTAGTTTGAGGAGATGCTCCTCACGAGTTTGTGCCTTGATCTTGAAGAAAAACGGGCTGGAGGTTGATCTAGGGTTTCAAACCCTTTGATTTCTCTCCCAAATGGAAACCCTAGGTTGGAATCGCCTTCTCCTCTTTCTTCTATTCTCTCAAACTCTCTAAGTGTCGAATGATGCCCTAAAGGCTCAGATTAAACTCTTAAGGTAAGAGTGAACTGACCAAAAGACCGAAATACCCTTATTGGGATTTCTGTGAATAGTGCTGTGAATAGTGCCAACTCGTTGTGCTGTGAATAGTGCCAACTCGTTGTACTGTGAATAGTGCCAACTCGTTGTGCTATGAATAGTGCCAACTCGTTGTACTGTGAATAGTGCCAACTCGTTGTACTATGAATAGTGCCAACTCGTTGTGCTGTGAATAGTGCCAACTCGTTGTACTATGAATAGTGCCAACTCGTTGTGCTGTGAATAGTGCCAACTCGTTGTGCTGTGAATAGTGCCAACTCGTTGTGCTGTACAAACGTGCCCGTGGTGAGTTGTACAACGTGCCCGTGGTGAGTTGTACAACGGATGCACACAGTATACGTTTTCCTACAGGTACAGACTGTTTTGGCCATATCTTTTGACTCGTTCGTCCGATTTTGACGATTCAACTTGCGTTGTGTTCGTACTTCGAAGAGGAACAATTCTGACATTTCAAAATTTCCAAATTCTTCCTCATTTATTAATCATACCTCTAAAAAGGCAAGATGACAACGAAAGTGTCATGTATTAAGCATGGAAAAGTCTGGGGCTCTACATCCTCCCCCCCTTACAAAAATTTAGTCCTCGAAATTCAGACACTACTTGCATTACAAATCAAAAAGGACATTACAAGTCATATACAGACTTCACACAGAAACTCATTCAAGTAATTCTGGGTACTTTGCTTTGACTTCGGCTTCACGCTCCCATGTAGCTTCTTCCCGAGCATGGTGTTGCCATTGCACAAGAACCAAAAGGATTGTCTTGTTGCGAAGCACCTGATTCCTTCGATCTAAAATCTGGACTGGCTTTTCAATCAAGGTGAGGTCCTCTCGAATCTCCAACTGTTCCAAGTCTATGACATGCGAAGGATCCGCAAGATACTTCCGAAGCATGGACACATGGAAGACGTTATGAACTGTAGCCATGTGAGGTGGAAGAGCTACTCGATAAGTAACTTCACCAACTCGTGTGATAATCTCAAAAGGCCCAACATACCGAGGACTGAGCTTGCCTCGCTTCCCAAATCTCATGATCCCTTTGCTAGGAGATACTTTCACAAAAACTTGATCCCCTACTTGAAATTCCAAGTCCCTACGGCGTGTGTCCGCATAACTTTTCTGGCGATCTTGAGCGGCTTTCAATCGATCCCGGATGATCTTAACTGTGTTTGCAGTTTGCTCAATCAACTCCGGACCAAGCACTTTCCTTTCGCCTACCTCATCCCAATAGAGAGGAGACCTACAACTTCGCCCATACAAGGCCTCAAATGGTGCCATTTGAATACTTGCTTGATAGCTGTTATTATAGGCAAATTCAACCAATGGCAAGTGCTCTTCCCAACTACCTCTGAAATCCAACATACAAGCCCGAAGCATGTCTTCAATGACTTGGTTCACTCTTTCGGTTTGTCCATCCGTCTGTGGATGAAAAGCGGTGCTGAAATCAAGTCGGGAACCCATAGCCTCCTGGAAACTTTTCCAAAATCTTGACGTGAATCTTGGATCCCGATCCGACACAATACTAACAGGCACTCCGTGCAATCTAACTACTTCCTTGATGTATAGTGCATCCAACTGACTTGAGTTGAAAGTAGTTCGGTAGGGTAAGAAATGAGCGGACTTTGTCAAACGATCCACTACTACCCATATCGCATCTGAGCCCCTTGCCGTCTTTGGCAAGCCAACTATGAAATCCATGGATATGTTCTCCCATTTCCACTCGGGAATCGGAAGGGAATGCAATAGACCGGCGGGTCGCATGTGTTCTGCTTTCACCTGTTGGCACACTAAGCACCGTGCCACATATTCCGCAACCTCCCTCTTCATATTCCGCCACCAAAAGTGACTCTTGAGGTTCCGGTACATCTTTGTACCCCCTGGGTGCACTGTGTATTTCGAACGGTGTGCTTCATCCAAAATTTCTCTTCGAAGATCTGCATTGGCTGGGACGCACAGTCTTCCCTTGAAGGTGATAGCACCCCGACTAGTGAGAGAGAAGTCCTCACTACCCTTAGCAACTTCCTTGTCCCGATAAGCCAACAATTCAGCATCCATGGCTTGATATTCTTGGATCAAATCTATAATGTACGGCCGAACCGTAACATTTGCCAAGGTAGGACCACGGACAGAGTCATTCACACTGATGTCCAGATTTGCCAAATCTTCTAGTAGCTTCCATTCTTGAACCAACATATGTGCTAACAACCCTTGAGGTCTTCTACTCAAAGCATCTGCCACTACATTTGCTTTACCCGGGTGGTATTGAATGGTACAATCATAGTCTTTCAAAAATTCCATCCAACGCCGTTGCCTTAGATTCAGCTCCTTTTGGGAAAAGAGATACTTGAGACTCTTGTGATCAGTGAACACATAGAACTCCACCCCATAAAGGTAATGACGCCAAATCTTAAGTGCAAACACGACCGCCGCAAGCTCCAAGTCGTGCGTGGGATAATTCTTCTCATGCTCCTTCAATTGCCTTGATGCATAGGCAATGACTTTCTTATGCTGCATGAGTACACACCCAAGTCCAACGTGTGAGGCATCACTATACACCTCATACCCATAAGGTCCAGATGGCACAGTAAGGACAGGGGCTGTAGTAAGCCTCTTCTTCAGCTCCAAGAAACTGATCTCGCACTTATCACTCCATACAAACTTGGCGCTCTTCCTTGTCAGGTAAGTGAGTGGTGCTGCAAGGCTAGAGAAACCCTCTACGAATCTCCTATAGTAGCCTGCCAATCCAAGAAAGCTGCGTATGTCGGTAACACTCTTGGGCCTCGCCCAACTCATAACTGCTTCGATCTTCTTTGGATCTACCGATATACCTTCTGCAGAAACAACGTGGCCTAGGAATGCCACCTCTTCTAACCAAAACTCACACTTGCTAAGTTTGGCGTATAGCTTGTGCTCTCTTAGCATTTCCAAGGCAAGGCATAGGTCGCGTGTGTGATCTTCCCGTGTCTGGGAATAGACCAAGATGTCATCCACAAATACAATCACGCACCTATCAAGGTGTGGCCGGAACACCCGGTTCATCAAATCCATAAAGGCTGCCGGCGCGTTCGTGAGTCCAAAAGGCATTACCAAGAACTCGTAGTGCCCATATCGAGTCCTGAAAGCAGATTTGGGAACATCTTCCGCCTTAATCTTCAACTGGTGATAACCCGATCGAAGATCTATCTTCGAGAAGAATCTCGCTCCCTTCAACTGATCGAACAAGTCATCAATCCTAGGCAAGGGATACCTATTCTTTATGGTGACTTTGTTCAATTGCCGGTAATCGACACACATCCGCATCGAGCCATCTTTTTTCTTAACAAACAACACCGGGGCACCCACGGTGAGACACTTGGTCGAATGAAGCCAAGGCCTTGCAATTCTTCCAACTGAGTCTTCAACTCCTTGAGTTCAATAGGGGCCATCCTATATGGAGCTCTGAAAACAGGAGCTGTGCCTGGTGCAAGCTCGATCATAAACTCAATCTCCCTATCTGGAGGCAATCCTGGCAACTCCTCTGGAAATACATCCAGGAACTCACTCACAACCGGAATAGTCGATGAGTCCTTTGCCTCGAGATTAGCTAAGCCCAACGCCGCAAAACTAGCAATAGATCTACTTCTCAACCCGCGAAAGTGGAATGGTTTTCCTTCTACTGGCTTGAAGAGTACCATTTTCTCAAAGCAAGCTACATGCCCATGATGTGCTGCTAACCAATCCATTCCCAATATAACATCAAAGTCTTGGAATCCAAGGACGATGAGATCAACCGCCAATTCGTGGCTTCCAACTTGGACCACACTATTTCTATACACTTTATCTGCCAATACTGTTTTGTCGAGAGGAGTCGAAATGGCTAACTCCGGTTCTAGCTGACTTGGCCCTGCAGAAAAACCTTCTGAAAAACTCGGCGAGACAAACGAATGAGTAGACCCGGTATCAATCAATACTCGAGCCAAATACTCATTGACTAGTAGGGTTCCTGAAATTTTAACTAACTAAGTCAATCCATGCATCAACAGAGTATACTCATAGGTATATATATATATCATACCAAGTATGTACACAAGGAATAAAACACAACATATCAATCACGAATAACGAAAATAATTCCAAACGCGTACCTTGCACCACATCATCAGATGCAAGTGCATCACCCTCTGTCAAAGCAAATACACGCCCCTGGTTTGCCTGGCGAGACTGAGGTGTAGACCGGGTAGTCTGAGATGACGCCTGATATGATCCTGCAGGGCGTGCTGGTGGATTAATCCCCTGAGACTGGCCTGGTAAATGCCGACTGGGGCAATCCCTGATCATATGGCCCTGGCGACCACAATGAAAACATCCACCCGATGCCCTTCGGCAATCCCCTGCCGGGTGCCTTCGGCCGCATGAAGTGCAGACCTCGTGTGCATAAGTCGGAGGGGCCGGAAGTGGAGCATACCTCATCGTCTGAGGTGCAACAGGCCGTGGGGCTGGAAGAGCCTGCGGTCTCGGTGCCTGAGGCACATACTGCCGTGGAGCTGGAGGCGCATAAGAAGGCCTCATCGATGGTGCTGGCCACGCATACTGATAACGAGTCCGCCTCTCTGGAGGTGCTGAACTACTAGCTTGGCCTCTCGCTAACTCCCTCTTCTTGGACACTGTCTCCGAATTGGCCTCGACCAATAAGGCCTTGTCTACTACCTCAGGGTAGGTAGTATGCCTGAAAACGGACACCTTCTCCATAATCACATCCTTGAGCCCTTGCTCAAATCTCCTCGCCTTCATTGCCTCAGTAGCAACCATATGAGGCACAAATCTCGACAACTCCGAGAACTTGGCCTCGTATTGTGCCACCGACATCAAACCTTGCTCAAGGTTGATGAATTCTCTCTCTTTCTTTTCCCGTGCTCCAATCGGAAAATACTTTTTGTAAAAAGTATCCTTGAACTCCTCCCAAGTCCAAGGTAGACCCTGCATGGTCAAATCTCTCGTCCTCAGTGCGGACAACCACCAATGATGGGCTTCGCCTTCTAGCATGAAAGCTGCCCATGCTACTCTCTCCTCCTCTGAAGGTGAGAGGACCGTAAAGATCTTCTCCATCTGGAGGATCCATGCCTCCGCGGTAAGAGGGTCCACACTCCTATGGAAGGATGGAGGCCTCAATCTCCTGAATGCCTCAACTCCAGCGGTACGATGTACTGGAGCTACGGGCGGTGGAGTAGGTGCCGCCGATGATGGTATAGCCTGCCGAGCCGCCAGTATGGCGAGTGTCTCAGCAATAGAGCCTAAGACTCGAGAGAGGTCCGGCTGCTCATCCTCATCCCGTGAAGAAGAGGAAGCTCTGGTATGTGGTCCACGACCCCGTGTGTTCCGTCTCATGACTCAAGTCCTGAGAATAATAACACCACATGAGTCTAACTTGAAACCACAGTTTACTTCAATGCCATTTCACAATAATCCAATTTGTATTAGTTGTATAATACTAATATACATCGCATTAAGTCATCAGAGTATTTATAATGTTATACTTTGGTGTTCAAGCGTTCCTAAGGCTCGTACTTGGTTGAAATAACCATTTTGACTAAGACTAAAGTTTAGTCTTACACTTGGATCAAGACTCTCTTCCGACTTACTTTCTTCCTAACTTGTTTCCTGACATATGCTCTTGTCAAGCCGTGGTATAAGATTCTAAGTGACCCTAGAGACCTAAAGCCTAAGCTCTGATACCACTTCTGTCGCGACCCAAAACCCACCCTAGGAGTTAGAGTGAACTTTGGACGACTAATCATGACTTGCTTGACAACTAACCTGCAAAACCCACAGAGCATATACAATAGAGGATATAAACAGTGGAAACATACTCTAACATAGCACAGCGGAAGACTACCAAACCTCTATGTATATACATACACAAATCCAAGTTTATACAAAAAGTAATCCATACGAAAGAGTGGACATGCCCGCCAAAATACATAAATCTAACTCTCATCTCACCCACAGCTAATCCACTCAGAATCTAATCACCACCTACTGATAACCCTCTACGGGAGGTTCCTCCAAAGGCTCCTCGGCGTACTCCTCTTCCACCCATGGACCAGGAGCACAAACATCAAATGGGGCAGCAGCTCCCTCAGAACCTGCCGACAAAAGAAGTATGGCTGAGCATGGAATACTCAACGGGTACTAAATACTAACCAACAATTATAGCGTAGAAATAGCAATACATAATCAGGAGCAATTCATATATGTCAAACGGAAACAATTCACATCATACAAGGAAGTAAAGCAGTTTATAATCATGCTTGTAATTCGTAGAAAACCGATAAATCCTCTTGAAACATCGTGTGCTTGACTTGACTTGAAATATCTTTTTGTACTTCAAAGCTTGTCATGTCTATCTTGCTTGATTCTTGTATGTCGTGTCATGTCATGCATGTCATACGTGCTTGCTTGTGATCATGTAACTTGTGAGATATCCTTGTGAGGTGTCCTTGTGAGATGCCTTGAGAGGGAAGGGAGACCCTTCTTTATGCAATGCACTTGCGAGGGAAGGGAGACCCTTCTTTATGATATGTATGTACTTGCGAGGGAAGGGAGACCCTTCTTCATGATATGCACTTGTGAGTGAGGGGAGACCCCTCGTGGAATGTTGGTTCTTGTCTTCTTGTGAAAAGCGAGGTAAAACATATCGTAGGATATGTCCCACCTCTAACCATGTTCTTGAAAACCTCGATAAATCATGCCATGCATGCCGTGCTCGTGGAAACCGTGTACATACTTGCATTCAAATTTAAAGATGACATTTGGGTAATTTCACAACACATATAGCATCAAAGATTGAGTAATGTAGTATTCATAGCATGAAGGGAAAACAGGAAACACACTATCATAGTCCCTAGCAATATTCATAATTTATTAGGCATGCATTTCCAGATTTTCAGCTCACTGTGTTCACCTTGGCATTTCATCAAACATGGTGTGTTCATTATGGATTTACCCTACAACATGCTTTTCTAGATGGGTTTTACTCAAATCATACATGTACATTCATTATTGGAACAATGCCCTTCCCCATTTGTTCATCACACACAACCATTGGCATCCAATCGCCCATTCCATCTCCATTCACCATTCACCATTCACCATTCACCATTCACCATTTATCCATCTTTATGGCACATGTGTAAATGAAAGAAAATGAAGAGAAAAGAAGGGGAAAGAGGAACTATAACTAGGAGGGTAGTAAGAAGCACCGACTTTGAAGAAATGAGGAAGAAACCCCTTTCCAAAACGACTGTGTAGCTGCTGCCCTAGTTTGAGGAGATGCTCCTCACGAGTTTGTGCCTTGATCTTGAAGAAAAACGGGCTGGAGGTTGATCTAGGGTTTCAAACCCTTTGATTTCTCTCCCAAATGGAAACCCTAGGTTGGAATCGCCTTCTCCTCTTTCTTCTATTCTCTCAAACTCTCTAAGTGTCGAATGATGCCCTAAAGGCTCAGATTAAACTCTTAAGGTAAGAGTGAACTGACCAAAAGACCGAAATACCCTTATTGGGATTTCTGTGAATAGTGCTGTGAATAGTGTCAACTCGTTGTGCTGTGAATAGTGCCAACTCGTTGTACTGTGAATAGTGCCAACTCGTTGTGCTGTGAATAGTGCCAACTCGTTGTACTATGAATAGTGCCAACTCGTTGTGCTGTGAATAGTGCCAACTCGTTGTACTCTGAATAGTGCCAACTCGTTGTGCTGTGAATAGTGCCAACTTGTTGTGCTGTGAATAGTGCCAACTCGTTGTACTATGAATAGTGCCAACTCGTTGTGCTGTGAATAGTGCCAACTCGTTGTGCTGTGAATAGTGCCAACTCGTTGTGCTGTGAATAGTGCCAACTCGTTGTACTATGAATAGTGCCAACTCGTTGTGCTGTGAATAGTGCCAACTCGTTGTGCTGTGAATAGTGCCAACTCGTTGTACTATGAATAGTGCCAACTCGTTGTGCTGTGAATAGTGCCAACTCGTTGTGCTGTGAATAGTGCCAACTCGTTGTGCTGTACAAACGTGCCCGTGGTGAGTTGTACAACGTGCCCGTGGTGAGTTGTACAACGGATGCACACAGTATACGTTTTCCTACATGTACAGACTGTTTTGGCCATATCTTTTGACTCGTTCGTCCGATTTTGACGATTCAACTTGCGTTGTGTTCGTACTTCGAAGAGGAACAATTCTGACATTTCAAAATTTCCAAATTCTTCCTCATTTATTAATCATACCTCTAAAAAGGCAAGATGACAACGAAAGTGTCATGTATTAAGCATGGAAAAGTCTGGGGCTCTACAAAAGGGGTGAGCCACCATGGTGAGGTGTCCCCATGATGTAATTGATGACATCACACACTTTGACTATTTGACTTGTTGACCGGTTTCCCACTTTTTCATGTGTTCAACCCCCCATAATTCCATGAAATGACGTACGATGATGACGAAGTGACAGGTGACTGTAGAAGGGGCATTCTGGCATCTGTTGTATGAATCTCGGAGAAAAATGTTGAGTTTTGACAGTAAAAGTCCGGAAGAAAATTGCAAAACCCACAAATTTCTTGATTTTGGACACTAAACACGTCATGGTTTCGCGGTTTGATTTGCAATAAAGCCAAGATGATAGGCAGTCGTCCAGACAACCGACCGATACGTAGTGTGTGAGTTTCAAAGATTTCTATTGGGCCAATCGGTACATATTGAGTACCGGCTGAATTTTGAAACCCGTGGATTTTCTGGTTTTCTTACATACAAGGCCCTACGATTTCGCGAATCGATGCATGACGGAGCCGACACGACATGTACTCGTATAGAAATGCAAACGATACACAATGTGAGATTTTTAGGGAAAAGGATTGGGTTTTACCAGTAATTATCGGACACCGAATCGGATAACCAGAACCCACGGTTACACCCAAACACTTTTCAGAGGTTGTATGTATTCCGATTAGGGAAAATGACACCCTAATATTCATAAATTTTATTCTTTATTTAATTATACTTAATTACCGGACATCCTGGCCTCACGATTTTATTCTGAAAATCTGAGTCATTACAATCTCCCCTCCTTATAAAAATTTCATCCTTGAAATTTGATCAACTTGTATTTCCTAACAGTGGAGGGTACGCCATTTAGTACTTTAATGTCCTCTTACTGCCATCTTTACATTAGGGGTACAGGAATTTCATGAAGTCTATTCGTATTTAATCTTCGACGGTCCAAATTATTTTTGAAAATTTTCCTTATCTAGCAATGGATTCTCATTTGCTTCACTGATATGACTTATATACATTCAAACACATCATCAAAACATATCAATACTATTTAGATAACTTTCAGTCAGTACATATTTAACAGAGGATGGAAATACAAAACACAGATCATGAAAATGCCCACTATGGAAAAACACAAGTGTTTAAAGTCTATCTCTAAGGATGTCCTCATTGTGTTGGACTTCTTCTTGTGACATTGTGAAGACATGACCCTTTTTGTCCTCGTCTGAATTTGTTTCAAATTGGGACACTCCCTTTTGATATGGCTCGGCTTGCCGCACTAATAGCAAACCCTAGTTTTGTAGGCTTCAGTTCGCTGGTCTCGATTACCATGCTCAAAATTTGATGTTTTCGCTCATTCCGAAGCATTTCCTTTGCTAAAGTTATCAAAATTTATATTCTTGTTTTAGTCCCTCAATATTTCTTTGTCCATGGGTCTTTCGACTGACCTCTTTTCTCTGGCGGCCAATGATTCTTATTTCTTTATGTACCTTTTCAATTCTCAAAGCTCTGTCTAGAATATCTGAGAATGAGGTAAACATTTGAACTACCAGTTATTCTTTGATTGTTGGCTTCAATCCATCCTCGAACTTGTCGACTCTCCATTGTTTGTCCTCAATAAGTCTTGTTACAAATCCGAAGAGCTGGTTGAATTTTTGTTCATATTCACTGACCGACATGTTGCCTTGAGCCAGCTAAAGGAATTCTATTTCCTTCGTCTTCCTCATGGAGACTGAAAAATACTATAAAGTCGTAATTTGTATTGGCTTAATTCCGATGTCAAAACGGTGTCAATGTAAGTCTAGTGTCGTTCTTCATCTAGTCAATCAAGTTTGGTGAAGATAAAACTCCAAAGACTCAAGTGAAGTACATTCCAGTTGAAACTTCACTCACACTCTTAGGATGGTAAGTGACCTAGATACCTACTGGTTTCTTTAGGTGGAATTGACCTAGAAAAATTTATCACATACACTAGATGATTAAAAATTGACCCAAGTGTTGAAATAGTCCTTGGATGGCCTAAGTGGTAGATTGGTTGAGGTGGCAGAGGCTTTGTGCTCAAAACAGACGAAAAATGCACAGGTCGTTCAAACAACCAGCTGAGCCATATGAACGCCATAGAACGGTCATCTAGTCGTTCGAACAGATGTAAATAATATGAATTCCAGTTGCCTCCCTTGTTGTGCTCCAAAATCCCACCTAGGAGTTAGGTGTGACTTTGTGCGTGACTAATCTTTTATGACAAACCATCCTGTATAAAACATACAAGGCAATAATATAGCAGAAGTGACAAACATAGCGGAAGCATAAAATGAAAATTTCTTTTATACATTGACAGTATTCCAAGTTTATACAACATAAAACCAAAGTAAGAGTGGACATGCCCCTTCATCAAAATACAAAAATATAATCTCTCTCAATAATACCCAGGATAAGGCCACCTATCCAGGTTTCTATCCTCCTTTGGCTGAGCCTCTGCCGGCTCCTCCTCTCTGTAGTCCTCCTCGATACAAGGACTGAGAGCAGAAATGTCAAATGGAACTGCTAATATAAAATATACTACTAAGCATGGAATACTCAGCGTATACAATCTACTAACTAACAATGATATAATCAACAATATCATACGAAACATTAAGCAATAGTTTATAATACGTGCTTTAAACCAGACATAGAACTCATACTTCAAAACTTAACTCAACCGTGCACATCTTTTCAAAATTGTTGTCTTATGAGCTTTCGTAAAACCAAAACATGTTATGAGATTGCCTTTCTTATGAGTTACTTATGAGCTTATGAGTTCTTATGAGTCTTATGAGCTTATGAGCCTTGTAACCAATCTTAGACTTGATCAGTAGAGATTTTGTAACCGATCTTAGACTTGATCAGTAAAGATTTGTAAAACGATCTTAGACTGGATCCTTATGAGCCTTATGAGAACTTGTGAGCACTTGTAAGCCTTATGAGCACTTGTGAGCCTTATGAGCCCTTATGGACATTCTTATGAGATCTTTTGAAAGCCTTGCGAGACTTATGATTCTTAGAGAATTCGTAACTGATCTTAGAATTATGATCCTTAGAAAATTTGTAACCGATCTTAGACTTATGATCCTTAGAGAATTTGTAACCGATCTTAGACTTTGCCAACCCTTAGTTTGGCCTTGTCAATGCTTATGAATTATTCACATTCTTATGAAATTCCCTTTAGAAACCTTTGCTTAAGAATCTTTGTTAACACCCTTTGCTGATGAACTTTTGAAATACCATCGTTATGAGAAAACGATCATGCCAGGTGATAAGTGCTTAATTTTGCTTAATTATCCCCATTTAAATAAGCATTATCATACTTCTTTGGTTTATATCTTCATTTTTACATGTAAAGTGGTGTATTTTCTCCTCACCATTGCGTTGTCCTCTTTCTCTTAATTTTCATGATACATTTGCATGTATTTATACATGTCTTGGAAGGCCGTATGCAAAATATTTTTAAGAGAGACTTATTACGTGTATTTATTTTTTGTAGGAATCCTAACCCCAGATTACTCTCGGGATTCAAGAAGTCCAAAGTTTCAAATAGCCCATGTTCAACTCAAAGATCTAAAGGAGTTAGAGCCCAAAGTGCAAAGCCCAAGCCAAAAGTCCAAGAAGCCAAGTCTCAAGTCAAAGAGTCAAAGCCCAAGAGCAAAGCCCAAGACCAAGTATAGAAAGATTCTACAACATGGCTGGAGAATCTTAGGAAGATATGGATTAATATGATTTTGGCATAAAAAGGGTGGAATTCTCTTGAATTAGAAAGAAGAAGTGTGCTATATTGATGTTTCTATTTCAGAAAAAAGGAGAAAAAGCCTATTTTGGTCACAAGAACTCTTTATTTGGGTGGATTTTGGAATTCAAGTAAGGAGCTTAATGGAGGTCAACTAAATCTACAAGAAAGGCAAGAAATTTCGTGGATGGCTAGAGGAGTGCTATTATTTAGCAACCAATCTCAAACAAAGAAGGAGGATTTCCCGGATTCCCGCCTAATCTGGACAGTACTTACTAATTTGGACATAACTTTTGACTCAAAATTTGGATTAAGGCAAAGTTTGATATTTTGGAAAGAAGACTTAAAGGGAAACAAAATAGTATTTCACAAAGATCCCCTAATTCGGACGTTTAAGGGGTCAAAAAATGTCATCAAGAGGAGGGAAGTGCAATTTTGGTTGGAATTTTGGAATTAGAAGTTTCTCTTTTGTTTTTCTTTCCCTTCTCTTCTTCCCTTTAGTCTATATAAACCTAAAGTGAGAGACTTTTGGGGCTGGCTCTGATCTTTTCTCATTCTCTTTTCTCTCTTCTTCTTTTAGTTTTTTTTGGACTTATTTTATTGTAGTGTTTGGAAAACCATTAAGGAGGATGACAACTCCAAACATGGTTGGCTAAACAACCTTCTAAGGTTAGGGATTTGAAACCTTTTTCCAATTTATGTGGACGATGTGGATGATTTGATTATTTATTTTAATTGAATAATTTTCTTAGTTTGGTTAATTGTTCCTCTCTATATGTTCTTTGATTTCGTATGATCTAATGATATATGGAATGCTTGGATCCCCTGTGAGTTGGATACAAAGTGATTTTTATATTTCTCTAATTATTCAATTGAATTTAATAGTCAGTGGTTTTATCGTATAATTTTCCATCTAGATTAAATCTTTATTTAATTCTAGATGTGTTTTCATCCAAATCTAAGCATAAGGAGGGATAGGTGGATTTTCCTGAAACCTTAGATCTCTTTTCATTGTTTTACAGTTATCAGTAATTTTTGCTCCATTCTCATTGAGTGGAAAACTGATTTTAAATCTCTCTTCTCTTTAGATTTCGTTTCCTTAATTCTTGTTGCACAATAGTCGATCCCTGTGGATTCGACCCTGTGCTCACCAGATACATCAACTGTGTCACTTGTGCACTTGCAAGTATATTATTTTTACTCTTGATTTTATGTCCATTAATTTGGATTAAATTAAGTTTGTAACAAGTTTTTGGCGCCGTTGCCGGGGATTGCAACGTGTGACGAGAACACGGGTTACGAAATTCTCCCATTCCTCATTCCCTCTAATTCTAACTTCTAACTTTTACTTTCTTGCTCCTAACTTTTAACTGCTAACTTTTACTTTCTTGCTTCTAACATCTAACTGCTAACTGCTAACTTTTACCTTCTTGCTTCTAACTTCTAACTCTTAACTTCTAACTTCTATTTTTTGCTTTTTAACTTGATTGAAAAAAAAAAAAGTCTGATTTTTTTTATTTTTTTTAGTGGAAGGTTGGAATTCCGTGCACCCTCCCACGGTAGGAAATCAATTAATTTGCTTGAAGGGATTATATCACATAGGTGGAAGGTTGGAATTCCGTGCACCCTCTCACGGTAGGTAATTAAGCGGATTGATATTGCTTGTTTTAAACAGGTACATCTATTGCTTGCCTACTTGGAAACAGACATTGCTTTGCCTAAGTTCAGGAATTTCTTCACTTCTGGTAAACTCACTCCTTCACTCTCGTTATTCTCCTACTTATCTTGCATCTACTGTCAACTTACAACCTAGTGGGGAAGCTCGGCGTATACTCTGTATACGTGCCTCGTCTGTCGCCCCCTTTAGCTAGCTTGTTCGTATAGAAGACTTATAGGAGGTGCATGCATTCTTGTTTGAATCCCCGACTTTCCCTTTAAGTTCTCTCATTTGTATGATCACGTGGCAACGAGATCACACAAGCCGCTTGAGGTAAACAGACTTTGAGATTGAAGACTTGTCTAATAACTTGTTTGAAGATTCTGATCATTCTTATTCATCAGACACTATGACTGACAATGAAAGTGATCAGGGGGATAATGGAGTTCATAATAATCCACCAATGCTGACCTTGCGTGAATATTTGCAACCAACAAGGACGAGTTCTCCGTCTTGTATGGTTTTTCCTATTAATGCAAATACTTTTGACTTAAAACTGGGAGTGATTCAATTACTTCCTACGTTGCATGGCTTAAATTCAGAAAGTCCTTACCTACACTTGAAAGAATTTGATGAGGTTTGTGCAACCTTGCACAATCAAATGTTAGTGATGATGTGGTTAGGTTAAAATTGTTCCCTTTCTCTTTAAAAGAGAAGGCCAAAAATTGGCTAAATTCTCTAAAGCCAAGGTCCATTGGCACATGGCAAGAACTGACCAGGGAGTTTCTAAAAAAATTCTTCCCTACCCATAAGACTAATACTCTCAGGAGGAACATCATGAATTTCTCCCAAAAGGAGAATGAAACTTTTTTCCAATGTTGGGAACGTTTCAAGGAATTATTGTTGACTTGCCCCCATCATGGCTACGAGACATGGCGCACTGTTAGTTTTTTCTATGAAGGTTTAACTTCTCAAATGCGTCAGTTCGTAGAGATGATGTGCAATGGTGAGTTTTTAAATAAAGATCCCGAAGAGGCTTGGGATTATTTTGACCAATTAGCTGAAAATGCCCAATCTTGGGATAACACTGATAGATCTGATAGGTCTGATAAAACCAAGCCTAATGCCATGACTAAGGGAGGTATGTACCTCCTGAAAGAAGAGAATAATGATGTGAATGCCAAAATAGCCAATTTGACCAGAAAAGTAGAAGCCATGGAACTTATGAAAGTAAACTCAATTAAGGCCACTGAAAAAGTGGAAGATGTTTGTGGCATATGCGAGACTAATGTACACCGAACTCAGGATTGTCCAACAATCCCAGCTTTTCAAGAGGTGTTACATGATCAAGCAAATGTCATGAACACCTATAAAAGGCCTTTTTCTTCTCCCTACTCGGAAACTTACAATCCTGGTTGGAGGAACCATCCCAACTTAGTTGGAAAAATGGTCCTACTGCAAACAATTCTCCTCAGGGGCCTTCCACTCATACTCCTTATGTGCCTCCACATAAGAAGACCCTTGAAGAGACGTTGCAACAATTCATGCAAGGTCAAACAAACATTAATAATCAGACAATGCAAGCTATCAATGATCTGAAGAATTCTGTCAAAGAGTTGACCTCTTCGTTGAGCTTTCAAGAAAAGGGCAAATTTCCTGCTCAACCTCAACCAAATCCTAGAGGTCAATTTGAGGTAAGTAATTTAAATTCTTCAGATTCCCAAGAGGAACATATCAAGTCCATCACCACTCTACGAAATAGAAAAATAATTGATAAAGATATTCCAAAGAAGGTTCACAAACCTGAGGAATCTTTAAAATCAAAGAGTGATGATGAACTTGTTAAGTCCAAATCTGATATGGTTTTGCAATGTCCGATACCTGCTCCTTTTCCCCAAAGGTTACAACCTCCTCAAAAGTTAGTCCATAATGCTGATTATTAGAAATCTTCAAACAGGTAAAGATCAATATCCCCTTGTTAGACGCTATCAAAACAAATTCCATCATATGCCAAATTCTTAAAGATTTATGTACAGTCAAGCGTAGACTTAATGTACAAAAGAAAGTTTTTTAACAAAACAAGTGAGTGCAATCATTCAACATAATACCCCACCCCAAATACAAAGATCCAGGATGCCCAACAATTTCTTGTATTATTGGGAACTTCAGGATAGAGCAAGCTTTGCTTGACCTTGGGGCTAGTGTTAACCTCTTACCCTACTCGGTGTATGAGCAGTTGGGTCTTGGTGAGCTAAAGCCCACTAAGGTAACACTCCAACTTGCTGACCGTTCAGTGAAAATACCGAGAGGGGTAGTTGAGGATGTGTTGGTCCAAGTAGACAAATTTTACTTTCCTATTGATTTTATTGTTCTTGGACACACAACCTGTGTTGAATGCATGCACTCAAATTCCTGTTATTTTAAGGCCGCCCATTTCTTGCAACCTCCAATGCTTTGATTAATTGCAGGAATGGTGTCATGAAACTCTCGTTGGCAACATGACTTTGGAATTAAATATTTTTAATATCTACAAACAACCGGGGATGATGATGATGATTGCATGGAGTAAACTTGATTGAAACTCTTGTGCAAGACCAATTTCTTCAATCTTCTTTTTCTGATCCTCTAGAAGCTTGTTTGACACATTTTAATGATTTGATGAGGATTCTGTAAACTCTTTGTTGGAATCTGTTCCGGTGTTGGATACTAACAAGTGGAGATCACGTTTTGAGGAATTGCCACCTCACGATACCCTGCCCCTCCCTTCAAGTATCCAAACACCAAAGCTTGAGTTGAAAACCTTTGCCAGCTGATCTCAAATATGCATTTTTGGGACAAGTAGAGACATTCCCAGTGGTCATCTCCTCACAATTGAATGAGACTCAGGAAGAAAATTAATTGATGTTCTTAGAGAACACAAAGGTGCAATAGGTGGACCATAGCTGATATTAAGGGAAATCAGTCCCTTAATTTGTACCCATAGGATATATTTTGGAGGATAATGCTAAACCCTCTAGAGAGATGCAGCGCAAGGCTGAATCCCAACATGAAAGATGTGGTAGAGCAGAGATCCTAAAACTTTTGGATGTAGGGATCATATACCCATTTCTGATAGTCAGTGGGTAAGTCCTACCCAAGTGGTACCTAAGAAATCCGGTATAACTGTAGTCAAGAATGCTAATGATGAATTAATCCCAACTAGAGTCACAACTGGTTGGCGAGTGTGCATTTGACTATAGGAAGTTGAACTCTGTGACTAGGAAAGACCATTTCCCGTTGCCCTTCATGGACCAAATTTTAGAAAGAGTCGCTGGTCATAAATTTTATTGTTTCCTAGATGGGTACTCCGGTTATAATCAGATAGAAATTGCACCTGAGGATCAAGAAAAGACCACTTTTACATGTCCATTCGGCACTTTTGCTTATCGAAGGATGCCATTTGGGTTGTGTACTGCTCCTGCCACATTCCAAAGATGCATGTTGAGTATATTTAGCGATATGGTAGAGCATTTTCTTGAAGTGTTTATGGATGATTTTTCTGTGTTTGGTGATTCTTTTGATGATTGTCTGTTTCATTTAAAGAATGTTTTGGTTAGATGTGAGGAGAAAAACCTCATTCTGAATTGGGAGAAGTGTCATTTTATGGTCTCTAAAGGGATCGTGCTTGGCCACATTGTCTCCTCCCGAGGAATCGAAGTGGATAGAGCCAAAATTGATCTGATAGCCCAATTTACCTACCCCAAAGACCATTAAGGACATTAGATCTTTTCTAGGTCATGCAGGATTTTACAGAAGGTTTATTAAAGACTTTAGTGCAATATCTAGACCATTGTGTAACCTTCTATCAAAGGAAAACTCCTTCGAGTGGACTAAGCATGCCAGGAAGCTTTTGCAAAGCTGAAAGGCATGTTGACTTCTGCTCCTATAATGCAACCACCTGATTGGAGTTTACCATTTGAAATCATGTGTGATGCTAGTGATTATGCGGTTGGGGCCGTGCTAGGGCAACGCAAGGATAAGAAGCCTTGTGTCATTTACTATGCAAGTAGGACCTTGAACAGTGCTCAGATGAACTATTCTACTACCGAAAAAGAACTCCTAGCCATAGTCTTTGCACTTGAAAAGTTCCGATCTTACTTGATTGGATCTCGAATTATTATATTCACAGACCATGCAGCTTTAAAGTACCTTCTTTCTAAGAAGGATGCTAAACCAAGACTCCTAAGGTGGATCCTTCTACTCCAGGAATTTGACTTAGAAATTAAAGATAAAAAAGGAGTAGAAAATGTAGTGGCTGATCATTTATCCCGTCTTGTGCTCTCTGATTCCTTGGAGACAATGCCGATCAAAGACACGTTCCCGATGAGCAACTTTTTGCTGTCTCCCAATTACCTTGGTTTGCAGATATTGCAAATTATCTTGTTACAGGTAACCTTCCTATTCATTGGAAACAACAAGATAAAAAGAAATTTTTGTACCGAGGTACGTAGATTTTCTGGGATGATCCTTATCTGTTTAATATTGTTCTGATCAAATTATTAGGAGATGTGTGCCTGATTCTGAACACCTAAATGTCATCTCCTTTTGTCACTCTGAAGCATGTGGTGGTCATTTTTTCAGCCAAAAAGACTACCGCAAAAATTCTGCAATGTGGTTTTTATTGGCCCACTCTTTTTAAGGACACTCATGAGTTTTGCAAAGCATGTGAGCGCTGCCAAAAATTAGGAGGAATCTCCCGTCGGAATATGATGCCTCTCACCCAATTTTGATTATTGAAGTCTTTGACTGTTGGGGCATCGATTCATGGACCATTCCCTCCTTCTTTTGGGTCTCTTTATATCTTAGTAGCCGTTGATTAATGTGTCAAAATGGATCGAGGCTGTTCCAAGCAAAACCAATGACCACAAAACGGTCTTGCGATTTTTAAAAGAAAATGTTTTATCAAGGTTTGGAACACCTCAAGCCATTATCAGTGATGGGGGTACACACTTTTGTAATCGGCCTTTTGAAGCCTTGATGAAAAAATATGGGATAACCTATAAAGTTTCTACCCCTTATCACCCACAAACAAGTGGACAAGTGGAGATATCCAATCGAGAGATTAAAAATATTTTACAAAAAACGGTAAATCCAGATCGTAAGGATTGGTCATTACGACTAACCGATGCACTATGGGCTTACCGAACAGCTTTCAAAACCCCGATTGGAATGTCTCCATATCGAATTGTCTTTGGAAGAGCTTGTCACTTGCCTGTTGAATTGGAACACAAGGCTTACTGGGCGATAAAGACACTCAATTTTGATTTGGAGAAAGCAGGCTCGCTTCGCAAACTCCAACTGGATGAGTTGGACGAAATCCGAAATGATGCTTACGAGAGTGCCAAAATTTACAAAGAGAGAATGAAGGTTTTCATGATAAACATATTCTTCGAAAATCATTTGAGCCTTCTCAAAAAGTTCTTTGTATAATTCTCGTTTGCATCTATTTCCTGGTAAGCTTCGATCTCGTTGGACCGCCCTTTCATTGTGAAAACTGTTTACCCTTATGGAACTGTAGAGATTGAGAATCCTCAAAACGGTAATATTTTTAAAGTCAATGGTCAACGATTGAAACCGTTTTTGGAGAATTTCACACCAGATGATGAGTCCACAACTCTAGAAGATCCTGTTTATCCTGATTGATCTTTTCTCTCACTTGAGATGAACTTCTGTGTATACTATGCATTTTTGTTTTTTTACTTGCTTTATTTCTCTTTTAGTTTGATTGATTAGTTCATATCCCTATGATGTTTCATACCCTCTATCTCTTTTGATCTCTCAATGTTATATTTCATATAAATCTCTATTTGAAACATTGAGGACAATGTTCGATTTAGGTTGGGGGGTGTAGATTTGTGCTTTATTGTTGGGATAATCTCTACTAATAGTAGACCATTGCATTCCTCCTTTACAAAAAAAAAAAAAAAAACTGTGTTTCTGTCTTGGCTACTTTCTATTTCTTCTTTGCCTTCCATCTAGTGAGCTATTGAATTTTGGATTATAAAGGCACACGGTGAAAATTTTTAAGAAGCTCAATTCCAGCTGTTTACAATGAAAAGTCTTTATTACTAATTCTCAGTTAGTGAATATTATAAATTGCTGAATTTTTAAACTTTCACTACACATCTGACTCAATATCTGGAGCTAGGTTGAATTTGGTAGTTGTTGACTGGATAATTTTCTGGAATGTAGGGAGAAACCAAGTCTGATGAACTATGACTATCTTGTTCACTTGGTTTGCTGGTAAGAAGAAAAACAGAACTGGGTTATGATGAAGTCATGGAAAGAAACCAGTGAATTAGACCAGGTACTTTGAAAAGGGCTACCTCTTGTCAGGTCTTTGAAAAAAAAAAAAAAAAAAAAAAAAAGATATGGACATTTGAAAATGTGCTCTCAATGTTGAAATATCAGTTTGATTTGCTATGACCTTGTTTAAACAAGTTGGGTGAAAGCCGTCATTGTAAAAAAGTGAATAAACTGGAATATCACAGATAAAGCCCATGAGGTATTAAGGTGAATATCCACAACTTTCGTGATCCTGGACAGATTAACTTAGTTTTGAATCAGATCCTTAGGCTAACCCGACCATTCTGTGGTGATTAAAAAGTTGACTCTGCTTAAGGAAATCGATACTTTGGATATTTGTCAGATTGCACATGCACTCAAAATTTTCTAAATGGTGACTTAGTGATTTGGACTTTATTTAGAATGCTGGAATATATGGTTGAAATATAATGAAAACCAGTGCCCTAATAATTCGAAATTTGATGTCTTGATTAGAATGTGCCACATGAAGAAGTTTATTATGAATAATTTTTGTTCTTCTTCAATTATTTTGAAAAGATAAATTTGTTTTGAAAAGGAGGATTGTCAGTCATGCTTTATAGTTATTATCCTAATTAATTGATTGATTATATTCTACCTCTTCAATCTAAGTTGAAATCATTGTCACCACAGGGTGATGCTACTGAGAGATGAACTGAGATTCTTTCAAAATTTCTTGGTTATTCTTCATGATGAAAGTTTGCTGTTTGTCTCATGGAATTGAAATGATGATACTTTGATATTGCTTCACATTCTTTTTGCTCGAGAACTAGCAAAATGCTGGTTGGGGGGTGTTGATAAGTGCTTAATTTTGCTTAATTATCCCCATTTAAATAAGCATTATCATACTTCTTTGGTTTATATCTTCATTTTTACATGTAAAGTGGTGTATTTTCTCCTCACCATTGCGTTGTCCTCTTTCTCTTAATTTTCATGATACATTTGCATGTATTTATACATGTCTTGGAAGGCCGCATGCAAAATATTTTTAAGAGAGACTTATTACGTGTATTTATTTTTTGTAGGAATCCTAACCCCAGATTACTCTCGGGATTCAAGAAGTCCAAAGTTTCAAATAGCCCATGTTCAACTCAAAGATCTAAAGGAGTTAGAGCCCAAAATGCAAAGCCCAAGCCAAAAGTCCAAGAAGCCAAGTCTCAAGTCAAAGAGTCAAAGCCCAAGAGCAAAGCCTAAGACCAAGTATAGAAAGATTCTACAACATGGCTGGAGAATCTTAGGAAGATATGGATTAATATGATTTTGGCATAAAAAGGGTGGAATTCTCTTGAATTAGAAAGAAGAAGTGTGCTATATTGATGTTTCTATTTCAGAAAAAAGGAGAAAGCCTATTTTGGTCACAAGAACTCTTTATTTTGGGTGGATTTTGGAATTCAAGTAAGGAGCTTAATGGATGTCAACTAAATCTACAAGAAAGGCAAGAAATTTCGTGGATGGCTAGAGGAGTGCTATTATTTAGCAACCAATCTCAAACAAAGAAGGAGGATTTCCCGGATTCCCGCCTAATCTGGACAGTACTTACTAATTTGGATATAACTTTTGACTCAAAATTCGGATTAAGGCAAGGTTTGATGTTTTAGAAAGAAGACTTAAAGGGAAACAACATTGTATTTCACAAAGATCCCCTAATTCGGACGTTTAAGGGGTCAAAAAATGTCATCAAGAGGAGGGAAGTGCAATTTTGGTTGGAATTTTGGAATTAGAAGTTTCTCTTTTGTTTTTCTTTCCCTTCTCTTCTTCCCTTTAGTCTATATAAACCTAAAGTGAGAGACTTTTGGGGCTGGCTCTGATCTTTTCTCATTCTCTTTTCTCTCTTCTTCTTTTAGTTTTTTTTGGACTTATTTTATTGTAGTGTTTGGAAAACCATTAAGGAGGATGACAACTCCAAACATGGTTGGCTAAACACCCTTCTAAGGTTAGGGATTTGAAACCTTTTTCCAATTTATGTGGATGATGTGGATGATTTGATTATTTATTTTAATTGAATAATTTTCTTAGTTTGGTTAATTGTTCCTCTCTATATGTTCTTTGATTTCGTATGATCTAATGATATATGGAATGCTTGGATCCCCTGTGAGTTGGATACAAAGTGATTTTTATATTTCTCTAATTATTCAATTGAATTTAATAGTCAGTGGTTTTATCGTATAATTTTCCATCTAGATTAAATCTTTATTTAATTCTAGATGTGTTTTCATCCAAATCTAAGCATAAGGAGGGATAGGTGGATTTTCCTGAAACCTTAGATCTCTTTTTCATTGCTTTACAGTTATCAGTAATTTTTGCTCCATTCTCATTGAGTGGAAAACTGATTTTAAATCTCTCTTCTCTTTAGATTTCGTTTCCTTAATTCTTGTTGCACAATAGTCAATCCCTGTGGATTCGACCCTGTGCTCACCAGATACATCAACTGTGTCACTTGTGCACTTGCAAGTATATTATTTTTACTCTTGATTTTATGTCCATTAATTTGGATTAAATTAAGTTGTAACACCAGGTATAGAGTGTGTCAAGTGCTTGTGAACATCCTACAATACTTCAAAAGCTTAAAACATTCTAAGCATACTTATATAATCATAGAGCATCATAAGGTACTTAGAAACCCTTAACCATAATCATATGAAGCTTATGAACATCATAGTAAGCATAGAACAACCATCCATATTCAAGCATAATCATGGAGTATTATTCATAGCAATGGCATAACATCAATCATGGCTACTAAGCCTATCTCATTATATCTTGTTTAGAATCATAGTTTCTTTGAGGAAATCACTACCAAATCCAAGCATAGAACTAATTTACCCTTCTATTGAAAAACCCAACTTTAAGACCCTTATTTCTAGGTTGAACCATGGCAAGTTAGAGAATAGGTGTATTTACTTGTAAAATTATAATAAAACTAACTAGTACAAGGTATTTACTCTTACTTTTGAGAAACCCTCATTTAAAACCCACATTTCAAGACTTGGATTATAACAAAGCAAGACAGGAGAGTGTATTTACCTTACAATGATTGAAATCCTTTACTCTAGAGCTTGGGAATGAAGAAGGTTAAGTCCCCAAGATCCAACGCTCGAAAAACACCTTGGAAGGGATATCCAAGCTCCAATGGTGTGTGGAAGTGATCTCCAAGCTTGAAGGAGAGGATCCAAGCTTAAGGTATGAATCCAAGCTCCAATCTTGATCTCACAAGGACCCCCTCTTTGAAACCCTAGTTTTCCTCTTCTTTCTCCCCAAAATCTCTTCCTTAAACTCTCTTAGGGTTATGAACCTTAAAACCCATGGAATGGGTTGCTATTTATAGGCCAAGGGTGTTTTAAAACCCTAATCTCCACTTAATTTTCATCAAAAATGGGAAAAACCCCAAATTACTAAAGGTCGGTCGACCGGCTGGGAGGGGCAGTCAACCGGCCAAGGTTAAAACCCTACTATTGAGCCTTCTTGGGGACAGGTGGTCGACTGGCCAGAGGGGAGGTCGACCGGCCTCTAAAAACTTAGACACTGTTGCACTTTTTAGGGCGTTTTCGAGACAGTCAGTCGACTGGCCAGGATGGTGGTCAACCGGTCTTCACCAGTACTGGCCACTTTCCTTGTTTTTCCCATTTTTTTTCCACTTAGAATACTTCCACTCTTACATCAACTCACTTAGAATGTTTCCACTCTTTTTCCTTGGTTTTAACACCCACATGACGCATCAAGTTTGATTTCAAACCTTTTCATTCATTCATCACACACCAAATTACATAGAAGGCCCTTTTTGCCCAAAAGTCTTTATTCATTGGCACTATTCACTGGCACTATTCAACGGGGGTTCTACATCCTCCCTGGTGCTCCGTTCTTGTCTCAATCTGTACCAATCTTTGGCTGTTTGAACACCCCTCATGGCCATTCGAACGGGCCTCGTATATTTTGTTTTTAAAAGTCATCCGAACTCTATTTTGGCAATTGCTTTTGCTTTGGATATTTAATTGGTGATCCCTTAGCTCATTCTAAGGAAGTTGTGAGAGAGTTTAGAGACTATACTAAAGATCCTAGGGTTCTTAAATCCCCACTTGGTGGATACCCTTAGTTCTCCTCTCTCATTCTCTAAATGATGCAAGATTGAATTTTTATATCTTGGTTGTGCATCGATTGATCTCCAATGTAATTGAGATCCCACTAGAGTTGTTCTAAACCTTTATATCAGTTTGTGAACTCCGTGTGAGTGTTGGTTGGCATGGGCCAAAGCTGTTGATGAAGGAGATTCATCCTTTGAGTTCGTGGTCGGAAACTTTGAGAAGCGTTGGCCGGTGAGGAACTAGTGCTGCTGTTGCAAGGATCCAACGAGGAGTTCATGAACTTCAAGACGAAGAATATGTACCGAGGAACAATGTTTGGTATCCAGTTGGGTAAGATTCATGTCTTGTACTTGATAACAATTTTGATAGTGGATTTTGTTCTAGACTAGGTCCTGTGGTTTTTTCCATAAGGGTTTTCCATGTAAAATCTCTTGTATGATGGATTGCTTGTCTTCTATATTTTCCATACTTGATTGTTTTGTTTGCCATAACTCTAATTGATTACTCTATAAAATTAAAATTGGTAGACATTGTTAGGAAGACCTATTCACCCCCCCTCTAGGTCAAAGGAAACTCTGAACAGGATATTTCAATTGGTATCAAAATGGGTTCACTTACAAGGCTAAACCCTTAAGTGTGATCTTGTCTGAAAAATCCTTGATCAATGACTACTTTAAGAGAGGGTGGTTCCATCTCTCATCTCCCACCGGTTGATGAGAGTATTGGATCTTCTTCCCAGATCTATGAAAAGGAGAAGGTTAATGATGAGGATACCTTGCCTAATGAGTATAGTGAGAAGAGTCTCAATGACTTTGAAACTGATGAGAATATTGATTCAACTTATGGTAAGCTGTACTCCGAGAGTCTAAAACTAAAAGAGCTAAAATATTTTTGAATAAAAGAATCAAGACAATACAAAAAGAAAAAGAAGCTTGTATACTAGAAGTAGATGAGAAGAATGCTCTAGTTACTCAGCTTGAAAATGTGAAGGCTGGCCTTGTGGTGAAGGTTCAATGTCTTCTAGAAGAAAATTCCTCATTGACTAATGTGGTCAGAATATTAACAGATGGGCAAGATGCTTTCATAAAAGAAATTGAAGGGTCAAAGGCTCTTATTTCAGAATTGAAGATTGAAAAAATATCTCTTGTTGATAAGGTTACTTTTCTGGAAAATGAATTTAAAAATATCCATCTAGATAAGACAGACCTAATTTCTAGAGAAAGAAATTAGGATGTTTGGCAATAGTCAATGTTTAAATGAATTGGTCAGAAAGTATGGTTCAAATAGTAATAGGACTGGAATAGGACATGCGGAAAGATCCCTTGGCCCCAAAGCTGTTGGAATTTTAGCTGACTCTATGAGTAATCACATTAATCATGAATCTCAAAGGGATGACTCCTCTCTCTCAAGGACTAAGGCTACTACATCTGGTAATAGGTGTACATATGCAGCCCCAAGAGAGAATGTGCTAAGAAATCAAATTCCTACAAGAAGGTCTCATCCTAGATTTACTCCCACTTTCAGTGTGGTGTAAAGGGCCACATCTGCCCAAATTGTCCTGCCCTTAGGAGAAGTCCCCGAAATGGTTCATGGAATCAACATCAAAATCAAGGAAATCTTCAAATGCAAATTCAAGTCTTAGCTAAAAAGTCTAGAAGTCTGAGCGAAGAAGTGATGAAAATAGCTCAACTCTCTAGTACTAATATGGTATGGACACTTCTTATGCTTATCATGAAGAAGGTAATGCGAGGAACCAAACTACTAAGACTCAAAGGAAAATAAAAGACCCAAGAGAGAGAATGTTGTGACTACCAACTCACATCTAATGGATAAATACCAAAGGGTCAGTCAGAAGTTAAAATCCATTTATGTGAGAAAAGATGATCTAAAATGCTTGGTCATTCATGTTTCTTTGAAAGCCCAAAATACTGACATGTGGTACTTCGATAGTTGCTATTCTCGGCATATGACAGGTAACAAGTCCCTATTCACTCAACTTGAGGAATGTTCAGATGAGACTGTTACCTTTGGGGATGGAAGGAAATCTTATGTTAAAGGGAAATGTATCATTCAAGCTCTAGGCATTCCCAAAATCAAGAATGTCCTGTTTGTTGATGGGCTGAAAGCTAATTTGGAAAAATCCGGTGAACCTCAAATCTAATGTTTGAGTTGAGAACTCACAAATTCAAGGAGATGGATAAGTCTCCCTATAAGTCTATTTACCCTTTTTAATATTTAACAATTAAGTTATTAACTAAGGGATGATGAACTTAAAGTGCGGAATAAGGGAAATAAGCAAACCACAATACAAGCAGTTTTTATGTGCAAAACCCTTCTGGGAAAAACCACGGGACCTAGTCCAGCAATGAGAATCCAATAAGACAAAGTACCAGATATTTACAGACTCGAACCTCACCCAACAGGACTCAACTTCCTCGATCCACGGCTAATCCTACACGCCTCAATAAGTAATTACGATCTCGCAAGACTCGTAATCTACCACAGTAGCCTGTTCTTCTCTTGTGTCTCGACAACCACGATTTCCAAGATCAATCTCCGTCAATGATAGCTTCGGATTCCACCGACCAAATCACACAACCACGATCCTCCTCGAATCGATCTCCTTCTTAAAGGCTCTGGAATACTCTGACCAATTTGTTCTTTCCAGAACGGGTAGATGGTTTGATTAAAATTAAATCCTAGATGGATTCCATCAATGAGAAACTCCAAGTAAGGAAGAATGAAACAATGACTTGCAAACTCTAGGATGGAAGAGAAACTAATTAAGGGAGGGAGAGAAAATAAAATAGAGTTTCTATGAACTCTAGAGATAGCCCAATACCCTCTCAACACTCTCCTAAAGTCTCCATTCATGGACTAGAATGGTTCTTATTAAATAGAGAAACCAAAACCAAGTTTTAGAAGTTGTCAAAACCATTGTAGAAGATTTTTCAAGCATTGGGTCAACCCAAAGGGGTTTGGGTCGACCCAAAATGGCACTTGGGTCGATTGAACATTTGATTGGTCTCTGGACACTTTCCCCATACAATTTTTGGACAGAGTGGGTCGACCCAATATAGTTTTGATCGACCGACTCTTAAAAACTCATTTTTAGCTCTTGCTTCCTTCACAAAAGTTGTAGATCTTTTCGATACGGTCGATGTGATATATTATAAAACAAAATTGGAGCTACGGTTTGTGAGACATACCTCTTACAATGAACTTTGGTTTTTAAAAACCTCTAACACTTTTTGGGCTACATATCTAGTCACCTAAGGTCCATATGATTATTCTAAGTCAATTTCCACCTAAGGTATCATTGTATGATTATTCTAAGTCAATTTTCACCTAAGGTAACATGGTATCTAAGTCACTTACCATCCTTTGAGTGAAACGAAGGATATGATCGGAATGTCTTCAACCGATCTTCTTCGGTCTTCATCTTCACTTGTCGTAGATGCTTGAAGGCAATGACACAAGATACACTAGACTCACTTGTTTTGACACCAAAATAAGCCAACACTAAAACATGAATTTACAATCTCCCCCTTTGGCAATTCCAAAACAAAACCAAACTGAAGTAGATGACTTGACACAAACTCACCCAAACACATCAAAACGGTGAATTAGGGCATTACATGACTCCAACACAGTTACATGACACCAATTGACTCTAACACAATTACATGACACCAATTGACAAATAATCTTAAAGTGAAGACATTGAAGCTCTTGTCATGTAAGGTTTGTCTGCTGCAAACCTGTATCTGCACATGCTAATCAAACACCCCATGAAGCATGTATGGAATATGAAAATAAATAAACATAGGTATTGCAAGGAATGTATTGAACTAGGGAAATAATACCCTAACATTCTCTCCCTTTTTGGCACAATTGCCAAGGGTAGTCATGAAGCCAATATCACAAAGAATATACCAATTTAACACATTTGTAATATCAAGGCAATCACAATACAACCAAGCAAATGCAGACAATGCGGGGACTTGAGAGCAAGAAACAAAATAGCAATATAAAGCACAAACTCCCATTCAACAACTCAACTTGATTTTCTCCCCCTAAGATCAAGGACACCACCAAAATCAGGGCACCTATGCTAGAAATGCCCATGCTAAACAAAAAAGGAAACACACAATAATATTAAGAAAAATATCATGTGTTACACAAACATGCATCAAAAGCATTTCAAGCAGTAGTAATTTAAAAGTACGAATCCAATGAAGAACATGATTAGTTAGTCCGACTGAGGATACACATCTAACAAAATCTTATGGAATGCTAAAGCATAGCCAATTCACTTAGTCACATTTAGTGAACAGTTCAAAAGTGAAACAATATGTGTGTAGTGGTGGTCTGACTAGATATTAAATTAAGGTTTCTTTCCATTTCCAAGGATATGACATTAACCACTAAGGGGACTCTTCGGAGATACAAATCTTAGAAGTCAAACCTAGTTAGATCTAGATATGCTGATTTTTTTTTTCATTTTGGTGCTTCTTTATCCATTTTATTTGATTCAATATTTTTCTTTTACTTTTGGTCAAATACCTCCAAACTTTGTAAGATTTCTTTTGATGTTTTTTATCTGAACATATCTTTTCATGCAATGATGACTTTCACACTATCCAGGTAGGTAGTCCTGGTTATTCGTAGTAGAGACTTTCACTCTAACAACCTAGATAGATAACTATTGTCCACATAAGTAGCCATTACATACTGTTTGCATCCAATAGTGACTTTCACACTAGCCCAGTAGGTAACCCTTTTCATTACAACAATTTTGCTTATGAAGGATACACAAAATGGGGATGACTAACAATATGGTCATTCTAGTTTGGTCATCCGAGGTCACACATTTGGGATAAGTTAAACACCTACAGATTGAAAAATAGACCTCTCAATAGAATCAGCCAGAGTGCATGTGAAAGTGCAAAGCATACACACATGAATAAGTCTCTAACTGTGCAAGATAAACCAGTCTAACTTTTAGTATAACCAAGAGACTATGAAGGTGATATATCCTCAATCAGTAACAAACTCATGTTCAACCCTGGACAAGTATTAAAGTAAAAAATCACACCAGGAATGTAGATCATGGAAGTCAAGCAAGGGCAACATGGCAAAAATATTTTTGGATTTTATAGTTTTTCAATGTTTTTGAATTTTTCAAAATAAATAAAACAGAAAAACAAACCAAACCAAATAACAGCTAGTAAAAAGAAAAAAAAATATTAGTATACACAAATAGCATAGCACTAGGACAAGATATAACAAGAACAGGACACCCTAAGCTATGACAGGCAAGGGCTAAGTGCAGCCCTTCAGGTCTTCATTTCTCACCCAAACGGTTTTTAGCAGTTTGATTGACCCTTTGATCTCTAACCATTTCAGTTGAGGTAGGTATGACCTTTTGCCTCTTCCTCTTGTTCCTCCTTTTTCAGGATTAAGTTCTAGAATTCTGGCAGACACTATGGTTCTCTTTATTACCTCCTTTATATCTAGCATAAGGAGTGTCATGACCATGCCACTGTCTAGAGTTGTGAGCAATTTTCATACATCTTCACACAAACTCATAGACTTCTCTACTAGGACCTCAACTCTCCTTTGAAGATTCTCATTAAAATTATGTTGGTTCCTAGAACCATGATTGGGCATTCTTCGAAGTTTAGGACATCGATGCCTAATATGACAAATCTCTCCACATTTATAACATGTAGGAATGAATTTCTGAGTATAGGGGTTTTTTCTATTTTCAAGAGGGTGCCTCTTATCACTAGGCTCAATAATTGATGTAGATGGAGTTCCCTTCACATCTCCACACCTTTGATTTTGCTCAAGATCAGCCAACTTGATGTCAAGACTTATCTTTTCATCAAAACAAACATGCAAATCAGATTCAAGAAGCTGAGTCTTGACAAGGAGGGAAGCCTTCTCTTCCTCAAGCTATGACACATGAGCTTTCAACCCTGAAACCACTTGGTCTAAGATATCATCTCATGATAAAACAAACAAGTATCATCTCATAATAATTAAACAACAATAAACATCATATGTGATTAATTACTATGAGTCAATAAAAAATTAAAATGCATGGATGCAAGATAATGAGATAAGAATAAAGGTAACTTGCAAACTCTTTCGCAATTCCTTCATTTATCATCTTATTGAGATCATCATCGCAGCATCTCCACCAATGCATAATATGGATATTAAATAGCCTTAGGGGAACCAGTATTCAATTCGCCCTTTTCAGGGAAACCGAATGAATTTGCCCTTTACAAATTTGCCAAAAACCAACTACATATCATCCTCTAATATGAATACATGATAAAAAAATTTATCATAGATTAAATTTGACCCATAACTGTAATCTCATATAATTAGATGCAACATGGTGATAGAGTAATTTTCTTATATTTAAAAGGATTAAAAAATTGATAACAATTATCAATTTGCTCGATAAAATCTATATCTTATAAAGATCAAACCCCGGAAAATAAAAAATTATATTTTCCTATAAACAATTTGATAAAATTATTTTTAAAATATAAGATAAAATTTTCTTAAATCTCTACAATATTTTATTCTTAACTTAAATACAAGATCCTTTCTCGAATGCAAGATCCTTTCATAAAGATTGATTCTACTATTATTCAAGATTGGTTCTACTATTATCCAAGATTAAAATAAAAAATTAAGAGAATCAAAAATCCTAAATATGATCTCATCATAAAATAGGGTTTTATAATTTTCAAATAAAATCTATTTATAGGAAAAATCATTCATTAATTATTTTAAACAATTAATAAATAAATATTAAATGATCAAATCATTTACAAAGGGATTTTCAAAATAAACTATTTATTTCAGAAATAATTATATCACATATAATACTAGTTTTTAAAATTATTTAATTTTCATTATCAAATCTCATTCGATAATATAATAAAAATAATTATTTATTTATTCATCTCATAAACAAATAAAAAACAAAACTACGAGCATTATTAAATAAATAGAATTAAATTCATCTCATGAATTAATTCATCTATTTAATTATCCTTTAATATAAACAAAAAAATACACCCTAACCATGAGCTCTGATACCACTTGTAGGGAATCCAGATAAAAATTTATGCGGAAAATTGGATCCCGAGGATCTTTACACCATTGAAAGCAACTAACACTACTTACAATTTTTAGTCAAATTAGCTCGGTGAGTGATGTTCACCGGTGAAGCAAAAACCAACTCGAACTGTCAGAACTCTTTGTAGAGATTTCTCGAAGAAATACTCGAAGCTCTATCCTTGTTCTTCACTATCCCCGCGAAGCTTTAGAATCTCTACTTGGAATTGAAGAAGCAAGAAGAAAAAGATGGATGTTGGTGTAGACTTTCTATCACCAAAAACCCAAAGCTTCAAAAAACTTGGAGTAGCCTTATGTAGTTCACGAAAATCCAAGGGGAACTCCCTTGGGGCTCACGGTTTGGAGAGAGAGAATTGAGAGAGAGAGAGATAAATGAATCACCCACACGTTTTGGGGTATGTGCATATATATAAAAGATTTGGATCATATCCTAATCCTAATCCAATTAGAAGTTTATCCCTTAGGAATTATTAATTAATAATAACTCTTATCATTAATAAAATAAACTCCTAGTTTATCTATAACTACTCTAGTTATGATAAACCTACTAATTAAGGATTCCTTTTCCAAAAGGGATTCCTTAAATTAATGGATTAAACCAACTACCTCAATATTATAATCATAATCCAATTAGGAAAGCAACCAAAGGGGGGGGGGGGGGGGGGGGGGGGGGGGCGTGAGCTTTAGGGGAGTCTTGGACTCCTAGTTGTAATCCAATTCCATCTTATCTCAATGTTCCTTGCATTCCAAGTATTGGAATTTAATTTCATAATAAAAGAGTTATTATTCAATAATTATTCAACTAACCTAATCCTAATCCAATTAGGAAAGCTAAAGGGGGCGCCCCGCCCTAGGGTTAAAATCCATGGGCTTGGGCCCACATTAAAGGTCCATACTTATGGTTTATGAATAGGGGTCAAACCCATTTTCCCCTTTAATTAGGTTAATTAAATAATTACTAATATAATCTTCAATTTAAATTAACAATTAATTAAACCATAGATTAACTTTTAATCTATTTAATCAATGATTAACATTTAAATAATTGCTTAGCATTTAATCAATTTATGAGCTTGTATTTCTTATGTAAGCATCTTCACAGATTGCTCTGGGACATTCAAACCTTGGCTTACCCAATGTTATCCCATTGACCCTAAACAGGAATTACATCGGAATTGCAAGTGATGTGAGATATCCATGTGAAATGAATCTCAGTGTAAGAATATTAACTAATTGGATCCTGCCACATGAACTTTGTAATTCATTGATCCTTCCAATTACATTATCCCTAGTGGGCCTTCGAGATTATATACTATCTAACTCATAGCCATTGCCATCATCCGGGTTTCCAAGACATTTGATTAAGCCATGAGAAATAATTTCTCATGTAAGACATTTGAGAAAAACCTTTTTATAAGTATAATTATTTTAATAAAAATATATTTCAAACTTATTTTGTTTGCAAAATCACCTGCGCAGGATTTAAGCTTAATCGATTGTCTTGCCGAAACTTTGATAATCTCTCAAATAATGAGTATGGATTTTTTGTTTGAAATTCATTCATGACTCGAACAGTTTTCTGACTATCCAACTGTCACTGTATCGTAATTCCAAAGTAGAGAGTACTTTGGTAGAATCAAACAGTCAGATTACTGCCCAGTTATAAATGAACTCATCAGATCTAAGGATCATTGAAACTGTTGAATGTGAATGAGAGACCAACTATCTGATAGTATGTTTATGCAGAGGTCTCTTATTGAATGCAATCAGTCAGTGTACATTTAAGCACCCATATGCTGATGTGTAGTCTCCACTACAATAGTTTGAGATAAAACTACATCTCAACCATTGAGAAGATCTTAGCATTGTGGCAGCCATATAAGTGAAGTGCCCAGCTTCACCCATAGTTGTAACTATATAAGATATTAGGAACTGGAGAGTTATATCTGCCTGTGATAGTCCCATCACATAGCTTTCCTACAATATATCCTATGGACCTTTGTCGATATCTCATATCGTATAGATCATCTCATGATCATGGTCAATTACCCATAATGAATACACAATAGATAAAGAAGAAGTCTCTTTTAATCTAATTAATAAGAATCTTGCAATCTAAATAACTTTTCTGGGCATCATGTTTAACAATCTTCCACTTGCCCTAAAAGTCACTATGTCATAGATTTCAATCCTATACTATCTAAGTGTGTTAGAAATACTTTATCTGATAAAGCCTTAGTCATCAGGTCAGCAATATTAAGTTGAGACCTAATCTTTGTAACAATAATATCTTGCCTTTCAATTATCTCACGAATGAGATGATACTTCCGCTCCACATGTTTCATCTTCTTGTAGCTCCTAGGTTCTTTGTTATGAGCTACTGCACCATTACTATCACAAAAGAGAGTAATAGGTTCAAGTGCTGAAGGAACATTTCCTAGCTCTGGCAAAAACCTTCTGAACCAGCCTGCTTCTTTTGCTGCTTCAGAAGTTGCAATATATTCTGCTTCTGTGGTGGAGTCTACAATACTCTTTTGCTTTATGATACGTCAACTGACAGTAGCACCACCCAGTGTGAACACATACCCAGATGTCGAAGCTCTATTGTCCGGATCAGATTGGAAATCGGAATTAGTCTAACCCAATCCAACTAGATCTTCTGATTGAAAGTAAGCACATAATCCCTAGTCCTTTTCAGGTACTTCATGATGTGCTTCACAACAGTCCAATGATTAACACCTGGATTGTTTGGAACCGACTAACAACTCTCACTGCATGACAGATATCTGGTCTAGTACATAGCATGGCATACATGAGGCTCCCAACTGCCGAAGCTTAAGGGCACCTCTTCATCTGCTCGATCTCATCAGTTGATATAGGGGCCATTTTTTAGACAAAGTAACACCATGTCTAAAAGGAATGAGAGTTGTCCTATAATCACTCATACTGTACTAGACAAAATCTTGTCTATATAGGAAGTTTGGCTCAATCCCAACATTCGGCATTTCTAATCTCTTAGAATCTTTATTCTTAGAATATATGATGCCTCTCCCAAGTCTTTATTGAGAAATACTAAGAAAGCCATATTTTTGACTCATGAAAACATCCCTACATCATTCCTAATGAGTAGGATGTCATCTACATAAAGAATTAGGAATACTACCGCTCTCCCACTGTCCTTTTTGTAAATACAAGATTCCTCTAATTCTTTGAAATCCAAATTCTTTGATCGAAAGATCAAATCTTTGGTTCCAGCTTCTGAAAGCTTGTTTCAAACCATATATTGACTTGTTGAGCTTGCATATCATGTTCTCCTGGTTATGAGCAATGAAGTCCTCAGGTTGCTTCATATAGATGTCTTCATCTAAAATTCAATTAAGGAAAGCATTTTTGACATCCATTTGCCATATCTCATAGTCATGGTGTGCAGCCATAGCCAGCAATATCCTGATGGATTTGAGCATAGCTATAGGTGAAAAGGCATCCTCACAATCAACTCCTTGAATTTGAGTGTAAACTTTTGCAACAAATCTTGCTTTATAGGTCTCCACGTTACCATCGACACCCTTCTTCCTTTTGTAATTCCATTTGCATCCAATTGACCTTATATCATTGGAATCTATTTCAGTAATATCCAGACACCGTTGTCATACATGGACTCTATTTCAGCATTCATGGCTTTATTCCTTTGAGATGCATCTACATCTAATGTAGCTTCCTAATAAGTATTAGGATTTGTATCCTCATCATCATGGGTAACTAGATAAACCTCATTATTATAATACTGAAGTCTATCTGGTGGTCTAGAAACTCTTTAAGACCTCTCAGTGGAATAGAATTAGAAGAATAAATAGTGGAAAGATTAGGTTCATCTTGGACACGGGCTGAGTTGTCTTTCATCTCATGAAATTCAACCTTCTTAAGAAGATCCATTTTTTTCCTCCAAGAAAATGGCATGATTCCTAACAACTATTGTTTAATCTGCCTTAGAGTAAAATTAGAAACCCTTAGTTTCTTTTGGATACCCTACAAAGTTCTATTTTTCTGTTCTAGATTCCAACTTAGTGGGTTCGAGTTTGCGAACATGCGCAGGACAACCCCATACCCTTCGATGTTGTAAACTTGGTTTTCACCCAGTCCACAATTCATAGGGTGTAACGGGTATAGACTTAGAAGGAACCCGGTTCAGATATAAATGTCAGTTTGTAAAGCATACCCCCAAAGATAGGAAGGTACATTGGCATGGCTCATCATATCTAATAAGGTCCGGTTTCTTATTTCAGAAATACAATTTTGTTGAGGTGAGGCAGGACTTGACCATTGCGAGATAATCCCATTATCCCTTAAGTAATCCATAAAATCGTTGGTGAGGTATTCACCATCTCGATCTGATCGAAATGTCTCTATGGATTTGTCTGTTTGATACTCAACTTCTAATCTAAATTCTTTAAACTTTTCGAAGGTGTCAAATTTTTGTTGCATCAATAGACATATCCATATCTAAAATAGTCATCGGTAAATGTGACAGAATACCGGTATTGCGCTCGTGCAACAATGTTAAATGGAAAACATACATCACTATGTATGAGTCTCAATTTTTCTTCGGCTCTTCCTACCTTTTTAGGGTAAGGCTTCTTGGTCATCTTCCCTTCGAGACAAGACTCGCAAGTAAGGAGTGGTTCTACCTTGAGGAATTCAAGGGGACCATCTTTACCAACCTCTTGATCCTATCAAGATTAATATGACCAAGTCTCTTATGCCAAAGATAAGTAGACTCTGTGCAATGTCTCTTCATTCCCGACATTCTAGATGATGAGGCATTGTCACTTTGTAGACATTCATTATTTACCAAAGGAAATATTAAATAAAGACCATTTATGAGATTACCAGTAATCAAGACCATTCCATTTTTCTTAATTTCAACAATTGAATTAAAAATGATAGAGAATCCACAAAGTAAGAGTCTAGATATTGAAATCAAATTTTTGTGTGCAGAAGGCACATAAAAGCAGTCTTTTAAAATTAATGTATTTCCATTAGCTAAATAAAGAGTAAACAAGCCAATTGACTTCATTGCAACATTTGCACCCGAGCCAACTTTAAGCTTCTGCTCCTGTTTGATCGGCTTTCTAGTTTCCTTGAGCCCCTGTAAACAATTGCGAACATGTACAGTGGATCCAGAATCCACGCACCATGAGTTAGGAAGACCATCCAGAAAGTTTGACTCAACAGTAATCAATACTTCAAAGCATCTCATACCTTGAGTATTGGCGTCACCCTTCTTAAGAGTTGCGAGGTAAGTCCTACAGTTCCTCTTCCAGTGGCCTATTTTATCACAGTGGAAACAATTTCCTTTGCCTTTGTTTTCCTTGTCAGCATCTCCTGAAGAACCTTTGGCAACTTTTGTCTTACCCCTATTGTCTTTAAACTTACCTTTGCCCTTGATCCCTCTTCTAAACTTTTTAGATCGTTTAGAGGTATCAGGTTTATCGACAATTAAAGTTTCACCTTTTGTTGACTTTTTGATCAAATCTTCTATAGCCACTAGTGAGTTCATAGCTCACTTAGTGACATTTCACTCTTGTTCATGTTATAATTTAACACGAATGCATTGAAGGACGAAGGGAGTGACTGCAGAACAATGTCAACCTGAGTGATGGCATCCATCTCTCCACCAAGAATTTCCACTCATTCAATAAGCCCATCATCTTTATGATGTGCTCTCTGACTGGAGTTCCCTCATCCATCTTGGTGTTAACAAAGATTTTCAACTTTACTTGTCGAACTGACCTATTTTGCTCACCAAACATCTCATACGGGTTTTACAAAATGTCAGAAGCCTTATCCATGTGTTCATGCTGGCTTTACAAAATGTTAGACATTGAAGCCAGTATGTAACAGTTGGTCATCTAATTGGACCTCTCCCATTGCTCTAACTCAGCCTTTTGGGCCGGTGAAGCATCTAGAGGAATTTCGGGTTTAGGTGTCTTAAGACATTGGTCAAGGTTATCCATGGTAAATACTGTTCTAATTTTTCTTTTCTAGTATACATAGTTAGTTCTGACTAACTTTTCATCATGAAGAATTTCAGTTAAAGGGTGTAGGCCTATTATGATCTAATCAAATGACAAATAAGATAGTATTAGGGATCTATTGTATTCATTAATACCTATTAGATTATGGGTCTGTTTCTAATGGTATTGCCAATTTAGGAGGTTTTAATTGGCATCGAAAACCTAGACACTGGCTTAATGTAATCCTGCCTTTGGGCACAATATCACATCGCCTTGAATAGGCAGATAGAAACTATCTTCTCCATTTTCACAGATCTCATCTTGTGAATCTTGGAGCATTCAATCTACTGTCTGATCTATAAGGGATGTTATACTCACGCTTTGGCGTTATTGCTCCCACTATTTGCTTATACAGTTTTCACCATGTTTTCACATAGGTGAGAGGGATTGGGCCCGGCTTTGGCCTGTCAGCTTACTCACACTCCCCACTATAAGATCACATAGTGTATGGTAGAAGATCATAATACTTAGAGACTTGTCCCCAGTCTTATATACACATGATATATCAACGAGCAATTATTTCAACATTATAATTAGACATATTTAAACAAATATCATCTCATGATAAAATAAACAAGTATCATCTCATGATAATTAAACAATAATAAACATCATATGAGATTAATCATTATGGGTCAATAAAATTAAAATGCATGGATACAAGAGAATGAGATAAGAATAAAGGTAATTCGCAAACTCCTTCGCGATCTCTTTCTTCATCATCTTATCGAGATCATCATCGCAATATCCTCATTCACAGCATCTCTACAAATGCATAGTATGGAAATTAAATGGCATTAGGGAAACCAGTATTTCATTCACCCTGTTTAGGGAAACCGAATGAATCTACCCTTTACAGATTTACCAAAATCCTACTACATATTATCCTCTAATATGAATGCATGATAAACAATTTATCATAGATTAAATTTGACCCATAAGTATAATCTCATATAATTAGATGCAACATGGTGATAGAGTAATTTTCTGATATTTAAAAAGATTAAAAAATTGATAACAATGATCAATTTGCTCGATAAAATCTATATCTTATATAGATCAAACCCCAAAAAATAAAACAATTATATTTTCCTACAAACAATTTTCATAAAATTATTTTTTTAATATAAGATAGGATTTTCTTAAATCTCTACAATATTTTATTCTTAACTTGAATGCAAGATCCTTTCTCGAATGCAAAATCTTTTCGTAAAGATTGGTTCTACTATTAACCAAGATTGGTTATACTATTATTCAAGATTAAAATAAAAATTAAGAGAATCGAAAATCCTAAATATGATGTCATCACAAAATAGAGTTTTATAATTTTTTGAATAAAATCTATTTATAGGAAAAATCATTCATTAATTATTTTTAAAAATTAATAAATATATATTACATGATCAAATCATTTAAAAGAGATTTTCAAAATAAACTTTCGATAATATAATAAAAATAATTATTTATTTATTCATCTCATGAACAAATAAAAAACAAAACTATGAGCATTATTAAATAAATAGAATTAAATTCATCTCATGAAATAATTTATCTATTTAATTATCCTTTAAAATAAACAAAAAAATACTCCCTAACCATGAGCTCTGATACAATTTGAAGGGAATCCAGATAAAAATTTATGCGGAAAACTAGTTCCCGATGATCTTTACACCATTGAAAGCAACTAACACTATCTACAAGTTTTAGTCAAATTACCTCAGTGAATGATGTTCACCGGTGAAGCAAAAACCAACTTGAACCGTCAGAACTCTTTGTAGAGATTTCTCGAAGAAATACTCGAAACTCGATCTTTATTCTTCGCTATCCCCGCGAAGCTTTAGAATCTCTACTTGAAATTGAAGAAGCAAGAAAAAGAAGATGGATGTTGGTGTAGACTTTCTATCACCAAAATCCTAAGGGTTCAAAACCTAAAGCTTTAAACAACTTGGAGTAGCCCTATGTAGCTCATGAAACTCCAAGGGAAACTCACTTGGGTCTCACGGTTTTGAGAGAGAGAATTAAGAGAGAGAGAGAGTTGAATCAATCACCCACACATTTTGGGGTATGTGCATATATATATAAGATTTGGATCATATCCTAATCCTAATCAAATTAGAAGTTTATCCCTTATAAATTATTAATTAATAATAACTCTTATCATTAATAAAATAAACTCCTAGTTTATCTATAACTACTCTAGTTATGATAAACCTACTAATTAATGAGTCATTTTCTAAAAGAGATTCCTTAAATAATTGGATTAAACCAACTACCTCAATATTGGAATCCTAATCCAATTAGGAAAGCAACAAGGGGGGGGGGGGGGGGTGGGCTTTAGGGTAGTCTTGGACTCCTAGTTGTAATCCAATTCCATCTTATCTCAATGTTCCTTGCATTCCAAGTATTGGAATTTAATTCCATAAATAAAAGAGTTATTATTCAATAATTATTCAACTAACTTAATCTTAATCCAATTAGGAAGGTTAAAGTGGGCGCCCCACCCTAAGGTTTAAATCCATGGGCTTGGGCCCACATTAAAGGTCTATACTTATGGGTTTATGAATATGGGTCAAACCCATTTCCCCTTTAATTAGGTTAATTAAATAATTACTAATATAATCTTTCAATTTGAATGAACAATTAATTTAAACAATAGATTAACTTTTAATCTATTTAACTAATTATTAACATTTAATCATTTAAATAATTGATTAACATTTAATCAATTTATAAGCTTGTATTTCTTATGTGAGCATTTCTACAGATTGCTCTAGGATATTCAAACCCTGACTTACCCAATGTTATCCCATTGACCCTAAACAGGAATGACATCGAAATTGCAAGCGACATAAGATATCCATATTGTAATTGAATCTCAGTGTAAGAACATCAACCATTAAGGATCCTGCTACATGAACTTTTTAATTCAATTGATTATTCTAATTATATTATCCCTAATGGACCTTCAAGATTATTTATACTATCTGACTCATAGCCCATTGCACATCATCCGGGTTTCCAAAACATTTGATTAAGCCATGAGAAATATTTTCTCATGTAAAATATTTGGATAAAAACCTTTTTATAAGTATAATATATTTTAATAAAAATCTATTTCAAACTTATTTTGTTTCAAAATCACCTGCGTAGGATTTAAACTTAATCAACTGTTTTACCCAGAACTTAGATAATCTCTCAAATTAATGAGCATAGATTTCTTATTTAAAATTCATCATAACTCGAATAGCTTTCTAACTATCCAACTATCACTTTATCATAATCACTAAGGTAAAGAGTACTTTGGTGGAATCAAAACAATCAGATTACTGCTCAGTTATAAATGAACTCATCAGATTTAAGAATAATTGAAACTGTTCAATGTGAATGAGAGACCAACTATCTGATAGTATGTTTATGCAAGAGGTCTCTCATTATATGCAATCAGTCAGTGTACATTTAAGCACCCATATGCTGATGTGTAGTCTCCACTATATTAGTTTGAGATAAAACTACATTTCAACCATTGAGAACATCTTAGTATTGTGGCAGCCATATAAGTGAAGTGTCCAGCTTCATCCATAGTTGTGACTATATAAGGTATAAGGAACTAGAAAACTATATCTGTCAGTGATAATCTCATCACATAACTTTCTTACAATATATCCTAAGGACCTTTGTCAATATCTCATATCGTATAAATCATCTCATGATTATGGTCAATTACCCATAATGAATACATAATAGATAAAGAAGATGTCTCTATTAATCTAATTAATAAGAATCTTATAATCTAAATGACTTTTCTGGACATTATATCTAACTGTATCTAGGTCACTTACCATCCAATGAGTGAAGCGAAGGATATGATCGGAATGTCTTCAATCGATCTTCTTCGGTCTTCATCTTCACTTGTCATAGATGCTTGAAGGCAAGATATAAGATACATTAGACTTACTTGTTTTGACACCGGAATAAGCCAACACTAAAACATGGACTTTACATAATTTAATTAGCATAAGCCAATTATGTGATGATAACCATGATGTGCATTTTACTCAAAATAAATGTTCTATTATTGATGGTAAAGGAGAATGTGTTCTAGAATGATTGAGAACCACTGAAAGTTGCTATGGTGAAAATTGAGGAAATTGACCTGTGGCACAGAAGGCTTGGTCATAGGAATTTCAAAGACTTAAGCAAGCTCTCAAGACATTAGCTGGTGAGAGGAGTGACCAAACTAGGGAAGTCTTCTCCTGCTGTGTGTGGACCGTGTCAAATTGGCAAACAAATAAAAGCCCACACAAGAAGACTTCTGTAGCGCCCCAAAATCCCCCTTATGAGTTATGAGACTTTGGCAACGTGACTTATACTTGAAACCATCCTGCAAAGCGTATACAAGGCATGACAAATAGTGAACCTGAAAATTTCTTATACATCCATTATATTGCAAGTACAAGAGTCAACTAAAACTGAAATATAAAATTTCATATTTACATATGATGATAACTCAAGTTACCTAACCCAAGTTTAACAAAAACCCCAACATGAGATCCCAAAATACATGTCACTTTCTCTATCTCAAAACTCAACCATGAGGTCACATGTCGAGGCCCCTATCATCTGCATGCTGATCCCCAGTAAGCTCCTGTTAGACCCTTGTTTCTATAGCACAATCATTCCACCTAGAACCTACCAAATAATAGTTCAGCTGAGTATTGAATACTCAGCGTATACAACTACTAACTAACCATGTTATAATACATTAATAAGCCATACAGGATACAATTCATCATAACATATACAAAATCAGAGCGCGGAAGTTAAGACAAGATAACAGTTGCATAATCTCGAAAATCATACTTTAAGTTCATGCTTTATCAAAACGTATTTCAAATATCTTGTGAGTTCCTTATGCATCTTATAAATCTTGTGGGTTCCTTATACATCTTATGAATCTTGTGGGTTCCTTATACAACCTTCATATCACTTATCATATTTGGCTAGCACCCGAACTATGAAATGGATAGTCATGCCTAGCATTTTTCATTTTCATTAATTAGTACCCGAACTATAAAATGGACGAACATACTAGCATCTTGTCTTGTATTAACTAGTACCCGAACTATGAAATGGATGGACATACTAGCGTTTTGTCTTGTTTTAACTAGTACCCGAACTGTGAAATGGATGGACATACTAGCATCTTGTCTTGTATTAACTAGTACCCGAACTATGAAATGGATGACATACTAGCGTCCTATCTTTCTTATCTTACTTAAAATCTTATTCTTGTCTTGTTCTTTTCTCGTGGAAATCACTGTTGTCTTGTCTCGTTCGTGTTTTAGAATCACACTTGTCTTGTCTTGGTTTAATTTCATATGATTGTACTTAGAAAAACTCGGTTCATGCATACATGCTTGTGTATGGTGATTTGTGAACATGAATGTGAGATGGAGATACTTAAAAAATAACATATGGCATTCAAGTATTTCTATAGGCATGGGAGATCTTAAAGGAAGCATATATATAGGCATTATAACAATTTGACATTTGTGGAAAATCCTTATATCATGCTCTCATAGTCCTAGGTTTAAATCCTATACATGCATTTTATCGAACACATGACATTCAACATTTCAATAAACATTAACTTATGTTCTCATAATCAAACATTTCATCAAACACTTTAAGTGAATGTTTTATGTGTACATTGTCCTTCCCCATTTTTCATCATACAATAACCATCCACATTCTCCAAAACATCCCATTTAAAACCTCAACCAATCCATACATCTCACGCCATCCATATCCATATTAAGCTACACATCCTAATATTATCTCAATATTGTTTACATCTTGATTTTCACAAAATGATCACTAAAATAGAAATACATATCAATGAATTATAGCAAGAGGTTATTAAGAATTTTGGACTCAGGAATTCTTTCTCCTATGTTAAAATAAGAATTAACAATGTCAGTCAGATCAGCATAAAAACCATCAAAAGTTTCATTATTATTCATTCTAAGATTTTCAAATTTAGAAGTAAGCATTTGAAGTTTGGAGATCTTGACTGTTGTAGTCCCTTCATGGGTAAGTTTAAGAATTTTCAATGCCTCCTTCGAAGTGTCACATTTAGAAATACGCCAAAATTCTTTGGGTGTGATAGCAGTGAAGATTGCATTTAGACCCTTATTGTTCCATCTACAACTTTCAAGATCTACATTGGTCCATTCAGAAGAAGGTTTAGGGATGGTCTGGTCATCTATGGCCTTTGTTAGATGAGTCCAACCTTATTCAATAGAGATCCATACTCTCTCATCTAATGATTTCAGAAACGCTCTCATTCGAGCTTTCCAATAGGCATAATTATTCCCATCAAATAATGGGGGACAAGAGATGGATCCTCCCTCTCTTTGGAGATTCATATTCACTGAAAATATAAAAAGAATAGATCGCACTAATAAATTAGTGAACCCGCTCTGATACCAATTGAAAAAATCAATCCGGTGAATTCAAGGGGATGGCTAGGTCTCATGTTTGAGTTGAGAACTCACAAATTCAAGGGGGTGGCTAGGTCTCCCTACAAAGTCTATCTACCCTTTTCAATCTTTACAATTAAATTATGAATTAAGGGATGATGAACTTTAAAGTGCGGAAATAGAGAAACAAACCACAATACAAGCAATTTTTACGTAGAAACTCTTCCGGGAAAAAAAACGGGATCTAGTCCAGCAATGAGAATCCACTAAGACAAAGAAATAAATACTTACAAGACTCAAATTGTACTCTACTGGACTCGACACTACGATCCTCAGTACTCAGTCCTCAACGCCTCCGAAAGCAATCACGATCTCGCAAGCCTCAAAATCTATCGTAGTAGCATGTTCTTCTCTTTGTGTCTTGACAACCACGATCTCCACGATCGATCTCCGTCAATGACGATTTCGGATTCCACCGACTAGGTATCACATCCACGGTCCTTCTCGGATAAATTTCCTTCGTAAAGGCTCTGGAACACTTCGGCCAATTTGTTCTTTCCAGAACAGGTTGATGGTTTGATTAAAATCAAATCCTAGATGGATTCCATCAATGGGAAAGTCCAAGCAAGCAATGATGGTACATTGGCTTGCAAACTCTAGGATATAAGAGAAAATAATAATGGGGAGGAGAGAAAACAAATATGGAGTTTCTACGAACTCTAGAGATAGTCTAATACCCTTTCAATACTCCCCCAAAGTCCACCTTCATGGATTAGAATGGTTCACAATAAATAGAGAAGCTACCCCAAGGAATTAGAAACTGCTAAAAAATGGATTTAAAAAGAAATCCCATATCAGGGTCGACCTTGAGTGCTTAGGGTCGACCCAAGTGTACACTTCGGTCGACCCAAGAGACACTTTGGGTCGACCCTCAAATTTCTTATGTTCTGGAATTTTTTGCCATACAAATTCTTTGAGGCTCTGGGTCGACCCAAAATGGTCAAGGTCGACCCTGAAATGAATTTTTGGCATTTTTCTTCCTTTTATTCCCTAATGCTTTGCTTCACTTGGTCCAGGCTTTTTGGAATCATTTTCTATGATTTTGGGCATTTCCATATGAATGATTTTTGGTCTTCTAGGTCTCACTTACCATCCTATGAGTGAAACGAAGGATATGATAGAAATATCTTCAACCGAGTCTTCAACCAATCTTCTTCGGTCTTCATCTTCACTTGTCGTGGATGCTTGAAGGCAATGACACATGATACATTAGACTCACTTGTTTTGACACCGGAATAAGCCAACACTAAAACATGGACTTTACATTGAGTTTTTCTCCCTTTGGTATTTCGGCCATAATTTTTGACTCATTTATCCAATTTTGACGATTCAACTTGCATTGGACTCGTTATTCAAAGGGAAAAAATTTTGTATCTAATGGATAAATTCTAATTTTGAGTTCTTAATTGTTTAAATGGGATCTAAAGCTGACTGGTCTGAAATAGATTTCAGCAGCCCAAAATTTTAGCCGACCCGATTTTGGAAATTCAACTTTTAACCTATTTTTGACTAAAAGTATAGAAAAATGATGAACATGAACCTCGGAGAGGGTCTCTATAACTTTCTAATAGTTCAAGAATCATTCAATTCCGATCAACGATGACAAAACTAGAGTTCCCCAAAGTTTAGGATATGTTAAGACATAACCTTTGTTGACACTTAAGAGTATTTTATACTCTTACTCCTTCATCCCAAACACCCATAAACTTAAGAAAATATTCTTAAGGCTTTAATATATGCTACAACACATCATACACCCGAAATATATCAAAACCATATTCTCATTATCATTGATATCCATTCAAGGCATTATAATAGGCTTTAAGCCTTAGACACTACTCACCATGCCATGCCATCAAGATCCGGGGTTCTACATCCTCCCCCCTTACAAAAATTTCATCCTTGAAATTAGGACAATAAGCAATCAAATGAGGACACATTATCACACTTAACCTTGACTACTTAAGACACCGAACTCTGTCACCTAGTTATACCAAAAGAACATACTAATCTTTCATCGACCAACACAAGGCTAGGCACTCGTTTGTCAGCAAAGCACTTAGGTTTTTTATACTACAGAACACCCATGAAAAGTAAGAAAACTTTCATAACAAAATACAGTATGTTTATACACATAGGCAACATACTGAAACACAACATTACATCATCCTTTACAAAACAAAATTTTCTCTCTCTGCACTCATGCAACATCATTTGGTGCCTGAGCACCTTGCCTTGATATAGCAAAGACTTGGACCTCATTAGCCTGACGTGGTAACTATATGGGCTGCTGGGACCTTGAAGCCTAAAAAGACTCCTATTGCGTGGGCAACCGAGCTAGAAGTTTGTTCCCCTGAGACTGAGTCGGCGACGGACAGTGAGAGCAATCTCTAATCTGCTATCCATAGTCACCGTAATGGAAACAAGCTCCCATTCGTGCTCGACACTCCCCAACTCCATGCTTCCTCCCACAATATGCACAGGCTTCAAACATAGGTGCAGAAGATGTGGGCTGCACATATCGATTGACTTGTATAGTAATAGGGCGAGGGGCCTGTGATTCAAAAGGAGACCTCTAGGCCTGCATAGGCCTGACAATTTGATATGAGGCACTCCTGAAACCCCTCTCAAGTGGTACAGGCCCACTAGACTGGCCTTTAACCATCTCCCTCCTCTTGAGGAATTCCTCAAAATTCGCCTATGCCAACTGGGCCTTATCGACAACTTCTGTGTAGGTCTCGTGCTTAAACATAGAGACCCTGTCTCGGATATGGGCCTTCAATTCCCTCTCGAATTTCCTAGCCTTCATAGCCTTTGTGGTTATAAGGTATGGAGCGAATCTCAAAAATTCGGAAAACTTGGCCTCGTACTCAACCACTGTCATGTTCCGATGCTCCAAGGTAATGAACTGCAGTTCTTTCTTTTCTCTAACTCCTACTGGGAAGTATTTCTTGCAGAAGACATCAAGAAACTCTTCCCAAGTCCATTCTTGACTTGCTCGAGTCAAGTCCCTCGTTTTGATGCGGATCTCCACCAGTGATCTACGTCACCTTCCATCATAAAGGTAGCCATGTAACTTTATCTGCCTCCATAGGCATCAGGACAAAGAACAACTTCTCCAGCTACCTAACTCATGCTTTTGCAACCAATGGGTCTATGCCACCATAGAATATTGGAGGCCTCATCTTCTGAAATGCCTTTATCTCTACTTGTGCTCTGTTTGGAGGAGTAGGGACTAGTACTGCAGCAGAATGAGGAGTGGCAGGTTACCTAGCTGCAAGCATAGCTAAGGTCTCAGCTATCGATCCCAAGAATTGTGTAAGGTCAAGTTGCTCATCCTCTACTAGAGCATCACCTCCATTTCCTCTGGTATGGTAACTGTAACCCCGATTGCCACGTCTCATTATTGAATCCTAAGATCAATAGCAAAGCATGAGTCTAACTTAGAAACCAACTTTCTTTCGACCTCAATTTCAACAATCGCCTAATGTTTATAAGGTACATAATAATAATAGAGGCATACAATGACATAATATAAGCATAGAAATTATGTTTCCTAGCGTACGACACCAAGTTCGGTTGAGATTTCAACCAGTTTTTGTCAAAGACTAACTTGTGAGTCTACACTTAGAATACGACTCCTAAGATGAACCTAATGCCTTGGTTTACACGTGGTATCGAACTCTAAACGATCCTAGAGAACCTAATACCTAGGCTCTGATACCACTCTGTAACGCCCCAAAATACCCTCTAAGAGTTTTGATACTTTGGCAACATGACTAATACTTCAAACCATCCTGCAAAGCGTATACAAGGCATGAAAAATAGTGGACCTAAAAATTTCTTATAACATCAATTGTATTCCAAGTACAAGAGTCAACTAAAACTAAAATATAAAATTTCATATTTACATAAGATGATAACTCAGGTTACCTAACCCAAGTTTAACAAAAACCCCAACATGAGATCCCAAAATACATGTCACTCTCTCTCTCTCAAAACTCAACCATAAAGCCACATGTCAAGGCCTCTATCATCTGCATGCTGATCCCCAGCAAGCTCCTGCTGAACACTTGGTTTTGTAGCACGATCATCCCACCTGGAACCTACCGAAATAATAGTTCGGCTGAGTATTGAATACTCAGCATATACAAACTACTAACTAACCATGTTACAATACATTAATATGTCATACAGGATACAATTCATCATAACATATTCATAATCAGAGTGCGGAAGTTAAGACAAGATAATAATTACATAATCTCGAAAATCACACTTTACTTCATATTTTAAGTTCATGCTTTATCAAAATATATTTCCAATATCTTAAGAGTCTTGTGAGTTCCTTATGTATATTATAAATCTTGTGGGTTCCTTATGTATATTATGAATCTTGTGTGTTCCCTGTACGTCTTATGAGATTCTTCATTTCACTTATCTTATTTGGCTAGCACCCGAACTATGAAATGGACGGTCATGCCTAGCATTTTCATTTTCATTAACTAGCACCCGAACTATGAAATAGACGGACATACTAGCATCTTGTCTTGTATTAACTAGTACCCGAACTATGAAATGGACGGACAAACTAGCATCTTGTCTTGTTTTAACTAGTACCCGAACTATGAAATAGATGGACATACTAGTATCTTGTCTTGTATTAACTAGTACCCGAACTATGAAATGGACGGACATACTAGCATCTTGTCTTTCTTATCATACTTAAAATCTTATTTTTTTTCTTGTTCTTGTCTCATGGAAATCACTCTTGTCATGTTCGTGTTTTAGAATCACACTTGTCTTGTCTTGGTTTAATTTCATATAATTGTACTTAGAAAAACTCGGTTCATGCATACATGCTTGTGCATGGTGATTTGTGAATATGAATGTGACATGGAGATACTTAAAGAATAACATATGGTATTCAAGTATTTCTATAGGTATGAGAGATCTTAAAGGAAGCATATATATAGGCATTATCGCAATTTGGCATTTGTGGAAAATCCTTAAATCATGCTGTCATAGTCCTAGGTTTAAATCCTATACAAGCATTTTATCGAACACATGACATTCAACATTTCAATAAACATTAACTCATGTTCTCATTGTCATACATTTCATCAAACACCTTAAGTGCATGTTTTATGTGTACATTGTCCTTCCCCATTTTCCATCATAAAATAACCATCCACATTCTCCATGGCATCCCATTTAAAACCTCAACCAATCCATACATCCCACACCATCTATATCCATATTAATTAATATAAACATATTAAACTACATCTTAATATTATCTCAATATGATTTACATCTTGATTTTCACAAAAGAATCCCTAAAATGGAAATATATATCAATGGATTATAGCAAGGGAGGTTAGTAGAATGTATCTACCTTGAAAATTTCAGGAAGAGCTTGAGAAGACTTGAGAACATGAGATCCAAGCTTGAATGGTGAAATCCGTGCTTGAGAGAGAAGATCCAAGCTTGAGGAAGCTTGGAAAGCACGGATTCGAGCTCCTCCTTGATCTCACTAGAAAACCCTCTTTGGAATCCTTGGTTCTCTCTCTTTTCCTCTCAAAAGATGTTTCTCAAAGTGTTAAAACATTTAATCTCACGAAAATTGAGTATTTATAGTGTTAGGGTTGAAAAATCACGCTTAACCCCTAAAAAAACCAATTTTAGCATCCAGGCAAGTCCACGTCGATGTTTGGGCCAGGCGTCAACATCTGGGTCTCAAACGTCAACGTTTGATGAGTTTTTCACATTTTTTTATGGCCAAACATTGACGTTTGGTCACTGACGTCGACGTCTGAGAGTTATGACTGACTTGAGTTTTCCCCCCTTTGGTATTTCGGCCATAACTTTTGACTCGTTTATTGGATTTTTACGATTCAACTTGAGTTGGACTCATTATTCAAAGGAGAACAATTTTGTGTCTAATGAAAAAATCCCAATTTTGAGTTCTTAATTATTTAAAGGGCATTTAAAGCTGACTGGTCTTAAATGGATTTCAGCAGTCCAGAATTTCAGCTGACCCGATTTCGGAAATCCAATTTTTAACATATTTTTTATTCAAAATCTGGAAAAATGATAAACATGAACCTATAAGAGGGTCTCCATACCTTTCTAATGGTTCAAGAATCATTCGATTCTGATCAACGGTGACAAAATTAGAGTTCCCCAAATTTGAGGGTATGTTAAGACATAACCCTTGTTGACACTTAAGAGTATTTTATACTCTTACTCCTTAATCCCAAACACCCATAAACTTAAGAAAATATTCTTAAGGCTTTAATATATGCCACAACACATCATACACCCAAAATATATCAAAACCATGTTCTCATTATCATTGATATCCATTCAAGGCATTACAATTGGCTTTAAGCCTTTGACACTATTCACCATGCCATGCCATCAAGATCCGGGGTTCTACAACTTCAATATTGCTACATCACACCCTTTAGAACTAATTCACATGGATCTTATGGGTCCTACCAGAACTGAGAGTGTAGGAGGTAAGCGATATATCCTTATAATGGTGGATGATTTCTCTAGGATGACATGAGTTTCATTCATAAGAGAGAAGTCTGATGCGTTTGAAAATTTCAAAAATATTTGCAGGAGAATTCAAAATGAGAAAGCTTGCCAAATCATTTGGATTCAAAGTGATCATGGAAAGGAGTTTGAAAACTCCAAGTACAACGAATTCTATGATGAAGCTAGCATAAAACATGAATTTTCTTCTCTTATTACTCCTCAACAGAATGGAGTTGTGGCAAGGAAGAATAGAGTTCTCCAGGAGATGGCTAGAGTTATGCTCCACAACAACTACCTAGCTGCTCACTTTTGGGCTGAAGCAGTTAGCACAGCTTGCTATACTATTAACAGAGTATATACGAGGCCCGGAACCAGGAAGACCCCATATGAGTTGTGGAATGACAAGAAATCCAATGTCAAGTACTTTCGAGTATTCGGAAGTAAATGCTATGTCTTAATGGATAGAAAGCAATTGGGCAAGTTTGAATCCCGTAGTGATGAAGGGATTTTTCTTGGGTATTCTACCAATAGTAGAGCATATCGAGTGTATAACTTGAGAACCTCTACTATCATGGATTTCATCAATGTAGTTGTGGATGACTCCGGTACTGAGTCTAAGCAACTGGAAGATGATAATGCTGAAAAGATTGAGAGTGGTTGTACACCTCAAATTGAAAAGAAGTCATCTCCTAAAAAACCTACACATCCCAGGGTTATGAAACCTCACTCTCCCACTGAAATAATTGGAAATCTTGAAAGTGGTGTAAGAACGAGGAATCAAATTGAAAATGGGGTTAGTCATCTTTGCTACACTTCTACCTGTGAACCCAAAAATGTAACTAAAGCTCTTACAGATAAAAAAATGGATAAATGTCATGCAGGAAGAGCTAAATTGGTTTACAAGGAATGATGCTTGGTTTTTAGTACCTAGGCCAACAAATACTAATGTAATAGGTACCAAGTGGATTTTCAAAAAAAAATCTGATGAAAATGGTACTATTATTCGAAATAAGGCCAGGTTAGTTGCTCAGGGTTACACTCAAGTAGAAGGCATCGATTTTGATGAAACCTTCGCTCCTGTTGCTCGACTAGAATCAATCAGTATCTTGCTAGTTGTTGCTTGTCATCTAAAATTCAAATTATTTCAGATGGATGTCAAGAGTTCCTTTCTGAATGACATTCTATAGGAGGAGGTCTATGTGGAACAACCAAAAGGGTTTGAAGACCAGAATCATCTTGATTAGGTCTATCGCATAAAGAGGGCTATCTATGGGTAATCCTTTCCAAACAGAAGCAATCGAACAAATGGAGCTAGCTTACAAGAGGAGGCCCGATAAGCTTCGAAGTACTCCTAGCCAATCCAATGAACCAATTCCTTTCTACGATCCAAGTGGCCATCTTTCAATTGATCAACCATCCCCTGATGCCTCTACTGGAGCCCTGTTTCCCCTCAGCAGGTAACCTCCATCCCCTCCTATTCCTGTTTCAGTGCTGGCCAGCTAAGAGCAACCATCTCTTTTGTATCTTTCTCTGTCTCCAGGTTCAGACATTGCCGAAGCCCTCAAGCAGCAACCTCTCCATGTCATTTTGATTGTGCCCATATGTTCACCAGACAATATCACACAGATCGACCCATGCAGTGTCTTGGCCGACTAGTCTTGTTGGGTGAAGTTTTTTTGCATTTAGGAGGCTTTAGCATGGATAATCTCGAACCAAAGGAGGGATTATAGCGATGCACCTGCTGTCCCGCCAGAGTGTTTTAGGCCTTTGGATTTAAGGCAGATTTATTTGTTCTGGGGAATTCGGCAAAAACCCCATTGACCAAATTAGTTTTGGACATGATCACGGTCGAGCTCTCGTTCTCTATCTGGCCGGGTGATAGGTACTTTGCTTTCTCTTTATCTTATGCCTTTCTTCTTCTATTTTATTCACATATCTTCTATTTTCATTCTTAATTATGCTCTTCTTTCCCCTCTTCTCTTATCTGCGAATTCTTTTCTTTTTTCATTTTCATAAAAGAAGAAAAAGATATTTTTTTCATCATGTACACCTCATGAACGTACTAGGTGTGTTCGTCAACCCAAACGACATCACCAACCACTCGTACAAGTTGTCTTTGGTGTTGAAAGCAACAAGAAAGTCACAGGGTCCAGGTTTTGAAGTCAAGTCTTGCAAAGGAGGCTAGACTGGCTTTTATGGCTATAATTCGAATGATGTGGGAAGCACCTATCTAATGTAGACAAATGGGTGCTGCTCTCTTTTTCTGCTGGGCAGTAAGGTATGGCTTAGTAAGGTAGTATTGGTTTTTTATGAAGGTTATAATGGTAGAAGCAGCTTGATGACGCGAAGTACGCTGAAGTTGAAGACATCGAAAGCGATGAGTGCTAGTATGGCAATAGCTTGAATGCAATGACCTACCTTTGTCACTGAGGAAGGTCTAAATCTCTCTAACAACTCAGGTCTAGTTTCCTTTGGGATCAGGGAGATAAATGATGAGTTTACTGACCCCGCACTCCATTTTTCTTAAATTCCACTAGATCTTGTTGAAAGTAATCCCGAAATAGGTTCACTTGAAAGCTGTCTGTGGGGCTTTATTTGGCTTGCTCTCGAATATTACCTAATAGTTTCAGTACTCACAGATTTATCAAAGAATTTGTCATTCCCAGCCCTACCTGAAAAAGGCCTATCTATTTTCTAGCCTCCTTTCTTGGCTTGCTCTTCAATCACCTCTTCTCCAAGTTTCAAGTTTTTTGCTGAAGAAAAAAGGCTGTTGCCTCGCCTCTTTCTCCTTCTTGATCTCGTCTTGTTTCTAGGTTCCCTGGTCATTTTGAATTTAAACTATGAAGTTGGAATTTCGACGATTGACAATGCTTAGGAACCTTATTGATAAATAGTCATAGAATCTCTTCTTTTCCAGTTTCTAATGGTTTGCTCTAATATACCCAGCTTCCTTCTAACATAGTGAATCTGTTGCATAAAGCAAGCTCCTCGAGCTTGGTATGAGAGACTAACTACTTACCTCTTAGAAAAGGGATTTTCGAGAGGGGGACTGGACAGGACCCTATTCATTAAGTCTGTCAAAGATGATATTGTTATTGCTCAGATCTATGTTGATGATATTTTTTTTGGTTCCACATCTATCTTACATGCTAATCTATTTGCTGAACAAATGAGAAATGAATTTGAAATGAGTTTGGTTGGTGAACTGAATTTCTTCCTTGGTCTTTAGGTAAAACAAATGGTAATAGGGATTTCTGTATCCCAAACTAAATATGTCAAGATCTTGTTAAGAAATTTGGCATGAACACTGCTAAACATGCGCGCACTCCCATGAGCACCACCTTAAAGCTTAGCAAAGATGCTTCAGAAAAAAGTATCAATCAAACCACTAATAGAAGTATGATTGGTAGTTTACTATATCCGACTACAAATCGTCCTCACATTCATTTAGTTTCGGAGCTTGTGTCCGCTATCAAGCGAGCCCCAAAGAGTCACACTTGCTTGCAGTTAAACGCATTCGGTATGTGAGTGAAACTCTATCTTTTAGCCATTGGTATCCGTTTGATACAAATGCCATGGTTGTCAGGTATTCTGATGCCGACTAGGCCAGAAACGCTAATGACAGGAAGAGCACCTCTGGGGGTGTTTCTATATTGGAAATTGCCTAGTTTCTTGGCTTAGAAAGAAGCAGAACTCCATATCTTTGTCGACTGCTAAGGCTGAATAAATTGCAGCTGGCAGCTATTGCACCCAACTTCTGTGGATGAAACAGATGTTGCTTGATTACGGGATAAATCAGGGCACTATGACTGTGTATTGTGACAGTACAAGTGCAAGCAATATTTTCAAAAATCCCGTCCAACAGTCTCGCACAAAACACATAAGCCTTAGACATCATTTCATTCGTGAGCTTGTTGAGCAATATGTTGTGTCTGTGGAATATGTCCAAACTGAGAACCAATTTGCGGACATACTAACAAAACTTCTAGATTTCCTTCGGTTTTAGTTCTTTAGGAAATCCATTGGTGTGTGCGAGGTTGATTGACTATGTGCTTCTTGATATCCTAGGTCGTTCTTCACGGTTACTATCTCCTAATGCTATCTATTTGATGTTTATTAGCTGATTTTTCATCTTCTTTATTTTTCACTCTTTGATTTTGTTTTTGTTGATTAAAAGAAAAACTCCAAAAAGATATTGTGTTTCTTTTTAGATAGACTGTTTTTCCTTCAAATATCGAAAAATCCAAAAACATTGAAATAAAAATCAAAAATGAAAAAAGATAATGTGTGGGCTTACTCTCCTATCATATTATACATGTTTCAATTTCCTTGCATTCATAATTCATGCCAAGGTAAAAATATTGAATAGGATTGAGTTCATGAGGATATTAAACCTTTCAAGTCTTTTGGTTAATTGAAAATAGACGAAGCTCCTATATCATAGTTAGAGTTTGGTTAAACAATGTTGCTAAAGTATCGTGCGCATGCACTCTGATTTACCCTAGAAGATGCTCTAAATTTCTAAGTAAAGGTAATGTTATTATTCATGATGGGCCTCTTGGTTAACAAATTTGGATTGACTGATATGTTAATATCCCATTTGTTTGTGCCCTTGCTATAAAAAAAAGAGACAATAGAAAGGGCTACCATTGGGATAGTGTGAAAGTCATTATTGGATGCAAACAATATGTAATGGCTACCTATGCTGACAATAGTTATGTATCTGGATTGCTAGTGTGAAAGCCCCTGCTGCCAATAGCTAGAGCTACCTACCCAATCAGTGTGAAAGCCACCATTGTAAGAAAAAAATTGAAAGAGAAAAAGCCAAGAAAAGAATTCCATTAACGTGGCTATGTTTGTCAAGAAAAGAAAAGAAAAGGACAAATTGCTTAAAAGATGAATAAGGGTGAAAATTAGCACATGTTCAACAAATGCTAAATTCAGGATTTAACAAGTTTGACTTCTAGTGTTTGAGACACTTTGAATTTCGGAAATGCAATAATGTCATAACCTTAACCATGGGTTGAAACCTCAAAAAGAGTCACATCAGAAACCTCACTACACACAATATGCTTCAGAGTGATACTTTTCACTAAATGTGTCTTAGTAGTTGAGTTTGTAACTGATCACCCATGTGACTAATATAGGTGGACATATCCTCTTTCAATCAAAACTTAATGATATTAAATATTGGCTGAATTACTTTTGGCTTCTTGGAAATTGCTTCATACATATGTGATTGTAAAGTGGCTAATGCAAGCGTGTTTTCAAGGGGAGTTTCTGATTTTGACTATCTTGGAATTCAAATTGAATTGTAAAAAAAAAAAATGCTTTGCATAAGAAATCTGGTTTTCAGAAGAGTGATGATCTAAGGGGGAGTTTCTTGTTACAAAACTTGACATATCGTGCATTCTATAATGATTGTTGGAATGAGGTTCACAAGCCACTTTTGATGATACTATATACTTAGCTACTTGGATTGTGATGAATGACTAGTACCTTAGTCATATTCTTCTAAATGATGTATCTTGATGATATCCTTGTTTTGATCATATTGACATATCTTGGATAACTTGTTTTGATTGGATATACTCTAGAACTCTTATGTTGAAATTCTGTTAAAATTTTATTATTTCTGAGCTATATTGTTTTTTCCCCTCAAATATTGTTTGATGATGCTATACGTTGGCATTCGTGCCAAAAAGGAGGAGAAATATTGAAGTATTCCATGGTTTTATATTTGTTCCACTTGTGGTTTCCCCACTTTATTTTCCCATGCTTCACATGGTTGTGTTTGAGCATGTGCAGGTGTATAGAACAAGTTGACATAAAAAGATCAAGAATTTGGATGTGTTTGGTTGTGTTGATCTCTTTGTCAAAATATATTTTTGGGACATGTAATTGGTTTACTCTCCATGTTAGGGAGTTCTTTATCGAGTCATGTACTTCAATTTTTATTTTGTCACAGAATTGCCAAAGGGGGAGATTGTAAAGTCATAATTTGTTTTGGCTTAATTCCGATGTCAAAATGGTGTCAATGTAAGTCTAGTGTCCCTGTTCCTCTGGTCGATCGATCAAGTTTGGTGAAGATGAAGCTCCAAAAACTCAAGTGAAATATATTCCAGTTGAAGCTTTGCTCACACTCTTAGGATGATAAGTGACCTAGATACCTAGTGGTTTCCTTAGGTGGAATTGACCTAGAAAACTTTATCACATACACTAGGTGATTAGAAATTGACCCAAGTGTTGAACTAGTCCTTGGATGACCTAAGTGGTAGATTGGTTGAGGTGGCAGAGGCTCTGTGCTCAAAACATTCGAAAAATGCACAGGCCATTCAAACGATAGCTAAGTCGTTCAAACGCCACTGAACAGTCAGCTAGCTGTTTGAACGGATGTAAATAATACAAATTCTAGTGGCCTCCCTGGTGCTCCATTCTTGTCTCAATCTGTACCAATCTCTGGTCGTTCAAACTGGCCTCATATTTTGTTTCTAAAAGTCATCCGAACTCTGTTTTAGTAATTTCTTTTGCCTTGACTATTTAATTGGTCATTCCTTAGTTCGTTCTAAGGAAGTTGTGAGAGAGTTTAGAGACTATACTGAAGATCCTAAGGTTCTTACATCCCCACTTGGTGGATACCTTTAGTTCTCCTCTCTCATTCTCTAGATGATGCAAGATTGAATTTTTATATCTTGGTGGTGCATTGGTTGATTTCAAATGTGATTGAGATCCCACCAGAGCTATTCTAAATCATCATATCAGTTTGTGAACTCCTTGTGAGTGTTGGTTGGCATGGGCCAAAGTCGTTGAGGATGGAGATCGATCCATTGAGAATGTGGTTGGAAACTTTGAGAAGCGTTGGTCAGTTAGTAACCGGAGTTGCTGTTGCAGGGATCCAACGAGGAGTTCGTGGACTTCAAGACGAAGAATTTATACTGAGGAACAGTATTTGTGTCCGATTAGGTAAGATTCATGTATTATACTTTATAACAATTCTCATAGTGGATTTTGTGTTGGACTAAGTCCCTTGATTTTTTCTGTAAGGGTTTTCCATGTAAAAATCTCTTATGTGGTGGATTGCTTGTCTTCTATATTTTTCACACTTGATTGCTTTGTTTGCCATAACTCTGATTTATTACTCTATAAAATTAAATTTGGTAGACATTGTTAGGAAGAACTATTCACCCCCCTCTAGATCAAAGGAATCATTGAACAGGGACATTTCAAACACTTCTCATAAAATAATTCCATAAATTTTCCCCAGGCGATAGGCTTTTGATCTTCTGAAACTATCCTCTCAATGGTCGTCCACCAATGCCCAACCTCTTCTAACAACATAAATATCGCTAAATCTGACTTAACATCTTCTGGGCATGCCATCGCCTAAAATATCTTCTCAAGTTCTCGAATCCAGTTTTCGGCCACTAACAGATCGGTGGCACCGGAGAATGAGTTCGGTCTAAGCCTCCTAAACTTCTTAAGTCTACTACCATTCCCTATTTCTTGTTCTGGATTAATAGGGACACGGTTACCACTCTGTTGTCGTTAAATCAATTCTGCAAGAGCAGTGATGGCCTCAAATGCTCAGGCCAGAGTACTTCCAGGTGCTCGTCTCGGCGGCATCATATTCCTATTAGGAAAATAACAACGCTTTACTATCTTGCAATAGGAACATTAAAATCTAATTTATCAAAAGATCATCCAAAATATCTTACCCATCTATCCTACTTAGTCTAATCATGCTTAATCCCCTTAGGCATAATAAAACTACCTATTACCACGCAAGCGGAAGACGTCGACTGCAAAAATACGAGAATTTTCAACTTTTCTTATGAGCTTACATAAGCAATAACAACTGGTCCTCAAAATAACTCATCATAAGTAAATGCGTTACTTCACTAGCTACGGTAGTCTTTACTTTTGACGCCATTAATGTGCCAGTATACTTTCTAGAATCTATTAAGCATTGCTCCTTGCCAATTGGCAACCGCTTCAAGATTTGAAGAAATAAAATAAGGGGGGTGAGATATAGAGCTCAATAAAATCCACAGTCCATTTACACTATTTTCCACATAATAACATTCATTAATAATGATATAATAGTATAGTACAATTCTCATATTATAATAATATGTAGAATAATAATATCATAATCCGTGACCCAAGGTCACTCAGGGCTATTTCACCCTAGCTATTTGAGGTTCCCAACCTCCAAGTGTTTTCTATTGTCAAGTTCATAAAATTATTGTCCACAATAACAGGTTACCATTTCAGATAACCGCTCGCGCTCTATCCTAGAGTCCACAGACTTGATCGACTAAGCCTTTGCCCATGTACAACCTCTATTCTTGAGTCCACTGACTCAATTATCAACCAATCGGGACTTCTCCTGATTACAACCAATCTTTGGGCATGCCAACCCAATTAATCTTACATCTATATATTCCACACATAACCCAGACCTTCACTCGATGACTACCAGGAACAACACCACTGATATAAACCACTGGCAGGAACAATACCTCTGACATATCACACTCTGCCAAGGTCAACACCTCTGACATATCACACTCTGCCAAGGTCAACACCTCTGACATATCACTTTATATTTTTCCACTATGGGAACACCGGCTCACACAACCACATTTGTTAGAAAACACATCTGATCGCCAAGATACACATCTGATTGTAAGGATACACATCTGATCGCCAGGATATACATCTAATAGCCAGAAAACTCATCCGAACTGTCAGGAAAAGAAAATCATCTAACATGTTAGGTATGCACCTCTGACTAACAAGAAACACCTAACCACTAGGAAATACCTGTCTATCAGGAACAAATTTGACATATCACTCTGCCTGGCATAACACCCTTGTTAGGCAACACATCAGATAACTAGGATACACAGCTGATCGTCAGGATACCCTTCTAATAGCCAGGAAACCCATCCGACCTATCAGGAAAAGAAACTCATCTGACATGCTAGGGACGCACTTTTGACTAACAGAAAACACCTAACCACCAGGAACACCTTTGACAATATAAACTTATCAGGCAAAACACCTCTGACAGTATAACCCTATTAGGCAAAACACCTCTGACAGTACCCATGCTAGGAAAAACATCTCTGACATCAAATCTTATTAGGCACAAAACCTCTAACATCAAATCCTATCAGGCACAACACCTGAGATAGTACAACGCTTAATCTAACCTCTGTTGGGATGTACCTACCCTTACAGCACATCCCTTAAGACAACCATCTTGCAATGTCACAGCCTCTGTTGGGTGCATACCTGCCGACATTGGTCAATGCCGCCTCGAGGTAACATCATTGAGTTTGTCAACTCAATACATCCTTGGGTCTATAGACCCCAATCCAACATTGGGTCTTTCGACCCAATATCATTCGAACTCTCCTAACTATCAGCCACGGAGGAACCTCAGCTCTTAGCAGACCCACATCTCCAGACCTAATCAAAAAGAGGGATCACTGATAGCATTTAACACTGGTTAGGTTTTTTAACAGTATGAAATCCCCAATTATACAAGCCTTGCTTGAATATTTGAACCAGTTGGACCTCAGGCCCGTGGACCAAGTCCAAGGGTATACTATTCCGGTGTGGAACATTACCCTGTCGATGGACCATTCCATTGCCTTACCATGTACAAACAACATCACATCACACAAGGATTATTCTGAGATGGAACTTTACTAGGCCAATGGACCCTATCATCGCCTTACAAGGAGGAACTTAATTAGGCCAATGGACCCTTCCAGTGCCTTACAGGCATTAAAGTAGCATCACTTCACTTCCCGAGAACCAAACCAGGCTTCTTGGAGGCTCCGAACACAAACAGGGTCAAAATACCCAAGCTAGCGCACTGGCGATCGATTGCCAGTGCTGGGTGATCGGTCACCCAGATAGGGAGATCGATCCCCAGTCCATCTGAGCCAAAATCTCGGGTTGTTACAGCCTGAAATAGAGGGCTAAGCCCCTCTATTCAATTTCCACACTTTCCCATCCATTCCATACATCATATATCGGGTTTTTTGACCCTTTTTCATCAACGACATAACACACAAATCATTCCACATAAATAGAGTAGCTTAAATAAGGAAAAATAGAAGAGAGTGAAAAGGTTTTTCCTTCTACACATAAAATAGAGCTCCGGGTGGAAAAATGGACATCGCCAATGCATCCAAGACATCAAAGAACCTTAGGGTAGCCCTTCTCTCTCTCTACCCTCTACTTTCTCTCTCTAATCTGTCTCTAATCTCTCTCTACATGCAAATCGAGGCTTCGGGTGGTGAAACGGACATCGCGAATGCGTCCAAAATGGTGAGAAAATGAGGGGTTGGATCCCCTTTATATAGAGTAGGAAAGGGGGTGAGTCACCATGGTGAGGTGTCCCCAATGATTTCATGGATGACATCATTGTGTGATGTCAATGATGACATAACACACTTTGACTATTTGACTTGTTGACCGGTTTGATCGATTTCTCACTTTTTCACACGTATGACCCCCATAATTCCATAAAATGACGTGCTATGATGACAAAACGACATATGATCGTAGAAGGGGTAGTCTGACACCTGCTATGCGAATCTCAGGGAAAAATGCTAAGTCTTGACAGTAAAACTGAAGTCCAGAAGAAAATTGCAAAACTCACAATTTCCTAATTTTGGACACTAAACACGTCGTGGTTTCGTTGTTTGAGTTGCAATAAAGCCAAGACGACAGGTAGTCGTCCAGACAGCCAACCAACACACGGCGTGTGAGTTTCAAAGATTTCTATTGGGGAACTCGGTAAATATTGAGTACTGATTGAATTTCAAAATCCACGGATTTCCTAGTTTTCTTATGTATGAGGCCCCCCGCGGTTTCACGAATCAATGCGTGACAGAGCCGACACGATATGTACTCGTACAAAAATGCAAACTGATACATAGTGTGAGATTTTCAAGGAAAAACACTGGGTTTTACCAATAATTATCAGACACTGAATCCAATAACCAGAACTCGCCGTTACACCTAAAAACTTTCCCGAGGTTTTACGGATTCCAATTAAGGAAAGTGAAACCCTAATATTCATAAATATTATTCTTTAATTAATTATACTTAATTACCGGACATCCTGACCTCAGGATTTTATTCTGAAAATCTGGGTCATTACAGACTGCCCCTCTGTCCTGATATTTAATCATGGTTGGGGCAGCTATAGGGTACAAGCACATTAGGGCTTAGAGTATCCCTCTTGATGGGCTGCTTGTAGGTTATACCCCTGCCTAGCTACATACCAAATGCTGAGGGATGCGACTGCTCCTAAAAGGATTAGGGTCACTTAACACCATATATGCGACTCACTGGTATAGAACATACTTGAAGAGGGACGATTGGTGTAAGGGAGAGCGTTCAAAACCCTTTCATGAGGATAATCATCCAACATACGTAATTCCACTAACATCCAAGACTTTTAAACTTCTATCACTGAGGATAGTCATCCAAAAGTTGTAAGCATAATAAGCCTGACTATGGGTTAAGATAGGTCATTACACCACTATATATGAATAGAATGCACATTATAAAATATACCAAAGAGATGAAAGAAGTAGTATTAAGCTAAATACTTAGGCCTTTTGATCAAGTTTGAGGCTAATTTGGCTTAAATCTAGGTTTCAAGTTGAATCTTAAAGAAATCTCCCCAGTAGGGTTGCCAGAGCTATGAGCGTGAATTTCGCCTACCGGTTTTGGACCAAGAGTTGCCACCTATTCATTTTGGGGAATAGATCCCGGGTATTTAGATTAAGGTTAATGATCTCGATTAGAGTTAGGATAAGTGATTCGATTAAATCTCGAGGAAGGTGTTAGCCACCCCGAGGTCCCCATCTAAGACGGTTACTCCCTAGGTTTAAGCCAAGTTAATGTCAAAATTAATAAAATGCCTTAGTGTTTAAAGTATACTAATCCAAGAAAGGGAAATTCTCAACTACGGTCGAACCCGGGTTGGGTTGCCTATGTACCCGCTAGGGTGGGATCAGACCGAGGGTAGTTCGGATGACACTTAACGGGTTAAGGGGAGTGTGTGTCCGCACCGGAGTTACTAGGATTAGCCCGGGGCTAGGGTTTATTGGCCGGGGAGGCCAAGTGCACCGGAGTGGCATATGGCTAGCTCGGAAGCTAGGGGATTAAGCTCGGAAGCTAAAGGTTTAGCCCGGAGGCTAGAGGTTGAACCCAGAGGCTAAGGTTTGAGTCTGGAGGCTAAGGTTCGGGCCCGAAGGCTAGGGTTAACCATGGTTAGAAATGGCCAATATCAAATTCTTGTAATATTTTTACATTTTTTTACATTTTAGAGGATTTTCCCAGAATTTTCGAAATTAGATAGGCCTAACTATTGTTAAAAGTTAACTAAGGTTAAGATTAACGCTAGTTAAGGGTCTGGTTAGGTCTGAGGTGGGCCCAGATAGCATGGCAAGGCCTAGAATGGCCTCCTACCTGGTCTGGGCCACGAGCAAGGCCAAAATTCAGAATCTTTAGGATTGGCAGTAAATATAATACCGCTATTTTCAGTTTTTCATAGAACTGGAATGACGGTGAAAGGTTTACTGCTATTTCTAGGTTGGAATTGGTTTTGCATGTTCAGGGGGAGGTTAGGGCAGATACCTAGAGGGTCTCTGGACCCTTATGAAAGATTGGGGGTCTGGTCTAGACCTTGGGCATGGTCTGGATTGGGCCCACAATGAAGTCTTTCATTAAGAACCAGAAAACCCAGAATGTCAGTAAACTGTTTACTGACATTCTAGACTTTCTTCACTTTTCTGAGTTTTAATCATGGTTACATTGGTCTGATGAAGTTAATATGATCAAGGGCATTACAGGAGGGTCTGAGGTACCCAACCTAAGCCTTAGAATGGACCAGGGGCCCTAAATACGAGGTCCATAGCCACTGGAAGAGTTGAAGCCCAGAATGGCGATGCTGAGATTACCACCATTTTGGGTTTCTTCCAAAACTTGGAATTTTCCCTACTGGACAGGAACCACAACATTCCCAGAGGCCCCCCTCATGAGTTTTAAGAGTCTTGGATACCCCTAGGGGCTTTGGGTGTGCAATTTCCACATGCATATTGATAGATAAACAAGAGAAATGAGGTTTCTTCCTTGAGGAGGTCCCCATGCCTACAAGGAAGGCAAGGGGACCTCAGCTCTTGGTTTGGTAGCAATCAAGGGTCCCCTGGAGATGACCAGGGATTTACAGATGCTTAATAGAGAAGAAACAAGAAGAGGGGAGAGCTCCCTACCTTGCTAGCACTCTTCAAACTGGTACTGGTGGATGTCTACGACAATGGTGTAAGTGGAGAGGCCCTTTTCAGTGATGGTAGCCCAAGCTAGTCCTGAGGGTCCAAGTCTCGCACCTAGAACTGAGTTTGCAAGCACAAGGCTCCTGAGTAGATTTCTACAGAATCTACTTATTGGATTTTCTGGAATTTTCAAGAGTGGAGAAGATGAGTTAAGAAAGTCTATATTTATAGGAGGAAGGACTGGGACACGAAGGGTATTCGTATGGAGGTAGTTGGGAAGACATGAAGTACATCTGAGATGGCCTGGATCGCACAAGGGGCGTGCAGAGCTTACTTTCATGCAAAGCTGGGAATGGTGGTAATTCCAGTACCGTCATTCCCTTGTAAGGACAAATTGACAATGGTGGTAGATAATCTACCGCCATTGCCAGATTTTTTCTAAAAATGGGCCTGGCCCCTACGTTAAATGTCTTGCACATGGTACGACCTTTTTACCAAAAACAAAATGTCGGTGAATAGTTCACCGACATTCTTTGAATTCAAAAATTGGGGCCTGGGCTTCCCCCCAGGCTTGGGACTATGGGCCTATAGTAGCTTAGCTACAGGATTAGGCCCTAGGGGCCTAGGCTTTGGGTCCTTAGGGCTAGGCTAGGTTAGGGTTGGGGTTTTATCAAGGCTAGGCTTAGGGCTAGCTAGGCTTAACCATAGGGTTCAACCTGGGATTAGGTTAGGCCAAAGGTTAGACTAGGGTTTGATTAGGGTTTCGACCTAGGGTTTGACTAAGGCTAAACTAGGGTTTGACCTAGGATTAGACTAGGGTTTGTCCTAGGGTTAGACTAGGGTTGACCGGTCTAACTATGATTAAATTTCTTAACCATGGTTAAGGTATGGGTGTACAAATTGGGTGCTTACACCTATTTTTTGGTTGTTTTCCTTAGCTTTAATCAATTTGAGCCATTGTTGAAAAAATCCCCTCTCCATTCTTTAAAAACTCACTAAGGACACCCTATGACATGTTTCGCCGAATTGGGGCTCTTTGTGAGAAATAGAGATGCTCCCTGCTTTTAGAACCCTTGTTCAATCTCTTAGTTTTTGAGCATTCTGGTTTAGGTCTATCTTTCTTCTCCCTAAATTCACTAAGAATCCCCTATGACGCGCTTCATCGAATTGGGGCTCTTTGTGAAAATGGGAGAAGGAGGATTTTCCCTTTATATTTAGAAAAGTAGGTGCTTTTCAAAACTCCATCATTTGCATGCATGTATGGTGATGTCTAATCTCCCTAGATTAGAGTCGTTATAATGCCTATTTTTTTTTTAGAACATAGGTGCTTTTCAAAACTCCATTAGTTGCATCTATTTATGGCGATGTCTAATCTCTCTAGATTAGATTCGTTATAATGCCCATTTTTTTTTGGGTTTTTTCCCTATATACACTCAGGGTATACGGAGTGTCCCTAACTAAACCTCCTATTTAAATCTTTATTTTTCTACATACCAAGACTTTTTTGTGACAAAAGTGCCCCTCATACCTTTCACAAAAAAGAAAAAAGAAAATAGGGTTTATTGTGCTCATACCCAAGCTTCGCCGGCTCCCCAACCTCCCTTGTCAAAAATCCTCAACATCATCTTCTCCGGCAGCAATCTCTCACTAACAATCCCCTATTTTCAAAATCTTTTTTTCTTTGCTTTTCGTATTTAAAATCTCTTCACTGAATGCTTTTTACTTTTTAGTTATACTAACAGAAGATGAGTAGAATGATGCGGTACTTATTCAAAATCTTTTACGTGTGTGTAGATCAATGTGACCTATGCCTACATGTTCTAGTCTCTTAGAAGAATGAGTTTTCTACAGATCATTGAGATGCTTATCATACTGGTACACACAGTCTAAATATGCAACTCAAATGAAGTTTTATTAATATATAACAAGGTAATGAAATTTAACAAATAGCAAGGTATTTGTCTTGGAAGAAAACTTGTGCATTGTTTTGAGGAACGAAAATCTTGTTTTAATAGGCAATGGGTTAATGAGGTGTCCATCAGGCCACCTTCCATCAAACTGAACATTTCAGTCCGTCTTTAGATTAACATTAACAGGAAAGCACTTTCTATTTCACAATTCAGACCTTAATTTGTTAATGGAGATTGTTGCCCAGAGAATGTGGGAGAATATTGACAAAGATTGTTGTCGGATGTGATGATGTTGGGGGTGGCCAACGAAGGAGGTTGGAGAGTCGACCGAGCTTGGATATGAGCACAATAAACCCGTTTCTTTTGTGAAAGGTAGGGACAAGGGCACTTTCGTCACCAAACAAATCTTAAGGTGTAAAAAAGTAAAGATTTGAGAAGGGAGGTTAGTTTGGGACACCCAATATACCCTATGTAGAGCCCCGGAATTTAGGTTCACTGTTCATGTGAATAGTGCACTTGCCTAGTGTATGTAAAGGCCTAAAGCCTTTTATGTGTTCTTGATTTGGGGAAAATGTCTCAAAACAAGAGTTTAATAATACGCTACGTATCAAAACACTTAGGGTATAAAATACCATAAGAGTGAATGTAGAACCCCGGGAACCAAGTTCACAATGTTGTGAATAGTGTAGTGAATAGTGCTATGAATAGTGATGTGAGCACAAATGTTGTGAAGGCCAAGGGTCATTCATGTAATTGGGGGTTTGGGATGAAACAACAAGAGTATGAAATACTCTTAGTGTTTCCAAGTCAAGGATATGAAAGACCCTAAGTATTGGTAGGTACGTTTGGGTAAGGGAAAGAGTGAGTGTTCCAATGGTGTTAGAAATGGATTAGGGTCACTGGTAAGAGCCTGAAAAATCCTCTAAGGGTGTTGTTCAAGGTCCTAAGGAACCTCTTGAGTGATCAAGGCATAATCAAAGTTGTGAAGAAGAGGGATGCCTAAACATAACCTCAACTTGAGGGAGCTCTAGAATTCTCATTGCTGATCAGAATCGAGTGATTCTTGAATTTTTTGAAAGGTATTGAAACCCTCTTCGAGGTTCATGTTTATCACTTTTTCAGATTTTGAATAAAAGTTGGGTCAAATGTTAGATTTCCGCAAACTGGTCTGTTGTAAATTTTGGTCTGCAGAAAGTCATCCCGTAACCAATCCACTTGTGGGCCCATTTAGATCATTTAGAATTCAAATTTTGATTTTGTGCAAAACATGAAAGTTGTTTCCCTTTGAAAGACGAGTCCAACACAAGTTGAATCATCAAAATCCGATAAAAGAGTCAAAAGTTATGATCAAAATACCAAAGCGGGAAAACGAGACCCAGGCAGAGTGTCATTTCGGTGACGAATTGAGTTGGGGGTCGAAATTAGTCGACGAATTCAACCCGAAAAATGGCAAAAATGCCCAGAAACAAGCTGTAACTCCCCACCGACCTTGGGGGATATTTTTCTAAGATATTTTAGGATTTTTGGCAACCTTTAGGCTATAAATAGGGTCTGGTTTTTGTGGGTAAGGGTTACCAAACCCTTGAATATAATTGAGAGAGAAATTGAAGAAGAAGAAGAAGAGAAGCTTTGTTTCTTTCCAACTATTCTTTCCCAAGCTCAAGTGAGGTTCCAACCTTTTTAAGCTTCCTTTCTTTAGTGTTCTCAAGCTCACAAATCATCACTAAGGTGTTTCAAAGCTTTGAATTTCTCCAAAGAAATTATGTGCGTGTTCTTGAAGAATGGGGTTTTCAAATCCAGTTTTTCCAAAGCTTTAACCAAGCTTCCTCAAGCTTGATTTCCGATCCTACAGAAGTGTAAAAGCTTCCTTTAAAAGGTAGATACACTCTACTAGATTTTATGTCATAATCCTTATTGTAAGTCAAGATAGAATCCTTTACTTTATGCTATGAACTAGTAGGAAATCTTACAAATTCAAGTGTGATGATGCTATGACATAAACCAACGAATAAAAAAAAAGGTAATTAGTTAAGTTTCATTAGATGTTGTTTATATTATGATGCTAAGAAGAAGAGCATGCTAAATGACTTAAGTTTTGAGGAAAACCAAAGATGAAAACCAATGATTTGTGATGCTTCTATACCTTAACCCAAAGCATGCAAAACGTGTATTCTTACTACTTAGTAATTTTGTGATGATTCAACTGAGCAAAGCATGAATAAAAGACTGAGTTTTGAGGAAAACCAAGAAGAAAACCTATGTGTTTTGATAAAGACCAATCGGAAATCCTACTATTTATGCTATGATGATTCTACAAGTTCAAACCAAATAAACCAAGTGATTATATGATGAATTCAAGCATGTGCCATTTGTAAATGATTATGTGATTCGGTTTAAATGAAGGAGAAAAGCATGAGCCTCATGTTTATGTATTTACAATTGCTTACCATGTTCACAACAAGTGTTTATGTGAACGTGTATTGCATGATCAAGATTTGCCATGTGTATGTGTCAAGTGTAAAGTGAAAGTGTGAACCAACTAAGTATATGTGTATGTGAAGCTAGTGGCCTCTACTCCTTGTAGGGTAGGCATTAGTGCTAATGGACTCTACTCCTTGCAGGGTAGGCATTAGTAAAGTGTATGTGTATGTGTATGTGAAGCTAGTGGCCTCTACTCCTTATAGGGTAGGCATTAGTGCTAATGGACTCTACTCCTTACGGGGTAGGCATTAGTAAAGTGTATGTGTATGTGAATTTGTATTTGAAGCTAGTGGCCTCTACTCCTTGTAGGGTAGGCATTAGTGCCAATTGACTCTACTCCTTGCAGGGTAAGCATTAGTAAAGTGTATGTGTATATGTATGTGAAGCTAGTGGCCTCTACTCCTTGTAGGATAGGCATTAGCGAAGTGCAAGTGTACCCTAATGGCCTCTACTCCTTGTAGGGTAGGCATTAGTCAAGTGGAAGTGCGCCCCTCCCAAGTGAAAATGTGTGTAAAAGCCGTGTGTAATCAAGTGAAATGAGCCAAGTGTAAGTGTAAAGCTATATGAAAAATGTTAAGTGAAAAGAGTATGTGTTTTGCAAATATCGCACATGTGTATTTGAAAAGAGGGTTCTTTATGTGTTTTTAGTGCATGTGTATTCCATGAACTACCTATGTGAAACATATGATATTATGTCATATTATCTAATAGTTTGTATACGCTGAGTATTCCATGCTCAGCCATACATGTTATGTCGGCAGGTGTACGTGTTCCCTTTGATGTCTGTGATTCGGAACCTTGGATTGAGGAAGAGTACTACAAGCCTTAGCTCACTATGGACCACCACCAGGATGATGGATCATTAGATCGACGGCCCGAGCTAGACTTTTGTTGAGATAGTTAGGAGAAGTTGTGTATGTTGAGAGTGGGATTTGTCCACTCCATACTTCATATTTTGGGATATGTTCTGTTGGTTCAGACTTGAACCTAATGATAGGACTACTTCATTGTTTCCGCTTTGTTCCGCTATATGTTGTAACTTGTGTACTCTGACAGGGTGATAAGTATGCTTTATGTGTCATGCATGACGGTATGACACGGCGGTCACGAACTAAAGTATCCCTAACTCCTAGGGGGTATTTTGGGCCGTGACAGACTTGGTATTAGAGCATAGGGATTAGTTCTCTAGGGCTAAGTCGTCTTCTAAGCGGAAGCATGTCTTAACTTTTAATTAGTTAACTCCTTAGCCGAATTGAAGAGCTTAGCATCGCTAGGAAAATGTTAAGTTAGTTAGGATTTCTAGGGTATGCCTATACTATTAATTGTACACTCTGATGTATACGATGCTCTATATAAGCACTATATGCTCATTGAACTATTCAAAGAGCTCGATTCATATTAGATTCACGTTGTGTTATTGCTATTAGGACTTTTGTCATGAGACACAGTAATCGAAGAAGTTGGAACCTAGTGTGAAATTCTATGATGATTGTAAAACATGCTATTATACTACTATATGTGCACTATATGGTGATGTATGAACTTATGTGTTCTTAATACTAAATAAGAACATAGTTAGTTATTGTACATAGGCGCCTTGTCGATAAGCACATCCTAGCCCATGTGTTGATCGATTCAAGATCAATTTATTGGTTTGTCGAGCCTCATTTCGTTTAGGGTTTCCATTACCAAGCTTATGTCTCATCTCGCGTACTTGTGGGAAAAGTTTCCCCTCTTGTTTTCTTGGTGTCCTAATTTTGAGGATGAAATTTCTATAAGGGGTGGAGGATGTAGAGCCCCGGAATTTAGGTTCACTGTTCATGTGAATAGTGCAGTTGCCTAGTATATGTAAAGGCCTAAAGCCTTTCATGTGTTCTTGATTTGGGAAAATGTCTCAAACAAGAGTTTAATAACACGCTAAGTATCAAAACACATAGGGTATAAAATACCCTAAGAGTGAATATAGAACCCCGGGAACCAAGTTCACAATGTTGTGAATAGTGCTGTGAATAGTATAGTGAATAGTGCTGTGAATAGTGTTGTGGGCACAAGTGTTGTGAAGGCCAAGGGTCATTCATGTAATTTAGTTTATGAGCAATAATAATAATAATTTAAATTAGTTTAAGTATTGTTTTTGGGGGTTTGGGATGAAACAACAAAAGTATGAAATACTCTTAATGTTTCCAAGTCAAGGATATGAAATACCCTAAGTATTGGTAGGTGCGTTTGGGTAAGGAAAAGAATGGAGTGTTCCTATGGTGTTAGAAATGGATTAAGGTCACTGGTAAGAGCCTGAAAAATCCTCTAAAGGTGTTGTTCAAGGTCTTAAGGAACCTCTTGAGTGATCAAGGCATAATCAAAGTTGTGAAGAAGAGGGATGCCTAAACATACCCTCAAATTTAAGGAGCTCTAGAATTATCACCGCTGATCGGAATCGAGTGATTATTAAATTTTTAGAAATGTATTGAAACCCTCTTCGAGGTTCATGTTTACCACATTTTCAGATTTTGAGTCAAAGTTGGGCCAAATGTCAGATTTCTGCAAACTGGTCTGCTGTAAATTTTGGTCTGCTAAAAGTCATCCCAGGACCAGTCCACTTGTGGGCCCATTTAGACCATTTAGAAATCAAAATTAAGCTTTGTATAAAACATGAAAGTTGTTCCCATTTGAATAAAAAGTCCAACAAAAGTTGAATTGTCAAAATTGGATAAGCGAGTAAAAAGTTCTGATCAAAATACCAAAGCAGGAAAAACCTGCCCAGGCAGAGTTCAATTTCGGCAACGAATTGATCTGGGGGCCGAAATTCGTCGACGAATTCAACTCGAAAAATGGCAAAAATGCCCGGTAATGAGCTGTAACTCATCACCGACCTTGGGGGATATTTTCCTACGATATTTTTGGATTTTTAGGAACCATTAGGCTATAAATAGGGTCTAATTTTCGTGGCTAAGGGTTACCAAACCCTTGAATATAATTGAGAGAGAGATTGAAGAAGAAGAAGAGAAGCTTTGTTTCTTTCCAACTGTTCTTTCCCAAGCTCAAGTGAGGTTCCAACTTTGTTAAGCTTCCTTTCTTTAGTGTTCTCAAGCTCACAAATCATCACTAAGGTGATTTCAAAGCTTGAAATTTCTCCAAAGAAATTCTGTGTGTGTTCTTGAAGAAGGGGGTTTTCAAGTCCAGTTTTTCCAAAGCTTTAACCAAGCTTCCTCAAGCTTGATTTCCAATCCTACAGAAGTGTAAAAACTTCCTTTAAAAGGTAGATACACTCTACTAGATTTTATGTCATAATCCTTATTGTAATTCAAGATAGAATCCTTTACTTTATGCTATGAACTAGTAGGAAATTCTACAAATTCAAGTGTGATGATGCTATGGCATAAACCAACGAATAAAAAAAGGGTAATTAGTTCAATTTCATTAGATGTTGTTTATATTATGATGTTAAGAAGAAGAGCATGCTAAATGACTTAAGTTTTGAGGAAAACCAAAGATGAAAACCAATGATTTGTGATGCTTCTATACCTTAACCCAAAGCATGAAAAAACGTGTATTCTTACTACTTAGTAATTTTGTGATGATTCAACTGAGAAAAACATGAATAAAAGACTGAGTTTTGGGGAAAACCAAGAAGAAAACCTATGTGTTTTGATAAAGACCAATCGGAAATCCTACTATTTATGCTATGCTGATTCTACAAGTTCAGACCAAATAAACCAAGTGATTATATGATGAATTCAAGCATGTGCCATTTGTAAATAATTACATGATTCGGTTTAATTGAAGGAGAAAAGCATGTGCCTCATGTTTATGTATGTACAATTGCTTACCATGTTCACCAAAAGTGTTTATGTGCACGTGTATTGCATGATCGAGATTTACCATGTGTATGTGTCAAGTGTAAAGTGAAAGTGTGAACCAACTAAGTGTATGTGTATGTGAAGCTAGTGGCCCTCCAATTTTTTGTCATATATATAGTGGCCCCCAATGGAGTCCGGTTATGTCCTTGAGGTCGCCACATGTTCCTAATGTGACAACTCTTAACTAAGGTTAAAATTCATCCACTAGTAGGGTTCACATACTTACCATTGGTTTTAGAAAAATAATTGAAAGTTTTTTAACCTTAAGAGTTAATGAATTTTAACTAGGGTTAAAAAAAATTGATATTTTTAAAAAAAACCAAAGAGGTGGGTGAACTTTAGGGGCGGGTGAGTCTTAACCATAGTTAAGGGGTATCAATAGGGACACGTGGCAAACTCAAGGGCATAATCGGAAAAAAGAATTTCTCAAAAAAAAAAATTTATCCAAAAAAATTTCTTGGGGGCTACACCCCCGAACCCCCAAGCTCCATACCCTTAATCCATTAGTTTTTTTATACATATATTTCGGTCCGCCCCAATGAAAAATTCCTGGCTTCGCTCTTGGCTGCAACCTTAGTTAACATTGGTTAGCGAGTTAAAGCTAAGCACTTGACTTAAAAGCAGACTAAACATGATAGGCCTATCAACTGCTTCACTCATGGGAATTGAACACTAAGCACCTCACATGGGGGGATATGTGCTCACATAGGGGGATATACACACTGCCACTGGCACAAGCCAACCGGTGTGAAATCATAGGCCTTTAATAGCACTAAGGTTTCTTGTTTTAGGGCACACACTTAGGGCTGCACTCAAGCCAATCTAGCTCTATGGCTTGACTCAGCTCAGCTTACTTGACCCAAGCTCAAGCTAGCATTTCAGCCTCAAATGAATCAAGTCAAGCTTTTATTTGAGCTTGAATGTTTAAACAACTCAAGCTCAAGCCAGACATTCTTTGATTCGGCTCGACTCAAAGCTCAACTCGTTTAAGGTTCAATTCGGCTTGAGTTCAACTCGACTCAAAATATTATATATATATATATATATTTGTTTTGATAATGTTATTTATATTAATACAAAATCATATGTTTCACTTTCTTTATTATAGATTATAATAAATTTTAATCTATAATAAATAGTAGGCGGAGCCAGGAATTTTTTCTTGGGGGCCATATACATGTATCAAGAAAAGAAATGGGTTTTGGGGGTTCAGGGGCTTAGCCCCCAAGAAATTTGTTTTTCCTTGAGTAATGGATTAGTCTTTCAATCGCACCCACTGGTCAACACGTGTTCTTTTTAACCCTTCTTAACTGTGGTTAAGACTCACTAACCTTTACAATTCAACAATCTAACCTTGGTTTTTAGAAAACAAAAATATTAACCCTAAAGGTTAAAATTTCTTAACTAAAGTTTTAAAAAATTAATTTTTTTTTTCCTAAAAATCATTGTTAGATCGTTAAACCTTTAAGAGTTAGTGAAGGCTTAATCACAGTTAATAAAAGTTAGAGACACTTGTTAACTTGGAAGTTTGATTGAAGTCGAAGAGAGTTCAATCGCATTTGAATGTGACCAAGTCTCTTGTCATGTCTCTTTCCCTTTACAAATGCGTTCAGAAAATATTTTTTTTCAGGTACTTTTGAGTGAGGAGTGCTAGCCCTAGTCTCAGTCAAACTCTACTCTCACCATTCACCAACCACCTAAAAGTCAAACTCTACTCTCACCATTCACCAACCACCTTAAGTGGAATATGAGAGTAGAGTTTAACTGAGAGTAGGGCTAGCATTCCTCCTTTTATCCTTATCATTTTTTCCTTTCTAACGAGTTTGGGGGGCCACTGTATATACATAATGGTCATTTAAAAATATTTTAAACACATTACCACTATCGATTAAAGGGTATTCAAAAAATTTGGGAGGGTCATGCCCCCCACCCCTGCGCCCTCTCCGCCCCTAATAAATAGGTTTAAGAGATAATAATAACACAAAAAATTGAGAAGTTAAAAACAAAAATCTGATCCAACTCTATTCTTTGGACTGAATGACTACCCCAGATCTTATTTTTGTATATGAATGTATTAATTTTCTATAGTTTCTTGTATTATAATTTATTAATAATCGCTTCTATAAAAAAATTATATAAAATTAAATAAGATGATTCTATGAATCAAGCTTGAGCGAAGCCGAGCTCGTCTCGGCTTTGAAGAGTTCAAGCTCGATCAAACTTGTTCAATTCAAGCTCAAACCTAAACATTCGAACTCGAATCAAGCTCAAGCCGAGCCCTACTGTTCAAGCCAAGCTCAAACATAATGCTGAGCTCCTGTACGGGAGGGACTGAATAGACCATACCTCCCTTTTGCAGCCTTAGAATGCTGAGCTCCTCTGTTTTCTTGCCCTCTTTTCCGGATCAGTGAGCTCTCACCGGTGGTGTAAAACAACACGCCAACACCTTAATTTTTACAGGTGCTTACAAGTTACAAGGTGGGCGGAGTTCGTGCAGTGCATGCCTTGCCACCGCATCGAGTATCTTAAATGTTTGCAGCCTTAGAATGCTCTATTTCCTTCTGTTTCTCGTTGAGCAGTATTTATTATTATTTTATTTTGTAACACAGATTTGCAGTTTATTCAAGGTTGGTTCATGTAAAAGCCTTTGTAAAGTTCCACAACTTGAAAGGTAGATGAACAAGAGAATACATCAGTCCTTTTTTATGTACATAATCTATGAAGACCGGATCCTGTCCAATTGCGATTGAACTCTGAGAGTTCAATCACACAGGCAGAGTCGTCTTTTAACTCTGCTTTAAAACTTTTAACCCATTTGGTTAGTGTTTTTTGATATTTATTTTTAAAAACCAAGGTTAGATTGTTGAACTCTAAAAATTAATGTATCTTAACCACAGTAAATAGAGGTTAAAAGGAACACATGGTGACCAGTGGGTGCAATTGAACTCAGAGAGAGTTCAATCGCAATTGACTGTGATCCAATCTCTAATCCATGCCTAGAGGGATAATTTAGCCTCTTCTTTGCCATGCCTGCCTCTTAAGAGAATATATCATGGATCAATTACGTGAATGGTAGTAACTCCCAAATTTATTTTATTTTTTGCATTGGTCTAACAGGGCCAACTTCTTTTAGATGATTTCTCATAGGCAATTCGACTCCTACACTATTCTAGTCTGTCACAAATTATATTTTAGTTAAAACATGTGTAATCAAATAATTATATACTATATTTATCTTAACTTCTTTTGGATGTTTTGTCATGCAATTCGAATTCTACATCATTCTACCCTGTCAAGACTTATATCTTTGGTTAAAACATGTGTTATCAAATAATTATATATTATCTTTATCTATTTTATTTGCCCTCCCCCTTTCTTTCTTTTTTTTATAAAACTTTCAACTTGCATTGATTTACTCTCCACTTATGTGGTCATTTGTCTTTACCCTTTTATTTTTTTTACACAAATTCTCCTTAATCTACTTATATTTTATATTATCTTTCCTAGTTGCCCCCTCATTCATCTCAACATCTTATTTTTAATCAATAATCCTTGTATATATTATAAAGAGAAAGAGAAGCAATGGTTCCCATGCTTATATCAATGCTAAGAATATATTACTTCTTGGTCACACAACATTTTGCTTCATAAATTCTAGTTGGTTCTAATTTTTTAATTGTAAAATTGTAAAAGCGTAACATATCTCTACTTTAACTATTTGACTTTATTCAATGAGAAACACCATCCCCAATCTTCCCATCCTTTTGAATACTGAGCTAAGAAATCATGATCGGTCATTTTAGAATATCTTATGTTCATCAATATTAATAATTGTCTAACTGGTATTTGTGTTCATAATAATAGTCTAATCATAAGACCATAAGTACTGTTGAGCTCCCTGTAGAAAAGTGATTGAATAGAGCATACCCTCCTTTGTATTCTCTGTTTTCTTGTCCTCTTTTCCGGATCAGTCAGCTGTCCTCGGTTGTGCAAAGCAACACCTGAAGCCGGGAACAGGTACATTGATCTGGGTATATGCTTTCTCAAGCATCTTAACGACCTCCGTGAAGGGTGGACGGACATCTGGGTTGGCATCCCAGCATCGGGCCATGATCGCAGTGAGCAAAGGACGGGAATCCTTAGGGATGATCGGCCTGACACCCTTGTTCAAAATATCTGAGGCCTCTATGTTATGGAAAGGGAGCATGCCCGTGATGAGCTCCCATAGAACAATCCCAAAGCTATACACATCCACCTTCTGTGTGTAGGATCCACGCCGGATCAACTCTCTGCAATATGCACTCATGTAGCCCAGTTAGAAACTTAAAAATACATAAATAAAACAAAGCCAATATATATACATATATATAGTAGCATTCTAATGAGTCATGCTAATTAAAACCTTTAATGAGTGGTCCCTAATAAAGTAATACATTGTGGGTTGTTCTGGAATTCGACCGTTACAAGTCAAGACACATCTCTAAAAAACACGTGGCAAAAAATTAGCTTACTGGGGCATTTATAAACCATCCGATTGAATATGGGAGATCAATCATTTCTATAGCCTAAGTAAGGTCTAGTGAACCGTAGGGGGTTAATGCTAACAATTAGGGTATAATCGGACGGTCTAAATACGTCCAATATTTTTTGACACTTGTCTCCAAATAGACCAATCGTAAAACATAATGGTCAGATTCAAAAAACAAAAAGGCCATGTGTCATCGGGACTGCTCATTTAAAGCTTTAATGAGCATAGCTCATTAGTTAACTTGATATTTTGCAATCACAGCCATCAAACAAAAGGAGGAAGACCCCCCCGCCTCTTGCGTAAGGTGTAGGAGTGTGGCCTTTAATGAAGAGAGGTCGGGGAATCCAATCCCCCCAAGGGTATGAGTTGCAAGAGCTCTAATGCCCAAGCTAACATTTGACGTACTGATCATACTAACATAGATAAATGATGTGTACACCAAAAAAAAAAAGAGGAAGAGCATAGCCAATCAACATCCAGAGCATATAATCTGATAAAAATTGTTGAAAATCCAAAGCAAATAAAAAAAAAATGGTAACAAACCGCCTGCCTGAAATGCTTGAACACAAAAACATTTCAAACCATTCTATATGGGTGGGGCAAGGGGATGTCTCCAAATTTTCTCAACTTTGTGTACATGCGGATAAACTGCACTGCTTATAACCGAAGTGGTCAATCATGTTCCAGACGCCCAAATACTTTTTCTTCTTTTCTTTTCTAGTCGGATAAGCAAGGATAACCATATTTCAAAATGTTGAGTGAGCTTCACACCATATTGTGTAAATTAAGGACAATTGAGAACGACAAACACGTTGCATCTTTTCAAAGTGCATTTACCGAACAATAATGAGAAAGTAGTTAATAAAACACATCTAAGATAAGAAGCTGTTTGTAAGTCCCTAAATATTAGTATAAGACATCCTAGATGAGCAATTGAGTAGTAGCTATTAGGGAATTAACATCTATTGTAATACAGTGCAGAGATATACTATATTCTTCTTACAGTATCGCTATCACAATCTTAAATAGGTATCTTCTACAGATTAGGATTATCTTTTTAGATAAGGAGTTGTCTATAGCCTATTTAAACACTTGAATAGGGTCTTTGTAATAATCCAAGCTATCGATAAGATCAATTCTTCCACATGGTATCAATAATAGTACTTAGAATCTTAAATCTATGAAGGCAAAGCTAAAACATGTGAGCTGCTCTCAGTGATGTAAGAAATGTATGCTTTACTATAGCAAATCTTTGTAATTGAAGAAAGGCACTGAGAAAAAATGTTTACACTGACTTTGACTGTATGCTTTACTGTAACAATTTTTTGTATTTGAGAAAATATGCAAGAAAAAATATGTGAAGCATACCGAAATTTCTTGGACGACATTCAAGAAGGACCTCAAGAAGTTTTTTTAACCATTTATCAATAGTCGGGATGTAGATGAAATAATATTCTCCGAAAAATTTTATTTACAAATTAGGCTTGAATACTAGGAGGAGTTTGTAAAGTTCACTCTTTCTAGTGAATTCAAAGCTTGTAAAATGCATTATTTGTCTATTAAGTTTAATCTTTTCATTTTACTTGAACCTATACTTAGTTGTATTATAATTTTCAGGTCGTAAGGGATAAGAATAAATAAATAAATAAGGAAAAAGAATTTATACCCCGATTATCCGGGTGGGGTATGATCATCTCAAAAGAAATCTGGTGAGTGTTTGTTACATTCGTAACTTTTAAGATTGCTTTTATAATAATCATTAGCCTAAATAACTAATTAAGATCTTTAAATTTCATAAAATATAGATGGTTGATCTGCTTCTTGAGGCCAACTAATTGAGAAAGTGGAGAGACATATTTTGTGGGTTAAGACTCGATAAAGAAACACAAAAGACTACCAATACTATTCATAAAAGTCTAAACAAAAGGCTCAAGAAATTGTATTGATTATTAGATTCATTTTTATGCATGTTTCTTTATTTGCATATTCTCTTATTAGCTGAATGTTTCTTATGCAGAAACAATTAAAGATGCAATATGTTGAGAGTGAAGGGAGCATGTGCACCTAGGCTCCTCTTCCCAACCATGCAGCGTCAGGTTATCCAGGGACACTAGCTTGAGCAGCCTCTTTAAGTCAATCATTTGAGCAGTCCTACTCAGTCATTTTGTTTTGTTTCAGCAAATGGCCATGGTGGCCTAGGTCGAGTCTACTCCAGTTATCTTGTCGGCATGTGTCCCCCTCTCTTTATTTCTTTATTCGCATAATCGAGTTTTTCTTTCATAATACTTCAATACAATGGCCCACTTTTGATGAAACCAGGCATGTGTATTCATTTTGAGATGCCTAGTTTGGGAATTGAACTAGATCCCAAAGCCTGCGAGGAGTAATGTGACGAAACGATGGGTAATAACCTAAATAGAAAACTCATGACATCCCATATGAGATAGAAAGGTAATCTATTCCTCAAATGATTTAAAGTTAGTCACTGATCCATTCAATGAATATTCTTCCAATGATGAGTGAATCAAACCAAGTGAAACAATATCATTAGAAAACAGGCAACGTCAACAAAGGACCATCCTACTATATCTTCACGAAGGAGCAACGAATACCTCCCTCCCTGAGCTACCGAAAGTGAACCATACTTGAATAGGGACAGTGTAATGAACGAACGTGCTCTCGAGTCTCGACTAATCAAAGAAATAATAGGTCATTCTTAGCTAACCCCCACAATCCCTTTCATGCCCATGCATTATGATACGCTAATTAGACCTTTGAACCTAATAACATGTCTTTCAAAACCTGTACACTGAAGGCACCCTATGAATGAAAAATCAATAGGGCAAAAGCCAAAACCTAACAAGGAACCAACAAGATGAAGCCAATCAATAAAAGCAAAGCATATCTAAACTTCATCATGACTTGATCCCAAAGTTGGTATATAGGCAGCCTAAAAATAGGTTCGGTCATTTCATGACAAATGTCCATCAATAGAAGACAACCATCTCTACAGACCAAAAAAAAAAGAGAAGAAATTAAGAAATGGTCAAAAGCAAAGCAAAGCTTCAGCAAAAGGATGAGCAAGGAACATGGCCTCAGAAGCTTTTGTTTATATTCATGCCCTTCTTTCTCCGTTGAGTTTATGTGCTTGTAAACTCCTTTGTAGAACTCATATTTATGATTTATGATGTTAATAATGTACCTTTTACCGATTAAAAAAATCTCAAATGCTTAGTTTTTGTGGCCCCCATGTAAATGAAAAAGTAAGAATCTCATAAGATACTCATAAGTGACTCGCAAGACTCATAAGATGAATAAGAAACTCACAAGACTCATAAGTACGCATGAACTCAAAGCATGATTCAAAGTATGATTTTCGAGAATATGAACGTGTTAGATTGATTAAGAAAATATGATTTCCGCACTTTTATTATGCATGTGTTGTTGATGAACTGTACCATTTATTAAATGTTAATGTTTTGTAACATTGTAAGTTAGTAGCTTGTATACATTGAGTATTCAATACTCAGCTGAACTGTTATTTCGGTAGGTTACAGGTTGAACGGTCATGCTCCGGAACCATGGGTCAAGGAGGTTCATGGAGAGCAGGAGCTTGCTTGGGATCATCATACAGATGTTAGGGACCTCGACATGTGGCCTTAGGGTTGAGTTGACTAAGAGAGACTTGTATTTTGGGTTACCATTTTTGGGGATTTTGTCTGACTTGGGTTAGGTAACCTAAGTTAAGATCTCATGTAAATATGTCTTTTCACATTCCTGTTTTTGTAGACCATTGTGCTTGGAATATAGTTTATGTTATAAAAAAAATTATGCTTCCACTTTTAGCATGCCTTGTACGCTTTTCAAGATGGTTTGAAGTATAAGTCACGGCACCAAAGCCACATTTCTCCGAGGTGGGATTTTGGGTCGCGACAAATTTGGTATCAGAGCAAAGGCATTTGGTCCGCATAGGGAGTCGTATTCCAAGTTTAAACTAACTTTTTAATCTTAAGTCCGGTTGATACCCTCAACCAGACATAGTGTCTTTAGTCCCGCTAAGATCCAAAGTTGTTTGAAAAACCAAATTTATATGCTTGCCCTACTATGTATATATACGTCGATGTATTAATATACGTCTTGATAGGCACTAAGTGCTAATAAATTTTATCCTCAAGAATCTGATTTTCAAGTTAAACTCACGATTTACTGTTGCTCTCAGGAACAATATGAGACGGGGTAACTGGGGTCGTGCATATCATACGAGGGGGAGTCGAGGTGATGCTCCTTCGGGAGATGAGCAGCCCGACCTCATGCAGGTCTTGGGATCTATAGCTGAGACCTTGGCTATGCTTGCAACTAGGCAGCCTGCCACTCCTCCTGCTGCAACACTCGTACCTGCTCCTCCACACAGAGCACAAGCAGGAATAGAGGCTTTTCAGAGGATGAGACCTCCAGTATTCTATGTTGGCATAGATCCATTGATTGCAGAAGCATGGATCATGCACTTGGAGAAGCTTTTCTCATCGTTGTTGCCTACTGAGGCAGAGAGAGTCACGTGGACCGCTTTTATAATGGAGGGTGAGGCTGATCACTACTGGAGATCCGCCGTCAAAATGAGGGACTTGACTTGACAGGGTCAAGAATGGTATTGGGGAGAGTTTCTTGAAGTGTTTTATAAGAAATACTTCCTAGTGGGCATGAGGGAGAAGAAGGAAGTGGAGTTCCTTACCTTAACAAGGGAACATGACTATAGTTGAGTACGAGGCCAAGTTCTCCGAATTGTCGAGGTTCGCTCCACACCTGATAGCCACAGAGGCAATGAAGGCCAAGAATTTCGAGAGGGGCCTGAAGGACTATATTAAAGACAAGGTCTCTAAGTTTAGGCATGAGACCTATGCAGAGGTCAATGATAAAGCTTAGTTAGCAGAGACGAATGCTGAGGAATTCTTCAAGATGAGAGAAATGGTGAGAGGTTAGTCCAGTGGCCCAACACAGCCGGAGAAAAGGACCAGAACGGCTCCATACCAGTCCTTTAGACCTACGCAGGTGCAGAGTCCTCCTATTGCACCCCAAGCTCCTCGCTCTACCACTGCGCAAGTCACTCGACAGGTGCAGCCCACATCTTCTGCATCTATGTTCGATTTCTGTGACTACTGTAGGAGAAAACACTTGGCTGGGGATTGCTGAGCGCTCACAGGTGCATGTTACCATTGCAATGACCAGGGACACCAGATTAGAGATTGTCCACACTGTCGGTTACAGTCCCAAACCCTGGGGAGCAAACTCCCAATTCGATTGCCCACGCAGTAGGAGTTTTTCAGGCTTCAAGGCCCCAGTAGCCGACACAGTCGCCTCGCTAGGCGAACCAGGGCAGAACCTTCGCCAAATCAAGATAGGATGCCCAAGCATCTACTGATGTGGTTCAAGGTACATCAAGTTGTGATTTTCATACGGTATGCTATCTCATTTCTGAGTGTGCAATGTGTATAAACATGTTATTTAATGTGATGGGATTCATGTGTACTTTTGTCGTGTTTAGCATTACTAAGTACGTAGGCTCGTTCGAGCTAATTGAAGTGTGGGAAAGTATCCTCGCTTGTTTGCGTAGCGTCCTAATTTCATGGACGAAATTTCTATAAGGGGAGGAGGATGTAGAGCCCTGAAACTCGAGGACATTGTTCATGTAAATAGTGTCAATGCATAAGGCTTGTCAAAGCCTAAGGCCTTCCATGTGCCCTTGGTTTAAGGGAAGTGAAGTGAGGGTTTTATAGGTGTATGTCGAGTCTCAAAACAAGAGTATAATAATACTTTAAGTATATAAAAGCATAAGGTATAAAATATCCTAAGTGTGCATGTAGAACCCCAAAATTGAAGAACATAGTCTGTGAATAGTGATTTTAAGGCCTAAAAGTCTTTTAAGTAGTTTGGTGTGTGATTTATGAATGAAAGAGTCGCAATCAAAGTATATGTGTTGTGGGAATGTTAAAGCCAAGGTAAAAGAGTGGAGACACTCTAAGTTAGCTAAAGGAAGAGTGGAAGCACTTTAAGTGTAAAAAAAGGAGAAAATGGGGAAAATAGCCAAGTTTTGCAGGTGGCCAGTCGACTGCCCCTCATGGCCGGCTGACCGACTGTCACAAAGTGGCCCAAGAATGGGTCACACTGTGTTGTGATCAAAGGCCGGTCGACCATCCCCTCCAGCTAGTCGACCGCCTATCTCGAAAATGCCCAGAAATGGGCAACAGTAGGGTTTTTGTAAAGGCAGGTCGATTGCCCCTCCCGGCCGGTCGACCGCCCTTTAATGATTTGGGGTTTCTTCCCTCTTCCGAGAATTTTAAGAGCAAATTAGGGTTTTAAACACCCTTGGCCTATAAATACTAAAACAATTCGTGGGTTTTGGGTTATTTAAACCTAAAGGAAGGTTTTGGAGAGAAAATGGAGAAAAGCTAGGGTTTTGGAAGAGTCTCCTCGAGATCAAAGGTGTAACCCAAGTTTCACCTCCAAAGCTTCTCAAGATCCAAAAGGGAAGCAAGGCTCTTGCAAGCCAAGGTGTTTCTCATGCACAAAGCCACGAGTATTCACTCTCAAATGTAGATACATTCAATTAACTTGCTTTGCTATAATTCATTTATATGTATTATTGTTTCATGAATGAGTTTGATGAAACTTGAGATGATTTAACCATTTTCTAATTTCTCTATTATCAAGTAAGATGTAAAGCATGATTTTGATAACTAATTAACTTGGGTGTAATTCATTAAAGCTAAGTAGGTGTTGATACATGATTTTCCAAGAAAAGTAAGGCGTATAGTCTTGTATGTGTATATTCGTGATATAAAGGAAATGAAATTGGGTTTTTTTCATTAAATTCGAAGTAGTCCTCGATTTCCCCTATTGCTCACAAATGATGTATATGGTCACACACGCTTTTATCACTAAGTTTTGTATTAAGTATAAGTAGAAAAAGAAAGATTTTTACTCAAAGTATGTTTTGATGACAAAGAAACATCGTCATGATTTCCATTGATGAAAAGTGAGATGTAAAGCATGTTTGTGAATGATCTTGGATTAATTAACCCATGTGTATACTTTGCTTCATGAATGCTACTCCATAATGCTTATAAATCTCCTATGTTTATGTTTTAAGGTTTTTAAGTTACCATGATACACACAAGGACTCTATGCACGTGTATGTCTTATATGATCGGATATCAAGCATTAATTTTGGGGTGAAATTGGGGATTTCAAACCATGTAATTGTATGCCATTACTATGAATGAAATTTCATAAACATGTATCGATGTTTAAGTGTTTTCTATGTCTATCATAATTGCTCACAAGTACTCTATGATGCTCAGAAGTACTTTCTAATGCTCATAAGCACTCTATGCACATGTATCATGTGTATGACCTAGGTTTCTCATAAGAACGGGTATCCAAAGAATCATAAGAAAGTTCATAGGTAAAACTCACAAGAAAGGTTCATAAGAAAAGAAAAAGAAAGTTCATAAGACAAGAAGAAAGGAAAAGTTCATAAGAATGTTCTTAAGAAAAGAAAAGAAAATTCATAAAGGACGAAAAGAAAACTCATAAGGAACAAATGGAAACTCATAAGATAAGAAGAAAATGCTCACAAGAGAAAGTTCACAAGTTCATAAGAATATGGAAGGATGTTAGTGTACTAAGACGAGGTACGGGCACTAACATCTTTTCCTAAGTAAATATGAGAGGATACTAGTATACTAAGACCAGGTACGGGCACTAGTATCTGTTTCCAAGAAATATGAAAGGATGTTAGTGTAGTAAGACCAGGTACAGGCACTAACATCTGTTTCAAAGAAGTTAAAAGCATGAGATAATACCGGTATATGAAGACCAGGTACAGGTACTAGTATCTGTCTCCAAATAAAATGAAGAATATGAAAGGATACTAGTGTACTGAGACCAGGTACGGGCACTAGTATATGTTTCTAAGAAATATGAAAGGGTGTTTAGTGTACTAAGACCAGGTATGAGCACTATCATATGTTTCCAAGAAAACAAGAAAGGATGCTGGAATACTAAGACCAAATACGAGTACTAGCATCAGTCTCCTAGTAAATGAAAAAGTAAGAATCTCATAAGATACTCACAAGTGACTCACAAGACTCATAAGTACGCATGAACTCAAAGCATGATTCAAAGTATATTTTCGAGAATATGAACTTGTTAAATTGATTAAGAAAATATATTTCCGCACTTTTATTATGCATGTGTTGTTGATGAACTGTACCCTTTATTAAATATTAATGTTTTGTAACATTGTAAGTTAGTAGCTTATATTCGTTGAGTATTCAATACTTAGCCAAATTGTTATTTCGGTAGGTTACAGGTTGGACAGTCGTGCTCTGAAACCATGGGTCGAGGTGGTTCATGGAGAGCAAGAACTTGCTTGGGATCATCATTCAGATGTTAGGGGCCTTGACATGTGGCCTTATGGTTGAGTTGAGTGAGAGATACTTGTATTTTGGGTTACCATTTTTGGGGATTTTGTCTAACTTGGGTTAGGTAACCTAAGTGAAGATCTCATGTAAATATGTCTTTTCACATTCCAATTTTTGTAGACCCTTGTGCTTGGAATACAATTAATGTTATAAAAAAAAATTATGCTTCCGCTTTTAGTATGCCTTGTACGCCAAAGTCTCAATTCTCCTAGGTGGGATTTTGTGTCGCGACATGTTTTGTTTCAATTTATAGATTTACACAAACTTTAATCATGTAATAAAATATATAAAACACATAGCTGGTTTACCGGGATGGAAATCAAATGAAAATGGATGCATGGCAGCATGGTGACTCGGTTGAAGGGCACCCACATGGGCAAAAATGTAAGAGGTGGTGAGTTAACCCGGTTAAAGGAACATTTATCCTATAGTAATAGAAACGTGAAACCCTGCCCAACGTGTCATCCCCAAGTTAGGAACTGAATAAGAGAACAACTCATTTAGCTCTAGCAATCGCGTCTGCACTTGGATAATGTGGATTTAGAGAGTTGGGGCTCTACTAGTCTACTTATGAAGTATCTGGAATCCTTAAAATTTATATAGCATTTGAGAACAAATTATAATTAATATTTTTTATATAAATATATCAGATAATTAGGGAGCTCGCATGTTTATAAGATCGAGTGTTTTTATATATAATCTGTCTTGTGATTATATTAATAGTTATATTGATATTTGTCCATTTGTCATGTATGAAATACGATACACCACCGCTAGCATCTTTTATCTATTTCAAATCTATCTCTTATATAATTTGATTTTCTTTGCATTATTTGATCAATAAGTGTTTATTTATTGCACTTTATCATTTCTTAAAGTTTCAACACAAAATTCAACGTTTTTTCTATTTTTCAATTTTTTTAAATTTTGCAAAGTCATAACATGAAAAATCCCGAAACTTATGAATTATCAAAATTTCATGATTTAATTCTCATACTTGACCTGCAAAATTTCCCACAAAGTCTAAGTTTAGACTTTGTGTGTGTATATGTTATGTATTGGGTCGTCTGATTAAACAAACCAAGTCGAATCAAAGTGGTGCTTATAAAGTGTTTTACAAGCTGAACTTGAAAATTGTTTGTCAACCTTAACTTGAGCTTGAACAATTATGTAATTTAAAGAGTCGAGCCTGAACAGCCCACTAATCGGCTCAGCTCAATTACACTCCTAGTAATTACGATTTATGCCATTATGTGTACTTTTCCAGATTACTCCTCACATATTATGAATTTAAGTGATTCCACAAAATGGTAACTTCCTTTTCCCATAGAAATAACAATTCATTTTTCCCAATTGACAGGCTTGCAACAGAATTATGCAATAAAATTATTCCCCATAGTTGTGAAGGAACGGTAATATTGGTAATTGGTTCTAAAAATATATACTATCACAAACTAAAATTTTAATAAGGAAAAAAAAAATCAAATGTTACATTTCTCATCCTCGGAATTTGAATAGCTAGTAAAGATGACAAAAGAAGATAATTGAAGAAAAATTAAAATGTAAGTTTCATGCTCAACATGTAACACCTCCACACAGTCATAGATATTAGGTGTAACCGTGATTTTGTGATTTTACTTGATCTCAGTATTTAAGATATTCAATCACGAATAAATAACCGTTAAAAACCATGATATATAATTACATATGATCACGTGTTGAAAGATCGCAGTTCGGTCGACGCGTTGTAACCGTAATCAATGTCTTACAATCACGGATAAAAACTGTGAGCAATGAGCCGATTTGTAGTGATTTCATATGCCACCTAATCATTCTCTACAAATCCATTAGCAATTACTAACAATTTCAATCAACCATCGGTTGTCCCATATAAGAAATTTTTGGCTCCTCCCCTTGGGACACTTGGGAGCCATACCTTAGATTTTATCTTACATGATATATTTGTGGAGTAGTAGATGTCTTAGCTTCCAATCTAATAATACCTGCTCAGGATCTATACCTTATGTTGTAAAGCCAAGTCTATCCTATCAATTCGCAAATACATATCCTCCTTTGATCACTCAATGAGATGTGATGGAAGCGAGTCTAAGAAATGAGCATTCTGGAAAGCGAGTAACCCACCCTATACATAACTTCTTTGCAACTATGATCAAAAGCCGAGTATAATCACTGATTTCCCAGAGATTAGGGATTGCAAATTGTGGTCTAGGGGCAACCATGGGCGGTTCTCGGTTAGAAAGTTATTTCAGTCTATGTTTTCTTTCCCGTAGTTATCTTATCCGCATAGAGTAGAGTGGAACCCCGGCATTCCATCCAAGGTGTCCTTCTTCCTCTGGACTGCTTCGTTGGATAAGCTTCTAACTGAGGACCATCTGCAGCATAGAGGATAGATCTTGGCGAACAAGTGTTACACGTGTCTCTGTTAGACATATATGCCCACGAAAACCATTCCGAAATTGTATTTATCTACTTAATCAATAAATGCATATTTTACTTTCACACATTGTCTTCTGCATTGGGTAAACAATAAAAGTATCTCATTGGATGAGACTACTTTGTCCCTTAGGTAGCATTGTAGGAAAAACCATCCAATTGGTTAATGACTAATTGTTAAGGAGATATGGTTTTTCCGGTTCCTTGCAGACCTAAAATTGTTATAAGTTATTCAGGATACATCTGGACAATGTATTCCTACTAACTTACACATTGTTAGTTCTATATGATGGAGTGATGAATCTCAATCACTGAGAGAAGGGTCTCTTGACTAAGATGTGGATATAAGTAAGAAGTACTTATATTGCAACAGGATCGCTCAGTGGATACCCTTAGAAATATACTGTTTTTATATTTAGGGTAGTCCATTTGACAGATTGTCCTTAACCTGAGAGGTCGACATTTTCTCTAGTATTTGCCTATATAGCTTTGATGTACCCAATCGTCAACGTCCAACACACCGGACTAAATACGGACTCGTTGGGTTATGTACGCTCAATAAGGATTCCACTACTCTTGCAGTGTAAATAATATTGCGTTGATACTTGTCAAAAACCGGATATGAAAAACCCAGCGCTGGTATTTATCGATGAAATGGTTTTATCAAGGAGTTTATTTTCTATATAAAAGAAATGTAATTGTTATTATTCTTTCTTTTAAAAATTTTCTAAAATGTTTTGAAAGTCCAAGCTTGACTAAAAGTATCAAAGAGAATGAGTTCTCAATACAAGTCAGGGATTAAAGATAGTATTAGATATTGTCCCGTAAGATTATAACAATATTGGAAGTGGAGGGACGCATCTATAAATAAATCTTGAGATAGAAATACCTGCAAGTAATTCTCTATTTTCTGGAGATTAATCACATTGTGTTAATAGACATTAATTGTGATTGATGGAAGTCCAGGGATATAGATAAAATTTTATAATCCTAATGGAGTGATAGGAAAGGTGTTTCCTAGTAACAATGCTTTAACCAAAAGGCTGAATAATTGGTCTCACAACCGGAAATAGGAGATCGCATTAGATCTCACACACAAGGACCTTCTTAAAGTATTTAATTTAATTAATAATTAAATTAATTAATTTCTCTAAATAATCACTATATGGCATAGTGAAGCTCTAAAAGGTGAAATCACATTAGATGTGAAAAACCAAATGGGTAGGACCTATTGGGGATTTTGATAAAAGATCAAACATGTGACCAAAAGGGGTTTGGAACCCTAGGGGCGTGTGGAGTGGGGCCCACCTAGGGTGGGACGCCCACTTCAAGGAGGTTGCTTTAATTAGTTTCTAATAACTAATAACTCCTTATTAGATAAGGTTAGTTAGTTAGTTAGTTACTAATTAAAGATTCCCTGATTGTTAAAGATTCTATTAGTTTGTTATTAATCATTAATTAGTTAGTTACTAATTAAAAGGAATCCTTATTGGATAAGGATATGGTTAGTTAGTTAGTCACTAATAGATAAGGTTAGTTTCTATTAATGATTAATCCTAATTAATTAGGAGAAATCAATAAAGAAAACATATTGAGGAATCCTAATTGGATTAGGATATGGAGACTTGGGTTACAAGCAACCCAAGATACTCTATATTAAGGGGTGGACGTCCAAGGCTTTGGGAATCAATTAAAAATTTCCAGAATTTTAATCTCTCTCCCCTCTCCTCATAACCTCACGCCCCTCTCTCTCTCTTCCCTAGAGTGTACGGTTACTCTTCTCCCCCTGTTTCTTCTCTTGTGTTCTTAGTATTGAATATCAAGAAGAAGATCAGAAGGTTCTTGATCAATAAAGATTGATCTTTATTTCAAGATCCTAGAGTTAGAAATTTGGAAGGGCTATTAACTTCCATTAGAGAAAGTTTAAAGAAAAAAAAGGTCCGTGTGGATTGCGAAGGAGACTTGACACTTGTGAAGTTTTGCCGGTCTAGCATTCTATCGTAGAATTGACTTAACAATTTCAAAGTCGCAAAGGTGATTGTGATTTTACTCTCATTGAATAAAATCAATTAGAATCTTAGTCAGATCTTGGGATTCAATGTATGCCCCCTAAGAACTGTTTTTCTAAAATTAAAATGAGGCATACTTTCAGTGGTATCAGAGCCTTGGCTATGCTTCTCTTTGATTTTAGGGTATAATCAATTTTTATTATATCATATTACCCTCCTTATGAACATCGGCCACCCCTATTATTGAATCTTTTTTTATTCTTGATTATGAGATAATCATTAATAGGGATAAGGGACAATTATTGAGGAAATAATTTAGCCCTTGAGAAATTAGTGTGATACTAATTTCAATTTTGGATGATTCCAAAACCTCTCGAAATTTAATAGGGATAAATATTTAGAGATATCTAAATCTTGATTATAGCCCTTAAGGATTTAGAGATCCTTTTAATTTTAAATTTAATTGTTTAATTTATTCTGAGAGCCCCGGGCTAATATAAATAATATATATTATATTTATCATTATAAATAAATATTATTTTATGTGTTGGATGGGTTCCAGAAATCATACCTCATTCTCTTTCCCTCCCCTCTCCTTTTTCTATTTTTAGAATAGGGTTGCTGATTTATGGTGAACTAATCAACAGAAGAAGATGCCCAGAGAACCATGCAAGATAGCAAATTGTAGTAGGGCTTTATTTAATTCCCCTGTTGTAATTAAATAAGGTCGTATGATATGATTATTTAATTCCCATTTTAAGATTATAATATGATTATAATTATTATATTATGATTCATGTGATGATTAATAGTATTTCTTTTAGCCCGGAGCTATGATATTGTGATTATCGCTTTTATGATAATTTAGGATAATTGGATTATACCCTGAATAATGGATTGTGTTTAATTGTAAATTGTTTATATTTAGACACAATACATTACTAGTACTCTTTTGGACGTGGAGTTTGTAACTAATGCATAAGCTTTTATGTAAAACCTTTGCAAATGAGATTATTGGATAATCGTGTCTGGAAAAGACATTAATCATTATAAAAGGTTGATGGATCACTAAACTAACATCCAATTACCCTAAGGTGATAGGGATGAGTAGTTTTTTATTATAAAGTGAAAAACCCTAATGATCAAAACCCCTTATGAGGGCTAGTGGGAGTTTATCACTCTTTTAATAATCCTATTATCGAAAATTTTCATAATTCATATGATGAATATTGATATGATCATGCCTGTGTAATATTGTTCCCTTCAAGAAAAATATTAAGTGATAATAATGAGATTATTAATCCTAAGCCCTTCCATTATCAATAAAGACTAGGAATTAATTAGTCTGAGTCTTGTCTCTCTGATAGGAGTTCGACATAATTCAGTCAAAATTAAACTCCTAGTGCATTATTTCTATTGTAGATAGGTCTGTATATGGCCTGATAGGGAGTGTCAACTAGCATGGAGGCACATCTCTACTTGATCATATACAACCGAGAATAATGAGTTTCACTTAAACAAGGAAACATGACGGTTGACAGGTGACAGTCATGTTGTCCTTGTAGGTCGCAAGAAAATTGGTAATCACTGATTTACATAAGGAGTTATGCATGAGATGCTTAGTGATGAATGGTTTTGTCCACCTTGTACTACATTGTAGTACTATCCTAGCATGGAAGATTACATGTGTATTATGAGGATCCTAATACTCATCTGGAATAAAAATGTTTATTCTCTAATTTCATATACTGAAGGGAATGATGAAATTTGAAGAAAGATAAGATGATCATCAGATTTTAAAATCCTAAAAATTCGATGAATAAATGTGTGAAATTATGTAATGATTTATGTTTATTTTATTGTGTAGATAGCCATGAATCCACTTTCCAGATTCTAGATGAGAATCGTTTTTGACTGGTCCAAATTTTGTGGACTGGAAAAGAAACCTTGACATTGTGCTTATCTCTCAGAAGATAGCTTATATCATCACATCCGACTATTCGGAATTTGATGAGGCAATTCAGACACCTGAGGCAATTGAGAAAGCCTCAAAGTGGCATGAGTCAAATAGTTTGGCTAAATGCTACATGCTTGCATCCATATCGAATGTCCTTCAGCAACAGCACGAGGGTTTTGCTACAACTAAGGACATATTGACTAATCTCAGGGAGATGTTTGGGGAACAGAACAGAACTGCTAAGCAGTTGGCTATGAAAGGACTGATGGGAACCAAGATGTTTGATGGTACCCCAGTCCGGGAGCATATTGTCAAGATGATGGGGTTCATCAATGAACTCCTGACCCTTGGAGCAGATCTTGATCAACAGAGTCAAACGAATGCAATCCTGAACTCTCTCCCGGAATCCGTTTTAGCTTTTGTATTGAATTACAACATGAACAAATTGGAGACTGCTCTGCCAGAGCTCCTAAACATGTTGCAAGGAGCTGAGAACCTTATGAAGCGTACTAAGCTCTATGCAATGTGGCATAGGGAGTTGGACCTTCAAGGCCTGGGCCTAAGGGCAAAGGCAAGAAAAAGAAGAACTCCAATTTCTCCAAGTTCCTCAAAGGCAAGAAGCGTAAGAATAAGACAAAAAAGCTTTTGAGAAAAAGGACAAGGAAAAGAATTAGAATGTCTGTTTCTATTGCAAGAAACCAGGTCACTCGAAGAAGAATTACAAAGTTTACTTAGCATCCCTCAAGGACAGACCTTTAGAAGGTATGTCAGAATCTTTCATCATTGAATCCAATTTCATTATGGTTCCTCAAACTCTTGGTGTGTAGATAGTAGATCTACCTCACATATTTGTAATATGTTGCAAGAGTTTCAGGAGAGCAGAAAGCTCGGTGATGGAGAAGTCAAGAAAAGGATGGGAATGGAAGCAAGTGTTGCTGTGATCGCCATCGAGACTTATGTTTTAAATTTGCTTTAAATAGGATCTTAGTTTTGAAAGATTGTTTATATGTGCCAGACATGCGCAAAAATTTGATTTATGTTTCTAGTTTAATCGTTAATGGTTATTCAGTGCATTTTGACACTAATGTAGTTATCAAATACAATAATATTTTTATTGTTTCCGGCACATTGTCTAATGATCTTTATTATCTTGATCATGTAAGCAATTTTGTAAATAACATTGAGGATAAAGAGTCCACCAGTGTGACACTTCAGAAAAGAGGTTGAGAGTCTGTGAATCAACATACTTATGGCATCTCAAATTAGGTCATATCAATTTGGATAGGCTCAGATTGGTAAATATGGTCCTTTAAAACCATTTACATGTTGAACCTTATCCAACTTGTGAATCTTGTTTGCAAGGTAAAATGACCAAAAGGCCATTTACAGGCAAACCTATGAGACCCACAAGTATATTGGAATTAATTCACACTGATGTATGTGGACCTATGAATCATTCAATCAGAGGTAGCTTTGTCTACTTCATTACATTCACAGATGATTTTTCTAGATTTGGTTTCATATATCTAATGAAACACAAGTCGGAATCTTTTGAAAAGCTCAAGAATTCCGGAATGAAGTAGAAAAGCAATCAGGTAAATGTATTAAAACTCTTAGATCCGACCGAGGAGGAGAGTACCTCTAGAATGAGTTCATAGATTATCTTAGAGATAATGGAATTTTATCCCAATGGACTTCCCCAGGAACACCCCAGCTTAATGGTGTTTCAGAAAGAAGAAATCGAACTCTATTGGATATGGTTCGTTCAATGACGAATAATACTGATTTGCTAGTATCTTTTTGGGGATATGCATTAGAGACTGCAATCTATCTATTGAATAGGGTACCTTTTAAAGTCTATTTCCAAAACTCCATTTGAACTGTGGAATGGGCGAAAGCCTAGTCTGAAGCATGTCAAGATATGGGGTTGTCCAGTTCATGTGCGAAAGCAGAATTTGACAAGTTAAAAAGTAGAACTGAGAAATGTCTATTTATAGGATACCCAAAAGAAACTCTTTGATATTATTTCTATAATCCTAGCGAACAAAAGGTGTTTATAAAACAGGAATGCCATTTTTCTAGAAGAGGATATGATTCTTAATAGAAAAGATGGATTTAGAATTGATCTTGAGGAGCAAAGTCAGGATAAAGATGTAACGCCCCGGACCTGCACCTAGGAAATTAAGTTCCAAGACGCATGCTCGTTTGTCATAACCACGCATGTGGAAGACTTTTCCCGCGAAAATACGGGGATTTTTTCAACTTTTCTGATGCGCTTACATAAGCAATAACAACCGGTCATCACAATAACCCATCATAAGCAAATACATTACCTCACTGGCTACAATAACTGTTACTTTTGGTACCACGATTGCGCCGGTACACTTTCAGAATCCATCAAGTATAACTCATTGCCAATCGACAACTGCTTCCAAATCTGAAGATATAAAATGAGAGGAGTGAGCTATAGAGCCCAGTAAAATCCACAATCCATCTAGGCTATTTTCCACTTAGTAACAATCATCATCATCAATAACGAGATAGTGTTGCAATACAATTCTCATATTATAATAATATATCATCTCGTAATCCGTGACCCGAGGTCACTCAGGGCTATTTCACCCTATTTCGAGGTTTCCAACCTCAATTTCCAAGTTCATCCAATCATCGTCTACACCACTAGGTTACCATCCCAGACAACTGCTCACACTCTATCCTTGAGTCCACAGACTCAACCAACTGGCCTTTACCCGTATTCAACCTGAGTTCGTAGACTCAATATCCAAGTTAGAGTTCGTAGACTCGCTATCCATTTCCAAATCCATTAACATTAATTTTGTTATCATGGCGTCCCATACCCCCATGATAACTATCGAGATCAACTGGGCTTACACTCAATGAAATCAAACCTTAAGTCCTTAGACTTCGTACAACCTTGAGTCCATAGACTCCATACAACCTTGAGTCATTAGACTCCGTACAACCTTCAGTTCATAGACTCTATACATAATCTGGGCCTTCACCCGCTGAAACCAACAAAATCGTCTGATCTCAGCCACTGTGAGGAACTCTAGCCTCACGGCATCTCTATCAGACAACACAACCATCTGACTCAGCCACGGTGGAGAATTCTATCCTCACGGCATATCTATCAGATTACAGACAACACAACCATCTGATTCAGCCACGGTGGGGACTTCTATCCTCACGACATATCTATCAGATAACACAACCATCTGACTCGGCCACGGTACGGACGGCATATCTATCAGAGGCATCACAACCTACTGACTCAGCCTCGGTACGGCATATCTATCAGATAACACAACCATCTGACTCAACCATGGTACGGACGGCATATCTATCAGAGGCATCACAACCTACTTACTCAGCCTCGGTACGGTATATCTATCAGATAACACAACCATCTGACTCAGCTACGGTACGGATGACATATCTATCAGAGGCATCACAACCTACTGACTCAGCCTCGGTATGGCATATCTATCATATAAAACAACCATCTGACTCAGCCACGTACGGACGGCATATCTATCAGAGGCATCACAACCTACTGACTCAGCCTCGGTACGGCATATCTATCAGATAACACAACCATCTGACTCAGCCACGGTGGGGACTTCTATCCTCACGGCATATCTATCAGACAACACAACCATCTGACTCAGCCACGGCACGGACGGCATATCTATCAGAGGCATCACAACCTACTGACTCAGCCTCGGTACGGTATATCTATCAGATAACACAACCATCTAATTCAGCCACGATACGGCGACATATCTATCAGAGGCATCACAACCTACTGACTCCGCCTCGGTACGGCATATCTATCAGATAACACAACCATCTGACTCAGTCACGGTACGAACGACATATCTATCAGAGGCATCACAACCTACTGACTCAGCCTCGCTACGGCATATCTATCAGATAACACAACAATCTGTTCTCCCCTGACCTAGTCAAAGAGGATCTATGGATATCAAATCCACCCACTCCCGACTATCAGTCACGGAGGATTATACTTTAACCCTGGTTAGGTTTTCTAACCACAGGTTAACCCCAGTTAACCCAAGCCTCGCTTGGTTAACTGAAATACTCGGGCCTTGTGCCCGTGAACCAAATTCGGTAACACACCGTCCCGTTAGGGAACGCTTCCAGGCTAATGGATGTGTCCATAGCCTTATACGACCTGCAAAACAACTTTTCGACACCCCAGGGTGACGATACAATTTACCCTGGACCCGATTTGAGCTTCCCGAAGATCCACAGAAAATCAAAACATCACATAAGGGTTTCCGACCATTTTTCCATCCACGCCTTTTACACAGTGAGTCTAAATCCGGGGTTTTGAGACCTGAGACCGAGGGCTACACCCCTCTACTCATTTTCCATGCACAACTACCTTCCCATAACACATCCACGGGGTCTCAGACCCTTTTTCATCAACGCACATACATTCTACATAAAGAATATAGCAAATAACAGGGAAAAGAGAAGAGATGGAAGGGGTTTTTACCTCTTTCACGCACTTTGAGGCGTCTAGGGTCGAAACGAATACCGTCAACGCGCTCGGGAAGACGATCAACCCCAAGGTGGAGCTCCTCGCCTTCACACCTTTACTTTCTCTCTAGATTTCTCCCTTTCTCTCTCTACACGTCGATCGAGGCACCAGGGAAGAAAATAAATGTCGCCAATGTGTTCCCCATGACGATCAACCCCGGGGTAGAGCGCATGCAATTTTCTCTCTCCACTTTCTCTCTCCTCCTTTTTCTCTCTCTACACGCCAAACGAGACACTGGGGAGAAAATCAGACGCCGCCAACGCGTCGGGAGCGTCGAAATATGTCAAGGTGGACCTCCCTTTTTGTTTCTCTCTTCTTTCTCTCTCCTCTTTTCTCTTTCCTCTCTCTCTCTACTTTCTCTCTCTAGAAAGGGAGTTGGCAGAACTCCCCCATTACTGCAAACCGTGAGAATGAAAGGGGCTGCCCGCTATTTATAAGTCAAGGGTCATGTGCCATGCACATGACCACCATTAATGGTCCTGTTGACCAAGTCAACGGTTTGACCATTTGACTAATCTTCCGTATTTTCTCGCGTATACGGCCTCTGAAACCCTACTTTATGATGTCCGATTATAACGAAACTTCAACTGACCGAACTTGGGACAGTCCGACACCTACTGTAAAAATTTTGGGGAAAAATACTGAGTTTTGTCAGCTGCACTTTAGTCCGGAAGAAAACTGCAAAACCCACTAATTTCCTGATTTTGGACACAAAACATGCTGACGTTTCTTTGTTTTAGATAACTAACTGCCGAGACGACAGACATTAGTCCCCACGGTTGACCGACACGCATTAGTACCAGCCGTACGGATTTCTATTAGGATCTCCAACAGATATTAGGTCCTACTTAATTTCTGGAAATCTGAAAATTTCTCATTTTTCTCAATTTTATCACACATAATGGCCCCACGGTCCCACGAAATGATACCTGACGGAACCGATACAATAGGGGTGTGTCCCCGGCAGTCGACCGGCACACTGTGTGATTTTCACAAAAAGATACTGAGATTTCCTCGGTACACTTCAATCCTGAGCAAAACCCACTTTTTATTAATTTAACAAACACTTAAGTATTTAACCCCAGTTAAGGACCAATAAACGCATAATTTTATTATTTAAAATTCTGGGGCATTATAAAAGTGACCATGGTTAATCCCATCTTAACTGAACCTTTAAATACACAACAACTCAGGAGAAGTACAAGGATCAATCGACCTCCAGATAGATTGTCTTATCAGCATGAGGTATATTCTATAGAATCAGATTCTTTAGATGATGATACTTACACTTATCAAGAGGCAATATGTGATATTGATTCTGATAATTGGAATAAGGTCATGGAATCTGAAATGGACTCCATGTACTCAAATGGTGTCTGGACCCTGGTTGAAAAGCCTGAGGGAACCTATTGGATGCAAGTGGATCTACAAGAGGAAACGTGGATCTGATGGAAAGGTAGAGACCTTTAAAGAAAGGCTTGTGGCAAAAGAATATAGTCAAAGAGTTGGTATCAACTATGAGGAAACCTTTTCACCAGTAGCAATGCTAAAGTCCATTAGAATTCTGTTATCAATTGCAGCTTTCTATGATTATGAGATATGACAGATGGATGTCAAAACCGTTTTCTTTAATAGAAACATTCAAGAGGATATTTATATGGACCAGCCCGAAGGTTTTGAACTTCATGGCCAAAATTAATAAAGTTTGCAAATTGATAAAATCCATTTATGACCTTAAGCAAGCTTCTCGGAGTTGGAATATCCGTTTTGATGAATCAATCAAATCGTTTGATTTTCAACAAAACATAGATGAGGCATGTGTGTAGAAGAAGGTCAGTGGGAGTACAATAACTTTTCTAGTTCTTTATGTAGATGATATTCTACTCATTGGGACTGATGTAGAAATGTTATCAACAGTTAAAATCTGGTTGTCATGTAACTTTGTTATGAAGGACCTTGGTGAAACTTCCTATATTCTTGGTCTTAAATTGTTTAGAGATTGAAAGAAAAGGATGTTGGGATTGTCCCAAGTCAATTAGATTGACAAGAATTGATACATGTCACGCAGTGAGTTTTATGAGTAGATATCAATCAAACACGGGTCCTGAGCATTCGAGAGCAGTTAACCACATTTTCAAGTATTTGAGGATTAAATTGTCTAGCTTACAGTATGGATAAAAGGGTTTATCCAAGCATAGTATGGATAAATAGTTTATCCAAGCACTTGGTGTTGTTTCCAAGATAAAATCTCCTATCATACTTTATGGTGATAATAATAATGTTATTGCTCAAGCCTAGAGCAAATCAGAGGACTAAGCACAATGAAAGGAGATTTCATATGATTCGAGACAATAAGATTGTCAAGAGTGGAAACATCGAGTTATCTAAGAGTGCGTAGTGGACAACATGGCAGACCCATTTACTAAAGCACTATCTCAGAAGGTTTTTGAGAAACATCTAGAGTCGATGGGTATTAGATACATAGGAGATTGGCTTTGAGTGCAAGTGGGAGATTGTTAGACATATATACCCACGAAAGTCATTCCGAAGTTGTATTTACCTACTTAATCAATAAATGCATATTTACATTCACACATTGTCTTTTGTATTGGGTAACACATAAAAGTATCTCATTGGATAAGACTACTTTGTCCCTTGAGTAACATTGTAGGAAAAACCATCCAATTGGTTAATGACTATTTGCTAAGGAGATATGGTTTTTCCGGTTTCTTGTAGACCTAAAATTGTTCTAAGTTATTCAGGATATATCTGGACAATGTATTCCTACTAACTTATACATTGTTAGTTCCATATGATGGAGTGATAAATCTCAATCACTGAGAGAAGGGTCTCTTGACTAAGATGTGGATATAAGTAAAAAGTACTTATATTGTAACTGGATCGCTCAGTAGATACCCTTAAAAATATACTGTCTTTATAATTAGGGTAGTCCATTTGACAAATTGTCCTTAACCTGAGAGGTCGACATCTTCTCTAGTACTTGCCTATATAGCTTTGATGTAGTCAATCGTCAATGTCCAACACACCGGACTAAATACGGGCTCGTTGGATTATGTATGCTATATTACAAGAAGTGTGTGTACGCTCAACAAGGATTCCACTACTCTTACAGAGGAAATAATATTGAGTTGATACTTGTCAAAAACCGGACTTGAAAAACCCAGCGTTGGTATTTATCGATGAAATGGTTTTATCAAGGAGTTTATTTTCTATATAAAAGAAATGTAATTATTATTATTATTTCTTTTAAAGAATTTCTAAAATATTTTGAAAGTCTGAGTTTGACTAAAAGTATCAAAGAGAATGAGTTCTCAATATACGCCAGGGATTAAAAACAGTATTAGATATTGTCCCGTAAGATTATAACAATATTGGAAGTGGAGGGACACATCTGTAAACAAATCTTGAGATAGAAATACCTGAAAGTAATTCTCTATTTTCTGGAGGTTAATCACATTGTGTTAATGGATATTAATTGTGATTAATGGAAGTCCAGGAATATAGATAAAATTCTATAATCCTAATGGAGTGATAGGAAAGGTATTTCCTAGTAACAATGCTTTAACCAAAAGGCTAAGTACTTGGTCCCACAACCGGAAATAGGAGATCCCTTTAGATCCCACACACAAGGACCTTTTTAAAGTATTTAATTTAATTAATAATTAAATTAATTAATTTCTCTAAGTAATCACTATATGGTATAGTGAAGCTCTAAAAAGTGGAATCACATTAGATGTGAAAAACCAAATGGGTAGGACCCATTCGGGATTTTGATAAAAGATCAAACATGTGACCAAAAGGGGTTTGGAACCGTAGGGGCGTGTGGAGTAGGGCCCACCTAAGGTGGGACGCCCACTTCAAGGAGGTTGCTTTAATTAGTTTCTAATAACTAATAACTCCTTATTAGATAAGGTTAGATAGTTAGTTAGTTAGTTAGTTAGTTACTATTTAAAGATTCCCTAATTGTTAGGGATTCTATTAGTTTGTTACTAATCATTAATTAGTTAGTTACTAATTAAAAGGAATCCTTATTGGATAAGGATATGGTTAGTTAGTTGCTAATAGATAAGGTTAGTTTCTATTAATGATTAATCCTAATTAATTAGGAGAAATCAATAAAGGAAACATATTGAGGAATCCTAATTGGATTAGGATATGGAGACTTGGGTTGCAAGTAACCCAAGATACTCTATATTAAGGGGTGGACGTCCAAGGCTTTGGGAATCAATTAAAAATTTCCAGAATTTTAATCTCTCCCCTCTCCTCATAACCTCACGCCCCTCTCTCTCTCTTCCCTAGAGTGTATGGTCACTCTTCTCCCCCTCTTTCTTCTCTTGTGTTCTAAGTATTGAATATCAAGAAGAAGATCAAGAAGGTTCTTGATCAATAAAGATTGGATCTTTATTTCAAGATCCTAGAGTTGGAAATTTGAAAGGGCCATTAGCTTCCATTAGAGAAAACTTTAAAGAAAAAGAAGGTCCACGTGGATTGCGAAGGAGACTTGACACTTGTGAAGTTTTGCCGGTTTAGCACTCTATCATGGAATTGACTTAACAATTTCAAAGTCGTAAAGGTGATTGTGATTTTAACTCTCATTGAATAAAATCAATTAGAATCTTAGTCAGATCTTGGGATTCGATGTATGCCCCCCAAGAACTGTTTTCCTAAAATTAAAAAGAGGCATATTTTCAGTCTTCAGTCGGAAAAGACAGCGAACCATCTTCTTTTGCATTGCCCAATTGCGTCGGAGGTGTGAAACTTCTTTCTATCTCGCATGGGGGTGGCTTGGGCCTTTCCTTCATCATTCCGACATCTTCTAGATTGTTGGTTAAGGGAACGAGGGGAGGGAGTGTGGAAGGAGGTTTGGGGAGTGCTTTCGGGGGCGATTTCTTGGACTCTCTGGTTAGAAAGGAACCGCAGAGTTTTCGAGGACACATCGACATCAATGCCCCGGATTTGCGCCTGAACTAGTGGGGCAATTTTGGAATGGGTAAGCCTTCACAGCTCAAGGGAGGAAATCCAGAACATTTTGTATTAAATCCACGGGCATTCAGGGGAGAGGAAGCAGGACGTGTTGTTAGGGCAGGGCTTTTTTTACTTGCTTGTAAACCAGTAGGGCCTATCGGTTTGTATTTCTACCTTTCTTTTGTATTAATAAGATGAGATATTGATTTTTTTTTTAAAAAAAAAACTATGATCAAAACATCCTAGAAGTAAACACATAATTTTAACCTTCCCATAGGCCAAGGCAAATGAAATTCTATAAGAATGTGAATTCAAAGAAGTAACCAGTAGCTTTTTGAGCAAAAAACAAAGGCCTGCACAGAAGGAATTCTCAGAATTATTTAAGGGGAAGAGTGAAAGATGTACACCCTTCATTCTCATGCACCAAAGAAAGCTAGTCAGGCAATTTTATGAGTTGATATTATCATGCTAACAGAAGTGCTATCCAAAAATATCAGTGACAGAGCAGTTAGATTTTGCAGATGCTTCCCCTCACAATTCTCTCATTGGTTTTTAATTGGAGTTGTACAGTGATTGGAAGACAAGGTTTCAAAACAGGGAGTTGGGCCAGGAGTAGTTAGAACCTGATCATAAGCTAATATAGTTAAACCTTAATAAATGAATGCCTTGCAAATATTTGAAGCTCATGGTCTAAAAATAATAATAATAAAAAAATTTGATGAATACAATTGCATCTCATGCAATGATCTATAGAGAATTTTCATAACAGAAGCATGATAATCAATCAGATAAAAAGAGAATTTTCATTAAAAATAAAAAAAAATAAAAACAGAGACAATAATCTTAATTAAATGCGCAAAGGAAAGTAAAGGGTCAAAAATCTTACGGAGCCATCCAACGGTAGGACTGGTTCTCAAAGGGTGCACCTCGAAAAACGGAGATCTTGATAGAATTGTCTTTGAAGATCAAAAGATTGTGTGAGTTGAGATCCATATGAGAGAAGCCAAGGCCGTGCAAATAAGCCATCCCCTTGGCAACATCCAAGGCCTGCTTGATTGCCAATTTCAATGGCACTGGTCGACACTGTTGATGAACCGAACCCCCATCTGCATATTCGGTCACAATGCACCAAATCCCTGGCTTACGGCAAGCCCCAACAAACCCAACTATGTTGGGGTGGTTCAGCTCTGCCAGCATCTTCACTTCCTGCTGCACCTGTTGTTCCATCAACTGCTCCCTCTCCAATATCTTGATAGCAACCTCCACACTCCTGTACGTCCCCCCGAATCTTGCCCACGAATCCCCCTGCTCAAAACTTATCCCCATTTTCAGCTGCTCCAAATCAATCTTCCATTTCTCCTCGCAACTCTCCATCCCTTCCGTGGGAACCGTGCTATCCATTAGGGCTCGTTCCAGTGGATCTCTGATGGGAAATATGATATTAGCACAAAAATACAGAACCAACATCCCAAGAAAGCTCCCTGTACCGTCAATCGACATGTTCGAACCACCCTTCATCAGTTTGTGCTGGTAATCGTTCTAGCTCTTTTCATTCTTGTCAGTCTCTTTAATTCCACTGAGTTTTGGACCCTCCATCCTTACTTCTGATCGATACTCGAAGATTCAGCCCAAGAACACCACAAGATCAAACCAGGAAACACGAAGTCAACCCTACTGCAATTCAGAGTCAATTTTCCTTTTTGGGCCTGGGGGGCAAGCCGGCGAAGTACACGTATATAAATTTTGGAAAAAGATTACCTCTGGTTGCTGCCCGAGCTTGGCGCTCGGGCATCCACAAACCAGTGGGCTGGTGGCGTTTTAAATGAGAAAGATATCAAATGCGGAGAAGTCAAAATCACAGGGAGACAATGAAATGACTTCTCCCTTAAGTCATTGTCAAGTGCCCATTGGTTTGTGGATGTCCTTCCTAAGTACGAACGGAAACTATACTTGTTCTCAAATTACAAGTCCAAATCTTTCTAAATATGAACGGAAACTATTTACTCGTAAACTACGAGTCTAAAATCGTTCCTACTTGGAACTATGTTTGACTTGATCCTATCATGGGTACGTAGGCAGCCTGAGAAAATTAGCTTGGGTTCGGCTAGTTCTTCTAAAAGAACACCATCCCTCTGAGATATGAAATTATCATTGTCACCTTCCAATATTGGGTGACTTGAAAAAACAAAAAAAAAAAACATGCTCGCTGGATCAAGGTTCAGGCAAAAGTTATAGCAAAATTGACAGGCTCTTTAACACGAGCTAAAAATGTTTAGCATGCCCCCGAGGGCTCCTTGACATAAGTCAAAATCGTTCACTCAAATGAACCTTCCTAAATATGAACGGAAACTATCCACAACCTCCTTCAACTGCAACTGACAAAGAGAAAAAAAAAAATGTTCGATGGATCCAAAACCCAAGGGAAGATCAAACCGGAAGCTAAAGTAATATGTGCTCTAACGCTGTCAAGATCGAGTTTCATGCGACTCAACTAAATCTCGAAAGGGCATTTGTAGGCAGCGAAATTACGACACTAGATTGGATAACCTGCACCAACTTCAGTGTGCCGTTTCATACCAAATCAAAAGAAGATGGAATGTGTGCACCACACCAAACCCAAGCCTTCACATGGCTTTGGTCTATCCCAACGGACAGACCTGGTTAAAGAGACCCTTGCGGACAGGTCAAATAGCCAATCCTTAATAATTCGTCCTCTCGGACATCCCTGTGTGTCAACCCTCAGGGGACTAACACGAGAGTTAGGGTTTGCCTTTATGGGTAGACCCCATTCAAGCTTTGAGGACAGACTTTCTGAGTCCATCCATGGGCAGTCAATGACTAGGCCAATCCGTGACCACAGAAGGCCATGGACCTAACCCAAACCAAGGGTTAGACCCACGGTCCCACCCTGCATTGGTCCACGGATTGACTAAGATCAGACCCTAATCCACATTTCAAATATGCTTGGACCTAACCCAGGCTGCGGGTGAGACCCATGGTCTCACCCGTTCAACTTGCGGACTGACCTTTCCTAGCTGGCAGTCAGATACTGACTGTCATGTGGCAGAGAATTCCTGATAAAAGAGGACTCTCCTCCAGCTTTTGGGGATCCCAAGATAGAGATCCCCACTTTTTCTCCAATAATAGAGTGTCATATGTCATCCTATTCGAAAGGAGAAATAATCTCTTCCATTTTCTAGGAAGATAAGACTTTTTTCCTTTTGGGGGAAAGTCTTATCCTTCCAGGTTTCCTAGAAAGGGAAACCAATTTGGATTCATTCAAAAATGACTCTCATCTATATGGTGTTTCTAAGATAAGAGAAACCAACTGTCTTGGACAAATGACATTCTCAAAGAAGAGTTGACCTCTTTTGATTTCCTAAAAAAGAGAAAGTCAAAGGGGAGTCCAAAAAGGACTCTCTAAAATATATATATATATATAAAAAAGAGTTTCTAACAAAAAAAAACTCTCAAGATACAGAGAGAGAGATATACATGAAAAGCACAAGAACGAAGAAGAGAGAAAAAGAGCTTTCTTTTCTTTTTACATGAACAACAGCAACCAAATGAGGAAGAAGAAGGATCTTCCACTAAATGGAGAATACCAGGTGAACCCCCAATATGGCCACCTCTTTTTCTTTTTTTCTTTTTTTCTTTTTTTATGCTAAAACCTTTATGAGGTATCTTGTAACGCCTACATGGGATCTGGGTAACCCCATTAATGAATAAATAAAAATATTTTATTCAAATATTTTGTTTTTCTTCTTAATCAGAGGTTCTTCCCCAAATTAGGAAAGTAATTAACATTCTGAGTTTACTCAAAATGGGAAGGATAGTCCCCCATAAAAAATAATAAACTTCATACAATGGAGGTAATCTAACCGTAATGTTCATGAGGTCAATCATAAAAAAGACCGCCTGAAATTTGCATGTACAGGAGTATCTTTAGGAATTCATCAACGAGATAGATACTGTATAGAAAACAGTAGCTCTACAACTGATTTCATCGATGAGATTGAAGTTTATCTTCAATTTCGTGGACAAGATTTTCTGTCTTCTTCTCGAAATCTCATCTTAAGCTTACCTATATGATAAACATGATTTCCTTAGTCTTCTACCTTATTTTAATCATGATTTTGATCATTCCAAATGATGTCCTAGGACCTTAGAATGTTATTAAATTTTGTCTTTGTGCTCCTATGGTCAATCTAGGTATGAGCTTTTCAAACAACCAAACTTTAAGGACTTTTTACAAAAGTTCTAAGTACTCTCATCCTATAAATATAAAACAATATACCTTCTAGATGAGTTGTTCTTCATCTTCAACTTGATCTTGGCTTGATTTGTCTTTTTTTGGCTTCATAATCATTATGACTTCTTAGACTTCATCTTCATATCTTGGACTTTGATTGATCTTTGATATTTTCATTTTGATCCAATTTGACTTGCTTGATTTGATATTGAATCTTCTCATAGATGGTGTCATTTTCATGTTTTTTTTTTTAATGGCTTTGCTAATGATCTTCATAAAATAAATTACATTTAAACTCAATAAAAGCATTACTAACATAAATATTATTACATTATTATGTTATCATCAAAATCAATGATGTTACCTTACGTTGAAACCTAAAGGTTAACACATGGTTTAATGGCATGATGACAGAGGAGAAGGAAAGAGATCTTCACCTTCTCCTTGAGCTAAAATCCCCAAAAAATGCAAGCGAGCACGGCATGAGCACCTCCTTCTTCCTTTCCTTTCCCTCTCTTTCTTTCCTCTCTTTCTCTCTTGGGCTTCCAAAACGTGTGGGGGGGGGGGGGGGGGTGTTGTTTTTAAGAAAAACGGAAGGGGGAGAGAGAGGTGTGTGGGAGTGATGGGGTGGGTGGTGAGGTGGCAAAAAACCCACCCCTTTGACTTCTTTTCTCTTATTTTTTTTCTTTTTGTTTAAATTCAAATCAACCCAACCACCACTTGTACCTTCTGTACTTTGAGAAGTCAATCCATCAACTCCTTGTACCTTGGGTACTTTGACTTGACACAACTGATTGAGACGTGACGCGACCAATGTGATGGGCACGACTACACAACTTTTTGGCAGTCGATTGGAGGCACCCGAACGTCAGGCGGGGAAAATACTGGGTTTACCGGTACTTACCCGGGCACCGGGTTTGGTTAACCAGATTAACTTAACCATGGTTAAGGTCTCTAATTAAACCTAATAATATTAAATAAATTAAATTGGGCTCAGTTAATGGCCCCAATTTTTTTAACATTGAACTTTAATTAATTAAGCTAATTAATGACAGTCAAGGCCCAAATTTTATTTTAAAATTTTGGGTCGTGACAACAGGAGTTCACACTTCTTATCAAACATAAGTTTGGAGCATTAAATAGAGTGGCTAATGCACTTAGTCGACGTGCTTTCTTGCTCACGACTATATGGACCAATGTACTTGGGTTTGAGTGGTTTTGTGATTTATTGTCTACTGCCTCCTACTTTGTGCCTATTGTGAGTGATGTTGGGGAAGGCAAATGTTCCGATTTTATGACGCAGGAATGTTTCCTATTCAAAGGAAATTTTTTTATGTATTACGGATTCTAGTCTCAGCTTAAAGATCATCACAGAATTACATGATGAGGGTCATGTGAGACGTGATAAAACCCTATAGTTAGTGATGCGGTCTTATTTTTGGCCTTCTATGCGATGGGAGATTAATAAATTCGTGGAGGGTTGTCGCATCTACCAGGTATCTAAGGGTATGACGACTAATGCGGGTTTGTATATGTTGTTTCCTGTATTGAGCCAACCATGGGCTAATGTGTGTTTGGACTTTGTTTAGGGTTGCCTCGTACACAGTAAGATATGGACTCCACTTTTTAGTGGTGGACAGATTCTCAAAGATGGCACATTTCATTGCATGTAAGAAGACGACATATGCTATCAACGTGGCACAGCTGTATTTTCGAGAGGTGTGTCGTCTTTATGGTTTTCCAATTTCTATTGTTTCTGATAGAACACCTGGTCCCTTAGTCATTTCTGACATAGTTTATGGCATCTTTCTAATACCAAGCTTGATTTCAGCAGTGCGTATCACCCTCAGACTGATGGACAGATAGAGGTTGTCAATCGATCTTTGGGTAATTTATTACATAGCTTGGTGGGGGATCATTTGAAGTCATAGGATCAAAAATTGTATCAGGCCGAGTTTGCCTACAATCGTTTTGTTAGTCGTAGCACTAGATTTAACCTTTTTTACGTCACTAGTGGCTACGACCCTAGATCCCCTCTTGACTTGAATCATGTTCCTAATTTGAAGAGTGTTCCTAAGAAGGCTGAAGACTTGATTGCTACAATTCAAGATGTACTCAAATCCACACAACCAAACCTTTAAGAAGAAACTATAAAGTATAAGCATGATGCTAATAAAAAGCGACATCTAGTGGAATCTGAGGTGGGAAATTTCATTTGGGCAATCTTAACTAAGGATATTTTCTGTGGGAGAGTATAATAAACTCGCTGCAAAAAAAATTGGTCCGCTAGAGATCGTGGTAAAGATTAATCTCAATGCTTACAAATTAAAACTGCCAAGTCATATTTGCACCTCGGATGTTTTTAATTTCAAGCACCTCGTTGTGACAGTTCGGAAGATGAGTCGGTGAATTCAAGGTCAAATTCTCTCTACCCTGTGGAGAATGATGCAGAGAAAGTGGCAAAGAATTTCATTGAATTTTGGATCGTTATCAATCCAAAGAAATGCATAAAACCTCTAGTAAAAATCATGGAGCGAAAGGCAACGAGCTCTAGTAGAAATCATGAGCCCCAGAGTCGGAATTGCGTGAATTTTATACGACTGACTGGAATCATCGAGATCTTCAAGATCCATCACTTTGCCTTGGATTTTCACTTTTTGGCCAGATTCACTCGTTTAGGCCTCGGAAACAACAATTTTGCTATTTGTTTTGGAAACTTTGATTTTAGTTATAACTTTAGTTTTAGAAGTCAAATTCGCACATCGTCGATTTTGGAATGCTTCTAGTATTCCGTATTAGTAATTTCCATGGTTAGTTCACGTTTTGTCATTTTTAATAATTTATGTAATTTGCTTAATTTAACATCGTATTTATAGAGTTGTAAGCTACAGAGCAAAGACAGTTTGTTTTGAATAAAATTGCAAATATTTCTCTCTTTTCCCTATTGTTCTTGGTATTCCTACGAATCAACAAGATAGTGGATGCCCATTATCCCTGGTATTTTCCTTGAAGAAAATCAACAAGATTTAGTGGAAGGTTGTGTGATTGGCACGATCGAAGTCATTCTTTAGCGCTCGATGCATCACGTTAGGCCCCTTGGAAGTCGGGAACTATCTTTTGCATGACAAAATGGAGAGCGTCATGGAGAACACTTGCAATGGCGGGTCTCGTAGAGTATCCTGGGGCCCTTGTCATTTGACTGTGTATGAGAAGTAGGGGTTTCCCTTGAGGGTCTCTTGTTGGGATTTGTAGGGTTGGCTTGTGCCTTGTTTCTAGGTTTGGTGTGTGGGGTGTCTAGGGGGTCCGTTTTGTTCCCTTTTTCTTTTCTCCCTTCTCCTTGTCTTTCTCTCTTTATTTTTTTTTCTCATAAATCTGGTTGGGGTCTGCATTAACCCCAGCTTTCCTCGTTCAAAAGAAAAAACTAGCATTTGATGACGAGATGTTTGTTATTTAAATGTCTAAATTTAGTGTTTTGCATACTCTTAATTTGTACAAGCATTGTTATTGGGTTATTATACTCCATAAACCTCTAAAGGTTCTAGAGAAAATATATATAGTGTCAAATTTATTTCTATGTTCTGGCATATACAAAGATAATTGTCCGCAACACTAAAATCTTTGTCATAGATCAAGTAGAGAATGCCCTAACCAACTTTTTTTTTTGGTAAACTCAATCATACCACAAGGCAATGACTGAAGGCAAAGACAAGGGAATACTCACACCACCTTAAAAAATCTCTTTTCTTGCTTCTAAAAGTTAGTGCAATGGGAAGAGTGTGGCTAGCACTTCCCAAAAATTATATACTAGAATGGCCTACTGCCAATGGTAGTACTATGTGGTTGGCTATCATAGCAACGCATTGGACAATATATAAATTCTTTATTTTTCAAGTTTACCATCAGTTTTTTTTTTTTTCAAGTTTACCATCAATTGTTATTTGTTATAGTATTTTTCTTTATTTATTTTTTTAAACAGCCATGCATATTCGAACACCCCATCCTCCCAACAAAAACAAAAAAGACTTTAAATGCTGAGCTCCCTGTAGTACGAGACATTTTCTCTGTTTTCTTGTCTCTCTTTTCCAGATCAGTCAGCTGTCCTCGGTTGTGTAAAACAAAAGTTGAAGCGGGGATTGCGGACACTGATCGTAGTCTCTCCATTCTCAAGCATCCTGGGATTGCGGATACCGATCTCAGTCTCTGCATTCTCAAGCTAGCATACTGACGACCTCGGTGAAGGGGTGGACGGATCTCTGGGTCAGCATCCCAGCATCGGGTCATGATCTCCCTGAGTGAAGGAAGGCAATCATTTGGGATAATCAGCTGGACACCATTGTACACAATATCTGAATCCCCAATGTTCTGGCAGGGGAGCATTCCCGTTATGAGCTCCCACAGGATGATCCCAAAGCTATGCAAAAGCGGTTAATGTGAATGAATGCACTCAGGTATGTACGTAGCCCACTTGGAAACTTAAAACAAAGACAACAAATATCATTTATGGTACCATAAAATATAAAAGAGAATTAACTAAAAGAACTATGATATTCGTTATAGAGAGTGCAGGAGCTAGTCCAATAACAAACAGTAAAAATTTGCCCTGCAATGCTAGTCCTAAGCCCCGATCGATCAAGAAGGGGTTGCCACAGGTTGGTAGCCAGCATAAAATTTTTCCAAATTCCCTCATGAATCCTGATTTATCCTGACTGAAATGGCGGACTAGGATTCTTGCAACTAACCCCCAATAATTGGGATAAGAATAGGTTGACAACAACAATGATGATGCAAAATTCATCATTTGTCACCAAAAAAAAAAAATAGAAGTTACCCCACTAGTGAATTTTTTTACCATGTTGCATCAACCTAAATTATTTTATATCAAGCTCTGCAGATAAGATGGATAAAATACGAAGAGTTCAAACTTCTTTCATGAGAGTAGTTGCAATATTATACTCCAATGCCAAAAGAAATTGTTGAAATATATATATATATAGAATAACACATCAATATATAAAGAGAATAAAATATTTTCATTCATGTCTTCCTGGTCATTTAATTGACTGATTTATTATTCTGTTCAATTAACAAATTTACTTAAAGCTACCATTAGACAATTCAACTGAACAACAAGGAGTTGGGTTTCTAATTTCTTCAACCCACTTGTTTGCTTTTAACTAGCATTAGAAGGAGGAACAGCATAGGCAACCACTATCTAGAGTATATATATATTCAGCTCAAAAAACGAAGAAAACTGGTAACTGTGTAAACTAAGGACAATTGATGCCTCCAAATTTTCTGAACTTCGTTATCATGTTCATGCAGATAATTGCATATAATCGAAATGCACAATCATGCTCCAACAGACACCATAACCCATTTTCTTCTTTTCTTTTGTAGTTCCGAAAAGCAAGGATAACCATAATTCAAAAAGGTTGAGTGCGCTTCACAACATAATGTGTAAACTAAGGACAATTGAGAACAACAAATACATTGCATCTATTCAAGTGCATTTAGCATACCAATATGAGAAAGTAGTTTTAAAAAAATATATCCAAGATGAGAGCTGTTTATATGTCATACAAGATTAGTAAAAGACAACCTAGCTGAGCAATTGATTAGTAGTAGCTAATAGGGAATTAAAATTTATTGTAATAAAGTGAAGAGATACACTGTATCATTCTCATCTCTATCACAATCTTAAATATGCTCATTGAACAAATTAGGATTATCTTTAGATTATCTTTTTAGATAAGGAGTTTTCTAAACCCTTGAATAAGGTCTTTGTAATCATCCAAGTTATCAATAAAATCAATTCTTCACATTTACTTGTTTTGATAGTCTTCTTTTTGATCTCTCATTTTCGAGTACTGGTTGACTGGCAAAGCCACCCATCAGATTCAAAGAATCTTAGTTAGTATAATTTTCTACCATGGTCATCTACTATGGGAGGAACAGGTCTACTGACATGTTATTTGGATCTTTTATTTTTTGGCGGCCGTCCATCAAGTTAAACTTTCTTTTCTCTCTCTCTTGTAATTCTAGCAAGTATCACACACCTAGAGCTATGTCATTATATCCATTCTCTTTTCCTCTTATCTCACATCACGTTGACAAAGAGATAGAACTCACTTTCTTCTTTTTCTTATGTCACATCTACTTTCTTCTCTCTCATTACGTTGCTAAAAGAGAACACCAACCTCTCAGTTTCCGGTTGTTATTTGATTTATTTCATCTTAGTTTATTTTTAGAACTGTGTCAAAATATGGACGATATAGAGCCGTATGATTCTCAATATCCTCAATTAGGATCTGTAGCAAATAAGATATCATCTGAGGCAAATAAGAAAGAATCAGAGAAGAATCCTACTGTTTCTAAACCAATGCCACAAATGAAGAAAGTCACGGCAGTGACTTACCTTACTCGGTTAAAGAAGCAATCTTGCATATCAGAGATTGTGTCCCACTAGGACTCTTAATGCTTCCAACCAATGAGATATCTTTAGAAACACCAAGCATCATACATGCTGTAAAAGACTGTAAACCGTGTGCACAGTTGCTGTAAAACTCTCTAATATCAATGAATCAGTCCTCATCTCTCACGGTTGTGAAAGAGACCTTAGGCTTGAGATTCTTTATGGTATCAGATCATACATATGTTTGAGTGTGATTAACTTCTTGCTTCTACAGATCAGTCCTCTCTCCAATGGCGTCTTTAACAATATCTACTGTTGTGCAGATCAGTTCTATGATGACAGCCAAGCTCACTGAGAAAAATTATCTCGCTTGGAAGGACTAGATCCTTCCTATGATTGAGAACATTGATCTACTCAATCATATAGCTGATGAAGTGAAAGAACCAAAGCAGCTAATTATCTCAGATAGCACGGAGGAAACAAACCCCGCCTATGCGAGTTGGAGAAGTGATGATCAACTCCTCAGAAGATTGATCTCTGGAACCTTAACAGAAGAGGTCCATACGTTCGTAATCGGACTTAAGACAACAAGGAAAATATGGATTGACCTGCTGAAACCTTTGCCAGAGCTTCTCAAGAAAGGGAACTTGGATTGATTCGTTAACTACAAACCATCCGTAAAGGTGAGCAAGGTGTTACTGAATATTTAAAGAATGATGAAGTTATTTGTGATGAACTTTATGCTATGCAAAAACCAGTATCAGATATAGATAAAGTGTTTTGGACGGTTAATGGGTTGGGACCACGTTTTGATAGCTTTGTTGATGCTATCATGGCTCACCCTCCACCCCCCACTTTTTCCCAACTCTCATCGTCTTTTCTTGCATTGGAACAACGAGATACAATGAACAACATAGCAAAGAATACTCCATCTAAATTAATCTCATGCATATGTTGGGCAGCGACAAAACAAATCAAATAAAGGGAGTAGAAATTGGAATGCTTACAAGCATCAATCCTTTGACTCTAAAGGGCGTGGTTTCACCCAAGCCAGCCAAAAACAAACTGCCAAACCCGAATCAAAGAAAGATGGCTCTCTTGGTCCTAGTCATCTATGTCAGATATGCAAGAAACTTGGACATTATGCTTTAAGATGCGGGCATCGCTTTAATCATTCCTACCAGGCTGAGGAGATACCTCAAGCACTGGTGGCCATGTCTATTAATGATCCATATGATTCGGAGTGGAATCCTGACACTGGTGCGACCTCTCATCTGACAAACAATCTAGGAATACTTTCCTCCATATCTCCTTATACTAGATCAGACAAGATCATTGTCGGGAATGGTAATGGCCTATTTATATCTCACACTGGTCATACTATTCTCTCAACTCCATATGGGAATCTGAAAGTAGAAAATATTTTGGTTGTACCCAGCATTACTAAAAATGTCATATCTGTTGGTCAACTAACTGATGATTATTCATGCTTATTTGAGTTCACATCTGATGGGTTTTTTTTTTTTTATCAAGGACCAACAGTCAGGACGGATCCTCACAAAGGGAACTAGAGATGAGGGACTATATACTTTGCGAAGTAACACAACTAATAAGGAATTTTTTTCAACAAGACAAAAAAGACTTCAAAAGATATATGGCATTAGCGTCTCGGACATCCACAACCAAAAGTTGTTTCCTACTTAAATTCTAAGCAATTTATTTATGTTGCTCAATGGAATAAAAGTGGTTCCGTTTGTTCTAGTTGTCAACTTGGAAAAAGTAGCAAACTTCCATTTGTCACTACACCTATTCATTCCAATTCCAAATTATTATTTGACAAAATACATTGTGATCTGTGGGGGTAATGCACCTGTTGCTTCAATTCAAGGCTTCTACTATATATTATGCCTCCTTTGTGGATTACTATTCTCGCTATACATGGACGTTCCCTCTAAAATCTAAGTCTGATTTCTTTGCATGTTTTGTTCAATTTAAGTTGATGATCAAAAATCAATTTAATGCAAAAATCAAATATTTCAATGTGATGGTAGTGGTGAATTAGAGAAATCTAAGTTCCTTCAAACACTCAGTGATAATGGTAATGTGAGACAAATTTCATGTCCCAAAACATCCGAGCAGAATGGGGTTACTGAGAGGAAACACATAAATATTGTTGAACTAGGTTTGTCAATGCTTTTTCATAGTGGTCTCCTTACGAAGTATTGGGTAGAAGCATTTCACTCCGCTGTCTTCCTCATCAACCGTTTTCCAATCTCTCAAGTTGACAATGAACTCACCCTTCAAGCTACTCCTCGGCAAAGAGCCTGATTACACATCTCTTCGTGTGTTTGGATGTCGTAGTTATCCTTATCTACGAGATTTGGGAAAGACAAATTCTCCCCTAAATCACTACATGTGCTTTTATCGGGTACAACTTTCTTCACAAAGGAAATTGGTGTCTCTTTCCTTCAACTGAACGGGTTTATATTTCAAGGTATGTAATCTTTAAAGAAACCTATCTTCCTTATTTTAACACCTCTATCTCTTCTAGTGGTGTTCATTTACAGGAAGAGCAAGCTATTCGACATTTTCTAACTTTATGCACGACATGCTTTCTCCTAATGAATCTGTATCTACCATGCCTGCTGTTATTGGATCTGCTGAGCAACTCCATCTAAATAGACTTGATGGTGATATTTTTTCATGGGTGATTGCTACTGTTCCAGAAGTATTATCATCTGCTCCTGTTGTTGCAACTGTTGCTATTTCTTCATCACCTATACCGAATGGACATCTGCCTCCATGCCCCATTGAACCAGCAGCTACCTCAAGTCGTGTTGCACAAGACTCTATAGACTATGCTCATGTCCCAATTACTGAACCAAAGGCACCAATGTTCTCACCACCTACTTCTTTAGCTCAGGTTACTCATGTTGGATCACCACTGGGTCCTCCAAATTAGGTCATTCACAATGATCCACTTGCCCGATCTATTGTTGCTACACTAACTCCAATTGGAACCACTACTGCTCACGATCAAGTTGATCCCGATCACCTATCGGGTCCACTACCCATGCCTCGGCTCGAGGAATCCTCTGTTTCAACCATATTAGTGGTCCCTATTTCAGGCTCCATCAAAGGAGGAAAACTCATCATTGATCTAGGGCCCTTAATATCCATGCCATCTTCATCACCATCATCTCCTGGTGTGTCTTCGAGCCAGAATCATCGCCCAACACCAAGGATCACGGCTGCTGATACAGGTCATCACCTGGGTACTAATACCCACCGTATACAAACCAGGGGGAAGACTAGAGCTACTGTAGCTCTCCTTCACTCTTCTTTGAGCACCTCAATCCCTACGGAACCCAACACTATTGAATCTGCAATTACGCACCCCGGTTGGTTCTTAGCAATGAAAGAAGAAATTCAAGCACTACGTGACAACTCGACTTGGGTTCTGGTACCACGCCAAGCTGATATGAATGTTGTCAGTTGTCGATGGGTTTTCAAAACAAAACTAAAATATGATGTCAGTCTGGAGAGGCTAAAAGCCCGTCTTGTTACTAAAGGATTTGATCAAGTCTCTGGTGTTGACTTTGAAGAAACCTTCAGCCTGGTTGTCAAGCCATAGACTATTCGACTCGTCCTCACTATTGCACTTACCAAGCATTGGCCACTTAAGAAACTTGATGTAAAGAACGCATTCCTTCACGGCTATCTCAAGGAACCTGTCTTTATGGAACAGCCACATAGTCTCATCGATCCCGCCAAGCCTCATAGTATCTTTCAACTCAAGGGCGCCCTATATGGACTCAAATAGGCTCTTAGGGCCTGGTTTGATCGCTTCAACCAATATCTTCTCCAACTTGGCTTTCACTGCAGCATCCATGATTCCCCCCTCTTCACGCTACATATCCATGAAGGTGTAATCCTATTGCTTTTATATGTCGACGATATAATACTTTCCAGGAGCAATATCTCCCTCCTTAACTCATTCATTCAATGCCTTCGAAGGGATTTTGCTATGAAATATCTAGGGCGTCTACACTAATTCTTAGGGATCGAAGTTCACTCCACACCTACTGGCCTTCTTCTCTCTCAAGGAAACTATGCTCGCGATATCCTCACTCGAGCTCAGATGGGTTACTGCAAAGCTATCTCCACTCCTCTTGCTACTAAAGTTGATCGTGCACTGGAGTCTCCTCTTCTTTCGGACCCTAAGCTCTATCGGAGTCTGGTAGGTGCCCTACAATATCTCACCATCACTCGGCCAGATCTGTCTTATATGGTGAATCTTGTCAGTCAATATATGCATGCCCCAACTCTTGTTCATATGCAACTTGTGAAACGCATTTTGCGCTGTCTGCGCGCGGTACTTTGGATCATGGTACTCATCTTCACCGTCATAACTCCTTTGATTTGTATGCGAATGTCCTATTACTCGACGATCAACTACCGGATATTGTGTTTTTCTTGGCTCAACCTTAATTTCATGGGGCACCAAGAAATAGTCTACCATTGCTCGATCTAGTGTCGAAGCTGAATATAGGTCTATGGTTGTTGCTACAACGGAGCTGACATTGTTGTCATTTCTTTGGAGCTGACATGGTTGTCATTTCTTCTCAAAGCCATTGGGATCCCTCTCCTTCAACCACTGACATTATTTTGCGATAATATCAGTGCTCTTTATTACATGTCTATTAATCTCATGTTTCATGCTCACACAAAACACATTAAGCTTGATTATCATTGTGTCCATGAAAATGTAGCACTCGACTCACTCATCACCCGATTTGTTCGCTCTCATCATCAACTTGCCGATATTATGACTAAGCCACTTCCGTTTGATCCTTTTGTCAATCTGCAATAGAAGCTTGGCATTCATTCTTCTTGCCTTTGCTTGAGGGGGAATGTAGAGCCGTATGATCCTCAAGATCCTTAATTAGGATCTAGAGCAAATAAGATATCATCATAGGTAAATAAGAAAGAATCAGAGAAGAATCCTACTATTTCTAAACCAATGCCGCTAATGCACCCAGGGATCCAATTACCTCGGGACTTCAGAATGCCTGACTTTGAGAATATAATAGGAAGGGATGTCCAGAGTTACATCTAAGGATCTATCACAGAGAAAGTTTCGAGCTAGAGCACGAGGATAAGCTGCTGGTCCAGTTATATCAGAAAAGTTTGAAGGGACCTGCTCTGCAATGGTTCACAAGATCTCGACAAAATCCGAACGTGGGAAGGGCTCTGCGAGGCATTTGTGAACCAGTACTCCTACAATGTTAACCTGGTCTCACAAAGGGCAGATCTCGAGAAGATGTCACAAAGGGACAATGAGTCATTCTCTGAATACTTCGTTCGATGGAGGGAAAATGCTGGTAAAATGAACAGCCCTTTGCCCGAGGACAAGCTTGTGACAACTTTCCTCTGTACCCTCAAGCACTCGTTTAAGGCTCTCTTGGTAGCCCAACCTATCTCCAACTTCAGTACCATGGTCAAATGTGGCGCTAGGATTGAGGCTACTATAGGTGATCTAGGGGCATTTGACATGTTCTCCAAAGGTGCGTCTTCTTCCAACCAAGCTCCCCTGCCACCAAAAGGAGATACAAGTAGAAAAGAGGATAACGTGCAGATGGTGGCAGTGATGTCTATTCAGATTCCTCATTTTCCTGAACACCCTCGACAAGTATGATTTGTGTGATGGTTATTGTTATTGGCTCTGATAACAATTGTGGCGCCCCAAACCCGCGCCTTAGGGAATCGTGTTTCGAGACATGCGCCCAGTCATTCATACCAATGCAGCGGAAGACTTTGCCAACGAAAATTGCGAGAATTTTCAAATTTTGCCCCCAATGAGGCAAATCATCACTGGTCATCACAATAGCCATCACCATAAAAAAAAAAAATACTTGTATTAAACATTTATGTCTGTTTACAAAACGTAGGCGCCACTAACGCGCCGAGTAGTCTCTATCCAAATCCAAAAAGGTCCAAGGTGCAGGATCCACACCTACTGCTCAGCAGTTCCTGTATCTGTTGACATAAAAAGTCAGTGAGGTATGAAGCCCAATAAAAACCACATTCTTCCCATACTATTTTCCATGAATTAATATGCATCAATAACAACATAATAGTACAGATCCAGTGTTATGATACAGTATAATAATATATCCAAGTTATAATGTGACACACGGTCACATAGGGCTATTTTACCCCATACGAGATTCCCAATCTCGAAGATATCTAGTTATGACTTCATTTTAACATTTTCACACAACAATCATGTTATTCTTCGAGTCATTCGACTCTATTAACTGGCCGTAGGCCCATGCACAATTTTATTTGCACTATACATACTTGGACCCTTATCCAATCATCAATCATCACTTGAGTCCTTTAGACTCACTTACACAATCCTGCGTAATATATACCCGATCAAGACCAAACTTTGGGTACTCTACCCCAAATACCAACTTAGAATCCAAAGATTCTCTACAACTTTGAGCATACCTGCTCGTACAACCTTGAATCTGAAGATTCAATACCAACCTGAGCACTCCGGTTCGACCGACTATTTCGACACATGAGCACTTCGGTTCAAAAAACTGCGAAGCCGAAGATTTCATACCACACGGGCACCTGCCCAACAAGAACAAACTCCTCAAATTCACTGGCCAACCACATCTTGTGTATTTGCCGCCATCTCAGCTGGATATTAGTTCAGAAGGAACCTGCAGCCAACCTGCCTACTAGCCTCTTCTGGCTAGTCTTACGGAGGAACCATGATATCTAATGTCACCACTCCTAGACGTCCCACCACAAAGGTAACCCCAATAGACCCGACTGCCGCCCTCTTTTGACCCATCCAGAGAGGAACCCCCGGACTATACACCATCGGATGCTCAGCACTGACTCCCTAGGACTCCGACATCTCTTGACTACCAGTCCCGGAGGAACCACGACATAAAATGCCGCCACTCCTGACCTAGTCCAAGAGGAACCACGGACGACCTCGACAAACATACCGACATCTCCCATCTATCAGTCCTAGGGAACCCACGACATCCAATGCCGCATCCTGGACCTAGACAAGGAGGAAGCACTACCCCACATAACCACGAGTTAGGTTTCCTAACCACGAACAACACCGATTATCCCAAGCCCTGCTTGGATAACCGACACACTTGGGCATCATTCCAAATCCACAAGTATACTACTCCGATAGGGAGTGCACTCAGGCCAATGGACACTTCCATTACCTAAAAAAAATGCAACACATATCATTTGTCATCCAAAGATGACCAACAACCGCATAGGGAAGCCCACCATGGCCTTAGAAAAAATTTTCTGTCAGGGATGATCGATCGCCACGACGATCGGTTGCTCATCACATGTAGGGTCTTAGAACCTTTTTTTTTCCACGACATTTCAAATCACGCCAAAAAATTATACAGTCTAAATTTTGGACTGCGGACAGTCCAAAACTGAGGCTACATCCCTCTACTCTGATCAAATCTCTTCTCACATTCATCCACACATCATTTTTTAGGGTCTCGGACCCATTTAATCCATTCCCACAACAATCCAGACACATCCATAGATCATTTCAGGGTCTCGAACCCTTTCATCCATCCACACATTTAAACCACGCCAAAATATAGCGATAAAAGCGAAAAATGAGAAGAAAAGAGGGGGTTTTTACTTTTTTCTAGCGTTTCGGGGGTCCGCACGGGCGATCCGTCGCCACCAATGCAATCACCACGTTGAATAACCTTGGGGTAGCACGCATGCAATGCACGGCCACTTTTCTCTCTCCTCCTTTTTCACTTTCTCTCTCTTTCTCTAAAAATTCGGGAACCCACTGTCCAAATGAAAATTTTGGTTAAGGTAAAGCCTTATATAGGGAAAGGGTTTGGATCATGCACAGCGTGCACATAAGGAAAGGGTGTGAACTTTGACTTTTCAACTATTTGACTTGGTTGACCAAGTTTGACCGGATTCTGATTTTTTACTGGAAACGGCCCCCATAACCATACTAAACGACGTCCGATTCCAACGAAACTTTAGGTGACCGACTATGGGGTAGTTCGACACCTGCTATAAAAATTTCAGGAAAAAATATTGAGTTTTGACAACTGCACTTTAATCTGGAAGAAAACTGTAAAACCCACTAATTTCCTGATTTTAGACACAAAATATGCTGCCGTTTTTTTATTTGAGATGATTAATTGCCGAAACGACAGACGGTCATCCTCACAGCCGACCGGCACACTGTGGTACCAGCTGCATAGATTTCTATTAGAATCCCCAACAATTATGGAGTCCCAACTGAATTCTGAAAAATCTAGAATATCCTGGTTTTCTCAATTTTATCACACATAATGACCCGCGGTCCCGCAAAATGATACCTGATGGAACCGATATGATAGGGGTGTGTCCCGACAGTCGACCGACACACTGTGTACGACTTTCGAGAAAAGATACTGAGATTTCCTCGGTGCACTTTAATCTCGAGCAAAACCCACTTTTTATTAATTTAACAAACACTCAAGTATTTAACCTCAGTTAAAGACCAATAAACGCATAATTTTATTATTTAAAATTCTAGGGCATTACACCTAAACTTTATTTACCCTCTTCTTTCCAATTTATGAATAAGTAGTACTTGAAGGGCTAGATGAGGTAAAAAAGTTTTGATAATTTTTTTGCTTGATTTTTAGATTATAGTCAAGTCTGACTTTATTAAATACACATCTTTGTTATCCTAGCATTGTATCTAATGTCTTTTTACTATTAGTAAATTTAGTCATAATGCAATTGAAATCATCAACCTTATATTTTAATTCATTACACTTATTGCATGCATTGGTTTGGATTTGAGGCCTAGAGTCAATTTCCACTTTCTCCTTTTTCAAATTTTCATTCTCTTCTTATAAATTTTTTTTTTCCTTTTTAAAAATTCATTGTTATTTAAAAGAGAAGAGTTTTCTTTCTTTAGTTTTGAATTCTTAGAGGCTAATTTCCGAAATTCATCATATAATTCATCAAAGGCATTTTTAAGTTCTTCAAATGAAAGAGATTCATCTTGGGAAGAATTTACCTCGTTCTCATTTGCCATGAGGATTGGCTTCTTCACTATCATTTGAGCTCACATCCAATCCACTTTCGTCAGAGTCATCCCATGTAGCTTTCATTGTCTTTTTCTTAAATTTTTGGCTCCTCTTGAGTTGTGGGCACTCGGGCTTGATGTGTCCCTATTTTTTGCATTCGCAGCATACGATGCTTCTTCTTTGCTTGGTTTGCCCTTGATGAGTTCCTTGCTGAATTCTTTCTTGTATGCCCTTTTCTTGAGGTTTATTTTTGTGCTTCAAATATTTCTTAAATTTTTTTGTCATGTGAAGCATCTCCTCATCTTTTCACTTTTATCTTCTTCACTCTCTTGAGTAAATTTTAAGGCAATTTCCTTCTTTGGTGTGGGTTCTTTATCTTACTCCCTCATGATAATCTGATGAGTCATGAGTAATCCTAGAAGCTCATCCATTTATAACTTGGTGAGGTCTTTTACTTCTTGGGTGGCCGTATATAACTTTTGATGTTCATTCCTTTGGTAGAGATCAAAAGATCTTCCTTACATTCTCTGCATTTGAGTACACTTTACCAAGAGATTTCAATTCATTAATAATGTTAATGAATTTTATAAACATAAAGGAAATGGGTTCATTTTGTTACATTTTAAACAATTCATATTTTTGGACTAACATGCTAATTTTTTCTTCTTTAACTTGGTTTGTCCATTCATAAGTAATTTAGAGTTTATCCCAAATTTCTTTAACCGAGTCGCAAGTCCATACTTTATTGAACTTTTGTAGACTCAATGCACAATATAAATTTCTTATAACTTTGGCATTGAGTTGAACAAGTCTAATGTCGGCTTTCGACCATTCATCCTCATCCTTTGGTATTTGAATATCATTAATGGTTTTGGTGGGGATGTGGAGACCTTTTACAATAATTTTTCAACAATTATAATCTAAAGCTTGAATGAAATACATCATTTTCACTTTCTAATAGTTATAGTTTTATCTATCAAACAAGGGAGGTCTAAGAGTTGATTAGCCTTCTCTAAGAGTAGTTGCATATACATTATCCATTTTTTGAAAAAGAATATTTTCTCTAACATGATTAAATCTTTTAAAAAACAGAGATCTAGGCTTTGATACCACTTTTTGCCCAAGGATTCGGCCCTAGAGGGGGGGGGGTGAATAAGGTATATGGCAAATTAAAAATTCTTCAAATTCTCTTAAGCGGAATTTCAATTATACTAATTAAAAGGGAAAAGAATTATGCAATTATACACAAATAATGTAAAGCAATAAATTAAAGAGAGGAGTTAGAGAATGCAAACACAAAGATATTGTTCATGAGGTTTAGCAATCCCGCTTACGTCCCCGCCTAAAGCTATACCCACTAGAGGATTCACCATGATTTCCACTAATCACCGATATTCTTCTAAGTGAAGATCAAACATTTACAATCCCCTTACGGGTGAGTATTAGACATTTACAATCTTCTTATGGGCGAAGATCAAGCCTATTTGCAAGAGAACAATCCTCCATTGAATTTACAAAGCTTCCTACTTTAAAGACAAAAATCCATGATTCTTGATTTTAATACACTTGTTGAGAAGTGTTTACAATCAGAAAATGTTCCTAAATGAGCTGAATGATCTCTCTAAAGCACATTGAAAATCTCTCAAAGAATGGAATTGAATAGTTCTTTAAAACAAATTTGGGGATTCTTAAGTATAACTCAATAGATTTGGAATCTAGACTTTGGAGTGAATGATTGGAGCTAGTTATAGGTCATCTCATTTTAGTTCATAAATCATTCTATTTTATAGCCCTTACAAAGATATAGCCATTGAAGAGGCATGAGGAAAGATATGACCGTTGAAAAATAGTTGTTACAAGCTTTTTTTGGGTCCCGCATGATTTTGTCTACGAGAATGGGTTGGCTCTTTGAATTCGTCGACGAGATAGAGCTAGAAAAGAAAAAGTAGCTTCTGCGGCTGATTTTGTGGACAAGATTTGTGGTCCTCCACAATTTCGTCGACAAGATTTCTGTTTTCTTGGGAAATTTTATCTTAATCTGACCTAAATGATGGGAATGAATTCTTTAGTCTTTTGGTTTATCTTTATCATGATTTTGGTCATTTTTTTATAATGTCCTAGGGCCTTAGAAAGTTATTCAATTTTGGTCTTAGGCTCCTAAGGTCAATCTAGGCTTTGAGCTTTCAATCAACCAAACTTTGAGGACGTTTTACAAAAGTCCTAAGACACTTTCACTAAAATATAAAAATTATAAACCTTCTAAGAGAGTCTTCAACTTCAACTTGATCTTGGGTCTTGATTTCATATTTAAGCTTCTTTGACCAAGTTGGCTTCTTTAATCTTCATGACTTGGCTTGGTATGATCTTTAATTTGCTTCAATTACTTTGCTTGACTTGATGTTGAATTCCCTTCATGGATGGAGTCATTTTCATACTTTTTCATTGAATGACTTTGTTAATGTTCTTCATAAACTGAATTACACTTAAACTCAATAGAAGCATTAGTAACACAAATGACATTACATTATTGTGTTATCATCAAAATCAATGATGTTACCTTAGGTTGAAACCTAAAGGCTAACATAGTATATTCTCTACCGCCATCGAATTGTAGAGATTTAATTTTGTGTTCAAAGATAGTCTCAACAAGGGATTTAAAGCACACAAAAACTTCATACACTTGAGATTTAAAGGTAAGGGAAAATAGCCAACAATAGCAACTAAAATCATCACCAAAAATAACGTAAAATTTAGAGCCATTTATTGATAGATTAGGAGCAGGGCCCAAACATCAATGTGAACAAGATCAAAAGGAGACTTAGAAGTAGACTCAGAAAAATTAAAAGGTAAACGAGCACTCTTCCCAATTTAACATGAGGAACATATAGTGGTGAGGTGAGGCAAGCCGGAAAAAGGGAGATGCTTGGAGATAACAATCATAATTGATGCAGTTGGATGTCCAAGGTGATGGTGCCACACCCGACTAGAGACATGAACACTAGTAAAGGCAAAGGGAGAGGCATGCTGATTCGGTAAAGGAGATTAATCAGATAAATGCCATCATTAATCCGTCTGTGGAAGAGGGTCCTCCCCGTGAGGTTGTCCTTCACAAAACAATGAGAATCAGTAAAAATAAAATGGTAGTTATTGTCTTTGGTAAATTGAGAGACTGAAAGTAGATTTGTGGTTATGCTAGGAACATGAAGAATATTGTTTAAGCACAAGGGGCGAGCAAGATGAGACATCTTAATGGAACCAATATGAGAAATAGAAAGTTGATGACCATTACCAACAGTGATACCATCCATCATATTCAAACTATAGGGAGAGATGGCTTAGATCAGTCGTAACATGGTTGGATGCCTCTGTATCAGTAACCCAGGTGGAGGAATTTTGCTTGGAGGCAACCATTGCTTGAAGGTTCTGAGGAGGCTGGTGGCCTTTATAGGAGAGATCAAGCCGATGGAAGTATTTGAGGGCATTATGACCCACAATTACAAATCTAACAGACTGCTGGATTGCCTTGTTTAGAAGATGGGTGTGCATTATTCTGACCATTTGATGTAGCATTGTGACGAACACCATTGAAGTGACCTTTACCACGACTGAGATAATTGTGAAAATGCCCACGAGAACCTCCACGAACCGAAGAACTTTGGTTGATGTAGAGAGTCGTAGACGGTTAGTCAGTTGAAGTAATGGAGGTTTGAGCATCCAAACAGATCTCAAAACTAAGTAGCTACCCAAATAGTTCATCAAACATAATGGGAGAGTACCGAGTGGTGATGGAGGTATGAACAGGATCATACTCAGGACCTAGACCATTAAGAATCTGGTCACATAGATCATCTTCTGAGACCAATTGATCAATAGCCTCAGGGGCATCAGTAAGGCCCTTCATTTTGTCCAAATAATTAGTAATGGAAACAGTTCCTTTCTTTAAAAATCTGGAACTGCTGTTTGAGATGGAAAACACGAGAGAGTGACTGAATTAGAAGGAATCATTCCAATCGAAGCCAAACCTCACGTGAGGATTATAATCCAACCACCCATTGGAGAATGGGTGCAGTAAGAGTGACATTGATCCATAGAAGAACTAGAGCGTCATGCTCCATCCAGACATCATAAGATGGATCAGATTAATGGAAGAAGTTGGTTTATTCTCGGAGTCGAGTAAGAAAGGAGATGGACATCAATTAGTTCCATCAATGAATACCATAAGTTTGTTGACCCGAAGAACAGGAACAAACTGACATTTCCTTAGGAGATAGTTGTCTCGATCAATCTTGATGGAGACGAGATTCATAAGATTGGGAGTGACTGTGGAAGAAGATGAAGTCATTGATAAAGAAAAAAAAGATCAAATAGGTAGAGTACCTATGCTTTGGCTGATACCATCTAAAACCAGAGGCTACTGTAAAATCTTCTCTCTTCTCACCGTAAGGATTGAGAGAGAAATCACATGTATTTATAAACAACTATTACAACAGTGTTTCCTATTGTTTAGGATTGGTTACATCAAGAGAATATTTCTAAAACATGTAAGACTCCCATATTAGGTAACAACTTCTATTCTGGAATGAGTCTTGAGGAGATTTGAGGAAATCACTTAAGAGTCCTTGCTTGATACGCTAACATATAAAATCTACCCACAGTAGTTACAGATAGTCTATAAGTTGAAAACAAGGTCCATCGTATGAATCTTCTTTATATAATTCATTTCATTCCAACCTCATTCTTCAACCCCATCCCCCCCCCCCCCCCAATTCTATCATAATGGATATTTTGTTGTGCCATTTTATCTCTAGAACTTGTGTCTATTGTTTGATGTCCTCACATTTACATGAAATTAGGTTCAACTTTAGGCATTTTTCTATTCTTTCACATTTTTGTAATCTAATTTTTGGTCAATGACATCTCTCACACCTAACAAGTTTTTGCTCTCTTATGCCTGAGAAAAAAATATATATATATAGAGAGAGAGAAAGAGAGAGAACGAGAGAGAAAGAGAGGAGGTGACTAGTCAGCTTGGCTAATTATAAGGTATAGTCAGCTTGGCTAATTATAAGGTATAATCAGCTCCCCTCCTTTATACCGTTGGATCTCAAACAATGGCCCAGATTAAAAGAGTCATTAATATTCAAGTTTTCTTATTTCCAAAAATACCCTAGCTCTAAATGTTGATTGATTCCACATTGACCACTTGAATCTCAGATCATCCGACTTTGTATAGAAAATAACATAACTAAACCGCTTACCTGATTGGATTGTAGGTGTTTGAAGATCTTCCATGGGGGGTCTTCAACTCTCTCCTCCTCTGTGCTAGATGGGGAGTGTCTCTTACGAGAGAGAAGTTTTTCTTCTCTTGAGGAGTGAGAGTTGGGACCTCACCCTATTTATAGGGTCCCAAAATCCTACCCATCAAGGATTCTGAGTTCACACAATTAAGGGTGATTATGCCCCCAAATAATGACACACTAGTGTGTGTCTAGGGTGTACTGAGTCCGGTGTACCTTAATGATCACCACCGCATGATCGGACTCTTACCGGCATGCTTCAATCAAACGGGAAGATCAATCCGGGGTTTTGAATAATCAAACCCGGTGATCATGTGTGACCACAAATTCTAACATTCTCCCACTTGGTCATGCAATGATCATGGTGACTCATTTATGTGAAAATATTTTATTTTAAAGACACTCCTGGATGAAGACATTTTATAAGACACGATGAGTGACCACTCTTTTAGAAAAAATCATCTTCCTATAAGATCGCGCAACACCCTACAACCTGTTTAGAAAAAATACTATCAACATCAGATCATGGCGGCATTAAATTATCACATCAACATAAGACCTTCCATGGTCACAGTGTTGACAATATCTTCTCTCCATGTCACCGCCTAGGCATAATCCATGTAGCATGAAACCTTATGGTGATCAACTCATACTTATCCTTAATAGGTCCTTCCTTGCTTCACACATTAATTCATGTGTGTCGTTCAGATTTTTTATGACTATTACTGTCATGCGACTGAGACCTATCGCCCTTCACATCTAACACGAGGGTTTACCGATTGTGATGCCCAATCACATCTAGCCCAAGCATTTCAGAGACTCCAACAACTAACTAGATCTCCCTGTGAGTGTCTTGAAGACTTTATACTCACCTAGTGGTCTAGATACCTCTGTGGAAAACTGTACTTGCTTCACACAATATCTATGTGCGTTGTTCAGATATTTTTACGACTATTACCATCATGTGACTGAGACCTGTTGCCCTTCATATCTGAAACAAGGGTTATCGATTGTGATGCCCAATCACGTCTAGCTTAAGCATTTCAGAGAATCTTATAACCTACTAGATCTCCCTGTGAGTGCCTTGAAGGTCTTATACTCACCTAGTGGTCTAGATACCTCTGTGGACATATCTCGATCTAGATACAATCAAAAGGCGTAAACCTAAATCCACTTGATGCCAAAGCTCTTGAACCCCAGATTTGCCTTATAAGAGTATACATCCATATGTCTGGGTGCATTTCAATGAGAAGCTCTTAATGCTTAGTAAAAGTCCCATATTCTCTTGATTTGGTGCACTTCATAACTGAAGCTCTTGACCCCGGACTTTGGGTACCTCAATCCAGAGGTGAATAACTGATTATCAAGGTAACCAACTCAGTTTGAATCTAAATATTCTGCCACCTCAGATAAATGAATCTTCTATATATGAGTCTATAGTCTTTAATCCCCTGTAAATATAATATCGCTTTCTTACCTGCCTTCCAGGAATTCATACCAGAATTACTCTGATATTTGTCTAACAAACCAATTATATTGTAGTCCTGGACGAATAAAAACTGGAGCATACATCAAACTTTCTGCTACTAATGCATAAGAGATGTTGTCCATCTCTTTTTGTTCAAAGTCATTCTTGGGATACTGAAACATACATAATTTGACAACTGTCATAATAGGCACATTCTTGTAGAACAATTTTGCATGCATGTTGAACTATTTCAGTATTTTATCAATATAAGTTTTTTGAGACAATCCAAGAAGACCATGAGACTATCGCAGTGGATCTCAATTCTATGAACAAAAGATGTTGCGCCCAAGTTTCATCTCAAACTGCTTTGACAAAAAATGTTTGAGTTTAGACAACATAGTCAAAACACTGTAAACAATATATCATTAACAAAGAGAAGCAGAAACATAAACTTGCTCCCACTGATTGTTAGATATCTGCATTCATCCAAACCTCTTTCCTTCAACCAAAGCATGTAATTTCTTCATTATATGTTATGCACCACTGTTGACAAGTCTGTTTTAAGTCATATAGTAATTTCTTCACCTTGACTTTCTTTGATACTCTAAAATATTTATAGCATCAATTCATCAATATCAGCTACTACCTTTTCTCTTTAGGAGATCTCCTGAATGACATGCAACAGTAGCTGGTACAACTATAGTATCAACAAGAGTTGACACTTAATCGATTGTGATTTGACAATTTGAACCAGTGTCTTCGACAACAGGTGGACTAACAACTTTATGTGGAATAATAGGAATATCAATAGTGATATAACTATCACTCCCACTGATATGTCCATCCTCAAGAAATTTAGCAGTTCAAGTCTCAACAGACTTCATATTATGAGCAAGCCAATACCATCTACATTCTTTAGATCATTCTGGTCGGATAATTAATGAAATAACAACTAACAAATCTTGAAGATAACTTCTTTACAACTAGCTCTTATACTGGTAATCATTCTGCTTTGCATGTCCCATTTTTGTTATAGAAGTAAGAGACAATATCCCTAGTCTCAGTTCCGTTTACTTGTTGATTGAGCCTGACTGACTTTTCTCTACATCATTTTTCAAAACCTCTTCTGCTGCTTTCTTCCTTGCCAGACAAGGACTTTTCGGCCCATTGTATTTTTTTTTTTGTTTTAGTTTTTTGTTTTGATTCTTGTTGTTTTTCTGAACACACATTGCAGTTATGTCACTTAAGCTCCATTTCTCTCTTTGTGTATTATAAGTGAGTTGAAATTGCTCAAACTGTGAAGGGAGAGAATGAAGTGTTAGCCGCATTAAGAATTCTTGAGACACTTCCATATCCATCTGTTAAGTTGGCCTAACATATCATACACTTTCAATATGTGCTCTCGTACATTTCCATGACCGCCATATTTCAAATTTACTAAACTCTTGTACTACAACAATGAAGTCAGTCTTAGCATTCAAAACAGGACATTTGATGAATTTAGAGATAGAGTCTTTCATTATTATCAAACATATTCTGTTCGATTTTACCCACTTTTCATAGCTGGACTTCTATTCAGTTGTGCTTTTACGGGTGTATTTAGCCAGCTCAACAGCTCACAAGGCCATATCAAGATCGACACAGTCACTTCAACTTGTTATTGCCAATTTGAAAATTTAAACCTTTCAGTAGTTCAATGCCTAATAGATAGCCAATAATGGTAGCGGGATCTTAATCACTCACATACAAGAATTACTGATGATCGAAACATCAGTATCAAATATAAGGCTAGTAAGTTATAGATACCAGCCTTTTGAGGAGTCAATCACCTTTGGGCAGAAAGAAACCTCTATTTCTCGATACCCTAACCAACCACCTTACCCTTTCACATTGTTCAAAAGATATTGACCCACCTTTGGGCTTGATCACTACACTGAAACAACTGAAAGCCAAAAGTGAGTGACCCACCTTTGGATTTGATCACTACTTTGAACTGAAAGCCATACAAGTTATTGGACTTACTGATGATCAAAGCATTGTGCATAGCTATAAGGCTAGTAAGTTATAGATACCAGATTTTTGAGAAGTTAATCACCTTTGGGCAGAAAGAAATCTCTATCTCTCGATACCTTAACCAACCACCTTACCATTTCACATTGCACAAAATAATGACCCACCTTTGGGCTTGATCACTATTTTGTCACAATTGAAAGCAATCAGGACTAATTAAGCAGCGGAAACTGAATATTTATAAATTATTCACGATTGGGCCACTTTGGAAGCTATGTGATCATTTCAAGTCTGAAACTGCAAATTTAGGTCCAGTATGGTTATGGCATATATGTTTAAAATTATGATCCTCAGATTCACTGACCACCAATGATACTAGTCATTAAGCTACATCCCTTACTATTTATTACCATCAATAATCACAAGACAATGATCATACTATCTTTCTCCATTATGGACTGCTTTGCGCATGGCTACCCACTTCATAATAATATAGGAGCTGCACAACACTGTACTAGAAACAACCCAATAAAATATGATTTGAAAGAGTGATAAACCATGAAGGAAAATGCAACAAAAGATATAATAGCAGCCAATTACTTGAAACTAATAACAAATAAACTCTGAGATAAGCCTGCAAATCTCAAAATATGAACAATTGGTGTCATGGGACTTACACTCCTTAAGATCAATAACAATGAGTATTATATTATAACACAACTTAACAAAGTCAAAGTGCTTAATCAATAAATTATAAAATAATAGTTGCGTTCTAAACTTTCTATGGAAGGAGAGTATGTACAATCTGATAAAATTTACAGAAGAGACTACATCTTTATGAGAAGCTTTCTAAGTTGGTACAAATGTGTGGAACCAATAAATGGGCAGATTTGGATATAAAATACTATACGAATCGGCAAAGCTGAAACCTCATACAAAAACTCGTAGACAAAATTGCATTGATAATTGCAGACAAAACGACAAATAAAATAATTCATTTTGTGGGTTTAGGAAAAGATTCGTTGGATCCGACCCAATAACTCAAATCAAATGGGTCATATGGAATAATATAGATGATGTCATATTAAAGGGGAATACTTAACTTACTACCACAGTAGACTATGTAGTCTAATATCCAGTCTTCATTGGTTAGCGCCCTCCTTTTTACCACACATCCACGGTAGTTAACATTCACTCACTCCTATGGTAAAACAATCTAAGCTTGATTTTAAAAAAATATTAACTTTAATTTTCTTAAGCTTAACCATAGTTAAAGGAGTATTAAACAGACACGTGGTCATGACATTAGAATACAGTCTAATGTTGGGTATGCTAATCCCTGTCACATATTAAATCACTGTATAATATTGCTTTAATAAGCAAGATATGTATTAGTGTCTTCCATTAAGAGAAAGACATGTGTCTTTGACTAACATGGTCTCCAATCAAAAGAGAGTGAGGCTAGCCTTATCCTTTGCATGACTTTAATGGGTGATGTCATGTTGTCATTACTCATATAAGAATACCATCACCATGTCAACGATTTCAATTTTGTTGGTTTTATGTAAATACCTTTAGTCCTTTATGATATTTACACTATTTCCATTGAAAATGCAAGGGAAAACTCACAGACAAACATTTTGTCCATGGGTTTTGGTTTTATATAAATACCTTTAGTCTTTATTTTATTTACCTCTAGTGCCATTGAATTATGTGTAGAGAACACATAGTGAATTCTTACCAAATCTTAAAGTCTCATGGACAACTATTCTGTCTGTGCTTTCTTGGTTTTATAAAAATACCATTAACACTTAAGGTATTTACTCTATTAACATTAACAATAGAAATTGTTATTTGTCATTCAAAGTTTTCCGTGGATAAGAGTGTCTGTGGATAAGAGCTTTTATCATGGTCACGGACAAATTATTATGTCCATGGATAAAATGATGTTTCAAACAAGGTTCCACGGACAATTGGTCCATGGGAAAATTCATTTCAAGGATAAGGTTCCGCAGATAGAACATTTTGTCTGTGGACAAACATTTGGCCCATGGGAAAAACTAAAGACCCATGGATAAAAGCCCATGGACAAGCTAATACCCGTGGATAGAACATTAAGGATAATTAATTGTCCACAAACAAATAAGGTCCACGGACAACTGCGAATCTCGTGGACAGGGTTCCACGAACAGACCATTCTGCCCGTGGACAAAGCACTTCCCATGGACAAGCATTTTGGTTCACGGACAATTAAATCTCACGGACTGAGTTCACAAACAAGGTCGTGACCAACCCTCATGGATAAGTCCTACGGAAAAGCTTCACGGACAAAGCCGTGAACAAGTCTCACGGACAAGTCCTACCAGCAAAGTCACAGACAAATGGAAAACCATTTAATGATCCGTGGCCACAATTGCATGCCTGATTAAGGCTTGCAACAAGATGCTTCCAGCAAAGAGCTTCCTTTAGCATGTGTCACTGCCATGTGGCAGTAACAACCAACCTGCATGAATAAGAGTTACAAACTTTTGAAAGGCGGAGGTGAAGTTCTACCTCAATGAGAAAATGATATTTCTCAAAACCTACGGATGATGTTATCATCTTCTTATTCCTGAAGAAGAAGACCTACAATTGCCATTTTCTCATAACAGAATGAGTTTATTTGGCTTAAACTCAAATCAATCCAAAATTACACCTCGAATAGCTCAATAAAAATGGTTTCTATACAAAAGCCGATCAACAGGGCTCTGATACCACATGTTGGTTGATTCCACATCGACCACTTGAATCTCGGATCATCCGACTTTGTATAGAAAACAACATAACTAAACCACTTACCTGATTGGATTGTAGGTGTTTGAAGATCCTCCATGGGGGGTCTTCAACTCTCTCTTCCTCTATGCTAGATGGGGGGCTCTTCTGTCTCTTACGAGAGAGAAGTTTTTCTTCTCTTCAGGAGTGAGAGTTGGGACCCCATCCTATTTATCCCTAGAATCCTACCCATCAAGGATTCTGAGTCCACACAATTAAGAGTGATTATGCCCTCAAATAATGATACACTAGTGTGTGTCTAGGGTGTACCGAGTCCGGTGTACCTTAATGATCACCAACGCATGATCGGACTCTTACTGGCATGCTTCAATCAAACGGGAAGATCAATCCGGGGTTTTGAAAAATCAAACCCCATGATCATGTGTGACCATAAATTCTAACATTAAAGTCTAAACACGTCTCTTGTATTATCATCACTATCACGTCCAAATAGAATTTCTTTCTAAAACGACGAAGAAGAAGATAGATGCAGCCTCCATACTAATTTCTCACAGAAAAAATTGCTAACTTGTCAATCAAATGTGAGAAAGGCTGCTTCCTTTTATTGACTTTACTTATAAATTTTAAATTGATAACCCCAAATGACCACCATTGAAAGCTATTTGCAAACAAACGCAACCTTTCTTACATTTATCTGCAAACAGAAGCAGCCGTATGTTCACCATTGTGAGAAATTCTGATAACACGTAATCTCTTTCTCTATATATACCCCATCCCACAATTGTTCGTTACCTTCAATGATACCCAAATCTCATAAGGTCAAAAACCTGGATAATACTGATTCTAACTCGTTGTCTCCTAGAGAAAGAAAATTATATGAGACAATAATGGTTATGTTGGGCGTGTTGAATTGATAAAATCTGTATTGATGAGCTCTCAAGGATACTGGTCAAGCTGCTTTATGTTACCAAAAAGCATCATGAAAGAACTTGAACAAATTTGTTGTCGCTTCCTGTGGTCAGGCTCCCTTGACGATAAGAAGATTGTGCCTGTCAGTTGGAAACATGTGTGTTGTCCATCTCAGGAAGGGGGACTCGCTATTAGACACATCAAGGATTGGAATGTGGCAGCTTCACTTCGTCTAGTGTGGGAGATTGCCTCACGCAAAACTAATCTCTGGGTCTCGTGGGTTTATGGTAATTTGATTAAGCGGAAGTATTTTTGGACTCTGACAATCCCAGGAGATTGCTCTTGGGGCTGGCGAAATATCCTTTGATGTCGAGAGAAGGCCAAGGAGCTAATCACTCATCTTATTAGCAATGGAAGGAGAACTTCCATTTGGTTTGACCCTTGGCATCCTAAAGGAATTCTAGTGGAAGAATTGGGTGACCATTATGATGTCGGTTTACCCAAGTCAGCGTTGGTGGAAAATTTAATCAGTGAGGGTAAATGGGATCCCCCTACAGCTCGCTCTGCTGATTTGGTGGAAGTTTGGAGGGAGCTCCCTAGTAGTTCTCTGTTGATGGAAGAGGAGGAAGATCAGATAGTCTAGAAACCGACTCCAAATGGAGTTTTCTCGCTGAAGTCTGCATGGGACAACATCCGAGTGGTGATGCCGAAGGTGGAGTAGGCCAAACTATTCTGGTTTAACTCGAATATTCCTCGGCATAGTATGATTACGTGGATGGCTTCGTCTAATGCTCTAAAAACCCAAGACTTTTTGGTGCGCCATTCTATTATCCAGGTGTCTAGGTGCCTTTTTTGCTGGACATCTTCGGAAGGCATGGACCACCTCTTCTTCGAATGCCCTTTTATTCAGAATATGTAGATTGTCTTAATTGATTGGTGAGGATTTTGAAATCACCACTCCCTAGGGTGGGAGAACAAGAAAGCCTGGATTCTTGATTCTTGCAAGGAAAATAATCTGATTCATAGAGTTAGAAAGGTGGCCATCAATGCTACCATCTACTACATTTGGCAAGAAAAAAATTTCAAAATCTTCAAGAATTTTCTCTGGAACCCAGTGCTATTCTCAATTTAATCAAGGTTTCGTCGAGAGGTCGGTTCTCTCTCGAGAGGCAGGTGGTGGAAAACTCAGTGAGTAATTGAGAGTTATTGGCTATTTGGGATATAGGAGTAGAATTGGTTGCTCCTGAGGGTCAGCATTGTTCATGGATACCTCCTCCTATTGGATGGTGGGCCCTTAACTTGGATGGGTCTCTTCGTGAAACCATGGCAGGTTTGGGAGGCATCTTACGTGATCAGTCAGGGATTGAGTGTGTGGCCTTTGTTGTTGGGTGTCCTTGGGAAGATATAAGCCTTCTCAAGCTGAAAACGATAGTCCGTGGGATCCAGATAGTGCTGTCAATGGACCGGATCATGATCCGGATCCGATCCAAATCCGATCCGATTAGCCGGACTTTGGACCCTATATGTGATCCGTCGGATCGGATTCAGATCGGATTGGATCGGTGGAATCCGATTATAATCGGATCGGATCTGGATATAGGGTGATCCGATCCAATAATAATAATAATTTTTAATTATTTTAAATATATTATTTAGATTTTCTATGTATAAAATATAAATTTTTAAAAAAATTAACATTAATTAGTATTAATTAAGGTATTATTAGATTTTTTATTATTAAAATAGATTTTTTTTTAAAAAAATAACCTTACTCGGATCGGATCGGATCGGATCGGATCAGATTCGGATCGGACGATATATAATCGGATCGGTTACTTCATGATCCGACGGATCTCGGATCGGATTCGGATCAGTCGGATTCTTAATCGGATCGGATTCGGATCTAGGCAGATCCGGTCCGAATCCGATCCGTTGACACCCCTAGATCCAGATGGCGATTGAGTTTGGAGCGGTTCGGTTGTGTATTTATTCTGACTCTAAATGGGTGGTCGATTGCCTTAATGGTATTTGTGAGCCTCCTTGGCAGTGGAAAAGAGATTTCCACGTGGCTAAACAACTTCTTAATCAGTTATCAATTTTCTCTATTTCTCATGTGTGGCATGAATGTAACCATGTGGCAGACTCTCTTGTGAGATTTTGTTCTACTTTTTCTCAAGTTTTGTTTCCTCCTTCACCGTTTCCTCCAGAGACCCGGTCTTTTTCGTCGGAGGATAGGGCTGGGAAGTTGTACTTGAGATTGTAATTGGGGTTCTTTTTATATATCTGGTCAGCGTCTGCCTAACCCCAGCTTACCTTCCAAACCCCCCCCCCCCCCCCCCCCCCCCCATATAATAAGTAGGTGATATGAGGCGTGCACAACAATTGTTTGATGAAATGCTACTTCAAGGGATTGTCTTTTTCTCCATAATTAGAGTGTAGATGACATGGAGTATAGATTGTGATGTGCTTCTCTCTCGTCTCTCTCTGTAAACCCCCTGAAACCCCTTCTTTGTCTCTCTATTTCTTTATTGTTTGACTTTTTAATCTAGAATCTGCTTATGTTTGTCTATACATGAGAAAGAAAATAGAGAGAGAATGAATCTGTTTGGTTATATAACTTTATAGAAAGGTTGAGTTTGAAACTTGAATGGTGAGTTGGGGAATTCGTGAATGAGTGTGTAGGGATGGGGAAGTGTAGGAGATTGAGATTAGAAAATGGCATAAACACAAGTGGGGATTGACTTATGAGTGGTCTGGAATTCGCCAGCCCATTTGCTTTAGAATCAGATTTTTGTTATCATTATTCCCCCTTTTTACTTATGAGAATCAGTCATGTGAGAAATTGATATGGAGAATCAGTGATAGCAGCATCCGGATCTTCTTCTTCCTCGTTTTAGAAAGGAAATTTTGTTTTGAATGTGATAGAGAAGAAGATAGAAGAGAACGTGTTTAGAATTTAGATCTTCTCTTGGGTATTTTTGAAAATAAGAAAACTTGAATATTAATGACTCTTTTAATCTGGGTCATTGTTTGAGATCCAACGATGTAGAAAAAGGTGAGCTGATTATACTCTATAATCAGTCAGGCTGACTAGTCACTTCCTTATATATATATATACTAGTAAACACCCCGTGCAATGCACGGGATCAAAAGTAATCATATTTTTATTTAGTAAAAACGAAAATATCATGGGAATGCTATCCCTAATTTCTTTATTCTCCACTCTCTCTGTGAGACCACCACGTGCCTTTTTTTTTGTTTTTGGTAGCTTTTGCTTTAACATTCAAATCATCTCATTTTCTTAGTTTTTACCGGTGCAAAAATATCCAAGGAAACTGATGACACTTGTTGGTCGCCTGAGAGAAACCTACCAACATAATGAGAAAATAAGTTGAAATTAAAAAGTCTTAAAAAAATTCTATCAATATGAGTAGGGAGAACTAAAAACCTAGACTAACCTTAACAACAAACCCATGACTAATAATACAGTGGATTGGGATTGTATGAAAACCCAAAAACAATAAAAATCTATACTTTTAAGCTTGAATTTAGGGGTCTACATAAAATCCCAAAGCTCGTCATATAAATGTCAATTGCAAACCCACAAAATATCTCGAAGTACTATTCCTTTCATCTCCCAAATCACGCTACAAATTTCATATCTCCCTCCCCCTAGACTTCGTTCTCATCCTACAAAGAAATGCTCGAATTAGGACTGTGCAATAGATGAAAATTATTGTGCAGTAGTGTACCATATACCAAACTAATCAGTGTGAACATGCTGAAATTAGGACTATTATCTGACATGTAGCACATGAGGATTCCAATCTAAGTAATAGACCCAACATCTCAATTGATGCGCTCAGACTCTAAACCCGAACCAATTATTACGTCATTTATAAGTAAATTTGAATTTTACATTTGAAAAAAGAAGACTAAATTGCACAATTTTGAATTCCAAACCATAGGAGTGGAACCCTTTTCACCACAGTAGGGAATACACTGTCATAGTGTCACTATCTTATTTTGCTTATTAAATCATGAATGAATAAAAGACAAAAAATTAAATTTTATTTCTGGTGTATATGCTTGATGGTACACCATCAACACATGGGATATAAATCTCTTCCTCTTCATCAAGAAAACAGAGATGGTTTAATTTTGGTATATATACTTGATGGTACACCATGAACACAAGGGATATAAATTGTTTCTTATTAATAAAAAAAGTAAAGAGATGGTTTCTAGACCCCATTGAAAGAGTCTGTATAGGAGCAATGTTATGGGGAATCAGATAACAGCAAGGGGGCTTGGACGTAGGCATGCCACCAGTGGCTAACGCCTTCAGTCGAAAATGAAGGTCTCGCAGATCGTGGCAAGATGCACCGTCAGTCAGGCCGGGGGGGCTGACATTGCATCGATCCGGTCATGGGTGGGGACACAAGCATGCTGTTGGTGGCTAACGCATCCAATCATAATATATGAGCTAGCTCGTTATGAAACCTGAGTTGCAGGAAGGTTCAAGTGTCCCACAACCTGCTGCACTTTCACTTCCCTTACCACAATCTGTCAATCTCACTGCTAGTAGTTGGCTAGAGAAATACTACCTCTGAAACTATGATAACATCCAAGTTTGATTCGATTATGTCTTCAGGAACAAACGCTGATAGTCTCATGCAATGTGAATACGTTGTCAACCTTGCTAGCAAATTCAGTAAAGAATCTAGTGAGCCGATCTGTTAGACATTTTGGGCCTCCACCTAAGTTTAGCCACGTTCCTCCTAAACAAATGGATGAGCCCTTCTCCACAGATGGATATCAGTTGCTATCATCAACGAAAGGCACAGGGGCCAACAATTTCATCAATCATACGATACATGTATGCCCCCAAACATCTCCATCTCTCTCAAGGGTGAGTTTGGTAGAGAGGTGAATTTATAGGAGTGAAATATTTCATCTCTAAAACTACTCCTCTCTCTCCCCCCTCTCAATAAATGCATTAATTGTTACAAAATCAGTAATGATGATAGAAATCAAAGAAATGGAATAAATAGGAATTATTACAGGGAATATATTAATGGGGGATTAATTAAAAAAATGAAAGTTACATAAATGAGTTCAATGAGAAAAACCTCTCTTTTCTCACGTTAGGAAGATGAGTGGTCCATGCAGCCCATCTATTAACTTAATTAATAATATATTTAATAAGAAAGTTTTTTAAAAAGAGAATTAAGTGAAAAAAAAAATTAATAAAGTGAGTGGAGTCTACAAAGAAACAATTTATGGGATGAGAGAGATTAAGTCCCACATTGCAATAACTTGAAGCTCAAATGGAAGAGCTCAAATGGAAGCTTGTGAGGGGTGCCACGTGGAACAAACCAACATATAGTATTAGATTTTTTTTTATTATTATTTTTTTTTTTTTTTTCTTGCGGGTGAAATTAGGAAAAGGGTATTAAGATGTTGAACATTTTCAAAACTTATAAAACTTGAATGTCCATCCTAGATGATTTTGACCACTCAGAGCAGTTAGGAGGTAAATCTCCGGCATCTTGCCCAAGCAAGCTGGATGAAATATGACACGGGGGGCGTCTCATTCACTTTATGTTCTTTCTCCATTATTGCGTGGAGGTGCGTGTGTTAGATGTCCAGTAATTCATTGGAGGTCTTTGTTGTCTTTATTGAAGGTTTCATTGGTTCTTACAAGGCCTAGAGGAATAATTTAGCCTCTCTTTTTTTTTTTTACAGTGAATGCCTTTAAAAGATTATATCATGCATGGATCAATTCCGCCTTTTCTTTAACAGTGAATGTCTCTAAAAGATATATCATGCATGGATCAATTTCGATGTCATAGGTAACTCGAATCCTTCTCCACTATTCTAGTCTAACAAGAAACATACTTTGGTTAAAACATGTTTTATCAAATCATTACATGTTTTTTCCATCTCTTTCTGAGTGGCTGTCTTAGAGCATTCCTAGCCGTCTCACCAAATTTTACTCACCAAAATGGCGAACAACTCACATTTTCTTATTTTGGCTATCCACTTTTTTAAAACACTTCTACCAATCTCACCAAATTAGCCAAAACTCACATTATTTTATTATAGGTAAATTACACTCACCTCCCTCGAGGTTTGGTGAAATTTCATAAACCTCTCTTCTAGTTTCTGAAATTACACTGCCCTCCCCTATCAGACTCTTGATATAAACACTGTTAACTAAAGTTATCATTTTCCCATTTTACCCCTATTAATAGATTGAGGAAACACGTCTTTACCGTTTGAAAGCTCAACCAAAGAAAAACATAAACTCTCAAGCCTCCACGTGTCCCTTTTAATACCCAATAACTATGATTAAGATTTACTCACCCCTAGGGTTTATCCATCTAACCTTAGTTTTAGGAAAAAAATAACCTTAGGTTGGTTATGCTTAACCACAATTAAAGAGGGCTCTACAAGCCGCCATGTGTCCCTTTTAACACCCACTAACTGTGGTTAAGATTCACTCATCCCTAGGATTCATTAATCTAACCTTGGTTATAAGAAAATAAAATAAAAAATATTAATCATAGGTTAATTATGTTTAACCACAGTTAAAGATCTCTAAAAGCCGCCACGTGTCCCTTTGTTCTAACTATGGTTAAAACTCACTCACCCCTAAGATTCATCCATCAAACCTTGGTTTTTTGAAAAAAAAAACCTTAGGTTGCTTATGCTTAACCACAATTTAAGGGAGCTTTACAAGCCGCCACGTGTCTCCTTTAACGCCCACTAACTATGGTTAAAATTCACTCACCCGTAGGATTCATCCATTTAACCTTGATTTTTAGAAGAAAAAAATAACCCTAGGTTGATTATGCTTAACAACATTTAAAGGGGGCTCTACAAGCAGCCACGTGTCCCCTTTTAACACCGACTAATTGTACTTAAGATTCACTCACCCCTAGGATTAATCCATCTAACCTTGCTTTTAAGAAAAAAATAAAAATATTAACCTTAGGTTAATTATGTTTAACCACAATTAAAAGATCTTTATAAGTCACCATGTGTCCCTTTTAATACCCACTAACTATTATTAAGATTCACTCACCCTTAGAGTTCATTTATCTAACATTGATTTTTTTAGAAAAAAATATATTTGTACTTGACTTTGGAAATATATATTAACCTTAAGTTGATATTATGAACCTTTGTTAGAAACCAATTATCATTTATTTTATTGAATTAACTAACCTTGTCCTTGTGTTGAAAAAGGGTAATATAGATATTTTAAAATGTTTAATGATGACATCATCAAAGTTCATCTATAAAGTAGCGGTAAACTTAAGGGAAGGGGTATCTAATACATAACCAAAGTTGAGGGAAAGGCAATGTAATTTCAGAAACTAGAGGGGAGATTTCTGAAATTTCACCAAACCTCAAGGGAGGTGAGTGTAATTTACCCTTTTATTATTTATTGTGGGACCACAATAAATGAATTAAGAGAGAAACCTTTATTTTATTATTTGTATGGGACCACAATAAAGGAATGGAGAGAAATATTTAGTTTTGGTGAGTGTATAGTACTCACTCACCAAATACGTACACTCACCAAACCGTAATGGTTATTTTGAAGAAGTTGGTGGAGACATTTTTAATCATTTGGTTATTTTGGTGAGCCTGCTAGGAATGCTCTTATAGCACATTAAGAGCACATTTTGTGTAATCTTTAGTCTTTTATCAAATGTATCTAAATTATCTTTTTTTGATTCTCATTTCTTTTATTTACACTTCAATTCTCCCGAATCCGATATTATCTATATTATCTTTCCTAATTTCCCCTTCTGGACAGTTGGAGCTATAAAATGTAAAAAGACTCGCATCAAACTCCTTTCCACTGAAATCTATACTTCAGCAAGGCACCCCAAAACCCCTAGGCTTCAAGTATCTGAAATCACACAGCAGCACAGTATTGTAAAGACTAGGTCCTAATGCAACCATCTAGGCTTGAAACCATCATGGATTCAAGCGTACAGGTATAAAGTACATTTTGCATCATCACATGCAACAGCAAGCAACTCCGTATGCAGGATTGGTCCGATGGATGCTGACACAACGCCACTCAGCAAATCACGATGCTTCTGGAAAACTGTCTTCTTAATTCGCCCAACACATTCAGGGAAGAGAAGGAAACATGTCGTGATTACTCAATACAACATAATATTATCCATCCAACAACAATGAGAAAAATGGAAAAGAAAAGAAGAAAAGCAAAGTTGATCCAATAATAGAGAGAACCTGCATTTGTTGAGCAAAACAGCTAAAAAGAAGACAGGTCCCACATATAGCAAAGAGGGGGAGGATACACATCAAATCTCCTCTACTACTATACTACTACTACTCCAGCACCAGTAGTTCAGTAAAATAGAAACCAGAGACCGCTAGGTACCATAAGCAAGCCAAGTAAATGGCAGAAACCAGAGACCAGCCCTACTTTTAATTTTTTTTGTTCCCCCTATCTGATGAAAGCAAATGATATAGATACACAATGAACGGGGTAAAAGCACCTTCTGCTTCAATTTCCTTTTTTTTTATCTTCTTTTTCTCTTTTTTTTTTTTCTTCTTTTTTTCCGGATCAGTCAGCTGTCATCGGTTGTCTAATGCAACACCTGAAGCGGGCCTTGCGAACAGTTGTCATGATCTCGTTCTCTGCATTCTCAAGCATCCTGACAACCTCAGTGAAGGGTGGTCGGACCTCTGGGTTGGCATCCCAGCAGCGGGTCATGATCTCACAGAGCACAGGAAGGCAGTCATTAGGGACGATCGGCCTCACACCCTTGTTCACAACAGCAAATGCTGCTTGCACTGCCGTCATATTCTGGAAGGGGAGCATTCCCGTTATGAGCTCCCACAGGACGATCCCAAAGCTATACACGTCCACCTTCTGTGTGTAGGGCCTATGCTGGATCATCTCTCTGCAAAAGCGGTGAATGAATGCACTCAGGTAGCCCAGTTGGAAACTTAAAAATAGATAAATGGAACAAAGTAAATAGATATCATTTATGGAACTATAAAATATAAAGAGAATATACTAAAAGAACTATCATATTCATAGTCTGGGACCTTAGTCAGCCGAAACAAAGGGAAGATGTAGAGGGTGCAGAAGCTAGACCAACAACAATAGGTAAAATACATGCAATCTAAAGGACTGTTGAGCTCTTGGACGGTCCTAAGCCCCATTGAAGAAGGGGTTGTGTCAGGTTGGCAGACAGTACAAACCTTTTGTTAAATCCCCTCATGGATCTTGATTCATCATGAGCATAGTAACAAAAAACTGCGATTTAAAAAAAAAGCTTTTAAAACGAGCATTATTACCCGGCTGTAGAAAAGGCGTTTAAAATCTGTTTTTGAAAAAAAAAACTTGTATTATAGTTTAAAACGCATTTAAAATGAATGATACGAAACAATGCGTTTAAAATTAATAATACAAAAAAATGAATTTAAAATGAATAATACGAAGAAGAAAAAAAATGAATAATCTTGAGAAAATTTTGGCATTCCTATATGTGCTTACAACTGAAGGGAATCATGACCTTAAAGATGGAGCACCCTCTTCCGGTGAATCTTTAGGGAATGAAGATGACGAAATATTGATGACCTTGATAATGATGTCGCTTTTGAGCAATTGATGAATAGGAATGAGTGCTTTTATTATATAGTTTGTATTTTATAGTACTTTTTGTTGATGAAACTATGAGAATGCAAACAATCAGTCTTATTTTTAATCTTGATAGTTGATGTCTAATCAATTTTGATGCCTTGATGGCTTAATTGAATGGAATTGGACGTTAAAATGATGTTATGGACTTGTTATTGTTGATTATAGTTACTTTATTTGTATATTATCTCACAAAATTGTTAGATATATTAATTAGTATAATGTTTCTAATTTTTTTAATTATTTAAAAAAAAAATTATTTTCTCTGTTATTCTCCCGCGGAGTTTTCCCATATTTTTTCGAATTTTTCCGTACTTGATTCTTCCTGAATTATTCCTAAACCCCGACTTTTTTACTATGATCCCAAGTGTAATGGCGGACTAGGATTCTGCAACTAACCCCAAATAGTTGAGAACTTGAGATAAGGGTAGGACAACAATAACAATGATGATACAATTTCAATGTATAAAAAATGACTTTACGAACAGTGATTTATTGCAAAGTGGTGGCACACTAATAAAGACTTAGGCGCCTAAATGGAATTTCAGATGTAACTTGCCTACGTGAGTAATTTTTGCTAACACAACTAGCAGATGGGTGAGGAGCAGAAGTATTGGCAAGTGAAGTGGATGATGAGGAACAGACTGACCGTACCCTCCTGCTAACAGTTTGTTGCAATAATAGGAGCAAATGAGACAAAGAACTAGTGATGATGAGATGAACTCAAGCTCCATGCCATTTGTCATACTAAGAAGTTACCTCGGTAGTGAAATTTTGGTCATTTTACATCAACCTAAATTGCTTTATGACGCTCTGCATTTAAGATGTATAAAATATGATGGGTTCAAAGTTCAAACTCCTTTCATTAGTTGCATTATCCTCCAACTCAGAACAAAATTGTTGAGATAAAAATAGAATTTTTTTAAGAATAATACATCTAGATATAAAGAGAACAAAATATCTTCATGCAAGTCAAATCATGTAATTGACTGATTTATAATTATGTTTGATTAACAAATTTACTTAAAGCAGGTATCCAGAATAAATAGGACAAAAGTTCAGACAAGCCGGTCATATCAACTGAATGACAAAGAGTTGGGTTTCTAATTTTTTTCAACTTTTTTGTTTTTGCCTGGCATTAGAACTTGATATTTTGCAATCACAGCCATCAAACAAAAGGAGGAAAAACATAAGCAATAAACATCTGGAGTATATATTCAGCACTCCACCCATCTGAAATGCATTAAACATAGAAACATTTCAAATCTCTATACCTAACCAACCATTCTACATGGGAGGGGCAGTGGGAGGACGACTCCAAATTTTTTGAACTTCATTATCATTTTTTTTTTGGATGGTTGAACTTCATTATCATGCATATGCAGATAAACTGCATATAATTTTAGTGCAATCATCATCCAACGGACACCTACATCTTTCTTCTTATTTTTTTCTAGTCCATATAAACAAGGACAACCATTATTTGAAATTGTTGTGTGAGCTTCACAACATATGGTGTAAGATCAGTTCTTCTCGATTCTTAGCGTGATCGGATAAGGCATAGAATAATTGAAAACAAAAAATGCATTGCATCTATTATAGTGCATTTAGCAGACCCATATGAAAAGTAGTTACCAAAAAAAAAAAATCAAAGATAAGAAGCTGTTTATATGTCCCTACAATATTAGTATAAAATAACCAAGCTGAGAAATTGAGTAGTAGTTAGAATCTTAAAGCTATGAGGGAAAATCTGGCACATGTGAGCTGGCCTTGGTGATGCAAGAGAAATGAATCCCTACAGAGTTAGATTCCATTTACTATGGTGTGGATCGGAGATTGATATCAACACATGGATGCAGTGATGAACATTCGCAGATTGGATCATAGTTACCAGGCTAAGAAACAGAAGCAAAGGCCTTGGAAAACAGAAGCAGGATGCAGTGATGAACAGTTTTTGCTCTTGATCTGAGTAACGGGGAGGAGTCACATACGCATTTGTCAGGAGTTTACATGTAACAAAGATGGGATAACTCGAGGCAAAGAAAAACAGTCTATAATATTATACTAAGTTTAGTTTAGACAATCATTGATCCTAAACATATACACTGACTATAGATCATATCCCGACCAACCAAAAGGTACCATGAGACCTTAAAAGAGAGGTACCATGGACCACAGAGAGAGAGAGAGACTTCACAGATTGATGACCTTCCTTAGAAAGAATATGTAACTCTCCAATTCTCTTGAGATTCTTCGGGAAAAACAAGCTTCCTCAATCTGACCCAGTGTTTTAAAAAGCGAAGAGGGCATACACCTTGAGGAGTGCTTTGGGGTGAGGCGTATGCGAAACGGCTCCCAAGCATTTGCAAAATGCGAAAAGAAATTAAAAGCGTACGTTTTTTCATTGAGGCGGTGGGAAGGGCATACCATTCATGTGGGGCGTACACCTCTAATCACTTATTTATAGTTATTGTACGCCTTAGAAAAAAAGCAGCAAAAACAGTTCTACTACTTACTCTTTCCCCATAAAGGCAACTTGGTCTCATTAAAATAAAAGTCCCTTTCACTTATTTAATTATTTTTCTTCTACAAGGAGAAGAAGAATCACATATGAATCTGGTATGTTAAGAAAACACGGTTAAAGGAAGGAGGAAGAAGCGGATAATCAGGTACGTCTCAAACCCCCTCCTCTCCCTCTTTCTTTTTCTTGCCTTCGACGATGGTTCGTTACGATGCAGAACGTCTCCAAGACCCAAGATGTCTCTTTCTGGTATGTGAGGGACAGTATCTTCAAAAAAAAAAAAAAGGAGGAAGAACACGGATGGTTTGGAATTTTATAGACCTGTAGAAATTTATAATTATGTCTCTGGGTTTCTTCTTTCATTATGGGCTTTACGAAGCCAAAATCGTATTGAGCTGCAACAATTTGGGAACAGGAACGGAGATGTTGGTATTTACACGAAACGGAGATGGTACAATCTATTCGTGTACTCAATCCAGCACAGCCCACCAATTCATGTGTTGGTATTTACAGCAAGGGAGATGTTGAAATCAGCTCCACCAAGCAAGATAATCAGATGTACTCAATCCAGCCCAGCTCACAGGCTAGGGCCCTGGTTTTTCTAAATCCAGCCTACAGCTCTTAGGCGAGACCCAATTCGTAGCGAGACCCAATCCGTTGTGATTGCCTTCCATTATTATTTTGTAATGATTGCCTGTAGGTAAACTCTGAAATTATTTGATAGTGGGAAAATCAAATCTTTCTTCATTATGCATGTGATTGAATGATATATTTTAATTGTCCTTATTTTAATATTTTTTAGATTGTTTAATTATTAAAAAATCAAATCCCAAGAGGGTTATGCCTTACACCTCGAGGCTTACGCCTCACGCCATAGATAAGAGGAACGCCTCGCCTCACGCTCTAGCATTTTAAAACATTGGTCTGACCCTCTAGGATCTGCATAACATCTCTGATCTTCAAGCTCCTGTTACCAGTAAACTTTTAGTTCCCTATAATTCTTATACTGATGGTGTCATGGTGCTTCATTGTAGCAACATTTCTGATTTTTTACAACACCAAGGAAAGAGACCTTCATTGATAATTTAAAGACTACACAAGAAACCCTAGAAAATCAATCTTCTTATCCAGTTATCCCCTTTGGCCTTTAGCACCCATCTATGAGAGCTAAAACAGACATTTCAATAACTATGCCACTATGCTAGTAGCATAGTTGCAGGGAAGCTATGTACAGAGTGGGAAGCTCGTTTCTCCGGAAGCTCGTTTCTCAGACTCGCTTCCTCAGACTGATTCGCTTCCTAGGAAACTTGCTTCCTCGGACTGACTCGCTTTTTAGGAAACTTGTTTCCATCACGTCTCATTTAAGATCAAGTATGTGTGAAGTAATGGGATAGACCATAGTCTATAGCCTAGGAGTGTAGACTTTAAGCAAGTATCATCGGTTTGGAACCTAAGGCATCTACTTTTTTTACAAAAATCTCATGTAAGATAAAATCAAAGATATAGCTACTCATAATAACATAATGAGAAAGAGGAGAATATATCTCATTTCTCGCTTCTCGTTTCCCAAGGTTTTTTTGAGCCTCGCTTCCCGCTTCTCGCTTTCCTTCTCGTTTTCGCTTCTCACTCTAGTAACTATGGCTAGTAGTCATCCTCCAAGTAATTACTAGGGCTGTTAAACGAACCAAGCTGATTGTGAACAACTCAAGCTCAACTCATTAAAAGCTTCAAATAACAAACAAGTCAAGCTCGATCAAGCATGGGCCCTTTTCGTTAAATACATAATTTATATATATATATATACTTTGGGCTACCTTCTATTGTGGAAAGTGACTTAAATTATTTATTTTTTGGGGTTTATTATATAACTTTATGGGTTTCTACAAAAAAAAAAACTGTAGGTTTACACTTGTTTAGTTATTTACCTATTTTTTGTAACATGTTTCTTTATTTTTATTTATTATTACACCGTGTGAATATACTATTCTTAATGGGTAATGTGATTCGTGTCAAGATACTCTTAAGAAATCTTATCATTGATATAATCTTAAGTAATTAAGATAGAGGGTATTAAGAAATAAGAGTTTCTTGGTTGACTAAATGGCAAATGGCCAATGGTTGCTTCATGTGCCTGAACGCTGAGGAGACGGTTGAAAACCTCATGCTGCATTGCCCTTTCGCCCACAAGGTTTGGAGTTACTTTCTTACCCGATTGGGGGGTCTTTCCCCACTACTTCCGGGACTTCTTATCTTGTGAGTTCTCGATGCATTTGGGGGAAGAGGGTTTCGAAGGGGGACCTTTGTTACTTGCCTCAATAGTCTGGTCCTTATGGAAAGAACGGAATTCACGGGTCTTTGATGACTCCTCCTCATCCCATGCAAGAACTTGTTATAGAGCCGGACACCTCCTAATGCATTGGTGCTCCATCCTGTAGACTTTTGACACTACGTGGCTCAACCCACTATTGTAACTTGGTGTCTTATTATTGTAGGTCTGTCTCTTATTATTCTGCTTTCTCTTTATTGTTTAGTCTTTTGGCGTTGGGTTCATTTTCTTGTGATCCCTCGCCCCTTCTTGTACTTTCTCTATTGCTTTTAATACACATCCCTCTATTACCAATCAAAAATAAGGAAACTAATAGATAAAGGGTAGATTAGTAGATATCCGTACATAATAAAAGAGATTTTCCTTTTTCTCTTGGGCCCCACCTCTTAAATACTTAAAAATACAATAAGTTGATTCATTGCAGTGAGAAAGAGAGCAATGGTTCCCACTTATTTAATATACTATTATATTAAAGGAAAAAGAGAGATATGGGCCCTACTTATTTAATATACCACTATAATAAATTAAAAGGAAATTTGGGTCCCTCTCACTTTAGGGGCATGTGATTCATTGGGTCTTGCGAGTGATTCACTACATATTTGCTAGAGTGTAACTGTGTAACATGTTCCCAACCATAATGTGGTATTGTGGTGGATCCAATATCCTTGTTATTAGAATGATCATGCAAAGTGTCTGACCCTCAACCCACCCACAAAAAATATAACCTTTATCACCCTCTCAAGAGATTTTTATTCTCTAGACCCATATTGAGGCTATATAAAAAATAATTAAATGACTATGTAGGGGCTTTTATTTTAAAAAGGGTAATTTTTTTTTATCGGTAATTAAAAAAGGGTAATTAAAGTACTTTAATGTGTTAAATTAGGATATTTATACAATGAAATATTTCTTTTTTTGTTAATGAAATGTTTTATCCCTCAAATATCTCTGCTGAAAAAATTATTAAAGTCTTAATTGATGGGTTAGTCTTTGCAGTCTCCATCAAGCATAAGGATGCGGAGAATCCAAGGAAAAAAATATAAGAATTATATGTAACTCTAGGGTAAACCAAGCATAAGGATGTCGATCAGCCTTTCCTTTATAGACTTTCCTTTATAGACTGATATGGAAGGCAGGGCTGCCTCCCAAGGTATCTTTTTTCCTCTGGTCTGCAGCTCTAGATAAGATACTTACTTGCAACCATCTTAAGAATAGAGGGTGGTAGATGGCCAAAGGTTGTTATTTGTGCCTTAGAAAACGAGGAGACGATAAACCACATCTTGCTTCATCGCCCTTATGCGCACAAGGTTTGGAGCTATTTCCTATCTCGTTTGGGCATCAGCTAGGTCTTTCCTTTCTCCTTCTTAGACTTCTTATCCTATAAGTTCTCAGAGGGCATGGGGGATTAGGGTTTTCAAGGGGGCGCCTTGATCATCGCCTCGATCGCTTGATCCATCTAGATCGAACAGAACTCGAGGGTCTTCGAGAACTCTCCCTCCCCGGCTATGAGTATCAGCCTACGGGCAGGTCACCTATTGCAGCACTAATGCTCCATCCTGGAGAATTTTGACTTAGCTTGGTTGCACTTTCTATTGTAATAGCATAGTTATTTCATTTCTACTATCTCGTCTCTTATATCTGGGTTTGGGTTCATTCTCTAGTGATCCCTTGCCCATCTTGTACTCTTTCATCATTATATATATATATATATACATCTCTCACTATTACCAATAAAAAAAAGAATTATATGTATGTTTTGGATCAATTTATAGATTTATGCAAACTTTATTCATGTCAAAGATTATATAAACCACAGTACTACTTTACCGAGATGGAAGCCAAATGATATTGGATGGCAGCATGGCAACCCAGATGAAAAGCACGTGTGTGGGTACAAATGTAAGAGGTGGTGGGTTAATCTGGTTAAAGGAAAATTTAGCCTATACTTATCATAACGTGAAACCCTATCCAACGTATCCTCCACAAGTTAGAATTCAATAAGAGACTATCTCATTTAGCTCCAACAATCGCATCCAGACATAGAAAATGTAGAGTGAAAGAGTTGAGACCTCTAGCAGTCTAGTTATGTAGTTTATGAAATCCTTGAAATTTATATAACGTTTGAGAACAAATTATGATTTACATTTTTTTATATAAATGTATCAGTCGATTAGCAAGGTTGTATGTTTATAAGATCGAGAGTTTTTAATATGTCTTGTAATTATCTGAATGGTTGTATTGGTACTTGCCATTTATCAAGTACATCACATGTATACCATAATTGGTACACCCAATAATTTAATTTGGTATGACAAGGGTACACCAAGATTGATAAACCGTATGATTAGGTGTGAAGTGGGCACACTGAAGTAGGCGTACCTTGACCCAATTGGGCGTAGAAATTATACTGCCTACAAATTCCATTTTTACTCTTTTCTAATCTAGTTTTTTTCTTAAATTCTCTGCTTTCTTTGATGATCGTTTGTTATCTCCAACGTTTTGAATTTTTGTTCTACTTTTTTCTACAGTGACAAATGATTTGAGAAGTAAATTTTTCCCTGATTTGGGTTTCGACTGATTTACGAAAAAGCCCGTCAAGAGCTTTGATGGGACCTCCCTCAATAGATTTGCACACTGGACATAAGAGGATGGGAGAAGCAATCACACTTGGTATGAAAGCAAAGTCGAGTTGAACAATGCATTGAGGGAATTTAGAAGGTTTCTCTCTCTCTACATTATTTATCTACATTAGCTCTCTCTCTCTCTCCCTATTTTATATTGTATTTGTTTTAATTTTTACAAGCTCTAGGTGCTGGGAGAAAAAAGGGAGCACAGAAAAGGTTCAAACATGCTTGGGGGAAGGTGGTGGGGGCCAAGACACGTATTAATGGAGCACACCGCCTTAGAGATTACAGGGACGAATCGACGGGGTCTCTTATCCGAGACCTCTGCAGTGCTGTCTGGCCTCAGTTGCCATGTGGTTGCGGCAGTTATGTTTATGCTTGCACCTACATCTATTTGTCAATCCTCACCTCCGTCAATTTTTCTTACAGAGTAAAATAATTGGAGGATGGGAATAAAAGTTATTCCATTATAATAATGAATCTCTTGTTTTGTAGGGACGTCGTACCTGGAATCGTGAAGGATAGCCATCATATGAGGAGAACAAAGAAGGATAAAATGGTTGCGAAATGCATCCCAAGCTGCAAATTTGATAGAAATGATTTTTAGAGCTATACAGGTAACTCTTACCTCTTATTTTAATGTAAACTTTTAAAACTTTTCTTAGTAACATCAGTTTGTTTGGATTTTCATTTTTCTAATTAAATCTTAACAATTGCATAATATGTGTCCTATGCTTAGAAGTCATTGGATAGAAGTGTATGAAGTGTTACTGAAAATTTTGGAAGTGATAAATTGGTTTAGCTTGTGATTTTTGTTTAAAATTTTAACCTTTTTTTATACATACGTGTGTTTGTTAGAATTCAATTCTTCCTTTTTCATTAGAGTTCACATAACAATTCATTTGATGTATTGAATGTCAAATTTATGGAATCTATACTATTCAAGCAGGTCATTTGTTCCACAATTTTACAATCATTAGTACTGTAAACTTACGTGCATATATAAATGAATAGTTATAACTCTATAATATATAAATGAATAGTTATAACTCTATAATAGATCACATTCCTTGTTATAAATCAAGTACTGGCCCTGCTAAAGTGGTCATTGCTATTACTCAATAGAAATACAATGATTGTGTAGAATAGATGACATGAACTTCATCCACTTTCACGTCATGCTAAATGTCATGTCAGAATCATAGACTGAATATGTTCATTTCTAAAACGACGTTAAGGAGCTTTGGGAACACATACATGTTAAAATTTTCTGTATAGTTCCCAAAATGTGAAAAAAAAAAATAATTATGCCCAACTTTCAATTGTATGGTTAACTTTTGTTTAGATCCATGCATCAATGTCAAAACATCTTAAAAGTAAAAACATAGCAATTCTATAAGAATGTGAATTCAAAGAAGTAACCAGTACCTTGTTGAGCAAAAAATAAAGTCCTGCATAGAAGGCATTCTCAAAATTATTTTACGGGAAGAACGAAAGATATACACCCTTGACCCTTCATTCCCATGCACCAAAGGAAAGCTATTTAGGCAATTTTATGAGTTGATTATATGATGCTAACAGAAGTGCTCTCCAAATGTATCACAGGACAGAACGGTTAGATTCGGGAGATGCTTCCCCTAACAATTCTCTCAATTCTTTTTTTGAACTGCTCATCTTTTTTTCATTCTATATTAATGAATAATTGCAAAAACTAAATCTGCAAATTGCTTCTTAACAAAGATTTTTCCAAGGTGGGGATATAAATATGGGCATGCATCCTTTCTAATAAAGTGTACAAATTTAAGTAAACAATAAAATGGAACTAATGGAATTAAAGGCTAATTGATGGACTTGTATAGGGATTGTCAGTGGTGAGACGAAGATAAGGTTCAAAACAGGAGTTGGGTCAGGAGTGGCACCACATAAACTAATATAGTTGACACTAATATCACGACTCGCAGAATGCCTTCAAAATATTTGAAGCTCCGTCTTTAAGGGAAAAAAATTAGAAACATATAAAACATTCATGCAAAATTGCACCATTGTAAATTTGAAATGCCTATATGATGAATACAATTGCATCTCATACTACGATACAACAATAATCTATTAAGTAAAACAAATTAAAAAGAGAAATTTCATATACAACAATCTACAAGTAAATCACAATAATAATAGAAATTTCATAAAAGAAACATGATAACCAATCAGATAGTAAGTGGCTTAAAGCAAACTTGCAGACCAGTAAAAAAAGGGTACTGGAAGCAAAAAATCTTAAATGCTCAAAGGGTTAAAATCTTACGGAGCCATCCAACGGTACGTCCCTGTCTCTGGAGTCATTCCCTCAGTCTGTACCTCAATCCGTGCAACCCCAAAATCAGCGATTTTGATAGACTTGTCTGAAGAGATCAAAAGGTTGTCTGACTTCAGATCCCTATGAATGAACCCAAGCCCGTGCACATATGCCATCCCCCTCGCAACATCCAAGGCCTGCTTGACAGCCAATTTCAATGGCACAGATCGATTCTGCCGCCTCATCAAGAACTGCCGAACTGAACCTCCCTTTGCATACTCGGTCACAATGCACCAAACCATTGGCTTACGGCACCCCCCAATAAACCGAACTATGTTTGGATGTTTCAGTGTGGCCAGCATCATGACTTCCTGCTGGAACTGTTGCTCCATCAACTGCGCCCTTTCAAGGCTGTTCTCTGGCCTCTCCAATATCTTGATAGCAACGTCCTCACCGTTGTACGTCCCTTTGTAGAGTTTCCCAAAAGCCCCCTGCGCAAAAGGTGTCCCCATGTTGAGCTTCCTCAAATCAATCGTCCACTCATCGTAATTCTCAAGCCCTTCCGTGGGGAATCTGTTATCCATTAAAGCTTGGGCCAGTGCATCATCACTTAGGGCATGGGAGACTCTACCTGGACGGAGGACACTGTGACCCACAGAGTTGTTGACAGGCCGCAAACCAGGGTGACCTAAGATATGAGTGTGGGAATCATTTGATCCAACACTGCTGTTATCTATAGACATCGAAACAGAGCCTCCACCGTTACTCGTCTGCAAGCTCCCAACACTGTCAATCGACATATTGGATCCCTCGCCGAGTTTATGGTAGTAATCATAGTAGTTGTTTTCGTTCTTGTTAGTGCCTATAATTCCGGTGAATTTTTGACCCTCCACCATCTTTCGAACCGAGAAGCACAACCTGCAAGTCTCGTTATTTCTCCAGCATCAGGTTTCTCCAATCTCGAACCCCAAAAAGAAACCCTAGGACAGAAATTATTTCTGATCTGATATTCTTCTACGTTACTTGCTGGTCCAGATTCTTCACCGTCTGTCCCTCAAATCAAAACTTCCGTAACACCCTACATCATTCAAAACGAAAACCCTAAGAATCAAACCCTAATTTATTGCCTTCCTATATGAATTAAGGAATTTTTTTTTCTTAGTATCAGATATCATACCTTTTCCAGCTTCAGTTTTCCGAACTAAAAGTCCAAACCAAGAAACAGCACCAGAAACCTCGAAACAAAGACAAAAACACAAGCCCTGAAAAAAAAAATTCAAAAAAACCAAAATTCGAAAATTTCTCAGAGTCAAAGTAGAAAACCTTCAACCAAGTCGCTCCATCAGATTCATTCAAACCAAAAAAAACAGATCGAACTCCCATAATCGAAGAAAAAACCAGAGAAACAAACATAAAAAAGCAGTAAATTTTCTTATCTAGACCTTCAAGTTACAGATTATCTCGATACATACCTCGATCGGTAGGGATTATGCAGTACGATTTCGATAATCAAAGATTCAAGCAGGAATCATCGAAGAACAGCACAAGATCAAATTAGGAAACACGAAAGGGACTGGTTTTGTGGAGGAGCTGTTAAGGACGGAGACGACCAGTAGAAGAAGAGTAAGTCATCGCTTCTCATTTCTTTTCAGTCTCGTTTATATATTTTCATTGAAGTTCCTTTTTTAATTATTATTACATTTAAGCCCTTGGACGGTTGGACCAGATCTCATTTTTCTAAGCTACTACTAGTCTTCCAGTAGGCAATAAAAATCCAATTTTTCCAATAACACCGACAAAAACCAGTACAGGACCGCTCTAAATATAATAATCAATAAAAAAATATTGAGGATTCCTAACCCTACTCTTACGCAAAAACCATCACACGTTAATACGAGGACATGTGTTTGTTTTTTTTCAAAGCATGGACAGGTGTTAGTTTTTTTTTATCGAGAGTAGGAAATGCTTGAGGCTAGGGCTAGCACTGCTCATAAAAATTTAACACTTGTCCTATAATTAATTCTAAAATCTAATTAACAAACTCTCTAGCTCTCGTTATGGTAGCGACAAGTGGTACTACTTTTTATCTTCTCCGTGGTTTTTTTAGCATGCATCCTTTTGTGTTAGTATTTGTTGGTTTTTTTTAGCATGCAGCCTTTTGTGTTAATATTTGTTCATAGTTAGGAGATAAGGGAGCCTAGCATTTAAAGTTCAATTTTGGATCGCCACACCATATTTCATTGGGAAATAGATCCAGACCACCTACATGAGATACTTATGCATATTAGTATTGGTACAGACTGACCATTTTTCCTTATTACCTTAGAATTGGAATTTTCTTTTGAAAATTTTGTTTTCTTAACTTGGGATAGCACACATCAGGGCTTTGTCCCAGTGGTAGTGTATCCCCTACTTTGGGGGGAGGTATCGGGTTCCATTCCCGAGAGGGTGGGAGTTTGTATATACTCTCCACTCACCCACTAACTGAACAGATACTAACACCTAACCAGCGTTGCGGCTTAAACGTATATCTCGAACCAAAAAAACCTGGGATAGCAATGCTGGATGTTGCACCCATTGTGAGAATTTACAACATAAAAAAATTGAATTCTTCATCCACAACAAGCACTCCTAAAACCTAGTTAAGTAAGCAGTAGTTAACATTAGAGACAAGTGTCTATTTCACTAGTTAAGTTAGAGCTACTTTTTTTTAAGACAGCTAGATCATTTATCTATCTATATCAGGGGTTAGGGGGTTATAACTCACAGGTAGGCACTCAACGGCCACACCAGGACTCGAACACGAGTCACTCATCCCCAAAGGAAGATACGCTACTACTAGGACAAACCCAGGCATGTGATAGGGCTACTCAATCGGTGGAGGATAGCGGATGATTTGCCCTCACAAAAGATATCATGTATCTTGATATTTTGACAAATGTTAAGATAGGTACTCATTGGTTCACTTGTTTTTAGTTGATTATAATACCCTTATCAAAAGTCATTTAATTTATTATCTAAAAAGGTTAATTGAGAGTATGAAAATGCGAGTATGCTTAGGTTTCTTACATTGAAAGAGTTATTGGGTCAGTCCGGAGACTTTATGGAGATTTTGAAGGTTATATTGGAATATAAATATTTTATATTATAATTGTTATGTCCTTAAAGGAATATATAATAACTCTACGCCTTCCCATTTTTACCCTAAGGCCTACACCCTAAGCTCTGATTTTTTTAAAAAAATTTTAAAAAAGGCCACTCAGAAGGACTGGAGGGTTTGGCAGACCCCTACCAGTTTTATTAATTAAGAAAATAATGGGGGGACATAAAACCTTACCCCTACAACCGGGGGGGGACATAAACCTTACCCTCAAAAAAGGAAAAACAAATTTTGATTTTTACATTTCTAATACTCCCTAAACCCTATTTGATCCAACTGAATCAAAGCTTTAATTTTCCTGAGAATATTATCATACATATGAAAAATTCCCAAAGTCATTCTATCACACCCAATATTAGCTAACTCATCAACTACTACATTAGCTTCCCTATAGATGTGATGAAGAGAATAATTACCTATCATAAGAATCTTAATCTGTTTATTCCAATACCAAGTTTTCCAAGATCCTGAAACTTTGTCATTCCACACTTCAACCAGCTCTTAAAATCTGATTCAATAATCACATTGAGAATATGCAGTCTCTTACAAAGATTTAAACCATCTAAAAGGGCATGAGTTTCCAAGACATAATTAGAGCAATTTCCATAGTGAGGGTAAAAACAAGCAACAAAGTTATCATTGTGATCCCTAATGATACCCCCTCCTCCCGCATTACCAGGATTTCCTTTGGACGCACCATCAAACATTCAACTTAAATTTAGAGTGAGGAGGATAAATCCATTTGATAAGAACCATCCTGAATTTACTAAGAGAATGAATTCTAGTAGGAAATAAGGGAGATAAGTCAAAATTATTACTCTCATAAAAGGAATGAATAAAACAAACCTTCTTAGTAATAAGGGCAATGATAGCTCTAGCATTACGCGATATAGAATCATGTTTCCTCTTGTATCTCTCTATCCAAATCTCCCATACAATCAAGGCTGGAATGAGAATGAAAAGATCATTTTTTTTTCTAGTAGAAACCGCTCAAAACCACCTTAGTAAAGTACATTGGATAGAATTAATTTTGTTGTAATAAATGAAGCACTAGGAGGAGAAATATTTCCAGACTAAAGAAGCAAGCTCACTATTATTCAAAAGATGATTATTACTCTCAACATATGAAGAAATGCAACAGCAACATTTACTAACCATTGGAATGTTAATCTTTTGAATAGTCAAGTCAATTGGGATGACACGATGCATAATTTTCCAGCAAAAGACACGAATTTTAGTAGGAACAATCGGATTCCAAACATATTTCGTCCATTCAAGCTCATTCTCTTTATCCCTCATAATATATCAGGCAGACTGAACAAAAAAATCTCTAGTAGTAGAGGAATTCCAAACATATTTTTCTTTAGCAAAAATATAAAAATTACCAGCTTTAATATCATCGATGATAGGAGGCATAAGAAGGTGACTAATTTGCGAAAAATTCCAGTCACCTTCTTCATTGAGAAGAGAAGCAATAGCCGGATTATTTTGAGGATTGCCAATCGCCTAAGTGATGAGAGACTCCACCGTGCACCAATGATTAAACCAAAATTTTGCTTTTATCCCATTACCTATAAGAACTGAAGTGTTGGATAGCATCAGATGAAAGACACCACAAATATTTGTCCAAAGCTTAGAAGATCCCCTGTTAGGCAAATCATTCCAAACATGGTCTATACTAAATTTGGCTTTGAAAAATCTTGCCCAAAGACAATCAGATGAGTAAATTCTCCAAGCTTGTTTCATCCTAAAAGCCTTGGAAAACTCAGAAATCTTTCTAATACCCAATCCACCCTCCATAGTCAGAGCGTTGCTTCCACTTAATCCAATGTCGATGTCTATTCATTGTAGAATTATTTCAGAAAAAGTTAGCCATAATTTTATCAATTTTAATAGCAATTCCGTGAGGGATACTGATTCCTGAAATAATGTGAACCGAAATAGAAGATAACACATGCTTTATAAGAATTAATCGACCGCCAGTAGAAAGAAGTTTTCCAGACCACCCTAGAACATGCTTTTGAATCTTCTCAATGAGAGGGTGATGGAGTGAGATTTCAAAGGTTATATTGGAATATAAATATTTTAGGTTATAATTCTTATGTCCTTCAAGGAATATATAATAACTCTACACCTTCCCATTTTTACCCTAAGTCCTACACCCTCAGCTCTGATGGTGATGGTGTGCCCATGGCTAACAGAGGAGGTTCTCTGGATCAATTCAAGGGAGAGCTCCCAATAGATTTGCAACTCTCAATGTATAGACACACTCATTCCAAAATTACACTAGCACTAACTACTAAATGTATAATCATCATCATTAATGTCTTATCACAAAATACTTAGGAGTTAACAACATGATTTTTTTTCATTATTCCATTTTACTTGAAACCATAAATTCAATTTAATCATATGTTATCAAGTTTTTCTTTCCTATCTCTATTTATTCCATTTTTTTAAATCTCCCCCCTACCTTTATAGAGCCTTAAATATGCATCAATTCCTTAATACGTAAGATCATTAGTGGTCCTTATCGAACTTCTTCACACTATCTTAGTTGATTCTATTATTTTATCACATATCCAGATTTTCTCAAATGTTATTATTTCGATCTTATTTTTCTTGTCCTTTCATTCATCCGTCTTAATATTTTCCTCTCGACTCCACTAATTCTATTAATATATTTCATCTTATTAAGAACTTTTTCACAAAGGGCCGTCTTAATTTTATGAAAGTAATTATGTTCCTATAGTTCATTGAGTTAGTCTCTCCACCTAATATGAGGCCCTGTATACTTCATACAGTAACTTGTAAAACTATCTTCTTCATCTATCCTTAATTTCTACATTTTTTTCTAAAGTTCCTTGGTCGTTTTCATTAATACATCTAGTTAGGTCTCTCTCTTTTTTTAAAAAAAATTATGAATATTTTTTACTATCTCTTACCCCTAGTTTATTGTATTAGTTGTCATCATATGCCTTATATTTAACTTGACATATACTTTTCTTAACTTTTTTAAACATTTTATTATACTTTTTTAGGTTTTTCATTATAGTTATTTGTCAATTGTACAATAACTTATCCAACGATCTGAACCACATCACTCCACCATTAAGGTTCTTTATGCAATTATTTTTATTTTACATCTCCAACAATCTCTTATCCCAATTATTCTAAATAATTGGCACATCCTTATAGTTTATGCGTCTAAATTCTATATTATTTCTTTTATTAATTTATTCCAAAAGCAATCGTGGATTGACATAGTTATTTGTATTTGAACATGGTAAACTATGATGGCTTATGCAAAAAAGAGAAATTCTCCCTAGTGAGGATGCCCTTAGCACATTTCTGCAAGATTGGCAATGCACATGATGTTTTACTCACTTGGTGATGCTCGGTGGACAAGTTCAACTCACCAAGGACCAATGAACATATTTTGTTCATATGGGGTGATAAAAGGAATTCTTATTACCCTATAAACTCTAGTTATAATAAATATTACAGATTTTATAAAAATTAAAATTTTTTTTTAATAAATAATAATTTTTACTTTAAGTGATAAGTAATGAAAACCCATTTTATTTTTCAATAACGACCTCCATTTCCCACAACCTCTCTTACCCACTCGAAAAACTTCCAGGAAGATACTCCGAAATTCCAGGCTTTATCCTAGGAAAATTATGTCTCTATTTGGTTCCAAGCCAATTCCACTCTGAAGGCCATCATCACGAGTGCTTTAGGGGAGTTCGAACTTCAGGAAGACCTTGGTCTCCCTTTGGATACAGTCCCTCCCACACAGCCACTATCACCATTACAGTTGATAGGGATCTCCCCCAGCCTTCCCTTTTCTTCTGCAAATCCTTGTAAACCCCTGACAATTTCTAGGGGGCTTTTAGTTTGCTGTTCTATTTTAAGAGTAGAGGTTCCTATGCCTTCCCATAAGCATGGGGGACCCTCTCAAGGAAAAAGTTGTTGCCCATCTGTGATCCTGCATCACCAGACATCAGGCCATGCCCCAGGATCCCGTAGGCTCCTATGGTATCCTTAAACCAATAGGAAAACCCTAGATTAGCCCCGGTTCTAAGCCCAAGGGGAAAAAGCTCAGTTCTGGAAAATAAACTCAGTACCGCTATTATGGGCACTTCTTTTTGCAGGGGCCTTTGTGCTCATTTGGGTAGGCCCTGGTCCATTCCATGGCCTGATATGGGTCCCTGAGACCTCCCTCCATCTTCCGTGATCATTTCAGATCCCCCAGACCTCTCTAACTATGGTTAAAATCCACTGGATCAGATTAGACACGGAATTGTGGTGAACAGTTCACCAACATCCTGAGATTTCTTTTTCTTGGTAAAAATGGCCACTGTGGGCTCACCTCAAACCTGACCCAGTGATCGAGTCCCCTGAATCTTCCCAGAGTTCCTGGACCCTCTTGGGTTCACCCCTGGCCATCACCTTGGCTGCAAAGTCATTGTTTCAAAAACAATGACATTGGCGGTACTTATAGTACCGCTAATTCCAATATGTGAAGAAATAGAATTGGCAGCACTGTATCTACTGCCAATTCTAGTGTTTTACGTAACAGTGGCCTTGCACAGGGCCCAGACCAGTAGGAGGCCAGTCTAGGCCATGCTGCACTCTCTGGGCCCATTTCTTGAACCTGATTAGACCTATATGTACACGCAAAATTTCAAGCTAGTCTTTTTTTATGATTGACCTGTTGAACGTTGCGGTCAGATTATCTCCATTGTTGTATAGAGTTTATTTTTTTGTGTGAGTGATTATCCTTCCAATCTGAGTAAATCCAGACTATTAATTACCTTTCCTATTTGGGGAAGAACCTCTAATTAAGAAGAAGAATAAAAGAAGAACAAATATCGAATAAAGTATTTGTATTTATTCAATGGGATTGCCCAGATCCCATCTAGGCATTACAGGATACCTCATAGAGGTTTTAGCATCAAAAGAAAAAGAAAAGAAAGAAAGGTGTCATGTTTTTAGTGAATTGCATTAAGGTTATTTTAGTCTTTATAAGGTGTTAAAGTGTGTGTATTTATATCTAAGTATGGTGATGTAAACTAGGTTTAATCAACTTGTAACGGATGGATGTCATGGCACATCCTAAACTTTAGGAAGCTCTAGTTTTGGCACCATTTACTGGAATTGAGTGATTCTTGAACCATTAGAAAGGTGTTGGAACCCTCTTCGAGGTTCATGTTTAGTGTTTTTTCCTCATTTTGAGTTTAAGTCAAGTCAATAGTGAGTTTTGTCTAATGGAATTACAGATCAATCAACTTTGGGGATATTTTAGTCTATAAATTAAGCAGAAATTGGAAATTCTAAAATGCCAGAAATGTTCATTTTCGAGAGACGAATCCAACGCAAGTTGAATCGTCAAAATCCGATGAACGAGTAAAAAGTTATGGCCAAAACAGTAAGGGAGTCAAAACCTGCAGGAACCGATCGCTCGGTCAGAACCAGCGATCGATCGGTCCAAAACCGATCGATCGGTATCTATCGACTGGTCCAAAATTTTGTATGGGAAAATTTTCCAGAGAGTGTGTTTTTGACCGATCGCCCGGTCATAAACACCGATCGATCGGTAGGCAACCGATCGCTCGGTCATTACCACCGATCGCTCGGTCCTTCGTGTTTTTGCTGATTTTTAGTAAGGGCTTTTTGGTCTTTTTGTTCTCAGACCTTGAGGCTATAAATAGGGGGTCCTACTCGAAATATTAAAATACTCCACCTAGTTCTAACCTAATTTGGCAAAAAGGGGGAGAAACCCTAGGGTTTGAGAGAAGGTTTTTCTTGGAGAAGGAGGAGATTGATAGGAGATTGCAAGAAAAGTTTGGGAAGCTTCTCCAAATCGTCTCGGGAGCGTTTTGAATCCAAGGGAAGGATTCCTAAGGTCGATATACTATCCTAATCAACTCTATTTTAATGTTGTGTGAATATTAATTTGATAGAAATGATAGAATAGAGATTAAATGCATTTTCTCCAAATTTTCTATGAAGTAAACTAATTATTGATGGAAATGTGGATTGGATGTGGATAGAATATATGGAAGATGGGAAATGTATGGAGGATGGGATTAATATGTGGATGTGGATAGTGAATTGATTGTATGGATGAATTATGGTGTGATGAATGCTTGAAAATATAGAGGGGAAATGGATTCATATTATGTGTACTCAAGGTGGTTGTGAAAATGTTTGTGAGAATAAATGCTATGATACTTTTATGAAATGGTGGTAAATGGATTATAAATGATGTTAAGAATTATGATAAGAAATATATATGTGATTGTTTGTTAAGTATACTTAATTACTTGCTTGGGAATTGATAGTCGGGAAGGTAAGAACTTAGAGGAACATCTCTCAGACCGGGAATTCTCTAACTATTTGGTATGGGACAGTATAGTGGAGTTTCCATGGTGGGAGGTCGGAATCTAAGCGATTACCAACTCGAATGTTAATTTCGACACTTAAGCACATATGCACGAGTATGTTAAGATAAGAGTCTCACAAGTCACACATGTGGACCACAAGCATGAGCATGGCATATGTATGACATTCTGAATAAGCGTAAGCATGGCATGGTCCGTATCCGCCAAGAACGGCATGTCTCACTTCTGTGTGATCTGAATAAGTGCATAAGGCATGGTCCGTATCCGCCAAGAACGGCATGTCTCATTACTGTATGATCTGAATAAGTGCATAAGCATAAGCCTAAGCATCTCACAAGCACATGGTCTCGTAAGCATAAGTACCTCATAAGTGTATGGTTTTCTAAGTCTAAGATTCTCACAAGTACACGAGTCAAGGTGATGATATGATGTATATGCGCACACGTTCTTCCGCACTCTGATTATGTTATTATGCTATTGGATATGTTTCTGACTAAGTGCAGGTATATCATTATTGTTGGTTGGATTTTATATACACTGAGTACCTTTGTACTCAGCCGGACTTTGTCTTGGCAGGTTTAGAGCAGGAGTACACGGTGGAGCCGTGGGTTGAGGAAACATACATTGAGGAAGGAGGTGAAGGTGAGCCTTCCGAGGAGGGAGCCGGAGACTTGGGCGGCTACACCTCTTAGTTTACATTTCTTTTCATTGAGAGAGTTTTGTATTTGAATTTTAGAGGATGTTGCTCAGTAGACTTCTTATTAGTTGTGTATCAGACTTGTTGGTTCATTGTGAGTTGTATATATAGACCTTAGACTTGTGCAGGTTGGATTGGGTTTATATATCGGAATTTTATTACTCGCATTTTTGGAGACTCGTGTATTAGCCTTGTATGCATGGTTTTAAGCAGGTTAAGTGAATGTGACGATTCCAAAGTCCTATTTTAGCCTTTGTGGGATTTTGGGGTCGTTACATCCTTCTTCTTCCTCCTTGTTTTTTGTTGTTTTTCCTACTTTGCTTTGTGTGTGCTTTTTTCGTCCTTGTATGTGCCTCTCCTTTTTGTGAGAAATTCTCTTCTTATATATCTTTTTAGAGAATCCTTTTTGGACTCCCCTTTGACTTCCTCTTTTTTAGGAAATCAAAAGAGGTCAACTCTCCTTAGAGACTCCTTAGAGAGGGTCATCTGTCCAAGATAGCTGGTTTATCTTATCTTAGAAAAATCATCCGGATGGGAGTCCTTTTTGAAGGACTCCAAATTGGTTTCTTTTTATGGGAAACCTAGGAGGATCAGACTTTCCCCCCAAAAAGAGGAAATAGTCTTATCTTTCTAGAAAATGGAAGAGATTACTTTCCATTTCGAATAGGGTGTCATATGATACTCTCTCATTAGAGAAAGAGATGGTATCTCTATCTTGAGATCCCCCAAAGTTGGCAGAGAGTCCTTTCTGTTAAAGATTCATTGCCACATGGCGATCAGATACTGGCTGCCATCTGGGAAATGACTCACCTCGGTCAGTCCGCAAATTAAAGAGGTGATACCATGGGTCTCACCTGCAGGCCAAGCATATTTAGACTATGGATTAGGGTCTGACCTTAGTCAGTCCATAGACCAATGCAAGGTGGGACCATGTGTCTAGCCCTTGGTCTGAGTTAGGTCCATGACCTTTTATGGTCATGGACTGGGCTATTCATTGACTAACCCTTGGATGGACTTATAAAGTCTATCTGCAAGCTTGAATGAGGGTCTATCCGAGAGGGCAAACCCTAAACACGTGTCAATCCCCTAAAGACAGACACACAGGGATATCTGCGAGGCATTATTGCCCTGCTGCCAGTATAAAATGCTAGGCAGGCTAGCAATGAGCCATCCCTTGCCCAACTGGTGCGTGTGCCTTTGGCATGCGCGAAGCTTAACCGCTCATTCAATGGGTGGTGATCAGGTGCAACTTAATCCAATCTGATATCGCAATTTTACTGCACACAAATGCCCCTTCGAGATTCGTGCAACGAGATTTAGTTGAGTCGCCCGAAACTCGATCTTGGCAACGTTAGAACACATGTCGATTTAGCTTTCGATTTGATCTTCCCTTGGGTTTTTGATCCATCGAGCATTTTTTTTTTCTTTTCCTTCTTTGTCAGCTGCAGTTAAAGGAGGGTGTAGATAGTTTCCGTTCATATCCAAGAAGGTTTATTTTGGTGAACGACTTTGACCTATGTCAAGGAGCACTTGGGGGCATGCTAAACATTTTTAGCTCGTATTTTGGAGTATGTCAATTTTGCTCTAACTTTTGCCTGGACCTGGATCCAACAAGCATTTTTCTTTTTTTATTCAAGTCACCCAATATTGGAAGGTAACAATGGTAATTTCATATCCCAGGGGCATGGTGTTCTTTTAGAAGAACTGGCTGAACCCAAGTTAATTTTTTCAGGCTGGCTGAATCAAAGTTAATTTTTTCAAGCTGCCTACATACTCATGATAGGATCAAGCCAAACATAGTTCCAAATAGGGGTGTTTTTAGACTCGTGATTTATGAGTAGATACTTTCTGTTCATATCTAGGAAGGTTTAGACTTGTAATTTGAGAACAAGTAGGTAGTTTCCGTTCGTACCTATGAAGGTTTAGACTTGTATTTTAGGGGCAAGCCTTTGAGAATTGGCAGCAATTACATAATCGTTTTCCGGAATTCCAACCTTGAGGACAAGATTGAACTCAAGGCGGCTGGAGTGATACGGTTACACAGAGCACGATTACACAGTTATGTCTACAGCTATGTCAATGGTGGGAACAGTTATTGTGTTTTTCTTTGTTTAGTTATTATTCAGTTATTGTGAGTCATGGTTGTGTTTAGTTATTATTCAGTTAGTGTGAGTCATGGTTGTATTTAAAGACATGTGTCTAATTAAGAAAGTATGTTGAATTTGAATTGAAACTTCCATTTGGAACAAAGGAGGAATCCACCCTTGAAGTGGGACTGTTATGTGTGAATTCTGAATTGTGAACATATCAGCCCTCTACGTAACCCATCAATCAGAGATTCTCTCCTCTACATTTGGAAGAGAATAATTGAAAATTTGAAGAAAAAAAAAATAGAAGGGTTTCAAATAAGAGAGTGGCAGCAACATGTAAATTTAAGAAAACAGAATTAAGACGATAATTATAACATTTTTAGGTAATTAATTTATTAAATGTGTATTAGTTTCAGTAATTTCTTTCTTTATCATGTAAAATAGGATTGATAATGTTAATTTAAAAATATTTTAAAAGGAAGGTAAAAAATGACGTTTGGTTGTTATGTACAAAATTATATAAAAGAAGAAATCATAAATTTAGTACTAGTGTGTATCTTTGACGATACACAATAAACACATGAGATATTAATCTCATCTGTTAGCTTTATAAAACTTAAAAATTGGCGTTTGATTGTTATGTACAAAATTATTTAATAAAAGAAAAAAGCATAAATTTAGTGCTGGTGTGTATCTTTGATGATACACAATAAACACATGAGGGTTTCTCAACAAAGTTAACAGATAGAGGGTTTGTAAAACGTAAACAGTGATAAAAAGTTTTTGTAGACCCCGAGTGACCAATTGAAGAGCCTATACAGGGCAATGTTAGGGGAACCAGAGAATGGGAAGAATATGGACACCCCCAGGTAGTCGGTTGTGGCACGATGAAGATGATAATGCATGTTTTTGACGTATGATGGGCTTGTGTTTATGCAGGGAGGTCGTTGGTTGGCTGGTAGTGCGTCGATCCGGAGAGAGAGGTTTTTGTAGACGGGCTTGTCTAGAGCAAGGTTATGCGTTTGTGAAATGGTGGAGCTAGATGAGAATGCATGAATTTAAAGTAAGATGCCGGGAGATCTTGATTTTCAATACCAAGCAAGGGCGAGGATCGAGCAATAGAGGAAAATGGAGAAACTGAAATCAAAATCGTGTTGAGAGCGATTTTACGAGCGAGAGGGCGTGGAGGAAGATGGAAACAGGAAAAATGAGGGAATGGTTGGAGTCAAATCCTCTGCGGTGATAACCGGATTTGGCAAATCCGGTTATCACCCCTAGAGGTCGCCACGTGTCTCATTTGACACCCCTTAACCGTGGGTAAGATTCACCCACCCCTAGGGTTCACCCACCCATCCTTGGTTTTTTGGCAAATCCGGTTATCACCCCTAGAGGTCGCCACGTGTCTCATTTGACACCCCTTAACCATGGGTAAGATTCACCCACCCCTAGGGTTCACCCACCCATCCTTGGTTTTTTTTTTTAAAAATATTAATTCTTTTTTTAAAATTAAAAAAAAAATTTTAGAGTTTTTTAATATAAAAACAGTTTTTTAATTTTTTTAAAAAAATTATTATTTAAAAAAAAAAACAAGGATGGGTGGATGAACCCTAGGGGTGGATGAACCTTACCCACAGTTAAGGGGTGTCAAAGGAGACGCCAAATCCGGTTATCACCGTAGATGATTTGGCTCCTGGTTATAAACGGTTTGTAGGTAGTTTTATAATTGAGTTTACTTAAATACCCTTGGCATCATGTAAAATAGAATACCATAATACTGGGTTTTATCAACCAACTCCTTTTCTCGTTATAATAGTAATAGTGGAATGCACATGCAATGCACACGTGAATGTCCAGTCCTAATGAGTACAAAAAAATTGGTCAAATGGCAGACTTGAAAATCATAAAATGAAAAAAATTGTCATTCAATACATGAACAAATTGTCTAATTCTTATGATGATTTGCTAGATCCAATGTAACAAACATCAAATATTTTTTTTTTAAAATAAAACATATCAATGCAAAAAATTATCACATAATTTTCTTCCAAAACAAATTAACAATAATGAACAACATATAAACAATAACTAAGTCAGAAACCAAACCTTAAGTCTAGATCCAAAAATACCTGATTCTTCTGGGAAGTGCTTCAGCCATCAAATCCTAAACAAATCTTTTGCTCTCCGGATCCCAATTAATTATGTCCTAGATCACCGTTTCTTTTAATTAATTTTCCATATAATCACACGGGTTGTTTTCTAGACCTAATTAAACTATTCGATATTATCAGTGAATTGTAGAAAATAATAAAATAAAAAAGTATAGGATTTATAGGAGAGAGAGACTACAAATCTAAAATCACAGCGTGATGAATTGCATTTGCTTTATCCAAAACGGCAACAAACTTTAAATTGGTTGTAGGACCCTAAATGTTGGATCTTGTTAGGACTGTAGGCTTTAGGTTGAATGACTAGCATAACCAATATAAAATTCTTAGTTAGAGGTTATGACAAATTCATGTTAAAGGACGTGATATCAAATAATAGGCGTAAGCTTGGTTCTTATCTATTCTAATTTCTAACAATTAATTTCTTTTATTCACATTCACCTGAATTAAAGGTCGAGCTTGTTTTGTTACTTTTCTCTACTGCAATCACATTTGATGGAAAATCATTAGTACACATTTTGGGAAGGGTAATGGATTTCCTCTAGCATATGCCCGAGTATTACAATCGAGTATATTTTCTTTGTCAAAAGCGTGGAAAAGAGAATAACCAAAGAGGTGATAGCATGCATGCACAGGTACCATTAGGCGGTATGAGCTACCTCCCAAATCGCCATGTGTCCTCTTTGACATCCATTAGCTATGATTAAGATCCACTCACCCCCGGATTGAATAATCTAACCTTGATTTTTTTAAAAAATTAACCACATGAGTGAGTAAATCATAACCAATGTAATTATTTTCAAATGAAAAACAACATTAGATTATTTAACCCTAGAAGTTATTAAATCTTAACCAAAGTTAATGGATGTTATAGGAAACACGTGGTGAACTAACGGTACATGCACATGAATGCTATCACCTCCTTGGTTAAACCCCTTTCCATGGGTTGGGCGGGTCTACCAAACTACAGTTGAAAGTTGAAACAATTTCTTAGAATCCATTATTGCCCGGATTCGGTTCTACACATGTATTCCCCATCTAATATCTGCCCAAAATCTTACTAAACCTTCTCTCTTGAATTCCAACATTAGAATCGAACCCTACGAATCTCATTACCAAAACAATGGAAGAAAGTGGACCGGTAAATCAAACAATGGAAGAAAGTAGACCTGTAAATCAAGCACCATGAATAGACTTGATTGTACTGAAACCGTATGTGTTTGGAAACCCAACTGTACCCCCATAATTCGTAGCGACAGTATCAATCTAAGGGTCACATTATCTAACATTGGTTGTTAGGGAAAAAGTAGCAACCCGAAGAGATAAAATTCATAACCATAGTTAAATAGTTTTTTAATCTTAACTATGGTTAAGATCAAATAACCTTTACCTTTTGATTCACATTAACTGTGATTAATATTCACGAACCATTAGGGTGCAACAATCTAATATTGTTTTTTTGAATAAATATTAAGCTGAATAGTTAATACTTCGTAATCGGAGTTAAACAAATTTTTAACCTTAAGGGTTCAACAATCTAACATTGTTTTTTGGGGGAAAAATAATATCAACCCGAGTGTTATTGAAGTTTAACTACAAATCATAGGGACTAAAAACAACCGTGTTGACCTGTGTGTGCGATATATACCAAAACCTGTGTGCGCGATTGAACTCAAGGAGAGTTCAATCGCAATTGGCTATAATCTGATCACTTTTCTTATACGTTTTCTGTTGGGTTTCAATTAAATATTAAAAGACACTCAAGTGTTTGCACAATTTAAGAAATACCAACATGTCCCATATCCCATCTTCTCCGACAGGACTGTAACGTCCAGCCATGTAAGGTTTTTTTTTTTTTTTGTAATTTCTTTTATTAAGGAAAAAAAACAGGTTAGAACTTATGTTCTTATATGAAATTTCATTTCAGGTATCAATTCTTGATGACTCCTCTTCTTCTAATTGCAATTCAGATTCTTGTCGAATCTTTCTATGGTCTTTAATGGCGGTAGGCCTATATATTTTTTTTCCAATATTGTGCAGTGACACAGTCGATTAACTTTAAAAACGGAAGTTTGGAATCAATTTCTAATATGTAAAGAAAGGGAGAAGGAGAATAAACATATCATATTTAAAGACTTTTCTAACCAGCGGTCATGGACATTTTCGATAGCTACGATATGGAGTGAGGATCATAAAGAAGACTGCAGTTTCAGATTTTTTTAGAAATAACATCAAGGTAAAAAATCGTGGGGAGATACGTGAGGAGGCAACGGTTGGAATGGGAGAGACGTGATGATTTTCATGGAGGTTGGAATTGTTATAGATAGTGTAGTTACATATAATTTAGAGAAGAGATAGTGTTTAGAGAAATATTAGGCTAGGAAATAGTAGAGATTTTAGGGTAATTTTAGGGAGATATTTTTAGGTAACACTATCTACCCTTCTCTCATTATAATAGTATATATATATATATATATACTAGTAAGAGTGAACGTACTTGCACGTATAATTTTTTCATCATTAATTAAAAACATAATTTTAAAAAAAATCTAATTTTTAATATATTTTCATTAGACATCACATTACTCTTTATATTAAATAATTTTTTAATATATTATTATACTTTAATTACTATAAAATATATTATATTAGATAATTTTTTAATACATTATTATATTTTATATAAATATATTTAATATTTCTCGTATTATTTTAAATTTTATATTAGAAAAGAGTTACTAATAGTTGGATTATTTACTGGTCCCACTTATAAATGTATTAAAAGCAAGGAATTATTTTTTGACTTTAAAATATAAAAAATTATAAATAAAGAGTCCTTATTCATAAAAATAGCAAAAGAGTCTCATGATTCTCACATTCGATTTAGTAAAATTTTAATGAGTACTTCTCTGTGCTAATAGAGAGTCTTTATCCATAAAAATAGCAAAATAAAGATTTATTATGTAATTGTGGGTCTCATGGGTCCCATATTAGATTAGTATAATTTTAATGAGTCCTACAAACTCCCAACTAATAAAGAGTCCCTATCCATAAAAAATAGCACCTTCTAAAGCACGGATATAACAATCACTTATAATTGTAATCTACTTCAACATATGAATTTTAAACAAGGTAAAGATAGACGGTTCAGATGCATTCACATGCTAGTTACTTATTTATAAGTGTTTTAAGCCAATAGGTCACCCAAGAGGTAACCTGTTGGAGAAAAAAACGTGGAGAAATCGTGGCATGATGAACGGCCACGATTCTTAGGTATTGAATAGTTAAATACCCTAGGGGTATGGTAATATTTTTAATAGATATCATATGATATATAATGCTTTAAAATACATCCAAACCGTCTTTAACCAAATATTTATTTGGGGTATGCTAGCATTCTCCCAATCATATCCCTTACTTAAAGACCAACCATCATTAAGAGACTTTTACTCTAATTATCTAATCTATCTTTCTGTTACTTTCTCGTCTTATACGTCGCTGGTCAATAGGTGTTGGTTTTAAAAAATTAATTAATATCATAAAAAAAAACTATTTATCATCTTTTCAAGCTCATGCCCGACCTTGAGGCTAGGGCTTGGGCTAAACCTTTTAAGCGTTAGGGCCAGGTCCATTGGCAGCCCTTGATCTTGGGCAATCTTTCATTTTTTTAACAAAATAAACGCCCAACAGCGCCGAAGGGCAACTCACCCAGGGACAGGGACAGGGACGTCCTCCCAAACAGGCACTAGGATAGCGTCTTACGCACTTTGGGTATCGTATCAACGGTTATATGCTTTTTCTTCAACTTCAGAAATGGAGGAGTGAAAAACCTATGGTTTGTATCCAACGAGAAAGGCCTTAGAAATCATCTTGAGATGGTCAGTAGCTGGGTTTCTTCCAGCAATTTGGCTGCAATATTTCATCGATCAGAGGAACTTTGGTGGAAGAACATTCATGGCCTGATACTTGCCCTGCTTTTTCTCCTAATTTGGCAATCTGCAAGGTTATTAGCAAGGCGCTTTAGAGCCGTCGTTGCAACAGATGTGAAAACGACTGTTTCTCTTGAAGGAAATTCGAAAACCAGGTATTCTTTCTAATTTCTTGAATGTCATACTCTAAGCTTTTTGTGCACGCCTTGTTCGTATTGTCTATTGTGCTTTAATGGCTTCCATGTTAGATTTATTTTCTGTAATTTTGAGGAAATAATTAACGTAATTTTGTATTTGGTTTTAAATATCCCCTCCTTTGCTGATTCACGTATTCTAGCTGATGGTCGGACCAAATATGAAATTTTAAATGCAATTAATTTCAAATTATTTTGTGTAATAGACCCTTTCCCAAGCTATTTGTTAGCACGGGTGTCAACTGCTACGTTGTATCCGGATTCGAATAGGTATCCTGGGGAGTGAATTCAAATGTACTTTTAATATCCATTTATAATCGGATACGAATTGGAATATTGATATATCCAATTCGATAAATATCCGAGGATTATCTTTTCTTTATCTTCTTTACTATTATAATGCAAGAGCCAGGCGTAGCCTGATTTTTGTGAAATTCCCAATCTACCCTCATATAAAATAAAACTTTGATTTAATGTTTTATTTTAATTCCCAAACTACCCCTTGCTCATCTATCTATTTAAAGAATAGAATCACAGCCAATCGCGATTGAACTCGGGGAGATTTCAATCGCACCTATGGGTTAACATGTGTCCCTTTTTAACTCCTATTAACTGTGGTTAACTCCTTCCCCTCACTCTCACGTGCATCGCATGTGCCACCCCGCTAGTACAATATGATTATATATATATATATACATACATAATATATTATACATTTATAAGACTAAAACACCCTTATTAATATGCATTTTTTCCCATAATTTTAAGATATTTTAATTTCTAATTCTTTTTTTTAAGTAATCGGATAATTCGAATTGGAATATTTTAATCGAGTTGGATACAAATATACTATTTCACTATCCATTGGATATTTAACCGAATTCGTATAGTTGGATACAAATTTGGATATATCCGCTCCGAATTTGCTCTGTTTACAACTCTATTTTTTAGGACTATTAGTTGCTAATCTTAGTTTACAGAGTTTCTTTTTTTCTAGTATCGTTAGAGTTCAATTTAGGGCTTTGAATATAAATTAACGACTGTAATAACAGTCTCTCTTAGTCAATAAATAGTTTTATTCAGTGCATTGGAGCATCGTTACCAAGTCGAAGTTCGGGAATTATTTGTCTAGGGAAAAGGTCGGAAAAATTCAGAAATAAATCGGAAAAATGGGCAAGATATGAAAAAATATAAAATAAGATTACTGACTATGAAATTTATAAACAAATATATTTCATATCTCGTATGATTATTTGGGACTTTTTCAAAAGGTTGTGAATAATTCGTGTTTAATTCTCAAAATTCATGGCTTTTTGAAAAAGCCATTATTTTTGAAAAATTGCGAATACTTTGTGAATTAATCGTTCAATGAAAAGGTCAGGTATTGTTTGGGACTTTTTGAAAAAATTGGAGAATTTTGTAACTATCCATTGGATGTCTGACCCTCTTGAAGTGATCTCTTTCTCTTGTCTATTTTTTCTTTTTCTTTTCTATGATTTCTCCCTTGGATCCCTGCTATAACATGTGGTCACCTTATAATTTGGTGTCGGTGAAGAAATCTCTTCCCTACGTGCATGGTTTCCAAAACCAAATTGACACAATGATCAAACACTTGCTCGGGTCATAGAACAATAAAAGGAACTAATGAAATCCTTCTCAAAACAACGTGAAATTGGGGATGTCATCGGTTGGGCTATGACACTAGCCTATTGGGAGTTCTTCTCGAATTCAATTAAAAGGTGATGGTGTTCGTGGAGATGCCATTTTCACCATGGACCGTTCTGATTGATTCCCTAAAATTGAAGGTGATTATTTAGCATCGGGGGTTTATATAGCAAAGCAATTTAGAAAATTCAACAATATGGTTGAAGATCAGATGGTTCCGTAGCATCGATCCATCTACCAAGAGATGTCGATATCGCACGACATATCGCACTGGTGGGATAAAGATATATCGGAGATATATTGCAAGATATATCAAGGATATACCGTAAGATATATCGTTAATCAAGGATTTGGCCGGAAATTTGGGCAAAACAAGAAATTTTGCAGTGAAACTTTAGGAAACGTTAAAATAGATGTTAGTACACATTTGAGAATAAAAACATTAAAAAAAAAAAAAAACAATGTTCATAAAAGATGCAATGGGAAGAAGGCAAAGATGTGTGCTGACGACAATGTATAATTGATTCATTTTCATATTCATAAATTAAATCATAATTAACTTACATAAAATATTTCATTCATTTCTCAATCAATCATAAATTCATAACTCATAAGATTCATAACAATACAAAAACACATAATAATAATCCAACTCAATAAAAGAACTACAATCAGAACCAAGAGTTATGCAAAGGCTCAAAGTCATCTCTGTCCTAACTAGGCTGTCGATAGTACTGGTTCTCCACATACGTATAATACTGTGCCCAACTCTTCACATTATGATACATGGATGCATATTCATGTACATAACATTGCTAGTATATGGTCCAAGATGTAGCAACACGCCCATTGGTGGATACTATGGGTACTGAGGCACAACAATCATTGGCTCTGGCATATGGAGGTGGATCATACTCAAATACATATCCATATGGATATTGGCCTTTTAGCTTTGCATAGTTGTGTTCCTGAGAGCCCAATGCCTGAGACTGTGCATCTTGGTCCTGGCTAGAGGACCTTGTACGGTGATGTCTCGGTTGGCTCGTTTCTGAACATGAAGATGGGGCACCATGATCCGGGTCCTGTTTGGAATGGTCGAAGGCAGCCTCTACAGTGAATGGGCTCAGAGGCCTCTGGCTCTCCTCTGATCCGACGTTGCCTCCATCCCCGAGACCATCACCGCCTCCGCTGTTCTCATAATCAGTGTTGTGGTCATCACCACCCTCACTACTGCTATCGGACAATCCACCTGACACAGTGGTTGCAGCACCCAAAGTCCTTGGACCCCTCATCAACCCATCAAATGAATCTTCGTTATAGCTGCTCATGTTGATGCTAGACCCCACTTCTGTAGCTACGACCCTATCCACATCAATGTCCATCTCAGTTGCCCATTTAGCTATAGCTGCGTTCGGACGTCCATCGTCCTCATCAAGGATTAAGACCTTAACCCACTCAGAAAGTAGCCTATCTGGATCATCAGTGGCATTGACTGTCATTAAGTTTAGGACATCCTGCTCAGATTTCCTCCCAGACTTGTTTTGCAGTTGCCTGAATCGTAACCTCATATTATAGTGATAAATGACCAACTTTTACAGCTTCTCGTAACTTAACCGATTCCGCTGCTTTGTGTGGATGAAGGCAAATGTACTCCAGTTTTCGCTCACATGCCGAAGATGAAGCAGTTTGTGCTAGCACGCAAACCGCCAACTTTTTGAGGTTCGGGCAGTTGATTTTGTACATCGTCCACCAACGAGCTTGCATTTAAACACGATTATCCATTGGTTTCATAGATACATTTGATGCAGAGAAATAGTTACTTTCGTAAGTACAAAACTACAAATTACTCAACCAGCATCCTCCTAGTCTTTGTCTACTTTAGATAGCTCTTCCAAAACTTCCCCGCATCTCTGAAGAGCACTAGCTATATAGTTTCAAGCATAGTTGCAGGAAAGCTATGTACAAGGTGGAAGCTCTCTTCCCAGGAAGCTCATTTTCCAAACTCACTTCCATTCGCTTCCATCATATCCCATTTAGTGGTCAAAGGGGGCTATATATCTAAAAAGTAATTGGATAGACCTTAGTCTAAAGCTTACGATATAGATACTAAGCGAGTATTGTTGGATTGAAACCTAAGGTTGTATGACACCTACTTTTCCACAAATATCTCTTGTAAGATAAATTTTAAGTTATGATTAGTCATCCTAATATAATGGGAATGACACACCTATATCTATTTCTCACTTACCATTTCTTAAGGATTTTTTTAGCCTCGCTTCTCGTTTTCGCTTCGCTTCTTGGTTTGGTATATGGTTTCAAGAAACACGTTCCAATTAGATATAATGTACTAGACTGCAATCATCCACATAAATATGCTATAATTAAAGACATTTTACCTTATTCCCAAAGTTTCCTTTTTTCTTGCACTTCGGTTCCAACCTCTTGAAGACGTCGTGAACGACCTTCACTAAATCGTCCTGATTCCCCAATTGATCCTTATATTGGTATTTTGGGTTCAAACAATATGCTGAAACGTGAAAGTTATACAAAATGTAATTATTATCAACGGTGTGCAATAACTTCCAATGCAAACAATTAATAAAATAACATTGGAGTCCCAACTTCCATACTTCATAGAACTCCACCAAACCTGCTTCAAAATCTCCAGGATTTTGAACTGGATCAAACAATACCAAGTTATCCCACCAAATAACTTCTAACATATCACACCAAATGGATTAATCAAATCTAATTTTTTTTCTATAGAATCACTTTGAGGGACAAAACACCATTAAAAAAAAACCCTCAAAAAATTTGGAAAAAATAACCAAAATTCTCCAATAATAATTCCCTCTTACCATATTTGTTTTTTTTCAAGAGGGGGCCGTGCTGACGTTGTCAGATGTTTGTTGTGTCCTTTGGTTTGTCTGGTCCCTGGTAATCCCTGGAGATGTTTTGACTTTTGAGTGATGCCAATCTCTAATACCAAGTAGAAATATGATGAAAAAGAAACCCTAGTTGCTTGTATGGAGGAATAAGAAGAAGAAGAATACGTTGTTTTGTCTAGGAAAGAGAATGAGTGATCCAATGTAGATACCCTCTATTTCATTGTTAAAAATATTGTGAGCACATAAATATCCCCACTAAGGTGTAAAGCATGTACACACTAACAAGTAACATAACATACTATGGGCTGATTAATTTAAGACCATCACAACAATAAACATTTTGATTCAAGGCATTGGAAGTCTGATCTCCTCGAAGTGATCTCCTCTTTATCTTGTCTGTTTTTTTTCTCTTTGTGTAAACAATTCCAGTGGTAAATAATTGGTCTCTGGATCTTGTAACGAGTTAATCTTGTCTGAATATTTTGATAAAACTTGACAATTTTACAAAAATCTGGTCGATTTAATCATTTGATCTTAGATTTTAAAACAATTGGAGTTTCGACTTGGTACTTGAAGCCCAAACTAACTGAATCGATTTGCCCATACATCTTAAGTTGTGTTTACATATTTTTGTAATAGATATAAAAGTTCTCTTTGTTTTTGCAGAATCACGGATATTATATCTGACGTGCACTTGAGAAATTTAATAAACACTTTGGATGGGGAGCTTGACAAGAAGGAGAAATGGGATGATGTCATAGACAAAAGAAACAATCTTCTATCCTATAATGCAAAATGCTGCAAGCCAGAGGTTACTGATCTTTTAGCTTAATCGATGTGGAATATCTAGACTTAGTGTATGTAACTGGACTATCTGCATGTGGAGGAGATAACTTTTCCAAAATCCAGTAAGCTACAAGTCTGTGGTATCAAGAATTAGACTAGTGGCAGATCAAATTGACTTTTTTGCCCCTTTTCTTATGTCTTAAAAGAGTTCTCGGTACCTTTACTTTTTTGGTTATTTGGTCCAATATTCAAACTTCCAAAATTTGAAACTTGATCCAGCTTGATTTAGAGACAGAGTGAAAGTGGAACTTGGATTTTCCTTCTTTCTTTTTTCTTTTCTTTCCTGTTCTTCAGTTCTCTGTTTTAATTCTGCTTTCTGAGGTTTGACTTATCTCAATAACATCACTGGATGCTAAAACCAGGAAAAAATATATATTTATGATTTTGCATGATCAATGTATTTGTATGATTAACAATCCAAGTATTAATCTTGGAATGCATCTCAATCAACCTCTCAATTCATCGGGCTAAATATATACAAAACTTGCCTACCTTGCCCTCTTTTTTCTGAAATTTAAGTTCACACCGATACTTGGAGCTGGAGCCACTCAACTGTGTTCTGGGTCTTTCACTGGGTTTTCCGAAATTCATGTAGATTGGTTCTTCTGCCGTGTTGCTTGCAGGAGGGTCCACTGAAATACCTGAGTGTCACAATATTTGAGAATTGCTCCACTGAGTTGTTAAGAGATTTTTTAATGGATAGCGAATATAGAAAACAGTGGGACAAGACACTAGTTGAGCATGAGCAGTTGCAGTTAGATGAATCCAGTGGAACTGAAATTGGTCGCACAATTAAGAAGTTCCCATTCTTAACACCGAGAGAGTATGTATTGGCTTGGCGAGTGTGGGAAGGGAAAGAGAAGACCTTCTACTGCTTTATCAAGGTATGCATTACTAAATTTCATGCTAACCTTTGCAAATAATTTTTTTAAGGAATTAAAAGTAATGTCAAGCATCATGCAGGTTGATTAGAAATGTGGTTATGCTCTTCATGTTCCTCTTGAATGCATTTGTGTATCCGGTGCATCTTTCTCGCTTCCTATCCCTACCACCACTTCTTTTCTCCCCTGCAGCTGTTCTGTGTGCGTAAACAAGAAAATTTTGGTAAAACTTAGAAGTATGTTAGAACAGTTCCACGCAGAAATATGAGGTTACATAAATTTCATTAAATACCTTTGTACAATTTTGTTTTGCTTATACTACACACACCGATGGCTACAATTAGGTTGCGTTTGGTTAAACTTCTAAATTGACTTCTACCGACTTTTAGTTCCAAAAGAGTCAAAAGTCGATAGAAATCACATTGGGTTATCCGCATAACTTTTAACTTCCTACAAAAATCAGAAGTCAATAAAAGTCCAAAAAATAACTTTTCTAGGAAGTTAGCCCAAGAAAATTTCCGCGAGAAGTCATAAATTTTTTCAAAAGTTACTTTTTCTTGAAAGTTCTCCTAGAGAAGTCCTCTTCTTAGAGAAGTTAATTCAAACAGACTCTAATTTCTTCTGACTTCCCAAGTGGTGTTCTTATGGGTTTGAGCTACTGGGTATTCAACTCTTGGGAGAACACAACTGATGCTTGTTATATGTTGCAAACACTCTCCATGGGCTGGTATTTAATTAATCCTATATGAACTCTTCACAGTGGGCTGTCTAATAGGTATGAGTTATAGGGTAGCAAGCACTCTGTTCATGAAAAGACAATTTAAAAAATGGATGTTTCGATTAGTCAAGGATTGAGATATTTAAGTACCCGTAACTTGCGGAAAACTTGAAGTGTGTTTGGTTTTCTGTCACAAGCACCCTTCCTGGGTTTTGATTCAAAATTCCACCAACCATGGGAGCCTTGTTTATGGTTTTGAACTTATGGGTGGTGTAGTTGCTGTTGACTATTGATATCTGAAATATATATGGAGATGAAGAAAAAAATTTGTTGCGAAAATGTTTTAGTTTAGCAGTTATTGTGCCCCATCTCATTATGTTCTTGCCCCTAACGCCAGCCTCACACCATCCAATTCAATACCTGATCTTTTTCCTTGGATGACCATGCTTAGGAATGTGAACATGCCTTGGCACCACGGCGAACGAAGTATGTCCGTGTGGGATTTTTCAGATCTGGTTGGCGAATCAGGAAAGGCAAGTCCGTCTTACCCTTCTTATTCCTTTTATCCTACATACATGCTATTTCATCCAATGCTCAGAAACTCAGAACTTGGCTAAGTTGAACTGAGAAATTTAAAGACTGATTTCCAATTTGAGTGCAATGTCTTTAAAGTTCATAACATTGGTCCTGAGGAAAAACATATAAGGTTGCACTTTTTCAATCTATTAGTGATTGAGAATTGGAAATTCAGTCAAACAGAAATTACACGAACCATGTCAGCTGGATTGAGCTCCATCCACCTGAAGGTGGATCTACAATACATCTCAGTGGATCTTTAGGTTCACCATGTGGGGAACATTGGGTGCATGTTATCCCTAAGGTGGATGGAGTATCTATGAAAAAGGGGAAAGAGAACTGATTTAGTCTGATTAGTATCTTCTTATTACAGTACCTAGTAGATATGCGTGCGAGATCAAAATGGTACACCAAGAAGATGCTGGACTGAATGTGGAGATGGCAAAACTGGCCTTCTCCAAAGGCATATGGAGTTACGCATGTAAAATGGATGGTGCACTGCGCAAATACTCTCCCATAAGCCACCCTCTACGCAGCTCAGCTATGACGGCAGTCGCTTTTATCCAGAAGGTGAGGACTATTTCCCACCATCGACTTCTGGTGGGTAAGCAGCAAAGTAACAAAGTTCTCCAATTTTTTCAAAAAGTCCCGAATAATACGCGATTTTTTGGTCGAACAACTAATTCGAAGTATCACGAATTTTGGAAAAAAAAAATAATGACTTTTTTCAAAAATTCGCAAATTTTGCTAATTAAACACAAATGGGAAATGCTTAACTTACTAACACATTAGACTATCTAGTCTAATGTGCAGTAGCCCTCATTGGTCCGTGACCCCCTCTTTTCCACACATCAATTGTAGTTAAGATTCACTCATTCCTAGGGATTAGCAATCTAACCTTGGTTTTAAAAAAGGAAAAAAAAAAACAAAAATATTAATTTTAATTTTCTTAAGCATAAACATAGTTAAAGGTGTCACGACCCAAAATCCCACCTAGAAGTTATGAGACTTTGGCTTGTGACTTATCATATAAAATCATCCTGTGAAAACACACAAGGCATACTAAAAGCGGAATCTGAAAATTTCTTCATAATATAAAACATATAATGTATTCCAAGTGCTAATAAAAGTTCACAAGTTAAAACATAAAGTGTACATTCCCACTTAACAAAACTTATACATATCACTCCCTCACTCCTCTCAACAATAATCTAGATAGGGCCACCTATCTAGATCCCTCTCCTACTGAGGATGATCCATATCAGGCTCTTCCTCGAAGTACTCCTCCTCGGCTGAGCATTGAATAGCTCAGGGTATACAAACCACTAGATGATAATGTTATAAACTTTAACATGATTTCATATACAGTTGATTAGAACACATGCATACTTTCATCAAGTGCGGAAACCATACTTTCAAATACAAATGTGCATACTTTTCAAAACATATACGTCGCTTAGCTTTTTTGGAACCATATACTTTTACAAGCTTTCTTCATGCCTTTTACTTTACAAGTATCATCTTTCAGTTACTTTACACATAGCTTATTATGGGAGCATACTTTCATACTTTATTAGTGTCTGACCTACAAGGAAAGGATGATTAATGCCCACCCTACTTAGAATCAGATGATTAATGCCCACCCTACTTGGAGTGGAGTGCATTAGCATCATTCCAATACTTTCTTTTCCATTTTTCTTTCTTACTTTTACTTATTTGGAATCAGATGATTAATGCCCACCCTACATGGAGTGGAGTCCATTAGCATCCTTCCAACACTTTCTTTTCCTTTCTTCTTTCTTACTTTCCTTTACTTTTACTTGCTTGGAATCAGATGATTAATGCCCACCCTACTTGGAGTGGAGTCCTGTAGCATCCTTCCAATATTTTCTTTTCCTTTCTTCGTTCTTACTTTCTTTTACTTTTACTTGCTTGGAATTAGATGATTAATGCCCACCCTACTTGGAGTGGAGTCCATTAGCATCCTTCCAATACTTTCCCTTTACCCTTAATGCATCATGCTTGCTTTATTTTTCAGATACCCGTACATATAAGAAACCTTCATGCAGTTACAAGTGTTCATATAGCATTTGTGAGTGACATGGTGGACAAAAATCCCTTAAAACACATAGCCATACTTCTTTCATTTCATCCATACCGATAACATATGCATATACATAGGTTAAAAAACCTAATTTCATCAAGAACATGTTTTTTATCATACTTTTCATCAAAGAGATCACAACAAGAATAGCTAGTAGAGTGTATCTACCTTACAAAGACCGAATCCCTGCGGTCTAGCGCTTTAGAAAAACCTTGGAAGTGAGATCCGGACTGGAGAAGCAAAAACCAAGCTTCACTTTCGATCTTGGTTCAAACCCTAGAAAACCCAAACTTTTCTCTCTTTCTCTCTAAAACTTCTCTTAGAACTTTGGTAAACTTAAATCCTAAGCAAAGGCTCTATTTATAGAGTTTTGGTTTGCCAAAACCCCGAAAAGCCCTTCGAAAATATCCCAAAAGCATAAAGTAGGTCGGCCAATGCATAGAACACACAAAAGGGGTCGACCGGCCTTGAGAGCGGTCAACCACAAGAAGGGCAGTCGATCCCTATTTTGAGTGGTCGACTGGTGCCTGTCACCCCCACTGGAAAAAAACCCCATACTAAAAGTGCAATATAACGGTCGACCAGTTGGGCGAGCGGTCGACCGACCGCTTGCCTAGCGGTCGACTGGTCATTTGAGCAGTCGACCGGTTTGGTCTGACTTTGCCCATTTTGCCTGATTTTCACACTTTTGACACTTAAGAGTATTTTCATACTCTTTTACCTTGACTATTAACACACATACAACATTCATAATTGAATGAAACACCTGATATCATTAACATACACTCAAAACGATACATGGAAGTTCTGGGGCTCTACATTCTCCCCCCTACAGAAATTTCATCCTCGAAATTAGGACGATACAACATACATGAAAAGCAAAAACTATATGAACAGGTGGGGATACATTTCCCGCACTTCATCTTCGTGGTCCCACGTGACTTCTTCAACGGATTGGTGTTGCCAACGTAAGAGAACCAAGGGAATAGTCTTGGTGCGAAGACTTGATCTCTCATGTATCTGAGCCGGTTGCTCCACCAATTTGAGGTCTTCCTAGATCTCCAATGGATCGAGGTCAATGACATGTAATGGATTCGGAACATATTTCCGGAGCATGGAAACATGAAACACATTGTGGATTGCCGCCATGTGAGTAGGTAGGGCTACCCAGTAAGTGACTTCTCCCACTCACGTGATAACCTCAAAAGGTCCCACATACCTCGGGCTTAGCTTACCCCTCTTACCGAACCTCATGATTCCCCTGCTAAGAGAAATCTTCACAAAGTCTTGATCCCTAACCTGGAATTTCAAGTCTCGGCGAAGGGTATCCGTATAGCTCTTCTGCTGGCTCTGAGCAGTTTTCAACCTCTCCCTGATGACCTTAACCCTGTCTACGGTCTACTCGATCAACTCGGGCCCCAACACTTTCTCTCACTTACTTCATCTCAGTATAGAGATCTACAACTTCTCCTATACAAGGCCTCGAAAGGTGTCATATGGATGCTCGCCTAATAACTGTTATTGTAGGCAAACTCAACCAACGACAAGTGATCCTCCCAATGTCTAACATGCAAGCTCGAAGCATGTCCTCTATAATTTGGTTCACCCTCTCGGTCTGTCCATCGTTTTGAGGATGAAAGATGGTGCTAAAGTCCAAACAAGAACCCATGGGGCTCTGAAAGCTCTTGCAGAACCTGAAAGTAAACCTTGGGTCTCTGTCTGATACAATGCTAATTGGCACCCCATACAACTGAACCACTTCCTTGATATACAAGCTTGCGAGCTGGTTCAAGTTGAACGTAGTCCGATAAGGAAGGAAAGGCGTAGACATCATTAAATGGTCGACTACAACCCGGATAGCATCGGAGTTCTTTGCCGTCCTTGGCAAGCTAACTACGAAGTCCATAGAGATGTTCTCTCACTTCCATTCAGGAATAGGGAGGGGCTGCAAAAGACTAGCTGGTCTCTGGGGCTCGGCCTTAACCTGCTGGCACACCAAACACCTATATACATACTATACCACTTCCCTCTTGAGGTTCTGGTACATCTTCGTACCCCCAAGATGCACAGTATACTTGGACTTATGGGCTTTCTCCAAGATCTCACGCCTCAGCTCCTCATCGGCAGGGACACATAGTCTTCCATTAAACGTGATGGCACCATCACCATTCAATGAGAACTCCTGGCTGCCACTACTAACGGACTTGTCCCTGTATGCAAGCAACTCAGCATCTGACGCCTGTAGTTCTCGGATCCAGTCCAAGATATAAGGCCTGACTGCAAGGTTAGCCATCAATGCCCCAAAGGTGCGAACACTGAAGTTTGCCTCGTTGTTAGACATGTCCTCTAACATCTTCCACTCTCGAACCATCATGTGGGCTAAAAGTCCAAGAGGCTTCCTCCTCAGAGCATCTGCCACAACGTTCGCCTTACCCGGGTGGTACTAGATAGAACACTCATAGTCCTTCATGAACTCCACCCATCGACGCTGCCTCAAATTCAGCTCCTTCTGGGAAAACAAGTACTTCAAGCTCTTGTGATCCTTGAACACATCAAATTGTTCCCATAAAGGTAGTGCCGCCAAATCTTTAGCACAAAGACAACCGCTGCAAGCTCCAAATCGTGCGTAGGATAGTTCTTCTCATGGTATTTCAACTGTCGGGAAGCATATGCAATGACTTTCTTGTACTGCATCAGAACACACCCTACCCCGACGTGCGAGGCATCACTATATACTACAAAGCCTCAGCTCCCAGCTGGAACTATGAGAACAAGGGCTGTAGTGAGCCGCTTCTTCAGCTCAATGAAGTTAATCTCGCACTTCTCACTCCATGTGAACTTAGCATTTTTCCGCGTCAAGTATGTGAGCGATGCCGCTAAGCTGGAGAACCCCTCAACAAAGCGCCTAAAGTAGCTTGCCAAGCCGAGAAAACTCCATATCTCAATAACACTCTTGGGCCTCTTTCAGTTCATCACTAGTTCCACCTTCGCAGAGTCCACTGAGATCTTTTCCGCAGATACCACATGGCCAAGGAATGCCACTTTCTCTAGCTAGAACTTGCACTTGCTCAACTTAGCATACATGCTATGCTCTCGGAAAGTCTGCAGCGTGAGTTGAAGTTCTCTCTAATGATCATCCCATGTCCTAGAGTACACAAGGATATCATCCACAAAGACGATCACGTGGCAGTTTAGGGATGGTCTGAACACCCGGTTCATCATGTCCATGAAAGTCGCCGGTGTATTCATCAGACCAAAATGTATGACCATGAAATCGTAATGCCCATACAGAGTCCTGAGAGAAGTCCTGAGAACGTCTTCAGCCTTGATCTTCAACTGATAGCCCGATCGAAGATCAATCTTGAAGAAGAATTTGGCTCCCTTCAACTGGTTAAACAAATCGTCTATCTGAGGTAATGAATAACGATTCTTGATCGTGACCTTGTTCAGTTGCCTGTAGTCGATGCACATCCTCATCAACCCATCCTTCTTCACAAAAAGCACTAGAGCTCTCCATGGTGACACACTTAGTCGGATGAAACCAAGGTGATGTAACTCCTCTATCTGCTCCTTCAACTCCACTGGGGCCAACCTGTATGGTGCCCTAGATATCGGAGCAGTGACTGGAGTCAACTCTATCTCGAACTCGATCACCCGATCAGGAGGCAATCCTAGCAAGTCCTCGGGAAACACATCCAGAAACTCGCTCACAACCGGAATGACTGAAGAGTCTCGTGTCTCTGGGTTTGAGAGACTTAGAGCTGCAAAACGGGCTATGTCTCTCCTCCGTAGCCCTTAAAAGTGAAACGGTCTTACCCCATCTGGCCTGAAGTCCACCATCTTCTCAAATCAAACCACATGCCCATGGTGTAAAGCGAGTCAATCCATCCCGAGAATGACATTAAAGTCTTGGAAGTCCAAGATGATAAAATCGGCTAGCAACTCATGCTACCCAACTTGTACGACACATGCTTGATATAATCGGTCTGCGACCACTAACTTGCCAAGCGGAGTCGAAATGAACAACTCACGCTCCAACTGACTAGGCTCCGACGGAAAACCCTTAGCAAAACTAGTTGAAACGAAGGAATGGGTTGATCCAATGTCGATTAATACACGGGCTAAACATTCGCTCACTAGCAAGGTGTTTGGGACTCTGGGTATTATAAATAACTAAGTGTCAATTTAGTTCATAAGGATATCAATTGGATATAGGTAACATGTTCATACACATATAGCAATACATAATGTATAATATCAATAATTTATAACTTGGACAACTTACTCTCCTACATACCTTGCACAACATCATCTGATGCATGTGTATCCTGCATGGACATGGCGAAAACCCTGCCCTGGTTCGCCCGACGAGGCGGCTTTGTGGGGCCCTAAAGACCTGAGAAGATCCCTGACGAGAGGTTTGTCAAGCTAGGGGTCCGCTTCCCTGCGACTGGGCTGGCTGCTGACAGTGTGGACAATCTTTGATCATGTGTCCCTGAAGTTCGCAGTGGAAACACCCACCCGAGAGCTTCCAACAATCCCCAGTGTGCTTCCTCCCACAGTGGCTGCAGAGCTCAAGTCCTGATGCAGAAGATGCAGGCTACATTAATTGAGTAGCCTAAGTAGCAGTGGGGCAAGGTGCCTGTGGTGCAAGGGGTTGCCTCTGTGCCTGTGTAGACTTGGAAACTAGGTATAAGGCAATCTTGGCCCTCTTCTCTGGTGGTACTGGGCCACTGAACTGGCCTCTAGCGAAGCATCCCTCTCTCCTCTTGAAGAATTCTTTGGAATTCTTCTCGGCGAGCTTCGCCTTGCTCACTACCTCTCCCCAGGTTCCCACTTGGAACATGGAGACCCTGTCCCAAAGAAAGGCCTTCAGCCCTCGCTCAAATTTCTTGACTCGCATGTTCTCAGACGCGATCAGGTACGGTGCAAATCTCAACAATTCGACAAATTTGGCCACAGTCGTCTTACCTAGCTCTAGAGACAGAAACTCCATCTCCTTCTGCTCTCTAACAGACATGGGGAAGTACTTCCTGTAGAAGACATCCAAAAACTCTCCCCATGTTCATGCCTCTCCTGCCTTTGTGGCATCCCTCTGTCTCAGTGCAGATCTCCACCAGTGCTCAACTTCACCTTCCATCACGAAGGAAGCCCAATCTACCCGTTGTTCACCAGTGCAACGAAGAACCCTGAAGGTCATCTCCAACTGCATGATCCAGGCCTCGACGACCATAGGATTAGTGGTCCTGTAAAAGGTTGGATGCCGAAGTCCCCTGAATGCCTCCAGTCCTGCAATGTGGTGTACAGGAGGAGGTTCGGGTGCAGCAGCAGCAGCCGGCCTGGCTGCAAGCATAGCCAAGGTCTCTGCTATAGATCCCAAGGTTGCGTGAAGTCAAGTTGTTCATCGCTCAATGGAGCTTCTCCTCCATTCCCTCGAGTCTGGTAACCTCGACCCCGAGTACCGCACCTCATGATCAAATCCTGAGAACAACAGTAAAACATTGTTTCTTGTGTCATCAAGCGGAAGAATCTGTGGACCATCTCTTACTGTACTGTCCTATTGTATTTGGGATTTGGGGTTTCTTTCTTTCCTGGGTGGGGGTTGCTTGGGTCTTTCCCTCTTCCTTTCTCAACTTCTTATCTTGTTGGACGAGGATGAATGTAGATTGCGCTAGGGAGGCGATTTGGGCGGTGCTCTCGGGGCTATCTCGTGGATGATTTGGAAGGAGAGAAACCTCAGAATATTTGAGGATTCCTCTTCCTCAGTGGAGTGTATTTGTACACGGATTCATTTGGTGGTATTGGAGTGGGCAGGGCTTCACTTCGATATGGAGGCTCTAAGGGAGGTGGAGTTAATTAGTTTGTCTTGGGTGCTTGGGGAGGCTCGTGGGGTTGAGTTTATGTACTTGTAAACTATTGTCCCTCTTTTGTCCTTCTTTTCTCTGTGCCTTGTATTAGCCTTTTCGTGTTTAATATATGGTGCTTGCTTATTGATCAAAAAAAAAAACAATAAAACATTAGCCTAACTTGGAAACCAGGCTTTATCAACATATCATTAATTGCAATTGATAGAGTATACACTAGAGTATAGTACACATAATAGTATAAGCATACAATTGAAGTTTTCCTAGCATAAGACAATAAGCTCGGTTGAGGTATCAACCGATTGTAAGACTAAGACTAACTGTTTAGTCTATATTTGGATTACGACTCCCTATACGGACCTAATGTCTTTGCTCTGATATCAACTCTGTCAACCCAAATTCCACCTAGAAGTTATGAGACTTTGGCTTATGACTTATTATATCAAACCATCCTGGGAAAACACACAAGGCATACTAATAGTGGAAGTTGAAAATTTCTTCATAATATAAAACATGTAATGTATTCCAAGTGCTAATAAAAGTTCACAAGTCAAAACATAAAGTGGACATTCCCACTTAACAAAACTTATACACATCACTCTCTCACTCCTCTCAACAATAATCTAAATAGGGCCACTTATCTAGAGCCCTCTCCTCCTGAGGATGATCCATAGCAGGCTCTTCCTCGAAGCACTCCTCAACCAATGGTTCCGGAGCATACGGGTCAACAGGACCTGCCAAAGATAACAGTTCGGTTGAGTATTGAATAGCTCAGCGTATAAAAACCACTAGATAATACTGTTATAAACTTTAACATGCTTTCATATACAGTTGATCAAAACACATGCATACTTTCATTAAGTTCGGAAACCATACTTTCAAATACAAATGTGCATACTTTTCAAAACATATACTTCACTTAGCTTTCTTGGAACCATATACTTTTACAACCTTTCTTCATACCTTTTACTTTACAAGTATCATCTTTCAGTTACTTTACACATAGCTTATTATGGGAGCATACTTTCATACTTTACTAGGGCCCGACCTACAAGGTAAGGAACACACTAGCATCCTTTATATACTTTACTTGAATCAGATGATTAAGGCCCACCCTACTTGGAGTGGAGTCCATTAGCATCCTTTTAATACATTCTTTTCCTTTCTTCTTTCTTACTTTTACTTACTTGGGATTAGATGATTGATGCCCACCCTACATGGAGTGGATTCCATTAGCATCCTTCCAATACTTTTTTTTCCTTTCTTTTTTCTTACTTTCCTTTACTTTTACTTGCTTGGAATCAGATGATTAATGCCCACCCTACTTGGAGTGGAGTCCATTAGCATCCTTCAAATACTTTCTTTTCCTTTCTTCTTTCTTACTTTCCTTTACTTTTACTTGCTTGGAATCAGATGATTAAGGCCCACCCTACTTGGAGTGGAGTCCATTAGCATCTTCCAATACTTTCTCTTTACCCTTAATGCATCATGCTTGCTTTACTTTTCGGATACCCGTACATATAGGAAACCTTCATGCAGTTACAAGTGTTCATATAGGCATTTGTGAGTGAAATGGTGGACAAAAATCCCTTAAAACACATAGTCGTACTTCTTTCATTTCATCCATGCCGATACCATATGCATATACATAGGTTAAACACTTAATTTCATCAAGAAGATCACAACAAGAATAACTAGTAGAGTGTATCTACCTTACAAAGACCGAATCCCTACGGTCTAGCGCTTAGAAAAACCTCAGAAGTGAGATCCGGGCTGGAGAAGCAAAAACCAAGCTTCACTTTCGATCTTGGTTCAAACCCTCAAAAACCAAAACTTTTCTCTCTCTCTCTAAAACTTCTCTTAGAACTTTGGTAAACTTAAACCCCAAGCAAAGGCTCTATTTATAGAGTTTTGGTTTGCCAAAACCTTAAAAAGCCCTTCAAAAATATCAAAAAAGCATAAAGTAGGTCGGTCTCTTACTAAAAGTGCAATATAGCAGCCGACCGGTTGACCGCTTGCCTAGCAGTCGACCGGTTTGATCTGACTTTGCCAATTTTGCCTGATTTTTACACTTTTGACACTTAAGAGTATTTTCATACTCTTTTACCTTGACTCTAGCACACATACAACAGCCACAATTGAATACGAAACACCCGATATCTTAACATACACTCAAAACGATACATGGAAGTTCGGGGGCTCTAAACAAAGGAGTGTTAAAAGAGACACGTGGCCATGGCATTTGACTACATAGTCTAATGTGTGGTATGCTAATCACTGCCCAACATGATTTATTCACAACTTTTGAAAAATTCTTGTATAAAACTCTAATATATTAAAAATATCTGATTATAATTTTTAATCTTACTTTATATTTTTCATATCTTGCCCGACATTTTCTCGATTTATTTCTGAATTTTTTCAAATTTTTCCCTAGATGAATCATTCCTAAACTCCAACTTGGTAAGTAGGGCTAAAACCCAATTATCAATTCAGAACTTGGTCGAATCAACTAGGCATTGGCTGTGTGCCAAGTGTCAAGTTAAGATACCAAGTTCATTCAATATTTGACTGACATGCCCTTGTCAAAGTAATAGAAATTTTTCTACGCTGACTTCAAGTGTCTTTACATGGTTTGTTGGCATCAAGTCTCTGATCAATTTGTCATCTTCCATGTAAGGATATTCTTCTCTTCTAACCACCAAATTTGTGGAGTTGGGAAACCATGGATGCATACCATCCTTTTGCGAATCAAACATCACAAACATGGGACTACCCATGCCTTCTGAGAAAATAATGTGTGGGTTTTTTTTTTTTTTTTTTGTGAACCTTCAGGAGATTATCAGGTATTCTTATTGTTTTCTTTTTCCTTTTTTTTTGGCATTCTGCCCCTGAACATGCTGCTTTTTCTAATGGATGATAAATTCATTTTTTGGTTAATCATCAGGTCCCTCCTGAATTAGATACCATTACCAATACGATCCGTCGAACCCTTCCAAGGAGCTTGGTGTCTGGGAAGAAATTCTCGAGGACTTCAAAGAAATGGATAGGCAATGGTGGGCTGCTTCTCCTTGGGGGAGTCATTTGCCTTTCTCTTTGCCGCTCTAGGCTTTGCACTAAGATTGCCATGCCATGCCTCTTAAAGAAGCTCACCAAGCGATGAGCATCTTCAAGCCAAAATGGGAAGAACTGAGCCACCCATGAGTCAGTTGCATCACACGGATCTCAGAGGTTTGGTGAAAGCTGACCATAGATGATTAATAACTGTACTCTTGTAGTCATGTTAGTGTAGATTCGATTTTTAACTACTTTGTTTCTTATTCTTTGTTTGTGCAAAATTTGTGATTTTGTATATAGTTTTCAACACAATTAATGAAGCCAATTCAATGTGTTTACTGGATCACACAAATGGGGGCTTGGCCACGAAATAGGCGATGCTGCAGTCATCTGTAATTGCACTTGAAAGCTGAGGTTATGAGATAATCTTGTGGTCTGGAATATGATAATTTTGTCATCATGCCTATAACAACCCTTCGATCAGCAGGCTCGTCTAGTCTCGGCTGGTTCATGGATTAGGCTTGCACTCACGGAAGACCATTTGCAGTCACTGGGGTTCCCTTGTTAGTTTAGCACTTAACCATCCTTTGGTATAGATGGATCACCAAAATGGATAGCCAAGTAAAAACCTGTATTTTCCATCATAATGGGAAGAGATATATCACACTTTACCAATACAATATAATGATCTCACTCTCAGCCCAGCGACGCTATTAAAATCATGATTTGGAGTATCAGAGGGTGTTCTCTGATTCAAAATATTTCTTGTTGCGCCTATAGAATTGGGCAATCAATTCAATCTAAGCATTGTTTGCAATCTCTAAATTGAGGCTAATCCAAACTCCCTGACATCAAGGCTAATCTAGTACTGCATCTTGCTAAAATGTTGCTACACAATGCTAGCTTTTGTAAGCAAACAATCCCTTAGAGTTCAAAAATGTTCATGAATCAGCACAGGTTTGGGCGAGTTGATGCAATGGAAATTGCCACCCCTAATTATGGGGTTGCCTGAGGCTCAATGATTGACAACTTTACCCACCTCACTGCAACGAGATTGTGGGTTCGATTCACACGTACCAATAGGGCTATCAATGGATCAGATCAAGAACCGGATTTGATTACAACGGATCTTTATTCTTTATAGATCATCCAGATCGGATATGAAATTTTGAAGTTGGTTATAATCTCATCGAATCAGATTTATGGGTATTGCTAATGTTCAGGGTAAACTTGATAAACTTTACAAAGACAATTTTACCCTTATATTAACTTCAAACTCACTAAAATTAAGAATAGTTTAATCTTTTCACAAAGGGTCAATCATTAAATACAGCAAAAATTGCAGTTTGATTTTTCTTGTTTGTCTCCCTCATTAAGTATCAAACTGTGTAGCCCAAACGCAAGCCAACCCATCCCAATTTATCTTCAGCCAGCCCCTTGCAACCCGACTTGACCCATAACTCCATAGATTGTCAAGCAAATTTTCCAAGAATTCAAAACTTTTAAAGCATCATCCAACCTTTCTTGACAAGAAGCATTCAACCCATCTATTAAAAGTCTCCGCACGCAGTGAGCTTTAATGCTAGCATCATCACCAACTACTCCATTCCCTTTGTAGCTCTCTGTAGCTTTTATCACACATCTCCCTTTACAGCTTCCCAGTCTCCCCAATGTACCCAATTTACTGACCTTACAGTATTCATCAATGAGTGTTTTATGTGTTCATTTGGAATAAATCCTTTCCGGATCATCTCTTAACCACAGCTTGTGGTATATGTAAAACTGTGCAGAGTGCACCCTCTCTCCTTGAGACAATTGAAGACCCCAAAACCTTTGTCTGCCATTCCGTTCTTGCATAGCCCGTAAATGATTTCCAGATTAGTAAAAATGTCAGGAGTTCAATTCTTTGCAATCATAAGATGGAGAAGCTACGAGTCTTTACTATTACTCTTTTTCCTGCAAAACCCAGAAATCAATTTGTTGAAAGCAACATTATCCGGGGGCATGCCTAATTTGTTATCCATGCAGAGGCTCAAATGAGATACTCAGAGCCTCAACATCGCCCGCAAAAAAACTCCCAGAGAAGATTGGCACATCGCCCACAAAAAAACTCTCAAAGAAGATTGGCACTCCCAACACACAGAACCCATTAAACCGGTTCAGGAATACCAATATTTTCTGCTGGGAGAACACATCCAGAGCTTTGTGGATGAATCCATCTCCGGCATAGACATCATATGAAAGACTCTAGAGAAGCCGATTTGAGGCTGAAGTTGGTTGAATAAAATAAGGGATTTTAACTCAATGGAGGCATTGGCCTCGACAAGGACGTCAAAGAGGGAATTATAAGACCGAGAGCTGGAGAAGTTGTGTTGAGAACAGAGCCATTGGAAACTGAAGGAGAATGGAATTGTTTTGACACTATGATCTAGCGAACACAATCTTGATCGAAGAAATTAAGTGTGGAACTCCAAAAGGAAGGTATGCTCTCATCTGGTTCTGTTTCATTTGTTTTGACATACCTTTCTCACAATCTCTGAACTGCCCTTGCTCCTGCTGCTTGTTGTCCAACTGTTCTTGTTTTATTTCGTCTCCTCCAAAATTTTGGATTTTGAAATGGTTTAAGGTTTTGGAGCCTCCGATACTCACGACTGAGAATCAAACTCTTGCCATTTATTACCTCCCTCCTTTTTTTGTGTGTGGGTAGGTGGGTGCAAGAGTCTAAGAATGATTGTTAAGCTCTTCTGGAATTCTTCAAAGAAAGTCCAACTTAGTATAGCAATAAATCCCCAAAAACGCTTGAGGTGCAAAGATACCGAATGTCTTGAATGAGCACTCATAATCTCCATGGTGGGGTGCTGTCCATGTAATAGGGATTCACTGTCCACCCAAAGATGTTGGATCCCCTCGGCAATGGCATGTGGGGGAATCCTCGGTATATAGCTCTGGCCTGTCTGTTAAAGAGGATGTCTCCAGCCGGTAATGAGGTTGCAAAACACTTCAAAATCCGTCCAAAATGATCCCATCTGTACTACCGATCATACATGGAGCCATCGAAACTCAGTTTGGTCCATTTGGATTAGCTGCCATGTCTTGGTAGGTTGTGAACCATATAAGGTCCCTGCATCAGAAGATATCAACCGAGAATCTATGAAGGCAGTATAAGACAGTTGCTTATTCAATCCTTTCATGAGAAGAAGTCAACTGAGGATCTAAGAAGGCAGTATGAGACAGCTGTTTATTCAATAGTTTGAATTCAATGGGTTTTTCATTGTATATATGGTATGGTTCCCATCAATGCCTACTCATATTCAGACCCTATTAAAGGGCAAAAATTTATTCAACTCCTTATTTATAGCATTTAGGCTTTAACTTCAAACGGATAAGTCACTTCCAGGGATAGACCCAGGATTTTCTAGTAGAGGGGGCACCCATAGTTATAATTGTTGATGGAATTTGTGGAGAAAGATTAGGTGGATATGAAATATTATGGTGTAGAACTAAATTCTCAGGTCATTTCGTCCATCCATTTTGTACATATTATGAGTATTGTTTCTTGTGTTACGGGCAGCAATCCCCTTGCCTCATAGCTATGCACAATTAAATAATTAAATTAAATGGTATAAAAGATATATTTTGTTTTCAAAAGTTTAGGAGACAATTGCCCCATAGCTATGCCATATTAAATAATATAATATTATATAATTTTTAAAGGGACAATTGCCCCAATGTCCAATGAATTATGCTCAATTTAATACTTAAACAACTTAGTATAAAAAATACGAGTCCGGATCCTATCCAATTGCGATGAATTCAGACAGTTCAATCACACTTACATAGCCCTCCTTTAACTCTGGTTAAGAACTTTTAAACCTTAGGGTTAATTTCTTTTTCTTAAACAAAGGTTAGATTGTTGAGTACCCTAAGGGTTAGTAAATCTTAATCATAGTTAATGGGGTTAAAAGGAACACATGTGGGCCGAGTTTAATCGAATATGATCCCAACTTAAAAAAATACTTTTTTCCAAGTTTAGGGGACACTTGCCCCATTCCCATGCTATACCCTAAAAAAAAAAAAAAAAATCTAGATGTTGAGTGAGGGCATGTGCCCCCACGGGCCCCCGCCTAGCTCCGCTCCTGGTCACTTCTGTTGCATAGTTCTCAAGGCGACTAGGCGAATTGAGGCGACAGACCCCATGGACGCCTGAGGCGGTAGCCTGAGACGCCGCCTGATGAACTTTTTACTGTAGACATCCCCCCAATATGAGATCTATGTATGATGCATTTCCTTGAATAAAGGGACCTGCAATTCATGTAAATTACAAAATCTCTATTGTTTAGATACACTTTGATAGAAACATCCTTGCAGACAATTCTAAGAACAATAAAGATTTCAAGTGTTGGGAAAAAAAACGGAATAAAAAAAAACAAAGTTTACAATGATTGTCGAAAGCGGAAGAGAGATTATTAAGGATCAAAAAATAAAAAGAAACAATAGTCTACAGTGACAGCCGAACATGAGAGAGGAAGGAGATAGGAGAGGAGGGAGAGTGTAGGACTGAATAAATAACAAAAAAAATAGTTCGACAGTCAATGTGACGTTGAACATGAGAGAGACAAGAGAGGGAGAGAGAAGGAGATGTCGTATATCTTACTCTCATTTCTTCTTTCTTCATTTTTCTTGATTATACTTAAGGAATGTAATAATATATATATATATAATTGGTCAAATATACAATTATAAGGATTGCACTTTTTTAAATTATGAAAGACCTCTTTAAATATAGGTTTATGAGAGTTTTGGGGTCCTAGAAGGAATCTAAGGCACTAAAGGCTTTTTTTATTATTATTGGACTGCTTGAACCCACTTGTATGCTTGGTCGCCTAGGCGACGCTTGTAACAATCATGCAAAAGTAGATGCGGACCATATGGTCCACTCACAAATAGGGGAAAAGAGAGAGAGACCAATTGTCCAGCAATTAAGTGAGAGAAAGGACAGGTTAACATGAGGGAAATATACTTGACATCATTTCTCTCTTCTTTCTTCTCAATTTGCAAACCTTTTTTGTTGGATATATAAACCCTAATATATTATATGGTAAAAGACATGAAAAGTATATAAAATAGTATATTTTTTGTTTACCAAACTACTATATTCAAATAAAGTAATTCTTATATCTTTAAACAATAATAATATTACATATATCAAATTTATAATAATTACTGTCTGAGGCGGCCAGTCGCCTGAGCCCAGCAGAGCGCCTAATCGCCTAGGCGACCTCCTGAGGCGACGCCTTTAACAACTATGTTCTGTTGTATGCCATGCAACTCACGTGACATAATACTTATAAAATCATGCATATCCCTCAGAGTCGATGAATTCATCAATGGAGATAAGTCCACTACTTTTAGTTCACGTAATCTTCACCACATGGATGCAAGATGAAATTCTAATGGAAAATAAAAATTAGGAGAAAAAAAAAAGATACTAGGAGTAGATCTTTTCAAAGCTCGAAACCAAAAGTTACATACGACCATCCCCAAAGACAAAAGAAAACCAAAACTATACATATATATATATATATATATATGATAGTAAAAGTGCATGTGTGTTGCACGTAAAATATATATTAATTAATTTAAATATATGAACATTTTACAAACAATAGAATAAAAAATAAAATAGTTAATTTAAGATGAGTGAAATCATGCTCTTAAAAGGAGGATGCATCTAAGGGGACAACAACAATAATTAAGGTGTGTAATTGTGTATATACCAATAAAATGATTGGTCAACATCCTTTGATGCACTTTGAGAAAAAATGAATTGTCAATAACATCTATAATATTGTTCATTAAGATAAACAAAACTAAATAAAACATGTAAAATGTAATTGCATTTGTTTTGCATTCTTTGCAAACCTAAACTATTCAATTTTCCAACTTTTTTTACGGTTTGTCATCATCAGAATAATTGATGTTTTCAATGATGTCCTCTTCCACTTCTTGTGTTACAAAATTGTTTGACATAGTTTCGTTCTTCTTTTTGTACATCTTGATGAGAACTTGTACGTCTTGCCTTTACAACCTGTCACTTTATTATAAAATGTATTTTCATCATGTAGTAATGTTAAAAGCGATCCTAAAATTATGATAAATGTGAGCAATGGTGTAGTGGAAACCCCTAGAGGGTATGGAATTGGAGAAAGGAAATTGTCAGATTACAAGCTAAATGTAAAATGGTTTTCGAGCATGTTTACAGAGAAAATAATCAGTGTGCAGATTATCTGGCTAATGAGCGTGCAACACCTCTAGGAGTAAAGTCTACAAGGACTCAACGACATTCTGATTCCCCTAAAAAGGATCATCAGGGTTAACAAACTATGTTTGTCTAATATTAGATATTGATGTTTAGGGGTAAGGTTTTATGTCCCCACTGTATTTGGTTTCTTTTTTATTTAATAAACCGGTAGGGGTCTACCAAACCCCCCACCCTTATGGGAGGTGTTTCTTAAAAAAAAATGGAAACTTAAGCATATAAAAAAAAACATTGAAATGTAATGAAATATAGAGAATAAATTACCTATTCTTTTAGACATAAAAGATTCTCTAAAGGACATCCAATAAAGTTTATTGTATCTTCAAAAGTTGTCACAAACACGTGTTGCAACATATTTAACCCTGAACCTCAACATATACCTGCACAAATATTTATTTTAATAAAATAAAAAATAAACGTGAATTGTATATATAAGATGTATTTTATTACCGTAGACATAGTCTGCAAATTGTTTTTTATAGACATTGCATTCAGCTCCTTCTACCATGACAAGTACTCTTCTATTATATCTCTTGCATGCATTATACCATGGTTCAGCTGAGTTGAGAATTTCTGAAATTGTTGCATTGAAATAATAATATGATTTCTGTAAATAAATATAATTATTAAAAAAAGTATAATATTTAAATAAAAAATTGAGAATTAAAATAAAATAAATATTAATAAAATACCTCAAATGATGAAGGAGATTTTCTAATAATCTCTTCAAGATCAAGCCTTTCAGTCTCTTTAATTTTAAATATGTCAGATTTTGAGTTAAGTATGGTAGAAGGAAGATCTTGTAAAGTAAATTTGTGTAGCAAACCTGCAATTTTAATTGAAATAAAATCATAAGCAACAATCAACATATATATATATATATATATATATATATATATATATTTGTATGTTATCAAAGAACATTAAAAATATACCAATTTTTTAATTCCTTAGCTTATGTGATATTTGGATCTATTTGGATTGTGGTTCCCGAGAGAGTTTGAAGAGAGACACCTGAAATTTAAATGTTATATGATAATATAAGAGTAATTATAACAAATATTATTAAAACTTAAAGATTGTTTTACCTTTATAAGTGTTAGTTGATAAATAACTTGCAGGAATTATAGGTCTTTCGGTAACTATTTTCATAAGAATTTGACATACTTTTCTGCTAAGTCTCCTCATAATGTTAAATGAATTTTATTTGATCAATCACAAGAAATATATTAGTTCAATAATATATTACATCATTAAATATATCATAATTTTATAAATAAGAATATACTAACCTCATATGGATGATGCTGAGCTTTTGTATCATTAATACATCTTTGTTATTCTTTTTTATGATGGGGAAAAAAGAATTTACATCAATAACCATTTCTAATACATCTGTGCACAATAAAAAAGATCAAATGTTTTAGACTATTAAAATAATAAGTAGTGAGATATACACAAATATTCAGGTGTTAAATACATACCTATTGTTTTCTCTTTAAGTGTATTCTGAAGTATTTTTTCAAATGGAATAAAATTGCACTTTATATTTTCCAAATTGATAACATCAACTGTTTCATCTGCAATGATGGTTGCTTTTGTAAATTTTAATTCGTAATCTTTGTGGACATTTACGAATTGAGAATTTACACGACTTACAATTTCATTTGATATAATGTAAGGCTTATTGTGCTGCAATAGATCTTTAAATCTTTCAACAATATCATTAAATAATATTACTTGAATTTCCGTTCCCTGTAAAAAATTAATTAAATGATATAAATAAAAAATATAAAAATTAATAATATATAATTTACTAACCTCGTTGTCCATTATTATTATTTTTACAATATTTCTACTTCTTTTTTATTGTTGTACTCTTTTACCATTCCTTCTAGAAGCACTACCAATTTGATAGTACAATTTGTTTGCAGTGCAGCAAGTGAACTTTATGGCCAAATCATCAAGAATAATTGACTGAGGCATCGTATCTGCAAAATAAAAATTAAACATTAAAAGTATATTCAATTATATAATTAACAAATATTTGTTATCGTGAAGATAATATTGAATAAAGGATAATAAAATACTTGTTTGCAATTAGAACCTCTTTAAAACCCACATTTTTTGTGTAGGTTCCTCTTTTGTCATTGTTATGATCATGTTTCACTAAAACTTTAGTTGTATTCATTGATACCCCTCTTTACAATGCTATATACAACTGCCCATGTGTGAATACATGTTGAAGAAGATGAACACCTACATGCGGAATGGTTTGTCATTGTGCTTTATTTATTGTCATTACAAAACTCAAACGTATGTTTCCTTTTGAAATGAAATGGATATCTTTCATTTCTGCTAAACAAAGTAGAATCCTTAGGAGAAGAACATGTTTTCCGGCGTGTTATCCTATAGCAATTTCTGCTTGAATGACGTTTTTCATAAATCTCCTGCAAACCAATCTTGTACCATTGCACAACCCGTGTGGAGGATCTAAATTGTGTGGCAACATTATTGGACAATTGATTTTGAGAATCAACTCTTGCGATGGTAGTCCATTTGGTGCTAATGCGTTTGAAAACTCTTCCGGACAATAAGTTTGTGTCTCATCAGTAGCAATATCAAAGTTATAGTAAGTCATTGTATCGCCTGGAAATCTTTCGATCAACTCCTCATTTAATTTATCAACAAAATCATTCTAGTTGACAAAATTGCTCTGTGTGATGTATTCAGCCGAATGAGAATTCTCATGTGATGAGAGAAATTTTATATCAACCAATTCATCTTGAGATTTATCATCATTTGCATATTTAATAACCATCTCATCTAGAAGTCGAATCATATCTTCAAGGTGTTGTTTGGATAGATTTCCCCAACAACTTTTGGCTTTTAGGAAGTCAGAAGTTGACGATTATGTGTTTGGTTTGCATTTTTCGTTTGACTTCCCGCGGAAGTAAAAAGTCGTAGGAAGTCACTTTCTTTACTTCCCCAAAAAGCCAGGCAAGTGTGCTTCCTCGGGAAGCAAAATTTTCAACTTCGGTGATAGTTGACGGAACTCCCCGACCGAACAATCATAACATATAAACACCCAATCCCCTTTTTTTGGGGTTTCACCAGATGAAAACCCCTGCTCGCTCCCTATTTTCTTGCTGCTCCACTGCTCCGCTCGATTTCACTCTACTCTGATCGCGTGATCCCGCCAGCGATCCAAAGCAGCTCATGGTAAGTCGTTCTCTCCTCATTTTTATTTCTTTTTTTTTTTTTGGTGATTTTCCCATCTCTTTCCATCTGTAATGTAGATGTTAGATTTTTTTTTTTTTCTTTATTTTCTCACTGCTTGCCTTCTCTGCTTTTGAGTGTGTGGCAGCAGCTTGTCCTCGGAGATGACCGGCCATTTTCTTTTCTTCTGGGATCAACATTAGCATGTTGGTCATTTACTGAATGAAAATCTCTCTCCTCCATCTTTTGATTTCTGTAAATATGAGTATGTAAGTGTGTGATTTGGGTTTTCATTGGTTGGTATTGTTGTGTCACGGGTTAAGCCATTTAACTTTGGTTTTCAAAAAATTAAAAAAAAAATTAACACCCTTTAACTGTGGTTAGGATTCACTAACCCAAAATGTTTTTAAAAAATTGTTTTTTTTCCTAAAAATCAAGGTTAAATGGGTTAACTTTAAGGGTGGGTGAAACTTAATCACAGTTAAAGGGGAAGAGACATTGAGTTAGTGAATCTTAACCACAATTAAAAGTTGATAATTTTTTTTTAAATTAAGGTTAAATGACTTAACCATAAATGTGGGTAAAATGTAACCATAGTTAAAGGGTGTTAAAATGAGTAAACATTGGGTTAGTGAATCTTAACTACAATTAAAGGGTGTTAAATTTTTTTTAAAAATAACCAAGGTTAAATGACTTAATCCTAAGGGGTGAAACTAAACCACAGTTAAAGGGTGTTGAAATGGGGAGAGACGTGACCATTTAAAAGGGGAACACGTCGCCTAATACCGAGTTCCAGTATTAGGTATTAGGCACCGACTAGAGGATTTGTGATTTTTGTAATATGACTATTTTGCATGTAATATCAAAATAAAGACCTTTTCTTAATAATCGTTAGACATGCAGGACATGTGTAATGAAATAGAAATTTTGATTGATAGAAAAATTTTAATTAATAGAAATTTTCAGAAGTTACTTTTTGTTAGGGTAAACCAAACACAAATTTTGATTTTTAAAATTTTAAGTCACTTTTCAAATGTGTAAACCAAACGTTGTTATATCTACCGAATGACTTTGTCAGACTTCCCCAAAAGTTATTTCCTACAAATTAGCTTTTGGGAAGTACTTTTCTTCTTTGAGAAGTCTATCCAAACGCCACCCAAGTATTGCAGGCTCCTCTCCATTAGCAACACACAGAAGGAAATCACTAAAATAAGAATTAGATTTTGCCCTCATATTTCTTGTTAATTTTAACTTTTGCATTTTTTACTATAAATATGACACAACCAAAGTTGCGTTATGTCATATTCGCCCTTTTCACCCCAATACTTTTATTAGTACTATGGTGAAAAGGGGTTATAAGACAACCATAATTCACCACTGAAAATTATGGTTTTCAGTGGTGATTTTAGACAAGTACTTCTAGTGGTTCTTTATAGTACAAGAGCAAAAACAGTTAAAGTTGCTTAATTGTTTCTTCTGCTTTTGTGCCACGAAGAACCACTAGAACTTGTCTGAAATCACCCCTGAAAACCATTATTTTCAGTGGTGAACTACGGTTGTCTTATAACCTTTTTTCACCATAACTGCTAATAAAAGTACTAGGGTGAGAAGGGCAAATATGACATAACGCAACTTTAGTTGTATCATATTTATAGTCAAAAATGCAAAAGTTAAAATTAATAAGAAATATGAGGGCAAGATCTGATTCTTATTTTAGTGATTTCCTTCTACGTGTTGGTAATGGACAGGTGCCTACAATACTTGAAGATATGATTCGACTTCTAGATGAGATGGTTATTAAGTGCACGAATGATGATAAATCTGAAGATGAATTGGTTGATATAAAATTTCCCTCATTACATGAGAATTCTCATTTGGTTGAATACATCACACAGAGCAATCTTGTCAATTAAGAATGATTTTCTCGATAAATTAAATGAGAAGTTGATTGAACAATTTCCAGGAGATACAATGACTTACTACAGCTTTGATAATGCTACTGATGACACACAAACTAATTATCTGGAAGAGTTTTTAATCGCAATAGCACCAAATGAACTACCACCACACAAGTTGATTCTCAAAATCAATTGTCTAATAATGTTGCTACGCAATTTAGATCCTTCACACGGGTTGTGCAATGGTACAAGATTGGTTTGCTGAAGAATTATGAAAAACATCATTCAAACAGAAATTGTTATAGGACAACAAGCCAGAAAACATGTCCTCCCAAGGATTCCTCTTTGTCCAACAAAAAATGAAGGATATCCATTTCATTTCAAAGGAAACAATTTTCGATACGTTTGAGTTTTGCAATGACAATAAATAAAACACAATGACAAACCATTCTGCATGTAGGTGTTTACCTTCCTCAACATTTATTCTTGTATGGACAATTGTATGCAGCATTTTCTAAAGAGGTATCAATGAGTACAACTAAAGTTTTAGTAAAACGTGATCATAACAATGACAAAAGAGGAACTTACACAAAAATGTGGTTTTTAAAGGGGTTCTAATTGCAAACATGTAATTTATTATCCTTTATTCAATATTATCTTCACGACAAAAATATTTGTTAATTATATATTTGAATATACTTTCAATGTTTAACTTTTATTTTGTAGATGCAATGTCTCAATTAATTATCCATGGTGTTTTTGCCATGATTGGTTCACTTGATGCACTACAAACAAATTGGACTATCAAAGTGATAGTGCTTCGAGAAGGAATGATTGAAGAGTACAACAATCAAAAAGGATGCAAAAATATTTTAAAAATAATAATAATGGACAACAAGGTTAGTAAATTATATATTATTAATTTTTATATTTTTTATTTTTATCATTTAATTAATTTTTTTTACAAGGAACGAAAATTCAAGCAATATTATTAAATGATATTATTGAAAGATTTAAAGATCTGTCACAGCACAAATAAGACTTACATTATTTCAAATGGAATTGTAAGTCATGTAAATTCTCAATTCGTAAATATCCACAAAGACCACAAATTAAAATTTACAAAAGCAACCATCATTGAAGAGGAAACAGTTGATGTTATCAATTTGGAGAATATAAAGTACAATTTCATTCCATTTGAAAAAAATACTTCAGAATACACTCAAAGAGAAAACAATAGGTATGTATTTAACACCTTAATATTTTTGTATATCTCACTACATATTATTTTAATAATCTAAAACATTTGATCTTTTTTATTGTGCACAGATGTATTAGGAATGGTAATTGATGCAAAATCTTTTTTCCAATCATAAAAAGAATAGCAAAGATGTATTAATGATGCGAAAGGTCAGCATCATCGATATGGGGTCAGTATATTCTTATGTACTAAATTATGATATATTTAAATGATGCAATAAAATTTTTAACTAATATATTTCTTGTGATAGATCAAATACAACTCCTTTAACATTATGGGGAGATTTAGCAGAAAAAAGTCCATCAAATTCTTATTAAAATGTTATCGAAAGACTTATAATTGCTACAAGTTGCTTATCAACTAACACTTATGAAGATAAAATACTCTTTTTAAGTGTTAACAATATTTGTTATAACATTGTTAAAATTTCTCTTATATTATCATCTAACATTTAAATTTCAGGCGTCTCTTTTCAAACTCTCTCGGGTACCACAATCCAAATAGATCCAAATATCACATAAGCTAAGGAATTAAAAAATTGGTATATTTTTAATGCTCTTTGATAACATACAAATATATATATATATATATATATATATATATATATTGATTGCTGCTTATGATTTTATTTCAATTAAATTGCAGGTTTGTTACACAAATATGCGTTAAAGATCTTCCTTCTACCATACCTAACTCAAAATTTGACATATTTAAAATTAAAGAAACTGAAAGGCTTGATCTTGAAGAGATTATTGGAAAATCTCATTCGTCATTTGAGGTATTTTATTAATATTTCTTTTATTTCAATTTTTAATTCTCAATTTTTTTATTTAAATATTATATGTTTTTTAATAATTATATTTATTTGCACAAATCATATTACTATTTCAATGCAACAATCTCAGAAATTCTCAACTCAACTGAATCATGGTAAAATGCATATAAGAGATGTAATAGAAAAGTAATTGTCATTGTTGAAGGTGCTGAATGCAAAGTCTATAAAAAATAATTTACAGACTATGTCCAACGACAATAAAATACATCGTATATATATAATATACATACATATATAATTCACAATTATTTCTGATTAAAATAAATATTTGTCCAAGTATATGTTAAGGTTCAAAATTAAATATACTGCAACACATGCATTTGTGAGAGTTTTTGAAGAGAAAAAAAATCACAGGATGCCCTTTAGGTGATCTTTTACATCTAAATGAAGAGGTAATATATTCTCTATATCTCATTACATTTCAATGTTTTCTTTTCTAAGTATAAGTTTACATTTTAATGTTTAACACTACTACAGGACGAAAATACCTTTTATAATAAAGTGACAAGTTGTAAAGGCAATTACAAGTTTCCCATCAAAATGGACAAAAGAAGAACGAAAATATGTCAAACAATTTTGTAGCACAAGAAGTAGAAGAAGACAACATTGAAGACATCAATTATTTTTGACAATGGTAGACCATCAAAAAAGTTGAAAATTTGAATAGTTTAGGTTTAGAAGTAATGCAAAACAAATACAATTACATTTTACATGTTTTATTTAGTTTAGTTTATTTTAATGAAGAATATAATAGATTTTGATTTCATATATTTTGACTCATTGTTATTGACAATTCATTTTCTTCTTAAGGTACATCAAATGATGTCGACCAATCATTTTATCGATATATACACACTTTAAGTCCTGTTGTTGTCCCCTCAGATGCATCCTCCTTTTAAGAGCGTGATCTCACTCATCTTAAATTAGCTATTATATTTTTTATTCTATTATTTGTAAAATTTTCATATGTTTAAATTAATCAATATATTTTATGTGCATTGCACATGCACTTTTACTAAGGTTAAAAGGGACACATGGACATGTAAAGAATCAATCCCTTTAAAAATAAGAAGTTAAAAAAAAAAAAAATTGGGTTGGGTTGGGTTGGGTGGGGCCCCCACCCAACCCAACTTACTTCATCCCTCGAGGATGGCCCCTCCTCGCCCCCTAACTCCGCCCCTGGGCATATACGTATATAGCATATGCTCTGATTGTAAATTGTAGAGAAAGGAGTGTGTATCAACCCCACTTACTTCATCCCTCGAGGTTGAACACAGCAGGTAGGCCTCCCACCTCACCCCCTCTTCCAGGAATACTAAAAGCATGTCTCAAGCATGAACATTGATTTGTATTTTCAACCTTAATCACCAAGGACGATCATTTCTATGTCTATATTGTGTAAAGTAATATGCCGAAAAGGATGGACCCGTCATGGTTTACCGACCTCAATAGATTGCTAATCATTTGAAAAACACGCAAATTATGCTTGTTTTCAAGACTTTCATGGGGTTTTAGTCTAGCAATGTAATTGTTTGTCATATTTCTCTTTTTCCTAATATGGTAGTGGCACATGACATAATCTTGAATCAATTAAACAAAAAGTAGTTAAGTAAATTAAATGTTTGGTTTTTTTAGCTTACCCCAAAATTTTAATTTTGTTCGGTTTAAACGTGCTTAATCATCATTTTTAAAATATATGGTTCCAAAACTTTAAGGTACGAATGTACATAAGTCCATTGTCAATCTCTTGGATGAGATTCTTATGGCAAATAAGGATAATATAGATTGTTATCTCCATCCAACTAAGGGTAAGATTAGCGGTTACCTTAGGTCTGATGTGTGTGTGTGTGTTTAGATTACCTCTCTAGCCAAAAAAAAAAAATACTATGGGTAAGAATGTTGATAAACATTGTGCATTACAAGAAAAAAAATTTGATAGACATTTTGCAGATGAATTAATTTGTCCAATATATTTCTTCATGTTGAACTTCTACATTTTGACATTATTTAGTAAAACATAATCCCTATATTTGTTCAAAATTGGAGAAATTTTAACTAAGAGACATTTGGTCCATTGGTAATTGTAGTTGGCGATATAGAATTTGATATTGGATTTTGTTTGCAATAAACTAGTGTTACCTAGACACTTCAGTTTTTCCAAATTTTGTTGTGCCGACACCTTAGACACAACACGACACTCCGTGGAGCGACACGAAACTCCTTGGTACATGCCTATACCATGCCATGCCATGGTGACATCAACATTATGGTTAGGCACGTGGTACTTTAAGTATGCCGTGCCCTTTAAAGTATGTATATATATATATTAGATTGCTTGGAACTTTTTGTTAAGCTGTGTAGCTTTTTCGGCAATATAGAGAAAAACTTACTAAGAGAGCAGCGGCACCAACCGTCAATAGGTCTCTCCCTCCCTCTCTCTCGTTTGCTCCTCTCTGTTCTGTATATGAGTATTGTTTATAACTTTGCTACACTTCTAAACAAAATTGGGGAAATGTGGTCCCCCATTTCTCTATTCTTGTTATTAAAATTTTGGAGTTATAATATATTCATGTATATAATCATTTTCACAAATTTGTACATTTGTGCCACCGTATTGAGGTTTTAGATCTTGTCGTGCCAAACACCTCTAGACACCCAAACACTTGGCACCCGTACCACGTGCATAGGTAACACTGCAATAACTGATGCTTTTGTATTTGCATATTATTTATCATCAATTCAAATTAATTGATACGCTTACTGGACCGACACATGAGTACCTATAAAGTAATGTTATTTTTTAATTTTATCATATTATGTTTTTTATTAATAATAATTAATACATACAAAGCACATGCACCTTTACTAATATATATATTGAGAGAGATAGAGAGAGTACCAAAGTAGGAGTAATGATCAGAGATGGGGCTGCAAAAAAGGAGGAGAAGCAGAATTAAGCAAACACAAAAAGCTTTTTTAAAGGGTACTTAAACGGGACAGAGGGGGTGAGGCACCAACCTTTAATCGAAGCCGTGGAGCTGTGCACCAGATCAAAGAAGCGGAGGGGATTTATAGAAGATCCTGCAAATGAGAATTGAATGATGGACTCCTCTCAACATGAAAAACAACCTGACAATGCCTTTCACGGGTGTATAATATGCATGTCACCTGCATCGACGTGTAACGAATGCAACTAAATGTTTTTAGCACGACTGGTGATTCTCTACAGTTATAACTGGACTCCTTGGCTGTTCTGGGTGATCCACGAGTTTTATAATTTGCCCTTTTCAAGGATTCTTCTGATTGTTAGAGTTGTTGTGTTGGGCATGGCTACAAGGAGGACTTCATATATTTTATATGAATATATTTAATAATTAAATTAAAATTTTATAAATATAGTTTCAACTTTCAACATATCTTCTTCTTTTTGTATGTTTATGGCTTAATTTCATAATGGCTTAAATTCGTGTTCGAGAAATTTTCTTTATTTAAAGGGACTGATTCATTTTATCTGAGACTTTGAGATATTCATGACATGTTAGTTGAGATGTAACACCTTGCACACTCTTTAATCTTTTAGATTGTCTAGCCTTGCGTTTATATTAAATTACTAAATAATACATTACTATGAAAACTGAGAACGGATGAAAAATTTATAAAATAAGATGCAAATAGAAGCTTTTGTTCAAGATTTATAATTAATGATGTCATAAATCTTTCTATGACATTAACAATAGATCCGACATATTGGTAACAAATATGCAGTTATTTGTGAATTTTATGAGATGAAACAAAATATCACTATAAACATGCTAAAGTAGGAAAAAAAAAATATTTCAACAATTCAAGTTCATATTTCTCGTGAAGATACTATAAGATCCAACCCTAGGTTCATTCAGATGAACCAGATATTCCTCCATAGGTCTACATGATGATCAAGGCATCTTATACTTTATTTCAATATTGTAGGTAAGAATTTACAAATGAAATTATTAGTAACAAATCATTTAAAAATACATTAATATATATTCTCTCTTAAGTATTATATCAATTATATATCTTTTCTTTTTATTGGTTTCTGGAATTTAACATAGTATTATATACCTCTAATTAATGTATGATATAGGTAAAACATCATGATGGATTTGAGTTGATTAAGCCAATCAGAAATCAGAATTCAGGAACTGAATTAAAAGGTTAAGTAATTTTAAGCAAATTGTTTTAAAATTTTCAAAAGGACACCAAGGAAAATGTAGATTAACCAACAGTAGGATACTGACCTCTCCACCAAATGGGGAGCAATAGAACCAGCAATAGAGTGGGTTGGTGCTAGTTTTTCAAGCTTTTCCTCTAAACCTGGTGTAATGGCCTATAGTAAAAGCATAAATACACAAATAGTTTAGCATTCAACTTTAGCAACAATGAATATCAGAATATGTACACACTGAAAAAAAATGGGCATATCTTAGTTTCAAAATTGTTATCTAAAAGAATGTTTGATGACTTGATATCCCGCTGAAAAAAAGGAAGATGGCCTGATATATACGTAAGAGGAGACAACAGTAAAATAAGTAGCAAGGACAGTCTAGTTTAGGAGGAATATGCCCAATGACTAATTTTGGTTAAGCCATCAAACATAAACACAAAAGCAACGCAAAGAACCACATTTCTATATCAGCGGGAATGGTAAACAGGGTCCAAAAATTGGATCCAAACACCACTCCATGGTTCAGATCTAGTGTACATTTCTATATAGTACCAATTTGACAGCAATTAGAGAAACTTCTATACCAAAACACCCAACCCAACCATTAATTGGGGTTGAAAAACTGAGACCCAGATTCAAGTAAATGGGTTTGGATATATCAACAGGATACCCATTGACAGTTTGACACCTTCAGGCTCAATTACATTATAGGAAGCATTATACTATTTATCATAGAAATCTTCCAGTTGAAAAACATTAGAAGATATACTTATCTAAAACCAATGACAGAGTGATTATAATTGAAGACAGCAGTACCTAACAGAATTTAAAAATGCATGGTTACCAGTCCAGTCTAGTTTCCTGAAAGAAGTGCACATATAGATTATAGAAGACAATTGGAATTTCACAAATTTCTATTGCAATCTAAAACTAATCATGAAAGTTCTCTACTTACAAGCTAATCCTACACCCATGACAAATTTCCCATAATATTGTTCGGACAAGCTAGTATGTAATAGATTCCATCAAAATTATATTTCACTTCTCTATACACAGATTATTAGATAAATTTATTCCATAGTTTATCAAAAAAATTTGAAGACCTAGATGCAAAAAGTTGGATACATCTAGCTATACAAGGAAATTAAGAACGTGAATGCCACAAAAGAAAGAATAAAAAATTCATGAATATTCAATACCAATTACCGATTTAAAAAATGAATATTCAATGTGAATCAAGTTTTGAAGGGGGAGGGGGACGAAATGAAATCAAACTCAAATCATCATTTCAATCTTTTAAAAAAAACCTACCTAGCATAGCAAATTGCTCTCATATACTTCTTTAGCGTTGTAAAAGACGATAGAACAGAGACCTCTCTCCAAAATCAGATTTCTCCTCTCATTTTGAAACACGAAAACCTGGTTTGATTGGCGTAACGAGAAACGCTAGTGTTTCTTTTTAGAAGAAAAGTGTGAGTGCGTTTCGCTAGGGTTTTCGATGCAGATACCCGGGTTATGTTGGCTCCAATCAAAAAATGGGAGCTTTAATGTTTCCTGAATAGGTAATGCCACCCAATCACTCCCAATTAAGATCATGGTTGTTAAATCTTTGCAATTTACGATTCAAATCCTACGATTCGATTCGAATCCTAAGCAAAACGATTCAAATCGGAGGTGAAAATCTTAATTGGGCAAATCCCATTTGATTTGCGATTCATATTACGATTTGCGATTCAAATCGTACGATTCATGCGATTCATACGATTCGAGCACGAAACCCCTTTAACGGACCAATACTTAAAAAATATTTTTTATTCTTTTAATTTTCTAAAGGTACTTTGTGGTTTTTAAGAAGAGAGAAGAAATAATAAAACCTCTATTACGGACATGCCAAAACCCTTATTTGGGTTGTCTCTCTATTGCTGTGAAATGAGAAAAAATAAGAGAAAGAAGAAGAAAAAAGGAAGAAGAAAGATGAAGAAGTTGGATTTTGGGAAAACTTGATAGTTTATATTATTAGTCTTTTTAATTGTACAAGTCTTTTGATACTTGATTTCATACAACAAATTATATGAGTTCACTTTTGTTGTTTATTTTTAATCATATTGGGTTTGTTTTTTATTTTATGGAGGTCATTCACATTTTTTATAGTGTATGCAATGAAATATCCATTACTTTCTTTTATCAATAGATATGAATGAAATCTTTTGGATAATAAATTATTCTATTTTTTTGTTTTATGAAGTAATTTTTTTTTATTTTTTAAACAATTTTTAAAAAAATTGATTGAATCTTACGATTTACGATTTGAATCCCGATTTGAATCGAATCGGTCCTAAAACGATTTTACGATTCGATTACGATTTAACAACCTTGATTAAGATCACCTCTTATGTAGAGTTTTAGGGTGTTATGGAACAAAGACCCCATAACGTTTGGGATAGAAGCACTCGACTGTGTTGGGATCCAAGAGAACAACCACCATGAATACAATCTCGGATAAAAAAAGCATGAACAAAGTCTGTTATTCGAAGCTTGTACCCTGATAAGCTCACCGAGCCTTAGTCCAAAGAGGGCCAAAGTCCTTCAACTGTATGACTATTCTCCCATACAAGTTTTCTGTTAATTTTTTTTTTATAAATATATAAAATAGAGTAAAGGGTAATTATGTCCACATAAAGTTTGGTATACTCCTTGTACTTTTATCATTTTTCTCTCCTCAATACCAATAAAATATAAAAACATATAATAATAAGTTTATAAAATATTACCAGCAAAGTATATTAATTTATTGTGTATGAATATTGTAAATAATTTACCTCCTTCATTACTTTCTGCTCCTTTATCAAAAATGTCTTTCTCGCGCGTTATATCAAGCGTGACATTATGTGTATCATTTCTCTTTTGAATATTTTGATGTCATCCAACCTCTCCATTTGGGAATTTTGATGTCATCCAACCAAAATGATGTCCCCTTTATAATAATAAAAGGTTGGAGGTTCATATTCGAATTTCTTTGCCCCGCAATGAATACAAGAGTTAAGTTTTTTCAGCTCATGTAACTCAGAACATATTGGCTCGTACGATAATTCACTTGTACATTTTAACAAGACATTTTTTTGATCGGTAATCAGAATATATAAATAGAGCAGAAAAAAGCTAAACAAGAACACAAAAGGAGTTTACAAGGAAGTAAACTCAAAAAAGATAAAAAAAGACAAAGCAAGCAAGAAAAAGATCCTTCAAGACAAGAAGGGTGAAAAGCTAGGCTTTAGCCCAAAATCTCACCAAACCCCTCCCCATTAAGCCCAATGAACACCCATTCCCAAACAAGTAAGCGGATATGAGAGCAAATGAGGAGAGAAGAAGGGGAGTCTTCAAAAACCCTATTGTTCCTTTCTTTCCACAATGACCAAACTATGGCACCAGGAAGGACCGACCAAATAGTGCTTCGCCCCCCATCCACACTTACCCCAAAACCAACAGGATAAGAAGTTTAGAAAGGAGGAAGGAAAGACTCACTCCACGCCTACTCGAGAGAGGAAAAAACCTCACACCTCATTCGAGATAGGGCAATGTAAAAGCAGATGGTCCACTGACTCATCCTCCCGGAGGCACATGTAACAACGATTAGTCATCATCCACCCTCTATTTTTCAAATGATAACAAGTCAAAATCTTATTCAAAGCTACATTCCAAAGGAAAAAGATACCTTAGAAGGAATACCAGGATTCTAAACAACCCTATGAGGAAAAGAACCGGGAGGAACTAATTCCAACGACTGTAACAATGATCTAATTGAGAATCGCCTATTGTTGCCTCTAGACCAAACTCTGATATCTCTACCCTGAGAGCTCACCTGAGAAGAAGTAAGGCGCTCTAAAGTCTACCCAAAACCTCCACTTCTCAATCATTCAGATCACGTCTCAATTTAGGACAACACACCACCTTGACCTCACTCATCTAAAAATAATCTCTAATTAAGGCTTCCCTATCTTTAGCAAGCATGAAAATGTTGCCAAACTCCTCCTTAAGTTTCACTAAGCCAAACCACACATCTTTCCAAAATCTAACCTCTAACCCACAACCTACCTTGAAACTAAAGTTTGGCACAACCAAACCAGCAACTGCCATAATCCCTTTCCACAACCCTACCCCATGCAAACCCTTTACCTCCCATGAGAGCTCACCATGTCTAGCCACAATGACAGCACGCCATAAACTCACACTTTCCTCCCCAAATCTCCAGACCCACTTTCCTAACAAAGTCTTGTTCTCCTGAACAAGAGATTTAAGATTCAAACCCCCACCTTTCCTAGATCAAAAAATCTTATCTCAAGCCACCATATGATATTTCGCACTATCACCTTTGCCATTCCAAAGGAAATTCCTCTGATACTTCTCGAGAGAAGCAACAATCGACTGGGGTATAGTAATGAGGGACATATAGTAAGTTGGAAGGCTGTTAAGAGTACTTTTGATGAGAGTCAATTTTCCTCGAAAGGAGAGAAGATTTCCAACCTGAGAGTCTATTTTGGAATCTCTCCAATACCGGAATCCAAGCCATCTTAGAATTGAAACCAGCCTCAAGAGGCATGCCTAGATAGATGGATGGAAAAGATCTCACTCTGCACCCTAGACAAGACACTAACTGCCTAATATCCGAAGCCTAGCCCACCATCATAATTTCAGATTTAGTCAAATTGATTCTCAAACCCGAAATGGCTTCAAAACATTTGAATAAACATCTAAGATTACCTAGGTTCCGACTTGAAGCATCACAAATGATCAAAGTCTGCAAACTGGAGGTGAGAGATGCGCAAATTCTCCTTGCTAATAGAAAAACCATCAACAAAAGGCCATCAACTCTAGCAAGCATCCGACTCAAAGCTTCAGAGTGATAAAAAAATGGAGAAAGAGGATCCCCTTATCTCAAACCCCTACAGCTCTGGAAAAAACCTGCTGCACTATCATTGTCAAGGATAGAAAAGGACAGATGATTTACACTACTTTATCCAAAAACGCCATTTTCCCCCAAAACCCATTTTATTCATCACATAGTCCAAAAAACCCCAGTTAACATAATCATACAATTTTTCCATATCAAACAAACAAAGCCCAGGATATTCAACTTAAGACGCTCATCTATGCTTTCATTAGCGATCAGAATACCATCTATAATCTGTTTTCCTCCACGAATGCTCCCTAATGAGAAGAGATGATGAATCCCATCACAGATTTCAATCTAACAGCCAACACTTTGGAGAGAATTTTGTATATGGTACTCACAAGGCTAATCGGACGAAAGTCTGTGATGTCTACTGCTCCCTCTTTTTTGGAATCAACACCACAAAAGTACAGTTTATCACACTATCAAAGTTCTCCGAATCAAAAAACTCCTTCATGACCTCTAACACATCTCTCCCTACAATCTCCTAACAAGCCCTATAAAACTCAAAGGTGAAACCATCGGGAGCAGGGGCCTTGTCCCCACTTAAACCACGAATGGCACTTAGAACCTCTTCTGCTTGAAAAGGACCCTCCAAATCCTCTCGTTGCTCAGAAGACAAAGTCTCGAACAGCATACCATCTACTTTAGGATGCCAAGATTCCCTCTCCTTATACAAATTTGTGTAGAAGGATACAACATTATCCTCAATCTCATGCTTCCCTTCCTTCCACTCCCTGTCCACTTTCAACTTGGCTAAAAAAAAATCTTATGAGAGTAGGCCATCTGATGAAAGAATTTGGTATTCCGATCTCCTTCTTTTAACCAACCCTTGTCTTCTGTTTTCAACTAATCTCTTCCATTCTTAACACATTCGCATATTCCAACTTTTTGGCTTCCTTATCACGAATTTCATTCTCATATAGATTTCACTGGTCCTCCAAGGTATCCAAGACTTCTATCTCCCTAAGAAGATTGACAAGCCTTGTCTAAACATTACCAAAAGTATCCTTATTCCAAACCTTCGACCGAGCTTTAAGATTTTTAAACTTTAAAGCAAAACAGGTGCTAGGCCAGCCCCAAAACCCCTTGGATTGCCAAACCTCAGACACTAACTCCTTAAATCGCTCATCCTCAATCCACATATTTTCAAACCTGAAAGGAATGGGACCCCCTTGACAACAACCAGACTCCAAACCAATAGGGAAATGGTCTGAGATAGGTCTGGGAAGGATACTTTGAATACAATTAGGAAATATGCTCTCTCACTCCGTACTCACAAGGAATTTGACCAATCTGCTAGCCCCTGAATTAGTCGACCACATGTAGTGCCCTCCTTTTAATGGTTGATCTATGAGGCTATGGCGATTGATGAAATCCCCAAATCTCTTCAATTTCGCATTGAGATGACATCCTCCTTTTCTTTCATTAGAAACATGAATGCTATTGAAATCCCCTCCCAAACACCAATGAGCCTCCCATCTAACACTCACATCCTCTAATTCATTCCAAAATACCTTATCATCTGATCCTCCAGAAGGCCCGTAAACACCCAAAAAGACCCAAATTAATTCTCCTCCCACTAACCGACATAGAATCAAAATAGAATAGGCCCTAACTCAAAACTCTAAAACCTCTAATCTCTCCTTGTCCCAGATCAATAGGATTCCTCCATAGGAATATAGGATAAAGGCCCCTAAAGATGGAATTGCAAGCCATTCAGAACCTGAAAAATTCCAAACATCCCTAATCATGTCTCCTGTATAGTTTCCAGCTTAGTCTCCTGAATGCAAGGATTGATGGCCTCTTAGACTTCACCAAATGCTTCACAGCCATCCTTTTCACACCCTGCCCTAATCCTCCAATGTTGCAAGAAATTATGGAAAGACCTATCATTTATGAACTCTACGATCCCTTCCTGACCTTAAACTACACGAAACACTACTAGAACTCGCTCTATCATAATTGACACTGCACTCCAATCTCCTCAGCTCCGATGCTGAGATTCTCCCTCGACCTTCTGTGAGGTTGGGTTTAGGGATCTTCACCTCCTCTAACCGAACCCTTTCAAGTCTCTGAAACAGAGCCTTTACCTCATCTTCGTGTCCCTCATATGAGAGACCTAAAAATACCCTCTAAATGGCTTAAGACCCACTTAGTAACCTTTTTTGGATCTCCTTGTGATGCTTCCAAAGATTCACCCCTAAGGGACTCCGGACGGACAAAAGGAATTAAGTGCAAAAGAACCGACTCTGGGCTAACTACACTCTAAGAATCATAACCAATACCCATCACTGAACTAGCCCTAAACCCGATGTCATTTTCTTCATAAGGTTGTGGTATCAAATCTCCTTTAGATTGCAACAAAGAATCGATTTCCTGACTATATGAGCATAAAGAACTTCCCCTACTTTTCCTATCTTTTTGGAGAATAAGGTAGGTAGGAGAAGAAGAGGATGAAGGCATACCTTCCAAAGGAAGAGGAGGTGGAATATCTTGCCCGAACAAGCCCAAACCGTGACATGGAGATTGTTTGACGGTAATATCCCCACCCAAGTTGGGCATGGACTGATTCTTCGCACTACCTCCCGGCTTTACTTTCTCAAAACAAGCTGGAGTGAGGAATATGGGATGACACCCTAAGCCTTTACTTTGGCCTGGTAATACCATATTTGTTGCCCAAATATTGACCCTAGAGGAGAGGTGAATAGGGTCTTGGCAAATTTAAATTTCTAACTTAGCCCCTTTTTGCAGAAAATTAATTAGGGAATGCAACTAGAAAATCTAAATAAAGCAATTTAGAGAAATAAAGGAAAGAGTTAAAGAAGCAAACACAGAGATTTGTTATCGAGGTTCGGCAAATCCAGCCTACTCCCCGCCTCAAGTTTTTCCCGCTAGAGGGTTCACCACAATTCACTAATCGTACAGACTTCTTCCGGGTGAAGCCCAAACTTTGTACAACCATTTTTCAAGCGAGGATCCCACCTTTACAATCCCACTTCCGGGTGCAGATCAGACCTTTCTTGCAAAGGAACAGTCCTCCCTTGTCTTTCATAAAGCCTTCAGCTCCAGTGCAAGAATCCTCAAATTCTTGACTTTACAATACAATACTTTGTAATTGGATTTGAATCCGAAAAATGCTCCTTGATTGAGCTGAATAAGATTGGAATTAATGCTCTAAAAATCACTCAAAGAATTAGAGTTGAATAGCTCAAGAAAAGAGTTTTTGGGGATTTTGGATTTTTCACTAAGAATATAAAAATTTGACTTCTAGTGAGTAATGAATCTTTATGGATTAATCGATGGTAGTTCAAGCATACCTAGAGATTCATAAATGAACTCCTTATATACCCCAAGTAATTTTATGGCCGTTGGTAGGAGCAATTAATGCGAGATAGCCGTTTAAAAATAGCCGTTACGGACTAAAAATCGTGTTTTACTATTCATCCAGTCGACTGGATGAATCGCAACTTCGTCTGGATAGGCAAAAATGACTTCCAATTGCGTTTTGGCTTATCTGCTTGAATTTAGCCTATCCAGTCAATTAAATGACTCCATCCAGTCGACTAGATGGTGCAGATTTTGCTCAAACTTGGATTTTCATTATCTTGATGATGGGATTTGATCTCAAGGCCTTCTACCTCATCTTTAACAAGATAAATACCAACTTTTTAGGTCCTATAAATAATTTTTCAATTTGGTCTTAAGGCACCTATGGTCAATCTAAGTTTTTGAGTTTTTCAACACCAACCATTGAGGGCTTTTTACAAAAATCCTAAATTCTCTGAGAAAGTCCTAAATACTCTCAGAGACTGAAAAGTAAATTTTAAAACCATTTTGAGAGTCTTTAAATCTTGATTCTTGGATCTTCAATAAGGCTTTAACTTTGAGATCTTTCAAGACTTGCTCTTCATCTCTTTGAGAATTTTGGCATAAACTCCAATTTGGTCTTCTTGAATGATTGAAACTTCTTGACTTGATTACTATGTGCTTTTTCATCAATTTGACTTAAATTCCTCTTTTAGCAACTTGGATGGTGATAGCATGTCTTTTGAGTTGAATTGTTGACTAATGCTCTTGTTCACTGTTTTTCATAGTCATTTTAAAGTAGACATTAGCAGTACAAAAGTCATTTCATTATTTGGGTTATCATCAAAATTAATAAGGGTCCCCAAGGTTGTAAACTTTAGGCTAACAATATCCACATCATCACTAATAGACTTCTCTAAATCACAAATTGAGACGAGATTCCCTATTCCCACCATGTCACTGGAACCCCCTCCCTCCTCTAAAACTGGTTGGAAGAGATATTTGTTCCCCTCCCTGGAGACATCTTTCTCCATCTCGGTTTCCACCCCCGCTTCCTCCAATATATCAGAATTACCCTTGTTTTGAACTTAGAACCCCGCGACCAACGACTAAGACTCGAAAGCCTGATATGGTGATCCCTCGATACCAATTGAAAAGCTAACGAAGAAAGCTTTTGAACAGAGAACTGACCATTGCCCCCCTCCAAATCACCTTCTTTCCCCACCTTTAAGAAATCTACAATTTCGAACTCCTCCGATTTCCTACCACCCTGTGATTACCCTAGTGAACCCGAAAAAGCTAGAGGTTCATCCACAACCCCTCCACACATGATCTCTTTAGAAACTGTTGAAGCCCCTTCCACGGCATGACACTGAGATAACCTCCCTTCTCCGAGTCCAGGTCATAGAGTGTTGGCAAAGCTAGAAAACGTTGAACCATCGTCTACCACTACCAAAGGAGATGATACTGCAATGTCTCTATCTTGGTGTTGTGAGATCAGAGACAAAAAAAAAAAACCCTCAAAACCTTACTATCTCCTCTCCTCCCTTCCTTTGGATGATTAGGTCAAGCCCAAAGAGATCACAATCCACCTCTTCGTCCGGAACTACATCAGGGTCCAAAGAAACTGGTGTGATCTTAACTAAGAGAACAGGCCTATCACCAGGCCCAGAAGATCTCGATCCACTAAACCTCGAAGATAATGGGCTACGAGAGCAGCCAGCCTGCTCCACTTCGTTAACAGGGTAGAACGGGCTAAGTTTAGAGGCTTCAATGAAACTTGATTTGCTTGCTAGATGATCCAAGTTGTTGCCACGTGTAAGGTCCAGATTAAGAGAGGATCTATTTGAAACCCTAATCTCATCTTCTACGAGATCTTAGCCAACTGAGAGCTGAGATCAAAGCTTCCAGATTTCTCCTCCCCTCTCTGCACGATCTTCTTCCTTTTCTTTTGGCATTCCTCCTCTTATTTCGGCGAATATTCCTCCCCTTGGACCTATGATGGAGCTTTGTGAAGGCAAATCTATGCTTAACAAATGTTACCGAGTTTTGAATTTCCATATTTGCTTCCCTTTGATTGGGGGATGGATCACGCTCCACATAACTGACACCCTCACCACTCTTCTAAATTGAGCAACGACTGATACTTAGGGATATTTTGATTTTCAACCAATCAATCAACACCACGTGGACGACTAAGATCCTCGATGAAACCCTCTCTATCGAAGCTGTAAAGTCCTCGAGGCTCCATGGATTCCGGCAAGACCTTGCAAAGACGACAACCTTCATCTTCCCAGAGCGCCTTATCGTGTTGGTAGATGGGCTCGATGGGTCCTCATTTGGATCATTTGTGGGCACTCCTCCGAGGGGCTATATCATGGGCTATTTGGAAGGAGCGCAACAAACGGATTTTTGAAGACACCTCTCTTACTACAGACCGCATGATTAAAAGGGTTTGTCAGCTCCTTGTGGACTGGTTTTCTATCAAAGGAACAACATCTAGCTAGGAGGCATTAGAGTTCCCTGCCTAATGGTTGATGTCTCCGTTTTAGTTTATGGTGTCTATTTTCTCCATCACTTGAAATCTTTTATTCACTCTTTTGGTTCACTCTTTGTGAATTCTTGTACTTTTTGAGATCTCTTTAATGAATCTCTTATTTACCTCTCAAAAAAAAAAAACAGTGCAACAGTTCAGTATAAAAAGACTAACATTCAAGCTTATAATTTATGGTTGTAATTCAATAATTCTTATTTAACTCATTGCTTATAAGGTTTAATGTCTAAATTGTATTTCCTATACTTGGATAAGTGACTATAGTTTGTATTTTCATACATGTATATCAGCACGCACGCCTTTTTAACTTATAAAATCCTTAACTCTAATATGTGTGGTTATAAACATAGTTGGAGGCTTGGAAATCTTCATTTAGTTTGTTTTTAGCTTATATTTGCATTAAAAGAAGTTTTTTCTTGCGTATCCAAGTGTTTCTTAGTGTATCCGGATTTTTTCCCACCGTATCTATCTGATCTGGTCTGATACGCAAATACGTATCCTGTTTTGCAATTACCGATACGGCACCCGATACCGATACTTTGAACCATGAGTGTATGATGGGGAGAGCCGCTTCCAAGTTACACTGCCTGAGAAGATCTGAGAAACAAGATGAATGAGAAAAGAATCATAATAACTCTTTTATAGAAGTGAAAGTCCTATTATGACCCAACAAAATCTTAATAAACTATTTTCGGTTGTCGACACTTGAGAAAAAAAAAAATGTCAAACAAATACAAAACATCAAACAGATCGATAGTATTGCGTCCATGACACATAAAGATTGGCAACCCGTGGATTACAAACATGCAGCACACCTACATTAGTTGTTGCTGCTAGTGTATGATGGGGAAGGCCACCTCCAAGTTACACTACCTAAGAAGATCTAAGATAGAGATTGAATGAGAAAAGGATCATAATAACTCTTTTATAGAAGTGAAAGTCATGTGATGGCCCAGCAAAACCTTAACTAAACCAAACTAAACCTTATTATGAGTTAAACTAACCATGGGTGATAATGATTTACATGGATATTTATATTGTATACATAGTAATCTAAAAACCAAACTGCAACTTCTATCTCATGCAATCTTTTATATAATGGTTTCGGTATGCATAACAAGTCTTATCAAAACTTTTACATAACAGTTTCAACCATTATGGCCGAAACTCATAACGCTCGCACTAGTTTTTAGGTCAAAAAACTACATTGAAGAAAAATATTTAAGATTTATAAACAAACACAATCAGTGGGCAAAAAATTCATATTATGCATAAAGATAATACTTTATCAAGCCTAATTAACAGATAATGAGATAAAAATAAAAATGCATAATCTAGATCATCATAAATTCATGAAATTCTTTGTAAAATCCATGAATCTATGTTCCTAACTTGCAAATATGCATTAGCTAACAAAAATTAACTGTAAAAAGTTAACGAATAAGTTGGATGGCAAGCTTGGTCTAAGGCATGATGAGAGCACATCCAGTGAGGGCAATGGCAACCCACTTGGGCTATTGATACCCTATAGGGGTATAACAAGAGACTGTGGTTGGGTTGGTAGTTGGTACAGAAGATGCCCACTGATTTGGGTTGACAGCAGCATCAAGGGAGTGGACCCCCAAACTCTTGCATGATTTGGATGCATTGTCATTCAAGGACCATGGCTCTAGCCACCATCCCTACAATGACTTGGCATCGCCTTTGTCAGCCCACATTGAGAGTTGAGAACACAAGGGAAGCCTTCCATTGATGCAGCATCCTAGATAACAACATGTGAGATAGCGTGTAATTAATTAGCAGGTAAGAAGGTGTTTAATAGCTGGGATTTGTTATTGGTTTGTCCTTTAAATAAGCTCCATGTGACTCAATAAATGAATTAATTTTGTACGCATTGGATTTTTCAACCTACCAAACCAGGGTTAAAGATAACTTAATCCAAATAGCGGAAAATACAGATTCGCAAAACTTATCCTATTTTATGGTAAGATAGGAATCCCCAAGTATAAACCCTAATGGAAAGAAAAGCAATTTTGGCATATTTTAGAGATTGGGTCAGGAGATTCAATTATGTCGAATGACAATACATTAGTCACCCCTAGAAATCCGTCAAATTGACGGTTACCTACTCCTTGAATCTGTTCCAAGTTAATAAAATGCCTACGTTAAAATCCAAGTAAGCTTGATAAGAAGTCTACAAGTATAAATATCCCCAAGGAATTTTTCAATATCTTAATTAACATGAATTAAGGAGACTGTAGCATTTGGATCATGGTTCTAAAACTCAGCGACTCAACTCGAAACTCGGCTTGACCAGGTTTCGAGCCGACTTGCCTTAAAAACTCGAAAATGCCACTTAAAAGTGAGTTTCTCGATCGAGTCGCCCGAATCGACGACTCGGCCGAGTTAAGTTGCATTTTTTTAAAACACCCCCCGCATATAAACGTGAAACAAAAGGGGTAAGTCTCTCTTCCCTCTCTCCCTTCCTTCTCTCTCTTCTCTCTTCCCTCTTTCTCTTCCCCGATTCAACGCATTGCGTGTTGCGTGTAGCACCATTAGTCTTCTCTCAATATATAATTATATATATTATGTATAATATAATTATTCATTAGTGAATTACAATATTACATATCTCATTTTAGGCATATTTTATCATTAATTTTGAATTTATATCATATATATAGTACTAGAAAAATACTACATATGTTCAAGTTTTAAAGGTCAAAACTCGATAAAGTCAAGGCCGAGTTTCAAGTCAACTCTGATCGGCAAGGTTTCGAGTCAAGATGGGTTTTCAGTTTTTAAAATACTGATTGGGATAACTAAGAGGCGTGAATTAACATGATCGAAAGAAGCACTAATATTTGAATTAAAATAAACCTTAAAAATCTGAATTTGCATAATTCTATAAAAGTTAAAAGTTAAGATAATCCTAAGAATCTGAATTTTATTTTCGTTAATAGTTTGTGGGAAGCTAGGTTAAATAAACAAAAATCTGAACTTTAACATGATCTAAAGAGTGGCAAAGTGGATTATAACAACCCTAAAAAACTGAAATTTATATGATCCAAATAATGCTAAAATGTAAATTATAATTTATAACACACCAAAAAATCTAAATTGTTAACATGGTCAAAAAATACCAAAAGTAAAATACAAAACACCTAAAAATCTGAGTTTTAACATGATCTAAAGCAAGTTCATGAAGAAAACATGATCTAAAGAATGCTAAAAGCCTAAAAAGTACACAAAAACACACCTAAGATCTAATATTTATGTAACTGAAAACCTGATGTATAGTCTGAATTATTGAAGGGCTAAAACTTTATGGTTTTGCAGACCAAAAATACAACCCCCCCCCCCAAATCGACATATAGTGGCAGCGCATACATCAACACCCAGAAAACCTGCATTATAATATCCCTTTTCGCACTGAAATTTTGACAGGAATTCCAGACCCGAAAAGGGTTTGTAAACGCTAGGTTCTCGTAGCAAAACGGGTTCCCAAAAGGACTACCCATCTGAGCCATGACCACAACTCTAGACAGGAACCCCTGTTCAAGAAAACAAAATCGTCTAAGATTTTACTTGAATCACTGTGGAAACAAAAAAAGGGTAAAAATAGCAATCTAATTAAAGCATAAGACATCAGTTTTGGTTGACTGGTGTAAAATCTGAAAAACAAAGGCTACATTTAAAATTCTGAAGAACGAAAAGCGTAAACAGTTGTGTTAGTACCTTCTTGGCCGTGAGATGCTCCAAAACTTCCAGAGAACGAGAATTCGCTGGTAACTCATTGTGAGAACCGGATTTTTTTCCAAAAGAGAACCCCTTTTTGGAAGGAATAGTTTTCCTTTTGAAATTTTGAGATTCAAATTGTGGCCGTTTTGCCAAATCAGCATACGAGAGGATATTTTAACGGCACAGGATTCTCTCGAGTTCAACTCGAGAGAATCTCTCGAGTTGGAACCCCTAGAGGTCGCCACGTGTCTCCTTTGATACCCCTTAACCATGGGTAAGGTTCACCCATCCCTAGGGTATTAATTATTATGTTTTAAATTAAAAAAATATTTTAAATATTAAAAAACTCTAAAAACAGTTTTTTTAATTTAAAAAATAATAATTAATTAAAAAAAAAAACCAAGGATGGGTTAGTGAACCCTAGGGGTGGGTGAACCTTACCCATGGTTAAGGGGTGTCAAAGGAGACACGTGGTGACCTCTAGAGGTTCCAACTCGAGAGGATCCTGAGCCTATTTTAAGTACACCCTGGATTGTCTCTGACGAAGCCAGAAAGGGCTTGTCTCGGGGTTCCATAGAATAGGTGATAAGTGGTGGAGAAGTCAAAATCATGGGACCCATGATTTTGACTTCTCCACCCATTATAAGACATGTGGCGATAAGTGTATGAGAATAAGGGGAAGAGATATCATTTGGGAAGAAGTCAAAATTATGGAGAGAAAATGGAATGACTTCTCCCCACTTTTTTGCCAACTGTCGCACAATGTATGGAACCCCGAGAGGGTTTTTTGGCTTGGCCAGAGACAATCGGAGGCCTTTAACGTAACAAGCAGCGTGTTGGCTTGTCTCTGGCGAAGCCAGAAAGGGCTTGTCTCGAGGCTCCATAGAATAGAGGACAAGTGGTGGAGAAGTCAAAATGATGGGCTCATGATTTTGACTTCTCCACTCATAATTAGGCATGTGGCTATAAGTACGTGAGAATAAGGTGAAGAGATATCAAATGGGGAGAAGTCAAAAATCCAAATAAATGACTTCTCCCCTTTTATGCCAGCTGTCACACAACGTATGGAACCCGAGAGTCCTTTCTGGCTTTGCAGAGACAATCCGAGGCCAGTTTTGAAATAGCAGCCAGTTTCTATTGTACTAAAAGTGCGAGTTAAGACTTAAGCGAGATCAAATCACGATTCAACTTGGGGACAGTTCAATCGCATCCACAAGTCAGCAAGTCAACACGTGTTATTTTTAACCCTATCAACCGTGGTTAAAATTCCTTAGCCCTTAGTGTTCGACAATCTAATATTGGCTTTTAAAAAATTATATTTTAAAATATTAACCTTAGGGTTAAAAAATTTTACCCGAGAGTTAAGTTCTTTTTAAAAAGAATTTCAACCAAGGTTAGATTGTTGAACCCTAAGAGTTAGTGAATCTTAACCATGGTTAATAAGAGTTAAGAAGGACATGTGTTGACCTATGGGTATGATTGAACTCTCCCTAAACTCATGAGAAACACACTATTAGGTATGAGTTAGAAGTTTTATTTTAGATCAACTTAAAATATATTATCCAAGTGATTAATAATAGTAAGTAATTTCTATTAGAGCACCGCTTAGCGGACCCATGGGTCGTTTCCTATCTTACCCCATGTCGTCGTGTCCATTTTAACACCTCTTTAACCCTGGTTAAACTTAACAAAATTAAAACTAATTAGGCCCGTTTGGTTGCACTTCCGTTTTCTGTCTTCTTTTTTTAAAAACAAAATTTTGGAAATTGTTACACAAAACATATTTAGTAAACATCTTTTTGTTTTTTATTTTTTAAAAATTAGTAACAAAATTTTTGAAAATAAATGTAAATTATGTTACCTCTGTTTTTGAAAACAAAAACATAACCACTATGCACCACCCACCACCACTCCACCATCACCAGCACCGACCACTCCACCACCACCACCACCACTCTCTACTCTCCACTCCACCACCACCACCACTCTCCACTCCACCATCACTACCACTACCGCCACTATTGATTGGAATTGTTTACTCATTATTATAAATCATATTTCTCAAACGCATTTTTTTTTTTCCTTTTTTAAAACAAGTAACAGTTAGTAATGTCAAACATATTTTCTATTTAAAAATTTTGAAAACAGAAAGTTGTTTTCAATTTTAAAAAATAGAAAATAAAACCAGAAAAACGAAAGTGTATCCAAATGGCCTCTTAGATTTTTTTTTTTTTTTTTTTTGAAAAATCATGGTTGGATTGCTCAACCCTAGGGGTGAGTAAATCTTAACCAGAGTGGGTGTGGATTTAAAATTGTGGAGTGGACCAATGAGGACGGGCCATTCTGTTTCAAAACGGGAACCCCGGGTACGTTAACTATTTTCCTTTCTATTAGTAAGGACTTATTAATTAGACTACTTCAAATTTAACTACAATGGGTCCCACCAACTCATACTTATCCATGGGAAGAAACTGAGCCTTATCAAACACTATAAAGAGTCCCTTATTAATAATCAAAAGTTATTAGAAAGTCTCTACTAATAGAGAATCCCTAACAATAATATTAACAACCACAAATAGAGCAAAACGTTTTAGACAATACTTACTAATTAATATGAGATTATTATTGTCTTATGGAAACTTTTAAATATAATTTCTATTAAAATTATCGTAAAAAGTCTTATACTTTTAATAATAGAATAATAAATAGATAGATTGGGTCCTAAGATCTTACCAATCTCATACAGAACTGCAGGTCCTTGGTTTTTATTAGAAAGATGAGTTGGTTAAAAGAAACAATACTCTGCGGTAACTAGATGCACACATTCAATTGCTCAAAGGTTTTCTTCTCTCAATGAATATAGAGAGACCAACCGTGTTATATTTATAGGACTGTTTTACATATTTACATAGAATCCTTTGTGATATGTACAAATAGGGAAATGAGAGAAAGAGAGGAAAGTCAGCTATCATAATTGATCTGAATTGATTGTTTCCTTATAACTCTCTCCCACGAGTTGTATAACAAGAGATATCCCAATCTGTTGGGATTGGTTTCTAAACCATGATATGTGTGACTAGATTTTCTAAATTTGTTGAAGAGACCAGATCGATTAGAGGATTTTCTAGCCTTACTGTTGTTCTCTCTGATCAGCATGGAGACTCCTCGTGTGCCACCTCATTCTGATGGTCATGTGCCACCTCATCCTATTGTTGTGACACATGTCCGTTAATATTGGTTTGTTGTGTTCTGTACATGCTTGGAAGGGCCTCTTGAACCTAGAAACACATAAATTATTGATAGGAAAATGCTATAATAGGCTAGCAATTGAGTACATTTACTGTGTACTTTAGAGGATGTGGACTTTAGATGTCCCAACCTCGTGGGAATGTCGCTGAAGCAAAGCAGTCACAAGGTCAAGGACATGGGCTTTTGATCAGTCATTCCCACTGAAAAGAAAGACATGTTTACCATGGAGTGGTGTTTTGTTCTATGACCCTGAGGAGCTGCATTGACTAATCCTCATATAAATAAAAGTTTCAGGCATGCTTAAGTATCTGGTTTAATTTTTGGCTTTGTTTCATTGATTGGATATCACATATTAACAATTTATGACCTGATATATATTTTTTTGGTAACACGTACGAACACACACACTCTATATACCACACACAAGCGCATGCCCAGCTCCCACACATGACACAACCCTCTCTTATGACTTGATGTTTTGCTTTCATGAAAAAGTGGAACCATGGCTGGCCGATGATTATATGCAAAATTTTCACTTTGGCGGGCTTCTAGGGTGTGTTCGTTTGGCGAGAAAGTGAGAGAAATGAAAAGAAAAGTGTTTTTTCTTGCATTTTTCTTGTGTTTGGTTTGCAAGAAACACATTTTCATTTTCTTGCACTTTCTCAATAGTGACAAACTTTATGCCAAAAACTTTATCCATCTTTTGATGGTTATTTTGTGAGAAAATTTAAGTTTCTTTTTTTTTTCCTTTCTTTACTTTAACTTTCTTTTCTTCTCTTTCACCCACTTTCTCGCTAAACGAACACACCCCTAAGGTTTGTTCGATAATAAGATCGTGTTGCTTGTTTGGTTGACCACATGAGTAGAAGAAAAAAAACCACATTTTTTGACAATCGGTTCTAAAGTCTCCTTCTCTATACGGATAGCCATTGAAACCTTAAGGCTGTATTAGTTTCAAGAGAAAATGGGGTAAAGAATAAAAAATAAAAAATAAAATCTCTTTTTCTCTTTTTTGGTTGGTGTGCGGGAATTTTCTGGAGAGTCCACGCGTCAGCAGTTGCTCCAAAAGCTCTGGTTTACTGGTAGAAGGTTGAAGGTGGAGGTTGCACCCTGTCTTGTACTCCGATGCCAAAGTAAGTATGTGGAGAAGATGATGAACAGTAAGAGCAACAAGAGTAAAAGACACGAAATTTCTTGATCCTGAATCACTGAGTCTCTGGGGGCATTTATAGGTTTAGCTCAGGATGCCCATGGATAGCTATGGATGACCATGCCACTTGCTTTATGACCATTACCAAATATGTCAGACAGATTTGGAGCCTTATGTGTCACACGTGTGAGCCTACTATTAGTTGAGTCGGTTCGGGTATGACAGCACACAGAAGTAACCAACATTAAATGCCAAGACAGTGCTTTTCACCTACCAACAGAGTCAGGTGATCGCCTCCTGATCACTTCCTTCTGCGAGTCAGTCTTGTTTTAGACTCAAGCTCAAGTCCATTGTATATTTGTCATGTAGATAACGAATACATTGTCCATAAGACAATGAGTACGTTGTCGTGAATACAACGGGAACGTTGTAAACAAGACATCGGGTACGTTGTGCATAAGACAACGAGTTCATTATAGATAAGACAACGGGTCATTACTCTATTTAGCCACGGGTCTCCCATCCGTTAACACATCAACGAAGACTAGCTTGTTCTCCAACACTTAATTATTTTTACGAATTTTATCCCTTACAGTTGGTGTTTGGTATGAGAGAGAAATATACATTTTTCAAGGAACAACTTTCTCCACAGTTGAAATTTTCTTCAACTTTCCTTTTAAATTGTTCTCTTAAATAGGTAGGTTATTTTGAGAGAAAGAAAAGACACAATTTTCAAGGTGAAATTATTCCATGTCTAACGTTCTATTTTTTTAATTTATTTTCTTCTCCTCCAACTAATCTTGCAAACCAAACACATGAGAGAAAAGAAAGTTGAAATTTTCTTTTCTTTTCTTTTCTCTCAACTTTTTTCTCTTAAAACAAACACTCTAAAAGGTCTTAAGACCGTCTTTAAGCCTTACGATATAAAGGCGAGACAGAAACTAACTAAAACATGTTAATTTGATGAAGATAATGGGAGATCAACTAACCCTAGCATGCCATTGGAGTTGTTTAAACTTCTGAATATAGCTCGACCTAATTATATAGTCAGTCTAAAACCCCTCTAAGACAATACCCCTCTAAAACAATCTATTTTTTCATCATTAGGCGTGCTTAGCCCAAGCTTGGATAGCCCAGTCCGATAAGACCTGTTTGTTAAAAATCCTCCAAAGTAGTTTTTTTTATTCTTCATTTTAGGTAGGCTTGGCGCAACCTCAGTGTTTTTAACAAGAGTCATGCTAGCCTTACTCTCATACATTCCCTACACTCATGCAAAAACTAACCTATGTCCTAGCTTTAACTAGAGTGTCTTTTTTTGCTTTCAACGAAAAACTAATCCTTCCTTTAACAAATGTTGGAGTGCCCAAGAGCAGCGGTAGCACTAGTCGCCTCTTTTAACAATGAGCAATAGTTCGTTCCACGATGAACTATGGGGTTTTTCCCTGATTGCCTATATAGTTTGGCTTCGTTCTCAAAATTTTCACCTTTTAAAAACCTTTCTCTGAATGCCCCCACACACATGTGAAGAAGTTTGCACGTGTGAACTTTTCCATTTTATCCAAACCATTTGAAGGAAAGGCATTTGTGTCCCCTCCATTTTTCATCAACCATGGAGAGCTTCCTTCATTCCTTCTCAACAATGGAGCTCCTTCATGCATCAAGAAGAGTTCTCAAAATTTTCATTAACTATCGTTTTGACTAAGATTCCCACAAGAGAGCTTCGTTCCTCTAAACTACTAATCACGACTATGAGAGAAAGCCATTAATGGAAGAAAAACGCCCATTTTCGGATTTCTTGTATTTAAAAAAAAATAAATTTGTTTAACTTAAAGAATAAGGATTATAATCATAACATTTATAATTTTAAACCTTAAATCTTACGTTAGATGAGTTTACATGTGTTTTCTTTACATTTTTTATGATTTACAGTGTACGGTCGACACTTCGTATCGATACTGTAACACCCCCAAACCCCCACCATGACCAAAATGGGACTTTGGGCCATCACACTACTTATCCCTGCTTAAACCATAAAGTATATGAGGCAAGAACTAATATAAAGTATCCAAAACAACAACAATAAAATTTCGAAATAAAGTTGGACCATCCTGTATAACAAGCAACAATATAAATATCACCCACCATCTGGGTCAACCTGCCCCCAAGTATAATGAGTATAAAAGGTCTAATACAGTATTTACGGTCGATACTTCGTATCGATACTGTAACGCCCCCAAACCCCCACCATGACCAAAATGGGACTTTGGGCCATCACACTACTTATCCCTGCTTAAACCGTAAAGTATATAAGGCAAGAACTAATATAAAGTCTCCAAAACAGTAACAAAAAAATTTCGAAATAAAGTTGGACCATCCTGTATAACAAGCAACAATATAAATATCACCCTCCATCTGGGTCAACCAGCCCCCAAGTATAATGAGTATAAAAGGTCTAATACAATATTTCTCAAAATAACTCAACATCAAAGGCCTAATAATATGGTCATCGATCTAGGTCACGGACTCCCTCAGTAAAGGGATCACCTTCTTCAACTTCCTCTTGATAATCATCTTCAATCCAAGGAGCGGTTGTCTTCTCCTGCGCTAAACCTGACTACAATAACAAGTTGACTGAGTATTGAAAATACTCGGCGGATATCCAATCTAACTATCAATAGCAATAACACATGCACATGCTCAATATCTGTTCATATCACAGTTATATAATCAATAACAATATCATATGACAATAATATAATCAGAGTACGAAAGCATGTAAGCATAACATGTCATCACCTTGACACATGTACTTGTATAACACTTAGTATATAACCCCGAAACTCATTCACCTAGTTGGTGAATAGTGTCTATGAATAGTGTCAATGAATAGTGATTTTTGGTCAAAAAGGTCTTCGATGTGTTATGGTGTATGAATTATGAATAAAAGTGTTAGAACAAAAAATATAATGGTATATGGGTGTTAAAGCCAAGGTAAAAGAGTAGAAACATTCTAGGTAAGTCAATGGAAGAGTGAAAGCACTCTAAGTGGAAAAAAATGGAAAAACAAAAGGATTCACCAAGTTTTGGTGAATCTCGATACACCGGCCTTGAGGTGCGGTCGACCGGGCTGTCACAAAAAAGACCAAAATGGGCCAACAGAGTGCTTCAGGTTCGAGGCCGGTCGACCGCCCCTCAAGGTTGTTCAACCAACTATGGAATTTTGGCCCAAAATGGACTAACAGTAAGGTTTTTCCCAAGGCTAGTCGACCGCCCACCAACAATCCGAGGTTGAAGCATAGTTGACGCTGAATCTAAAGGATCTACTGCTGAATAGATACCTTTGGCAGCTAATCCTCTTGATAGTACGGTAATAGCATCTAAATGTGCAAATGTCGTGGCAGGAGCAGGGTCGGTCAGGGTGCTTCATCTGCGGAGCCGTTGGGCACCGGGCCATGGACTACCCTAAGAGGAAGGCTCTCAATGCACTTCTGAAGACCAAAGAGGCGAAGGAAGCCGCTAGTGAAGAGGAGCCTGAAGAGCCTAAGATGGGTGCGCTTAGGCTACTAAATGCTGTGAAGAAGCAGCTTGCAAGTCCCAGGCGGGCCACTAAGGGTCTAATGTACGTGGATGTGGGCAACTCCCGTAGATAAGGTTTGAATAGTACAGGAAAGGAAAGACAACTATAGAGTATGCCCCTAATAGAGTAGGGAATGATTATATGAAATATCTATCTCTAGAGGCATATACCCTCATTGCCGATCGCCTCTTGCCTCTCAAAAGATCAAAACCTATTTATCCCTATGGAGAGACACCCCTGGCTAGATGGGGGTGTCTTGTCTATGTGTAGATGTTGAATGGATCAACGGCGAGGGTACCCTCCAGGCCCTTTTGCAAAATGATATTTTTGACAACCCTCTCGCATTCTATGACATGAGGACAGAAGGGACTCCCTCTTCTCGGAAAGGGCAATGTATAGCCTGGGTGATCAGCTCTAGATGCGGCACGGAGCAACAGAGATCCGATCTCATGAGAAGTCGTTCTGGAACCTCCATCCACCAAACCGAAAATCCGAGACATAGCACGCCTTTCGAGAATCCAAGGGGCGACCGGGAATCCGCAATTTTGCCTAGTTTGGTATGGTGAACCATTTCATTAAGAGTATGATGGTCTTTTGACCTCCTCTTTTCCTATAAAGGCCTCAATTTCATGGTTTGAGTTTCATAAACCCTCAAGGCATCAATTTTAGGGAAATTGAAAGAGTTAGAGAAGAAGAAATGGGAAGAAGCTAGGGTTTTCTATTTGGGGATCAAGGTGGAGCTTGGATTCCTTCTTCAAGTTTGGTTCCTTCTTCAAGCTTGGATCTCATCTTCTCACCATTTCTCAAGCTTTTCTCCAATCCAAAAAGGCAAGTACCGTACTATCTAGCTTTGTTATGTTATAAAGATTGAAGTGCGGATTGAATGAATCATTTTGAATAAAATTTGCTAATACTCTCTACTAGACGACTTCACTTTGATCTCATGAGTAAATAAGGGTTTTAAGATTTGGATTTTCAATAAAATGGCAAAATATGAATTATGATTGTATAGGGTTTGGATTTTCCTACAACAAACAATGATTCTAAGTATGATGTGATGAAATAGGCTTAATCGCCAATATTTTGTGATGTAATGCCATGAATGGAGATGCTCTATGTTTTTTTAGAATTTGTTCAAGTATACTATGATGCTAATAAGTCTTGTATGAACTCGTATGCAATGTTTAAAGTTTTCCATACATATCATGATGCTCACAAGCACTTCATGCACCTTATGTTTTACATAACCGAGGTTTACGCATAAGCATCTTATTGCAAGAATCTTAAGAAAGGTTTTTCAAGGGAAATTTCAAAAGAAGAAGCATAAGTGCATAAACATTGACAATGTCAAACTTTGGTTTGGTATTTCTAAGATCGGTTACCTCATGCTCCTAAAGATCAAGTCTAAGATCTTGTATAAACTCCAAGGATCATAAGTCTAGCAAGACTTCTAAGAATTTATAAGAAATGCATAAGTCTAAGATTGGTTACAAGGCTCACAAGGTTATAAGGCTCATAAGTGCTCACAAGCTCTACGGATCATGTCTAAGATCTTGCATAAGTCTCCAAAGATCATAAAGCTCATAGGAACTCGTAAGCTTACAAGGAACTCGTAAGCCCACAAGGAACTCATAAGAACTCGTAAGCTCACAAGGAATTCATAAGAACTCACAAGGCTCATAAGCATTCAAAAGAACTCATAAGGCATGTATAAGGTGTTTTGTTTTCCACGAAATATAAGATTTTATGAAAGGTTTTCGATGACGAGTTTTAATCATGAATTTCATAAATGATATTCTTTTAATTATTTGCATGTGATATTATTGTTCTCATAGCATTTGATCGGTGTTAGTTGTTATACATTTAAGCACCTTAATATAAACTTGTTAGTTCCTTAGAGTAATCTTTAGGACTATTTTACAGTACTTGGTTGTCTTTATTGATTTCAGGTTCATGCGAGAAAAAGAAGTTAAAAATGAAGATATAAAGGCTCTCAAAGACTTAGAAGGGTTTCAACCATGTGAAAGACCAAAAGAGGAAAAATCTAGAAATTTTGTACCATGTGATAGATGAAGAAGGTGCGATGGATCGAAAAGAAAGCAGAGAGCTACTGGAAAGATTTGACTATGTGCGATCAATCACAGTTGCTTTACGATCAATCGCAATTGGCCTTTTTGCCTTGTAAAGAACATCCAGAAAAAAGGACTTCAAGTCCTAATAGGTTTACCACAATCCTAATCCGAATGTTCCTCCCTCTCTCTATAAATAGAAGACTCTTTGGCCATAAAAGATATAGAGAATTTTAGATCTAAAGAAGAGAAGAAGCTTTGAAAATCAAAGAAGCCATGAAGATGAGTTTGGCATTTATGTCTATGAAGACGGCGTGCTCCTCCCTCGCGATGAACTAACTTTCTATTTTAGGGTTTCGATGAAACCCTAGCCAAGTAACTGTGTCGTACTTTGTTTTTACTTAGATTTCTTATTTGTATGACATTGATTGCATAATGAGAGGGTTGTTTTAACAACCGAATTTATTTGAATTAAATTTGATTTCAATTGAATTTCTATCATTGTCTTAGGTGTTAGGAAGTTGAAATTGAACCCACTTGTGTTAATTTTCATTAGAATTTTGATATAAGTTTTATGCAATGGTTTTAATATATCAACAGATTAGATCATAAGATATTTTATTCTAAGGGAAGATAAGTGATCATACTACCCTAGTTTAATGTATATCACTCGTGCTAACCGAAGATACAATATACCTAGGGTTTTGATCTCTTGTATCTTTCTTGATCAGTAGAGAGGGGATGTGCTGTCACTCTCACTGTAATGTTTGCAAATCAAGAGGTCTGAATAAATTCATAATGAGATTAGTTATGAGGTTAGTGGTGGATTTCAACACCCTAGATCTTCTCTCCAAAGGATTTAAAACCCCAATAGTTGATAATTAAATTAGAAGTCATCATTAGTTCAAATAATTGTTTTAGTTTAATTCATTGAAAATCAACTTTTCTCAATCATTAGTTTAAAATTAATTTTGATAAAAGGCAACGAAACCAGCGCAATCCTCAGAGGTTTGATACCCTTATTAGTACTATTCTACGAAATTATTACTATAAGGAATAATTAAATTGCGTAGCGATCAATTTTTGGCGACATCGCATGGGATTGCTGAAACGATCTAGTTGTTAATTTGATAGATTAACTTTAAATTGATCATATAAAAAATCTTAAAATATATTTCTTATTTTTCTTCATTCGAAATATTTATGTTTTTAGGTACCCAATCGCTCTAATTGCAAAAGCTTGCTCAATATCTGGAAAGTATGAGAGTTTTGTAAATATTTACTTCTTTAAGTAGATATTTATTTTAATTTGGTGACTATCAAACATAGAGTATTTCCATAGGGCGTATGCACAGTAGGAGGTCTTGTAATCCTGAACTATTTCCCCTTGATTCTGAGTTAGAGCGTACTACTAGGTTCCTCAAGGCTTCTGCCTTATTTTAATCGAAATCAGAAGCTAAAGCTTCTACCATCCCTAAAGCGAACCTAGAAGTTATTCATTTCCCTAACATGACGGAAGAACAGGACCCAATGAAAACTTTGAATGAATATTTTACTCCTTCTACATATTCATCCCCTTCATGCATCCGGCTGTCGGACACTATGACAGCCCACTATGAAATTAAGTTCAGCATCATTCAGATGATACCATCCTATCATGGACTTAACACTGAAGATCCCTACAAACATCTCAATAAATTTCATGAGATCTACACAACCTTCAAGTTGTAGGGATTTTCAGATGATGCCCTTAGATTGCATCTCTTCCCATTCTCTTTAAAAGACAAAGCCAAATATTGGCTTAACTCTTTAGAGGCCAATTCTATTACCACATGGGCTCAATTGCAACAAGAATTTCTCATGAAGTTTTATCTCATTGGCAAAACCAACTTGATAAGGCGAACCATCACGAGCTTTGCTCCAATTGATGGTGAACTATTTTATGAAACATGGGAAAGATTCAAGGATCTTCTCCGTAAGTGTCTCCACCACCAAATTCCCAAGTGACAGTTAGTTTAATCTCTCTATGATGGATTACTTCAAGTCAACCATCAATTGATTGATGTTTCTTATGGAATGACATTTATGATGAAAAATGAGGTTCAGGCATAGGAGCTTTTGAAAATTTGAGTGAAAACTCTCTCCACCATGCCTTGAATAGTCGTTCTGAGTGACAACCATCTATCTTAAATCCCAAAAGAGGCATCTATGAAGTGGACCATTCTTTAGATTTTTCATCTAAAGTGGATGAGTTGTCTCGCAAAATGGACCAACTCATGGCTTTAGGCAACCTCCATACACACCCCCTCAACCAATTCCTAATCAGAAGGAGGTGTCCTATTTGTTCTAGCCCTGCACATTTTGTACATGAGTGTTCCTCTGTTGCCCAATTCCCAGACCTTGTCCAGGAGTATGCAAATGCTACCTATGGGTAATGATCATTTCTCAAACACTTATAACCAAGGATGGAGGAATCATCTAAATTTTTCATGGCAGCCTCAAACTCAAGGGAATAATTTTCCCCAACCTCTAAGGCCATTCAATCGGTCTTTCCAAAATCAATCTAACTACCAACCCCAACAATTTCAATGGTTAGTTCCTCCTAATTCTAATCAAAGAAATCCCTGTTTTGAGGAGAAGGTGTTGAACGCTCTAAAATGCTTAGAAAGCAATACCCAATTGCTTCACTCACACTCTCAATCCATTCAAAAGTTTGAGTCTCAAGTGAGACAACTTGCTAATGCTATCAATAGGAGAGTGAAAGGAACTCTTCCAAGTCAACCTGTGAATAATCTCAAAGGTGTCAATCAGGCCAATTTGACAAATTGTGAATAAATTCAAGCCGTGATAAACTTAAGGAGTGGGAAGGTAGTAGAAAATCAGGTTGAGGAGAATTCGGGCAAAAAAGAAAAGCCCATTGTAGGATCTTCTGAAATTGAGGGCGAATGAAGGGATACTAATAAGAAGGATCAAGGTTCTTCTTTCACTCCAATTCTCATTCCCGAGGCACCCTACATGCCTAAAGCCCCTTATCCAACTTGTTTGAATGATTCCTCACCCTTTGATAAAAAGGGAGCAAGGGTGGAAGAGATGATTGAGGTCTTCAAACAAGTCAAGATAAATCTACCGTTGCTTAATGCAATCAAGCAAATTCTGGCTTACTCCAAATTCTTGAAGGATTTAAGTACACAAAAGCGTAAATCAAAGACTCATGTGTCCAAAAAAATCTTTCTAACCGAGCAAGTGAGCTCTTTGCTTCAACTTACCACTCCTCCTAAATTCAATGACCCTGGTGCACCTAGCATCTCTTGTATCATTGGACAATACTCCATTAACCGGGCCCTTATTCATTTAGGAGCAAGTGTGAATTTGCTCACTTTCTCAGTTTATGAGAAGTTAGGGTTGGGTGAACTGCGCCCTACATCAGTTATTCTGTAACTACCTAATAGATCAGTTAGAATTCCTAGAGGGATTGTTGAGGATATCCTCGTTAAAGTCGACAAATTCTATTTTCTGATCGACTTTCTCGTTTTTGATATGGAATCGGTCCAAAATCCTACAAAGCAAATCTCAGTGATCCTCGGTCAACCCTTCTTGGCTACAGCCAATGCATGTATAAATTGTCGAACCGGAGTGATGGATGTACCTTTTGGGAATATGAAGGTCGGTTGAACATTTTCAGCACCTCCTAACAACCCTCGAATGATGATGAGGCATGTTTTTTGGTAGATTCCATCGAAGAGATGGTTGATGATTCACTTCTTTACATCTTGTCCAATGACCCATATGAAACATGTCTCTCTCATTTAATGGCAGATGAATTTGATGTGGAAGGGTCCATGGAAGAAGTCAATAATTTGTCAAATTAAACTTCTCATATGGATTTCCCACATTGGAAAGCCAGGAAAGAGTCATTACCTTCTACCCCTAGCATTCCTTTCATCCATTCCTTAGAGGCTCCACATACTCTTGAGTTAAAGTCACTCCCGGTTTCACTTAAATATGTTTTTTTGGAATCAAATGATACTCTCCTTGTCATCATTGCATTTGACCTAACAGATGATCAAGAGAGTCAATTACTGGTTGTGATAAAAAATCACAAATGAGTTATGGGGTGGAGCATAGCAGATTTGAAGGGAATCAACTCTTTCATGTGCATGCATCGCATCCATGTTGAAGAGGATGCTAAAACTTCAAAGGATGCACAACGGAGGTTGAATCCCAATATGAAAGAGGTAGTGATGAAAGAGGTGGTGAAGTTGTTAGATGCGGGTATCATATACCTCATCTCGGATAGTAAATGTGTTAGTCCTATTCAAGTGGTACCAAAGAAGTCTGGTATCACGGTAATTACTAATCCGGAAGGAGATATTGTTCCAAATGCATCACCATGGGTTGGCGTGTGTGTATTGATTATAGGAAACTAAATTCCATGACTAGAAATGATCATTTTTCACTCTCATTCATTGATCAAATTATAGAAAGGCTAGCAGGCAAAAGTCATTACTGTTTTCTGGATGGTTATTCTGGATATAATCAAGTGTCTGTCTATCCTGAAGATCAAGATAAAACTACATTCATATGCCCTTTTGGCACTTTTGCCTATATGTGCATGCCATTCGGACTTTGTAATGCACCCGTGACTTTTCAAAGGTGTGTGATCTGAAGGGACTCCAGATAAAAATATGCAGAAATCTGGATCCCGAAAATCTTTACACCATAGAAAGCATTTAAAAATTATCTACATTAAAGAAGAAGAACACCTCAGTGAATGATGTTCATCGATGACGGACAAAAATGATAGAACTTCAGAACTCTTTGTAGAGATTTCTCGAATAAATAATCTCAGCTAGATCCTCGCTCTTCGCTATCTCTACGAAACTTTCGAATCTTTCCTTAGCTTTATGAAGAACAGAATTATCCTCGGATCAATCCTTAGAAGAAGATCCTCCACTCTTGGCTCACGAAAATCCTTGTGTTGAATAATAATCTCCTCACACATTTTGGCTTGTGGTGTATATGGATGTGGATCTAATCCATATCTTAATCATTATCTTTTAGAGTTTCTAATAATGATAATACTTATCATTAATAAACTCCTAGTTAATCTATAAGAAGTTTGTTATCACAAAACTTCTAAATTAAGTTTCCTTTTCCAAAAAGGACTCCTTAATTAAATGAATATAACCAACTTCCTAAAAATTAGGGTTCATTGAATCTAGACAATCTAGATTCTCCACCAGGGGGGGGCGTGAGCTTAAAGCTAGGGATTAGTGATTATCTCTTTTGTTTCTTCATAACCAAGTAATTATCTAATCTCATTAGATAAGAGATAATTAATTAATAATTATCTACTAACCAAAATCCCAAAAAATGAAGGAAGATAAAAGTAGGCGCCACCTGAGGGTGTTTATCCCATGGGCGTGGGCCCACCTATAAGGTCCTTTTTAGTTGGGTTTTATGATTATAGGTCAAATCCATATTCCCTTATATTTGGTTGGCCAAATAATTATTATTTTATCTCTTTAAATTATATTAACATTTAATCTAAAATATAGATTAACATTTAATCTAATATATAAATTAAAATTTAATCTATTAATATAGATTAACATTTAATCTATTATTATAGATTAACAATTAATTTATTTGTACGAGCTTGTATTTCTTTATGAGCACCTTCACAGATTGCTCTGGGACATTCTAACTCTGGCTTACCTGGTGTTATCCCATTGACCCTTTAATAGGAAGGACACCGGGATTGCAAGTGACGTGAGGTCTCCATATTGCAATTGAATCCCAGTGAAAGAACATAAACCAATAAGGATCCTGCCACATGAACTAATGTATTTGAATAATCCTTCCACTAACATTATCCCTAATAGGCTTTCGAGAAATATACTATCTAACCCATAGCCTATTGTATATCATCCAGGGTTCCATGACATTTGATTAAGCTATAAGAAACTATTTCTCATGTTAAAACATTTTGAAAAAAATCTTTTATTAAATATAATATATTTTATTAAAAAATTATATTTCAAATATATTTGATTTCAAATTCACATGTGCGGGCTTTTAGCTTAATGGATTGTCTTACGCCGGAACTTGGATAATCTCTCAATTTAATGAGCATGGATTTCTTGTTTGAAATTCATCATGACTCGAATAGCTTTCTGATTATCCAACTGTCACCTTATTGTAGTCCCTCAGGTGAAAGTACTTAGGTGCAATCAAAACAGCTAGATCACTGTTCAGTTATATATAAACTCATCATATCAAAGGATCATCAAATCTATTTAATGTGAATGAGAGACCATCTATCTGATAGTATGTTTATGCAAGAGGTCTCTCATTGAATGCAATCAGTCAATGTACATCTAAGCACTCATATGCCGATGTGTAGTCCTCACTATAATAGTTTGAGATAAAACTACATTTCAACCATTGAGAACATCTACGTATTGTGGCAACCATATAAGTGAAGTGCCCAGCTTCGCCCATAGCTGTGACTCTATAAGGTATAAGGAATTGGAAAGTTATATCTACCTGTGTCAGTTCAAAACCAATCACATAGCTTTACTACAATATATCCTAGGGACCTTGTTCGATATCTCATATCGTATAGATCATCTCATGATCTTGGTCAATTATCCATAATGAATTCACAATAGATAAAGAAGATGTCTTTATTAATCTAATCAATAATAATCTTACAATCTAAATGACTTTTTAGGGCATAATGTCTAACATGATCTCTATTTTTTCTGATATGGTAGAAAAATTTCTTGAGGTCTTCATGGATGACTTGTCCTTCTTTGGAACCTCCTTCGAAGATTGTCTCCAATATTTAACCTTGGTCTTACAAAGATTCGAGGAGACAAATCTTATTTTGAGTTGGGAGAAGTGTCATTTCATAGTTCAAGAGGGTATTGTTTTGGGGCACATTGTGTCCAAAAGAGGTATAGAAGTAGACAAGGCCAAGATTGACCTTATAGCGAGTCTTTCTCCACCATCCACGATGCGACATATTTGATCTTTTCTAGGTCATGTGGGGTTGTACCATCTCGTTTCATCAAGGACTTTAGTAAAATTTCTACACTCTTGAGCAATTTACTTTGCAAGGATGTTCATTTCTCCTTTGATGAAGCTTGTCATAAAGCTTTTGAGAAGCTCTGCACTCTGCTTTCGATTGCCCCTATTATGCAGCCCCTGGATTGGTCTCTCCTATTCGAGCTCATGTGTGATGCCTCAGACTATGTAATCGGGATAATTTTAAGGTAAAGGGTGAATAGAAACCCACATGCTATCTACTATGCTAGCAAAACTCTCTCGGATGCTTAGTTACATTACAACACTACCGAGAAAGAATTACTAGTTGTAGTATTTGTCATAGACAAATTCCGATCCTATCTCTTAGGGTCCAAGATCTTAGTGTATACTGCTCATGTCGCTTTGCGGTATCTCCTTCTCAAGAAGGACACTAAGCCTAGGTTGATTAGATGGATCATTCTTCTTCAAGAGTTCATTTAGAGATTCGGGACAAGAAATGTTTCGACAATGTGGTCGCTGACCATTTATCTAGAATCCTAGTCGACTCTTCTTTAAAGCCTTGGCCCGTCAATGATTTTTTTCCTGACGAGCACCTGCTCGAGGTAAATCAAATTCAACCACCATGGTTTGCTGATATGGTCAATTACCTTGCAGTTGGAAAGATCTCATCTCAATGGTCTAAGTAAGATAAATCCCGGTTCTTTTCCCAAATCAAGTACTATTTCTGGGAGGATCTGGAATTGTTTAAGTATTGCTCAGACCAAGTGATCCAAAGATGTGTGCCCGAGAGTTAATTCCAAAGTATTCTCACCTTTTGCCACTCTCTTGCATGCGAATGTCACTTTAGAAGGAAAAAGACTACAACTAAGGTCTTACAAAGTGGTTTTTATTGGCCCTCAATCTTCAAATATGCTCATGACTTTTGTCAGGCTTGTTTAAGGTGCCATCAATTAGGTGCAATGTCTCAGAGAGACATGATGCGATGCTTCTATCCCCAATTCTAGTTGTAAACTTTTTCATATATGGGGTATTGACTTCATGGGTCCATTCCCGCCATCCTTGGGATTTGAATATATATTGGTGGTGGTGGACTATGTCTCCAAGTGGGTGGAAGTGGTTGCCACTAAGACTAATGATCACAAAGTTGTGGTCAAGTTCCTTCGAGAGAATATTTATAGTCGTTTTGGCACACCGCGAGCAATTATAAGTGATGGAGGAAAACACTTCCTAAATCGATATTTTGAGACTCTAACCCTCAAATACTTCATCACTCATAAATTGGCTACTCCTTACCATCCCCAAACGAGTAGCCAAGTCGAGGTATCCAATAGGGAGATCAAGAACATCCTCATGAAAACAGTGAGGCCAGATCGAAAAGATTGGTCCATAAGGCTTAATGATATCCTTTAGGCTTATCGTATGACTTTTAAGACCTCAATTGGAATGTCTCCCTACTGCCTCATTTTTGGCAAAGCTTGCCACCTTCCGATGGAGTTGGAACACAAATCCCTTTGGGCCAGTAAGAAGTTTAACTTCGATATGGCTCTAGTGGGATTGAATCGGAAACTTCAACTCTCCAAATTGGAAGAAATGCATAATGATCCATATGAAAGTGCAAAAATCTATAAAGTTAAAACTAAAGCTTTCCATTATAAGACAATCTTACGAAAGTCTTTTGCACCCACTCAGAAAGTTTGACTTTTTAATTCTACGCCTCTTCCCCTGTAAGCTACGCTCCCATTGCGATGGGCCATATAGTGTGACCACAGCATTCCCTCAAGGAGTAGTTGAGCTTAAAGACCCTAAAGATGGGAATCTCTTCAAGGTTAACGGTTAAAGATTGAAACCCTATATTGAGGGTATTATGACCGGTGAATTGATAGAAACCTTGGTTTTGCATGATCCCATCTACCAAGATGGTTTATTTAATTACAGGCGTCTAGCTGAAGACGAAAACTTAGCGCTTTTTAAGAGGCAACCTGTTGGTGTTGTACTAAATTTCTTTTGGATAGTTTAAGTCTAAGTTTGGGGTGGATTATAAATCCACCCAGGAGTTTAAAAAAAAAATTCGGGCTTTGCGATAAATCTCACCAGTCTGCGATAGATTGCATACAGTGGCTCCATCCCAATAAGTTTCTACCACATGTGCGATAGATCGCATATATCTACGATAGATCGCAGATAGCGGCAACATTCCAACAAGCTACTGCCCCAAGTTTGATCGATCGCAGCTGCTTTGCGATCGATCGCAACAGCTTATATTTGATTACAAACCCAGTCCGCATTCACACCTCTTCCCATTCTTTCTCATTTTCTCTCCTTTTCTCTTCCCTATTCCATTCTCATTCCACAAATCTCTCATTCCATTCTCCATTCTTGCTTGAGGTGAGTGCTACAACAAGAAATCACTCGGAGTTTTGCTATTGGGTTTGTGAGAGCATCTATTCCAAGGTAAATCCCTAAATCCCTTCCATTTCCATTATTTTTATTTCTTTCATGTGATTGTGTGGAGGAAGGGCTTATTTGGAGGCCGGGTTGGCCATGTGGGTTGCGAAGGGATTGTGTGTGGAGGCCAGGTTGGCTGTGAGTTGATTTGGTGGAGTTGTGAAGGGGTTGTGAAGTAGTTCAACTGGGTTGTGAAGGGTTTGTGAAAAAGCCTAGCCTAGGTTTGAGACCAAATGACACCCAAAAGAAAGAAATTGGCCGATAGACCCAACTCTAGTGGACCTACCTAAGGCCGATTATAGCAGCCAATAGGACAATTCGCCACTTAGGCGGTTACTCCTCAAACCCAATTCCATGTTGAGTATTTTCGAAAGTGTCCGGAAACGCCCCTACCATTTTGGAGTTGGAAAATAGAGGCCTAAAATTTATTTCTGGATCCCCAGCCAAGGCATACCCTCGATTAGTTCACCTCTTTTATCAAAACATGGTTCAAAAGGGAAAATAATAATTAAAAAAAAAAGAGCGATGAGGAAAATTCAGAGGAGGATGAAGAGATTGAAGAGGATGTCCACGAGGCCCTCAAAGTCACTGTTGAGGGTCGCACCTTTGAGGTCACAATTACCTCTATTGCCCAAGCCATAGGATGCCCCTTAAATTCATACCATGGTTTTCCCTATGTGCTACACCTCAGGTGTCAACCACCCTGCATGAGATTATAAGGGAGATGTGTGGAGGGAAATATGACAACCCAAGAAGAAATTGTACTCGTAGGTCTTACCTCCCCCCTACCCTATGGTTTGTCAACTCTATTTTCTGGCTCAACCTTTACCCCATAGGGCACATTACTGAGAGAAGAGGTGCCATGTTAGATGCCCTCTATGAGATGTGGAAGGGGCATTGGGTGAATGCCGCGGAGTATGTGTACAAAACTATGCAGAGGATTCTTATTGAGGCAATAGAGACCCCAAAGCAATCGAGTGTGAGTTGTCACCTACTTTTTGGAAACGTGCTTACTCCACTTTTAGAGCGTCAGGGTCATGTGATTAGTGAGGATGATCCAGTGGCTAAGACTGTAAGGTTTGGGGAGCGACAGTGAGATAAGAGCTACAATGCCTTGATGAATGCCACTAAGAGGAGGATCCCTACTTTCGAGCATCCTGATGAGGTGATTCGCGATGCTGAGGACGATGTTGCCATGACCCCTCCTCATTCCCCTTTAGCTGATCACCATTCTCCTACCCCTGAGTTTCAGCATCACTCTCCTTCGCACCAGCCTCCCCCACCTCCCCAGTTCAGTGATCAGCCAAAGGCACCTGTTTACATGACTCATCAGGAGTTTCTTGCCTATTAGGCTGTACAGGATCAGAGAAGGGAGGCCCAGTGTTAGTATCAGTTGGTGCAGCATGCTGCGTTTAGGGGGCAGTCAGCTCAAAGATGGAGGCAGGCAGATGCCTTTTATGATCAGGTCGATCTACATTGGGATCAGGCCGATAGATTTTATGCCCAGCAGACACAGCGCACCTTTGATTTCCAGCAGATGACGAGGGCTATTTTGAAGCCTATTTTCCCCAGGACAGTTTTCTCCACCACAGTGATAGAGCTTCCAATTCCTAGTTAGGGTTTTCTATTTTCATTGAGTTAATTGTACGGAGTTTTACTCCTTTTCCTTCTTAGTTTCTTGTTATTTTTCTAGATCCACATGTAAAGAGTTTTACTCTTTTTCTTTCCTTATGTTAGTCGAGTCACTTAGTCTTCTCTTTCACACTGTTACACACGATGATGCAAAACAATTTTATTTTTTTTTATATCTATTCGATGTTTGCATCTATTTTTGTGTGGATTTTTTTTTTGGTTTTGTAATATGGAAGAAGTTTGGGGTGATTTTGTGTGATATATTCTATTCCCCATTTTTCCTATTTCTTTTATGGATTGCATTTCACCAGTCCGGTATTATCATTCTAATCCCTATTTGTGCTTTAATATTAATTTCACATTGAGGACAATGTAATATTTAAGTTTGGGGTTGAGAAATAATAGCCATTATTTTATATACTATTTTTTGGTGATTGTGCAACCATGCAATAGGGTAGAACATGCAAAACAATGAAATTTTTAAGATTGCTCTATTCTGAATTTGAAAGATTGTGATACATATAGGGGAATCCATTTCTTATTGATAAGGTTAAATTTGAGAACACATGATCACAAATAGACACAGTTTTTAACCCTTGACTGAACTACTAAAGCTGAATTTTTTTTCAAAAGTTATATATACATTTTGATTTTATGCACAAACACTCTAACATAATGTCTAGTGGGATTTGAAACCAAACTAATTGATTAGTGTTTTTGTTAACTTAAAAGAAGTCGGATGACCTAGAAATTGAACACCAATCTTGGCTAAACTAAAAAAATTAAAAATTTGATAAAAAAATGGGTTACCTGACCAGGTTTTGCACTTAGTAACCGGGCCTCTTGCCTCACTAAGCAGAGAGTGTTCGCGTCAAATCGTGTGATCCTTGTTGAAATTGATAAAATAACCTAGTGTCACTAGTTTAAGTTCGGAGCCTATTTGACTCAAGTTAATAAGCCCTCAGGGGTGTCTTTTCACCTGGTGCCCTAAAGCCTTCTGGTTTGGGAGTCACCGGCCTAACACCCACTACCTGGGTTGTCTAGAATGCTTAATGGACTTCAATTCTGCACAGTCACACTTAAATAGAAAAGAAAAGTGAGTGAAAGCCTTGGGATTGTGTGTTTAAATTGAAAGGAAATTAAATGACAAGTGGGTTGACAGAATAACTATTGAGTATATTGTGCAAATCTTTTGTGAGTTGAATTATTCAGAATTGGGTAAGAATTGTGTGAAATTGAGAATGTGAAGAGTCGAAAATTCAACCTGGTTTATAATTTGTGGATTATCTTGTATATATTGTGATTTTGAAATTGGAATATGTTTCAGTCACTATTTTGAAACTAGCATGTTTTACTTGAGTAAATTACACAATTACAGGATATTATAGATGTTTGTGAGTGTCATCACTGTAAACCTTCACTCGACCACTAGGGTCACCTAGGGGTTTAAAAGACTTGTTGCATATACCAAATGCAACCGGGTATCCCACGAAAGGGGATTTAGATATAGTTTAGTTTAGTTTTTATTTTTCATTGCTCGAGGACTAGCAATGTATAAGTATGGGGTTGTGATCAATGTTAATTTTTATACATTTAAGCACCTCAATCTAAACTTGTTAGTTCCTTAGAATAATCTTTAGGACTATTTTACAGTACTTGGTTGTCTTTATTGATTTCAGGTTCATGTGAGGAAAAAAAGTTAAAAATAAAGATTTAAAGGCTCTCAAAGACTTAAAAGAGTTCTAACCATGTGAAAGACCAAAAGAGGAAAAATCTGGAAATTATATACCCTACGATAGATCGCAGGTTATATTGCGATAGATGAAGAAGGTGCGATGGATCACAAAGAAGGCAGAGAGCTACTGGAAAGTTTTTACTGTGTGTAATCGATCGCAATTGCTTTGCGATCGATCGCAATCGGCGTTTTGGCCTTGTAAAGAGCATATGGAAAAAAAAGGACTTCAAGTCCTAATAGGTTTACAACAACCCTAATCCGAATGCTCCTCCCTCTCTCTATAAATAGAAGACTCTTTGGCCATAAAAGATATAGAGAATTTTGGATCTAAAGAAGAGAAGAAGCTTTGGAAATCAAGGAATCCATGAAGATGAGTTTGGCCTTTTTGTCTATGTAGACGGTGGGCTCCTCCCTCGCGATAAACTAACTTTCCATTCTAGGGTTTCGATGAAACCCTAGCCAAGTAACTGTGTCGTTCTTTGTTTTTACTTAGATTTCTTATTTGTATGACGTTGATTGCATAATGAGAGAATTGTTTTAACAACCAAATTTATTTGAATTAAATTTGATTTCAATTGAATTTCTATCATTGTCTTAGGTGTTAGGAAATTGAACCCACTTGTGTTAATTTTCGTTAGAATTTTGATATAAGTTTTATGCAATGGTTTTAATATATCGAGAGATTAGATCCTAATATATTTTATGCTAAAGGAAGACGAGTGATCATACTACCCTATTTTAATGTATATCACTCGTGTTAACCGAAGATACGATATGCTTAGGGTTTGATCCCTTATATCTTTCTTGATTAGTGGAGAGGGGACGTGCTGTCACTCTCACTGTAATGTTTACAAATCAAGAGGTCTGAATAAATTCAGAATGAGATTAGTGGTGGATTTCGACACCCTAGATCTTCTCTCCAAATGATTTAAAATCCTAATAGTTGATAATTAAATTAGAAGTCACCATTAGTTTAAATAATTGTTTTAGTGTAATTCATTGAAAATCAACTCTTCTCAATCATTAGTTTAAAATTAATCTGATAAAAGGCAACGAAACCAACACAGTCCTCAGAGGTTCGATACTCTTATTAGTACTATTCTACAGAATTATTACTATAAGAAATAATTAAATTGCGTAGCGATTAACATTGTTAGCTATTAGTTTGTGCTCACTGAGTATTCCATGCTCAGCCATACATTTTATGTCAGCATGCCAGTTTGACATTTGTGAACCCAGTACGTGGGTCGAGGAGGACTACGGTGAGGTGGAGCCAGTAGGGGCTCAGCCAGAAGAGGATAGGAACCTCGACAGGTGGTCTCATCTTGGATACTATTCAGAGTGAGAGAGAGAGAGAGACTATATTTGTATTTTTATGAGCGGGCATGTCCACTCTTATTTTGGTCCATGTATTGTACAACTTAGAATACTGATCATGTATAGAAAAAAAATTTAAGTTTACGCTTCCGCACTACTTTATGTTTCTGCTATATTATGTCTTGGATATTTTACTAGATGGTTTGATATTCGATATAGAACATCGTGTGCCAAAGTATCCCTAACTCCTAGAGGGTATTTTGGGTTGCGACACTTAGACTTGTACAATGAATGTCATGCATGTTTGTTTCCATGAGATAGTATTTTAGGTCTTTGGTCATACCCATGAAAGTGCATCGATGGTAAGCATAAGCCCCCAGAGCTCTTGTTCACCCAATGTACATGATGCATTATCCAGGACTTAAAATCATATCCATGGAGAGCCACACGATTTCACGGGCTTCTTGAAAATTAAGGGTTTATGATTCAATGTACTTGTAATTCAGGCACAGTGTTCTTGTACTTGTACTTGTATTTCAGCATAATGTCCATTTACTTATAATTCAGTATCCATGTAGTGTCCATGAAATGCTTGTGTACCAGTGAAACTTGTAACTACCACACATGTGAACTTGTGCATGAGTGTCATGATTGACATTCGAGCTCAGGCAACTTCTTAGATTCCAATCTTCTGCCAAGAAACTCTGCTAGGGTACATCTACCTGGTTAGAAAATTCCCAACATGGGAGACTTCCTCTAAGTGTTGGCCTACCCAAATACCGATCACCATACCGTATAAATATGACATAATTTATCATGACAATCACAGTAAACCTATTATCATAATTTCACATTTCAGTGTCATGAGCAATAACAACCATATCACATTTTCATTTTCATTTTCATCATCACATTCGATCACAAAGTCTACTTCTTTAAACTCTAATACCATTTTTCATTTCACAAAACCTCACAACCACCATAATTTAGCACAATCTCTCCATAACAATTTCTCATAGTCCATTTCATACAAACAAACCATTTAGCAGATGTTTCATCAATGTAGAAAAAGTATCATGTTCTAGCACATTTATAAAACCACAATAAAATCCCCTTTTCAAGTATAGAATCACCCATTTCCTCAAATTCAATCAATAGATACAACATCTAGTAACCATATCCAATAATCTCATTTAATTGGTGTTCAATCATTCAAAACAGTAAAACAAAGTTAGATTAGAAAGGATGTCAACCTAATTTTATGCTCAATCTCATAAATCCATACATAAGCATGTAGACTCCTTAATATTCCACAAGCATTCTTGTTTAATACACAAAATCATTACTAGAGATAGATTAGAGAGGATATCAACTTTAGCGATTGTTCCCTTCGATCCAAAATGCTCAAGGAAGGCCTTGGGGGTGATCTCCAAGCTTTTCTTCCCTTCTCCAAGCAATCTCCTTAAAACTCCTAGGGTTTTCTTCTTTCCCTAGCCAAATTGGGTAAAAAACTCTTACAATACTTTAAACTTCGAAAATAATGTCCTATTTAGAGTCCTAGGGTTCAAAACCCAAAAAATCCAGGCTTAACCCCTTTTTAAAAAAAATCCTTATTTGAGCGAACCTTATTTTTCGTTCGAACGAAACTCGGGTTTTCTAACGGAAATGACTGCTGAATTTCGCAATTGAATTTTCTGGCTTCATTCAAACAAAAATCCGAGAATTGCTTCTCTCTGCTTTTCTTCCTACTTTGCTTCACCCACTTAGGCTTATATACCTTTTAAACCTTCCAATACATATTTTAAGTTAAACACTCATCAAAAAAATTTATTAACAATGAACATGGCATACGACTTGATTTTTGACCATTTTACCCTTGGTGCATATAGGATTTACATGGATGAAATTCGGGTGTCTACATCTTCCTCCTTATGAGAATTTCGTCCCCGAAATTACAGAACTTAATCAAACAAGTGGGGATATTTTTTCCCACACTTCGGCTTCTCTCTCCCCCCTTTTTTTAAACGAAAAGCCAAAACAACATGCGTACATAACATTAAAAGGTACTAAAAGAAATGGAGGCATATAAAAACGTTGGTTCATTGATTCAAAATGGTATTACATCATTGGAATTCAGGATTACAATAGAAACATAAACTACTTCTTAACTAGACACTCAACTTAAACCCATCTCCTCAACTGACATGAACCAACGAAATAAATCCTAACCTACCACCACTACCCACATCCAACCCAAGCGTACTAAACACCATATGATGACTACGCATCCCCGGGCTCATCGTCATTCGTAGTAGTATCCGGGACATCAACTGCAGGCCACATATGAGTTGAAACTGGGACAACTCCATGCGAAGGTCTTGCATCGAAGTGTTCAGTGACTAATAGGAATGCCGCATCTCATCCGCAAAAGTCGCATGCTATGACTGGTATAGTAGGTGTTGGGCTTGAAATTCATAGGCAAAAGAGGCATGGTTGGACAACATATGGGCTGCCAAAAACTCCATGGATGGAGCACCATCCGTAGCAGACTCATCCTTCATCATGTCTTCATCCTCAAAATCTGCAGCTGGCCTTGCAGGTTGTGTACTTCGCACATGTGCACAACTATTGGACACCATGAGATCTTTCTAATATAACCCTTCGAGTCTTTGAAGGAGTCAAAGGATGTAGGAAGGACACCATGATATTTCAAATTTTAAAATATTAAAATACCAAAAGGAAGACCATCTCGCTGAGAGGTAGACTCACCGGCCGAAACCATCCGCTCGGCTATCAGAGAGCAAATAAAGATTGACTTAAGAGAGATGATGGCATAGAGAAGGTAGGCTCGGTATGAACCAATATCGGCAGTGTGTCCCCTGGGGTCGATGTTAACACACATAATCATGTGCATAATGAAACAAGGTTTTTCGGTCGTTGAAACGAATCTCCCTATTTCAACAATTATTTTTTTATCCGATTCCTTTCAATTCCTGCAAAATATGAATTATGCAAAATTTGAATTAAAAAGTCACCTACAAAATTTGAATTAAATGCAATAACATCAAATAATAAGAAAAAAATAAAAAGAAAACAAATGGTGAGAGCCATAGGCGTAGGGACGGCTATGAAGAGATGAGCGAGACAATGGTGATGCCGTGAGCTTGCGGAGACCTTAGAACTCCTTAGGTGAGAGAGAAAGCCGTGAGATGAGAGAGAGAAAAGGGATTGAAAAATGAGAGAGAGATGAGAAGAGAAGTTAGGGGGGAAGGAACCATTTTTTAGAGGAAGAGATGGTGTAGGTTATATAGGATCATAGTTAGGGGTTGGAGAGAAAGAAGGTGTGATGGGATGGACGGCTAGGATTTCGTAGAGAAAAAGAGAAATTAGGGTTGCACTTTTGAAAAGTGAGTTGTTAGGATGGGAGAGAAATTAGGAAAGAATGTAAGAAATGGAAGGGGATTAGGGTTTTGAAAGAAAATGAGATGGGTGGCTAGGATTTAGGCTAGAAGATGGTGGCTAGGTTTAGGAAAAAGAGATGAGATTAGGGTTTTTGAACCAACTAGGGTTTTGAAAAGTAAGGATGGACGGCTAAGATGATTAAGGTTGGACGAATAGGATTAGGAGAGAGAGATTAGGATTTTGAGAAATAAAAGAGAAAAAGAAGAGAAAATGATGGCAAAGGGTTTTGAACCCTGGTCTCTAACACAGACTCCCATAGATTTCACCAACTAAGCAAGCTTTTCTCATTTGTCTTGTATAGTAATCTTTATTACTCAAGTCCTCTTTCTTGGAAATCAACTCTTCAGCTCCCTAGGCCTCATTCTATAATTGTGTTCTCTTGGCTTAGCCCATACTTAGCCTGCATCTACTTGGTATAGCCTGTTGGCTCTTTAGTCTTCGGTAATGGGCTTTGATGCTTAACTACGACCTCCAGTCCTTAAAAATCATCCAGTTAGGGTTCCTGAGATAGTTAAAACACGTAATGAGGGTTCATCAAAATGACTCAGTATCTAGACTTTCATAAATGTGTTTAAACTATGCAAATACACCATTTTAACTAGAAAAATGTGTTCTATGCAATTGATAAAACTCTTACATAGAAAAGTTTGTAAAAATAAAAGTTTTACGTAGAAGAGTTCAATAATTCTCAAAGGATAATCGTGAAAAACAAACACTTTTAAGCGAATATCACATAACATGAGTAAGATGAGTGAGACACCGCTGAGTCAAATGTGCCCAAGGACGGCCATCCCCACACAAAAAGGCAGCAGCAGAGTCTAGGAATTGGGAGTTACCATTATCCTGGAATCGATAGGGAAAATAAGCCTCAGGGATTAGGGGAGTGTCAAGAAACTCAGAAAGAAAGGCTGGGGGAATGGTGAAGTGCTTACCACGAACATACACCTCGATTGTCTTGGTATCATGTTTGTCACAGAAGATGTTTGAGTAAAATTCTTGAACTAACTCAACATGACATCAACCGGACAAGGATATAAGTTTTTCTCATTGATGATATCGAAGGATATCGGGAATGGGTGTGTGAGATAACTCAGAAAGGTTGGTTTGATGCTCAATGAGAACCGTCCTTTTTGACATATACCGCTCAAAAAGCGTTCGGCTTACGTGATTAAGGAATCTATCAACTTGGCTAGCACTCGAAGAGTCACTGCCCCTCGATGCACCACCCTTCTTTTTTGTGGGTTTGGAAGGTCGAGAGGAAGAGGACAGAATTCATTCATTTCCTCTTCCTCCTCAATATAAGTGGGGCGTTTACTACGCCTACCCGCCCCTCTCGACATGAGGACAGCTATGACAAGGATGGATAGGATGAAAGCCATAACAAAACAAAATATAAACAGAGAAAATTTTCAAATATTACGACCTAGAAGATGGGATCTAGATGACTTAAGCTGGAAATCAAGGGAGAAGTAGGAATATAATCTTTGGAATTGGAGAAAAGGAAGAGGAGACCAAAACCCTTGAGCTCGTTCGAACCGAAGTGAGATACAATGGATCTCGGCCAGACTTTATAATCACAGTCCCCGCAAATTCATTCGAATAGATACACTTTCGTTCGAACGAAGTGATGATTTTTGTTTTTTTTTTGGTACAACACAATTTCTATGTACTGATCAATCATAAGAAAACACCCCTAGAGTATAAGTAACAAACTTATACACATAAGACAAAACATATTGCATATCGTTAATAATTATAACTTAAGCAACTCTGAATTGGGTATACCTTGCACAACGTCATCGGATTCCTGTGCATCTTGCTCCGTGATAGCAAACACTTGACCCTGAACTGGCTAATGGGGTTGCTGGGGTCTAGGGCCTTGAAGTGGCCTCTACTGAGTGGGCTGCCTAAAAGGGGGCCTGACTCCCTATGGTGGCATACCTGGAGGTATTTGCTGGGTTGGGACCGGGCACTCTTTGATCCGGTCGGTAAGGTCCCCACATCAAAATCATCCCCCAGTGATTGATCGTCACTCCCCCACTGTGTCTCCTGCCACAACGGCTACATGATGGGTGTGTCAGTACCCAAGGAGTAGGAAAGGTGGCCTGTGGTGCCTGAGAAGCTACTGGTGTAGGCCTTTCGTAAGGGGTAGGCCTAACAACTGGCGCCGGACTCGTCATCCTTGGACTTTTATCTTGCTGGTCACTTTACTCTACTAAATCCTCCCCCTCTTCTTTAAGAAATCTTCTGAGTTCCTCTCAGCTACTAGAGCATGCTGGTATACCTCCCTACAAGTCTCAAGTTGCAGAATCGAGACCTTATCTCGAATGAGATCCCTCAACCTTCTCTCAAACCTCTTTGCCTTCATCCTCTTGGTGATGATTAGGTGAGGTGCAAACCTCGAGAACTCTACGAATTTGGCTCATACTCGACCACTGACATACCTCCTTGATAAAGGTAGAGAATTCAATCTCCTTTTGATCTCTCACAAACACCGGGAAATACCTTTCATAGAAGACATTCGAGGAATTCTCCCCATGTCCATGCTTTTCCGGCTCGTATTTCATTCCTCTGCCTGGCTGCGGCCCTCCACCGATGTTCGGCCTCACCTTCCATGACGAATGAAGCCCATTTTACCCTTTACTCATTAGTGGGCTCAAGCACGATGAATATTTTCTCTAGTTGCATGATCCACAACTTGGCAATCCGTACTGCCATAGAAAGTGGAGGACCCATCCTCCTGAAAGCTTCCACTTCGTGCTGTCGGGGTGGATAAACATCAGTTGGCCTTTCCTGCCTTACTTGTCCTACTAGAGAGGTGGTTTGTTGAGTAATGGCGGTGGTGAGGGTCTTCAAGATACGACCCATATTCGGATGATGGGCATCCTCTGGAGTATCCTCATCAGTCACACTGCCTCTCCCAATTGTGTTATCTCAAGTGTCGCATCTTAGAGCGATAGCCTTGAAGTAACCACAAGACATTTAAACATCATTCCATAGATAAAGCTATCACTCAGAATTAATCTTAGAGTAAACCTAAATCCTAAACTTGATTTCTCTTCCCTAAGTTAGACAAATCCCTTATTACTGAACCAAATTCCTTATCCCTAAGGACTCTAATGCCTTTGCTCTAATATCACCTCTGCAACGCCCCCAAACCCCACCATGACCAAAATGGAACTTTGGGCCGTTACACTACTTATCATTGCTTGAACCATAAAGTATAAGACAAGAACTAATATAAAGTCTCCAAAACGACAACAATAAAATTTTGATATAAAGTTGGACCATCCTGTATAACAGACAACAATATAAATATCACCCCCTATCTAGGTCCACCATCATAGCCCCCAAGTATAATGAGTCTAAAGCAACATCATCTATGAGTATAAAAGGTCTAATACAGTATTTCTCAAAATAACTCAACATCAAAGGCTTAATAATATGACCATCGATCCAAGTCTCGGACTCCCTCAACGAAGGGATCACCTTCTTCAACTTCCTCTTGATAATCCTCTTTAATCCAAGGAGCGGTTGTCTGCTCCTGCGCTAAACCTGACTGATATTCGCTTAAAAGTGTTTGTTTTTCATGATTATCCTTTGAGTATTATCACACTCTCCTACGTAAAACTTTTATTTTTAAAAACTTTTCTACGTAAGAGTTTTCTCCATTGCATAGAACACACTTTTCTGGTCAAAATGGTATATTTGCATAGTTTAAACACATTTTTGAAAGTCTAGATACTGAGCCATTTCGATGAAATCTCATTATGTGTTTTAACTATTTCAGGAACTCTAACTAGACAATTCTCAAGGACCGAAGAACCGTGTTTCAAATGTCGTCGTTGCTGCTCGGGTGAAGGAAGTGCATAAAGAAAGAAGAAAAATTTTCGGAAAAAAAAAAAAAAAAAACAGGAAGGGATTTGGGATCCCCTTCTTCTCTTTCTTTTCTACTTGGTTATTTTTATTTTTATTTTTTTAAGCCTCGGATGGCCGAGTGCAACTTGTAATAATTTAGGACTTTCTACATCTTTTTTATTATTATTATTATTTCTAGATATGTGTTCAAGGGCTTAGCAACCCTTGAGCGAAAAAAAAGTGTTAGGTTTAGATTTACATTCTGTTTTTTTTAGGTGATTAGTATTTTGGGAATTATTGCTTTTGGAGACTTTTCAAATAAGAATTTTGTTAATTTTAGGCATTTTCCCATATCTTTTAGAGATTTAGCATATGTTTTTGGAAATTTCTAATTTTCAAAAAAATTTCTAAATCTTTATAATGGAAAAAGTCTATCTTTAACACAATTCCATTTTGGGAAGTTTGCCCTGATTTCACCAATTTAAATTGGAAGGTTTCCAAAACTTGAGGGAAAATTTAGAATTAGTAGTTCCCTACTTTAGGAAACTATTAAGTTTGAATTAAAACCCAAATTTGGAAATTAATTAATCTGCCTAATTAACTGAATGTTGTGTGCAACCCCTTAAAGGCAGCCACCTTCCAAAAATAATTCTCAATCACGTGACCTATATTTTATTGTGCACTAACTTGTGCGCAGGGAAGGAGTGTGAGTAGGGAGTACTAGCTCGGAGTGGGCCCAAGCCCATTACCCCTCCCTATCTCACGGAGGCGACCCCGTGGCATAGCCCACGGGTAGGTACGTGTTTTATACCTCGCTTGAAAGCGATCTCGGGTGTTGACTGAGCATCTAGGTGGTGATTGTTTATTTGCTTTCGTACAACTTTTTCAAACTGCGTGAATGGCCGAAAAATACATTAATTAAAAGAGCAAACCCAGCTCTACTTGAAACTGGTGGGATTTCATCACCCACCTCATCACTCCAACTGTGTGTACCCAAAAGCAATTTAATAAAATGAACCAAGATTTAGAGCCAAATTTAGCTCGGTGTTCATAGGACCATCACAAAATCAGTGAATCCTTCATTTTTGAGTCGAATAAGACCACGAGCGCGGGTCCCTGTTTCCTAACATACCCATAGGTCCCTACTACTTTAGTATACTGAGCTCTTAAGTGGCCTCTTCAAAATCTTGTTGGTTAACTGTGCTTGTTGACTTAGGAACACAATCTAGCCCAAGTTATTCTTTCGGGAATACACTTGTCAAACTACTTGACTGATCCGGCTAGTTTGGGACGTACTTATGCTTGCCATTGTGCGACACGTCTGTCTAGGCTACGGATTCTCTTGTAGTCAACTCGTGTTAGTACTGGAAGGTTAGCTTGCAAGTGAAACCTTTGTGAGAACCCTAGAGTGCAAGTCAGTCCGGCGGATTAAACAAGATAAAATTAGTGGTCCCGCCCACTGTCATAATCTACTTGCCCACACAGATAAAAAGATAAAGCCCAGAAAACTGTTGATTGTTTAGCTTTGGCTTAGGGTTATCTTTGTGTTCTGTGCGCATCATATAGATTCACTCAGGTTAGTGTCTCCTTTGGTAATTTTTTGTCAGCTCTACGGCGTATTTTTCAAGTATATGCCCTGTTGGGTCCGATCCAACAAGCGATTGATTCGATCTGAGAGCCATTCAATTCTCCTAGAATCATTTACAAAGTCTTCCCCTCCCTCCTCCCTTCAAATTCCCATGGCAGCAGAAAGGCCCCTCATTGAGACCTATGCACCCATTTCTGCTAACCCTCCTAATTGTATTGTACTTCCACCAACGGACGCGGCTCAATTCGAAATCAGACCGCATACAGTACAAATGCTACCTACCTTCCATGGTCTTGCTAGAGAAGATCCATACACTCATTTACGGCAATTCCTAAATATCTGCACATTGTTTAAAAATCAGTACCTCAATGAAGAAAATGTCAGATTAAGGGTCTTCCCATTCTCTCTGAAAGATAAAGCATCTGTTTGGCTTTACTCTCTACCTGCTGACTCGATTAAAACTTGGGCCGAGTTAGTTGCTAAATTCATGTCCAAATTCTATCCGATGTCTAGGACAAATGAAATGAAACAATTCATTCAAGACTTCCGATAGAAGTCTGATGAAAAATTCTATGAAGCATGGGATAGATTTCAGGATTTTCAAACCAAATGTCCTCATCATAACTTTGACAATGGTAGCCTTGTTAACTTTTTCTATAAAGGACTTACTGATGAGTCCCGGAACATGCTGGAATCTATGTGTCAAGGAAAATTCATGCACAAGACTCCTACAGAAGCCTACTTATTCCTCATGGAATTAGGAGAAAACTCCCAGCATTGGACGACTAATTCTGAATTTAGTCGAACTACTCTACCCTCCAGGACTTCCATGGGACATGAGGTTAAAAGTGATCCAGAATTGAAATCCCTGCTCCTGGAACTCACAAAATCTGTTTCAGCCTTAGCCGTATCGGTTCAGAAACCAATACCTTCCAATACTGTCATGCATGTGGGTCAGGATAACCCAATCATGCATTGTGATTTCTGTTTGCAGAATACCCATTCCACTTCTACATGTCCTTTAAATGAAGGATGGGCCCCACAAATCCAAGAAGAGGTCTGTAACTTCAGTACCTTTAAACCTCCCACTCCAAATTCCTATAGCCAGACTTACCATCCGGATACTAGGAATCATCCAAATTTTTCTTGGAAGCAACAGTCTACCCCACAGCAGCGACCGCAACAGGGCACTTATCCTCCAGGGTTTCACCAACCCAATAGGCCATATAATGGGCAGTACTCGCCACAGCAGTACCACCAGTATTAGCAACCTCACCAGAATTCTTATTCTGGACAGCAGAGAGCCCCTCCACATCTGCAAAATCAACAGTTAGTCCCAGTTGCTCCCCAGTCCTATCATTACTCTGCCCCTCTGAGCTCCAATAGAGAGTTGGTGCCACAGCTTCCCTTAGTTGCACCTAAACCTGGTCTAGAAGACCTTCTCTCTCAGTTTATAACACGACAAGAACAATCTTACCAGCGTCTAGAGCACCGGCTAGGTCAATTAGAAGCCGAGAGAGAGAAGGGCAAATTCCCTAGCCAACCTATTGCCAATCCAAAGGGAAATGCCAATGAGGTAGTTTATGAAGTCAGTTCGCAATCCACGAACCACAACTTTCAGGCTGAGGTACAAGCTGTTACCACACTCCGCTCAGGCAGAAATGTTGACATGGGAGTACAACCATGTCCAATGCCATCACAGGCACCAACTGCTCACTTAGAGGAACCCAGCTCCAAAGCTGCTGCCTCTACCTCTGTACCCAAATCTGATATTCCTGTGCCAAAACCTCAGGCTAAGGACAAGCCAATTTTTCAGTTGAAGCCACCTTTCCCAGAAAGGCTTGTTCAAAATAAAAGGGATCAACAATTCTCAGAGATCATGGAAGTCTTCAAAGACTTACAGATCAACATCCCATTCCTTACAGCTATCAAGCAGATTCCAACTTATGCTAAGTTCCTCAAGGACTTATGCATTGTCCAGCGGCGTACTCATGTACCCAAGGATGCCTTTTTGGCCGAGAAGGCCACTGCGTTCATTCAACACAATGGCATTATAAAATTCAAGGATCCTAGAAGCCCTACCATTCCGTGTGGAATAGGGAATGATTTCACCTGCACCGCCTTACTCGACTTAGGAGCCAGTATGAATCTCCTACCTTACTCAGTCTATCAGCAGTTAGGCCTAAAGGACATGAAGCCTACTAGGGTCACATTAAAACTTGCGGACCAATCTATAAAGATCCTTAGAGGTATCATTGAGGATGTCCTCGTAAAAGTTGCAGACTTTTACTATCCGGTCGATTTCATCATTCTCGACACAGAACCATGTCCGGATAATAGGATACCTGTCATTTTGGGCAGACCTTTCCTAGCTACTGCTGATGTACACATAGGGTGTAGGGATGGGAACATGTCGATCACTTTTGGCAACCTCAAAGCCAAGGTCAACATCTTTCGCTTAATGCACCAACCTACCGATGTCGACATGGTTGAGGTGTCTTGTTGAGAGTCTAACTCAGGACTCTCCCGAAGACATACTTCGTCAATGTCTTGAACACTTTGGGGTTGATTTTCAATCTGAAATAGCCATTTCTGATGTCAATGATCTCTTAGAGTCTACTCCTTTGATTTCTACTCCTGCTCCACTCAATGAGTTTGAGCCTTTGATAACCTTGGATAGAGAACCACTTTCCATCCTCTCTGTATCCACTAAGATCGAATCCATTGATGCCTCAGTGCCTAAGCTTGAACCAAAACCTCTTCCTATAGAGCTCACATATCCTTACCTTGGACCAGAGGAAACTTATCCCGTCATCATCACATCTGCTCTCTCTGAATTCCAAAGAAAGAAACTTCTAAAATTGTTGAAAAAGCACAAAACCGCCATTGGTTGGATGATCGATGACATTCGTGGGATAAACCCTTCTGTTTGCCAACACCATATCTATCTGGAAGATGATTCCAGGACTTCTAGGGAGCCTCAAAGGAGGCTAAATCCTATTCTAAAGGAAGTTGTCCAGGATGAAATCCTTAAACTGCTGGATGCAGGAATCATCTATCCCATCTCAGACAGCAAATGGGTCAGTCCTATTCATGTTGTGCCTAAGAAAGCAGGATTCACAGTGGTGGAAAATGAGAAGCAGGAAATGGTTACCCGACTAAAAAAGGTTGGAGAGTTTGTATTGATTACAGAAAACTCAACACCAACACTAGGAAATACCATTTTCCGCTGCCCTTTATTGATCAGATGTTAGAAAGATTGGCTGGTCACTCCTTCTACTGCTTCTTAGATGGATACTCAGGGTACAATCAAATAACCATCGCCCCTGAGGACCAAGAGAAAACCACTTTCACCTGTCCTTTCGGCACATTTGCCTATCGTCGCATGCCCTTTGGCCTCTGCAATGCACCTGCGACTTTTCAAAGGTGCATGACTAGCATTTTTAGTGACATGGTAGAGAGATTTCTTGAAGTCTTCATGGACGACTTCTCTGTTTTTGGATCATCTTTTGATGAGTGTCTCCATCACCTCAGTCTGGTTTTAGAGCGGTGTCAGGACAAACGCCTTGTCCTAAATTGGGAGAAATGCCACTTCATGGTGAAGAAAGGCATAGTTTTGGGCCATGTGATATCCGATCAAGGGATCGAGGTTGATAAGGCAAAGATAGATGTTATCTCTACTCTACCAATCGCTAAGTCTGTTCATGACATTCGATCTTTCCTCGGACATGCTGGTTTTTATCGGAGATTTATCAAGGATTTTTCTCAAATCACTCGTCCCTTGTGTAGTCTCTTGGCTAAGGATAGCCCTTTTGACTTCAACACCGAGTGTATGACTGCATTTGAGCGCCTTAAATCTGAGCTCACCTCTGCTCCTATCATTCGTCCTCCCGATTGGACCCTTCCGTTCGAAGTGATGTGTGATGCTTCCGATTATGCCTTAGGTGCAGTTCTAGGGCAGAGAGTCAACAAGCTACCACATGTCATATACTATGCCAGTAAGACTTTAAATTCAGCACAATTGAATTATTCCACCACTGAGAAAGAGCTCTTGGCTGTAGTATTTGCCTTGGATAAATTCAGATCTTATTTACTTGACACAAAGGTTATAGTCTACTCAGATCATGCAGCATTGCACTATCTTCTTTCCAAGAAGGATACCAAACCCAGGCTAATTCGTTGGATTCTTTTATTACAAGAATTTGATCTAGAAATTCGGGACAATAAAGGAATTGAGAATGTGGTTGTTGACCATTTATCTTGATTGACTATAGAGTCCATCTCTGAACCTCTACCCATCCTTGAGACCTTTCCTGACGAACAACTGTTCGCGGTCTTGGATTCTCTGTGGTATGCTGACATTGTCAACTATCTCGTGACTGAAGCCATTCCTTCCCACTGGTCTAAACAAGATAAACATCAATTCTTGGCCAGGGTGAAGAACTACTCATGGGATGACCCTTATCTCTATAAGTATTGTCCAGACCAGCTCCTTCGTATGTGTGTTCCTGAGTCTGAGCAATTGAATATTCTCTCCTCTTGTCATGATCAGCCCTGCGGTGGTCAGCACTAAAAAGACTGCAGAGAAAGTTCTACAGTGTGGATTCTACTGGCCATCTCTCTTTCGAGATGCACATGTCTACTCCAAGGCTTGCCCAAATTGTCAACATCTAGGCAGAATTTCTCAGAGAAACATGATGCCCCTCACACCTATTCAGGTTGATGAGATTTTTGATATTTGGGGCATCGACTTCATGGGACCATTTCCGATCTCACATGGTTTCCAGTATATTCTCCTTGCAGTCGATTATGTCTCTAAATGGATAGAGGTAATTCCCACAAAAACCAATGACCATAGAGTTGTGGTTAGATTTCTTAAAGAGAACATCTTCGCTTGATTCGGAGCCCCCAAAGCTATCATCAGTGATGGGGGAAAACATTTCTGCAATAGGGTCTTTGAGCATCTTCTAAAAAAGTAGGGGTCCACCCACAAGGTCGCCCTTGCTTATCATCCTCAGACTAGTGGTCAAGTAGAAGTCTCCAACCGTTAGATAAAGCAAATCTTAGAGAAAACAGTCAATACTACTCATAAGACTGGTCCACTCATCTTACTGACTCTCTTTGGGCCTACTGTACTGCTTTCAAGACCCCTCTCAATATGTCCTCCGTATCGATTGGTTTTTGGGAAACCATGCCACCTCCCTGTCAAGTTAGAGCATCGTGCCCTCTGGGCCATTAAAAAGCTCAATTTTGACTTAGACTCTGCAGGCGAGGAGAGGAAACTGCAACTCAATGAGTTGGATGAATTACGAAATGATGCTTATAGTTTGTCGAAGCAATACAAAGAACAAATGAAAAGGATTCACGACAAGAGCATTCTTAGAAAAGAGTTCCATCCTGGACAGAAAGTACTTCTGTACAATTCTAGACTCCATATCTTTCCTGGGAAATTAAAATCTAGATGGTTCGGTCCATTCATTGTTACTGAGGTTAAGCCCTATGGGGCTGTCATTGTCAAGGATCCAACGGATAATTCCACTTTCCAAGTTAATGGTCAGCGTTTGAAACATTTCAATGAACTTGATGTTTCATCCATCCAAGCTGATAAGATTGATCTAATCGATCCTGTCTATGAAGACTGATGACTCACTCAGTCTCCATGTTTCCAACTTGTTTGGGGGTGCTTTTATGTATCCCCTTTGTGTCTGGCTGAAGACGTTAAACTTAGCACTGTCGGAAAGACAATTCCGAGATTCATGAGTTGCATGATTATTTTGGCACTATTTTTCAGGTTGTACGGATCTCATTACTTTTGCAGATACCTACCAGTTATACATTTTTGCCAAGCGGGTTAATACCCTTCTCACTTTTGCATCTTATTAGCCACAGTCATATCTTTTGTCTTGTCATGAGCACCCCGAGACACGGTGCTATCTTTGTTTAGGGGTGTTTTGGTATTTCGGAAAATCATGTTTTCCTTTTAAAAAAAAAAAATGTGGTTGTTTTTGCTAAATTTGGAGCTTTAGAGACTTGAAACTTCGGCCCAGTCCTGTAGGCCCCGGCCGAGGAGAGTAGAATCGGGGTTTTGCGGGTAGGATAGTATAGACTTATTTTCTTTGAGTAAATATACACAAATAAAAAATAATAAAAAATTAGAATAAAAAGGTTTTTCTAGTACCTTATCAAAAAAGGTTTGCAAGTAACTTTACAATTATGAGACCAAAACTATACTGTTGTCTTTATTGCAAAGAGATGTCATCTGTTTGAAATACAAATTTAGACTATAGTCAATACTACGTTGCGAATTGAGTATGCTAGCAAAATTCAGATTCGGCACAATGACAAATTCACCAATCAGAGTCATCTAAGTTCAGAATTTCTCTAGGAGAACTTACAGAAGAATATGTGTGGAGACCAACCCATAGTGAGTTGTGCAGCATTCCATCATTTA